>CM065817.1:92027087-93277087 GCA_033398695.1 Orobanche coerulescens | reverse complement strand
TACATTTATTGGTTAGCGCGCACTACGGTAATGTATTACCCGAGATCTTCATTCCGGTTTTGTTGAATTTTCTTCGGTAGAACGGACTGTTGTCGTCCACGTCTTTGGAATCGCATGCTTGTACTGTGGTACGTTGAGTTTCGTAGCCAGTTCGTTATTGTTTTGGATCATAGCTGGTGCGTTCGCGTGATCGAGATGTCGTCGAGTATCGAGCCGGGCAGTCGGAGGGCTGGCTGGGCCGATTACGGCCGTAAGGCCTGGCCGATTACAGCCGTAAGGCGTCCGCACACCTTAGCCTGGGAGGACTCAGTTACGGACGTTTTAACACCCCCGATATATTCAGGAATATTACAGCACCGTAAATCCTTTACATAAGAACTTACAAGGCTCAAGAAATGAAAAGACAACAACATATAC
Organism: Orobanche coerulescens; assembly: GCA_033398695.1. Classification (NCBI taxonomy): domain Eukaryota; kingdom Viridiplantae; phylum Streptophyta; class Magnoliopsida; order Lamiales; family Orobanchaceae; genus Orobanche; species Orobanche coerulescens. The sequence goes on along the minus strand of CM065817.1, from coordinate 93,276,670 downwards.
CAACATCTGAAATAAAATACAACAGTTCTGGGCCAATACCGAGAATACAAATATCCAAAGGAAGAATATTAATACATTACCAAATCCAATCATCAAGACGTACTCGAGTACTTATTAAAAACAACACAAACAACAGACAATTAAACCCGGCTGGAACATCACTCTGCACCCTCGTCGTCATGCAGCTCCAAGGTTGTTTCCCTGCTCTCCTGGATCCTGAACATAAACAAATGTTCACCCCTGAAGGGGTTAGCACAACGATGCTAGTACAAATACCACAACATATTATTCAACATCTCACGAAGAATAATAATAACATAAATGACAAAATACCAACGAGTCTCCTCCTACGAGAAACTCATAAATAACATACACAAATGATAATCACAATATGATATCACAACATACACATGGTAATTCCGATGAATATCAATACACTCGAAGGTCGTCCCTTCGATCAATCACGTAGCAAAGCTCGAACCTTAAAAAAAAGAAATAGTATAGAGTTCATCTCATGTCGTACGAACATCTAACAATCCAAATTACGGTCGGAATTTCATAAAATGTATCCTGTCTGACATGCATAACGTACGTTACATACCCTTTGTAGCGTACGTTAAACCTACTCATTAGCTTACGTAAGCTACGAAGTCTAGCGTTCGCTAACCATGTATCGACAGTTCCTCTCTGATCTGTCGACTGACCTGTCTGATGATATAACGTACGTTACGTACACAACGTAGCGTACGTTAATTCTACCCATTAGCGTACGTAAGTTGTAGAGCCTAGCGTACGCTAAACATGCATCCGATAGTCTCTTCCCTGATCAGACAACTGATTCGCCGCATGGATTTCTCAGTGTTAACGTACGTTAACTCCATGCATGATACACTCATGAAAACTTGAATTATCTAATGGTATTCAATATCTTACAACTTCAAAGAGAAGCATATCATCATGATGTCATACTCCAATCTTCGATCACAAATTCTCTTACGTAATTCAATTATTCTGAGGTTGATAATCTAGTTACCAATATCATCAACTTATTCCAGCTTCATCATGAAGATTAATTTACTAAATCAACTTCAACCTTTGGTGATCCTTTATCTAATTCCGTTAAGCAAAAGTGATACCAATACTAAATCTACGACCATTATGGCAACACTATTCAATATGGATAATCAATCTCAGAACATTACTCTCATCATTTGAAGACACATGATTTCAACTATGATGTTCTCAACAATGATATCTTAAGCATAATCATCCCAACTTCTAAACATGATGTTTTGGTTGAATAAATCCTCTATGGAACTTAATATCTTGATAGCATGATCAAAATAATCTTAAGGATACGAATCCAAGGTTGGAGATAGCATAACATACCTTAATATGAAGAAAATGGTGAGACAGTAGGTAGAATCCAATTCCGGTTGCTTGTGTGCCAATCCAATATGTTCTTCAACTTCAGTGATCAAGTAATAGTGATATCCAATCTTCAATGATCAATTAAAGGTGTTCTAAAGGTGTATAAGGTGGCTGAGAACTCTCTGGGCACGAAGTATGTTGAAGGCTAAGTGAAATAAACGAACTGAAATGAAATGGGGTGATGTCTTATTTATAACTTTCTGTCCTTAACGTACGTTAGCCTTCATGCATAATGTACGTTAGTCACTTAGCGTACGCTACCCAGTATCCTTAGTGTACGCTATCATCACCGATAGTTAACTGTTCTCATTCTGTACTCGATTACGTACGCTACACCATCAGGTTATGAATGTAAGTAACACCCATTAGCGTACGCTAGACAAAATCCTTAGCGTACGTTAACAATCGTTGACTTCAAAAGTGTCCAGGTTCATCCGCGGGAATCTTATCCAGACCCATCGTCCGGCTGGCGCATGTGCTAGCCACCCAGCTCAATTATTGGCCTATTTACGTACGCTACGCTTCATTCGTAGCGTACGCTATCTTTAGATGATAACGTACGCTAGGCTTCCTTCTTAGCGTACGTTATCACGTACTTGCATGAGAAAATTTACATATTGCTATAATCATGCACAAGGATACAAATACGAGAAATATCATGCTTCGATTATTGATATCACAAATCCGAATAATACAGGGCTCAATTACATATGAAATACTCAATAATTAATCCGGATATTACATACTCTCCTTCTAAAAAGGAGTTTCGTCCCGAAACTCAAGACGAAAATAACTCTGGATATCTGGACCTCATGCTATCTTCCGTTTCCCAAGTGGCTTCTTCCACTCCGTGGCGCGACCAATGAACCTTAACCAAAGCGATCAGTTTGTTTCTAAATTGCTTAACTCGACTCTCGAGTATCCTGATCGGTCTCTCTTCAAACGTGCCATCCTGAGCGACTTCGATTTTGCCGAAATCAATGGCATGACTAGGATCTGGTTTATACTTCCGTAACTGGGATACGTGGAATACATTATTAACATGGCTCAATGACGGCGGTAATGCCAACCTGTATGCCAACTCTCCAACTCTCTCAAGAATCTCGAATGCTCCGATATATCTCGGACTCAACTTTCCTTTCCTCCCAAAACGAAAGATTCCCCGAGTAGGAGAAACTTTTAAAAGCACGTGATCTCCAATACTAAACTCTAATGGACGACGGCGCACGTCTGCGTAAGATTTCTGTCGACTCTGGGCGGTCAACAGTCTTTTGCGAATCAAGTCTGTCTTCTCTCGTGTCTGCACGATCAATTCCGGTTCCGTCCCGATCAAGTCTGATGAATCGTCCCAACATAGGGGCGATCTGCATCTCCTCCCGTATAATGCCTCAAATGGTGCCATCTTAATGGAAGCATGCCAACTATTGTTGTAGGTGAATTCAATCAACGGCAGATGAACTTCCCAATCAGTTGACCAATCTAAGGCACAAGCCCTCAGCATATTTTCCACCGTTTGAATAGTCCTATCGGATTGTCTGTCTGTCTGCGGATGATAAGTTGTGCTGAAATTCAATTCGGTTCCCAAAGCTTTGTGAACTGCCTTCCAAGAATAAGACACAAAGCGACCATCTGTAACACCCCCAGATTTAACCGGAAATATTACAACGCCGTGGGCCCCGAGATGAAACCCACAAGGCTAAAAGAATTTTTCGCAAACATTTACAAATGCCCAAGAGGCCAATGACGGTACTATCTGTAAAAATTCACAAAGACTTATGAAAATCCATTTATCAAAAACCGTCGTAAAAACTCATTTGAAATCACAAGGCCAAACGGCCGACACTCAAAAGTTTAGAAAATGATTTCCAAAGTAACCTCAGTTACCAGATACCAAAAGAGCATTTCAAAATACTCACGCAGAGGAAAAAGACCAACCATAAAGATACTCTAGCAGCGGAATACAAGAACCAATCAAGAAACTCAATAGAAATAAACATATCCTAGCCAGTATCCTCCGGGAAGCTCATCTCTTCACGACCGCTACAAGCTCGATACTCCAAGAACCTAAAAAGAAATCCCACGACGGGGTCAGCCATAATATCCAACAATGATAACCGTCACATCACATTAATAATTACATACCAATGAGAATACAACATAAGAATACGACCAACGTAATCTTACCGCCATAACTTTACTTACTCAAGTAATTCTCATCAGAATAACCATTATCACATTTCACATCTCGTACTCGATTAACCAATAAACTCGAACATAATATCTGTATTGTACCTCAAACAATACTCAATATTCTCAAATTATCATAAACAACTCACGATACGGAAATATACCATTTCTGACCAATACGATCCATCGAATAATATCATCAAATCCCAAGACGATAACCGATTGTCCATCAAAGACAAATACCAAAAGAAATACGAACATACCTCGAGATATGAAGTGCCACGACAATCATATCAGTCTAATCCGAGACAGATCAATACAATACGTACACGGTCCTAACACAAGACCTACAAATGCATACTCATATGACCACGTCAATATGATCACAACAATAACAATGATGTATACTCAATGGAAATCCGACGATCCAGCGCCCTCAACATAGATCCATTTGTTGATCCTATCAGATCAGCATAAGGTGGATAACCAACAATACACATATGAACAACAACACATGATAAAATCAATGATGCGAATTCACAAGATTCCATCAACACAATACTGGTAATCCAACGATCCAGCGCCCTCAGCATAGATCCCCATGATGATCCCGTCGAATCAACGCATGGTGGAAAACATGTCCAACGATCCAGCGCCCTCAGCATAGATCCCCATGATGATCCCGTCGAACCAACGCATGGTGGACATTCGATCCAGCGCCCTCAGCATAGATCCTCATAATCCCATCGGATTATTTACACAACATAAACAACACAATATGCATACACATATGCAAATCAACACGTTCATCAACATGAACAACATAACATGCACGACAACATGACAATTTACTAGGACGACTCCATGTTCAACAATATGAAAGAAAATGTATGAGACCAAAATAAATAACACTAAACCATAATCAATATGGAATACTTGCCCCGAGTCCTTCGGGAACAACCTCGATGTCCAATCATCACCGACGATTATCCGCAACGCTCGACGATCCAAACATATCATGAACCATAAATACTCGAATCCTCGTCTTTATCACAATGTATCCTCGATACCCAAATATGTCAATAACCGAAATAAATCACATACATTATGATTTAACTCCCAGAATCGGAATGACAACATATAATCATTGCTATATGTATTATAAACAAAATGAAACTGAAACCATTCATTAAACATTATAACTGAGCAAGTAATAACTTGCCTCGATACCGATACGATGATGATGAAGCCGCTACCAGTCACAATGCCTTCGTCTACGAGCTCCTCGGCCCCGACCGAAGCAATTCATGAACATACTCGAACATGACCGCAACATACGGTTATACTCACCGATCAATAATCTCAACCTATTGAAACAATCGATTAACATACAATCCGATAACAATCAATAACCGACATAGCCAACCAATCAAACTCAACGGCTCAACAATACCTTGATCATACACAAGACCGAACAATACAACTCAAACCAATCAAACACGAATTCAAAACAACAATACGATTCAACAAGTTTCCTCCTTGTATATTCATAATGAAACCAATTACCGATTATCATCATCAATACGGACAATCCGATTAATTATAGATAATCATATTCCAAGAGTTCCACAACTTATTCCGAAACCACATTCAAAGTCCCCAAACGGCATAATCCGATGTGTTCTAACATCTAAACAATCCTTATTCACAATTCAAGGTGTATGTAATCATGTTCTTCAACATATATACTTCTCATAACATCATGGATTACAACAAACTATCAAGAATATCGAGATTACTACGATTCCATAATTATAACGACATAATCAAGGTATTTGATCATCAATTCATTATCTTCCCTTAACAAAATTCCCATAATTACCAAGAATAATCACAACACTATCAATTCCATCACCATTCATATGAAAACGTGTAGAATTTACCAAGTTCTACTCATTGAGGCATTTCATCGAACACTTTGAAGGCATAATCCAATTCAATCATTTTAACGAAGAAATACTCGAATTTGTTCCACAAAACTTCAAGAGTATTAAATGATTACGAGATTATAACAAAGTTCCATCAATAATCTGAACCAAAACGGATCAAATCGGCCAAAACACCAAAAAACTCCAAGAATATACAAAACCAAGTGTTCAAGTGTTCTTACCTTTGATCCGGGTGGAAGATGATGTTAATCCTTGATTCCAACTTCCAAAACATGTTGCTACATGATGTTCTTACTCAAATCCATCAACTTTGCTGAAGAAATCGCGAGAGGAACGAAGAAAAATGAAAAATGACAAGGGTGACTCGGTCCAGGCCTTATATAGGCCGAGACCTGCCGGCACATTACGTACGTAACCGGCGGGTCCTTACGTACGTAGCCGGACGTGGCCTAACCTTCTGTCCATTTTGTTCGGCAGCCTTACGTACGTAACCGGCAGCTGCTTACGTACGTAACGAGCACTTACGGCCGTAACTGGACACAGCCTTACGTACGTTATCAGCCAGTCCTTACGCCCAGCGAGTCACTGCCGACCGTGATCGGCCACCCCTGCGAGTCACTGCCGACCATGCTCGGCCACTGCAGGTCCTCTCGGCTACGACTCGGCCAGCCGCCCCGTAATGTACTTAACACTTATTCCGTTGCGTACGTAATACATACGTTGACTTGCTACAGTATTATACTCGTATTACGTACGTAATACACCCTGTATAACGTACGTAACTTCATCCGTTGACTCACCGGTCCACATCCACGCCGAAAGCCGCCGACACCGGGCCCAACTGTCCGATTCCTCTTATTACGTACGTAATGTCTCGGCCATAACGTACGTAACTCTTGTGATTTAGCGTACGTAAGTCTTCAACATTAGCGTACGCTAAGTATGCTATACTTAGCCAATTTCAACTGTTACCGCCTGTCTCGACATACCGAAAACACATACACACATACTGAATACATATACTGGATCCAATAACATTCTTATACGATATACCCTATATCGGAAGTACGATAACCTGATACATGATATCCTCAATGCAACTGTCGACCAGATACGACAATTATACCGATACCGACATCTCAGTCCTTTATTTATTTTATCCATACTGTACAGATTCCACGCTGTACAATATAACTCGGATAAAATAATATCAAACAACAGTAGTAGAAATTCCGGATATTACAACTCAGTCATAAATAATGGTCTTCGGCGTACCATGCAATCAGACTATTTCTTAAATAAATACTCGTGCCAACTTCTCGGGTCCCCAAGTGTACTTAATGCCTAGAAAATGAGCTGATTTGGTTAAATGGTCAACTATCACCCAAATCATGTTCATCCCTGTTCTGGTCTTCGGCATATTAGTGATAAAGTCCATCGATATGTCCTCCCACTTCAATTCAGGAATCGGGAGCGGCTTCAGCATCCTGGCAGGTCGTTGATGCTCGATCTTAACCTGCTGACAAACCAAACATTTCGAGACGTAATTGGCTACGTCTTTCTTCATGTTGCCCCACCAGAAGTTCTGCTTCAAGTCCTTATACATCTTACTGGTGCTCGGGTGTTGTAGCCCGAAATATTTATCCGAAGATGAAATACTGCTGGAATGGACGGACAACAAACAAGGTGCGGGAGCACTTCCGAGTGGGTGTGAATAAACACAAGAATTGCCGGGTTTGTTAGGCCCCGGCTTGAATGCTCTCGTGAGATGTTATTAATACAACTATTCGTGGATACAAGTATTAATGTGAGAATCTAAGTATAATGAGTGTAAAAAGACCCTGTTAATCCAGCACTTGAGCGAAGCTTTGGTGGTCTTGCTCTCAGCCGATCGTCTTCTGTGTGAGAGAGGCTGAGAGAGAAGAATGAACCGAGAGATAGCTGTTGCCAAGAGTAGGAAAGCCAAGTTGTGTGAGTTGCTTCTGTATTGCGTGTGAAATGCGAGAATGCCAGAGAGTTCAGAAGAATTTCGATCCTTTGACCAGAGCAGGCAGCCTTCTATTTATAGGGGCTGAGGAGCCTTGATTCCTGGCGGGCAATCGCCTTCCGGCCAATAAAATACTGGGGCGATCGTCTTAAAGTCACATGGGCAGTCTGCCTAAAGTCCAAGGCAGTTGCTGGCAGCCAGCTGTGCTGTCCAATGAGGAGCCAGCACGCGTCCGGAGTCATTGTCACATGTGGTCCTACTGAAACCTTTCGGCGGGCTTGTCGGCTGGTGGGAAGATGCTGACAGGCTGTGGTCAACGATCCATGAAATGCGGATCTTGTCTCGGCGCTGCACGTGGGGTCTGTCCTGAGGTCCGGCCTTTGCTGACTGGATGACCGTCGGCTTCGAGTGGCATGAGGCGGTCGCCATTAGTCGGTCACCAGAGGTCGGCATCGGCCAGTCACCAAGGGTCGGCCTCGGTTGGTCACCAAAGGTTGGTCGGCAAGTGCCGAGAGATGATCGCCTATGAGTCGGCCACCAGGAGTTGATCGCCAAGTACCGAGAGACGATCGTCTGGCCGTCAGCCACATTGAGTTGATCGTCGAGTACCGAGAGGCGATCGTCTTATATGTCAATCGCTCGGCATCGGGACTTGTCCTGGGACCTTCGGTCGGTCGATCTATCTTGGCTGCTGGGCTATGGATAGGTCGCCTGTTCGCTGGTCGGCAGTTCTACCTCGGTTGCTCGGTTATGGCTAGGCCGCCCGATCTCCGAGGCGATCGCCGGTCGGAGAGTATAATTCTCGACACAACAATTGTCCCCCAGCTTGCTCCGATGTTGAAGACATGAGGCGAGGTGGTTCTTGCTAGCGATCGTGTAAGATGAGGACGGGCAACTCGTTGAGCTGACTTTGGATTCGGACTTGGGCGATCTGGTCGATTGGCTAGCTATCTTTCGGTCTTGTACCTGCAAAAAACAACATTGGCCGATCCCCCTCAGAAACTTGATGGTTTCGTCGTTTGAGGAATCATGCATAGTCGCGGAGTTCGATGGACCGACTCCATGACCGTGTCTTGTGCGCGAAGACATTGAGTGTCTCGTGACTAATTTTATTGTGAGGGTCCTCTGTTAGGCTGCGCCTCGCCTCGTATTTAAACGAAGGGCGTGCGGTCTTGGTCTAGAGGAGTCCTTGTGCGGGGCAGCATCAGATGATTCAACTCCACTTCCACAGATTGTTAGCTCTGCTTCCACCTCGGCCCACCATGAAGATGGCGAACCTCGACGGTGTACGTTGAGATGGGGGTAGTGACGCGTCGCATTGTCCGGGTTCACCATGTTAGATGATGAACCTTTGAGGGCGGGCGATCGTGTCCACTGATTAGTTTTGGAGGGCCCTCAGACTACGCCGGCCTCGTATTTAAACGAAGGGCGGGCGATCTTGGCCCAAAGGGACCTTGCATGGCCGGGCGGCCTGCCCATCGACTACCAGGACCATGGCTTTATGATGTGCGGTGGAGGCGATCTCGTGCCTTAGTCCATCATGTTAGATGGTGAACTGTCGATGGCGAACGAGTCCTCCGGTTTTTGGTGATGTTGCTTGAGATCGGCGATCGGGCTGGAAGACTAGTGAATGTCGCTCGGCTGCCGATCGCTTTATTCATAAGTTGATACCGGCGATCGGGCGGGAAGGCTGGCGATCGTCTTCGGGCGCCGATCGCGCTGCTCATAGGCTGAGGAGAAACCTTTGCCTGGCCAGAAAGTCTGCGGCCTTAGCTCGGAAGATCGCGTAAGTCGCGGGTTGGTCCTTCGTGAGATGCCTGAACATAGGCGAAAGACCATGGAATCCACCTAAGACCGTGTAGAGGGCGATCTCATCGCTTATGGGTTCGCCATTGAGGATGATCTCGTCTACCCAGTCGATGTAGTCCGAGTCGGACTCTTCTTCCCCTTGCTTGATTCGCATCATGCGATGGGGACCTTCTGGCCGAGCGACCCTGGTGGCGAAGTACGCTGTGAAAACGTTCGCCAGCTGGTTAAAGGAGCCGATGGACCGAGGCGCAATGAGGCGTACCACCTGTGGGCGAGGTCGTCCAGCGTCAGAGGGAACATTCGGCACCTGGTCGCGTCTGATGCCCCACACCCAGTCATGTAGATGTTGAACTTGCTCAGGTGTGTTTCGGGGTCCGTTCTCCCTTCGTACAAAGGTGTTTGCGGAGGGGCGATCTTGTGCTGCACGGGGGCGAGCTCGATGTGGACCGCGAGCGGCTCGCTCGGCTCGGCGATCTTCTTCTTGGCGCCTGCCCCAGATTCCAGGAGCACCTTCATATCGTCGAGCTGGCATTGCATCGCGTCCATTGCCGTGGCTCAGTCGCCCGCGGATCGGCTTTGGGAGCGGGAGCCGAGGCGATCGTGTACCGATCTCCTGACTCCGCTACTGCCGACCTCGGCTATTTGGCGAGGGGAGACAGACGGCTGGGCTGCCTTCTGGGAGTCAGATAGGCCGAGCTCCTGGTGACGGACTCGAGTTCCGTCGTCTCGTAGCTGGGGCCGGACTGCCCCGGTCGCCAGGACGGGTCGCTGCCCAGGCGATCGAAAATAGAGGTGCCCCGGCTGGCGAGCGCCTCTCCTTGCGGATGAGAGCCTCCTGGCGATCGCTCGGCCAGTAACGCCTTGAACTTCCGCTTGGTCTTCCGGCGGATGGCCGAGGGGGTGATAGTAGGAGGCGCGTCGAGAGCACTCCGTCGCTCCCGTAGGACGGCCATGGCCTCCTCAATCTGTTCCGCGGTTCGGAACTGATCGAGTGAGAGACTTGGACCGCCCCCCAGGGGCGGGATCGAGCGTCTCGAATCGCGGCAGCTACCCTCCGCCATCGGTTATGGCTCGAACTGAGACGGAACTAGGCGCCTGGCGGATCGGTCGGCGGCTTTCTTCGACGCGGAGGCGGAAAACATGATTCTGAAAGCTTTCTCTGAAGAACAGTGAGTGTTTATTCAGGTATATGTCTCGGAGAACAGTGAGTGTTCTTCGAGACGGTAGGAATAGAAATTTGAGGGTTAGATGCCCCTTCCTCTAGCGCCAATTGTTGTAGCCCAAAATATTTATCCGAAGATGAAATACTGCTGGAATGGACGGACAACAAACAAGGTGCGGGAGCACTTCCGAGTGGGTGTGAATAAACACAAGATTTGCCGGGTTTGTTAGGCCCGGGCTTGAATGCTCTCGCGAGATGTTATTAATACAAATATTCGTGGATACAAGTATTAATGTGAGAATCTAAGTACAATGAGTTTAAAAAGACCCTTTTAATCCAGCTCTTGAACGAAGCTTTGGTGTTCTTGCTCTCGGCCGATCGTCTTCTGTGTGAGAGAGGATGAGAGAGAAGAATGAACCGAGAGATAGCTGTTGCCAAGAGTAGGAAAGCCAAGTTGTGTGAGTTGCTTCTGTATTGCGTGTGAAATGCGAGAATGCCAGAGAGTTCAGAAGAATTTCGGTCCTTTGACCAAAGCAGGCAGCCTTCTATTTATAGGGCTGAGGAGCCTTGATTCCTGGCGGGCGATCGCCTTCCGGCCAATAAAATACTGGGGCGATCGTCTTAAAGTCACATGGGCAGTCTGCCTAAATTCCAAGGCAGCTGCTGGCAGCCAGCTGTGCGGTCCAATGAGGAGCCAGTGCGCGCCCGGGGTCACTGTCACATGCGGTCCTACTGACACCTTTCGGCGGGCTTGTCGGCTGGTGGGAAGATGCTGACAGGCTGTGGTCAACGATCCGTGAAATACGGATCTTGTCTCGGCGCTGCACGTGGGGTCTGTCCTGAGGTTCGGCCTTTGCCGACTGGATGACCATCGGCTTCGAGCGGCATGAGGCGGTCGTCATTAGTCGGTCACCAGAGGTCGGCATCGGCCAGTCACCAAGGGTCGGCATCGGTTGGTCACCAAAGGTCGGTCGGCAAGTGCCGAGAGATGATCGCCTATGAGTCGGCCACCAGGAGTTGATCGCCAAGTACCGAGAGACGATCGTCTGGTCGTCGGCCACCAGGAGTTGATCGCCGAGTACTGAGAGGCGATCGTCTTATATGTCGATCGCTCGGCACCGGGACTTGTCCTGGGACCTTCGGTCAGTCGATCTATCTCGGCTGCTCGGCTATGGATAGGTCGCCTGGTCGCTGGTTGGCAGTTCTGCCTCGGTTGCTTGGTTATGGCTAGGTCACCCGATCTCCGAGGCGATCGCCGGTCGGAGAGTATAATTCTCGACACAACACCGGGTGGATATAATAGGGCGTGCTGTGAGCTTCCTTCATAATTTTCTGTTTCAGATCATTGACATCGGGAATGCAAATTCGGTTTTGAAATCTCAAAACTCCATCATCATGAATTACGAATCCTAGGGCCTTTCCCTGAATCACTTCATCACGTAACCGAATCGTCAGAGGATCATCTACTTGCTTAGATTTGATTTCTTCGGTTAACGATGAAGTTAATTCCATCAAACATAGTTGTCCTTGGACTATTTGCAACCATACTTCAATTCCTTCGCGAATCAATTCTCGTTGAATGCTGGGCTGGGAGGTCAGAGTCTCCAGCATCTGAATAGAAACAGGCTTGCGTCTAAGTGCATCGGCCACTACATTTGCTTTGCCTGGATGATAAAGAATCTCCAAATCGTAGTCCTTAATTAGTTCCAGCCATCTCCTTTGCCGCATGTTCAACTCTTTCTAACTGAAGATGTATTTGAGACTCTTATGATCCGTGAAAATCTGACAGTGAGTCCCGTACAGGTAGTGTCTCCAGATTTTCAAAGCAAAAACTACCGCTTCCAGTTCCAAATCATATGTTGGGTGATTTGCTTCATAAGGTTTCAACTGTCGTGACGCATAGGCGATCACCTTCTCATTTTGCATCAATACACACCCGAGACCTTGGTTCGATGCGTCATTGTAAACTATGAATCCTCGAGTTCCCTGTGCCAGTGCTAAAATCATTGTCGTCGTCAATCTCTTCTTTAATTCATCAAAGCTAGTTTGGCACATCTCATTCCATTCAAACTTTTGAGTTTTCTGCAATAGTCGAGTAAGTGGGTGGGTAATTTTGGAAAACCCTTCCACGAACCGACGATAATACCGAGCAAGTCCTAAGAAACTCCTGACTTCCTTCACGTTCTTAGGAGATTTCCAACCCATAACTGCTTCGATTTTCTGGGGATCTACTCAGACTCTTTCTGCTGATACCACATGACGGAGGAATATTACTTCCTTTAGCCAGAATTCATACTTAGAAAGCTTGGCGTACAATTGCTCGTTTCTTAGAAGGTCTAAAACGATCCGTAGATGTTGTGCATGCTCTTTCGGGCTCTTGGAATAAACCAGAATGCCATCAATAAATACTACCACGAATTTATCCAAATACTCTATGAACACTCGGTTCATAAATTGCATGAATACAGCATGTGCATTAGTGAGACCAAACGGCATCACTATAAACTCATAGTGTCCGTAGCGAGTTGTGAACGCTGGTTTTGGAACATCGGATTCCTTAATCCTCAACTAGGGTATAGATAACTTAAAACCGAAACTGAAACAGAATTAATTCGAGTTTACATAACATAAAACCGAACTGAACCGAATTACCCCGAATTGGACCAAACTAACCCGAATTATTTATATTATATAAAATTTTATTTATATGACTAAAAATTTTAAACTTAGAAAATAATATATCTACACATATATTGTAGTTTTGATAAAAATAATGATTAAATATATCAATTAAAGATATATATATTATCTTAGAACAAGTTTTATTAATATAATTAATTTTTTCATTACTTTATTAAATAAATATATATAAATTAAATATGTTTGGGTCAAAACCGAATTTGACCGAACTAATCCGAAATCGAAACATTTGGGGAGGGTTTGGGTTTTGAGTTTTGAATACCGAAACCGACCGAAACCGAAACTGAAGTTTAAAGTTTGTGGAGGGTTTGGGTTTCGAAAATTTTAACCAGACCGAAACCAAAAACACCCCTATCCGCAACTGATGATACCCCGACCCTAGATCGATCTTAGAAAACACTGTGGCTCCTTGTAGCTGGTCAAACAAATCATCAATCTGTGGCAATAGAAACTTGTTCTTGATTATTATCTTGTTCAGCTCTCGATCAATACACAATCGAAGCGATCCATCCTTCTTCCGGAAAAAGAACTGGTGCACCACAGGGCGAAACGCTTGGATGGATATAGCCTTTGTCCAGTAACTCTTCCTGTTGCTTCTTCAATTCATACATCTCAGTAGGTGCCATACGATACGGCGCCTTAGAAATTGGTGTAGCTCCTGGTTCCAGCTCGATGGTGAATTCTACATCCTGACGTGGAGGTAGTCCAGGTAATTCATCACGAAACACGTCCGGAAATTCGTTCCCAACAGGAATGGATGAGAGTTCTAATTTTCCCTCTTCTTTCTTCATTGCGTAGCACCAATATCCAGTACAGCCTTGTTTCAACAATTTGACATCTTTCATCGCCTTGATTATCTTTCCTGAGCTTCTTGGTTTCCATCCTTCAAAAAGTATCTCGGAACCATCGTCTGCTATCACCGAGATATTCCTCTTTCTGTAGTTTACAATAGCTCCATATCGATTAAGCCAATCATCTACGAGTATCAGGTCGTCTCCTTGCATTTCTATCACAATCAGATTTGAGGGCCACTCTCTGCCTCCAAATGATACAGGGAAATCTCTAGTTTCTAAGTTTCCCACAATCCCCTCTCCACTCGGTAAACCCATAACATAAGGCTCACAATTATGAAAACCAGAAATATTCAAATGATTTACACAAGACAAGGATATAAATGAATGCATAGCTCCTGTATCGAATAAAACGCTAACTGGCTGTGAAAGGATCTGAACAGTACCTGATGTGACAGCAGCATCCTGGTCATCTTCCCTCCTCATCTCGTATAGACGTGGGGGAACGGATCCAGCACTCGATGTCCCCTTTCGGTCCAACTGTCCTTTGCCCCGTCCGCGACCAAAATGTTGGGGCAGCTGAACCCTTTGCTGCGTCTGCTGAATACTTGCTTCCCTCTGAGCTGGCTGTGATGTACGGGCTCTAAAAATTTTGCAACCTCTTCAAAGAACACTGCACGATGTCCCTCTTGACCACAATCAAAAAAAGTCATGGCAGGAAGGAGGCAATTTCACCGATAGTGTCCCGGCTGACTACAATTAAAGCACTTCCTTGTCACATCTATCGTAGCTGATACTGCTCCGAAGTTCCTTCCGCTCTTGGATGGGTGTGGAGGTTTTTTGAACGAATGTACGGATGACTGGGCCTTGCGGGGCCTGCTGCTCTTGTGCTCTATGAAACTACCACAGACTTTATGCTTCTTGGATTCTGCAAACTTTTCCATCACTACTTCTTTGATTTCATACGCCAATGCTTTATCCTGATATTGACAGAGAGTGGTACATTCAAAACCAGACATGTACCTCTGAATCTATGGTTTCATTCTCATATCAAAATGGATCATCATTTCTGCATCTATTCTGACCAGATGTCGAACAAATTCCAGCTGCTGGTTAAATGTCTTAATCGCCTGAGATATTGGTACATCCGAAGGCTGCGCGGAGAAAAACTCCCGAACTTTGGCTTCCCTTACCGGACGAGGGCAGTACTGAGCTTCCATCATCAATTTAAATTCTCCCCAATCGGCATCATGATCTACAGGCCGGATGACTTCCCACCACTTAGACGTTTCCCCTATCAGAAAGTACTGAGCAATAGAGGCTCTCCGATCGTCTGGCAATTAATCCCGGCAAAAATTTTCTCCATTTCTTTTAACCAATGATCCCACGTCGGTGTCTCAAAAAAGCCGTCGAATTTGGGTGGTTGCATCTTCGCCACCTCTTGTAGCCATCGGTCGCCTCGATTTCCCATGTCTAGGATACCTTGCTGTCTATCTCCCTGTTGTAATCCTACTGCCAACTGCATTCGGTCCACGACCTGGGCAAACTGAGTCATCTGGTTAACCACCTGATGAAGGATTTCGGGCACAGCAGGTTCTGGTTCATTGTTAATAGATCTTTGTGGCTCGCCTGAGTTGTGGCTGGCCTGATAAGAAGGCGAAGCTTCTCTTTCGGCATTCCTTCGACTGCGTCCGCGACCACGTCCACGTCCACCTCTTAACATACTATAATCATAAATACTCAATATACAGGAAACAATATCGTTATAATGTTCAAGTATGAAGAGGTATAACATGTAAAGGACGAAATAGAGTTTAGAAACTTACAACCGGTGTTCGCACGAAGACGTAGGCACTACAATGATGTTATTCACGACAGGTTACCTCAAAAGACATATATGACCCCTATTTTAACCCAATGGCCAAGATATCCATAATCTTAGCTCCGATACCATATTTTGTAACACCCCCGATATATTCATGAATATTACAACGCCGTAAATCCTTTATATAAGAATTTACAAGGCTGAAGAAATGAAAAGATAATAACAAATACCAACATATGAAAGTAACTGAAATAAAATACAACATTTCTGGGCCAATACCGAGAATAGAAATATCCAAAGGAAGAATATTAATACATCACCAAATCCAATCATCACAAATGATGACGTACTAGAGTACTTATTAAAAACAACACAAACAACACACAATTAAACCCGGCCGGAACATCACTCTGAACCCTCGTCGTCATGCAGCTCCAGGGTTGTTTCCCTGCTCTCCTGGATCCTGAACATAAACAAATATTCACCCCTGAAGGGGTTACCACAAATTCAAATCAACTTCAAGGATAAGCATATCATCATGATGTCATACTCCAATCTTCAATCACAAATTCTCTTACGTAATTCAGTTATTCTGAGGTTGATAATCTAGTTACCAATATCATCAACTTATTCCAGCTTCATCATGAAGATTAATTTACTAAATCAACTTCAACCTTTGGTGATCCTTTATCTAATTCCGTTAAGCAAAAGTGATACCAATACTAAATCTACGACCATTATGGCAACACTATTCAATATGGATAATCAATCTTAGAACATTACTCTCATCATTTGAAGACACATGATTTCAACTATGATGTTCTCAACAATGATATCTTAAGCATAATCATCCCAACTTCTAAACATGATGTTTTGGTTGAATAAATCCTCTATGGAACTTAATATCTTGATAGCATGATCAAAATAATCTTAAGGATACGAATGTAAGTAACACCCATTAGCATATGCTAGACACATTCCTTAGCGTACGTTAACAATCGTTGACTTCAGAAGTGTCCAGGTTCATCCGCGGGAATCTTATCCGGACCCATCGTCCGGCTGGCGCATGTGCTAGCCGCCCAGCTCAATTATTGGCCATTTTACTTACGCTACGCTTTATTCGTAGCGTACGCTATCTTTAGATGATAACTTACGCTAAGCTTCCTTCTTAGCGTACGTTATCATGTACTTGCATGAGAAAATTTACATGTTGCTATAATTATGCACAAGGATACAAATACAAGAAATATCATAGTTCAATTATTGATATCACAAATCCGAATAATACAGGGCTAAATTACAGATAAAATACTCAATAATTAATTCGGATATTACATACTCTCCTTCTAAAAAGGAGTTTCGTCCCGAAACTCAAGACGAAAATAACTCTGGATATCTGGACCTCATGCTATCTTCCGTTTCCCAAGTGGCTTCTTCCACTCCGTGGCGCGACCACAGAACCTTAACTAAAGCGATCGGTTTGTTTCTCAATTGCTTAACTCAACTCTCGAGTATCCTTATCAGTATCTCTTCAAACGTGCCATCCTGAGCGACTTCGATTTCACCGAAATCAATAACATGACTAGGATCTGGTATATACTTCCGTAACTGGGATACGTGGAATACATTATGAACATGGCTCAATGACGGCGGTAATGCCAACCTGTATGCCAACTCTCTAACTCTCTCAAGAATCTCGAATGATCCGATATATCTCGGACTCAGCTTTCCTTTCCTCCCAAAACGAAAGATTCCCCGAGTAGG
Organism: Orobanche coerulescens; assembly: GCA_033398695.1. Taxonomy (NCBI): domain Eukaryota; kingdom Viridiplantae; phylum Streptophyta; class Magnoliopsida; order Lamiales; family Orobanchaceae; genus Orobanche; species Orobanche coerulescens. The sequence continues at coordinate 93,259,065 of CM065817.1, read as the reverse complement.
AGAAACTTTTAAAAACACGTGATCTCCAATACTGAACTCTAATGGACGACGGCGCACGTCTGCGATAGATTTCTGTCGACTCTGGGCGGTCAACAGTCTTTCGCGAATCAAGGCTATCTTCTCTCGTGTCTGCACGATCAATTCCGGTTCCACCCCGATCAAGTTTGATGAATCGTCCCAACATAGGGGCGATCTGCATCTCCTCCCGTATAATGCCTCAAATGGTGCCATCTTAATGAAAGCATGCCAACTATTGTTGTAGGTGAATTCAATCAACGGCAGATGAACTTCCCAATCAGTTGACCAATCTAAGGCATAAGCCCTCAGCATATCTTCCACTGTTTGCATAGTCCTCTCGGATTGTCCGTCTGTCTGCGGATGATAAGTTGTGCTGAAATTCAATTTGGTTCCCAAGGCTTTGTGAGCTGCCTTCCAAAAATGAGACACAAAGCGACCGTCTCGGTCATAAATAATGGTCTTCGGCGTACCATGCAATCGGACTATTTCTGAAATAAATACTCGTGCCAACTTCTCGGGTCCCCAAGTGTCCTTAATGCCTAGAAAATGAGCTAATTTGGTTAAACGGCCAACTATCACCCAAATCATATTCATCCCTGTTCTGGTCTTCAGCATATTAGTGATAAAGTCCATCGATATGTCATCCCACTTCCATTCAGGAATCGGGAGCGGCTTCAGCATCCCGGCAGGTCATTGATGCTCGATCTTAACCTGCTGACAAACCAAACATTTGGAGACGTAATCGGCTACGTCTTTCTTCATGTTGCCCCACCATAAGTTCTGCTTCAGGTCCTTATACATCTTACTGGTGCCCGGGTGGATAGAATAGGGCGTGCTGTGAGCTTCCTTCATAATTGTCTGTTTCAGAACATTGACATCGGGAACACAAAGTCGGTTCTGAAATCTCAAAACTCCATCATCATGAATTACGAATCCTGGGGCCTTTCCCTTGATCACTTCATCACGTAACCAAATCATCATAGGATCATCTACTTGCTTAGATTTGATTTCTTCGGTTAACGATGAAGTTAATTCCATCACACACAGTTGTCCTGGGACTCTTTGCAAACATACTTCAGTTCCTTCGCGAATCAATTCTCGTTGAATGCTGGGCTAGAGGTCAGAGTCTCCAGCATCTAGAAACAGGCTTGCGGCTAAGTGCATCGGCCACTACATTTGCTTTGCCTGGATGATAAAGAATCTCCAAGTCGTAGTCCTTAATCAGTTCTAGCCATCTTCATTGCCGCATGTTCAACTCTTTCTGCCTGAAGATGTATTTGAGACTCTTATGATCCGTGAAGATCTGACAGTGAGTCCCATACAGGTAGTGTCTCCAGATTTTCAAAGCAAAAACTACCGCTGCCAGTTCCAAATCATGCGTTGGATTATTTACTTCATAAGGTTTCAGCTGTCGTGACACATAGGCGATCACCTTCTCATTTTGCATCAATACACACCCGAGACCTTGATTCGATGCGTCACTGTAAACTATGAATCCTCCAGTTCCATGTGGGAGTGCTAAAATCGGTGTCGTTGTCAATCTCTTCTTAAATTCATCAAAGCTAGTCTCGCACATCTCATTCCATTCAAACTTTTGAGTTTTCTGCAATAGTTGAGTAAGTGGGCGTGTAATTTTGGAAAACCCTTCCACGAACCGACGATAATACCCAGCAAGTCCTAAGAAACTCGTGACTTCCTCTACGTTCTTAGGAGAATTCCAATCCATAACTGCTTTGATTTTCTGGGGATCTACTCGGACTCCTTCTGCTGGTACCACATGACTGAAGAACATTACTTCCTTTAGCCAGAATTCACACTTAGAAAGCTTGGCGTACAATTGCTCATTTCTCAGAAGGTCTAAAACGATCCGTAGATGTTGTGCATGCTCTTTCGGGCTCTTGGAATAAAGCAGAATGTCATCAATAAATACTACCATGAATTTATACAAATACTCTATGAACACTGGGTTCATCAATTGCATGAATACAGCATGTGCGTTAGTGAGACCAAACAGCATCACCATAAACTCATAGTGTCCGTAGCGAGTTCTGAACGCTGATTTTGGAAAATCGGATTCCTTAATCCTCAACTAGGGTATAGATAACTTAAAACCGAAACTGAAACAGAATTAATTCGAGTTTACATAACATAAAATCGAACCGAACCGAATTACCCCGAATTGGACCAAACTAACCCGAATTATTTATATTATATAAAATTTTATTTATATGACTAAAAATTTTAAACTTAGAAAATAATATATCTACACATATATTGTAGTCTTGATAAAAATAATGATTAAATATATCAATTAAAGATTTATATATTATCTTAGAACAAGTTTTATTAATATAATTAATTTTTTTATTACTTTATTAAATAAATATATATAAATTAAATATGTTTGGGTCAAAACCGAATTTGACCGAACTAATCCGAAACCGAAACATTTGGGGAGGGTTTGGGTTTTGAGTTTTGAATACCGAAACCGACCGAAACCGAAACTGAAGTTTAAAGTTTGTGGAGGGCTTGGGTTTCGAAAATTTTAACCCGACCGAAACCAAAAACACCCCTATCCGCAACTGATGATACTCCGACCTTAGATCGATCTTAGAAAACACTGTGGCTCCTTGTAGCTGGTCAAACAAATCATCAATCCGTGGCAACAGAAACTTGTTCTTGATTGTCATCTTGTTCAGCTCTCGATAGTCAATACACAATCGAAGCGATCCATCCTTCTTCTGGAAAAAAACTGGTGCACCCCAGGGCGAAACGCTTGGATGGATATAGCCTTTGTCCAGTAACTCTTCCTGTTGCTTCTTCAATTCATACATCTCAGTAGGTTCCATACGATACGGCGCCTTAGAAATTGGTGTAGCTCCTGGTTCCAGCTCGATGGTGAATTCTACATCCCATCGTGGAGGTAGTCCAGGTAATTCATCACGAAACACGTCCGGAAATTCGTTCACAACAGGAATGGATGAGAGTTCTAATTTTCCCTCTTCTTTCTTCATTGCGTAGCACCAATATCCATTACAGCCTTGTTTCAACAATTTGACATCTTTCATCGCCTTGATCATCTTTCTTGAGCTTCTTGGTTTCCATCCTTCAAAAAGTATCTCAGAACCATCGTCAGCTATCACCGAGATATTCCTATTTCTGTAGTTTACAATAGCTCTATATCGATTAAGCCAATCATCTACGAGTATCAGGTCGTCTCCTTGCATTTCTATCACAATCAGATTTGAGGGCCACTCTCTACCTCCAAATGATACAGGGAAATCTCTAGTTTCTAAGTTTCCCACAATCCTCTCTCCACTCGGTAAACCCATAACATAAGGCTCACAATTATGAAAACCAGAAATATTCAAACGATTTATACAAGACAAGGATATAAATGAATGCATAGCTCCTGTATCGAATAAAACGCTAACTGGCTGTGAAAGGATCTGAACAGTACCTAATGCGACAGCAGCATCCTGGTCATCTTCCCTCCTCATCTCGTATAGACGTGGGGGAACGGATCCAGCACTCGATGTCCCCTTTCGGTCCAATTATCCTCTTCCCCATCCGCGACCAAAATTTTGGGGCAGTTGAACACTTTGCTGCGTCTGCTGAATACTTGCTTCCCTCTGAGCTGGCTGTGATGTACGAGCTCTAAAAATTTTGCAACCTCTTCACAGAACACTGCACGATGTCCCTCTCGACCACAATCAAAACAAGTCACGGCAGGAAGGGGGCAATTTTGCCGATAGTGTCCCGTCTGACTACAGTTAAGGCACTTCCTTGTCACATCTGTCGTAGCTGATACTGCTCTGAAGTTCCTTACGCTCTTGGATGGGTGTGGAGGTTTTTTCAACGAATGAAAGGATGACTGGGCCTTGCGGGGCCTGCTGCTCTTGTGCTCTATGAAACTACCAGAGACTTTCTGCTTCTTGGATTCTGCAAACTTTTCCATCGCTGCTTCTTTGATTTCATACGCCAATGCTTTATCCTGATATTGACAGAGAGTGGTACATTCAAAACCGGACATGTACCTCTGAATCTCTGGTTTCATTCTCATATCAAAATGGATCATCATTTCTGTATCTATTCTGACCAGATGTCGAAAAAATTCCAGCTGCTGGTTAAATGTCTTAATCGCCTGAGATATTGGTACATCCGAAGGCTGCGCAGAGAAAAACTCCCGAACTTTGGCTTCCCTTACCGGACGAGGGCAGTACTGAGCTTCCATCATCAATTGAAATTCTCCCCAGTCGGCATAATGATCTACAGGCCGGATGACTTCCCACCACTCAGACGCTTCCCCTATCAGAAAGTACTGAGCAATAGAGGCTCTCCGGTCATCTGGCAATTAATCCCAGCAAAAATTTTCTCCATTTCTTTTAACCAATGATCCCACGTCGGTGTCTCAGAAAAGCCGTCGAATTTGGGTGGTTGCATCTTCGCCATCTCTTGTAGCCATCGGTCGCCTCGATTTCCCATGTCTAGGATACCTTGCTGTCTATCTCCCTGTTGTAATCCTACGGCCACCTGCATTCGGTCCACGACATGGGCAAACTGAGTCATCTGGTTAACCACCTGACGAAGGATTTCGGGCACATCAGGTTCTGGTTCATTGTTAATAGATCTTTGTAGCTCGCCTGAGCTGTGGCTGGCCTGATTAGAAGGCGAAGCTTCTCTTTCGGCATTCCTTCGACCGCGTCCACGACCACGTCCACGTCCACCTCTTAACATACTGTAATCATAAATACTCAATATACAGGAAACAATATCGTTATAATGTTCAAGTATGAAGAGGTATAACATGTAAAGGACGAAATAGAGTTTAGAAACTTACAACCAGTGTTCGCACGAAGACGTAGGCAGTATAGTGATGTTATTCACGACAGGTTACCTCAAAAGACATATATGACCCCTATTTTAACCCAATGGCCAAGATATCCATAATCTTAGCTCCGATACCATATTCTATAACACCCCCGATATATTCAGGAATATTACAGCGCCGTAAGTCCTTTACATAAGAATTTACAAGGCTGAAGAAATGAAAAGATAACAACAAATACCAACATACGAAAGTAACTGAAATAAAATACAACATTTCTGGGCCAATACCGAGAATACAAATATCCAAAGGAAGAATATTAATACATCACCAAATCCAATCATCACAAATGATGACGTACTCGAGTACTTATTAAAAACAACACAAACAACAGATAATTAAATCCGGCCGGAACATCACTCTGCACCCTCGTCGTCATGCAGCTCCAGGGTTGTTTCCCTGCTCTCTTGGATCCTGAACATAAACAAATGTTCACCCCTGAAGGGGTTAGCACAAATTTAAATCAACTTCAAGGATAAGAATATCATCATGATGTCATACTCCAATCTTCGATCACAAATTCTCTTACGTAATTCAGTTATTCTGAGGTTGATAATCTAGTTACCAATATCATCAACTTATTCCAGCTTCATCATGAAGATTAATTTACTAAATCAACTTCAACCTTTGGTGATCCTTCATCTAATTCTGTTAAGCAAAAGTGATACCAATACTAAATCTACGACCAATATGGCAACACTATTCAATACGGATAATCAATCTCAGAACATTACTCTCATCATTTGAAGACACATGATTTCAACTATGATGTTCTCAACAATGATATCTTAAGCATAATTATCCCAACTTCTAAACATGATGTTTGGTTGAATAAATCCTCTATGGAACTTAATATCTTGATAGCATGATCATAATAATCTTACGGATACGAATCCAAGGTTGGAGATAGCATAACATACCTTAATATGAGGAAAGTGCTGAGACAATAGGTAGAATCCAATTCCGGTTGCTTGTGTGCCAATCCAAGATGTTCTTCAACTTCAATGATCAAGTAATAGTGATATCCAATCTTCAATGATCAATTAAAGGTGTTCTAAAGGTGTATAAGGTGGATGGGAACTCTCTGGGCACGAAGTATGTTGGAGGCTGAGTGAAATAAACAAACTGAAATGAAATGGGGTGATGTCTTATTTATAACTTTCTGTCCTTAACGTACGTTAGCCTTCATGCATAACGTACGTCAGTCGCTTAGCGTACGCTACCCAGTATGCTTAGCGTACGCTATGGTCACCGATAGTTAACTGTTTTCATTCTGTACTCGATTACGTACGCTACACCATTAGGTTACGTACGTAAGTAACACCCATTAGCATATGCTCGACACATTCCTTAGCGTACGTTAACAATCGTTGACTTCAGAAGTGTCCAGGTTCATCCGCGGGAATCTTATCCGGACCCATCGTCCTGCTGGCGCATGTGCTAGCGGCCCAGCTCAATTATTGGCCTCTTTACGTACGCTACGCTTTATTCGTAGCGTACGCTATCTTTATATGATAACTTACGCTAAGATTCCTTCTTCGCGTACGTTATCACGTACTTGCATGAGAAAATTTACATGTTGCTATAATCATGCACAAGGATACAAATACAAGAAATATCATACTTCAATTATTGATATCACAAATCCGAATAATACAAGGCTCAATTACAGATAAAATACTCAATAATTAATTCGGATATTACATACTCTCCTTCTAAAAATGAGTTTCGTCCCGAAACTCAAGACGAAAATAACTCTGGATATCTGGACCTCATGCTATCTTCCGTTTCCCAGATGGCTTCTTCCACTCCGTGGCGCGACCACTGAACCTTAACCAAAGCGATCGGTTTGTTTCTCAATTTCTTAACTCAACTCTCGAGTATCCTTATCGGTCTCTCTTCAAATGTGCCATCCTGAGTAACTTCGATTTCACCGAAATCAATGACATGACTAGGATCTGGTATATACTTCCGTAACTGGGATACGTGGAATACATTATGAACATGGCTCAATGACGGAGGTAATGCCAACCTGTATGCCAACTCTCTAACTCTCTCACGAATCTCGAATGATCCGATATATCTCGGACTCAGCTTTCCTTTCCTCCCAAAAAGAAAGATTCCTCGAGTAGGAGAAACTTTTAAAAGCACGTGATCTCCAATACTGAACTCTAATGGACGACGGCGCACGTCTGCGAAAGATTTCTGTCGACTCTGGGAGGTCAACAGTCTTTCGCGAATCAAGGCTATCTTCTCTCGTGTCTGCACGATCAATTCCAGTTCCACCCCGATCAAGTCTGATGAATCGTCCCAACATAGGGGCGATCTGCATCTCCTCCCGTATAATGCCTCAAATGGTGCCATCTTAATGAAAGCATGCCAACTATTGTTGTAGGTGAATTCAATCAACGGCAGATGAACTTCCCAATCAGTTGACCAATCTAAGGCACAAGCCCTCAGCATATCTTCCACTGTTTGAATAGTCTTCTCGGATTGTCCATCTGTCTGCGGATGATAAGCTGTGCTGAAATTCAATTTGGTTCCCAAGGCTTTGTGAGCTACCTTCCAAAAATGAGACACAAAGCGACCATCTCTGTCAGAAATAATGGTCTTCGGCGTACCATGCAATCGGACTATTTCTGAAATAAATACTTGTGCCAACTTCTCGGGTCCCCAAGTGTCCTTAATGCCTAGAAAATGAGCCGATTTGGTTAAACGGCCAACTATCACCCAAATCATATTCATCCCTGTTATGGTCTTCAGCATATTAGTGATAAAGTCCATCGATATGTCCTCCCACTTCCATTCAGGAATCGGGAGCGGCTTCAGCATCCCGGCAGGTCGTTGATGCTCGATCTTAACCTGCTGACAAACCAAACATTTCGAGACGTAATCGGATACGTCTTTCTTCATGTTGCCCCACCATAAGTTCTGCTTCAGGTCCTTATACATCTTACTGGTGCCCGGGTGGATAGAATAGGGTGTGCTGTGAGCTTCCTTCATAATTGTCTGTTTCAGAACATTGACATCGGGAACACAAAGTCGGTTCTGAAATCTCAAAACTCCATCATCATGAATTACGAATCCTGGGGCCTTTCCCTTGATCACTTCATCACGTAACCGAATCATCATAGGATCATCTACTTGCTTAGATTTCATTTCTTCGGTTAACAGTGAAGTTAATTCCATCACACACAGTTGTCCTGGGACTCTTTGCAAACATACTTCAGTTCCTTCGTGAATCAATTCTCGTTGAATGCTGGTCTGGGAGGTCAGAGTCTCCAGCATCTAGAAACAGGCTTGTGGCTAAGTGCATCGGCCACTACATTTGCTTTGCCTGGATGATAAAGAATCTCCAAGTCGTAGTCCTTAATCAGTTCCAGCCATCTTCTTTGCCGCATGTTCAACTCTTTCTGACTGAAAATGTATTTGATACTCTTATGATCCGTGAAGATCTGACAGTGAGTCCCATACAGGTAGTGTCTCCAGATTTTCAAAGCAAAAACTACCGCTGCCAGTTCCAAATCATGCGTTGGATAATTTACTTCATAAGGTTTCAGCTGTCGTGACACATAGGCGATCACCTTCTCATTTTGCATCAATACACACCCGAGACCTTGGTTCGATGTATCATTGTAAACTATGAATCCTCCAGTTCCCTGTGGGAGTGCTAAAATCAGTGCCGTCGTCAATCTCTTCTTCAATTCATCAAAGCTAGTCTGGCACATCTCATTCCATTCAAACTTTTGAGTTTTCTGCAATAGTCGAGTAAGTGGGCGTGTAATTTTGGAAAACCCTTCCACGAACCGACGATAATACCCAGCAAGTCCTAAGAAACTCCTGACTTCCTCTACGTTCTTAGGAGATTTCTAATCCATAACTGCTTCGATTTTCTGGGGATCTACTCGGACTCCTTCTGCTCGTACCACTAGACTGAAAAACATTACTTCCTTTAGCCAGAATTCACACTTAGAAAGCTTGGCGTACAATTGCTCATTTCTCAGAAGGTCTAAAACGATCCGTAGATGTTGTGCATGCTCTTTCGGGCTCTTGGAATAAACCAAAATGTCATCAATAAATACTACCATGAAATTATCCAAATACTCTATGAACACTGGGTTCATCAATTGCATGAATACAGTAGGTGCGTTAGTGAGACCAAAAGGCATCACCATAAACTCATAGTGTCCGTAGTGAGTTCTGAACGCTGATTTTGGAACATCGGATTCCTTAATCCTCAACTGATGATACCTCGACCTCAGATCGATCTTAGAAAACACTATTGCTCCTTGTAACTGGTCAAACAAATCATCAATCCATGGCAATGGAAACTTGTTCTTGATTGTCATCTTGTTCAGCTCTCGATAGTCACTACACAATCGAAGCAATCCATCCTTCTTCCGGACAAAAATAACTGGTGCACCCCAGGGTGAAACGCTTGGCTGGATATAGCCTTTGTCCAGTAACTCTTCCAGTTTCTTCTTCAATTCATACATCTCAGTAGGTGCCATACGATACGACGCCTTAGAAATTGGTGTAGCTCCTGGTTCCAGCTCGATGGTGAATTCCACATCCCGTCGTGGAGGTAGTCCAGGTAATTCATCAGGAAACACGTCCGAAAATTCGTTCACAACAGGAATGGATGAGAGTTCTAATTTTCCGTCTTCTTTCTTCATTGCATAGCACCAGTATCCGGTATAGCCTTGTTTCAACAATTTGACATCTTTCATCGCCTTGATCATCTTTCCTGAGCTTCTTGGTTTACATCCTTCAAATAGTATCTCGGAACCATCGTCATCTATCACCGAGATATTCCTCCTTCGGTAGTTTACAATAGCTCCATATCGATTAAGCCAATCATCTCTGAGTATCAGGTCATCTCCTTGCATTTCTATCATAATCAGATTTGAGGGCCACTCTCTGCCTCCAAATGATACAGGGAAATCTCTATTTTCTAAGTTTCCCACAATCCTCTCTCCAATCGGTAAACCCACAACATAAGGCTCACAATTATGAAAACCAAATATATTCAAATGATTTACACAAGACAAGGATATAAATGAATGCGTAGCTCCTGTATCGAATAAAATGCTAACTGACTATGAAAGGATCTGAACAGTACCTGATGCGACAGCAGCATCCTAGTCGTCTGCCCTCCTCATCTCGTATAGACATGGGGGAACGGATCCGGCACTCGATGTCCCCTTTCGGTCCAACTATCCTCTGCCTCATCCGCGACCAAAATTTTGGGTCAGCTGAACACTTTGCTGCGTCTGCTGAATACTTGCTTCCCTCTGAGCTGGCTGTGATGTACGGGCTCTAAAAGATTTTGCAACCTCTTCATAGAACACCACACGATGTCCCTCTCGACCACAATCAAAACAAGTCATGGCAGGAAGGGGCAATTTTTCCGATAGTGTCCCGTCTGACTAGAGTTAAAACACTTCCTTGTCACATCTGTCGTGGCTAATACTGCTCCGAAGTTCCTTCCGCTCTTGGATGGGTGTGGATGTAACACCCCAAACTAGGCGGATATTACAGTGCCGTGGACCCCCGACTGGGACCCACCAGGCAAATGAAAACTGATGAATTAAATAATATAATTGTGGTACCGAACCACATTATATTACCAAATACTCCGATGAGGAGCTTAAGTACATTACACCAGGACAAAACAGAATACTTGTATATTTTATATGGAGATAAAATACACCACCCTGAATAAGTAACATCTCATACGGAATTTGCAGCGGAAATACAACTGAAGAGAAATAATAATTTCAGAAATGACTGGAACGACTGAAATGACTGAAATACACGGAATGACTGGGGGCCCCTACTAGTATCACTAGGACTCCTCGCCGTCAGCATGCTCTTCCCGTGCCTTTGCCTTGCCGTGACCTGAAAACAAAATTCCCCAAACGGGGTCAGTTACACAGAACAACAATCCTCAAGGGTTGAAAATACACAATCACGATTTAACTGAAGTTATGAAATATCCTTAGTTATGAATTACGCTGAAGAGGAGTATCATAGTACGCCCGTAGTGTTCTGTGCGAGTGTACAAGACGGATGACCGGACACACCCGTCCTTGTACCTAATTAGTCTCACGGAGTTAATCTTTACCGTGTACACTGCCCAATGTATTACTCCCAATACATGGCCATCACGTGCCCGACTAAAAATTCCACACATCCGCACCCGGCCACGCAATATGAACCCAGAAGGTCATATGAAACGAGAATGACCGCAATGAATATCAATGAATAATAATAATCTGACAAAGTCAAGAATGACTCACCGAGATGAAAGTAATAATGAAGTGATTGATAGTTTCAATGAAATGATTGGAACCGTCGTTCCTCATTAATGAAGTGATCCTTCGACACATACAAGTCTCAATATGATTAGTACAATGATGAATGAGTTATGATTATGAATGATCAACAACAAAAGGAATGAAATCATTTTAACCGAGTAAGAATTAACTTACTCAATACCGATGAAGAATGTCCTTCCACGAACAAATGTCCTAAATGAAGTGTCGGTCGCTCGAACAACCTTGAATCAATACAATTACCAACAATCCGTTCAATATACGAATTAAACACGAATATAACGAACTCAAAACGTCGATACGATTAAACCAAGTTCATTGGGGCATTAAATCGAACACTTTGTGGCCAACTTCGATTGATTACAACCAAATCTCAATAATACCAACATCAAATCCCCAAGAAGTGTTTCAAACCAATAAAGCATCTTCAATACGATCAATAATCCGTTATGAATATCCAAATACATGATTATAACAACAATTAATCGAAAATCCCCAGATCCAACTCGATATTCAAAGTGTTCTTGAATAATCCCTCAATAATCCAATAAATCCATATACAAACTCATAATCATATGCATATCCCTTCATATAACATGATTATCACGTCGAAAACATCATATCTCAACACAAAATTGAAATTCAAGATGTTGAAGAAATTACCTCTTGAAGATCCAACCACTACGATCCGATGAACACGCGTTAAATCGAGTATCCAAGCTTCCCAATTGAATGAAGATGATGAAAATTACACACTCAAATGATTGATGATGGAAAAATCCCTCCCTCAAGTCTCTCTCTCGGAACAAAGTGAAGAAAAGGGTGAAAGTGAAGAAAAAGTCCCGGACGGGTCCTTATATACTGCCAGAAGTTACGGCCGTAACTCGGCCTTCATACGGCCGTAACATCCCAGGTCAACGGCCTTACGGCCATAACCGGCCAACTCGTACGGCCGTAACTCGGTTTCGTCCGAAAGCCTGCCGACAGACTTATGGCCGTAACCGTTCCTGAGTTACGGGCGTAACTCGCCTTCGTCAAAAACATCTGCCGACATCATTACGGCCGTACCCGCACACCTTACGGGCGTAACTCGGATGATACGGCCGTATCCGGCCAAACTTACGGGCGTAAGCCCCCTTCGTCGAAAATGACCAGGCACCCTGCCTGCAGCGTACGGCCGTATCCGGCCAAGCCTTACGACCGTACCTTCCTCGTCTTACGGCCGTAGGCCGCAACCCTTACGGCCGTAAGTCCCCCTTGCTCGACAAAACCTGAAATTTACGAATACCACTTACGGCCGTATCCTACCCTTCTTACGGTCGTAACTCACCTTCGGCCAAAAATGCCTCGGGAGCCTGCTGGACACGTACGGCCGTAACCGGCCAAGCCTTACGGCCGTACCTGCTCAACTTACGGCCGTATTACAAGACCTTACGGCCATAAGTCCCATTCGTCCTAAATGGCCTGAAAACAACGAACCCTTGTTACGACTGATGAATGATCCGACATATCATACGAATGTGAAAGTGAACAAGTCCAAAGATGATACTCCCAGTACAAGACTACCAAACACGGTGAAAATGATAATACTCCTGTCTCGATCTATAAACGGAGATGAAAATGACGATCACGGTTACAACATGCCAATAGTGAGCGCAAATGACTGAATCATGAATGACGAGTGAATAAAAATGAGTGAAAATTACTGAGTGACAATTACAGACTGATAATTACTGAATGAAAATGAATGAAATACAACCGGGTATTATATACTCCCTCCCTTAAAAAGAGTTTCGTCCTCGAAACTAAGGGCCAAACAACTCGGGATAACTCTCCCGCATACTCTCCTCGGTTTCCCAAGTGGCCTCTTCGACTCCGTGTCTAGACCACTGAATCTTGACCAAAGGGATCGACTTGTTCCTCAACTGTTTGATTCGCCGCTCTAAAATTCGTACGGGACGCTCCGCGTATGAATGATCATCCGCGATCTCAATTTCGTCGAACTGAAGTATGTGACTCGGGTCGGCAACATACTTCCGCAACTGAGAGACGTGAAACACATTATGAATTCGGCTCAATGCCGGAGGTAAAGCCAATCGATAAGCTAACTCGCCTACTCGATCCAAAATCTCAAACGGTCCAATGAATCTCGGACTCAACTTTCCCCGTTTTCCGAAACGGAAAATACCTCGACTCGGGGATACCTTGACCAAAACGTGGTCACCTGTCTCAAATTCTAAAGGTCGACGACGGTTATCTGCATATGATTTCTGTCGACTCTGAGCGGTCAATAAACGACTCCTGATCAAAGCTACCTTCTCACGGGCGGCTATAAGCATATTGGGTTCGGTGCCGATTGATTCTGATAAGTCGTCCCAACACAAAGGAGATCGACAACGACGACCATACAAGGCCTCGTAAGGTGCCATCTTGATTGAAGTATGCCAACTATTATTATACGTGAATTCGATCAATGGTAGTTGGGCTTCCCAATTGTCTTTCCAATCGAGGACGCATGCCCTCAACATGTCCTCTAATGTCTGAATGGTTCTCTCTAATTATCCGTCGGACTGAGGATGAAAAGCGGTACTGAGATTAAGCTGAGTTCCCATAGCACGATGGACTGATTTCCAAAAATGAGACACAAACCGTCCGTCACGATCGGAAACGATACTCTTAGGAGTACCGTGCAGTCTCACTATCTCTTTGATGAACAGCTGGGCGAGTCTCTCGGGACCCCAAGTATCCTTAATCTCGAGAAAATGAGCTGATTTAGTTAAGCGGTCCACGATCACCCAGATCGTATTCATGCCTCGACGACTCGTCGGCAAACTCGTGATGAAATCCATAGAAATGTCTTCCCACTTCCATTCTGGAATAGGGAGAGGCTTCAGCATACCTTCCGGTCGCTGATGTTCAATCTTGACTTGCTGTCAAGTTAAGCATTTTGAAACAAATTCTGCGACTTCCCGCTTCATATTACTCCACCAGTAATTTTGTTTCAAGTCCTTGTACATCTTGCTAGACCCCGGATGAACAGAATAAGGGGTAGCATGAGCTTCTCTCAAAATTGAGTTTTTCAACTCGTCATTCGCCGGTACGCACAACCGATTCTTAAATCTCAAAAGTCCATCTTCGTGGACCACGAATCCAGGGGCTTTCCCCTGAGCCACATCCTCCCGGATGCGCAACAATGCTGCGTCTGAACCCTGATTCTCCCTGATTACCTCCTCAAGTGACGATGAAATTTCTAACACGCAATGCTGTCCCTGAACTCGCTGAAGCCAGACCTCGATCTCAGGTCTAAGGAATTCCTGCTGAAGCTCCTTCTGAACTGTTAAACGAGCAAGCATCTATTCCTGAACGGACTTACGACTCAAGGCGTCGGCGACAACATTCGCCTTGCCCGGGTGGTAAAGTATCTCAATATCATAATCTTTGATTAGCTCCAACCACCGTCTCTGACGCATATTTAACTCCTTCTGAGTAAATATATACTTTAAACTCTTGTGATCGGTGAAAATCTGACAGGTGACGCCATAAAGGTAATGAGGCCAGATTTTCAAAGCGAACACCACGGCTGCTAACTCCAGGTCGTGGGTCGGATAATTAACTTCGTAAGGTCTCAATTGCCGTGAGGCATAGGCAATAACCTTCCCATTCTGCATGAGCACACATCCGAGACCCTGTCCAGACGCATCACTATAAACCACAAATCCTTCCGTCCCTTGCGGCAAGGAAAGTACAGGGGCTGAGATTAACTGGCTCTTGAGTTCCTCAAAACTCCGCTGACACACATCAGACCATGTGAATTTCTTATCCTTTCGCAAAAGGTTCGTCAAGGGTTGAGCGATTTTAGAAAATCCTTCCACAAACCGCCGATAATAACCGGCTAATCCAAGAAAGCTACGGATTTCCTTAACATTCTTCGGAGGTAACCAATCCTGAATAGCCTCCGTCTTGAGGATCAACACGCACTCCATCTGATGAAATTACATGTCCGAGAAAAGTCACTTCGGACATCCAGAACTCGCATTTGGAAAACATCCCAAAAAGTTGCTCTCGTCTTAATACGTCGAGAACCTGATGAAGGTGAACCTCGTGTTCCTCTCGGTTATGAGAATAAATCAAAATGTCATCGATGAAGACAACAACAAACTGATCTAAAAAGTCGATGAAAACCCGATTCATTAACTCCATGAATACCGCAGGTGCATTAGTCAATCCAAACGGCATAACCACGAACTCATAATGACCATAGCGTGTTCGAAACGCCGTCCTTGCGATATCCGACTCTCGAATCCGCAACTGATGATATACAGATCTTAAGTCGATCTTGGAAAATACTGAAGCTCCCTGAAGTTGATCTAAAAGATCATCGATACGGGGTAACGGATACTTATTCTTGATCGTCACCCGATTCAATTCCCGGTAATCAATACAGAAATGGAACGAACCATCCTTCTTCTTGACAAACAGCACTGGTGCTCCCCACGGGGACGCACTCGGTCGGATATAACCTTTCTCGAACAATTCCTCAAGTTGATTCTTCAACTCTTGCATTTCGGTCGGGGCCATCCGGTATGGTGCCTTCGATATCGGGGACGTACCGGGATCTAACTCAATCGTGAATTCCACATCTCTCTGTGGAGGCAAACCAGGTAACTCGTTTGGAAAACCATCGGCATTATCCCTCACTACTGGAATATCTATCAACATTACTGATGATTTCTCGGTTTGGGTCATATAGCACCAATAACCAACACATCCCTGACTGAGTAATCGCACTGCTTTCATCAAATTAATAACTCTTCCAGAACAGCCGGGATTACCTCCCTGAAACACACATTCGACCCCATCGTCTGAAATGATAGTGACCATATGCTTACGGACACTAATCATGGCATCATGACGATCCATCCAATCAATACCCAAGATGATGTCGTCTCTCGGCAAATCTACTACGATTAGGTCCGCTGGCCATACACGACCTTGAAGCTGAATCGGACAATTCTGAATCTCACGATTACCGATAATTCGTCTACCATTAGGTAGACCAATGACATAAGGCTCACAACTAGTAGCACTACCCAAACTTAGTCTACTCAAACATGACTCGGAAATGAATGAATGCGATGCACCAGTATCAAAAAGGGTACACACAGGTTGAGATAGAATATCGAGTGTACCTGAAATCATTCGGGCCTCTGGATCATCGGTCTTCTTCATCTCATAAATCCGGGGCTTGCTAGTCCCGGCACCGGACGCTCCCGTCTGCTGGCTATAGGCTCCACCTTTAGTCGCTCCTGTTGTTTTAAACGACGCTGATTGAGTGGCACAGTTACGAGCAGTGTTGCTTAGGGGCCTGAGATGACGTCTGAGTAGGTTTGGAGTCCCTACGGCAAAAACGGGCCTTATGCCCAACAATTCCACAGTTATGACATGTGACAGACTGTCTCGGACACTTGGTGCTGACATGACCAAGATCCCCACAGTTATAACAGGTGATGGCCGAACTGGCCGCTCGTGACTGAGATTCCACGGGTTTAGACGTCACAGGAGGTCGCTCAGAAAAAGAAGAGCCCGCACGAGGTTTCTTGAAAGTGGCCTGACTGCCGTCAGACTGATTACGATTCTTCAATTTCTTGCTAGCAGACGAAGGGTGCTGCTTAGCTATCTCTTTAGCAGTAAGCTCATAGGTAAGAGCTTTCTCAATGAATTCGGCCAACGTGGTGCAATTATGATTAAGCAACTGTAATCTCATACGTGGTTTCAGCCTCTTGCTGAAATACTTAATTTTATCCGCCTCGGAATGAATGATAGATGAGGCGAACGGAAGAAGTTCCTGAAATTTCTCGGCAATGGCGAGAACATCCTCATCTGATGAGGGGTCGGGAGTGAGTAACTCTGACAGCTTGGCCTCTCTGAGTGGGGCCGGATAATACCTTTCCATCATGAGAGTCTTGAACTGATCCCAAGTACACGATCCTTCGGTGGGCTTCAACGATAACCACCAAGAATGAGCGCTCTTACCGAGATAGTAAGCCGTAACTGAAACTTTGTGTCCTTTGGGACACTCTACCATCGCAAATAACTTCTCGAAGTGTTCGAGCCAATGAACAATATCTGCCGGCTCAGATTAGCCTTCAAAAGTAGGTGGCCTTTGGCGAGAGATGTCGCCGATGATACTGCTCACATTCCTTTCTTGCCTCTGAGGTGGCGCCGGAGGAGCCTGCTGATTTTGATTGACTGAGTTATGCATCGTCTCCATCAGCTGTGCCATCTGGGTCATTTGGGCCATCATGCCCTGCATAAAAGCGAGTGGGTCAACCCGGACACCCTCTGACTGAGCCGTGTCCTGGGTACGACTCCCCGATAGTGAATGATCACGTCTAGGTGAATGAGTGACAGCGTCGCTGCTCGAAGAATTAGCATTATTTCTCACGTTCGCACGTGTATTCACACGAGCTCTCGGGATTCAGCCCGCACCACGGCCTCGTCCTCCTCGT
Organism: Orobanche coerulescens; assembly: GCA_033398695.1. Lineage (NCBI taxonomy): Eukaryota > Viridiplantae > Streptophyta > Magnoliopsida > Lamiales > Orobanchaceae > Orobanche > Orobanche coerulescens. The sequence goes on along the minus strand of CM065817.1, from coordinate 93,241,312 downwards.
CCTCTTCTTGCCCTCTCCATACTGAAGTAGGAAAGTAACATGATGATTATATTTTCCGTATAAATATCACGTTATGGTTATGACATGAGATGAGAGCATACGCTCTAACGCAGTGATTACATGAATGATCAACTGAGGTGACATGATTATTTGATGAAATTATTGAAATGATTATCTTGAACAAGTTAACAAGATTAATGATATGATCCTCCTGATCAACAACTGAGTAATGAAATGAATTGAGTGATTAACGAGCTAACATGACCGTCCTGGTCAAAATGAAAATGATGATTGAGGATTGTTAACTGATGAATTATGAATGAATGATTCTTATTGCAAGAAATTATACCATGGCGTTATAAATCTTACTGTTCTTTCGGTCCGATTGGCTCGGCATCTGCACAGGTCACACGTGACGCGAAAGTCCAATGATACTAGTCTGATGACGATGATTTCAAATGAGACATGACTCGGAAGGTAGTATTCAAACCACGCTCCGATACCAACTCTGTAACACCCCAAACTAGGCGGATATTACAGTGCCGTGGACCCCCGACTGGGACCTACCAGGCGAATGAAAACTGATGAATTAAATAATATAATTGTGGTACCGAACCACATTATATTACCAAATACTCCGATGAGGAGCTTAAGTACATTACACCAGGACAAAACAGAATACTAGTATATTTTATATGGAGATAAAATACACCACCCTGAATAAATAACATCTCATACGGAATTTGCAGCGGAAATACAACTGAAGAGAAAAAATAATTTCTGAAATGACTCGAACAACTGAAATGACTGAAATACACGGAATGATTGGGGCCCCCTACTAGTATCACTAGGACTCCTCGCCGTCAGCATGCTCTTCCCGTGCCTTTGCCTTGCCGTGACCTGAAAACAAAATTCCCCAAACGGGGTCAGTTACACAGAACAACAATCCTCAAGGGTTGAAAATACACAATCACGATTTAACTGAAGTTATGAAATATCCTTAGTTATGAATTACGCTGAAGAGGAGTATCATAGTACGCCCGTAGTGTTCTGTGCGAGTGTACAATATGGATGACCGGACACACCCTTCCTTGTACCTAATTAGTCTCACGGAGTTAATCTTTACCGTGTACACTGCCCAATGTATTACTCCCAATACATGGCCATCACGTGCCCGACTAAAAATTCCACACATCCGCACTCGGCCACGCAATATGAACCCAGAAGGTCATATGAAACGATAATGACCACAATGAATATCAATGAATAATAATAATCTGACAAAGTCAAGAATGACTCACCGAGATGAAAGTAATAATGAAGTGATTGATAGTTTCAATGAAATGATTGGAACCGCCGTTCCTCATTAATGAAGTGATTCTTCGACACTTACAAGTCTCAATATGATTAATACAATGATGAATGAGTTATGATTATGAATGATCAACAACAAAAGGAATGAAATCCTTTTAACCGAGTAAGAATTAACTTACTCAATACCGATGAAGAATGTCCTTCCACGAACAAATGTCCTAAATGAAGTGTCGGTCGCTCGAACAACCTTGAATCAATACAATTACCAACAATCCGTTCAATATACGAATTAAACACGAATATAACAAACTCAAAACGTCGATACGATTAAACCAAGTTCATTGGGGCATTAAATCGAACACTTTGTGGCCAACTTCGATTGATTACAACCAAACCTCAATAATACCAACATCAAATCCCCAAGAAGTGTTTCAAACCAATAAAACATCTTCAATACGATCAATAATCCATTATGAATATCCAAATACGTGATTATAACAACAATTAATCGAAAATCCCCAAATCCAACTCGATATTCAAAGTGTTCTTGAATAATCCCTCAATAATCCAATGAATCCATATACAAACTCATAATCATATGCATATCCCTTCATATAACATGATTATCACGTCCAAAACATCATATCTCAACACAAAATCGAAATTCAAGATGTTGAAGAAATTACCTCTTGAAGATCCAACCACTACGATCCGATGAACACGCGTTAAATCGAGTATCCAAGCTTCCCAATTGAATGAAGATGATGAAAATTACACACTCAAATGATTGATGATGGAAAAATCCCTCCCTCAAGTCTCTCTCTCGGAACAAAGTGAAGAAAAGGGTGAAAGTGAAGAAAAAGTCCCTAGGGTCCTTATATCTTGCCGGAAGTTACGGCGTAACTCGGCCTTCATCTGGCCGTAACATCCCAGTCAACGGCCTTACGGCCGTAATCGCCAACTCGTGCGGCCGTAACTCGGCTTCGTCAAAGCTCGACAGGACTTACGGCCGTAGTTTCACGAGTTGCGGGCGTAACTCGCCTTCGTCAAAAACATCTGCCGACATCCTTACGGCCGTACCCGCACACCTTACGGGCGTAACTCGGATGATACGGCCGTATCCGGCCAAACTTACGGGCGTAAGTCCCCTTCGTCGAAAATGACCAGGCACCCTGCCTGCAGCGTACGGCCGTATCCGGCCAAGCCTTACGGCCGTACCTTCCTCGTCTTACGGCCGTATGCCGCAACCCTTACGTCCGTAAGTCCCCCTTGCTCGACAAAACCTGAAATTTACGAATACCACTTACGGCCGTATCCTACCCTTCTTACGGCCGTAACTCGCCTTCGGCCAAAAATGCCTCGGCAGCCTGCTGGACACGTACGGCCGTAACCGGCCAAGCCTTACGGCCGTACCTGCTCAACTTACGGCCGTATTACAAGACCTTACGGCCGTAAGTCCCATTCATCCTAAATGGTCTGAAAACAACGAACCCTTGTTACGACTGATGAATGATCCGACATATCATACGAATGTGAAAGTGAACAAGTCCAAAGATGATACTCCCAGTACAAGACTACCAAACACGGTGAAAATGATAATACTCCCGTCTCGATCCATAAACGGAGATGAAAATGACGATCACGGTTACAACATGCCAACAGTGAGCGCAAATGACTGAATCATGAATGACGAGTGATTAAAAATGCGTGAAAATTACTGAGTGACAATTACGGACTGATAATTACTGAATGAAAATGAATGAAATACAACCGGGTATTACAGTGGAGGTTTCTTGAATGAATGAAAGGATGACTGGGCCTTGTGGGACCCGCTGCTCTTGTGCTCTGTGAAACTACCAGAGACTTTCTGCTTCTTGGATTCTGCAAACTTTTCCATCGCTGCTTCTTTGATTTCATACGCCAATGCTTTATCCTGATATTGACGGAGAGTGGTACATTCAAAACCGGACATGTACCTCTGAATCTCCGGTTTCATTCTCATATCAAAATGGATCATCATTTCTGCATCTGTTCTGACCAGATGTCGAACAAATGCCAGCTACTGGTTAAACGTATTAATCGCCTGAGATACTGGCACATCCGAAGGCTTTGCAGAGAAAAACTCCCGAACTTTGGCTTCCCTCACCGGACGAGAGCAGTACTGATCTTTCATCATCAATTTAAATTCTCCCCAGTCGGCATCATGATCTACCGGCCGGATGACTTCCCATCACTCGGACGTTTCCCTTATAAGAAAGTACTGAGCAATAGAGGCTCTCTGGTCGTTTGGGTAATTAATCCCGGTAAAAAAAATTTCCATTTCTTTTAACCAATGATCCCACGTCGGTATCTCAGAAAATCCGTCGAATTTTGGTGGTTGCATCTTTGCGTAGCCATCGGTCGCCTCGATTTCTCATGTCTGGGATACCTTGCTGTCTATCTCCCTATTGTAATCCTACTGCCACCTGCATTCGGTCCACGACCTGGGAAAATTGAGTCATCTGGTTAACGACCTGAGGAAGGATTTCGGGTACAGCAGGTTCTGGTTTATTGTTAATAGATCTTTGTGGCTCACCTGAGCTGTGGCTGGACTGATTAGAAGGAGAAGCTTCTCTTTCGGCATTCCTTCGTCCGCGTCCGCGACCACGTCCACGTCCACCTCTCAACATATTGTAATCATAAATACTCGATATACAGGAAACAATATCGTTCTAATGTTCAAGTATGAAGAGGTATAACATGTAAAGGATGAGATAGAGTTTAGAAACTTACAACCACTGTTCGCACGAAGACGTAGGCAGTACAGTGATGTTATTCACGGTCGGTTACCTCAAATGAGATATATGACCCCTATTTTAACCCAATGGCCAAGATATCCATAATCTTAGATCCGATACCATATTCTGTAACACCCCCGATATATTTAGGAATATTACAGCGCCGTAAATCCTTTACATAAGAATTTACAAGGCTGAAGAAATGAAAAGACAACAACAGATACCAACATATGAAAGTAACTGAAATAAAATACAACAGTTATGGGCCAATACCGAGAATATAAATATCCAAAGGAAGAATATAAATACATCACCAAATCCAATCATCACAAACAACGACGTACTCGAGTACTTATTAAAAACAACACAAACAACAGACAATTAAACCCGGCTGGAACATCACTCTGCACCCTCGTCGTCATGCAGCTCCAGTGGTTGTTTCCCTGCTCTCCTGGATCCTAAACATAAACAATTGTTCACCCCTGAAGGGGTTAGCACAACGATGCTAGTACAAGTACCACAACATATTATTCAACATCTCACGAAGAATAATAATAACATAAATGACAAAATACCAATTAGTCTCCTCCTACGAGAAACTCATAAATAACATACACAAATGATAATCACAACATGATATCACAACATACACATGGTAATTCCGAGGAATATAAATACACTAGAAGGTCGTCCCTTCGATCAATCACATAGCAAAGCTCGAACCTTAAACAAAAGAAATAATATAGAGTTCATCTCATGTCATACGAACATCTAACAATCCAAATTACGGTCGAAAGTTCATAAAACGTATCCTGTCTAACATGCATAACATATGTTACATACCCTTTATAGCATACGTTAAACCTACTTGTTAGCGTACGTAAGTTACAAAGTCTAGCGTACGCTAACCATGTATCGACAGTTCCTCTCTAATCAGTCAACAGACCCGTATGATGATATAACATACATTACGTACACAATGTAGCGTACGTTAATTCTACCCGTTAGTGTACGTAAGATGCAGAGCCTAGCGTACGTAAGCGGCAGAGCCTAGCGTACGCTAAACATGCATCCGACAGTCTCTTCCCTGATTAGACAACTGATTCGCCGCGCGAATTTCTCACTGTTAACGTACGTTAACTCCATGCATGATACACACATAAAAACTTGAATGATCTAATGGTGTTCAATATCTTACAACTTCAAGGATAAGCATATCATCATGATGTCATACTCCAATCGTTGATCACAAATTCTCTTACGTAATTCAGTTATTCTGAGGTTGATAATCTAGTTACCAATATCATCAACTTATTCCAGCTTCATCATGAAGATTAATTTACTAAATCAACTCCAACCTTTGGTGATCCTTCATCTAATTCCGTTAAGCAAAAGTGATACCAATACTAAATCTACGACCATTATGGCAACACTATTCAATACGAATAATCAATCTCAGAACATTACTCTCATCATTTGAAGACACACGATTCCAACTATGATGTTCTCAACAATAATATCTTAAGCATAATCATCCCAACTTCTAAACATGATGTTTGGTTGAATAAATCCTCTATGGAACTTAATATCTTGATAGCATGATCATAATAATCTTAAGGATACGAATCCAAGGTTGGAGATAGTATAATATACCTTAATATGAAGAAAATGCTGAGACAATAGGTAGAATCCAATTTTGGTTGCTTGTGTGCCAATCCAAGATGTTCTTCAACTTCAATGATCAAGTAATAGTGATATCTAATCTTCAATGATCAATTAAAGGTGTTCTAAAGGTGTATAAGGTGGGTGGGAACTCTCTGGGCACGAAGTATGTTGAAGGCTAAGTGAAATAAACGAACTGAAATGAAATGGGGTGATGTATTATTTGTAACTTTCTGTCCTAAACGTACGTTAGCCTTCATGCATAACGTACGTTAGTCGCTTAGCGTACGCTACCCAGTATACTTAGCATACGCTATCATCACCGATAGTTAACTGTTCTCATTCTGTACTCGATTATGTATGCTACACCATCAGGTTACGTACATAAGTTGTAATATCCGAGATTTTTATTCTGATTTATTCGAATTTTTCTTTTTCTTAGACCGGAAATTTCTCGGTTTCCGATCGTTGGTATTATTTTTCTCGACAATCGATTTTGTGTTTATGGCCATAGGTGGTGATTTGTTGTATATTAATTTCATTTCGGATCGATGTTGTTGTCCGCGAGCGTTTCGTCGTGTTCGTTCCGTGCATTTTTAAGAATCGAGTCGTCAACCCACGACAGCCGGGCACTGTCCGGACGGTTGCGGGAGGAACCGGCACGGATGCTGGGCACTGCCGGACAGTTGCGGCAGGGACCGGCCTAGACAGCTGCGCGCGCTAACCCGCAGGAGTAGCGCACGCCACTGACGGGAGGTAACGCACGCTAATCGGCCGGGTAGTCTAGGCAGTAGGATCTGGACTTCGGCCAGACCAGCAGGTAGCGCACGCTACCGCCGGACAGCTACGCGCGCTAACTCGGCAGGCTAGCGCACGCGCTCTGGCTCGGCCGCACGCTTCTGGCCGGACGAATTAGTCGGTAGGTCTCAGGCGGGCCGATTGCGCACGCTACTGCCGATGTCTTGCGCACGCTATCGGACCACGGCCGAAGATTCTGGACCAGGGCCGGCCGATAGCGCACGCTACCCGGACAACCTAGCGCACGCTAGTCAGTTGCCAGTATATATATGACCGAGCAGCCCTGTTTTCACCCATTTTTCACTTCCCTTCCTTCATGTCCGCGGCTGGACCTTTTGAGAGATAGGAGACATGTTATTGAGCAACAAATCCACGAAGATCCTGAGTCCATATCATTGATCGATCAATCCATAACATCCTTCAATCGACAGAATCAAGGTTAGTTTTTCCTAAAATCCAAACTTTGGGAAATTTGGGGATCATGGTAGATTTCGTCCGTTTGAGCCTTATGAACTTAAATTACTGATGGATAATTGTAGATTAAGTTGTATTCTATCATTTTCATCATCTTTCCACGGTTTTACCATTTCCGATTCGTCGATTATATGAACTTCTGTTTGACGCCTTCAAGGTGTCCGGGGAAATGCCGCAGAGTGGAATTTGGTCGTTTTGTGATGTTTTTCCTCGTATGATTGATTGTTTGTTCGATGATAGGATATTAGGGACGATTTCCCTACAAAAATCTGGTTGTGAGCCCTTCCGATCGTTGTTTTCGTTGGAGTTCCGGATTTTGCCAACCGACCGTACTTTCGGAGTATCCGCGAGAGATTACCAAGGCAAGTACATTGATATACGAATTGTAACTGCGTGAAATCATCGTTGTCGAAGTGTATGAATTTATACGGATATATATATATATATATGTGTATATATATGTATATATATATATATGTGTGTGTATATATATATATATAGATTTATATATATTTATATGTTAAAAATATGTATGTATATACGTATATTGATATATATATGTATATATATATATATCTATATCTATCTATCTATATATTCGGTTGAGTCGCAATATAAGGATATATGTGTAGCGTTGGTTGGTTGTGCCGAAGGCTTATTGTGTTGGGTCTTGATTGATAACGTGCGTGTTATTGTTATTGTGTGGTTATGGACTGGCGGATAAATTGTGTGAATTGGTGTATTGATTTGATAATTGTTGAAATGATTGATTGTGTACTTGATGTTTGTAATAATGTGAATACTTGTTGTGAGAGACGTCGTATCCGGGAACCTCTGAGGGCGAGGTGTGTACTCCGTCTTGGTGTACGCTGCAATGTGCGGCTCCATATGTTTGGTGAACACTGGTGTTACCTAATGCGCGTGCAAGGGGCGGCTCTGTTAGGAGTGATCGCTGGCGCGGTGACATGTTCAAGGGGCGGCCAACATAGTGGAGTGAACGCCGGTGCACAGGTGTGCAAGGGAGGCGCCTGGCAGGCTTATTGGTAACGGATATTCGAGTGATAGCTAAGACCCCGTTACCGAACAATCCTCGTATTTCAAAGTTCTTTCAACTCTTTTCAAATACTAGTCTCGATATAGACTGTGATTCGTGTTTTTGAATGCTTGTTTCAAATTGTTTTTTAAAATGTTGGTATCAGGGTTAATTAACCAAGGATGTTTGACGAAATCTCCGAGGGTTAATTAATCAAGGGTCTTGAGCAGGAATTGTTGAATGAGAGGCTGTGCCTTTGATTGTACTGTGATGATTATTCTGTGCATTGGGTCGAGGACCCTGAATAACGTTGTAATGGTTTTCTTGCAAATTGTTTTCCACATGTTGGGTCGAGGATCCGAGAGTTTTTAAAGTATTTTCTAAAAGTATTCCCATTTGATTTTCAAAACCCCATGATGGCCTGAGTCAATAATAATGTTTTCAAACTTTCTTATCAAAATACTTTTCCTTTTATAAAAAGGGATTTTTCTGACTCCTTGGGCTCGTTTAAAGTTTCATTGGTGTTATGTTCCGTACAGAGAATATGACTATGTGATTATCTTTCACTTTGTGTATGTGATGCTATTCTGTGTGGACTATGGGAATGTGTGGTTTGTGTTAAGGCTTCACGACTGTTGAGATTTGTGTTGTTATTATTCGTATATCTTGTATATTATGTACTTGCACTAGCAAAATTCCAGTTTGCTAACCCCCGAGTTTTCGGGGGGTGGGTGCCTGTTATGCGCTCAGGTTTTGGCAGCTCGGGAGCAGTCACAGGTTTGGCTTGGAAGGAGATGTAGGACAATGATACTAATCACACCAGGGTCAGAGTCTTTTCTTTTGTTTCATTCTGGTCGGTATTTCTCTGTCGTTCGAGTATTCACCCTTGCATGGGTGTAGTTTTCATTTATTAAATTGAGTTGTCATTCTTTTCGGTGTTCAAGTTTATTATTGTCATTGTAATATGAATGTCGTTAGTTCTAAATTGGTTAATGACCTTGTCGGTTTGCTTTGTATTTAATTTTGACCCCGGTCGGTCAATCATTAAGTAGTCTTTTGGAGTTTAGCCTGGTAGATCCTTGTGATAAGGGTCTACGGCGTATGAGATTCCCGGTCGTATTCTGGGGGTGTTACATATATGGTATCAGAGCTTAGGTTTGCGAAAAACCTAGGCCGTTGGGTCAAGTCCATGTATTGTGTAAGTCGCGCTCATCAGAGTTGTGATTCGTATCGTGGTTCCGACATCATCTTCCGGCAATCTGTGATGGTAAGCCTCCCGATCGTAAGTCCCCTTATATACGTATTTGATTATATTGTGCTAATGTGTTTAATGTGAACTAGGGATTGGAACTTGTTGGTGATATTATTGTTTTAGGATATAACATGCATATGCGGTCCGAGCAAAAATGGTTATGTAATATGCTTTGGAAGTCGAGCATATTTATCTGTTTCTGCACTTTATTAGAATAAATTTATGAGTGTTAATTTTATCCGCTGCGTGAGTATTTTGAGATGGCTTTTGGTATCTTGCAAGCCGAGTTTTGATATTTTGGTCTTGCACGTTTTGATAGTATTCTTATGACGGTATTTGATATTTTTATAAATGACTTTACTGAGTATTTGAGAATATTACTGACGTCGGCCTTTTTGACAATTTGAACATTTTTTTAAAATGATTTTTAGCCTGGTGGGTTCCGGCATGGGGCCCACGACGCTGTAGTATCATGAATTTTTTAAAGTGGTGCTTTGAAATTTTCTAACATTGTGAAAAGCCATGATTTAATGTCGTCATGTTAAATGGTCACGTATCTCGGTGGAAAATTCTTTCGAATAAACATTTTGGTAGAAGAGGAAAGATTTTCAAAATTGTGGTATTTGGGAATCTAACACTTTTGAAATATTTCAAATTAGTTACAATTCAATTTTGAATTTTTTTTTCTTTTATACATTACTCGAAAATAATTTTTAGAGTCGTTATATAAACTTCCTCTTCCGAAATAAAAGACAGTATTTATGACTCTTGGGCGCAACGTGACTAGCCCTCTTTTCCAAAAATTTGTTTTCATTAAGTGCATACATATAGTGATCGTCCTCGTCGAAGGGCTCGAAATTGACTTCATAAAACTTTACGCTTTACGTTATTCTATAGATGTTAACTAAACCTTGTGTTGATAATTGTGGTATCTTGTGGCGATTATTTGATAATCTTTGAATGGTACTATCTGTATTAGTATGTCGAGCCTTGGCGGACGTAAGTGTGATGACCAGGCTAGGCGACAAGGTGGTTCGTACGACAACTATTCATGCTACAGTGAGGGAGTATCAATATCAAACGATATCCTATGAAATATCCTCAGTGATCGATCCCACGAGCGAAGCAAAGAGACCGAGGACATCGGGAAAATTTTTGGGCGGTGAAGAGTTTAAGGCTCCCAAACCCCCATGTCGTTCGAACGTATCTTCTTCGCGGTCGAGGGTGAGCGCTGGGAATCCCAAGCCAGCATCGGTGACTCTCGGTAAGAAGAGAAGGTGCTTCAACTGCAATCGTCAGGGACATGATCGTGCAAATTGTCCCTCTCCACTCTTGACTTGTTATCGATGCGGGTGTGAAGGTCATCGGGAGAAACACTGCGAGAGAGTTTCCGAATTGGCAAGGAAAGTTGCCCTTTCGGCAAGTAGAGCGAACGACCGGGGAGTGCCCCAAAACCCTATGTATCCTTCTGGAGAGCCTAGCATAGCAGGATGAAGATTTTACGCTATGTCTTTTTTTTTTCAACAATCGTGACTTCGATCGTATTTCATTTCATTACTTTACGTTTCCAACTCTTGTTGTTCTAAGTTTCGGGATCATAATGTCCTATTAGTATGGGGGGATGTATTACCCGTACTCTTCTTAGTATTTTCGGTATGGGATGACTTTCGTTGTTGGCAATTCATCTGTGAACCTTTCGACCATTTTAAACTGCCTTGTACTTCCTAGGTCAGTTCATCGTATTTCTGGAACCTTGCACTCGCGCTTTGCTCGTGATGATTTGGGGCTGAGCAAGTAGTTATTTCCTTGATTGTTCCGCCGCTCTCTATTTTAAGTTTCGGGACGAAACTTATTTTAAGGGGGGTAGAATGTAATATCCGAGATTTTTATTCTGATTTATTCGAATTTTTCTTTTTCTTAGACCGGAAATTTCTCGGTTTCCGAGCGTTGGTATTATTTTTCTCGACAATCTATTTTGTGTTTATAGCCATAGGTGGTGATTTGTTGTATATTAATTTCATTTCGGATCGATGTTGTTGTCCGCGAGCATTTCGTCATGTTCGTTCCGTGCATTTTTAAGAATCGAGTCGTCAGCCCACGAAAGTCGGGCGCTGGCCGGACTATTGCGGGAGGAACCGGCACGGATACTGGGCACTGCCGATTCTGCGGTGGACCGGCCTAGCGTGCCTTCTGGCCGGACAGTACGCGCTAACCGCGAGTAGCGCACGCCAGCGACGGAGGTAACGCACGCTAATCGGTCGGGCGATCTAGGCGGTAAGTGCGGACTTCGGCCGGACCGGCCAGTAGCGCTACCGCCGGACATTCAGCGCGCTAACTCAGCGAGCTAGCGCCACGCTTCTGGCTCGGCCAGACGCTACTGGCCGGACAGATTAGTCGGTAGGTCTGGACGGGCGATTGCGCCGCCGCCCGATGTCTTGCGCACTCTATCGGACCCGGCGAAGATTACAGACCGTGGCGGCCGATAGCGCACGCTACCCGGACAACCTAGCGCACGCTAGTCAGTTGCCAGTATATATATGACCGAGCAGCCCTGTTTTCACCCATTTTTCACTTCCCTCCCTTCATGTCTGCGGCTGGATCTTTTAAGAGATAGGAGACATGTTATTGAACAACAAATCCACGGAGATCCTGAGTCCATATCATTGATCGATCAATCCATAACATCCTTCAATCGACCGAATCAAGGTTAGTTTTTCCTAAAATCCAAACTTTGGGAAATTTGGGGATCTTGGTAGATTTCGTCTGTTTGAGCCTTATGAACTTAAATTACTGATGGGTAATTGTAGATTAAGTTGTATTCTATCATTTTCATCATCTTTCCACGGTTTTACCATTTCCGATTCGTCGATTATATGAACTTCCGTTTGACGCCTTCAAGGTGTCCGGGGAAATGCCGCAGAGAGGAATTTGGTCGTTTTGTGATGTTTTTCCTCGTATGATTGATTGTTTATTCGATGATAGGATATTAGGGACGATTTCCCTACAAAAATCTGGTGTTGAGCCCTTCCGATCGTTGTTTTCGTTGGAGTTCCGGATTTTGCCAACCGACCGTACTTTCGGAGTATCCGCGAGAGATTACCAAGGCAAGTACCTTGATATACGAATTGTAACTGCGTGAAATCATCGTTGTCGAAGTGCATGAATTTATACGGATATATATATATATATATATATATATGTGTGTGTGTGTGTGTGTGTATATATATATAGATTTATATATATTTATATGTTAAAAATATGTATGTATATACGTATATTGATATATATGTATATATATATATCTATATATCTATCTATCTATATATTCGGTTGAGTCGCAATATAAGGATATATGTGTAGCGTTGGTTGGTTGTGCCGAAGGCTTATTGTGTTGGGTCTTGATTGATAACGTGCGTGTTATTGTTATTATGTGGTTATGGACTGGCGGATAAATTGTGTGAATTGGTGTATTGATTTGATAATTGTTGAAATAATTGATTGTGTACTTGATGTTTGTAATAATGTGAATACTTGTTGTGAGAGACGTCGTATCCGGGAACCTCTGAGGGTGGGGTGTGTACTCCGGCCTGGTGTACGCTGCAATGTGCGGCTCCATATGTTTGGTGAACACCGGTGTTACCTAATGCGCGTGCAAGGGGCGGCTCTGTTAGGAGTGATCGCCGGCGCGGTGACATGTTCAAGGGGCGGCCAACATAGTGGAGTGAACGCCGGTGCAGTGTGCAAGGAGGCGCTGGCGTGCTTATTGGTAACGGATATTCGAGTGATAGCTAAGACCCTGCTATCGAACAATCCTCGTATTTCAAAGTTCTTTCAACTCTTTTCAAATACTAGTCTCGATATAGACTGTGATTCGTGTTTTTGAAAGCTTGTTTCAAATTGTTTTTAAAACGTTGGTATCGGGGTTAATTAACCAAGGATGTTTGACGAAATCTCCGAGGGTTAATTAATCAAGGGTCTTGAGCAGGAATTGTCGAATGAGAGGTCGTGCCTTTGATTGTCTTGTGATGATTATTCTGCATTGGGTCGAGGACCCCGAATAACGTTGTAATGGTTTCCTTGCAAATTGTTTTCCACATGTTGGGTCGAGGATCCGAGAGTTTTTGAAGTATTTTCTAAAAGTATTCCCATTTGATTTTCAAAACCCCATGATGGCACAGTCAATAATAATGTTTTCAAACTTTCTTATCAAAATACTTTTCCTTTTATAAAAAGGAATTTTTCTGACTCATTGGGCTCGTTTAAAGTTTCATTGGTGTTATGTTCCGTACAGAGAATATGACTATGTGATTATCTTTCACTTTGTGTATGTGATGATATTCTGTGTGGACTATGGGAATGTGTGGTTTGTGTTAAGGCTTCACGACTGTTGAGATTTGTGTTGTTATTATTCGTATATCTTGTATATTATGTACTTGCACTAGCAAAATTCCAGTTTGCTAACCCCCGAGTTTTCGGGGGGTGGGTGCCTGTTATGCGCTCAGGTTTTGGCAGCTCGGGAGCAGTCACAGGATTGGCTTGGAAGGAGATGGATGACAATGATACTAATCACACCAGGGTCAGAGTCTTTTCTTTTGTTTCATTCTGGTCGGTATTTCTGGGTCTTTTCGAGTATTCACCCTTGTATGGGTGTAGTTTTCATTTATTAAATTGAGTTTTCATTCTTTTCGGTGTTCAAGTTTATTATTGTCATTGTAATATGAATGTCGTTAGTTCTGAATTGGTTAATGACCTTGTCGGTCTGCTTTGTATTTAATTTTGACCCCGGTCGGTCAATCATTGAGTAGTCTTTTGGAGTTTAGCCTGGTAGATCCTTGTGATAAGGGTCTACGGCGTGTGACATTCCCGGTCGTATTCTGGGGGTGTTACATATATGGTATCAGAGCTTAGGTTTGCGAAAAACCTAGGCCGTTGGGTCAAGTCCATGTCTTGTGTAAGTCGCGCGCATCAGAGTTGTGATTAGTATCGTGGTTCCGACATCATCTTCTGGCAATCTGTGATGGTAAGCCTCCCGATTGTAAGTCCCCTTATATACGTATTTGATTATATTGTGCTAATGTGTTTAATGTGAACTAGGGATTGGAACTTGTTGGTGATATTATTGTTTTAGGATATAACATGCGTATGCGGTCCGAGCAAAAATGGTTATGTAATATGCTTTGGAAGTCGAGCATATTTATCTGTTTCTGCACTTTATTAGAATAAGTTTATGAGTGTTAATTTTATCCGCTGCGTGAGTATTTTGAGATGCTTTTTGGTATCTTGCAAGCCGAGTTTTGATATTTTGGTCTTGCACGTTTTGATAGTATTCTTATGACGGTATTTGATATTTTTATAAATGACTTTACTGAGTATTTGAGAATATTACTGACGTCGGCCTTTTTGGCAATTTGAATATTTTTTTGAAATGATTTTTAGCCTGGTGGGTTCCGGCACGGGGCCCACGACGCTGTAGTATCATGAATTTTTTAAAGTGGTGCTTTGAAATTTTCTAACATTGTGAAAAGCCATGATTTAATGTCGTCATGTTAAATGGTCACGTATCTCAGTGGAAAATTCTTTCGAATAAACATTTTGGTAGAAGAGGAAAGATTTTCAAAATTGTGGTATTTGGGAATCTAACACTTTTGAAATATTTCAAATTAGTTACAATTCAATTTTGAATTTTTTTTTTCTTTTATACATTACTCGAAAATAATTTTTAGAGTCATTATATAAACTTCCTCTTCCGAAATAAAAGACAGTATTTATGACTCTTAGGCGCAACGTGACTAGCCCTCTTTTCCAAAAATTTGTTTTCATTAAGTGCATACATATAATGATCGTCCTCGTCGAAGGGCTCGAAATTGACTTCATAAAACTTTACGCTTTACGTTATTCTATAGATGTTAACTAAACCTTGTGTTGATAATTGTGGTATACTGTGCAACTGATTATTTGATAATGCTGAATGGTACTATCTGTATTAGTATGTCGAGCCTTGGCGGACGTAAGTGTGATGACGGAACTGGAAGCGACAAGGTGGTTCGTACGACAACTATTCATGCTACAGTGAGGGAGTATCAAGATCAAACGATATCCTATGAAATATCCTCAGTGATCGAGCCCACGAGCGAAGCAAAGAGACTGAAGACATCGGGAAAATTTTTGGGCGGTGAAGAGTTTAAGGCTCCCGAACCCCCATGTCGTTCGAACGTATCGTCTTCGCGGTCGAGGGTGAGCGCTGGGAATCCCAAGCCAGCATCGGTGACTCTCGGTAAGAAGAGAAGGTGCTTCAACTGCAATCGTCAGGGACATGATCGTGCAAATTGTCCCTCTCCACTCTTGACTTGTTACCGGTGCGGGTGTGAAGGTCATCGGGAGAAACACTGCGAGAGAGTTTCCGAATTGGCAAGAAAAGTTGCCCTTTCGGCAAGTAGAGCGAACGACCGGGGAGTGCCCCAAAACCCTATGTATCCTTCTGGAGAGCCTAGCATAGCAGGATGAAAATTTTACGCTATGTCTTTTTTTTTTCAACAATCGTGACTTCGATCGTATTTCATTTCATTACTTTACGTTTCCAACTCTTGTTGTTCTAAGTTTCGGGATCATAATGTCCTCTTAGTATGGGAGGATGTATTACCCGTACTCTTCTTAGTATTTTCGGTATGGGATGACTTTCGTTGTTGGCAATTCATCTGTGAACCTTTCGACCATTTTAAACTGCTTTGTACTTGCTAGGTCAGTTCATCGTATTTCTGGAACCTTGCACTCGCGCTTTGCTCGTGATGATTTGGGGCTGAGCAAGTAGTTATTTCCTTGATTGTTCCGTCGCTTTCTATTTTAAGTTTCGGGACGAAACTTATTTTAAGGGGGGTAAAATGTAATATCCGAGATTTTTATTCTGATTTATTCGAATTTTTCTTTTTCTTAGACCGGAAATTTCTCGGTTTCCGAGCATTGGTATTATTTTTCTCGACAATCTATTTTGTGTTTATAGCCATAGGTGGTGATTTGTTGTATATTAATTTCATTTCGGATCGATGTTGTTGTCCGCGAGCATTTCGTCATGTTCGTTCCGTGCGTTTTTAAGAATCGAGTCGTCAGCCCACGACAGATGGTCGCTGGCCGGACGGTTGCGGGAGGAACCGGCACGGATGCTGGGCACTGCCGGACAGTTGCGGCAGGGACCGGCTTAGCATACGCTACGGCCGGACAGCTGCGCGCGCTAACCCGCAGGAGTAGCGCACGCCACTGACGGGAGGTAACGCACGCTAATCGGCCGGACAGTCTAGGCAGTAGGGTGCAGACTTCGCCCGCACCAGAGTAGCGCACGCTATCACGGACAATGCGCGTGCTAACTCGGCAGGCTAGCGCACGCTACCGGCTCGGCCGGCGCACGCTACCTGGCCGGACAGATTAGTCCAGTAGGTCCTGGACGGGCCGATTGCGCACGCTGCTGCCGATGTCTTGTGCACGCTATAGGACCCCGGCCGAAGATTCTGGACCAGGGCCGGCCGATAGCGCATGCTACCCGGACAACCTAGCGCACGCTAGTCAGTTGCCAGTATATATATGACCGAGCAGCCCTGTTTTCACCCATTTTTCACTTCCCTTCCTTCATGTCCACGGCTGGATCTTTTGAGAGATAGGAGACATGTTATTGAACAACAAATCCACGAAGATCCTGAGTCCATATCATTGATCGATTAATCCATAACATCCTTCAATCGACCGAATCAATGTTAGTTTTTCCTAAAATCCAAACTTTGGGAAATTTGGGGATCTTGGTAGATTTCGTCCGTTTGAGCCTTATGAACTTAAATTACTAATGGGTAATTGTAGATTAAGTTGTATTCTATCATTTTCATCATCTTTCCACGGTTTTACCATTTCCGATTCGTCGATTATATGAACTTCCGTTTGACGCCTTCAAGGTGTCCGGGGAAATGCCGTAGAGAGGAATTTGGTCGTTTTGTGATGTTTTTCCTCGTATGATTGATTGTTTATTCGATGATAGGATATTAGGGACGATTTCCCTACAAAAATCTGGTGTTGAGCCCTTCCGATCGTTGTTTTCATTGGAGTTCCGGATTTTGCCAACCGACCGTACTTTCGGAGTATCCGCGAGAGATTACCAAGGCAAGTACCTTGATATACGAATTGTAACTGCGTGAAATCATCGTTGTCGAAGTGCATGAATTTATACGGATATATATATATATATATATATATATATATATATATGTGTGTGTATATATATATATGTGTGTGTGTATATATATATAGATTTATATATATTTATATGTTAAAAATATGTATGTATATACGTATATTGATATATATGTATATATATCTATATATCTATCTATCTATATATTCGGTTGAGTCGCAATATAAGGATATATGTGTAGCGTTGGTTGGTTGTGCCGAAGGCTTATTGTGTTGGGTCTTGATTGATAACGTGCGTGTTATTGTTATTGTGTGGTTATGGACTGGCGGATAAATTGTGTGAATTGGTGTATTGATTTGATAATTGTTGAAATGATTGATTGTGTACTTGATGTTTGTAATAATGTGAATACTTGTTGGGAGAGACGTCGTATCCGGGAACCTCTGAGGGCGGGGTGTGTACTCCGGCCTGGTGTACGCTGCAATGTGCGGTTCCATATGTTTGGTGAACACCGGTGTTACCTAATGCGCGTGTAAGGGGCGGCTCTGTTAGGAGTGATCGCTGGCGCGGTGACATGTTCAAGGGGCGGCCAACATAGTGGAGTGAACGCCGGTGCACAGGTGTGCAAGGGAGGCGCCTGGCAAGCTTATTGGTAACGGATATTCGAGTGATAGCTAAGACCCCGTTACCGAACAATCCTCGTATTTCAAAGTTCTTTCAGCTCTTTTCAAATACTAGTCTCGATATAGACTGTGATTCGTGTTTTTGAAAGCTTGTTTCTGTTAGGAGTATACCCTCGAATGCCACTCATCGGATGTTGAGTGAGGGCATTGTACTTGTTATTATGTAAACCATTTATATAAGGCAAATGAATGTTTCTTTATTTACTGGTAGTTACTGGCATTCCTAACTCGTAAATAAACATATAGAAACTAGTCCGTGTATTTGAGAGCAAAACGTTCCACTCCTTATTGGATAAGGGGGTCGGCACTGGAAAGGTTATAGCTCAAATACTTAATCGTTCGCAAGTCGATGAAACTTGACTGGGCGTTAAGTTTATGTGAAGACTTGTATGACGTGTTCTTTGACATGGAGAGTGCCTGTCGAACACTAATGGTTAGTGGGAGCACACGTTATAGGTATGCTAATTGGATTAGTATACTCGAACCGACTCACCCTTGATTCGTCACACGGATTTCACTCCGGGACAGTCAATGACGGAATCGAAAGGTTGTGATAGGTATTCGTGAACCTTCGACTTGAGGATTTAGTAGGGATGTGCTTGTGACGTCAAGATTTTCATTAGAGTAGTTCGACCCTGTAAACCGGAAGGCGGGGGTCAACCTCGACGTGCATCTTAAAGGGCAAGTACCAGGTCCTACTGAATACCAAGATAGAATTCTTTCTCCCGTTAGTGAGCGGGTTATATGTCCTATGCGGTTATTGGCAGATGAGATCAGAATTCTTTGGCCAAAGCATTGGAGCTAGTTATATTAGATACACGAGAGCTCGATGATCTTGATTTGCATTAACGCATGCATAGCGTCAAGTACATATAGGGTTTGACTGATCGTGACCTTATAACTTGATCGGGACATTTGAAAGAAGGGTTTATACGTATACTGGTATTCACGACAGAATGGTTCTTGAATGATCCCAATCATTCCTTCTTAGTTGGGGTACAGTGTAGGCCGCCAGGCTGGCTAGGTGGTGCTACTACTCTTTGGTTCCTCCCATTGCTGACTGAGACGGACCTACCGAGTCGCGCAATAGGATTGACGACGGAATAAATAAAGCTAACTCTCTCATTATGAATATTAGATATTGGATATCTAATTGGGACATTGGATGTCTAAATCGATTTATTAGATAAATTGATTTACGGCCTAATGAATTAAATAAATTACTGGGTGATTAATTTAATTCATAAATATAATTATTTCTTGGAGAAATTAATTATGTTATTTTGTATTTGATATGTTTAATTAATTGGATTAATTAAACGACACAAATATATCGGAACGGAATAGGAGTTTATCTGTTTGGACTCACGGGAGTCCGAAACGAACCGAACTCATCCCGGCTCCTTCTAGATGGCCATTCCAATTTCCCTCCTCTTTCCTTTGGTCATAGTCTCCACCTTAGTTGGTGGATGACTTGAATAATCAAGGGAACAAGATCTCTTAATTAATTCATTTTAATTATTTGGTCTTGATTTGGGAGGATTTTATGGGGAATAAAATGAAGACTCTCCTCACTTGTATTGTACAAGTTTTGAACGTGAGAACAGAGAGAGATAGATAGACTTTGAGTTTAACACTCATCTTCATCTTCTTCATTCACTTCCTCTTCATTTTTCTTGGAGAAAAATTGAGAGAAAATTATTGAGAGATATATTATACACTTAGAGTGTAATAATAAAAGCTTCATCATTTGATTCTAGCCGTAACCTTAGAGGTTAATCAAGTGTTGTTATTCCGGTCGTTTTTCCGGCGCGTGGCAAGTAGAGACGCGGTGTTTTCGGCGTTGGATCGTTCAAGGGCTTGGAGCGGATCGGATACGTAGAGATCAACTAAAGCTTGGGGAATAGCTCAAGAGAAGGTTTCCATTTAATCAACGGACTTGAGGGTTAGTTTCTTACGACTCTTGCTTTTCGTTTATATATTCGTATATACGTAGCTCGATCGATCCTCGTAGGGATTCGGATCGAATTAATTTTTGTTTTACCGCTTCCATGGCCTGCGTTTTAGGCACCGAATCCCAACAAGGGTATCGGAGCTGTGTTTTGCGATCGTATAGACGATATTGGCATTTGGAATGCTTGATTAGATGGTGAATGATTTGGAATCATTTTGGTCATAATCGTGGTATATATTTTTACGTTCGTTGTAGTTATATTTTTCGTAAGTTTATGTCTAAATATAAATCTTAATTTCTTGGAAATATGATTTATATTGAAGATATGAATGTTGAAAAATATTGATATTGATATCCTCGAAAATCGAGCTCCGAATCGTCGTCGGATGACTTTTCGGACAAAGGGCGTGAAGTCGCCAGGTGACTCGGCCGTGTCCGTGACACGGCCGTGTCGCGCCCTCAGCCATCGCCAGCACCCGACCGTGTCGGGACACGGGCCGTGCACGCCGGTAGCCGCCGAGCGTGACTCGGCCATGCCAGCCGGAAGGTGCCGTGATGACTTCGGCCATGGCAGCCATTTTCGCCCATTTCGATTTTTTCGTGTATTCTTGAAAATTAATCTCCCGCATGTTAAATTGGATTTAATATGATTAAAATGATTTATGGTATTTCATTTTATAAGGGAAATTTGATTAATTGGAATATTTATGGTCGATCAATTATTTTGAACGTTATTATATTACCGATTGTGTGAATCGATTGGATCGGTTCGTATTGTTGATTGGATCAATGTATCTCTACGCTTTCCATTTATTTAGTATTTATTGAATGAATGCTTTTGAATGGGGATGTGGTTCGTGGACTTAGTTTTTGAATCGTTCGTTTTATTCGATTGGGTTGTAAAGGCCGTTTTGAGCCTATTTATTTTACTAGAAAAATTTGTATCTAGGATGCAATTTTCAATGTAAAATTTATATGTAATGACGAAGACCGAGGAAGATCCATTTCGAGAAGACGAAGATTCAAGACGAAGACTTGTAATTAGATTACGGAGTTTTTGTTTTCTAGAACGGTCCATGAACCACATGTTGGTAGCAACTAGGTTGTGATTGGTTGTTTCATATTGTATGAATGCCACAAACGCGCTTAAACGATTAATGTGCAAAGTGTAACGTTAATCGCGATAATTCTCCCACAACAAATAATTAAGTTTATAAGGTTTCAAGGTTTTCCTTCCTCCATCGAGTTTTCGAAATTGAAATCCAAACCGGATGTGCTATACTTCCGAGTTATCGGGTAGTCGTTCGGGAGGACGGATAAATTACCGAGCGCATTGGATGCCTTCGTTGGAGCAAATTTTATCCCTAGAAACCCGATAGGTTGCCGGATAAGATTCAATTGTGAAACCGATTTGCGTCGATGGTATAAACTTAACTTGTTCACGAACCATAGAAACCGTATAGGTTGAGGGGAGTGAACAAGGGGAAAAAGAAGATCGAATCATCCATTAGATGGGTTGGTGTTGGACACCACTTTATGAAAATTAATAGACTAGAAACCTGTTCGGTTGCCCTCTATTAAGATTTATAAAGAACTCGATCACCACTATGAAGTAGAGCGACGATACTTCCGGATTTCACATGGGAGTGTGTTATTCCGATAAAAATAGTGGGAGTTGGGTAACAAGAATAGAAAAGACCTTAATTCTACACTCAGAACATAATTGAACGAGTCACTAATTAACTGCTATACTTAATGCGAGACAAATCTCAATATGACAATGAATCCACTCGCAATTCTACTCGAAAAGAACACCTTAATGGGACCTAACTTTGTGGATTGGCTCCATGTCGATGATTGTCCTCGTATAGAGGCACTGGGATACGTCTTGGAGACGGACATTCCGGCGCCTCCTGTGCGGACCCGAGCCAATCAGGAAGAGATTGAAAACCACGAAAAGTGGGTTAAGGATGACGTGAAAGTCCGTGCTTATATGATGGCTTCCATGTCTAATGAGCTTCAGAGAGCTCATGAGAAAATGACTTCTAGGCGGTCTGTCTCACTTAACCGAGCTTTATGGTGAGCACACAGAATCGCTAGATATGAGATATCCAAGCAATCGGTGCAAGGATGAAGGAAGGTGAGAAGGTTGGGGAACACGTCCTCAAAATGATATCCATGATCGAGATATTGGAGGCTCTTGATTTTAAAATGGATACTTCTCCAAACCGACCTTATCCTACAGTCTCTCACGATTCCTTCTCACGCTTTGTTATGAACTTCAACCGCAATGAGATTGCATGTAACTTAGTGGGCTAATGAACAAACTTGTGACCGCTTAGTCTCGGATGAAGACTCGCGGATGAAGGAGTCTGCTCTTGTGATTTCTTGGACCTCGGAGGTCTAAGAACAAGAAGAAAAGGACCAAGAAGCAAACTGGACCACAAGCTAAGGACCTTAAGGGTAAGGGCAAGGCCCCGATGGTTCGAAGAACAAGAAGAAGAAGGATGCTTGTCTCAAGTGCGGTGAGTGGGCCACCGGTCTAGAGACTGTCCGATTCTTCATGGCACTTCGTCTGTAACTTTTAGTTTTGGAAACAAATTGTTACGCTCTTGTATTTTCTACTTCTGGATCTTGGATTACGGTGCTAGTTCTCATATTTGTACCGTGAATCGGGATGCGGAACAAAGTAGGAAGCTTGGAGTGGAGAAGTTATGATCACGGTCGGAAGCGGGCATAGTGTCGAGGCGACCGACATAGGATCACTTCTTTTGGGTTTAGAATCCGGCTTTGTTTTGACTTTAGAAGTCAGTACTTGTTTTGCCCAAGGCACAAAAACATTGTATCCATTCGGTCATGGACCGAAAAGGCTTTTCATTTTTCATTGGTGATGGTTCTGCAAAATTTATTTTAGAAATAAACTAGTGGATCGCTACATTGTTGAATGGATTGTATCATCTAAATCTCAAGAACAAAGTAGTTGTGAATACTATGACTAGAAAACGTGGTAGGGATGAAACCAATCAAGTTTTGAAATGGCATCTAAGACTTGGTCATGTTGGTCGACCAAGGTTTACAAGATGGAAAAGGATGGACTTATGGGTCCATTGGGATCGGATCCATTTCCTACTTGTGAATCTTGCCTTAAATGCAAATGACTAAGTCCCCTTCACGGGGACTTTTGAAAGAGCCGATAAAGCGGGATTAATCCATACTGACGTTTGTGGTGCTTTGGAAGCGGACGTGACGGATATCAATATTTCATTACGTTTACGGATGATCATACTAGGTATGGTTATGTATACTTAATGAAACATAAATCCGAGGCCTTTGAGAAATTCCAGAATTCAAGGCCCTAGTCGAGAAACAAACCGGTAATCATATCAAAGCACTTCGGTCGGACCGAGGTGGCGAATATATGAGTACGGAGTTTGACGAGTTCCTTAAGGAACATGGAATAGTTTCACAACTAACACCTCCAGTACTCCTCGATTAAATGGTGTGTCGAAAGAAGGAACCGGACCACTGTTGAACATGGTCCGTTCCATCTTGAGCTATCTTGACTTGCCGATTTACCGTGGGGTATGCACTCTGACGCCGCGTATATCTTGAGCAGATGTCCTTCCAAATCCATTCTTAAAACTCCACATGAGATGTGGGAAGGAAGGAAACCAAGTCTTAATCATATTAGGATTTGGGGATGTCCCGCTTATGTCAAGAAGACTAAGGTGGAAAAGTTGGAAGCTAGGTGCGAAGGGACGTTTCATTGGATTCCGTCTGGGACGATGGGATATCTATTCTACATGCCCGAAGATCGAAGGATCATTGTTGCTTTACAAGCACACTTCTGGAAGATGAGTTCATTCAGAAGGCGGAGCGGTAGAAGTATTTCTTTAGAAGAATACAATGAAACTCCTCGGGAGACACTGTCTGCAAGAAACTGGAACCGAACTTTCAAACACAAGAACAACCACCTCGTAGGTCAAGTAGGGTGTCTCATTTACCTGAGAGGTATGGGCTTGTGCACTTGGAGGAACTGGGTCTCCATGAGGTTCCAAGTGATAGCCAAGAGACCGACCCGACGACCTATGACCAAGCGATGGTGGATGTAGACTCCGCGAAATGGCGTGAAGCTATGGAAGCTGAGATAGACTCGATGCATGTCAATCGTGTCCTGGACTCTAGTAGACCGCCCCAAGGGCATAGTGCCTATTGGGAACAAGTGGATCTACAAGAGAAAGACTGATGGTGATGGCAAGGTTGACGCCTATAAGGCCAGGCTTGTGGCAAAGGGTTATACCCAAAAGGAAGGGATCGATTACCACGATACCTTCTCGCCCGTAGCCATGATCAAGTCTATTCGCATGATGCTTGCTATAGCTACCTACCACGATTATGAGATATGGAAAATGGACGTAAAGACGGCTTTCCTTAATGGATTCCTCGAGGAGGAAATCTATATGGAGCAGCCTAAAGGCTTTGTGTCCGAAGTCGATATTCAGAAAGTGTGCAAGCTTCAGCGTTCCATTTATGGACTGAAGCAAGTGTCGCGTAGTTGGAACCTTCGTTTTGACGAGGCGGTCAAAGAGTTTGTCTTCGTGCAAAATGAAGAGGAACCTTGTGTATACAAGAGGGTTAGTGGGAGCAATATCGCATTCTTAGTACTATATGTAGATGACATTCTACTAATAGGAAATGATGTGGGAATGCTCAGTTCTGTGAAAGCTTGGCTTTCGAGTAATTTCTCCATGAAAGACTTGGGAGAAGCTACCTATATTCTTGGTACTCGACTCTACCGGGATAGAGCGAAGAGAACAATAGGTCTTTCCCAAGCCCTCTATATAGATAAAATCTTAAAGCGATTTAAGATGGATGATTCTAAAAGAGGGTTCCTACCGATGCGACATGGAATAAAACTCACCTTGAAGATGTGTCCTCAAAGTGAGGAACAACGAAAGGAAATGAGTAATATACCATATGCTTCGGCCGTGGGTAGCCTTATGTATGCTATGTTGTGTACAAGACCTGACATCGCGCATGCTGTCAGCGTGGTGAGTAGGTTTCAGGCAAACCCAGGTAGGAAACATTGGACTGCCGTAAAGAACGTTCTCAAGTACTTGAGAAGGACTAGAGATATGATTCTGATGTATGGTGGTGGAGAATTGGATGTGGTAGGATTCACTGATTCGGACTTCCAAGGACTGAAGGACGACTCGATGTCCACTTCTGGCTACATATTTGCTCTTAATGGAGGAGCAGTATCTTGGCGTAGTGCCAAGCAAAGCGCGGCCTTGATTCCACTGTCAGTGAGTATCAAGCGGCCTCGGAGGCTTCAAGGAAGGGTTACGGATTAAGAAGTTTCGGGGAACTTCAAGTGATACCATGTCTTTGAAATTTGCTGTTCACATCTTTGCGACAACGACGGAGGTATGGCGCAGCCAAGGAGCCGAGTTTCACAACGACCAAACATATTGAGCGTAAGTATCATCTCGTAAGAGAATTTGTTCGCAAGGGATACATTGTCTTTGCCGCAGAGTAGACTCGGCCGACAACGTCGCCGATCCACGACCAAGCCACTATATCGGACTAGCTTGGAGCGTCATCTCGGAGAACATGGGTATTAGATACCATAGTGTGTGGCATTGAGTGCAAGTGGGAGATTGTTAGGAGTATGCCCTCGAATGCCACTCGGAGGATGTTGAGTGAGGGCATTGTACTTGTTATTATGTAAACCATTTATATAAGGCAGGCAATGAATGTTTCTTTATTTACCGGTAGTTCTTGGCATTCCTAACTCGTAAATAAACATATAGAAACTAGTCCGTGTATTTGAGAGCAAAGCGTTCCACTCCTTATTGGATAAGGGGGTCGGCCTTTGGAAAGGTTATAGCTCAAATACTTAATCGTTCGCAAGTCGATGAAACTTGGTAGGCGTTAAGTTTATGTGAAGACTTGTATGACGTGTTCTTTGACATGGAGAGTGCACATCGAACACTAATGGTTAGTGGGAGCACACGTTATAGGTATGCTAATTGGATTAGTATACTCGAACCGACTCACCCTTGATTCGTCACACGGATTTCACTCCGGGACGATCAATGACGGAATCGAAAGGTTGTGATAGGTATTCGTGAACCTTCGACTTGAGGATTTAGTAGGGATGTGCTTGTGACGTCAAGATTTTCATTAGAGTAGTTCGACCACCGTAAACCGGAAGGCGGGGTCAACCTCGACGTGCATCTTAACGGCAAGTAGCGAGTCTCATCAATACCAAGATAGAATTCTTTCTCCCGTTAGTGAGCGGGTTATATGTCCTATGCGGTTATTGGCGGATGAGATCGAAGTCTTTGGCCAAAGCATTGGAGCTAGTTATATTAGATACGAGAGCTCGATGATCTTGATTTGCATTAACGCATGCATAGCGTCAAGTACATATAGGGTTTGGTGATCGTGACCTTATAACTTGATCGGGACATTTGAAAGAAGGGTTTATACGTATCTTGGTATTCACGGCAGAATGGTTCTTGAATGATCCCAATCATTCGTTCTCGGTTAAGTGCAGTGTAGGCCGCCAGTGGCTAGGTGGTGTTACTACTCTTTGGTTCCTCCCATTCTTTGATCGAGACGGACCTACCGAGTCGCGCAATAGGATTGACGAATAAATAAAGCTAACTCTCTCATTATGAATATTAGATATTGGATATCTAATTGGGACATTGGATGTCTAAATCGATTTATTAGATAAATTGATTTACGGCCTAATGAATTAAATAAATTCTTGGGTGATTAATTTAATTCATAAATATAATTATTTCTTGGAGAAATTAATTATGTTATTTTGTATTTGATATGTTTAATTAATTGGATTAATTAAACGACGCAAATATATCGGAACGGAATAGGAGTTTATCTGTTTGGACTCACGGAGTCGAAACGAACCGAACTCATCCCGGCTCCTTCTAGATGGCCATTCCAATTTCCCTCCTCTTTCCTTTGGTCATAGTCTCCACCTTAGTTGGTGGATAACTTGAATAATCAAGGGAACAAGATCTCTTAATTAATTCATTTTAATTATTTGGTCTTGATTTGGGAGGATTTTATGGGGAATAAAATGAAGACTCTCCTCACTTGTATTGTACAAGTTTTGAACGTGAGAACAGAGAGAGATAGATAGACTTTGAGTTTAACACTCATCTTCATCTTCTTCATTCACTTCCTCTTCATTTTTCTTGGAAAAAAATTGAGAGAAAATTATTGAGAGATATATTATACACTTAGAGTGTAATAATAAAAGCTTCATCATTTGATTCTAGCCGTAACCTTAGAGGTTAATCAAGTGTTGTTATTCCGGTCGTTTTTCCGGCACGTGGCAAGTAGAGACGCGGTGTTTTCGGCGTTGGATCGTTCAAGGGCTTGGAGCGGATCGGATACGTAGAGATCAACTAAAGCTTGGGGAATAGCTCAAGAGAAGGTTTCCATTTAATCAACGGACTTCGAGGGTTAGTTTCTTACGACTCTTGCTTTTCGTTTATATATTCGTATATACGTAGCTCGATCGATCCTCGTAGGGATTCGGATCGAATTAATTTTCGTTTTACCGCTTCCGCTGGGCCTTCGTTTTAGGCACCGAATCCCAACAGTTTCAAATTGTTTTTTAAAACGTTGGTATCAGGGTTAATTAACCAAGGATGTTTGACGAAATCTCCGAGGGTTAATTAATCAAGGGTCTTGAGCAGGAATTGTCGAATGAGAGGTTGTGCCTTTGATTGTACTATGATGATTATTCTGTGCATGGGTCGAGGACCCCGAATAACGTTGTAATGGTTTTCTTGCAAATTGTTTTCCACATGTTGGTTCGAGGATCCGAGAGTTTGTGAAGTATTTTCTAAAAGTATTCCCATTTGATTTTCAAAACCCCACGATGGCCTGAGTCAATAATAATGTTTTCAAACTTTCTTATCAAAATACTTTTCCTTTTATAAAAAGGGATTTTTCTGACTCCTTGGGCTCTTTTAAAGTTTCATTGGTGTTATGTTCCGTACAGAGAATATGACTATGTGATTATCTTTCACTTTGTGTATGTGATGCTATTCTGTGTGGACTATGGGAATGTGTGGTTTGTGTTAAGGCTTCACGACTATTGAGATTTGTGTTGTTATTATTCGTATATCTTGTATATTATGTACTTGCACTAGCAAAATTCCAGTTTGCTAACCCCCGAGTTTTCAGGGGGTGGGTGCCTGTTATGCGCTCAGGTTTTGGCGGCTCGGGAGCAGTCACAGGATTGGCTTGGAAGGAGATGGAGGATAATGATACTAATCACACCAGGGTCAGAGTCTTTTCTTTTGTTTCATTCTTGTCGGTATTTCTCTGTCGTTCGAGTATTCACCCTTGCATGGGTGTAGTTTTCATTTATTAAATTGAGTTGTCATTCTTTTCGGTGTTCAAGTTTATTATTGTCATTGTAATATGAATGTCGTTAGTTCTGAATTGGTTAATGACCTTTTCGGTCTGCTTTGTATTTAATTTTGACCCCGGTCGGTCAATCATTGAGTAGTCTTTTGGAGTTTAGCCTGGTAGATCCTTGTGATAAGGGTCTACGGCTTGTGACATTCCCGGTCGTATTCTGGGGATGTTACATAAGTAACACCCATTAGCGTATGCTAGACACATTCCTTAGCGTACGTTAACAATCGTTGACTTCAAAAGTGTCCAGGTTCATCCGCGGGAATCTTAGCCGGATCCATCGTCCGGCTGGCGCATGTGCTAGCCGCCGAGCTCAATTATTGACCTCTTTACGTATGCTATGCTTCATTCGTAGCGTACGCTCTCTTTAGATGATAACGTACGTTAAGCTTCCTTCTTAGCGTACATTATCACGTACTTGCATGAGAAAATTTACATGTTGCTATAATCATGCACAAGGATACAAATACGAGAAATATCATACTTAATTATTGATATCACAAATCCGAATACTATAGGGCTCAATTACAGATAAAATACTCAATAATTAATCTGGATATCACAGCCGTAAGGTCCATCAGGTTACGGCCGTAAGGCTTGTTACGCCCGCTAAGCGCTGGCCGGTTACGGCCATAGTGACTCAATAGATTTCAGTCAGTGACCCCTAGGATTTCGGTTACGGCCGTAAGGCTATGCCGATTATGGTCGTAAGGTTCGATCGTTGCGTATGCAAGGCTTTCGGCAATTGCATGCGCTATCGGAAGTTGACCGAGTTACGGCCGTAAGGTATTGCCGGTTACGGCCGTAACACTGCCGGCCATATATAGGCCTATGACGGGCCAGACCTCATTTCTTCATCCTTTTGGCGGCTGGCGACGGGAGACTAGGGAACTCGAGTTCTTGGCCGGTCCTATGCAATTCCAAGGCATTTTGGAAGATTCTTGTCAATTATATCATCATCCAACCCGTGTTCTTCGTCGAATCGAGGTATTTTCTTACTTAGAACCCTAGTTGTATGATTTTGGGGGGTTTCTTCGTGATTCTTCGATTTAATCCGTGGTTGATGAATTGATTATGGTATTCTTGTTGTCTTGGCCATGATCTTCGGATTTTGTAACTCGTTTATCGATTTTTACCACCCGGAACTTGATTTCCGATTTCCTTGAAGAACCCTCGGATTCTTGTTGTTGTTTTAGGTTGATTCGGATGCCGTTTAGCGTTATTGATTCGTAGTGATATTGTTTTCGTAGTTTTCTTGGAATTGTCGGGGTTTTGGTTGATCTTGGAAGTTCGAGGGCTACCCGACCGTATTCATTCATTGTTCCATTGCTCGTGGTATCAAGGCAAGTACCTTGTCCATACTTTTCTTATTTTATGGAAATGATGACCGGTGATCTGTAACATCCGGATTAATTACCGAGTATTTCACCTGTATTTGAACCCTGTATTAGTTGGAATTGTGATATCAATAAGTGGAATATGGTATTTACCATATTTGTATTTTCGTGCATGAGTATGGCAGCATATTACTTGTCCCATACAAATACTCAATAATACAAATTATTGAGTATGGCTGCATATTATAAGTAAAGTAATCAATTATGAAGTTGGGTGGAGGCCAGCACATGGTCCTGGACAGTTTTTAATTATTAAGTTTGGACAGCTTTGGAATCTAGCGTAGGAAATTATTGAGCACAGGGGTCCAGAAACATTTTATAAAGGACAACACCTCATTTCATTTGGTTTTCATCTTCCTTCACCTGTTCTTAGTTCCCTGAAAGTCCAGAGGGTTTTCCCTAACTCTTAAACACATTTAGACCACCCCTTTTGTGAACTTTGAAGATTGGGCGTCACTGGTGATTGATCATTGAAGTGGAGAAACATCTTGATCTGGCAAGCAAGCAACCGGAGTTGGATTCTACTTATTGCCTCGGTGTTTTCTTCATCTTAAGGTATGTTAATACTAATTCCTACTTGGATTCGTGTTATCAAGGATATGATAGAAGTATGCTGTCAAGATATTGAGTTCCACTGATAAAATCATCCAAGCATCATCATGTTTTAGAAATTGGGATGTTTATACTTATGAATAAATCATCAGAGGTTATATCCTTCCATATAAGTTGGATTTGTTAGATGTTTTCTGGATATAATGATGATATTGGAATCTAACACATCAATCTTGGATCATCCAACTTCACATGAGAATTTCGTATGTTCAGTTTTCTACCTAGTACCCTACTATCATCAACTAGGCGAGTCAAGTCGGCTGATCGGCGAGGTTGACTTCTGACTCAGCTGATCAGCTAGGTTGACTCGGCTGATCAGCGAGGTTGACTCGGCTGATCAACGAGGTTGAATTTCCGGTTCAATCGGGTGTTGACACGTGGCACAATATGATCCGTCTATTTAATTGTCCTTCGAACGGTCATAACTTCTTCATACGAACTCGGATTCGGATGAATTTTTTTTAAAATGATCGTCTCGAGGTTGACTTTTGACTCGTCTGATCAGCGAGGTTGACTCGGCTGATCATCTAGGTTGACTCGGCTGATCAGCGAGGTTGACTTTTGACTCGGCTGATCAGCGAGGTGACTTTTGGGTCATAACTTCTTCATACGAACTCGAATTCGGATGAATTTTTTTTTAAAACGATCGTCTTGAGGTTGACTTTTGACTCGGCTGATCAGCGAGGTTGACTCGGCTAATCAGCTAGGTTGACTCGGCTGATCAGCGAGGTTGCCTTTTGACCCGGCTGATCAGCGAGGTAACTTTTGGGTCATAACTTCTTCATACGAACTCGGATTCGGATGAATTTTTTTTTAAAACGATCGTATCGATGGGACTCGGCTGATCAGCGAGGTTGACTTTTAACTCGGCTGATCAGCGAGGTTGACTTTTGACTCGGCTGACCAGCGATGTTGACTTTTGACTCGGCTGATCAGCGAGGTGACTTTTGACTCGACTGATTAGGTTACATTTTATGAACTTCCGACCGTGATTTGGATTGTTAGATGTTCGTACGACTATAAATGAAATCTATATTACTTATTTTGTTAAGGTTCAAGCTTAGCAACGTGATTGATTGAAGGGGCGACCTTCGAGTGTTTCGTTTTCGTGGAAGTTTTGTTCTTGTCTTCGAATCGAGGCAAGTACCTTATTTGTTTTATGTATTGATGTTATACATATTGTCGTGCATGTATGTCGTTGTTGTATGTCCACCTCGTGTTGGTCCGACGGGATCATCGGGGGATCTATGCTAGCGTGCCCTGGATCATCGGACGGGTTTTTCCACCACGGGTTGGTCTGACGGGATCATCGTGGGTTCTAGGCAGTGAACGCTGGATCGTCGGAATTACCATGTGTATGTTATGATATCATGTTGTGATTATCAGCTGTGTATGTTACTTATTGAGTTTCTCGTAGGAGAAGACTCGTTGGTATTTTTGTCAATTACGTATTATTATTCTACGTGAGATGTTGAATAATATATTGTGGTACTTGTACTAGCATCGTTGTGCTAAACCCTTCAGGGGTGAACATTTTATTTATGTTCAGGATCCAGGAGAGCGGGGAAACAACCACTGAAGCTGCATGACGATGGGGGTGCAGAGTGATGTTCTGGCCGGGTTTACTTGTCTGTTGTTTGTTAGTTATTTCAATAAGTACTCGAGTACCTAGTCGTTTTTGATGAATTTGAATTTGGTGATGTATTAATAATTTCTGTTGAACATTTGTATTTTCAGTATTTGGTCAGAACTGTTGTATCTTAATTTCGTTATTTTCATTCGTTGGTACCTGTTAATGCCTTTTCAACTCTTTAGCCTTGTAAATCCTGATGTAAAGGATTTACGGCGCTGTAATATTCCTGAATATATCAGGGGTATTACATGATCGTCTAAATGTGTTCGTTTTATTGTGTTGAGATGAACTTTCAAAGATTTGGTTTAGCCTCGTTAAAGGCCCCTTTTTAAACCCGTATGTATTTTGCGAATGGTGTGTTTCATAGATAACTATGTGAACCTTATGAATACGCTTGGTATTATTGTTGCGCTTGATAATGTGTGTGTACATATATTGCCTCTTTTCAGTGCGTTGTAGTTTGACGTTGTGTTTTTGCTAAGTGTTTGATGCCTCCGGGTAAATTGTTTGGATGTCTTTGTTGTATTGTGCTATGTGTGTGAATGTGTGGTTATGGTTGGGGTCTACGGTGACACATGGCTAGCGATCATGTGGTCAGGATACAATAAGAGATTGATCCAACCGTGAGAGCCTCAGGATACCTACGGTGAAACATGACATGCGATCATGTGGTCAAGAGACAACAAGTGATTGATCCAACCGTGAGATAACGTGGTAAGTGATCACGGTGGTATGAGTGTGATGTGATGTGGCATGTGTTCACGGTGTGATATATGAATTATGAATGTGTTTTGCTCACCTCGGGAGGGTCCGACGAGGCCTCGAGGGAATCCAATGGTAGAGCCCTGGATTCACGAGTTGGTGTTGATTTTATGTCCGTCGAGGACACGTGACGTGGGTTTTGACCCTATGAATTGTTGTTGGTTTTTATTTGCGAAAACAAAATCTTTGGGCTGTGACCCCTGTTGATTTTGGAAAGAAAAGGATTTGATAATCCTAAATTGTTTTCTATTAAAACTCCCGTTGGCATATTAAACCATTTTTTGTAAATTGTTTCCCCTGAGTTGTGATCTTTCGGTTTTGGAATGTTTTACCCAAACTCTTGCTTCGGGAAGTATTTTTCGTTATGTTTGAATCTTTGAGGATTTTTGGTTATTATTATTCTTATAACTTGGATTGTATGGCTCGTATTTGCACTTTGTGCTTGCACTAGCAAAATAGTGGAATTTTGCTAACCCCCGAGTAATCGGGGGGTGGATGTCTGTTTTGCATTCAGGTTTTCGGGAGCATAACACGGGGTCGGCATGAAGGATGATGAAAGACAACCGATACTAATCACATGAGGACCCGTTCGTTGTTGTATTGGTTCAGTTGTATTTTATTTCCGCTGCGGTATTTTCCCCGTTGTACGGGAGTATTTTGTATTTGACCCCTGCATGGGTATGTATTGGTATTGAGTTGTATTTTTTAATTGAAAGACCAAATCGGTCTACCGAGTCATTTGAGCCTTAAAAGACATTGTTGAGATGTTCGATGTTGTTACCAGTCTGGTAGATCATTGAGAAAGGGCTCTACGACGTGTAATATCCATGAGTGGATTGAGGGTGTTACAGCGGGAGGGCTGGGCTCGAGCCTGGGCCAGGCTGGCCCTAGTGGCCCATGGACTTGGAAAAATCGGGTTGTGCCGGGCCAGGCTGGTCGGGCTGGGTCGACCCAACCAAATGCCCACCTCTACTTCTCGCTCTTTGGGAGGCAAACACCTAAGACCACGTTTACACCTTGTTGAAACAGCACCTAATATGGCTAGTTTTCATTTTTCGGAAAGACATAAGTGGCTAATTTGATATATTAAGTATTAAAACTATTTCCGTCATTATCATTATTAATTGCACCATAGTCCCAATTATATTGATATTGTTAACAATGTCAATTAATTGTCCAAAATTAGTTAATATGTAAATTTATGCAAAAGGCACGACAACAAAATTTTACGGTCGAACCTTCGGAGAGATGAGATGAGATTTCAAGCACTATAATAGCTTGAGACTTGTCCTTGATTTACTCGAGCAAAGGTTTCTTCAATCAGAAAAGCTTTACAGGAGAAATACTTCAGAACAGAGGACTTCCATAGTAGCCTTATTGGTTCTAAGTTTTTTTTTGTTTCTGTATAAATCTATACATTCATAAGGTTCCCAAAACCCTTGCATTCATCTATCATTTAAATACAAATTATTAAAAAAAATCATTTACCTAAAAAGAAACTGCCATAAACCACACTAGACAACCCTCATATTCCCCCTTTACAGACACCATTTTTCACATCCAGAAACCCCAGAAAACATCACTAAAACTTAAACATTAAGGAACAAGGCTCCCACATCATCAGACAGTGCTTTCCCGCTCATGAAACGCTCCTGAAACGCTCCTGAAACCTGCTGCAGCATCGGATTAACCGGGACAGGAAATTTATGTTCTGAACTAAAGATGGTCCGTTCGTTTATCATCCCGACCTCTTTGCATGCAAGATCCAAGACCGCAAGAAAGTCTCTAACGACCATGAAAATCCTGAAAGGACGAGCCTCCTCCTTGGCCGAGTCCCCATGAAAGTATTCCGTTATTTCCTTCACCAGAGACAGCGTGACCCTTTCCTGGGCTCGAACCCGAAAAATCTCCTCCTCCGCCCGTTTCATAAAAATGCTCATACTTTCCATAAACCTATTCCCGATACTTTCACCGTTCGATACAACAATAATCTCTCCAACATACTCAATTCCTCTCGAAAGCTTGGAGACATCACAGTTGAGCACTTCGGCATCCATCACGGCAGATTTTTTCACATTGGAGAGTTCAGAACCGAGAGACGAGACGACCTGGAGGCCAAGTTTCCTGCAACTGGCGCCATCATCGTTTGTGGAGGACGTGGTCTCGCAGTGGGTCCCACTAGAAAGACGAGCGCCTTCCGTTCTTACGATTTCCTCAATAACGAAATGCAGAAGGGTGGTTTTGCCGTCGGCTCCCTTTACGTCGGCGAGTTTGAGGAGTGTGTCGAGCTTGAAAGCACGTGCGTCGCCTCGATTTGTTCCCACATTCATGCGGTTACCGGTTTTTAGGACTGCTTCTAGAAGTTTGAGGAACATTCTGCTTGTCCTTAGTTCTTCACAGGCTGCCTGTAAAATCGAGATTTCGAAGTCGTTGTGTCAGAAGGTACATAGCATTTAGCATTCACAAATACACTCCCGACATCTGTGCAACTTTTTGAAAATATAAGGGTTAATATTTACTCCCTCCGTCCCAGCTAACATGAGCATTTTGACTTTATATGGTCAATAATTTCTAAGTTTGACTAAGAATTAATCTCAAAATATAATGGTAAAATATTTAACAAAATTATATTATAAAACTTCACCATCTAAAGTTTCATAATATAATTTTGTTAAATATTTTACCATTATAGTTTGAGATTAATTTATAGTCAAACTTGAAAATTATTGACCATATAAAGTCAAAATGCTCATGTTAGCTGGGACGGAGGGAGTAATATTTATCGGGAGCTATTTAGCATTCAACATATTCAAAACACTTCAATCCTAACAGGTTCGAGAAAAAAAATAATTGGGGTGTCAAACACCGACCAGGTTTAGCCCACTCGATGTTTGGACACAACACGCCCCCCCATAGAAACTATTGGATCTGGCCCTGACCACAAAAGCTGATATTAAGATGAAAATAGTACCTCCAGAGTTGCAAATGACTTTTTGAGGTACTCGACCTCCGAGTCGAAATTGGATACGTAAAGCATTGCATCTACTCTTTTGAATGCATATGGTATCTCAACGACTGCTTTCAAAAATCTCTCGGCTGCCCCAAGTTTTGTCGGAGACTCATCCTTGTATTCTCTGAGCTTTCGTTCCTCTTCCTCAGTCGGCGCCATCTTCAGTAAACTTTCAAGAAGCTCAGTACCAAGAATATCTGCATTGCCTGTGTTCAAGAGCCAAATAAATAATTATTACACATGCCTAATTTAACAATGGACACCATCACGTTATATTGTTTGAAATTTCAATCTCAATACAGCGCATTATTTAGTGCCATTATTCGGCCCCAGCGAGCCCGAGTATCTAAAGCTGGAGGTGGACTTAAGCTCTCATCGAGCCGAGACAAGCTCAGCTCGATAACATTAGTGAGTAAAAAAGCTCGCTCAAACTAAACTTGAAAACGAGTCCAATGAGCCTATCCAATAGAGACGGCCCCGGGCACAAGCCAGGAAGCTGCCGCTTTGGGCCCCAAATAATTGGCAAAAAAATTTTTTTTTTTTGGGGGTGGGAGGGCAAATTTATTAGTTCTTTATTAGTGTTAGACCAACAAAAAAAAAAAGCAATCGAACCTAATACAGAATCACACCCCAAACCAAAACAAACCCAACGCAAACTAAAATCCAAACCCAAACCTTACCAGAAAATAAAAAACTGAGAAATAGAAGGAACAAGGACGCAGATCGCCTCGAAGTTTGGAAAGATGGAAGCGCCAGGAGTAAGACTTTGCCGTCACCATGAGTCTCGTCTAGTTTCCATCGCCGTCGCCCGTGAATAATGTCGAGTTTCCCTCCCCCTCGTCGCCACCTCCGGCCGTCTCCACCTTCGTTCCTCTATCCATTCTTGCTCTTTTCTCAGACTTGGAAGGTTTTTTTTACTCTCAATCTTTAGTTCAAGTTTTGTGTACTTTTAACTTGAAATATTGTTTATTTTAACTTGAAATCGATGCATTTAGATTGCTAAAAATATGTTCAATATTGGTTTGATTCATTTAGTTAAGAACGCATTTCTCAAAAAAGTCAGCTGAAAATTTGGCTTCGGGCCCCATATGTCACAGGGCCGGCCCAGCTATCGAGTCAGGTCGAGCCTAATGAGTCTAATGGAATTATAAGAAAATTTTCATTTCTCGAGTCTAACAAGTTGAGCTCAAGTCAACTCGTTAGTGTATCGAGTACGTAAGGGGATGTTTGTATTTGGACTCGGAAATACTCATTTGTTCTATGACTACATCATCATCATCATCAACAGCACCTTAATCCCAACTATGTTGGGGTCGGTGGCATGAAGATTATAGTGTCGTTTAATTGTCTAAAATTACTTAACACCATAACTCATGCA
Source organism: Orobanche coerulescens (assembly GCA_033398695.1). Lineage (NCBI taxonomy): Eukaryota > Viridiplantae > Streptophyta > Magnoliopsida > Lamiales > Orobanchaceae > Orobanche > Orobanche coerulescens. The sequence continues at coordinate 93,203,937 of CM065817.1, read as the reverse complement.
AATAACAAAGTGGCAAAGTTTTACGCCGGATGCCCTTCCTGTCGCAACCTTCATATGAAGGAGAAATAGAACGAAATTCCAAAACCGTCAACATCATAGGTTTTTCCATTTATATGGAAAATATCATGAGACGGCGATGAGTTTGAGATAATTGCTATTGTCATGTCACAATACGTGATTGATATTGTAAAATCAACACATACATCATGGAACATGACTCTCATTTGTTCTATGACTCAGAAATTTAATTACCCAGCCCATAACTTCTTACAAATCATAAATATATACTTTATATCACATCATATCCATCTCCCCCCTTTTATATTTAAAATATAAAACTACAATATAAAACATAAAACTACTTTCCTTTCACCTATTTTTATAATTAAAAAATTGGACTATTTTTCTCTCCTCTTTTAATATTTAAAAAAATACAACTACTTTCTTCTCTTCTCTTTTTATATTTAAAAAATACAACTATTTCCTCTCTCTCTCTCCTCTCTTTATCTTTAAATACTATAACCAAATGTTATATAATACTCCCTCCGTCCAGCTAAGATGACACCTTTCTTTTGGGCACGGAATTTAAGAAGAGTTGAAAAGTAGTGTAAAGTGATGATAAGAATATATATTATTTAAAGTTGTGTAAGTAATAAAGGTGTACCAAAAAGGAAATGACTCATCTTAGTTGGGACGGCCCGAAAAGGAACTCAACTCATTTTTTTTTACGGAGGGAGTAATACAACATCATCTATTTCTTCAGACATGATTTGACATCTACAGTAAAAAATAGGATTCTCAATCCTTCAACATCCATGACTGAACTTGCATTATATTCGAGCATGGTGCATGATTTCTATCCAAATTTAATATTAAAGCAATTATAACGATGTATTGAACAATACTAGGATTAATACATTAAAATCATCAACAATGATTCTTACTATTCACAACATTCAGAATACCAAAAATTCGAAATACCAGAATTCTAAATCTCAACAAATCCTGAAACAAACACCCCCTAAACGAGCTCAAGCTCGACTTATTTAACTATATGAGTAGAGCCTTAACGAGTCGAGCACAGCCAAGCTCTCAAGCATCTCAGTTTGCATAACAGCTCTAGGCGCATAGAAGGAAGTGAAAGAAAATAAACACATTTTCAGGAATTTTAACAAAAGTAAGTACCACTATTTAACTAAAGTTATTTAGAGATAACGAGATGCATATTTTTAGATACACGTTTATTGACTCCATGGTAAGTTTTGGACAACTTCCGGCTCAACGTTTTAAAAGGGCAGTCTTGCTATAAAACCAACAGCCGACACGCCTTATGTAGCCAACCGCAAGCGGTGTTGACATGTGTCCCGTAATAATCAGTTATTTGGGACACTCATCAATACATGCGGTGGCTCCACAAGGCGTGCCAACCGCTTGTTTTATAGAATTTTTGTTGAACTGCATGGTACTAAAATCCTGATAATAAATAAAAATGTAATAACCTTTGAGCCAATCTTGAAGCCAAAATACCTTCCGAAAGACCTTCACAAACTTCATCGACAGTGACATGGAGTGCTTTCAACATGATGGCAATATTTCGAGCCTTCTTCGGATCAAGAACTCGATTACCATTGTCTTGGCCGGGTGAAGGAAGATCTCCCCACCTAGTTGCTTCGTCTGAATTTGGTTTCGGTTTTGGAGCATTCACAACGAACAACGTCTCAATCATCTCCTCATTCAATCTGCGTACAATTTCAAGATTATAACCTGGAAAAGGAAAAAATAAAATCAACTAACAAAAAGAAAGAGCATGTCCATACTTAAAAGAGCTGCATTTCAATTGATCCCACACCATCTCCCGATCGGAACTTGCTCTTACTTTATCCCAATGCAACTGCTTCAATTTAGGTTTCAAAATACTATCCCCACTCCGATCAACATCTTCACTCGAGTACTTGGTTTCTTTTTCGTCATCCTTTCTAACCGTTTGTGAATCATTTGAAGTCGACTCAATTGGAGATATTGAGGGGTTTATTATAGCATGTGGCACGATGGGGTTTTCGGCTGACGAAGTTGGAGTTTTTGGACTCTCCCATACTTTAGGCGGGGGTGGTGGTGGTGGTGGTGGTGGGGGCGGGGGTGGTGGTGGGGGAGGCACTAGAACAACGGTGGGGGCGTTATGCTGAACAGGACTGCTAATTCTAATCAGAGATTCGACTTTCTGATCCGAAACATTCGAAATCCTCGGCGACGATTCTTGGATTTTAATAAAACAGCTTTCCGGGCACGCAGAATTCAGAGGCAATGCAGCCGCAGGTTCAGGGAAGAGTGAACCTCTAATCTCCGGTGGTGACGGAAAAATAGTGGTCTTTGGGTGGACGGGGCTGCTAATTCTCACTGGAGACTCCACACTATGATCGGAAACATTCGAACTCGTTGGTGATGATTCTGGGTGTCTTTTTGGGTAGGATGAACTTGGGGGTAACAGCAATGCAAATTCCGGCAGCACGAAACCTTGTCTTTCCGGCGGCGGCCGAATATCAACGGTGTTATGCTTGAAAGGAATGCTACATCTCATTGGAGACTCCAAATTATGTTCGGAAACATTTGAATTCGTCGGTGATGATTCCTCACTTCGCCTTGATAAACTCACCGGGGACGATAAAGCTGATGCAGGTTCCGGGAACACGGAACCTCCTATTTCCGGCGGTGGAATCATAGCGGAGCTCATTTTCACCGGAAAGACTGTGTTATGACTGGAAACAATCGAAATCCTTGGAGATGATTCTTCACTTCTCTTGGAATAGTTTTCCGGCGAAGATGAACTCAGCAGGGACGGTGATGCAGATTTCTGAAACAGTAAACCTCGCGTGTGCGTTATAGTCTGAATCAAATTTCTAGGGATAAGAATATTTGCCGGAGAAAGACTCGACGACACGGACCTCACCGGATAACCCAAACCCAAACCGGCAACCAAAGAAGAGTAAGTAGCCGTAGAATTCGATGTGGACGCATTAAAATTCTCCACATCTATTGCAGCAAAAGCCCTTCCAGAAGGTGATCCACATCTCTCTCTGCTGTAAATGGAGCCTTTGGGAGAATAAAACTCTTCCTTCTCGTCATCTTTGCTCGACACTACGTCACTGATATTAGTCCGGAAAATCTGCCTGAAACCCTGGTGCGTGCTCAGCGGCGGCAATGGGCGGAGCTCCGGCGAGTTCGATTTACCGGAATCGGAAGCATTATTATAATTAGCTCTGCTTGTGCTTCTTACGTTACTGAAAGCAGCGCCACCACCACCGGGGGCATGCGAACTGACCAAAGTACCCAGGTACAAGAACTCTGAGCTCGTCTGCGAAGGTCCCTGCAGTTTTGGGATGTAACGGGGGGCGGACAGAGTCTGGTTGAACGAAGCAGCGCTGCTGTTATCAGATCTCTCGGTTTTGCACTGGTCGACGGACGAAGGTCCATGGTTTTTGGTGCGACGGCGGAGATGGAGGAAGAAGGCGAGAGAGACGACGGCGACGGCGGAAATGACGGCGGAAACGGTAAGTTTAGTGGAGGCGGAATTGAGTCTGGAAGGGTGGGGCACGCTAAGGGAGGAGATGTCGGCGGGTAACGAGGAGAAGGAGGCTCGCGATGGCGGAGACGGAGGGGGTGGGTGGGATGGGAAAAAGGGGGAATGGTAAGGGGTAAAAGTAGAAAAGGGGTATTTAGGTGGAGATGGTGGGGATGGGCTAGGGGGATTAGAAGGGGGGGAAGAGTCTTGCAGTTGAAAGGGCTGATGCAGAACGCGACGGTGGTGGTGGTGTTTGGAAGACAAGGGGCGGAGGGTGAAGGACAAAATGAGCAGGCGGAGGAAGATGGTGGTAGGCATTTTTAACGTGTGTAATGTGGAGGCTTAGATTTGATTGGGTTGTACTCCCTCTGTCCCGCCCAAAGGTTTACATTTCTATCAAAATGTAGTCCCTTTAGTAAGTTTACATACATTACTTTTTACGATCAAATCAAACAATCACTTTTTACTTTTTAATCTCCACCACTCATTCATCATCAATACTTTTTACTTTTTAATCTCCACCACACATTTAATCATCGTTACTTATACCAATCATTACCTAAAATACACCAAATATACACCCTCTGTCAACCTTTGGCTGGGACAGAGGGAGTATGAAAGAATGAATATTTTGTTCCGGGAATTATTAATCTCGTAATTTGTCTTACCTAATACTGGTTGTAGATATATAGATAGAAGGTTCTAGATCCTTCTGGAGGTAGTAGGATCCTATTAGATGTCTTACCTTATCTAGGAATCCTATATATGTAAGGACTCTCATTGTAATGCCCATATAAAGGCCCCTCTATCAGTGTTATGAATACAATTGATTTGCTGTGTTTTACTTTCTCCTGAAACATGTTATCAGCACGTAGTCCCCAACCGAGTAAGAATTTTTTTTCCTCTCCCATTTTTTTTTTCTGAAAATCCCGAAAAAAAAGTAGAAATTCCAAAAAAAAAAAAAAAATTCTGCTGAAAACCCTAGCCGCCGATCGACCATCGCCATCCCCAAATCGCCGATCCACCTTCTTCCCCGATCGCCGCCCGTCTGCTACCCCGGAAACCACTGGACCGCCGTCTGGATCCCCGTCGGTCGTCCTCACACATCACCACTGTGAACTAGACGGATCCAGCCCGCAGCGCAACCGCGACGCCACCCAACCCAGCCGCCACCGCGCCCAGAAGAAACCCTAAATCGGACCTCTGACTGCAACCACCTTCACCCCCAACGATCGATTCTCGACCAGATCCAGATAGGATGCGTTACCTTATGGATTTGGTGGTGCAGCGAGCAAAAACCCGACCAAATAATTTCTTCAGTCCAGAAAGTCTAGCCCGGTCAAACCCGATCCAGCCCACTGTTTTGCGGCCCGCTGTTCCAGATTCCGGACCAACCCGTCTGCACGCCCAGATTCCGGCCAGTTCATCCAGTCCAGTCCGATTGCTGACCCGACCCGGTTGCTGAACGAACCAGATCCGGTTACTGACCCGCTTTCAACCCGTTTCTGCTCCTATTCACGAAGTAAGAACTACAAGTTCAACAGTGAAGATCTGATTTGAAATATATTTCTCGACAAAACTGTACGCAAACAGAAGCAGATTTTTACACACAAAATCGAAAAAAAGAAAATTGAGAGACGAGAATTTTCGCGCGCAAATTTTCTGCACAGTGCATCCGTATCAAAATCATATTTCCCGATTCGTTAACCGTCGGATCGGTGTGAAATTTTGACAGCAACTTTCCAACACAAATATCTGTATATTCAACGGTGGAGATCGAATTCTGTATAATATTGATTACTGAATCTACTGCCGAACAGAAGCAGATTTTTACAAAGAAATTTGGAGATCCGACCTCGTCCAATACCGAGCTGCTGCACCGCCGCGCCCGAGTCCTTTTTCGGCCGAATTATCGAGCCCAGTAGCCCTATCCGAGCGTTTCTCAACTCTCCATCTTTTTCTAATTAATGATTCATTTGTTCATTAATTTGTACACTTATGAATCTTACCATGTTTATGTTTTACGTGAATATAGGAAAATATGTTGCTTATGATGATGTGCAAAATATGGAGAGAAGCCATATTTATTATCCCATTCAAGGATCAAAGTTAATATGGAACCGAGTACCACGAAAATATTGCTCATATGGAGAGAAGTTCCCGTTCAAGGATCAAAGCACCTGTAAGATTTTATTAAAGTTCCCGTTTTTCAATTTCTCTCTTTTGGGAATTTTTTTTTGGGAATTGGGGAATTCGGTTCTTTATCTCCCACGCTACTTTGCGGTGGATGAGACTATGAGAGGTGGTATCACTCTCATATGCCGAAGTAAACTGTGTGACGGTCCTGGGGGGTCACGGATAATTGTTGAAAGTCGATATTCGTGGTTGTTGCATACACCACGGTTTGGGTGCGATTTGACATTGCCGTTTTGTCGATTTTAAACCAACAATTAAATAAAGTAAATATTATCGGTAACGGTAAAGTTATGACTTGTTCATGATTAGTCACGGATTTGTGACGTACAAATGGGACAAACATCGATTGCGGCGGATATGTCGTGGTTAAAATAGATTTGTGACGGATTTGTCACGTTGAATTGAGCGACTACCACGTTGGTCTTGACCCAGTCCCATACTTGGAAAACTCCATCTTTCATCCTATTAAAATAAAATATTGCATGTGGGTATAGTAATGCACCGTCTCCATGCAATATGATATATGAAAGAATGTACGAGTAATTCTCATGAATTTTAACATGTAAAGCAATGGCATATTTCGGTAAATACATGAATTCGTTGACCTCGATTATAGTTCGTATGACTATAGGTCCGAATACTTTTCCGAGTATTTGTAAAGGCATGTGCCTTATACATTTGACTATGTTTAGTCGATCTTATTGGATGGTCAAGACGAGTTGGTTATGGTATATTCATTATGTCTCATGGTTCAAAATGCATAATATTGATGCACCGCGTTGCATCCATATATATGGCTATTATGACGTACACTTGCAAATTGAGAATTAAAATAATTGGTTGATTTGATGCACTTTGGTGGATTTTATCTACACTTTGATCATGACTAGGTGCATCCGCCTTGGTATTTGTTTATGCTTTGAAAGTTCAAACGGAATTAGTGGCTTTTAAACAGCCTTAGCTGTACCGACATTCCTACTTTCTCTGCAAGTCTATCAAGTTGGAGTTACTGAAAGGATCATCAGTCGAGATAAGAAATCGAACACCCTGCTGCGTTTAAACGCACCTATGGCTGTCATTGCCATGTTTTTGCATCAACACTTATGCCATTGAATATAGCCTCAACCTTGTTTTCTCACTAAACTTGGGAAATACTAAAGCAGCCAATTAAAATATGCACTGTGATCTGAGTTTAAAGATCCGTGTAGTGCACAACATATGGATAGAAATATACGGAAGTCTAGTTTCCATAACATCTGACCGTTCGTTCATAGCCTTCCTAACAAGGGAGTTATCGCTGTTTTAGTGAACAAAGATCAAGCTGTGCGGAATTTTATTTCTAGCGATTGTGCTAACTTTTGTCCCAACCAACTTGGTTCCCATCTTAAATTTGCATGTGTCTTATGACACACGTTTTTCAACCTCTTTTTGGCCGAATTTTCCATAGATGATGCAATTTTTAGTATGCATTGTACGCTAAAATATCATCTTTCAAATGTTGAAAAACAGTTTCCTTGGGGAAGCCCAAAATACGCACCCTTATAAGAAGGTCGTGTAACACCCCAAACTAGGCGGATATTACAGTGCCGTGAATCCCCGACTGGGACCCACCAGGCGAATGAAAATGATGAATTAAATAATATAATTGTAGTACCGAACCACATTATATTACCAAATACTCCGATGAGGAGTTTAAGTACAACACACCAGGACAATACCGAATACTAGTATATTTTATATGAAGATAAAATACACAACACTGAATGAAATGGAGTATCCAAATGAAAGTCTGCAGCGGAAATTAAAGGACAACAACATGAATAACTGAAAGATCGGGGCCCCCTACTAGTATCACTGGGACTCCTCGCCGTCAACATGCTATTCGTGCTTTTGCCTTGCCATGACACGAAAAACAAAATCCCGGGGGTCGATTACGTAACAACAATCCTCAAGGGTTGAAAATACACAATCATGATATATCCGAGTTATGAAATATCCTAAGTTCTGAATTACGCTGAAGAGGAGTATCATAGTACGCCCGTAGTGTTCTGTGCAAGTGTACAAGACGAATGACCGGACACACCCGTCCTTGTACCAAATTAGTCTCACGGAGGTAATCTGTTACCGTGTGCACAGTCCAATGTATCACTCCCAATACATGGCCATCACGTGCCCGACTAAAAATTCCACACATCCGTACCCGGCCACGCAATATGAACCCAGAAGGTCATATGAACGAGAACGACCATAATGAATATCAATGAATAATAATAATCTGACAAAGTCAAGAATGACTCACCGAGGTGAAATGATAATGAAGTGATTGATAGTTTCAATGAAATGATTGGAACCGCCGTTCCTCATTAATGAAGTGATTATTCGACAATTACAAGTCTCAATATGATTAATACAATGATGAATGAGTTATGATTATGAAAGATCAACAACAAAAAGGAATGAATATCCTTTTAACCGAGTAAGAATTAACTTACACAACACCGGTGACAATTATCCTTCCACGAACAACGTCCTAATTGATATATCGGTCGCTCGAACAACCTTGAATAAATACAATTACCAACAATCCGTTCAATACACAAATCAAACACGAATATAACGAACTCAGAACGTCGATACGATTAAACCAAGTTCATTGGGGCATTATATCGAACACTTAGTGGCCAACTTCGATTGATTACAACCAAACCTCAATAATACCAACACCAAAACCCCAAGAAGTGTTTCAAACCAACAAAACATCTTCAATACGATCAATAATCCGTTATGAATATCCAAATACGTGATTATAACAACAATTAATCGAAAACTCCCAAATCCAACTCGATATTCAAAGTGTTCTTGAATAATCCCTCAACAATCCAATGAATCTTTATACAAACTCATAATCATATTCATATCCCTTCATATAACATGATTATAACGTCCAAAACATCATATTTCAACACAAAATCGAAATCCAAGATGTTGAAGAAATTACCTCTTGAAGATCCAACCACTTCGATCCGATGAACATGAGTTAAATCGAGTATCCAAGCTTCCCAAACGAATGAAGATGAAGAAAATCAAGTACTCCAGTGATTGATGAAGGAAAATCCCTCCCTCAAGCTCTCTCTCTCGGACAAGATGGAAGAAAAGGGTGAAAATGAAGAAAAGTCCCGGCGGATCCTTATATCTGCCGGAGATTACGGCCATAACTCGGCCTTCATACGGCCGTAACATCCCAGTCAACGGCCTTACGGCCAGTAATCGCCAACTCGTATGGCGTAACTCGCTTCGTCAAAACTGCCGGACCTTACGGCCGTATCCGCCCTGACTTACGGGCGTAACTCGCCCTCGTCTAAAACATCTGCCGACATCCTTACGGCCGTACCCGCACACCTTACGGGCGTAACTCGGATGATACGGCCGTATCCGGCCAAACTTACGGGCGTAAGCCCCCTTCGTCGAAAATGACCAGGTACCCTGCCTGTAACGTACGGTCGTATCCGGCCAAGTCTTACGGCCGTATCTCCCTCGAATTACGGCCGTATGCCGCAACCCTTACGGACGTAACTCGCCTTCGGCCAAAAACGCCTGGGCACCCTGCTCGACACGTACGGCCGTAATCGGCCAAACCTTACGGCCGTACCTGCTCAACTTACGGCCGTATTCCGAAACCTTATGGCCGTAACTCCCGTTCGTCCAAAATGGCCTGACCTCAACGAACCCTTGTTACGGTCGTAACCTACAATCCTTACGGCCGTAACTCAATGCTGGACATGGTGAAAATCCGATAACTTCGATTCCTCGCTACGACTGATGAATGATCCAACAAATCATACGAATGTGAAAGTGAACAGGTCCAACACATGCCAAAAATGATACTCCCAGTACAAGACTACCAATCCCGATGAAAATGATAATATTCCCGTCTCGATCTATAAACTGAGATGAAAAGATGATCGGTAACTGATATACGATTACAACATACCAACAGTGAATGAAATGAATGAATCATGAATGATGAGTGATTAATAATGAGTGAAGTTTACTGAATGATAATTACTGACTGATTAATATTGAATAAAAATAAATGAAATTCAACCGGGTATTACATACTCCCCCCCTTAAAAAGAGTTTCGTCCTCGAAACTAAGGGTCAAACAGCTCGGGATAATTCTCCTGCATATTCTCCTCGGTTTCCCAAGTGGCCTCTTCGACTCCATGTCTAGACCACTGAATCTTGACCAAAGGGATCGTCTTGCTCCTCAACTGTTTGATTCGCCGCCCTAAAACTCATACAGGACGTTCCTCGTATGAATGATCATCCGCGATCTCGATTTCGTCGAACTGAAGTATGTGACTCGGGTCGGCAACATACTTCCGCAACTGAGAGACGTGAAACACATAATGAATTCGGCTTAACGCCGGAGGTAAAGCCAAACGATAAGCTAGCTCTCCTATTCGTTCCAAAATCTCAAACGGTCCAATAAATCTCGGACTCAACTTCCCCCATTTCCGAAGCGGAAAATACCCCGACTCGGGGAAACCTTGACCAAAACGTGGTCCTCCGTCTCGAACTCTAGTGGTCGACGACGATTGTCTGCATAAGATTTCTGTCGACTCTGAGCGGTCAACAAACAACTCTTGATCAAAGCTACCTTACCACGGACGGCTAAGCATATCGGGCTCGGTGCCGATTGATTCTGATAAGTCGTCACAACACAAAGGAGATCGACAACGACGACCGTACAAGGCCTCATAAGGTGCCATCTTGATCGAAGCATGCCAACTATTATTATACGTCAACTCGATCAATGGTAGTTGGGCTTCCCAATCGTCCTTCCAATCAAGGACGCATGCCCTCAACATGTCCTCTAATGTCTGAATAGTTCTCTCGGATTGTCCGTCGGACTGAGGATGAAAAGCGGTACTGAGATTAAGCTGAGTTCCCATAGCACGATGGACTGATTTCCAAAAGTGAGACACAAACCGTCCGTCACAATCGGAAACGATACTCTTAGGAGTACCGTGCAGTCTCACTATCTCTTTGATGAACAACTGGGCCAGTCTCTCGAGACCCCACGTATCCTTAATCTCAAGGAAATGAGCTGATTTACTCAAACGGTCCACAACTACCCAGATTGTGTTGGTCACTTAAGTATACTGGATACAGTTTGGAAAATTGTTTAAAAAACAAACTGTACGGAATCTAAATCTGAGTGCGTAGCGGAAGTCTTGGATACAGTAGGTTGCTATGGATACAACAACTAAGTGTATGGTGTATACTTAATATATCACAGTAATTTAAAACAGTAAAAGCTGAAGGTAAATGACACAGTAATTTAAGTGGTTCGAGGTAAACCCCTCTACGTCCACTGGTCCTCCACACAGGAGTAAAAAGTTTATTATAATTACTGCGTACACAACTACGTAATTATAAACAAACCTATCCTTGTATCGTTCACACAGATTGATACAAAGAATGTCACTTTCAACCGTTCACACAGATTGGTTAAAGCTTTCTTCTTGACTAGCTTCTTCACACATAGTTCCAAAGCTTCGTCCTTATTCGTCCCACACAGGTCAGAATAACTTGTTGAGTTCACACAGAGCTCGGTTTTTACACAGAGGTAAAAGGGTAGGTAACCAGGTAAGAACAGCAGCTTTGAATATCAAGTTCTTGAGCTGATGATGGCTGTTCTTGATGTTGAGCACTGTATATCTCTTTCGTTCTTAATAGCAGTATGCTTTGGAGATATGTTTGCTCTGATGATAACTTTTGTTAGCTTGAGTGTTAGGTTACTTCGGTCACTGATCTTCAATGTCTTCATAGGATATATATAGTCTCTGAAGAAAGTAACCGTTGAGATATATCCGTTTGAATAAGATGTCGTTCCAACGGGATTAAGACATGATCCGGATTTCGCGGGATTCTGAAGATCTGAAGATTGGCAGTATTTAAATACTTTATCCTTGAGTATTTAAATACTTCTTTGTTCAACGGGACTCGACTTGTGTTCCTTCTTGTCCTTTTGTGAACAGTATGGAAGATAACTGTATTTTGAGCATCGAGACAGTTTCCATACTTGGTCTTTTTACAAGACTACTTGTTGTACTGACGAGCTTCACTTTATGCTGATTCGAGGCAGGTCTTCGATACAGGATAAAGCCTCAAAGCTTCGATACAGTTTCCTTTACTGTATTTGGCATATATGTCAAAACCTCTAAATAACATTCGATACAGGGATTCGAGTATCCCTACTGCTTCGATACAGGTCTTTGTTTTCCCAACAATTTCCCCCTTTTTGACAATTTGCCAAGACTAACTTTCTTAACTCTTCGAGTCTTCTTGATGATGCCAAAACCTTCTTCATGAAGCATTTCTTCTTTGATGACTTCGCGCATTTCTTGGTCTTTTGTCAATAGGTCGACTTAGTGACTTAGTCTACAATAATGAATCGCTCGCAGGCACGTTCGATACAGTTTGAGATTTATTACAACTTAAGCCTATAATTGGCGCGCAGGCACAATCTTACAATGTATTCTAAGTTTACAACTGAAATTATGAACTGTTCGTAGACTAGTTCGTACAGCTTATTTTTCAATCAAGTTTATCTAACTTGAGATTCCTATCAAACAATTTAAGTAATTATACATTAACACAGTAGATTACGAGTTGTAATCTTTCAAGACAAACAAACGGTTTTTATTGATATTCAAAATGATTGAGTACAGAGTTTGCTGTTTCGAATAGAAATTACAAAAACAAAAATAATATACATAAATTTCAGCTCTTTATCTATAATCCGCATGCCTCCATGGTCTTTTTCCGGGTTCGTTCTCGGTGCCGCGCCACCAGTTTTGAAGAGAATCATTGCCTCGTTCCTGGTATATCGCTCTTCCTTCATATGAACGATCAAAGGCAAGTATCCAATCTTCTGGATGGGTGACCCGATCTCCTCTTCTATGTTTTGATTTCATTTCGATTTGGAGAGGGAGTTTACCTTCTTCTAGCATCTTCGTAAACTTATCTGCCGCTTCCGCTAACGTTTTATAATTTTTGAAGATGGCGGATTCCCTGATGAGTCTGACAAAATATCTCATCAGTTCGTTCTTCCTCCAGTGCTTCACTTCGTCGGCAGTTGGGTTGCGGTTGGTCGGCAGACGAATTTCCGAAGGTCTTTGAATAAGAGTTTTCCAAGGGACATTAGGGTCATGGAATTCCGGTCTGGAGCCTGAAATTTTAAAGCTTTGGGATTGAGGTGCTAGCTTGTTCAATTCGGCGGTGATACTGTCCTGAGCAGCCTCAAATTCCCTTTCTTGTTGCAGCCTTATTCTCCTAGCAGCCTCTCGTGCCTCTTCCCCCTTTTTGGCTTCATCAAGACTTTGCAGGATTTCAAGAGCGGCGTCCTGTTTGGTCTCGATGCTGGTCATTCTTTCAACAAGGGAGGAAAGAGTCTGCGACATTTCTTGAATGCATTTGTCGTGAGCACGCAGTTGAGAGCTGTTCTCAATCATTGCACAAGCGGTCTTGGCTTCAGCTATCCTTGTCTTTGTAGCTTCTTCCTTCAGCAGTTGCTCCTGCTTGTCTTCCATGATCTTCAAGGCTTGCTTGAAAACTTCTGGCAAAAGAATGAATGCGTCGACAACTCGAGATACTTCGTGTTGAAGAGTGGTCATTTCTTCGACGGCAGAGGTGTGCATCCAATTCAGTGCCTTTTCAACGGAAGATAGAGCGTTTACTGCATCTTGGATAAATACAGTCTGAAGGCCAAGAGCTCGCAGGCGCTCTTTTCGTGCAGCAGAGATCGGAGAATCTGGTTGGGTGAAGTCTGCAGCGCCGTTCAATCTTCTTACATTCACGGATGGACGTGAAGTAAGTTGGACATCCTCAGGTTCGGTACCGTCCTCGGATTCCATTGTTGAGGGGGCGGTAGCAGCTTCCTGTGGTTCGGCGACAATTGGTGGAGAAGCTTCCTATTGCGAAGACTCTTCAGCAATCATGGATGCAGGAGGGACTGAATCCTCCTGTTGGCTTTCATGAATAGCTTCTTCGGTCGCAGCAGGCTCGGGTGCCTGTTCCAAAATTTCTTGAACTTCCTCGACTGGAGGGACTGATTCCTCTTGGTCGGGAATGTTCTCGGGCTGTGGCGAAGGGGGATTGTCTTGGGTAGAAGGCCCTTCGTCATTTCTGGGTGGAGAGGCGTCTCGAGCTTCAGCCTCTTCACGGATCATTCTCAGACCTGCTTGTAGAGCATCGTCGTCGTCGTCTGAGTCATGATCGTCGTCATCTTTTGGATTAATGGGAGAATCCTCTGACTTCTTCTTTCCTTTTCTTCGGGCGTCAGATTTGTGCAGCAGGTGGCTTTCAATTAGATCCTTGCACGAGGCGTTGTCCCATCGAAGCAGGGCCTCAATTTCAGTTGAGTCTGTTACTTCGGAGACGAATCTCTCTTCGTGGCTCCAATCGCTCCAGTTGTACAGTGTATCGTACGGAGCTAGCCTATAGCCTTTCCATTGCAGGAATCTTTCGTACGCGTATTCAATTTGAATCGAAAGAAGTGTTTGATTTATGATCAAGTCAGGGGAGGGACTTCGAATAACGTCTGGAGACGCTGTTTCGAGGGATTCCTGTACAGGTATGGGATCCTGTATGGAAGATGGACTCCTTGCAGGGGATGGTGCCCCGAAGGATGATGGATCCTGCACGGGTGTGGGATCCCGCAGAGGAGAAGTAGCTTTTGGCTTCGAATGGGCAGCCGACTCGCTAAAGTCTTGAGCGTTGGCAGATGTCTCTATATCCGTCGTAGCAGCCAAAGGCTCGGGATCTACTGTCGATGCAGTAGGAGACACCTCTTCCACAGGGGTTGGGCCCTGGGGTTCTTCATCAGTGGGTTGCGCCACGGGGGAGACATCCTTGGAGTGCTTGGCAGATTTGATTTTTGAAAGCCTCCTGAGTCTCTTCTTGGACTTCTCACCAGCAGAGTGTTTCTTGCTGTGAGATCGCTTTCGCTTCTTTGAAGATTCCATTTCTGGGACCTTCACGGTTTCATCTCTTGGGTTGGCAGAAATAGGCATGTGCCTGGTTCTCGGGTGGTTGCAATGCATGGTGCTCTGGTTATACGCAGTGGGTTTGACACCTCCTAAGTATATCCTCGAGCTATTTTTCTTTGCATCGGCGGATTGCGTCAGTCCGCACTTCGTCAGAATGTAGTTCAGCATTAAACCAAAGGATTTCTTTTGGGTGGCAGGTTTGCACACCTCTTCTTGAAGACGTTTCAGAATGATTTGGCACCAATTGACCTTTTCACAGGTCAAAATAGCTACCATCATCCTGAACCTTAAATTCGTGCACATCTCGAACGCACCGGTTTGGTTTTCAATGATCCTGGAGCAAAAGTCATGAAGATAGACAAAATGAAGGAGAAAATTTTTCTTGTGACAAGTAGTTGTCACCATATCAACCACTTTGGACCCTGTAAATAGTCCATAAAACTTGGTAATAAGCTCTTGAGACCCGAACGTCTCAAGTTGGTCCATGGTCAGGCCATCGGCGGGCAGCCTGTAGATTCTCTGGAGTAGATCGCGATTGATACATATTTCCACTCCTTGGACTGTTGCAGTGATGTCAGCAACATGTCCTCCCTGGGCTAGTGACAGAAAACGGACGGCGGCGTTGAGGTAGAATTCCTCAACCAGATGGGCGTCGTATTTGTCGGCGGTCTTGCTCCCGAAGCGATAGAGACCTTGTTGTTCAAGACGAGTAATGATATACTCCATCGGTTCTGAGTCGTTGGTTTCCGAGAGAATACGCTCGATGATGACAGTTTGGAGAAGATCCGCCATCAATGATGTTGGAGGATTTCTTGAGCAGGGGAAGAAGATTGACTAGCCATTGATGTTTTCTCAAAACAAAGGTGGAAGAAAAGCAGTCAATTTCGCAGTGAATATGCGAGAAAAATATGTAAATTTGTTTGCTTGAGAACTCTTGTAATTGCAGAAAGCGTAAAGAGTCTCTAATGGCAGATACAGTCCTTTTATACTTGGGCGGCGAAATAGGGTTTTGCAGAGTACGAATGGTCAGATTTTAAGGGATGGGAACCGGTTTTGAAATCAACGGTTGAGATGGATTGAGTGTAACTGGTACGCTAATCCATTAAAAGGTTTTAAAATACACAATGGTCCCACTTCGACATAGGTTGATACCCTAAATGCCTAAAACGGTTTAAAAATAATAAACAATTTAAAAACATCGCGGCTTTTGAGATTCGATTGTCCAGATGTCGTGTAAGGCATTTAATGAACATGACGTTTGACATAAAAAGCAGGCACGTGGACAAAAATTATTTTAAAAAGGAAATAATATTATATTATATCTTGAATCGAAATCTATAGCATGTCTTTGTTCTCCGTCGTCTGACGTTCCCCCTAAAAAGGTACTAATAGGTTTTAAATTCCATACAGAATATTTGGATTAATCTTTGTATTCATGGGTCCTACAAGATTCCCCCTTAATTATTGCACACACCACCGTAGGATTCATATGCCTTCGTTCGCTACGATCGTATTGATGATTACGAGTGTACAGATAATTAATGTTGAATCTTTGTATTCACGGGTCTTACAGCATTCCCCCTCAATTGTTGAGTAAAAACAGTAAATTACTTACAGGGAGTCTGGCTGTAGTATTCCCAATTCTTGTCTGAGCATGTTGAATCTTGCTGTGTCGAGAGGCTTGGTGAAGATGTCGGCCAGCTGGATGTCTGTATGAACTTTTTCCACGCGAACATCCTTGTTCTTGACATGATTCCTGATAAAATGATGCTTCATGTTGATATGTTTAGTGCGCGAGTGCAAAACAGGATTGTGCGTGATTGCAATTGCACTCGTGCTATCACACATGATTGGAGTCTCTCTAGCTCGATTCCATAATCGGCAGGTTGTTCTTTGCATCCAAAGGATGCATACAAGGCGCCTACAGAACATAGTATTCGATTCGGTAGTGGAAAGAGAGTTAGCCAATTGCTTCTTCTTGAACCAAGAAACGAGTCTAGGTCCGAGAAAGTGACAAGTTCCACTTGTACTCTTCCTATCTAGCTTGCGACCTCCGAGATCCGAGTCATTGTATCCAACTAAATCGAATCCGCCTTCCTTAGGATACCACGATCCTGCATCGACTGTTCCTTTAATGTACTTCGTGATTCGTTTAGTTGTATTGAAGTGTGATTCCTTAGGTGCAACTTGGTATCTCGCACACACTCCAACAAAGAAATCGATATCGGGCTGCTAGCCGTTAGGTACAAGAGCGAACCAATGAGCTTCTGTAGAGTGATTGGTCAAACGGCTTTGGCTTCATCAAGACTAATTTGCACGGAAGTGCTCATGGGGGTTGGCGAGGATTTGGAATTGTTCATTCCAAATTTGTTGAGAAGTTCCTTCTTTGTATTTCTCTGGTTGATGAATATACCGTAGGCATCGCTTTACACTGCAAACCTAGGAAATAACTAAGTTCCCCCATCATACTCATTTCAAATTTACTTTGCATGAGATGAGAGAACCTTCGACATAGAGCAAGGTTAGTTGAACCAAAAATAATATCATCGACATAGATTTGTACCATTAGAAGGTCATCACCTTCCTGTATCTTGAACAAGGTTTTGTCCACACCCTTCTCAAATCCGTTGTTAGTTAGATCGGGACGGGGTTTCGTACTGTGCTCTATGGACTTGTTTAAGCCCGCATAACACTTTCCTTAGCTCGTAAACTAGATCGATACCGTCTGTGTTGGCAAACCACAGTGGTTGTTCAACATAAACTTCTTCCGCAAGCTCTCCATTCAGAAAGCACTCTTGACGTCCATTTGGTATACGATAAAACTCTTATGGGCGGCAAAGGCTAAAAATATCCTAATGGCTTCTAGTCTCGCTACAGGTGCGAAGGTTTCATCATAGTCGATTCCTTCTTCCTGACAATAGCCTTGTGCTACTAGTCTGGATTTGTTCCTTATGATAAGTCCATTTCGATCCTTTTTGTTTCGAAATACCCATTTGGTTCCTATAACCGATTGGTGCGTCGGTCTGGGTACAAGATACCATACTTTGTTTCTTTCGAAACCGTTAAGCTCTTCTTCCATAGATGTTATCCAATGAGAGTTGTTAAGAGCGTCTATGGTCGAAACAGGTTCGGACTAGGCTAATAATACGGCGATAGTGCACATATTTAGTCTCCTAAGTTCGGATTGAGATTTCCATTCAGGAAACTGTGAGACTTCAGCATTAGATTCTTCTTGTGCACAAAGTACATTTCCTTGTGTACTCTGTATTCTCCTACGAGTAGAAACACCTGCATTAATGTTTCCAATGATCAGCTCTTACGGGTGATCTCTCAACCATCTTCGGTCGGGTTCTAGTTCAGGATCCCGTACTGTATCGAAAGTTTCTGTGGGTACAGCTTCAGCTTGTACAGCGTTAGCTTCATCCATATCGATTCTTACAGCTGCGGGGTTGATTTCTAAATCAACGACAGGTTCTATAAGTGTAGGTGGATCCAAGATAGATAGATGGTGAATGTCCTGAGTGATATCATCTACTCCTGTAGGGTCATGGTGTGGTTCGTCGAACACTACATGAACTGATTCCTCGATCGTCACCTTCCTTTTATTGAAGATTCTGAAAGCTTTGCTGACGGAGGAGTATCCTACGAATATTCCTTCATCTGATTTTTCATCAAAGGTTCTAAGTTGGTCCTTCCCATTGTTCAATACATAACACCTGCATCCAAAAATGTGAAAATACGAAACTAATGGAGTTTTGTTATTCCATACCTCTTAAGTCGTTTTGTTGTGGTGCTTGTTGACGATACAGAGCTTTGAGTGTAGCATGTCAGTATTGGTTGCTTCACCCCAACGCTGTGGCAATTTGCTTGCGGCAATCATTGTCCTTGTTGCTTCTTTCAATGTCCTATTCTTTCGCTCGGCAACACCATTTTGTTGAGGTGTACGGGCGGTGAGTATTCGTCTTTGTATTCCATTCTCCGAACAGTATTGCTCTATAAAGCGGTTAGTAAATTCGGTACCTCTGCCGGAACGAATGCACACGATACTCGACGCTTTTTCATTTTGCAACTTCCTCGGGAGCTCGGGCACCTTGATGTTGTTTCCTTCTTCTTGCTAAGAAAGATCGTCAAGCATACGGAATAGTCATCAACAACAACCATGCAATATTTCTTACCTCCCAAACTTACGGGTCTATAGGACCGTAGAGATCCATGTGTAGCATTTCCAACACTCTTTGGGTTGAAAGGTAGGATTTGCTTTTCGTGGTTGACTTGATTTGCTTGCCTTTCGGCATGGTCCGCAGACGTCCTTCTTGAATGACACATCGGCAAACCTCTAACCATACCCTGTCTTGAAAGCTTGTTGATCGTCTTGAAGTTGACGTGAGACATCCTCTTGTGCCATAACCACTAAGATCTGCGGTGCCTTTGGCAACAAAACATGGAATTGAGGAGCTCATAGGCTTCCGATCAAGAATGTACATATTACGATCTGCTTCCTGTAAGCACAACTTCCTTGGTTTGGGTGTTCTTGACTCTACTGATCTATATAGAACTTCACCGAGAATCTGTTTATCACAGGCGGCTAATACTAAGTAGATTATACCGTAAGCCTTCAACATATGCAACATCGGTGACCTTGAATTTCCCGACAAGTAGGTTTCCTTTCCCTCTTGTTCTTCCTTTAGACTTATCACCGGCGAACTTTTGGACCGCGACCTTCTACAAAATCGGATAGCTTGCTCCTATCTCCGATCATGTGACGAGCATCCACCATCGAAGTACCGGTATCCTCCTCTAGAATGTCCTGTAACAAAGAAATTAGGTAGATTTA
The DNA here is from genome assembly GCA_033398695.1 of Orobanche coerulescens. Lineage (NCBI taxonomy): Eukaryota > Viridiplantae > Streptophyta > Magnoliopsida > Lamiales > Orobanchaceae > Orobanche > Orobanche coerulescens. The sequence continues at coordinate 93,184,295 of CM065817.1, read as the reverse complement.
GGTCCCCTTTGATTTTGGGTCCATATATGTTAGTTCCTTTAGGTACCCAAACTTTCTGACGACAATTGGTTTCTTGTAGGATGTACTCGTGCAGGTGTTGCGATATCTACGGGGGCATATCCGTAGTTGTTATAATCATGATAATTACTATGCATGTAAAATTCGGGGTTATTATTATTATTCCAAGATTTAGTGCCGTCTAGGAGGTGGAGCCATTTTCTTAGGCCTAATGACTTGTCTTTTGGGTCTCCGGTTGGATTCCCAATCCGTTGTTGATACCGAATCGGCATCTCTGTCTTGAGGGATAACGAGGCTCCTGTATCCAATACCTAGGCGCATTTGACCGAGAATGCTGCCGTGCGGGCCTTTGGTGGTTGGATACCGCTTTCTTTCTGAATGATGTCGGCTTTGATGATATGCTTGTGGAGCATCTTTGTAGATTACGCCTTCGAGTGGTTGTTGGTTCCACTGTCTCGAATAGTAGAGTTGAGGGTCGGAATTGCAGCCTTTGGTTTTCTCGGTACAAAGAGGTTCCTTTATGGGACTAGGAGTATCTTCCGATTCTGGAATGTGTTCCACACTCTTGACGAACACAGTACTAGTTTTACCTTTATTGGAACATGAGCTGTATCCTAAGCCACTTTTATCATGAGCATGTTGCCCAGTGCTCAGAATTTCTTCCATTCTTTTGGACGATTTTTCAAAAGACTTCAGAATGGTCTCAAGTTCAGTTTCTCGCTTCTCGAGAGTTGTGATTTTAGTTTGTAGTAGAACCAAATCATTTGTCTTGCTCTCATTGTGGGTTTTAACCTCATTTAGTTCATGAGCAAGTTGATGATTGCTCTCCATGAGTTTTTCAAAATCGACCTTGCTGGTTTCACAATCAAGAGACATATTTTCATAGTTTATTTTCAGCAAGTCATTTTCATCTTTCAGCTCTAAATTTGTTAATTGAAGCTGTATATTCTCAGTTTTTAGAGTCTCATGGGCCTTTTGAATGTTTTTGAATTCATTCATCATATTTTCGAAAGTATGAGATGCATTAGTTGGAATAGCTGAGGTTGAACTTACCTCATCGTCGCTGTCTTCACCTTCTGGAACATCTTTGGCCATAAAGCACATGTATGCTTTATCATCGAACTCATCGTCAGATGAATCACTTTCAGTGACCACCTGAAGACATTCTGCTGATTTGGATGGTGTGGGGGAGGCTTTTGATTCTCCAATCAGGACCTTGAGCTTGTCTTTCCAAGCACGTCTTCTTTCATCTCTCTCTTGTTGCTCGGCCTCAGGCAATCTTTGGACTTTGGGATGAGGACATTTGTTTGCATAGTGGCCTGGTTTCCTGCAGTTATAACACAGGTTAGCATCACCAGATGATGTTTCAGTACTTACCTTGTTGACAAGTTTGGGCCTGTAGGAGTCTTTCCAGATCGTTTGATGAACTTTTGAATTTATGCATTAGAAGCGCCATTTCATCTTGTGACGGGATGTCGTAAATGCGTCCTTTGTCGGCGTTCTTGTGACCGAGCTTGACGAGCTAGGCATCTTTGTGTCGGCCGGTTCGTCTGACGGCGAGAGGCTGTGACCTTTGAAGGAGATTCTTGACTTTCTCTCTTCACAATGTCATACTCAAAAGCTTTAAGGTCAGAGAAGAGATCAAAAGTGGATATTTCATTAAGATTACAGGATACACGCATAGCTGTGGTCTTAATGTCCCATCGGGCTGGGAGAGATCTGAAAATTTTTAAGTTCTTCTCCTTTTGGGTGTAAATCTTGCCCAACGCTTCAAGTTCACCAACAATACCAGTAAATCTGAGGTCAAGTTCCTCAAGTGTTTCCGTTGGTTTCATTTCAAAAGATTCAAATTGCTGAGTAAGTTTTGAAATCTTGTTTTCTTTTGAGAGCTCAGTTCCCTCACAAATTAACTTGAGTTTATCCCAGATTTCTTTGGCTGTTTTGCAGCTCTTTACCTTTGAGAACGTGCCTTTGTCTGACAAATAACGCGTTCTTAGCCACGTTGTCGAGATTTGCTCGCTTCCTTTCATCGGTTGTCCATTGCTCGCGTTCCTTCTCGAGCATTTCAGCATGGGCTTGGCCCTCAATCCTTGCGGCTGGATTGACCTTCATGATCTTGATCGGATCATCCTGTATAACAAAAATCATCTCTTCGTGCATTCTTTGCCAAGATGAGCTTCGATTCTAATTCTCCCGTCGTCAAATTCGTTAATAGAGAACATAGGGACTTTGTTAATCATAGAAGTATCCATACTGATAATATAGGAATGAAAGAGACTGTTTTGAAAATAAGTGATTTGAATCTGATTCGGTTAAAAAGAAATACGACTGATTCTTTTTAGAATCAACCTCTCCGATACCACTTGTTGGTCACTTAAGTATACTGGATACAGTTTGGAAAATAGTTTAAACAACAAACTGTACGGAATCTAAATCTGAGTGCGTAGCGGAAGTCTTGGATACAGTAGGTTGCTATGGATACAGCAACTAAGTGTATGGTGTATACTTAATATATCACAGTAATTTAAAACAGTAAAAGTTGAAGGTAAATGACACAGTAATTTAAGTGGTTCGAGGTAAACCCCTCTACGTCCACTGGTCCTCCACACAGGAGTAAAAAGTTCATTATAATTACTGCGTACACAACTACGTAATTATAAACAAACCTATCCTTGTATCGTTCACACAGATTGATACAAAGAATGTCACTTTCAACCGTTCACACAGATTGGTTAAAGCTTTCTTCTTGACTAGCTTCTTCACACAGTTCAAAGCTTCGTCCTTATTCGTCCCACAGTCGAATAACTTGTTGAGTTCACACAGAGCTCGGTTTTTACACAGAGGTAAAAGGGTAGGTAACCAGGTAAGAACAGCAGCTTTGAATATCAAGTTCTTGAGCTGATGATGGCTGTTCTTGATGTTGAGCACTGTATATCTCTTTCGTTCTTAATAGCAGTATGCTTTGGAGATATGTTTGCTATGATGATAACTTTTGATAGCTTGAGTGTTAGGTTACTTCGGTCACTGATCTTCAATGTCTTCATAGGATATATATAGTCTCTAAAGAAAGTAACCGTTGAGATATATCTGTTTGAATAAGATGTCGTTCCAACGGGATTAAGACATGATCCAGATTTCGCGGGATTCTGAAGATCTGAAGACTGGCAGTATTTAAATACTTTATCCTTGAGTATTTAAATACTTCTTTGTTCAACGGGACTTGACTTGTGTTCCTTCTTGTCCTTTTGTGAACAGTATGGAAGATAACTGTATTTTGAGCATCGAGACAGTTTCCATACTTGGTCTTTTTACAAGACTACTTGTCAGATCTTGTGAGCTTCACTTTATCGATTCGAGGCGGGTCTTCGATCTGAGGATAAAGCCTCAAAGCTTCGATACAGTTTCCTTTACTGTATTTGGCATATATGTCAAAACCTCTAAATAACATTCGATACAGGGATTCGAGTATCCCGGCTGTTTCGATACAGGGTCTTTGTTTTCCCAACAGATTGTATTCATGCCACGACGACTCGTCGGAAAACTCGTGATGAAATCCATAGAAATGTCTTTCCACTTCCATTCTGGAATAGGGAGAGGTTTCAGCATACCCGCCGGTCGCTGACGTTCTATCTTGACTTGCTGACAGGTTAAGCATCTCGAAACAATTTCCGCGACTTCTCGCTTCATATTACTCCACCAGTAATTTTGCTTCAAGTCCTTGTACATCTTGCTAGACTCCGGATGAACAGAATAAGGGGTAGCATGAGCTTCTCTCAAAATCGAGTTTTTCAACTCGTCATTCGCCGGTACGCACAACCGATTCTTAAATCTCAAAACTCTATCCTCGTGGACCACGAATCCAGGGGCTTTCCCCGGAGCCACGTCCTCACGGATGCGCAACAATGCTGGTTCTGAACCCTGATTCTCCCTGATTTCCTCCTCAAGTGATGATGAAATCTCTAACATACAAAGCTGTCCCTGAACTCGCTGAAGCCGGACCTCGATCTCGGGTCTAAGGAATTCCTGCTGAAGCTCCTTCTGAACTGTTAAACGAGCAAGCATCTGCCCCTGAACGGACTTACGACTCAAGGCATCGGCGACAACATTCGTCCTGCCCGGGTGGTAAAGGATCTCGATATCATAATCTTTGATTAGTTCCAACCACCGCCTCTGTCGCATATTTAACTCCTTCTGAGTAAATATATAATTTAAACTCTTGTGATCAGTGAAGATCTGACAGGTGACGCCATAAAGGTAACGACGCCAAATTTCCAACGCGAAACCCACGGCTGCTAGCTCCAGGTCGTTGGTCGGATAATTAACCAGCTAATATGAGGAAACTTCGGATTTCCTTAACATCTTTCGGAGTTTGCCAATCTCGGATAGCCTCCGTCTTCTGAGGGTCGACACGAACTCTGTCTGATGAAATTACATGCCCGAGAAAGTCACTTCGGACATCCAGAACTCACATTAAGAAAACTTTCCATAAAGTTGCTCGCGTCTTAACACATCGAGAACCTGATGAAGACGTACCTCGCGTTCCTCTCGATCACGAGAATAAATCAAAATGTCATCGATGAAGATAACAACAACTGATCCAAAAAGTCGATGAAAACCCGATTCATTAACTCCATGAATACCGCAGGTGCATTAGTTAGCCCGAACGGCATAACTACGAACTCATAATGACTATAGCGTGTACGAAATGCCGTCTTTGCAATACCCGACTCTTGAATTCGCAACTGGTGATATCCAGATCTTAAGTCTATCTGGGAAAATATTGAAGTTCCCTGAAGTTGATCTAAGAGATCATCAATACGGGGTGGAGGATACTAATCTTGATCATCACCCTGTTCAACTCCTGATAATTACACACACGAGACGAACCAACCTTCTCCTTGACAGATCACACTGGTGCTCCTCGCGGGGACGCACTCGGTCGGAGATAACCTTTCTCGAACTATTCCTCAAGTTGAATCTTCAACTCCTGCATTTCGGTCGGGGCCATCCGATACGGTGCCTTCAATAATGGGGACGTACCGGGCTCCAACTCACTCCTGAATTCCACTACTCTAAGTGAAGGCGACCAGATAACTCGTCTGGAAATACATCGTAAACCGATGACAATGATACCACGAATGATTGAACATTTCGATTGCCCTAGAATGGTCAATCGATAAAAAGTGATACAATGAATGATTGAACATCTCGATTGCCTTAAAACAGCAAATCGATGAAAATGATACAATGAATGATTGAATAACTCGATTGCCTTAGAAAGACCAATCGATGAAAATGATACAATGAATGATTGAATAACTCGATTGCCTTAGAAAGACCAATCGATGAAAATGATACAATGAATGATTGAATAACTCGATTGCCTTAGAAAGACCAATCGATGAAAATGATACAATGAATGATTGAATAACTCGATTGCCTTAGAAAGACCAATCGATGAAAATGATACAATGAATGATTGAACAACTCGATTGAGGAATTTCTGCCTTAGTCATAATAATAATTCTTCTGGAACAACAGGGATTACTTCCCTGAAGCACACATTCGACAACCAACGACGGAATGATAGTGACCAAACGCTTACAGCACTAAGGATAGTATCATGACGATCCATCCAACTAATACCCAATATTACATCGACCTCAGATAAATTCACCACGATTAGGTCCACCAACCAATCGCGGTCTTTAAGCTTACTTCGGTATGATTTCCGAAAATTCTTCCATCGTCAGGTAGACCGATGGTATGAGGTCCACAAGCAATAGGACTATCCCAAAATAAGTCTATTCAAACATGATTCGAAAATGAATGAATGCGGTGTACCAGTATCAAAAGGTACACGAGTTGAAATAAAATTGCGAGTATACGAGATCATTCGGGCCACGGATCGTCGATCCTCTTCATCACATGAATCCGGGACTTGGCCCCGAACCGGACGCTCCGTCGATAAATATGAGCCCCAACTTTATTTGCTTCCATTGTCTTAAGCAGCGTTGTGACAGATCGATTCTCAATCGCCGATTGCTTCGGGCTGAGATGCCGCGGAGCCGACTTGGAGTCCTTTCGGCAAAAGCGGGCCTTATGCCCAAAATTCCCACAATTATGGCACGTGATAGGCGCCTCGGGCACTTGGTGCCGACATGACCCGGTTCTCCACAATTAAAGCATGATGATGGCGGGCGGCGCTCGGTATTGAGATCCCGCACGATTATGCACCGTAGGAGGTCGCTCAGAAACAATAGGACTCACACGAGGCTTCTTGAAGGTTGACTGACCGCCTTCGGATTGATTACGCTTCGTTGATTTCTTGCTGACAGATGAAGGTTGTTGTTCAGCAATTTCCTTAGCAGCAGGCTCATACGGGAGAGTTCTCTCGATTAATCTAGCCAGAGTGGCGCAATGATGATTGAGCAATTGCACATGGGTCATCATGGCCCACATAAAAGTGAGTGGATCAACCCGAACATCTTCTGATCGAGCCGAGTCCTGGGTACGATTTCCCGACAGCGAGTGATTATATCCCGGATTTCGGCCCGCACCGCGGCCTCTCCCCATGCATCCCCTAACAGCTCTCCCCATACTGAAGTAGGAAGGTCACATAATGATTATATTTCCCGAATGATTATCACGTTATGATTATGTCATGAGAGGATGAAAATGAGTATACATGCTCTAACTTAGTGATTATATGAATGATTTACTGAAGTGACATGATTATCTGATGAAATTCTTGAAATGATTATCTTGAACAGCTTAACAAGATTAATAATATGACCATCCCGATCGACAACTGAGTAATGAAATGAATTGAGTAATTAATGAGTTAACATGATCGTCCTGATCATTAACTGAGTAATGAAATGAATTAAGTGATTAATGAGTTAACATGATCGTCCTAATCACAATGAATGATGATGTTTGAGGATTGTTAATTGATGAATCTTTGAATGAATGACTATTGCGAAATTATACCATGGCGTTAGAAATCTTACGATTCTTTCGGTCGATTGGCTCGGCATTTGCACAGTCACACGTGGCGAAAGTCCAATGATACTAGTCGATGACGATGATTTCAAATGAGACATGACTCGGAAGGTAGTATTCAAAACCACGCTCCGATACCAACTCTGTAACACCCCAAACTAGGCGGATATTACGGTCTGAATCCCGATCGGGACCCACCAGCGAATGAAAATGATGAATTAAATAATATAATTGTAGTACGAACCACATTATATTACCAAATACTCCGATGAGGAGTTTAAGTACAACACACCAGACAATATCAATACTAGTATATTTTATATGAAGATAAAATACACAACACTGAATGAAACGGAGTATCCAAATGAAAGTCTGCAGCGGAAATTAAAGGACAACAACATAAATAACTGAAAGATCGGGGCCCCCTACTAGTATCACTGGGACTCCTCGCCGTCAACATGCTATTCCCGTGCTTTTGCCTTGCCATGACCTGAAAAACAAAATCCTGGCCGGGTCGATTACGAGAACAACAATCCTCAAGGGTTGAAAATACACAATCATGATATATCTGAAGTTATGAAATATCCTAAGTTATGAATTACGCTGAAGAGGAGTATCATAGTACGCCCGTAGTGTTCTGTTCAAGTGTACAAGACGAATGACCGGACACACCCGTCCTTGTACCTAATTAGTCTCACGGAGGTAATCTGTTACCGTGTGCACAGTCCAATATATCACTCCCAATACATGGCCATCACGTGCCCGACTAAAAATTCCACACATCCGCACCCGGCCACGCAATATGAACCCAGAAGGTCATATGAACGAGAATGACCATAATGAATATCAATGAATAATAATAATCTGACAAAGTCAAGAATGACTCACCGAGGTGAAATGATAATGAAGTGATTGATAGTTTCAATGAAATGATTGGAACCGCCGTTCCTCATTAATGAAGTGATTATTTGACAATTACAAGTCTCAATATGATTAATACAATGATGAATGAGTTATGATTATGAAAGATCAACAACAAAAAGGAATGAATATCCTTTTAACCGAGTAAGAATTAACTTACACAACACCGGTGACAATTATCCTTCCACGAACAACATCCTAATTGATATATCGGTCGCTCGAACAACCTTGAATAAATACAATTACCAACAATCCGTTTAATACACGAATCAAACACGAATATAACGAACTCAGAACGTTGATACGATTAAACCAAGTTCATTGGGGCATTATATCGAACACTTAGTGGCCAACTTCGATTGATTACAACCAAACCTCAATAATACCAACACCAAAACCCCAAAAAGTGTTTCAAACCAACAAAACATCTTCAATACGATCAATAATCCGTTATGAATATCCAAATACGTGATTATAACAACAATTAATCGAAAACTCCCAAATCCAACTCGATATTCAAAGTGTTCTTGAATAATCCCTCAATAATCCAATGAATCTTTATACAAACTCATAATCATATTCATATCCCTTCATATAACATGATTATAACGTCCAAAACATCATATTTCAACACAAAATCGAAATCCAAGATGTTGAAGAAATTACCTCTTGAAGATCCAACCACTTCGATCCGATGAACATGAGTTAAATCGAGTATCCAAGCTTCCCAAACGAATGAAGATGAAGAAAATCAAGTACTCCAGTGATTGATGAAGGAAAATCCCTCCCTCAAGCTCTCTCTCTCGGACAAGATGGAAGAAAAGGGTGAAAATGAAGAAAAAGTCCCGGCCGGATCCTTATATACTGCCGGAAGTTACGGTCGTAACTCGGCCTTCATACGGCCGTAACATCCCAGGTCAACGACCGTAACTCGGATTCGTCCAAAAACCTGCCGACAGCCTTACGGCCGTATCCGCCCTGACTTACGGGCGTAACTCGCCCTCGCCTAAAACATCTGCCGACATCCTTACGGCCGTACCCGCACACCTTACGGGCGTGACTCGGATGATACGGCCGTATCCGGCCAAACTTACGGGCGTAAGCCCCCTTCGTCGAAAATGACCAGGTACCTTGCCTGTAACGTACGGCCGTATCCGGCCAAGTCTTATGGCCGTATCTCCCTCGAATTACGGCCGTATGCCACAACCCTTACGGCCGTAACTCGCCTTCGGCCAAAAATGCCTGGGCACCCTGCTCGACACGTACGGCCGTAATCGGCCAAACCTTACGGCCGTACCTGCTCAACTTACGTCCGTATTCCGAAACCTTACGGCCGTAAGTCCCGTTCGTCCAAAATGGCCTAACCTCAACGAACCCTTGTTACGGACGTAACCTACAATCCTTACGGCCGTAACTCAATGCTGGACATGGTGAAAATCCGATAACTCCGATTCCTCGCTACGACTGATGAATGATCCGACAAATCATACGAATGTGAAAGTGAACAGGTCCAACACATGCCAAAAATGATAATCCCAATACAAGACTACCAATCCCGATGAAAATGATAATATTCCCGTCTCAATCTATAAACGGAGATGAAAAGACGATCGGTAACTGATATACGATTACAACATACCAACAGTGAACGAAATGAATGAATCATGAATGATGAGTGATTAATAATGAGTGAAGTTTACTGAATGATAATTACTGACTAATTAATATTGAATAAAAATAAATGAAATTCAACCGGGTATTACAGGTCGAGCGTGTGCATGGTAGTATTACACCATGCTTGTGTCGTAATTTTGCCCCTTAGGTATATAACCTTGCCATGTTATGCACTAAATATGATTGATCATTTTGATCATATCTGGTATAAAATCTCTATGTTGTTAGAGTATTCGCTATGCTCATGTTTGTAAAATTTTGCAAGCGGAATTGAGTACATATTAAACTATTTCCAAGGAACGCAATTTTTTTGGATTTCGTGTTATAAATCCATTGTGACTATGATGAGTATGTCATCACAATCAATGAGCGATATAATGCTCAAGTTGTTGAATGCCGAATGGCGTTTTCTAGTCACATATGTTCCGTAACAATTGAACCATGTTATGACTCGATGATATATATGCCAAAGTGTATCACTCATAGCATCTCATTGTGATTTGTGAGAATAAAATCTTATGCATCACTTGTATTGGATATGTGAAAAGAAAATATTCATGAGTCAATATGGTCCGGCTTGCATCGGTTTTGGTAACCAGAAGATGTATTGGTACATTGACACATTTAGGCTTTAATAGTCCGGAGTTTGGACAATTTGAGGATCCATATACCACGGTATTGCTATGGACATCATTTTTTCTTTGAACAAAGAAGCTAGTTGGATCAAAGACATCAAAGTACGTTGATGGAGTCGTGAGCAGGGCTCATGACCGATGATGATATTTATGTCATCCGCGTCTTGCTTTCATAAACATGTGTGACGCCAAAGACCCCCCGATGATCCTTCTTAGCCATGTTCATTGATTAAAGCCTATTCTCTAGCACGATTAGGAGATGACACCCTCCTATGCTAAAGAGAATAATGTAACGACTCGCATAAGCATGGTGCTGAGTCCTCCCTTTTTACCGAGTCCTTATACATACATGATCATAAGTATTAGCCTGGGTGGCTTATGATGCTATGATGGTGTTCACAAATGGTCGTACTCAAGTAATAACATTTATATGTTATATGGTTCCTTTGACAATGATTGATAAGTTGATGAAACCTGAGTTTTATGGTTGTCCAACTTGCGGACCAGTCATTGTAAAGGTCGGTTCACCACTTTTAGACCAAGTCTTAAAGTGAAATTTTAACAAATACTTCCTAACATCTAAGGCTACCTTCTCACAAATTTTTATGCCATTTGGAGACATGGAAGGAGGTGAACTACTTAAATAAAATTTTCACATACCACCAGCCGTCCTATCAACCAGTTCGATGTCATTTCGACCAGTTTCTGACCACAAGGTTGATGGTTTTGGAATCCTAAACACCTGTTTATACATGCTCACGAAATTTTGAGGTGTTTGGGGCTGGTGAAGGGAGTGAACTCTTCAAGAAAGCACTAGAGGTTCGATAAAACCAACGGTCTATCATCGGTTCAATCGTTTCTTTATGTTCGATCCCGGTGGTGCATGGTGGCGGTTTTGTTGGATTCTCAAGACCAGTAGCTACGTCTATGTAGTATAGGTCAACATGTCATATTCACCTATACCTATCATCATTCAAATGCTTAGTTACAAGTGTAACCATATGCATTTTGTTAACTGTATTGTGTTAATAATGAAAACCTTTATCGTCCACATGTTCATGTGCCAAAGTGCGTTACCACAATGCATTATGACAGGTTATAAATGATGAATATGACATGCGCTTTCACTAATAGTCCGCTTAAAATATACCTTGGCGGATGATCTCGTAAGTCACTTTGATGAGCCAGTCTTCCCGTCGTTAGGGGGAGATGCGAACGATCATGTTTGAGTAGAATGACTTGGAATTGTCGTAGTTTGTCCCTACTATGTCTCACCAAGTTCCCTAAAGTGACGAGATTAAATACATGCTGCAAACATGTCTGCAAGGATTGTGTCCGGTCATGGACGTTCGTCACCTATGAATGGTGATATGGTAATACCACAAATTGTGGTAGATGGTGTTACTAGGCCGTGGATCTCATCGAGTATTGGGATGCCACTTGGTTCGATAAATACTCTTGCTAAGAATGTATGCAAGTTTGGTACATGAAACTTGATCATATGATCAAATGAACTCATCCATCTCATGTGATTCTGGATTATAGTCATTATTGGGGGACGCCTCAATGAATGCCAATTCATAAAAAGTACTCTATGAAAAGCCGGCACATGAGGACGTGGAATGTGAGTTTAATCGAACCATACTTTGTTGAAAATCTACAACGTTGTATCCTTGGCCTATAATGGAAACATATGCGACTCCAGTATAAACAAAGTGATAGCCCTTTGTTGAAGTGGTACCGACACTCCAAAGATAAGATCTATCCATATACTTTGTTAAAGCGAGTGAGAGAAAGGAGTTAAACTCACCTCATGGCGCGAGGTTTCTCATGAACGCACTGGAATCGACCACGATGACACAAAACTTAGTTGTGCTATCGTAATGGATGTTATAGCATCCACTATCTTTTCAGTTAGATAGTTTCCCAAAAACTGACATGCAGCTTGTGGTTAAATCTTATCTTAGTGGGGAACTAAGTTAAGTGATAAAATGTAACGCCCCCAAATAAACTGGGACGCCACAGTGCCGTGGATCCCATGAGGGGCCCACAAGGTAAGTTTTTCAAAATTATTTTCTAAAACAATTTAATACACTGGTAGCATGCGGAAGTATTTAAGAAAGTATTCGTACAACCCAAAGTACAAAAGAAAATAGTGTCCGTACATACGGTTATTACACAATGTGGAATGTTCAAATTTAGTTTAAGAAATTATCAGGCCTTCTTTCCAACACAGTGTAACACCCCAGATTTAACCGGAAATATTACAGCGTCGTGGGCCCCGAGATGGAACCCACAAGGCTAAAAGAATTTTTTGCAAACATTTACAAATGCCCAAGAGGCCAACGACAGTACTATCTGTAAAAATTCACAAAGACTTATAAAAATCCATTTATCAAAAACCATCGTAAAAACTCATTTGAAATCACAAGGCCAAACGGCCGACACTCAAAAGTTTAGAAAATGATTTCCAAAGTAACCTCAGTTACTAGATACCAAAAGAGCATTTCAAAATACTCACGCAACGGAAAAAGACCAACCATAAAGATACTCTAGCAGCGGAATACAAGAACCAATCAAGAAACTCAATGGAAATAAACATATCCTAGCCAGTATCCTCCGGGAAGCTCATCTCTTCACGACCGCTACAAGCTCGATACTCCAAGAACCTAAAAAGAAATCCCACGACGGGGTCAGCCATAATATCCAACAATGATAACCGTCACATCACATTAATAATTACATACCAATGAGAATACAACATAAGAATACGACCAACGTAATCTTACCGCCATAACTTTTCTTACTCAAGTAATTCTCATCAGAATAACCATTATCACATTTCACATCTCGTACTCGATTAACCAATAAACTCGAACATAATATCTGTATTGTACCTCAAACAATACTCAATATTCTCAAATTATCATAAACAACTCACGATACGGAAATATACCATTTCTGACCAATACGATCCATCGAATAACATCATCAAATCCCAAGACGATAACCGATTGTTCATCAAAGACAAATACCAAAAGAAATACGGAACATGCCTCGAGATATGAAGTGCCACGACAATCATATCAGTCTAATCCGAGATCAGATCAATACAATACGGACACGGTCCTAACACAAGACCTACAAATGCATACTTATATGACCACGTCAATATGATCACAACAATAACAATGATGTATACTCAATGGAAATCCGACGATCCAGTGCCCTCAGCATAGATCCCTTTGTTGATCCTATCAGATCAGCATAAGGTGGATAACCAACAATACACATATGAACAACAACACATGATAAAATCAATGATGCGAATTCACAAGATTCCATCAACACAATACTGGTAATCCAACGATCCAGCTTCTCAAAGATAGATCCCCATGATGATCCCGTCGAATCAACGCATGGTGGAAAACATGTCCAACGATCCAGCGCCCTCAGCATAGATCCCAATGATGATCCCGTCGAACCAACGCATGGTGGACATTCGATCCAGCGCCCTCAGCATAGATCCTCATAATCCCATCGGATTATTTACACAACATAAACAACACAATATGCATACACATATGCAAATCAACACGTTCATCAACATGAACAACATAACATGCACGACAACATGACAATTTACTAGGACGACTCCATGTTCAACAACATGAAAGAAAATGTATGAGACCAAAATAAATAACACTAAACCATAATCAATATGGAATACTTGCCCCGAGTCCTTCGGGAGCAACCTCGATGTCCAATCATCACCGACGATTATCCACAATGCTCGACGATCCAAACGTATCATGAACCATAAATACTCGAATCCTCGTCTTTATCACAATGCATCCTCGATACCCAAATATGCCAATAACCGAAATAAATCACATACATTATGATTTAACTCCCAGAATCGGAATGACAACATATAATCATTGCTATATGCATTATAAACGAAATGAAACTGAAACCATTCATTAAACATTATAACTGAGCAAGTAATAACTTGCCTCGATACCGATACGATGATGATGAAGCCGCTACCAGTCACAATGCCTTCGTCTACGAGCTCCTCGGCCCCGACCGAAGCAATTCACGAACATACTCGAACATGACCGCAACATACGGTTATACTCACCGATCAATAATCTCAACCTATTGAAATAATCGATTAACATACAATCCGATAACAATCAATAACCGACATAGCCAACCAATCAAACTCAACGGCTCAACAATACCTCGATCATACACAAAACCAAACAATACAACTCAAACCAATCAAACACGAATTCAAAACAACAATACGATTCAACATTCAATCTTAAATATGCTTACAAGTTTCCTCCTTGTATATTCATAATGAAACCAATTACCGATTATCATCATCAATCCGGACAATCCGATTAATTATAGATAATCATATTCCAAGAGTTCCACAACTTATTCCGAAACCACATTCAAAGGCCCCAAACGGCATAATCCGATGTGTTCTAACATCTAAACAACCCTTATTCACAATTCAAGGTGTATGTAATCATGTTCTTCAATATATATACTTCTTATAACATCATGGACTACAACAAACTATCAAGAATATCGATATTACTACGATTCCATAATTATAACGACATAATCAAGGTATTTGATCATCAATTCATTATCTTCCCTTAACAAAATTTCCATAATTACCAAGAATAATCACAACACTATCAATTCCATCACCATTCATACGAAAACGTGTAGAATTTCCCAAGTTCTACTCATTGAGGCATTTCATCGAACACTTTAAAGGCATAATCCAATTCAATCATTTTAATGAAGAAATACTCGAATTTGTTCCACAAAACTTCAAGAGTATTGAATGATTACGAGATTATAACAAAGTTCCATCAATAATCTGAACCAAAACGAATCAAATCGGCCAAAACACCAAAAAACTCCAAGAATATCCAAAACCAAGTGTTCAAGTGTTCTTACCTTCGATCCGGGTGGAAGATGATGTTAATCCATGATTCCAACTTCCAAAACATGTTGCTACATGATGTTCTTACTCAAATCCATCAACTTTGCTGAAGTAATCGCGAGAGGAACGAAGAAAAATGAAAAATGACAAGGGTACTCGGTCCAGGCCTTATATAGGCCGAGACCTGCCGGCACATTACGTACGTAACCGGCGGGTCCTTACGTACGTAGCCGGACGCGGCCTAACCTTCTGTCCATTTCGTTCAGCAGCCTTACATACGTAACCGGCAGCTGCTTACGTACGTAACGGGCACTTACAGCCGTAACCGGACACAACCTTACGTACGTTATCAGCCAGTCCTTACGCACAGCGAGTCACTGCCGACCGTGATCGGCCACCCCTGCGAGTCACTGCCGACCATGCTCGGCCACTACAGGTCCTCTCGGCCACGACTCGGCCAGCCGCCCCGTAACGTACGTAACACTTATTCCGTTGCATACGTAATACGTACGTTGACTTGCTACAAGATATATCAGATACGACGTAATACATCCCGTATAACGCACGTAACTTCATCCGCTGACTCACTGTCCACATCCGCGCCGAAAGCCGCCGACACTGTGCCCAATCGCCCGATTCCTCTTATTACGTACGTAATGTCTCGGCCATAACGTACGTAACTCTTGTGATTTAGCGTACGTAAGTCTTCAACATTAGCGTACGCTAAGTATGCTATACTGAGCCAATTTCAACTGTTACCGCCTGTCTCGACATACCGAAAACACATACACACATACTGAATACATATACTGTAATACCCGGTTGTAATTCAGTCATTATCATTCAGTATTTATCATTCAGTAATTGTCACTCAGTATTTTTCACTCATATTCAATCATTGTATTCATCGTTCAGAGTAATTGTATCGTCATTCATCATCAATCTAGTTGGAGAATCGTGCGGTGTTTACCATCGTTGTCTTTTCATAGTGTGCTGTGTGTGAGAAGTAGCGCACGCTACGTACTCTCTTTAGCGTGCGCTAATTGAGTACTGGTAGCGCACGCCACCTCTCAACACTAGCGCACGCTAGTGTAGCAGCAGCGATCCGTAAGGCACCGGAGCAGCTGGTGTGTAGGTAGCGCACGCTACGAATGGTAAGTAGCGCGCGCTAGTGAGCCGGAGTAGCGCGCGCTAGTGAGCCGGAGTAGCGCGCGCTAGTGAGCCGGAGTAGCGCACGCTATACAGTCGGTGTAGCGTGCGCTAAGGTCGGATCAGGTTGAGTCCAGTGGCTACTGGACTGAATTGAATTTATTCATAGCGCACGCTAAGAGTGGTTTTTAGCGTACGCAAACGGTATAGTAGCGAACGCTAATCGTTGGTTGTAGCGCACGCTATCGAGATCAGATCAGAGGGCAGAATGTTCTGGACTCCAGTACTGGGCATCAGATAATTCGTTAGCGCACGCTAACATTTTGGGGTTAGCGCACACTAAGTGCATAGCCGTAGCGCACGCTACAAGCAGGTACGTAGCGCGCGCTACCGTTTACGGACAGTGGGTACTGGACTACCCAAAATACCCGTTAGCGCACGCTACGCACAAGAGATAGCGCACGCTAAACTGGAGTGACTATAAATAGGACAGTGCAGTCCATTTCGTCATTTCTTCATCTCACTTCACTCCTTCAGCGGTTTTGGGCGATTTCGGGCGATTTGGAGAGTATTCTTAGAGGTGTAATCATCAATCATCATCTTCAAGCTCATCATTCGGATTAATCATCATTTCATCATCTTCATCACATCAAATCAAAGGTATTAATCTCTTGGATCTAGGAACTCGGATTTTTGGGTTTTCCTTCCGATTTTCTTCGTGTAAGCTTGGATTGTTGTTGGAATATGTTAGATATGGATTATCTATCTTGGATAAATATATTCCTACGGATTTAATGGCTATTTTAGGGATTTATATCAAGAACCCTTGGGGTTGACTTCGGTTAATTTGGGGATTTCCGATTGACGTTGTTGTAATCTTGAATTGTGGATTCTTATGGGATTATTGATATCATTGAAAGTGTTTTGATGGTTTGAAATACTCATCTTGGAGTTGGTTTCGATATATTCGAGTATGGATATTGTTGTATCGACGTTTGAGTCGGTTATGATCGTATTTGATTCGTGTAATGATCGAATTATTGGTAAATTGTGTTATTCAAGGTTGTTCGAGCGACCGGCATTTCATTTAGGACGTTGTTCGTGGACGGACATTCTTCATCGGTGTTGTGTAAGTTAATTCTTACTCGGTTAAAAGGATTTCATTCCTTTTGTTGTTGATCATTCATAATCATAACTCATTCATCATTGTATTAATCATATTGAGACTTGTAATTGTCGAAGAATCACTTCATTAACGAGGAACGGCGGTTCCAATCATTTCACTGAAACTATCAAGCACTTCATTATTACTTTCATCTCGGTGAGTCATTCTTGAATTTGTCAGATTATTATTATTCACGGATAATCATTGTGGTCATTCTTGTTCATATGACAATCTGGGTTCATATTGCGTGGCTGGGTGCGGATGTGTGGAATTTTTAGTCGGGCACGTGATGGCCATGTATTGGGAGTGATACATTGGGCTGTGCACACGGTAAAGATTAACTCCGTGAGACTAATTAGGTACAAGGAGGGGTGTGTCCAGTCATCCATCTTGTACACTTGCACAGAACACTACGGGCGTACTATGATACTCCTCTTCAGCGTAATTCATAACTAAGGATATTTCATAACTTCAGTTAAATCATGATTGTGTATTTTCAACCCTTGATGATTGTTGTCTGTGTAACTGACCCCGTTGGGGGATTTTGTTTTCAGGTCATGACAAGGCAAAGGCATGGGAAGAGCATGCTGACGGCGAGGAGTCCCAGTGATACTAGTAGGGGGCCCCAGTCTTTCCGGTTATTTCAGTCATTTCAGTCATTTCCGTCATTTGTATTTTCCGCTGCAAATTCCGTTTGAGATGTTTATTTATTCAGAGTAGTGTATTTTATCTTCATATAAAATATACTAGTATTCTCTATTGTCCTGGTGTATTGTACTTAAGCTCCTCATCGGAGTATTTGGTAATATAATGTGGTTCGTTACTACAGTTATATTATTTAATTCATCACTTTTCATTCGCCGGGTGGGTCCCAGTCGTGGGTCTACAGCACTGTAATATCCGCCTAGTTTGGGGTGTTACAGAGTTGGTATCGGAGTGTGGTTTTGAATACTACCTTCCGAGTCATGTCTCATTTGAAATCATCGTCATCGAACTAGTATCATTGGACTTTTGCGTCACGTGTGACCTGTGCAGATGCCGAGCCAATCAGACAGAAAGAACTGTAAGATTTCTAACGTCATGGTATAATTTTTGGCAATAATCATTCATTCATAATTCATCAGTTAACAATCCTCATCATCATTTTCATTTTGACCAGGACGGTCATGCTAACTCATTAATCACTCAATTCATTTCATTACTCAGTTGTTGATCTGGAAGATCATATCATTAATCTTGTTAACTTGTTTAAGATAATCATTTCAATAATTTCATCAGATAATCATGTCACCTCAGTTAATCATTCATGTAATCACTGTGTTAGAGCGTGTATGCTCATTTTCATCATCTCATGTCATAATCATAACGTGTTATTCATACGGGGAATATAATCATCATGTGACTTTCCTACTTCAGTATGGAGAGAGAAAGAAGAGAACGTGGAGGACGAGGCCATGGTGCGGGCCAAATCCCGAGAGCTCGTGTGAATACACGTGCGAACGCAAGGAATAATGCTAATTCATCGAGCAGCGACGCTGCCACTCATTCACCTGGACGTGATCATTCACTATCGGGGAGTCGTACCGGGACACAGCTCAGTCAGAAGGTGTTCGGGTGGACCCACTCGCTTTTATGCAGGGCATGATGGCCCAAATGACTCAGATGGCTCAACTAATGGAGACAATGTATAACTCAACTACTCAGAATCAACAGGCTCCTGCGCCGCCACCTCAGAGGCAAGAGAGGGGTGTAAGCAGTATCATTGGCGATATCTCTCGCCAGCGACCACCTATCTTCGAGGGCTCATCTGAGCCGGCGGATATTGTTCATTGGCTTGATCATTTTGAGAAGTTATTTTCTATGGTAGAGTGTCCCGAAGGACACAAAGTTTCAGTTGCGGCTTACTACCTGGGTAAGAGCGCTCATTCTTGGTGGTTATCGTTGAAGCCCACCGAAGGATCATGTACTTGGGATCATTTCAAGACTCTCATGATGGAGAGGTATTATTCGGCCCCACTCAGAGAGGCCAAGCTGTCAGAATTACTCACTCCCGACCCCTCATCAGACGAGGATGTTCTCGCCATTGCCGAGAAATTTCAGGAACTTCTTCCGTTCACCTCATCTATCATTCATTCCGAGGCGGATAAGATTAAGTATTTCAGCAAGAGGCTGAAACCCCGTATGAGACTACAGTTGCTTAATCATAATTGCACCACGTTGGCCTAATTCATTGAGAAAGCTCTTACCTATGAGCTTACAGCTAAGGAGATTTCTAAGCAGCAACCTTCATCTGCTAGCAAGAAGTCCAAGAACCGTAATCAGCCTGACGGCAGTCGGGCCACTTTCAAGAAACCTCGTGCGGGCTCTGCTTTTTCTGAGCGACCTCCTGTGATGTCTAAACCTGCGGAACCTCAGTCACGAGCGGCCAGTTCGGCCATCACCTGTTATAACTGTGGGGATCTTGGTCATGTCAGCACCAAGTGTCCGAGACAACATCACGTGTCATAATCAGGAATTGTTGGGCATAAGGCCCGTTTTGCCGTAGGGACTCCAAACCTACTCGACGTCATCTCGTGCCCCTAAGCGATCGGCTCGTAATCGAGCCACTCAATCAGCGTCGTTTAAAATGACAGGAGCGACTAAAGGTGGAGCCTATAGCCAGCAGACGGGAGGGTCCGGTGCCGGGACTAGCAAGCCCCGGATTTATGAGATGAAGAAGACCGATGATCCAGAGGCCCGAATGATCTCAGGTACACTCGATATTCTATCTCAACCTATGTGTACCCTTTTTGATATTGGTGCATTGCATTCATTCATTTCCGAGTCATGTTTGAGTAGACTACATCTGGGTAGTGCTACTAGTTGTGAGCCTTAGGTCATTGGTCTACCTGATGGTAGACGAATTATCGGTAATCATGAGATTCAGAATTGTCTGATTCAGTTTCATGGTCGTGTATGGCCAGCGGACCTAATCTTAGTAGATTTGCCGAGAGGCAACGTCATCTTGGATATTGATTGGATGGATCGTCATGATGCCATCATTAGTGTCCGTAAGCGTTTGGTCACTATCATTTCAGACGATGGGGTCGAATGTGTGTTTCAGGGAGGTAATCCCGTATGTTCTGGTAAGGTCATTAATTTGATGAAAGCAGTGAGATTACTCAATCAGGGGTGTGTTGGTTATTGGTGATATATGACCAAAACCGAGAAATCATCAGTAATGTTGACGGATATTCCGGTAGTGAGGGAATATGTCGATGTTTTTCCAGACGAGTTACCTGGTTTGCCTCCACAGAGGGATGTGGAATTCACGATTGAGTTGGAGCCCGGTACATCCCCGATATCGAAGGCACCGTACCGGATGGCCCCGACTGAAATGCAGGAATTAAAGAACCAACTTGAGAAGTTGTTCGAGAAGGGTTATATTCGACCGAGTGCGTCCCCGTGGGGAGCACCAGTGTTATTTGTCAAGAAGAAGGATGGTTCTTTTTGCTTGTGTATTGATTATCGGGAGTTGAACAGGGTGACAATCAAGAATAAGTATCCCTTACCCCGTATTGATGATCTCTTAGATCAACTTCAGGGAGCTTCAGTATTTTCCAAGATCGACTTAAGATCTAGATATCATCAGTTGCGGATTCGAGAGTCGGATATAGCGAGGACAGCATTTCGAACACTCTATGGTCATTATGAGTTTGTGGTTATGCCGTTTGGATTGACTAATGCACCTGCGGTATTCATGGAGTTAATGAATCGGGTTTTCATCGACTTTTTGGATCAGTTTGTTGTTGTCTTCATCGATGACATTTTGATTTATTCTCGTGACCGGGAGGAACACGAGTTTCACCTTCATCAAGTGCTCGATGTGTTGAGACGAGAACAACTTTATGGGAAGTTTTCCAAATGTGAGTTCTGGATGTCCGAAGTGACGTTTCTCGGACACGTAATTTCATCAGACGGAGTTCGTGTCGATCCTCAGAAGACGGAGGCTACTCGAGATTGGCTACCTCCGAAGAATGTTAAGGAAATCCGAAGTTTCCTCGGATTAGCGGGTTATTATTGGCGATCTGTGGAGGGATTTTCTAAAATCGCTCAACCCATGACGAACCTTTTACGGAAGGATAAGAAATACACGTGGTCCGACGCGCGTCAACAGAGTTTTGAGGAACTCAAGAGCCGGTTAACTTCAGCACCTGTCCTTTCTTTACCACAAGGGACGGAGGGATTTGTGGTTTATAGTGATGCGTCCGGACAGGGTCTCGGATGTGTACTCATGCAGAACGGGAAAGTTATTTCTTATGCTTCATGGCAATTGAGACCTTACGAGGTTAATTATCCGACCCACGACCTGGAGCTAGCAGCCGTGGTGTTCGCATTGAAGATTCGGCGTCATTATCTTTATGGCGTTACCTGTCAGATATTCACCGATCATAAGAGTTTAAAGTATATATTTACTCAGAAGGAGTTAAATATGCGACAGAGACGGTGGTTGGAACAAATCAAAGATTATTATATCGAGATCCTTTACCACCCGGGCAAGGCGAATGTTGTCGCCGACGCCTTGAGTCATAAGTCTGTTCAGGAGCAGATGCTTGCTCGATTAACAGTTCAGAAGGAACTTCAATAGGAATTCCTTAGACCCGAGATCGAGGTCTGGCTTCAGCGAGTGCAAGGGCAACTTTGCATGTTAGAGATTTCATCGCCACTTGAGGAGGCAATCAGAGAGAATCAGGGTTCAGACCCATCATTGTTGCGCATCCGTGAGGATGTGGCTCAGGGGAAAGCCTCTGGATTCGTGGTCCACGAGGATGGACTTTTGAGATTTAAGAATTGGTTGTGCGTACCGGCGAATGACGAGTTGAAAAACTCGATTTTGAGAGAAGCTCATGCTACCCCTTATTCTGTTCATCCGGGGTCTAGCAAGATGTACAAGGACTTGAAACAAAATTACTGGTGGAGTAATATGAAGCGAGAAGTCGCAGAATTTGTTTCGAGATGCTTAACCTGTTAACAAGTCAAGATCGAACATCAGCGACCGGCGGGTATGCTGAAACCTCTCCTTATTCCAGAGTGGAAGTGGGAAGACATTTCTATAGATTTCATCACGAGTTTGCCGACGAGTCGTCGTGGCATGAATACGATCTGGGTGATTGTGGACCACTTAACTAAATCAGCTCATTTCCTTGAGATTAAGGATACATGGAGTCCCGAGAGACTTGCCCAGTTGTTCATCAAAGAAATAGTGAGATTGCACGGTACTCCTAAGAGTATCGTTTCTGATCGTGACGGGCGATTCGTGTCTCATTTTTGGAAATCAGTTCATCGTGCTATGGGAACTCAGCTTAATCTCAGTACCACTTTTCATCCTCAGTCCGAGGACAATCAGAGAGAACCATTCAGACATTAGAGGACATGATGAGGGCATGCGTCCTCGATTGGAAAGACGATTGGGAAGCCCAACTACCATTGATCGAATTCACGTATAATAATAGTTGGCATGCTTCGATTAAGATGGCACCTTACGAGCCCTTGTACGATCATCGTTGTCGATCTCCTTTGTGTTGGGATGACCTATCAGAATCAATCGGCACCGAGCCCGATATGCTTATAGCCGCCCGTGAGAAGGTAGCTTTGATCAGGAGTCGTTTGTTGACCGCTCAGAGTCGACAGAAATCATATGCCGATAACCGTCGTCTACCATTAGAGTTTGAGACAGGTGACCACGTATTGGTCAAGGTATTCCCGAGTCGTGGTATCTTCCGTTTTGCGAAGAGGGGAAGGTTGAGTGCGAGATTCATTGGACCGTTTGAGATTTTGGATCGAGTAGGCGAGTTAGCTTATCGATTGGCTTTACCTCCAGCGTTGAGCTGAATTCATAATGTGTTTCATGTCTCTCAGTTGCGGAAGTATGTTGCCGACCCGAGTCACATACTTAAGTTCGACGAAATCGAGATCGCCGATGATCATTCATATGAGGAGCGTCCTATACGAGTTCTGGAGCGGCGAATCAAACAGTTGAGGAATAAGACGATTCTTTTGGTTAAAATTAAGTGGTCTAGACACGGAGTCGAAGAAGCTACTTGGGAAACCGAGGATAGTATGCGGGAGAGTTATCCCGAGTTGTTTGACCCTTAGTTTCGGGAACGAAACTCTTTTAAGGGGGGGTGTATGTAATACCCGGTTGTAATTCAGTCATTATCATTCAGTATTTATCATTCAGTAATTGTCACTCAGTATTTTTCACTCATATTCAATCATTGTATTCATCGTTCACAGTAATTGTATCGTCATTCATCATCAATCTAGTTGGAGAATCGTGCGGTGTTTACCATCGTTGTCTTTTCATAGTGTGCTGTGTGTGAGAAGTAGCGCACACTACGTACTCTCTTTAGCATGCGCTAATTGAGTACTGGTAGCGCACGCCACCTCTCAACACTAGCGCACGCTAGTGTAGTTGAGCAGCACCCGTAAGGCACCGGATCAGTTGGGATTGTAGGTAGCGCACGCTACGAATGGTAAGTAGCGCGCGCTAGTGAGCCGGAGTAGCGCACGCTATACAGTCAGTGTAGCGCGCGCTAATGTCGGATCAGGTTGAGTCCAGTGGCTACTGGACTGAATTGAATTTATTCATAGCGCACGCTAAGAGTGGTTTTTAGCATATGCAAACGGTGTAGTAGCGCACGCTAATCGTTGGTTGTAGCGCACGCTACCGAGATCAGATCAGAGGGCATAATGTTCTGGACTCCAGTACTGGGCATCAGATAATTCGTTAGCGCACGCTAACATTTTGGTGTTAGCGCACGCTTAGTGCATAGCCGTAGTGCACGCTACAAGCAGGTACGTAGCGCGCGCTACCGTTTCCAGACAGTGGGTACTGGACTACCCAAAATACCCGTTAGCGCACGCTACGCACAAGAGCTAGCGCACGCTAAACTGGAGTGACTATATATAGGACAGTGCAGTCCATTTCGTCATTTGTTCATCTCACTTCACTCCTTCGGCGGTTTTGGGCGATTTCAGGCGATTTGGAGAGTATTCTTCGAGGTGTAATCATCAATCATCATCTTCAAGCTCATCATTCGGATTAATCATCATTTCATCATCTTCATCACATCAAATCAAAGGTATTAATCTCTTGGATCTAGGAACTCGGATTTTTAGGTTTTCCTTCCGATTTTCTTCGTGTAAGCTTGGATTGTTGTTGGAATATGTTAGATATGGATTATCTATCTTGGATAAATATATTCCTACGGATTTAATGGCTATTTTGGGGATTTATATCAAGAACCCTTGGGGTTGACTTCGGTTAATTTGGGGATTTCCGATTGACATTGTTGTAATCTTGAATTGTGGATTCCTATGGGATTATTGATATCATTGAAAGTGTTTTGATAGTTTGAAATACTCATCTTGGAGTTGGTTTCGATATATTTGAGTATGAATATTGTTGTATCGACGTTTGAGTCGGTTATGATCGTATTTGATTCGTGTAATGATCGAATTATTGGTAAATTGTGTTATTCAAGGTTGTTTGAGCGACCGACATTTCATTTAGGACGTTGTTCGTGGACGGACATTCTTCATCGGTGTTGTGTAAGTTAATTCTTACTCGGTTAAAAGGATTTCATTCCTTTTGTTGTTGATCATTCATAATCATAACTCATTCATCATTGTATTAACCATATTGAGACTTGTAATTGTCGAAGAATCACTTCATTAACGAGGAACGGCGGTTCCAATCATTTCATTGAAACTATCAATCACTTCATTATTACTTTCATCTCGGTGAGTCATTCTTGACTTTGTCAGATTATTATTATTCACGGATAATCATTGTGGTCATTCTCGTTCATATGACCTTCTGGGTTCATATTGCGTGGCCGGGTGCGGATGTGTGGAATTTTTAGTCGGGCACGTGATGGCCATGTATTGGGAGTGATACATTGGGCTGTGCACACGGTAAAGATTAACTCCGTGAGAATAATTAGGTACAAGGACGGGTGTGTCCGGTCATCCGTCTTGTACACTTGCACAGAACACTACGGGCGCACTATGATACTCCTCTTCAGCGTAATTCATAACTAAGGATATTCATAACTTCAGTTAAATCATGATTGTGTATTTTCAACCCTTGAGGATTGTTGTTACGTATAATCGACTTCGTTGGGGATTTTGTTTTCAGTCACGGCAAGGCAAAGGCACGGGAAGAGCATGCCGACGGCGAGGAGTCCCAGTGATACTAGTAGGGGGCCCGGTCTTCCTGTTATTTCAATATTTCCATTTCCGTCATTTGTATTTTCCGCTGCAAATTCCGTTTGAGATGTTTATTTATTCAGAGTGGTGTATTTTATCTTCATATAAAATATACTAGTATTCTGTATTGTTCTGGTGTATTGTACTTAAGCTCCTCATCAGAGTATTTGGTAATATAATGTGGTTCGGTACTACAGTTATATTATTTAATTCATCACTTTTCATTCGCCGGGTGGGTCCCAGTCGGGGGTCCACGGCACTGTAATATCCGCCTAGTTTGGGGTGTTACATATACTGGATCCAATAACATTCTTATACGATATACCCTATATCGAAAGTACGATAACCTGATACACGATATCCTCAATGCAACTGTCGACCAGATACGACAATTATACCGATACCGACATCTCAGTCCTTTATTTATTTTATCCATACTGTACAGATTCCACGCTGTACAATATAACTCGGATAAAATAATATCAAACAACAGTAGTAGAAATTCTGGATATTACACACAGCTCACGCCTGGCCGTAACCTTCGGGAATGTCCTGCACAATTTCAACAAATTTACCTGGCATTAGCCTAGGTCAGAAAATCCGAACCAAAATCAAAGATAAAATCGGATAATTTCAAAGACAAAGTTATTACCGAATATTCAATGTTATTTCTTTTATCAGCATGTAAACTCCCAAGGTCGCAACCAAGGGTCACAGAAGTATCTACACAGGAATACTCCGGACGTGGGTACCATTCAGGTTTTATCCCGCAACACGGTTCTACAAGAAAACTCCCAGGGCCACGGCCAAGGGTCACGGTAGTATCTACTCAGGAATACTCCAGACAAGATAATCGAATAAGCACCATTCCACAAATAGTAACACATACAATATTTTAAAATTACAAGACGTAAAGTCTGAGCAAGATTCACTTGCCTCAAATCCGACGAGAGTTACTTCTTGACAAGGCAACGGCTCGAACAATCACACTCGGAAGCCCGACCTATTACATGTTTGTCGATTAACATTTTATGGTAACAATGATGATCAACGACGATCCCCCCCCTCGCCTGTTAGGACCCTAACCTGGTTGTTTATGTTGTTGAGATCAAAATTCTCTGTTTTAACCGAGAAATTGGTGTTTAGCAATCCGATTATGAGTTCTCCCATCCGATTACGAGTACTAATATTATTCAATCTAATTTCAAGCTTTGATAGATATTGATTAACAATTGTGATGGTTATATCCCGGTCCGATCATTACTGAGAGTTCTAAACTACCCAAGGCATCCGAAATTTACTATAACTTGCCAAACAACACTGAAATGAGTTCAAGGTTGGATAAACTTACCTTTATTGACAAACGATGAAGAAGAACGACGGAGGACGATGAAGAACAAGAGGATAATACCTTCAAGACCTTCCCTGAAGCTTGATTAACGCACTCAAATAGGATAACACTTGAATTGGGAGGTTAAAATTGGTTCAAGGATGGTGGAGAGCAGTATACATGAGAGAAGAATGATTTTTGGGACGGAAGAAATGAAAGGCAAAGTGTTCTTTTATAAACTCAGATTGCCATTACGTAAGTTATGCCTGAAGACTTACGTACGTAAGGATTTTTACGTACGTTATTAATAAGTATTAACGTACGTAAGGAAACTCACTGGGCTAATTTACACACATCGTTACGTACGTAACGAAAGTAGGTTAACGTACATAACACTTCGTTGACTTGCCTGTCGCAATCACACCGAAAGTTGGTCGGCAACGCATACTATCCGACGAATATTCATGTCCGAAGACCGAAGACCGTTATTACATACGTAAGTGCCAATCTTTAACGTACGTAATGACTCAGATATAGCGTACGTAATATTTGGTGGATAACGTACGTAAGGACTAGTTTTGTTTACTAAGTTATTATCACATTAATTTCTTATGACGCGACTCCCTCTCAATATCGTCAGGTAATTCCTCGGGGAACAAGACGTTGGCCACCGTCATATTCGCACCGATAATTACCTAATGACATCAAGGTATGTCATTGAAAATTCGTCAATCATCACACCATCACAATACACGAATAACAGATGTGAACAATACAGTACAACCATATCATACAAAAATACGTTTATCGCAATAGAGTACATTTATTTATTAAATAGAAGAAATGGACGTGAGCGCCCAACGTGAAACAGCATGTAATACTGGTGGTATTACATACCACCCCCCTTAAAATAGTTTCATCCCAAAACTAAGAAAATAACTCGGGATAATTCTCCCTCATGCTCGCCTCGGTCTCCCAAGTCGCTTCTTCCATGCCGTGGTGCGACCACTGAACTTTCACAAGGGGTATGGCCTTGTTCCTTAGTATCTTTACGCGTCGATCCAAAATCGCTGTTGGAACTTCCCTAAAGGTAGCATCATTGGAAATCTCTACTTCCTCGAAGTTGATCTTGTGGCTTGGGTCGTACACGTACTTTCTCAGCTCGGAGACGTGGAAGACATTATGCACTCCGTCTAACGATGGTGGCAATGCTAGCCGATAAGCGAGTCTACCGACTCGGTCCAGTATTTCAAACGGGCCAATAAATCTCAGGCTTAGCTTGCCTTTCTGGCCGAAGCGTCGAATGCCCCGCATTGGCGATACTTTAACCCAAACATGATCCCCAACTATAAATTCCAACAGTCGCTGTCGGTCCGCAACATATGACTTTTGGCGGCTCTGTGCTGCTAACATGTGTTTTCGAACAATGGATATCATCTTAATAGATTCCTGTATTAGATCCAACTCGGTGGCGACGACATCGGATGCATCATCCCAACATAGGGGAGACTTGCACCTCCTACCATACAAGGCCTCAAAGGGGGCCATGCCTATGCTTGCATGCCAGCTGTTATTGTATGAAAATTCCGCTAAGCAGAGGTGTTTAGCCCAATCCTTGCCCCAATCGAGTACACATGCTCTCAACATATCTTCCAGGGTCTGTATGGTGCATTCTGTTTGTCCATCCGTTTGAGGGTGATAAGCTGTGCTGAAATACAGTTGAGTACCCATGGCCTGGTGGACAGCCTTCCAGAAGCGGGACACATATCTAGTGTCTCTATCCGAAATAATTCCCGAGGGAACGCCATGTAGTCTCACGATTTCCCGAACAAAGATGGTGGCCAGCTGTTCTGTTCCGATGGTCTCCTGAATTGGAATGAAATGTGTGGACTTCGTCAGCCGGTCTACAATGACCCATATCGTGTCTTTTCCCCCCGCCGTCACTGGTAACTTGGTGACAACATCCATTGATATGCTCTCCCATTTCCATTCCAGAATGGGTAAAGGCTGCATGATTCCGTCCGGTCTACGGTGTTCAATCTTCACCTGTTGACATATCATACATCGAGCGAAAAACCTTGCTACCTCTTGCTTCATATTCTTCCACCAGAAACTCTTCTGCAGATCCTTATACATTTTGCTCGCCCCGGGATGTATCGAATAGGGAGTAGAATGAGCTTCCTTGAGTATAGTTTGCTTAAGCTCGTCATTAGGTGGAATGCAAATCCAGTCCCTGAATCTAACTAAGCCCCTTTGGATCCTGTAGTCTGAAATAATTCCCCCTTCGGCCTTTGCGCCGATCGCACGAAGTTCTGGATCCTCCGTTTGTGCTAGGCGTATCTCGTTCAGCAAAGATGAGCGAATATCAATCGAGCACAACTGTCCCTGGCGGTGTTGTATCCACACTTCAATGTCATTTCTCCTGAGATCTTGCTGCAATTCCTGTTGTACTGTCAAACTAGATAATGTCATCTCCTGCGCAGTCTTCCGACTCAGTGCGTCTGCTACGACGTTGGCCTTTCTAGGGTGATATAGAATCTCTACATCGTAATCATTCATTAACTCCAGCCAACGCCTCTGCCTCATATTTAACTCTTTCTGTGTGAAAATATACTTTAAACTCTTGTGGTCCGTAAAGATCTTACAGGTAACCCCATACAGGTAGTGTCTCTAAATCTTAAGAGCGTGGACCACTGCAGCTAGTTCCAAGTCGTGAGTCGGGTAGTTCACCTCATAAGGTTTAAGTTGTCGAGAGGCGTAAGCGATAACTCTGTCATTTTGCATAAACACACATACAAGCCCGTGCTTAGACGCATCGGTGCATATTACGAATCCCTCCGTACCCTGTGGTAGTACCAATACTGGGGTGGTAGTAAGCTTTCTTTTTAGCTTGTCGAAACTCTCCTGAAAATCTGTTGTCGAGACAAACTTGGTGTCCTTCCTTAGCAGATTCGTTAACGGCTGAGCCACACGGGAGAAGGCCTCGACGAACCGTCGATAATATCCTGCCGATACCAGGAAACTCCTCACTTCCTTGATGTTTCTTGGTGGTTCCCAATTCATAACTGTCTCGATCTTCTGGGGGTCTACTTTAACGCCTTCTGCTGAAATCACATGTCCCAAAAAGGTTACCTCTGGCATCCAGAACTCGCATTTAGAAAGTTTAGCATAAAGTTGGTGTTGCCTTAAAACGCTCAACACCTGCCTCAAGTGTTCCTCATGCTCCCATCGGCTCCGGGAATAAATTAAAATGTCGTCAATAAAAACCACCACACACTTATCGAGAAACTCTGACAGAACCCTGTTCATCAATTCCATAAAAACGGCTGGGGCATTAGTCAAGCCAAATGACACCACCATGTACTCGTAGTGTCCGTATCTTGATCGAAATGCGGTCTTGGGAATATCCTCCTATCGAACTCTCAATTGGTGATATCCAGAACGTAAATCGATCTTTGAAAATACAGTCGCTCCTTGCAGTTGGTCCAGTAAATCATCAATCCTCGGAAGTGGGTAACGGTTCTTAATAGTGACCTTATTTAGTTCTCTGTAATCGATACACAGGCGCAGAGAGTTGTCCTTTTTCTTCACAAAAAGAACTGGCGCACCCCATGGCGAAGTACTAGGATGAATGAGCCACTTCCTTAGTAATTCTTCGAGTTGTAACTTTAGTTCCTTCATTTCGGCTGGTGCCATCCTGTATGGTGCCTTGGAGATAGGCGTCGTTCCTGGCTCAATTTCAATCGAGAGATCGACCTCCCTTCGTGGTGGCAATCCAGGTAGTTCATCGGGAAATACATCCGGAAATTCGTTCACCACAGGAATGTTAGCAACCGACAGTTGCGATGTGTCCTCCTAAAGAATATAACACCAATAATACGTCCCTCGATCATCATAAGATGCTCCTGCTGTAAGGAGACTGAGGGACCCCTTAGTACCGAAGTGTTCTCGGCCTCTGATTGTGTGAGTGGAACCGTCATGGGTCGTAATGGAAACCGTCAGGTGATAGGTGTCCAATACCGTCTTGTGCATCGTCATCCAGTCCATACCCAAAATCACATCTTCATTTTGGAGTGGGCAGACCATGAGATTGGCTGTCCAACCCAGATTATTGATGCGAATCGGACAGTTTCGAACTTCCAAGTTACCCCCCACCCTGCTACCCTCGGGTAGTTTAATAGTAAAAGATTCACAAGGTACACAAGGGAGATGCAAACGGTTAACACATTCCACGGATATAAACAAGTGGGTTGCTCCAGTATTAAACAGTACATGAACAGGATGGGATTTAATAAGGAGTGTACCTGAAACAGCAGGTGTAGTCTGGTCATCAGTAGCTCTTAGTTCGAACACGCGGGATGGCAGTGTCCCCGAGGAGGGTGCAGTGCCTCCCCCGTGGCCATGTCCTCTTCCGGCACCGTGCAGAGGAGCTTGGTGAGGTGGGGATCGATAATCGGACATGGCGGATGCTCTGGATGTCTGTACCGAGCCTTGCTGACTTTGAGGAGCTGGATTTGGTGTAGGTTTGATCCGTGAGCAGTAGCGAGGCATGTGCCCACCCCTTCCACATGAAAAACACTTTGTCGACGCTTTACGACACTGACTCATGGTATGCCCTGCTATGCCACAATTGAAACAGCTACGACGAGAAGGCCCATCAGATGCTCGTCTCTGTTGGGACGAAGCTGCTGATTTGGAGGGGAACCCAATTCCTGAGTTCACTCTGCTGGTGCTCCCGGACTGATTTGCTGTCTTCTGCTTCTTTTGGTTATGCCCGGCATCCGAACTGACAACCGTACCGGCGTATGTTGTGACCACGTCCTCATATGCCCTCAAAGTGGTGCAGTGAAACCCCGCTGCGTAACGTTGAACATCTTCCGGCAACCATTGAGCAAGGTGGCAAATTCACTGGTCTTCGGATGGAACCATCTGTGCGACATAGCTTAGTTCGGTCCTGTAAGCTCGAATGATTTCTGGTACTGGAAAATTCTGAGGTCCTGCGCTGAAAAAGCTCCGCGCTCGTGCAGTTTGAACTGATCGGGGACAGTTCTCGTCTCTCAATAGTTTGGAAAACCTGGGCCATCCGACTATTCTGTCCTCTGGCTTATAGGTCCTCCACCATCGGGCTGCGGTGTCGCAGAGCTGGTTGATTCCGAGTGGTAATTTTCGGTTCCCCGGGCAGCCAATCACCTCGAAGGCAGTCTCTATCTCCGAGATCCAATTGTCCACGTGCTTATCCCCTGATCCGTCGAATAATGGCGGTCTGGCCTTCAGCATCTTTCCTAGCCAACGGTCCTTCCCGATGTTCTCTTCTATGTTAATGACTGGTACTTATTCTGCCCGGTTGACCTGAGTGATTCCCATAGCAATGGCCTGGGCAAGGGTTTGAACGAATGCTGGATCAAATCCCCTGTTGTTCTGGTTTTCCGCCTCCTGTTCGTTCTGATTAACAGGCGGTGGTTGATTTCTGGCTGGATTAGTTTCACCGGTGTTCCTGTCTCCCTGCTGGTTCATAGTGGAACCCTGTGCATCATTTACGTTTCTTCTAGCTCCACGACGTGCAACTGGTGATGTTTGCTCGATATAAAAGGTTAGTTTAATACAAACATTCTCTGAGTTCTTACTGAATTCAAACATCATACTTGATTCTTAAGGATTTTACGTGCATTATACCTCGACATCCCTCGAGGAGTTACGGTCGCCAAAAGTGTTGGATTTTTGAAGGCAAAACGTTTTCAAAATATTTTGATAAAACTTTGCACGTGAGTGTTTGGCCCCGATACCATTTTCTGTAATGCCCCCAAATAAACTGGGACGTCACAGTGCCGTGGATCCCATGAGGGGCCCACAAGGCAAGTTTTTCGAAATTATTTTCTAAAACAATTTAATACAGTGGTAGTATGCGGAAGTATTTAAGAAAGTATTCGTACAACCCAAAGTACAAAAGAAAATAGTGTCCGTACATACGGTTAGTACACAACGTGGAATGTTCAAATTTAGTTTAAGAAATTAACAGGCCTTCTTTCCAACACAGCTCACGCCTGGACTTAACTTTCGGGAATGTCCTGCACAATTTCAAAAAATTTACCTGGCACGACGTGCCGTGCCAGTTACCATAGGTCAGAAAATCCGAACCAAAATCAAAGATAAAATCGGATAATTTCAAAGAACAAAGTTATCACCGAATATTCAATGTTATTTCTTTTATCAGCACGTAAACTCCCAAGGTCGCAACCAAGGATCACGGAAGTATCTACACAGGAATACTCCGGACGTGGGTACCATTCAGGTTTTATCCCGCAACATGATTCTACAAGAAAACTCCCAGGGCTGCGGCCAAGGGTCACGGTAGTATCTACTTAGGAATACTCCGGACAAGATAATGGAATAAGCACCATTCCACAAATAGTAACACATAAAATGTTTTGAAATTACAAGACGTAAAGTCTGAGCAAGATTCACTTGCCTCAAATCCGACGAGAGTTACTTCTTGACAAGGCAACGGCTCGAACAATCACACTCGGAAGCCCGACCTATTACATGTTTGTCGATTAATATCTTATGGTAACAATGATGATCAACGACAGTTTTCCCCCCCACCTGTTAGGACCCTAACCTGGTTGTTTATGTTGTTGAGATCAAAATTCTCTGTTTTAACCACAACGTGCGCTACTAAATTCTTAGGTTCGTCAACATTTCTTTACAAGTTATCATTCCGTTGAACAATAGTGTTCTAATACAACATTCCTACGTTAATTATGACTAACAACCACCGAGTTTTCATCACTTTTCCTAAAACGAAAGTCTAGAACGATTAATCCGTCATCTTAACATGTTTCGGTATCTATTCGACTAGAAATTTGTTGGTAAGTTCATCAAGGGTTTATCAACGATTTTTCAATATGATAATACGGTTATACATGAAATCCTTAACAAGATGATTCCGAGAAATTGGTGATTAGCAATCCGATTATGAGTTCTCCCATCCGATTACGAGTACTACTATTATTCAATCTAATTTCTAGATTTGATAGATATCGATTAACAATTGTGATGGTTATATCCGGGTCCGATCATTACTGAGAGTTCTAAACTACCCAAGGCATCCGAAATTTACTATAACTTGCCAAACAACACTGAAATGAGTTCAAGGTTGGATAAACTTACCTTTATTGACAAACGATGAAGAAGAACGACGGAGGATGATGAAGAACGAGAGGATAACACCTTCAAGACCTTCCCCGAAGCTTGATTAATGCACTCAAATAGGATAGTACTTGAATTGGGAGGTTAAAATTGGTTCAAGGATGGTGGAGAGCAGTATACATGAGAGAATAATGATTTTTGGGACGGAAGAAATAAAAGGCAAAGTGTTCTTTTATAAACTCAGATTGCCCTTACGTACGTTATGCCTGAAGACTTACGTACGTAAGGGTTTTTACGTACGTTATTAATAAGTATTAACGTACGTAAGGAAACTCACTGGGCTAATTTACACACATCGTTACGTACGTAATGAAAGTAGGTTAACGTACGTAACAATTCGTTGACTTGCCTGTCGCAATCACGCCGAAAGTTGGTCAGCAACGCGTACTATCCAACGAAGATTCATGTCCGAAGACTGAAGACCGTTACTACGTACGTAAGTGCCAATCTTTAACGTATGCAATGACTCAGATATAGCGTACGTAATATTTGGTGGATAACGTACGTAAGGACCAGTTTTGTTTACTAAGTTATTATCACATTAATTTCTTATGACGCGACTCCCTCTCAATATAGTCAGGTAATTCCTCGGGGAACAAAACGTTGGCCACCGCCATATTCGCACCGATAATTACCTAATGACATCAAGGTATGTCATTGAAAATTCGTCAATCATCACACCATCACAATACACGAACAACAGATGTGAACAATACAGTACAACCATATCATACAAAAATACGTTTATCGCAATGGAGTACATTTATTTATTAAATAGAAGAAATGGACGTGAGCACCCAACGTGAAACAGCATGTAATACTGGTGGTATTACATAAAAGGATCTCGTGGTGGATCAGACTCAAATCAAGTGGCTCCTGACCAAGGAGCGCGTTGACAAGTGATTGTCTGGAACGCATACTAAGTATATACTTGATTTGGAAGAGATACGAATCTTTTGCGTGTAAAACTAAGGCTTTATAGTGATGTACTCTTTTGAGACTAAGAGATTCCGCTAAATCCAAAGTTAAGAATGAAAGAATCTTGGGTACACTTGATGATGCGTATTCATCAATCGATTTAAGGCAATCTAAGGGACGGTTTCCCTAAGAGACGATAAATTAATGCCTATATGATTCCCGATGACTAGTCGAAGTCATAATAAGACTTGGCTAACTTAAGTGACGATGCAGTCTTAAAAGAAAAGTATGGTATTATGTACTCATATTTGACTCGATGTACTCATTCGTAATAATCCGGTAAAGCCACTGTGATGATGGCCTAGGATGCGCTCATGCAATGTCTGTGTTTGACAAGATGTTTGACGCTCGCTCTATCTCGATAAAAGGACACTTGAATATCGATACCTGAATTTACCCTGAATGTGTTGGTGTATCTCCCATATGACCTACAGGGCAGCTCACTTGCTGGAAAATGGTGAAATTGGTACCATTGGAAAGGTTTGTGTCTACTTTCCAAGGAAACCAACCATTTAATCACATCCATCATGTTGAGTGACATATGACTATTGTTGCAAAGTAGGATAGGATATGTCCGGTAATTTGCTGAGTCAACTTCGATAGAGCTTTGTGATCTGCTCAGGTCGATCTAGGTTACGTACTATATGTGAATGAAAAGCTATGGGTGTCCAGTTTTCATAAGTTCTTACAGTTTCGTTAATACCTATTGAATCGAAGAAGTTATGACTGATTTAGTGCATGGAGGTCAAGACTTTGGAAAACTTGATAAGTCTTTAGCGACTCTGCACTTTGGATGTGTCGCGCTCTTTTTGTCCTTAGACCAAGGTTTGTTTGTTCCCATTGGGTTTTCACTTGGTGAGGTTTTTAACGAGGCGATCTATGAGAACATCCATACAATGATGTGTTGTACTTCTGTTCAACTTAGACCAAGAGGTATTTTTCCCACTGGGATTTTCCTTGGTATAGTTGTGAGGGCAACTTGGCATCTGACTCCTATGATTTGAGGTACTCATCAGGGGGAGTCGTTATGTATACATCAGGGGGAGTATACATGACATGCTATGTTGGTGCATTGCAATATTTTCCTCATCAAGCCTTTATTTTTCCCATGGGGTTTTGTTTTGGCTTGGAATAGGTTTTTACGAAGGCAACATCTTCTGCACCATTGTTGTATTAGTGCTCGATACAGGGGGAGTGTTGTAATGCCCGGATAAAATGTTGTATTTACCTTGTATTCGACCTTGTATTATTTCAACTTTTTGATGTTATTTATCGTAGATTGGTTTCCCATATTCGTACCCTTACGATTTTATATCTTCAACATTGCATGCATGGTTCTGCACGGGCTTACGTACGCTACGGACTTGCACTTAACGTACGCTAAGTCTGCTGTGTAACGTACATTATATGTTGAGCTTAACGTACGTAAGCTCAGTCAAGTCAATATCCGACAAAGGTCGGCGTGTGAGGACCGGATGAAGATTCGTGGAGATTGCCAGCATGAACCTGGACGGTTTTCCAGCACATGCAAGTCAATGGCTTAGCGCACGCTAGAAGAGATTTTTAACGTACGCTAAGGTCCTATATGTTACGTACGTAACACCTATAGCCTAACGTACGTAAGCGTATGCCAGAAACAGTCCAGTGAGCTCTGGCCGAGTGTTAACGCACGCTAATGTTCGAGTATAGCGTACGCTAACCATGTTATGTACGTAATGGACTTTGTTTAACATACGTAATGGTTTAAAATCTATTTAAAGGACCCGAACCTCACTTCATTTCCAACTCTTACCTTGGCCGATTTTTGTGTTCTTGAGACTATCCCTCATCTCATATCCTGCATATCATCATCTACATCCGATTTTGGGGAACCTAGACCGTGTGAATTGGTGATCAAGCTTCCGGTGAAGAGTTTATTCAAGATTTTTTTTGTTCTTACATCTCTTAAGGTATGTTAACTCTACAACAAGATGAGGACTTTGTTCTTAGTTGTATTATGAGCTTTTCCAGATATTATTGAGCTTGTTTCGTCGTAATGAATCCAACACCATGTTTATAAAGGATTGTATTGGTTGAATTAAGGTTTCCATGGTTAGAGTTGAGCCATAATCTTTACCAACCTTAAGGATGAAAATTCTGAGATTGAACACACCTTGTTGATCCTTTCGTAACACTCTTTTTATGAACAAATGCTGAGGATTACCCCTGTGTAAAATGAATTCGTGAAGTTGTACATAGAGTGTGTTTGATTATAATACTTGCCTTTGATGAACTTGTGTAAATCTTCTTAGATGAGTAGAACCTTGGAAGGATTATTAGAACAACCTTTTAGAATGAAGAATTTGTTAAGAAGAATCAGCTGCGGACGTACAAGAATCGTAGAGACGGATTAGCCTAGAACTAGAATGAACGTGATTATCTCATAATATTTCGATATAGCCACCGAACCGAGCATTCGAGTTAAGAATCGGAATTTGAGTTTGGATCATGGAATATAAGGATATGATGAATGTTCTTGAAACTTTAGATACCAACCTTGTGTTCCACTACAGTCTCTTGAATTCGCAAGTATTTTTCCAAGCGTAGTACTCATCGGAAAATAGGATCGAGAACCGATTGTCCGTTATCAATAATTCATTTATAACTTTAGACGTTCGGGACTCATGCGTAAGTTTCGGGAAGATTATTGAATTTCTTGTTATTCCCTTGTATAAGGTGATAGATCGAGGGGCGGCGACTTTCGGGCGAGTGACATTCGTGGGAGTATTTAAATTCTTGCCATCTTGAGGCAAGTATCGTATTTTAAACTTGTTATTATTGGATTGATGATCATGCGTATGCTTTATTCATGTTGTTGAACATGAGATTATTTTCTTTGAGTTGTCATGGTATTTGTTATTGATTCCTTGAATGTTCATGTTGATGAATATGTTAATTTGCATATGCGTATGCATAATTATACTGTTTATGTTGTAAATGATCCGAGGGGATCATGAGGATCTATGCTGAGGGCG
This sequence comes from Orobanche coerulescens, assembly GCA_033398695.1. Lineage (NCBI taxonomy): Eukaryota > Viridiplantae > Streptophyta > Magnoliopsida > Lamiales > Orobanchaceae > Orobanche > Orobanche coerulescens. Next base: position 93,145,975 of record CM065817.1, on the reverse strand, counting down.
CTGGATCAGATGTCCACCATGCGTTGGTCCGACGGGATCATCATGGGGATCTATGCTAAGGGCGCTGGATCGTTGGACGGGTTTTCCACCATGCGTTGGTCCGACGGGATCATCATGGGGATCTATACTGAGGGCGCTAGATCGTTGGATTACCCTGTATTGAGTTGATGGAATCATGAGGATTCGCATCGTTGGATTCCAGTGATAGAAGTCCGTTTTGTATGCTTTATGATGCATTATTGATTTATGTATTATGATACTTGTACTAGCATTGTTTTGCTAACCCCTTCGGGGGTGGACATTTGTTTTGATGTTCAGGTAGTCGAGAAGTGGGGAAGCAGCCACAGTACCGACATGATGATGAAGTGGCTCAGTGATGTGGAATATGTTATTTTTGGTTTTATGGTTATTTTCCAGTACTCGAGTACGCATTTGGTGTTTATGATTTTGGGGATGTTTGTAATATTGGACTCATTTGAATTGTCGAACAGGTTTTTCAACTTCTTTTACATTGATGACACTTTAGTATTATTTCTGTATTTCTCAATTTAGCCTAGTAAATTCTTATACAAAGGATTTACGGTGCTGTAATTATTCCGAATATATCAGGGTGTTACAAAATATGGTATCGGAGCTAAGATTCATGGATATATTGGCAGTCGGGTTAGTTGGGTCTGTTTACGTTATTTGATTTATGGGCCGTTTGTAACATCACTGCTGAGCCAGCATCGTCGTGTGGACCGTGGTTGTAAGTCTCCTAATCTCAAATACTACCGTTTTATTTAATTTCTGCTTTGTGATTATTGACGGACTTTCTTTTAGAAATTTTGCCCTGGATATTGAGTATTTGTGTTTACAGTATGTTGAGGGGAGGTCGTGGACGCGAACGCGGTCGTGGACGCGGACGTGGCAATACGAGACAGGAGGATTCAGCATCTACCCCAGAATTATCGGCTAGTTGAACCGATTCCCATTCTGGAGGACAACAGGGATCAGCAAATGATAACGCAAATCCTAATATGCCAGGAGTGCTTCAACAGGTGGTTGCTCAGATAAACCAGTTTGCTCAGGTAGTTGACCGCATGCAGACAGGGATGGGACAACAGTATAATGAGGATAATCGGGGAGGCAAATGGCTTACTGAGGTGGTCAAATTACACCCTCCAAAATTTGACGGTTCTACTGAGATACTTTCTTGGGATCACTGGATGAAGGAGTTAGAGAAGATCTTTGCAGGGATTAACTATCCCGACGACAGAAAGGTTTAGATCGCCCAATATCTTCTGATTGGGAGGCTTTCGACTGGTGGGAGGCCATTCGACCTGAGGATCATAATGCTGACTGGACGGAGTTCAAATTAATGATGGAAGCGCAATATTGTCCTCGCCCAGTTAGGGAGGCCCGAGTCCGGTAGTTTTACTCATCACAAAATTTAGAGACATCTGTGACAGACGTGATTAAGACTTTTAATCACCAGTTGACTTATGTGCGCCACTTGGTCAGGACCGAGGCGGAGAGGATCTTCCATTTTGACATGCGGATGAAGCCGGAGATTCAACAATATATGTCCGGATTTGAATGTACCACCTTGCGACAGTATCAGGACAAAGCACTGGCTTACGATATGAAAGAGGCGGCAGTAGAGAAATCAACGGAAGCAAAGAAGCAGAAAGTGTCTGGCAACTTCACGGAGAACAAAAGTGGTGGGCCCTGCAAGGGCCAGTCCTCATTTCATTCATCTAGGAGACCTCCGCATCCTTCTCGAGGTGGAAAGAAGTTCTGGGCAGAATCAACAGTTTCAGACGCAGCAAAGAAATGTTATAACTGTGGCAAAACAGGGCATGTTCGACGTGATTGTTACGCACCTGCTGTGACCTGCTTCGAGTGTGGATAGGAAGGACATCGCGCAACGTTTTATGGAAATACGACTAGATCTTTTGGTACTCGCACTCCTGCACTGGTTCCGAAGGATACAAGTGTGAACCAGACGCAACAAAGTGGTTTCCAGCAGCAGAGTGTTGGGAAAAGAGAGGCGTCCAGCGCTGGGTCCGTTCCTTCGTGCATTTACGAGATGAGGAAGTCAGACGACCAGCACACTGCTATCGCATCAGGTACGATTCAGATCCTTTTGCAACCAGTTAGTGTCTTATTCGATTCAGGGGCTACGCATTCTTTCATATCTTTGAACAATGTTAATCGTTTGAAAATCTCGTGCTTATATGATTGTGAGCCTTATGTTGTGGGGTTACCGAGCGTAGAGAAAATTGTGGGGACCCTAGAAACTAGAGATTTTCCAGTGTCTATAGGAGGAAGGGATTGGCCATCAAATCTTATTGTAGTCAACATCCATGGTGACAATTTAATTCTCGGAGACGATTGGCTCAACCGTTATGGAGCTATTTTGAATTACCGAAAGAGAGTCATTTCTGTCATTGCTGATGACGGATCTAAACATTTATTCAAAGGATGGAGACCGGGAAGCTCAGGAAAATTGATCAAGGCCATGAAAGTAGTTAAATTGCTAAAGCAGGGTTGTTACGGGTTTTGGTTTTATGCCATGAAGAAAGAAGAAGGAGTCGAGCTCGCATCTATTCCAGTGGTGAACGAATTCTCAGATGTATTCCCTAACGAACTACCTGGGTTACCTCCGCGGAGAGAAGTAGAGTTCAATATCGAATTAGAGCCTAGAGCCGCTCCTATTTCCAGAGCACCATACCGTATGGCGCCAACCGAGGTATATGAATTAAACAAGCAGCTGGAGGAATTATTGCAGAAGGGTTACATTCAACCTAGCGCCTCTCCGTGGGGAGCACCTGTTCTCTTTGTCCGGAAGAAAGATGGATCCCTCCGACTATGTATTGATTACAGAGAGCTAAATAAGGTGACGATTGATAAGTGTCAGTTTTATACACTTATCCATGGTTTGTATCGATAAATATCACCCATAATTGAGCTAATCTACTCATTTTTTGCTTTTAATTAATTAGTTTTTGATAATTTTATTTTTATCGGATGATGATGTAAATCTAGTCTTAATCGGATTGAATAACTGATTTGCTCAAGAAATAACATGTTTATTAAATATTCTCTTTGTTGAATTTTGATATATTCATGTTGTAGGGATTTCCGAAACGAATTCGGCAGTCTTTCCGGATTAAAAATCAGAGTTATATATCAAAAGTTATCATCCGAAGAAGATTTGGGGCAAAAACGCAAAGTCTGAGAAATTTTGGGCTGAAAACGTAACTCTCAAAGCAACCAGTGAGCAAATTGACGAAGCCAAGTTACGGCCGTAACTACTGAATGTTACGGCCGTAAGTCATCCAAGTTATGGCCGTAACTCTTGACAGATTGTTAAAATTTGTCTAATTTTTTATACTTTTTGTGTATTATTGAGGGGATGACTGGCATTGATCCGATCTATTGTAATAATGCTGGAGTTTTGGAGCTATTAGATGACTTTAGGTGTATAAATAGACCCCTTAGATCCTTCATCATTCATCATTCATCTTATAATTTTTCACTTCTTGTAATCTTTTCTTTTTGTGTGAAGAACACACTTGTGTTCTTGAGTGATTTGTGTAAGTGTGGTATAGCATATGTTGTTCAGAGAGTTTATTGCTTCTTTCTCCTTTATCTACTAAGGGAGTGAGGATCAATTCTTTCTCTTGATTCAACTAATAATGACCACCAAAGCTTGTATGGGATTATAAACAAGGTTAGTCATGTTATTTATGTTTGTATAAAGATCTATTGTGAATTACTTATTATTGTGTGTGATTTTCATTGTTTTAACAATATTTATTTATTTGGCCAATAAAAGATATTTATGGTCTTCATATGTTTCGAAAGAAAATATGTTTGATTAGATCAAATGATCTTCACTCTAAGTTTTTCAAGGGGATAGAAATATACCTCTAGACCTTAGATGATTCTTTGAGTTATTTTCATAAATCCTAATGCTATGTATTGAAGCCAATCAATATAGAAATATAGTGGATTGATTCAATATGTAAGGGGCGTTTTATAGTTCGAAAGAGAAACCGTCTTTTTAAGGAAAATCGAATCTACACAACATAATAAGTAAATTCATCTTATGATCTCCTATACATCTTCTAACTAATGACTAACTAAGTTTGTAATCCCAACTATTTCATTTTATCGTTAATCAATCTATTATTATTGCAATATTTTTATTTCCTTAAAATATTAGAACTATTATTGCATTTTCTTTGCAATTATTAAACCAAACTCTTTAATTGTGTGTTTCACTCATCTTAGTATCTATAGAAATAGACTAATAGTGTATAATTCAAATTATAACCAAACTTCCTCGTGGGATCGATAAACCGGACTCAAAAAGTCCACTTACTACTTGATACGATATCGTGCACTTGCGATAATTACACTAAGAACGTGTCAAGTTTTTGGCGCCGTTGCCGGGGAAGTATAAGTTATATTTGAAATCTTACATTGTAAACTATTTTTATAAGTACAAATTTCTCGACATTGTAACTTAGTACTCAATTGTGTTTGTCCGATCAAGTGGCTGATAACGGTACTCCGTGACTATTAAAGTCGGATTTTTCAGTTTCCCACAACAACTGATATTTGTAGATATTTTCTTCAATTATTTTCATTGTCTTTTTATTTTTGTTTTTTTATAATGGAAGAAACATTGTATAAAATTGAAAAAAGATTTTCCTTTCTAAGCAAAAATGCAATTTTAAAAATTTACAAGGCAAGGCTTGAAAAGATGAGGTTGCTTATGAATAAAAGCATACCTTTTGACATAAGATTCATAATTGAAGCCAAAGTAAGAATAGAGGGTGAATTCACAGAAACACCGACTAGATTTTTACCAGGGCTTGGAAAAAGTTCATATGCGAAGAAACGACGAGCAAAGATGATAGCCATTTGTTATAAATGTGCTAGATGGAACTGTAATTTAAAATGTCGATCTTTAGTAATTCCATCTACAAACAGAGAAGATAAAATTCAGTTCATTAAGGATGGTCTGAATAAAGAGAATTTAGATAATATCGAAATTTCTCTTGACACGCATCCTAGTGGACTTGTACATTACGGAATTCGATGTTTGTGGAATAAATTCAAACCAGAATATGAACAACGTCTTGGGAATCTGACGTTAAAAGACCCTGTTTGCCAATTTGTAAGAAAATTGGATGGGAAGCTTCTCCCCGACTCATAGAAGGCGTTTAGGCCATTTCTGAACGTAAAATCAGAGGAAGATGTGAGCCACAATCACAACTACTGTACATACACGTAAGTATCTTTTATTTTTGTCGTGTGGTGAGATTTTCTGAATAAAAAAATGTGATACACGATAAATGCTTTCATTATTCTATTGAGTAGTTGAAGCGCAATCAACGCAATCACAAACTTGTTAAACAATTTTTACCTTCTTTTTCTTCTATAAATAAACATTGTGCTTGTTTCTTTTATTCATCCCTCAAACTTGCACTTTTCTCTGTTTCTCTCTAAATAATTTCTTTTCAAAAATGGAGTCATCATCTTCAACAAAAAAATTTAGCACAGTCTGCATTTTTGGTGGAGCTAGTTATGGAAAAGAGGCATGCTTTATCAAGCGGCCCACAACTTGGGTCGTACCTTAGGAGAAAAATGCATTCATGTAGTTTACGGAGGAGGAAGTCTAGGATTAATGGGACGAGGTGCTGCTTCTGCCTATATGGAAGGAGTAAGAGTGTTGGGAATAATTCCAAAACCTCTGGCTGAAAGTAAAATCACCGGGTCAACTATTAGAGATGAGTTTAGATCTGTAAATATGCAAGATCGCATAACTCACATGATAAATAATTCTGGCGCCTTTATCACCCTTCCCGATGGTTTTGGCACCCTTGAGGAACTTTTTCATGTGGTTACCAGAGCCCAGCTAAATGTTCATAAAAAACTAATAGGTCTGCTTAATGTCAATGGTTTCTTTGATGGTTTACTATCTTTCATCGACTACTCTGCTGAAAAGGGATTTATTTCAGAGCGTGCTAAACGAATCATAGTCGTTGCAACAACACCAGAAGAACTAATCAAAAAACTCAATGAATTTGTTCCTCAACCAGATCCAGCTCTAGCTAAAATTGTCTGGATGGAAGATTTTACCGTGAGAAAACGAAAAGTGGATTCATTCCTCTCCCTTTGATAACCCATATCGGACCTCTTGTATTTTTACTTTCTGTCGTATGTAATAATCGTGCTAAATGGTGGCAGCTTAAGGAGTTTCTTCTTGATCTCTTGACGCGCATCTATTCGCGATTTATGTATTTTTATTTTATTGCTGTAATTTTTATTGTGTGTTTTTCTATAAAAGCATTGATGGCAGCGTAAGGCGACTCTTCGGACTTTCTTGATGCGCATCTTAAAAATTGTGTTATACTTACGAGTATATTTTATTTTCTTTTGTTGTGTGCCTCGTATATTTATTCTCTTGCACATTCTAAAAGGCGTTAGCTCAAACATCAACTTTCTTAACAGGGAGTATTCTGCTTTTCTGCATTGCTTTTTATTTTTTTTAAACTGAGGTCAGTTTTATTTTCAAGTTTGGGGGTGGTTTGTTTAATTATTTTGGTGTTTTGATTATTTTGGTTATTTGCCTTAATTTTTTTTTATTTTATTATATATATATATATTTCTATATTTTGATTTATGAGATTTCTAGATCTGGCCATAATACCAATAAATTAGCTATATACAAGCTTCTAAAATCGTTTTAACCGGTAAAAAAAAATTGTATATTCTAAAATTTTTGAGCCTTAATCTCTCTTTCCAAGCCTTGTAGTTATCATATAAAATCGAGTCATTCGTTACCTTGAGAAAAGAAGAATCAGTCGGTTGATGAAAAATAGAACTGAAATTTATTTAATTTGTGGAGTTTTTGATTTTTCATGCTTAAACTAAGAAATAATTTTCTGCAAAAATTCTATTCCCTAAAAAAAAGGAGTCATTGGTGAAAAGAGCTACACGTTATCAAATAACGGTGTGAAAGCTATCACCTAAAAAAATGACGAAAAGGAGAAGTGTTGAGCAGCAACAACTGCCTAATTTTGGGGGTCTTAAATTTTGCAAAAAATAAAGGACCAACCATTGTTGGTGCGTAGCTGCCGTCTCACAAAAAAATTGGTGAAAAGAGCTACAAGTTACCAAATAACGGTGTGAAAGCTATCACCTTTTAAAAAAAAGATAGAAATTGTGTTGGTGAAAAGAGCTACACGTTAGCAAATAACGGTGTGAAACCTATCACTAAAAGGGATGTAGTTTATGAGCAGATTTGAATTAATTAGCGGATGAATTTCAATACACTCAATTTCGTGAATAATCACAATATTTGATGACGCTAATAAAATTCTTCTTCATATTGAGTCGAAAAATAAACGAGTGATCGAGAGCAACCATTAAAGGGAGTCATGTGTATCACGAGTGGGAAAGAAATAATCAACCTTTTGGGGGAAAAACCTTACATTTTGGAATTACAATACTGAAACCGTGTTTTAACTTCAAAATCATTTGTAGATTTATTTTGAATCTTGATTCATTTCTATCTACTGTATAAGCTGGTTGTTGTGTATTAATGGCATTTTGATCTCCTTTTCTCTTTTTATATAATTATTTTTCTTAATTTGTGTGTGTATTATTTTTCTTATTTTTGTCTTATTATTATTTTTGGAGCGTGAATAATATAGAGTCTTGCTCGGGACTAGCAAGAATTCAAGTTTGGGGGTGTGATAAGTGTCAGTTTTATACACTTATCCATGGTTTGTATCGATAAATATCACCCATAATTGAGCTAGTCTACTCGTTTTTTGCTTTTAATTAATTAGTTTTTAATAATTTTATTTTTATCGGATGATGATGTAAATCTAGTCTTAATCGGATTGAATAACTGATTTACTCAAGAAATAACATGTTTATTAAATATTCTCTTTGTTGAATTTTGATATATTCATGTTGTAGGGCTTTCCGAGATGAATTCGACAGTCTTTCCGGATTAAAAATCAGAGTTATATATCAAAAGTTATCATCCGAAGAAGATTTGGGGCAAAAACGCAAAGTCTGAGAAATTTTGGGCTGAAAACGTAACTCTCAAAGCAACAAGTGAGAAAATTGACGAAGCCAAGTTACGGCCGTAACTACTGAATGTTACGGTCGTAAGTCATCCAAGTTACGGCCGTAACTCCTTAATGTTATGGCCGTAACTCTTGACAGATTGTTAAAATTTGTCTAATTTTTTATACTTTTTGTGTATTATTGAGGGGATGGCTGGCATTGATCCGATCTATTGTAATAATGCTGGAGTTTTGGAGCTATTAGATGGCTTTAGGTGTATAAATAGCCCCCTTAGATCCTTCATCCTTCATCATTCAACATTCATCTTATAATTTTTCACTTCTTGTAATCATTTCTTTTTGTGTGAAGAACACACTTGTGTTCTTGAGTGATTTGTGTAAGTGTGGTATAGCATATGTTGTTCAGAGAGTTTATTGCTTCTTTCTCCTTTATCTACTAAGGGAGTGAGGATCAATTCTTTCTCTTGATTCAACTAATAATGACCACCAAAGCTTGTATGGGATTATAAACAAGGTTAGTCATGTTATTTATGTTTGTATAAAGATCTATTGTGAATTACTTATTATTGTGTGTGATTTTCATTGTTTTAACAATCTTTATTTATTTGGCCAATAAATGAAGATATTTATGGTCTTCATATGTTTCGAAAGAAAATATGTTTGATTAGATCAAATGATCTTCACTCTAAGTTGTTCTAGGGGATAGAAATATACCTCTAGACCTTAGATGATTCTTTGAGTTATTTTCATAAATCCTAATGCTATGTATTGAAGCCAATCAACATAGAAATATAGTGGATTGATTCAATATGTAAGGGGCGTTTTATAGTTCGAAAGAGAAACCGTCTTTTTAAGGAAAATCGAATCTACACAACATAATAAGTAAATTCATCTTATGATCTCCTATACATCTTCTATAACTAATGACTAACTAAGTTTGTAATCCCAACTATTTCATTTTATCGTTAATCAATCTATTATTATTGCAATATTTTTATTTCCTTAAAATATTAGAACTATTATTGCATTTTCTTTGCAATTATTAAACCAAACTCTTTAATTGTGTGTTTCACTCATCTTAATATCTATAAAAATAGACTAATAGTGTATAATTCAAATTATAACCAAACTTCCTCGTGGGATCGATAAACCGGACATAAAAAGTCCACTTACTACTTGATATGATATCGTGCACTTGCGATAATTACACTAAGAACGTGTCAACGATCAAGAACAAGTATCCTATACCTCGAATTGACGACTTGTTTGATCAACTGCAAGGGGCAAGAGTATTCTCGAAGATTGACTTGCGATCAGGATACCATCAGTTCAGAATTAAGGAATCGGATATACCAAAATCTGCTTTCAGATCCCGGTACGGGCACTATGAATTCGTGGTGATGCCATTCGGACTCACCAATGCTCCTGCAGTATTTATGCAATTGATGAATCGGGTATTCTTAGAATACTTATATAAATTTGTGGTAGTCTTCATCGATGACATCTTGATCTATTCGAAAGACACAGAGGAACATGCGGAGCATTTGCGTATCGTTTTGAGCAGTTTGAGGAATGAACAGCTTTATGCGAAACTTTCTAAATGCGAGTTCTGGCTTAAGGAAGTAACCTTCCTTGGGCATGTGATATCAGCTGATGGAGTTCAGGTAGACCTAAAGAAAGTCGAGGCAATCTTGGAGTGGGAATCCCCTAATAATGTGAAAGAAGTCCGGAGTTTCTTGGGACTTGCTGAATATTATCGCCATTTTGTAGAAGGATTTTCCAAAATCGTTCGTCCACTTACTCAGCTGTTACAGAAGACTCAAAAATTCATGTGGAACGAGAAATGCCAGACGAGTTTTGATGAACTTAAGAGAAGACTGACGACAGCGCCTATACTAGCGTTACCAGATGGAACTGATGGATTCATGGTATACAGCGATGCTTCAAATTAGGGTCTGGGATGTGTATTGATGCAAAAGGATAGGGTGATTGCCTATGCCTCTCGACAGTTGAAACCATACGAGGTTAATTACCCGACTCATGATCTGGAGTTAGCCGCTGTAGTCTTTGCTCTAAAAATTTGGCGACAATACTTGTACGACACTCATTGTCAGATCTTCACCGATCATAAGAGCCTCAAGTATATTGTCAGTCAGAAGGAATTAAATATGAGGCAGAGAAGGTGGCTGGAATTAATCAAGGATTACGATTTGAAGATTCTCTATCATCTAGGCAAAGCAAATGTGGTAGCTGATGCACTGAGCCGCAAACTTGTTTCTCTTCGAGTGTTGGAAGCACTCACATCCCAAACCAGCATTCAACGAGAACTGATCCGCGAAGAGATTGAAGTATGGTCACAAGGAGTCCAAGGGCAACTATACGTGATGGAACTAACTGTAACACCCCCAAATCCCATTGGGTTATTACAGTGCCGTGGACCCCACACCCGGAGATCCACCAGGCAAACATGACTAAAATACATTAAATTAACCAACAAGGGAGATCACAGTCCCTACTATGATATCCGACACAATATTCCGATAAGGAATTTCAACGACAACGATGGTCCTACATGGCCAAAAATAAAAATACAACAACATCCACGAGCATCTGCTCGGGTAATACATAATGACAATGACTGACAAACTGGAGAACACTCCAACCGACTGACAAACATGAACAACTCGGACTAGTATCGCTCGAATGCCTCGTCGCCATCATCATGCGCCTGTGTCTCAACTCTCTCCTCGCAAGCACCTAAAACATGAAAACATGTTCCGCCCCCACGGGGTCAGTCATCCAGATAATGAACATCAAATACATGTATAACATGATATGCATCCAAAGGCAGAATGAAACGGTACAATGATAATAATAATACGAGATGCTCACAAACCAATGTAAGAACCGAGCATTCGTGAAATACTATGACCATGGCATACTATTAATACCTGTTCGACAGGTTAGAACGTAAATGCCCAACGGCGAATCATAATTATAGAGTACCACAATGAATTACACGACATGAACCAAACCAGAACTGAATTAATTATGAATCACAATGCCCGAAGGCTCCAATGAAATTACCAGGACAACAATAAAGGCTTGAAAGCAACTCAGCCGAAGCTGTCAAATATCACAATCACATGAAGCCAAAATAGCCCGAAGCTATATCGATTAGGGCCGAAGCCACGGCACGAAGCTGTATCACAATTAGGGCCGAAGCCACGGCACGAAGCCGTATCACAATTAGGGCCGAAGCCACAGCATGAAGCCGTATCACAATTAGGGCCGAAGCCACGACACGAAGCCGTATCACAATTAGGGCCGAAGCCACGACACGAAGCCGTATCACAATTAGGGCCGAAGTCACGGCACGAAGCCGTATCACAATTAGGGCCGAACCCACGGCACGAAGCCGTATCACAATTTTGATAGTGTGCTACCTTGAGTCGGCCAACACGATAATGATGACTCACGGATGGGCATTGTACTCGACAGTCCCAATTCAATACCTCCATTACCTTAGAGTGGTCAATCGATAACAACGACACAACGGATGGGAACTATCCTCGACAGCCCCAATTCAATACCTCGATTGCCTTAGAATGGCCAACCGATAACAATGATGCAGCGGATGATTCAATACCTCGATTGCCTTAAAACGGTCAATTGATAACAATGATACAATGAATGATTGAACACTTCGATTTGCCTGAGAACGGCCAATCGATAACAATGACACGATGAATGAGTGAATACCTCGATTGCTTTAGAATGGCCAACCGATAACAATGATATGATGAATAATTGAACACCTCGATTGCCTTAGAACGACCAATCGATAACAATGATACGAAGGATGTCTCGGCACCTTTAATCAGTTACCGACAATGAAGAAGAGAAATGAATACGTCAACGCCTTTAATCGGCCAAAACAACATCAAGGACAAAACTCCAACATTAATAGCAATGATTACAACGACGTCTTAAATCGACATTAATATCAACAACAATGATCGATACATCGATACAGCGAACCGGTGATCGATACTAACAATAACAGCGAGTATCACAATGCCTTGAACCGGCCATTAACGAACAATAAAAACATTTGGCATAATTGCCGAAAGGTATCGTATCGAACGATCTCTTAATATCAATGAATTCATGAAGAGACTAAGTCTCGGAATGATACAACACATTCATACACATAAATGATAACATTAATCTCATTGACTAGTACAAGTATAAAACTTGCCTCTGTAATATCCGCATTTTTTCTTCTTTTTCCGATATTCCCATTTTGGTGTATTTTATTTTTAGTAGTTCGCTTGTAACCTTGTCGACATTTTGAATCTATGTTACTCTTGGAGTTTCTCCATCTGGGATGATCATGGTGATGTTTTGATATTATTCTGTTTTATGTCATGTATTATGGCATGGACGTTTGATTCTCGTGGAACTCGTTCGTTTTTGTAATTTCTTTGGTTTCACGAGTTCGTATAGTTGAGTTGTTCGTGTTGGGAGTTTCGGTTTGTTAATCCGACGTCGTATCGCGGATTTTGAACGTTTGGGCCGTTTCGTAATTTCCCTAAGTTTAGGGTATTCTTGTTATCTTTGTCGTTCCTGAGCCTTAGGGCATTCAGAATCACGCTTCATCGTAACGTTTCAGTTTCTGACTTAAATCCGTGGTGAGTGTATCCGTTGGTCGTGGATACACCTTGTTATTTTTCTCTTTTCGATCGTCTCCTCGTCGGGCAGTGTTTCAGACTATGGCCTGCTGTCACAGGCCATGTTACGGCCATAAGCCGAATATGTTACGGCCGTAATAATCGAGAGTTATGGCCGTAAGCTTCCTTCATACGGCCTTAACAAGGCTTCGTTTCTTGCCTCCTGGTCCAGTCCTGAGTTACGGGCGTATCATGTTTGAGTTACGGCCGTAAGTATTGATACGGCCGTAATGGTGTTCTTGATACGGCCGTATGTGTCATTCATCAAATTTGCCCAATTCTCTCCAGAGGCCAGTTACGGCCGTAAGAGAGTCAGGTTACGGCCGTAATGTTCCTATGTTACGGCCGTATGTGTTGTGAGTTACGTCCGTAACGCCTGCCAGTATATAAACTGGCAGCGGCCCAGTTTTCCTCATTTCTCACATCTCTCTTTTCTCTTCGCGACGGGAACGACGACTGAGGCTAGGCTTCGTCCGATTTTGATCCAAACTCCATTGTAAGGGCATATTCAAGTATCATATCATCCACCTATCACTAATCATCCATCGTTCAACTTCGAATCAAGGTAAAATCTCTTGGAACCCTACTTTTCGATAAATTGGGGGTTTTGGGATTTTCGTCCGATTCGTTCCATTTTGTTGATTAATCCATGATGAATATGATTAATCTTGTTGATATCATTAGTTTTCCTACGGATTCATGGTATATTTTCATAGTTTTGCGGAATTGAGAGGGTTTGGTTGTGGTCCGCCCTCGTTGTTATTTCTATACGAATATACGTGAATCATAGGCGGGTTTCGGGTGTATTCCATTTCCGTATTCGTCTAGAGTTGGTTGTGAGTATGTTCTTCGAATCGTTAGGTTCGGTTCTGTTGGTTCATAGCGTTCGTCGGTGATTATCCTTTCCGTTCGTTGCGTCATCAATTATTCAAGGCAAGTATTTTTGGAAACCTTTATGCTTAACGTGGAATGGTAATGTATTTTTTGTGTGTGATTTGCTCACCTCGTGTTGGTCCGACGGGATCAAGGAGGGAATCCAAAGGGTTGAGTCCTGGATTCATGAGCTTGTATAGCTAGCCAGTTCGGGAGGGTCCTTAGAGGCCTCGGGCGGGATCAATGATATTACTCTGTTCCCAAGGCGATGCATGTGCGTGTTTTGTTTTTATAATGTGGCCAGCTCGGAAGGGTCTTTAGAGGCCTCGGGCGGGATCTATGATATTACTCTGTTCCCAAGGCAAATTGTTTGACTGTTTGTTTCCGGAAAAGACATGTCTGGTTTTGGCTTTTGAAATTGATATTGGTGCATGTACTATGAAATGTGTAAGCGATTGGTTTGCCTTGATTACTTGTACTAGCGTAATTGCTAACCCCTTTGGGGACCCGTTTTGGGGAAATTCTTGTTATGGATTTCAGGTTATGACTATCCAGACGAGCGGGCACCGGGACAGTACGAGGATGTTGGCCTGGGTCATTGACATGTGCATTTGGGTCTTTTTTTATTTCTTTCATCCATTTCGATTTGGTTGTTCTCACAATTATAAACTTATAGATTGTACTCGCGAGTACTTAGGCTTTTTCATTTCAAACTCCGTATTGTATTACTTTAAAATTGTTACATTGTCGGTTGATGCTTATTTCGCCGGTTGCTCTGGGCGTACCTTTTTATGTCATATCATTTAAATGTGTGTCCTCGCTAACCGAGATGGTTAGTCGAGTGGAGTTTTCTTGTATGTAGCCTGGTGGGTCCCATGTAGGGGTCCACGACGCTGTAATATACTCTGAATATCTCGGGGTGTTACAGAAAATGGTATCGGAGAAAAAGGTTTATGGATACCTAGGCTTGTTGGTTATTTGGGTCTAGTCATGTTTTGTTTTGCACATTGTCACACCGCTGCCAGCATCTCGGTACTTCCAGTGCTCGTAAGTTATCTTATTCGGTCCTTTGTTTTCTTGCATTGTATTTCCGCTTTTCGAATTGTAGTTGCTTTTTCCTCCCTTACGCATCATCAATATACTTCTGTTATCTCTTAACACCAGTATGGATGCCGGAGGAAACCGTGGCCGTGGTCGTGGACGTGGTTGTGGTCGTGGACGCGGCCGAGGACGTGGGGCAGCCGGTGGTGCGGCCATGTCACATTCTTCGGGAGCCGGCAGTACCGGTGACCGTCACAGTCATGCTTCTTCTCAGGAGCGCGCCGACCTTTGTATTGCGGCCGTTATGCAGCAAATGGTAAACCAAATGGCGGCGATAGATCAAGTGGTTCAAAACCCCGATCAGGCCCATGCTAATCGGGGCGGAGCAGACCGTTGGCTCCAAGATGTCATCAAGATGCATCCTCCTCAGTTTTCGGGAGCATCAGACCCGATCAGCTGGGAGGGGTGGATCAAGGAGATATCTAAAGTCTTCATTGCCACCAACTGTCCCGAGGATCGTAAGGTCCCTATTGCCCAGTACTTTCTCACTGGGGATGCTACGGATTGGTGGGAGGCCGTTGGGCCCAAAGACCATGTTGCTTCGTGGGCCGAATTTCAAGAATTGATGGAGACCGAATATTGCCCGTGGCCGGTCAGACAAGCTAGAGTGCATGCCTTCTATGATGCTCAACCTCGGGATATTCCCGTGTCCCAAGCCATTGCCGATTTTAACAAGGAATTGGGCTATGTGAAGACCCAAGTTGTCGAAGAGAGCGACAAAATTTTTCATTTTTCCAGGAGGATAAAGATGTCCATTCGGGACTATATGTCTGGACTCGTCTGCACTACTTTGAAGGATTAGCAGAGTAGGGCCCTCGCTTATGATATGTCGGTGACGGCTAGTGATTTGGCTCATGAGAGCAAGAAGCAGAAGTCGGTCGGAAATTTTTCCGGTCCCAAGAGTGGAGGCCAGCAGAAGTCTCAGTCTGCAAATATTTCTACGGGCAGTTCGGCTCGTTTCTCGGGGAGCTTTCGGGGTGCCGCCAGAACCTCCGCTCGTGAACCCACATGCTTTAACTGTGGTGTACAGGGCCATAGGAGCCGACTATGTCCTCGCCCGAAGTTTACTTGTCATACTTGTGGACAGTTGGGCCACAAGGCCCCCTTTTGTGAACAGATCGACGGCCATGGCGCCGTTCTTCTCAACCAGTACCTATGGAGCTGAGTGTGAACCAGGGCTCATTTGCTCCGCCGCCTCCACCGAGTGCCGGCCGCGGTAGGGGTCGGGGTCATCCCGCTAGAGGAGGAGCTTCCAGTGTCGGCTCTGCCTAGCCGCGTATCTACGAGATGAGGAGGGCCGATGATCCAGCAGCCACTGTGGCGACAGGTACCGTTCATATCCATTCTCACCCTGTCAGTGTGCTTTTCGATTCTGGTGCTACACATTCGTTCGTATCGCTGGGGTGTGTGCGCCGTTTGAGTCTCGACTGTTTGTCGCCTTACGAGTCTTTCATCGTTAAACTTCCTAGTGGTGATAGGATCGTTGGCGATCGAGAGGTACGAGATTGTTCTGTGTTTATTTGTGAGAGAGCTTGGCTCTCTAATCTTATTGTTGTTGATATTGAGGGTGAGGATTTGATTCTCGAGGATGATTGGCTCGAGCGGCATGGTGAAATCATGAACTACCGCACGAGGATCATTACCATGCTAGCCGAGGACGGCACCAAACATTCTTTTCGGGGCGAAAGAGAAACCAGAAGTTCGTTAATAATGCCTTGAAGGCGATGAGTCTCCTGCGAAAAGGGTGTACGGGTTATTGGTGCTATGCCTTGAAGCCGGAGGATGGTGGAGTCGAGCTTTCGTCGATTCCAGTCGTTAGTGAGTTTCCTGATGTATTTCCTGACGAGTTACCGAGATTGCCACCGGATCGTGAGGTTGAGTTTGCTATAGAGTTAGAGCCGGGCGCAGCTCCGATCTCGAAGGCGCCGTATCGCATGGCACCTTCAGAGATGGCCGAGCTGAAGAAGCAATTGAGTGAGCTCCTTGAGTCGGGTTATGTTCGACCGAGCGCTTCGCCTTGGGGCACACCGGTCCTGTTTGTGCGTAAGAAGGATGGTTCACTGCGTTTGTGTATCGACTATCGCGAACTGAACAAGGTGACCATCAAGAACAAGCACCCTTTGCCGAGGATTGATGACTTGTTCGATCAGTTGCAGGGAGCGGCGGTATTATCAAAGATTGATTTGAGATCGGGGTACTATCAGCTCCGGGTGAGGGAGTCCGATGTGCCGAAAACAGCTTTTCGGACGAGATACGGACATTATGAGTTTGTAGTTATGCCTTTCGGGATAACTAATGTACCGGCGGTGTTCATGCACTTGATGAACAAAGTCTTTATCGAGTATCTGGATAAGTGTGTTGTCGTCTTCATTGACGATATTCTTATCTATTCGAGGAATGAGGAAGAACATGCCCATCATTTGCAGATAGTGTTAGACATTTTGAGGACCGAGCAACTCTATGCGAAGTTCTCGAAATGTGAGTTCTGGCTGAAGGAAGTGATGCTTTTAGGTCACGTGATTTCATCCGAGGGAGTTCGTGTGGATCCACAGAAAATAGAGGCAGTGTTGGATTGGGCACCGCCCACGAATGTGAAGGAGATCCGTAGTTTCTTGGGTTTAGCTGGCTACTACCGTAGGTTCGTCGAGGGTTTCTCGAAACTGGCTCGACCACTTACACAGTTGCTCCAGAAATCCGAGAAGTTCGTCTGGAATGACGAGAGGCAGTCGAGTTTTGAGGAGCTGAAGAGGCGTTTGACTTCAGCCCCGATTTTAGCGTTGCCGTGTGGCAACAGGGGTTTTGCTGTTTATAGTGATGCTTCGGGTCAGGGTCTTGGGTGCGTATTGATGCAGCACGGCAAGACCATCGCATATACGTTGAGACAGTTGAGGACGTACGAGCTGAACTACCCTACTCATGATTTGGAGTTAGCGGTAGTCGTTTTGCGCTTAAGATTTGGCGTCACTATCTTTTTGGCTCTGCATGTCAGATTTTTACCAATCATAAAAGTCTGAAATACATATTTACCCAGTGGGAGTTGAATATGAGGCAGAGGAGGTGGTTAGAACTGATTAAGGATTATGACCTCGAAATCCTTTATCATTCGGGCAAGGCGAACGTCGTGGCCGACGCCTTGAGTCGGAAACCGATTGCCTTGCGAACGCTTGAGGTCCTTACGTCTCAGTCTGAGCTTCGACGGGCTTTGATTGAGTTTGATTTTGAGGTTTTGTTGCCTGGGGCTGTCGGGTAACTTTGTGCTTTAGAGGTTTCGTCATCTTTGATCGATGAAATTAAGCTGAAACAGTTAGAGGATCCGATGATTACTCAAATCCGAGAGAACGTTCTTAAGGGAAAGTCTCCTGGGTTTGTGATTCATGAGGATGGTGTTTTGAGATTCCAGAGTCGGCTTTGTGTATCGAACGACTCAGAGTTGAGACAGAGTATTTTACGCGAGGCCCATGCTACGCCTTACTCCGTTCATCCTGGTTCGAGTAAGATGTACAAGGACCTGAGGAGGAATTTCTGGTGGAATAATATGTAGGAGGAGGTCGCACAGTTTGTAGCGAGATGTTTAACTTGTCAGCAGGTCAAGATCGAGCATCAGCGACCGGCTGGGTTATTGTAGTCACTTCCCATTCCGGAATGGAAATGGGAAGATATATCGATGGATTTCATTTCGAGTTTGCCGAGATCGAGGTCGGGCATGAATATGGTATGGGTGATTGTTGATCGTCTGACCAAGTCGGCACATTTTCTGGGCATCAAGGATACTTGGGCCCCGGAGAAGTTGGCTTGTGTGTTTATCGCGCAGATTGTGAGGCTTCACGGTACTCCGAAGTCTATTGTTTCGGATCGTGATGGCCGTTTTGTATCACATTTTTGACAGGCGGTGCATAAGGCGTTGGGTACTCGTTTGCGTTTGAGCACCTCTTTTCACCTCCAGTCAGATGGGCAGTCGGAGCGCACTATCCAGACATTTGAGGATATGTTGCATGCTTGTGTTCTCGATTGGAGCAATGACTGGGAGGAGCATTTGCCATTGATCGAATTCACGTACAACAACAGTTGGCACGCATCGATTCGAATGGCACCGTATGAGGCACTTTATGGGCGGCGATGTCGATCACCGATTTGTTGGAATGAGACGTCCGATTTGGTCGGGACCAAGCTGGATGTCGTTTTAGAGATGAGGCGGAAGATAGACTTAATTCGGGAGCGGATGTTGACTGCCCAGAGTCGACAGAAATCATATGCCGATGTCCGTCGTCGACCCTTAGAATTCGAGGTGGGAGACCACGTTTTGCTGAAGGTGTCGCCGACGAGAGGAGTTTTTCGTTTCAGGAAAAAGGGGAAGTTGAGTCCGAGATTTATTGGACCCTTCGAGATTCTCGAGAGAGTCGGTGAGTTAGCATACCGTTTGGCGTTACCTCCGGCCTTGAGTCGCGTGCATAGCGTTTTCCATGTTTCCTAGCTAAGGAAATACGTCCCGGATCCTAGCCATATCATCGACTATAGTGAGATCGATATTGCCGAGGACTTTACCTTCGAGGAGCGTCCCTTGAAGATTTTGGAGAACCCTGATAAACGACTAAGGCATAAGACCATCCCTTTGGTCAAGGTGCAGTGTTCAAGACATGGTGTCGATGAGGCAACTTGGGAAACCGAGGATAGCATGCGTGCTAGATACCCCGAGTTGTTTGTTTCTTAAGTTTCGGGACGAAACTTGTTTTTAGAGGGGTAGAATGTAATATCCGCATTTTTTCTTCTTTTTCCGATATTCCCATTTTGGTGTATTTTATTTTTAGTAGTTCACTTGTAACCTTGTCGATATTTTGAATCTATGTTACTCTTGGAGTTTCTGCATCTGGGATGATCGTGGTGATGTTTTGATATTATTCTGTTTTATGTCATGTATTATGGCATGGACGTTCGATTCTCGTGGAACTCGTTCGTTTTTGTAATTTTTTTGGTTTCAAGAGTTCGTATAGTTGAGTTGTTCGTGTTGGGAGTTTCGGTTTGTTAATCCAACGTCGTATCGCGGATTTTGAATGTTTGGGCCGTTTCGTAATTTCCCTAAGTTTAGGGTATTCTTGTTATCTTTGTCGTTCCTGAGCCTTAGGGCATTCGGAATCACGCTTCATCGTAACGTTTCGGTTTCTGACTTAAATCCGTGGTGAGTGTATCCGTTGGTCGTGGATACACCTTGTTATTTTTCTCTTTTCGATCGTCTCCTCGTCGGGCAGTGTTTCAGACTATGGCCTGCTGTCACAGGCCATGTTACGGCCGAAAGCCGTATATGTTACGGCCGTAATAATCGAGAGTTACGGCCGTAAGCTTCCTTCATACGGCCGTAACAAGGCTTCGTTTCTTGCCTCCTGGTCCAGTCCTGAGTTACGGGCGTATCATGTTTGAGTTACGGCCGTAAGTATTGATACGGCTGTAATGGTGTTCTTGATACGGCCGTATGTGTCATTCGTCAAATTTGCCCAATTCTCTCCAGAGGCCAGTTACGGCCGTAAGAGAGTCAGGTTACGGCCATAATGTTCCTATGTTACAGCCGTATGTGTTGTGAGTTACGGCCGTAACGCCTGCCAGTAGATAAACTGGCAGCGACCCAATTTTCCTCATTTCTCACATCTCTCTTTTCTCTTTGCGACGGGAACGACGGCTGAGGCTAGGCTTCGTCCGATTTTGATCCAAACTCCATTGTAATGGCATATTTAAGTATCATATCATCCACCTATCACTAATCATCCATCGTTCATCTTCGAATCAAGGTAAAATCTCTTAGAACCCTACTTTTCGATAAATTGGGGGTTTTGGGATTTTCGTCCGATTCGTTCCATTTTGTTGATTAATCCATGATGAATATGACTAATCTTGTTGATATCATTAGTTTTCCTACGGATTCATGGTATATTTTCATAGTTTTGCGGAATCGAGAGGGTTTGGTTGTGGTCCGCCCTCGTTGTTATTTCTATACGAATATACGTGAATCGTAGGCGGGTTTCGGGTGTATTCCATTTCCGTATTCGTCTAGAGTTGGTTGTGATTATGTTCTTCGAATCGTTAGGTTCGGTTCCGTTGGTTCATAGCGTTCGCCGGTGATTATCCTTTCCGTTCGTTGCGTCATCAATTATTCAAGGCAAGTATTTTTGGAAACCTTTATGCTTAACGTGGAATGGTAATGTATTTTTTGTGTGTGATTTGCTCACCTCGTGTTGGTCCGACGGGATCAAGGAGGGAATCCAAAGGGTTGAGTCCTGGATTCATGAGCTTGTATAGCTAGCCAGTTCGGGAGGGTCCTTAGAGGCCTCGGGCGGGATCAATGATATTACTCTGTTCCCAAGGCGATGCATGTGCGTGTTTTGTTTTTATAATGTGGCCAGCTCGGGAGGGTCCTTAGAGGCCTCGGGCGGGATCTATGATATTACTCTGTTCCCAAGGCAAATTGTTTGACTGTTTGTTTTCGGAAAAGACATGTTTGGTTTTGGCTTTTGAAATTGATATTGGTGCATGTACTATGAAATGTGTAAGCGATTGGTTTGCCTTGATTACTTGTACTAGCGTAATTGCTAACCCCTTTGGGGACCCGTTTTGGGGAAATTCTTGTTATGGATTTCAGGTTATGACTATCCGGACGAGCGGGCACCGGGACAGTACGAGGATGTTGGCCTGGGTCGTTGACATGTGCATTTGGGTCTTTTTTTATTTCTTTCGTCCATTTCGATTTGGTTGTTCTCACAATTATATACTTATAGATTGTACTCGCGAGTACTTAGGCTTTTTCATTTCAAACTCCGTATTGTATTACTTTAAAATTGTTACATTGTCGGTTGATGCTTATTTCGCCGGTTGCTCCGGGCGTACCTTTTTATGTTATATCATTTAAATGTGTGTCCTCGCTAACCGAGATGGTTAGTCGAGTGGATTTTTCTTGAATGTAGCCTGGTGGGTCCCATGTAGGGGTCCACGGCGCTGTAATATACTCTGAATATCTCGGGGTGTTACAGAAAATGGTATCGGAGAAAATGGTTTATGGATACCTAGGCTTGTTGGTTATTTGGGTCTAGTCATGTTTTGTTTTGCACATTGTCACACCGCTGCCAGCATCTCGGTACTTCCAGTGCTCGTAAGTTATCTTATTCGGTCCTTTGTTTTCTTGCATTGTATTTCCGCTTTTCGAATTGTAGTTGCTTTTTCCTCCCTTACGCATCATCAATATACTTCTGTTATCTCTTAACACCAGTATGGATGCCGGAGGAAACCGTGGCCGTGGTCGTGGACGTGGTTGTGGTCGTGGACGCGGCCGAGGACGTGCGGCAGCCGGTGGTGCGGCGACGTCACATTCTTCGGGAGCCGGCAGTACCGGTGACCGTCACAGTCATGCTTCTTCTCAGGAGCGCGCCGACCTTGGTATTGCGGCCGTTATGCAGCAAATGGTAAACCAAATGGCGGCGATAGCTCAAGTGGTTCAAAACCCCGATCAGGCCCATGCTAATCGGGGCGGAGCAGACCGTTGGCTCCAAGATGTCATCAAGATGCATCCTCCTCAGTTTTCGGGAGCATCAGACCCGATCAGCTGGGAGGGGTGGATCAAGGAGATATCTAAAGTCTTCATTGCCACCAACTGTCCCGAGGATCGTAAGGTCCCTATTGCCCAGTACTTTCTCACTGGGGATGCTACGGATTGGTGGGAGGCCGTTGGGCCCAAAGACCATGTTGCTTCGTGGGCCAAATTTCAGGAATTGATGGAGACCGAATATTGCCCGTGGCCGGTCAGACAAGCTAGAGTGCATGCCTTCTATGATGCTCAACCTCGGGATATTCCCGTGTCCCAAGCCATTGCCGATTTTAACAAGGAATTGGGCTATGTGAAGACCCAAGTTGTCGAAGAGAGCGACAAAATTTTTCATTTTTCCAGGAGGATGAAGATGTCCATTCGGGACTATATGTCTGGACTCGTCTGCACTACTTTGAAGGATTATCAGAGTAGGGCCCTCGCTTATGATATGTCGGTGACGGCTAGTGATTTGGCTCGTGAGAGCAAGAAGCAGAAGTCGGTCAGAAATTTTTCCGGTCCCAAGACTGGAGGCCAGCAGAAGTCTCAGTCTGCAAATATTTCTACGGGCGGTTCAGCTCGTTTCTCGGGAAGCTTTCGGGGTGCCGCCGGAACCTCCGCTCGTGAACCCACATGCTTTAACTGTGGTGTACAGGGCCATAGGAGCCGACTATGTCCTCGCCCGAAGTTTACTTGTCATACTTGTGGACAGTTGGGCCACAAGGCCCCCTTTTGTGAACAGATCAGACAGCTTCGCAGCGCCCGTTCTTCTCAACCAGTACCTATGGATCCGAGTGTGAACCAGGGCTCATTTGCTCCGCCGCCTCCACCGAGTGCCGGCCGCGGTAGGGGTCGGGGTCATCCTGCTAGAGGAGGAGCTTCCAGTGTCGGCTCTGCCGAGCCGCGTATCTACGAGATGAGGAGGGCCGATGATCCAGCAGCCACTGTGGCGACAGGTACCGTTCATATCCATTCTCACCCTGTCAGTGTGCTTTTCGATTCTGGTGCTACACATTCGTTCGTATCGCTGGGGTGTGTGCGCCGTTTGATTCTCGACTGTTTGTCGCCTTACGAGTCTTTCATCGTTAAACTTCCTAGTGGTGATAGGATCGTTGGCGATCGAGAGGTCCGAGATTGTTCTGTGTTTAATTGTGAGAGAGCTTGGCTCTCTAATCTTATTGTTGTTGATATTGAGGGTGAGGATTTGATTCTCGGGGATGATTGGATCGAGCGGCATGGTGAAATCATGAACTACCGCACGAGGATCATTACCATGCTAGCCGAGGACGGCACCAAACATTCTTTCGCGGGGCGAAAGAGAAACCAGAAGTTCGTTATTAATGCCTTGAAGGCGATGAGTCTCCTGCGAAAAGGGTGTACGGGTTATTGGTGCTATGCCTTGAAGCCGGAGGATGGTGGAGTCCAGCTTTCGTCGATTCCAGTTGTTAGTGAGTTTCCTGATGTATTTCCTGACGAGTTACCGGGATTGCCACCGGATCGTGAGGTTGAGTTTGCTATAGAGTTAGAGCCGGGCGCAGCTCCGATCTCGAAGGCGCCGTATCGCATGGCACCTTCAGAGATGGCCGAGCTGAAGAAGCAATTGAGTGAGCTCCTTGAGTCGGGTTATGTTCGACCGAGCGCTTCGCCTTGGGGCGCACCGGTCCTGTTTGTGCCTAAGAAGGATGGTTCACTGCGTTTGTGTATCGACTATCGCGAACTGAACAAGGTGACCATCAAGAACAAGTAACCTTTGCCGAGGATTGATGACTTGTTCGATCAGTTGCAGGGAGAGGAGGTATTATCAAAGATTGATTTGAGATCGGGGTACTATCAGCTCCGGGTGAGGGAGTTCGATGTGCCGAAAACAGCTTTTCGGACGAGATACGGACATTATGAGTTTGTAGTTATGCCTTTCGGGCTAACTAATGTACCGGCGGTGTTCATGCACTTGATGAACAAAGTCTTTATCGAGTATCTGGATAAGTGTGTCGTCGTCTTCATTGACGATATTCTTATCTATTCGAGGAATGAGGAAGAACATGCCCATCATTTGCAGATAGTGTTAGACATTTTGAGGACCGAGCAACTCTATGCGAAGTTCTCGAAATGTGAGTTCTGGCTGAAGGAAGTGATGCTTTTAGGTCACGTGATTTCAGCCGAGGGAGTTCGTGTGGATCCACAGAAAATAGAGGCAGTGTTGGATTGGGCACCGCCCACGAATGTGAAGGAGATCCGTAGTTTCTTGGGTTTAGCTGGCTACTACCGTAGGTTCGTCGAGGGTTTCTCGAAACTGGCTCGACCACTTACACAGTTGCTCCATAAATCCGAGAAGTTCGTCTGGAATGACGAGAGGCAGTCGAGTTTTGAGGAGCTGAAGAGGCGTTTGACTTCAGCCCCGATTTTAGCGTTGCCGTGTGGCAACGGGGGTTTTGCTGTTTATAGTGACGCTTCGGGTCAGGGTCTTAGGTGCGTATTGATGCAACACGGCAAGACCATCGCATATACGTCGAGACAGTTGAGGCCGTACGAGCTGAACTACCCTACTCATGATTTGGAGTTAGCGGCAGTCGTTTTGCGCTTAAGATTTGGCGTCACTATCTTTTCGGCTCTGCATGTCAGATTTTTACCGATCATAAAAGTCTGAAATACATATTTACCCAGCGGGAGTTGAATATGAGGCAGAGGAGGTGGTTAGAACTGATTAAGGATTATGACCTCGAAATCCTTTATCAGTCTGAGCTTCGACGGGCTTTGATTGAGTTTGATGTTGAGGTTTTGTTGCCTGGGGCTGTCGGGCAACTTTGTGCTTTAGAGGTTTCGTCATCTTTGATCGATGAAATTAAGCTGAAACAGTTAGAGGATCCGATGATTACTCAAATCCGAGAGAACGTTCTTAAGGGAAAGTCTCCTGGGTTTGTGATTCGTGAGGATGGTGTTTTGAGAATCCAGAGTCGGCTTTGTGTACCGAACGACTCAGAGTTGAGACAGAGTATTTTGCGCGAGGCCCATGCTACGCCTTACTCCGTTCATCCTGGTTCGAGTAAGATGTACAAGGACCTGAGGAGGAATTTCTGGTGGAATAATATGAAGGAGGAGGTCGCACAGTTTGTAGCGAGATGTTTAACTTGTCAGCAGGTCAAGATCGAGCATCAGCGACCGGCTGGGTTATTGTAGTCACTTCCCGTTCCGGAATGGAAATGGGAAGATATATCGATGGATTTCATTTCAAGTTTGCCGAGATCGAGGTTGGGCATGAATATGATATGGGTGATTGTTGATCGTCTTACCAAGTCGGCACATTTTCTGGGCATCAAGGATACTTGGGGCCTGGAGAAGTTGGCTCGTGTGTTTATCGCGCAGATTGTGAGGCTTCACGGTACTCCGAAGTCTATTGTTTCGGATCGTGATGGCCGTTTTGTATCACATTTTTGGTAGGCGGTGCATAAGGCGTTGGGTACTCGTTTGCGTTTGAGCACCTCTTTTCACCTCCAGTCAGATGGGCAGTCGGAGCGCACTATCCAGACATTTGAGGATATTTTGCATGCTTGTGCTCTCGATTGGAGCAATGACTGGGAGGAGCATTTGCCATTGATCGAATTCACGTACAACAACAGTTGGCACGCGTCGATTCGAATGGCACCGTATGAGGCACTTTATGGGCGGCGATGTCGATCACCGATTTGTTGGAATGAGACGTCCGATTTGGTCGGGACCGAGCTGGATGTCGTTTTAGAGATGAGGCGGAAGATAGACTTAATTCGGGAGCGGATGTTGACTGCCCAGAGTCGACAGAAATCATATGCCGATGTACGTCGTCGACCCTTAGAATTCGAGGTGGGAGACCACGTTTTGCTGAAGGTGTCGCCGACGAGAGGAGTTTTTCGTTTCAGGAAAAAGGGGAAGTTGAGTCCGAGATTTATTGGACCCTTTGAGATTCTCGAGAGAGTCGGTGAGTTATCATACCGTTTGGCGTTACCTCCGGCCTTGAGTCGCGTGCATAGCGTTTTCCATGTTTCCTAGCTAAGGAAATACGTCCCGGATCCTAGCCATATCATCGACTATAGTGAGATCGATATTGCCGAGGACTTTACCTTCGAGGAGCATCCCTTGAAGATTTTGGAGCACCCTGATAAACGACTAAGGCATAAGACCATCCCTTTGGTCAAGGTGCAGTGTTCAAGACATGGTGTCGAGGAGGCAACTTGGGAAACCGAGGATAGCATGCGTGCTAGATACCCCGAGTTGTTTGTTTCTTAAGTTTCGGGACGAAACTTGTTTTTAGAGGGGTAGAATGTAATATCCGCATTTTTTCTTCTTTTTCCGATATTCCCATTTTGGTGTATTTTATTTTTAGTAGTTCGCTTGTAACCTTGTCGACATTTTGAATCTATGTTACTCTTGGAGTTTCTCCATCTGGGATGATCGTGGTGATGTTTTGATATTATTCTGTTTTATGTCATTTATTATGGCATGGACGTTCGATTCTCGTGGAACTCGTTCGTTTTTGTAATTTCTTTGGTTTCAAGAGTTCGTATAGTTGAGTTGTTCGTGTTGGGAATTTCGGTTTGTTAATCCGACGCCGTATCGCGGATTTTGAACGTTTGGGCCGTTTCGTAATTTCCCTAAGTTTAGGTTATTCTTGTTATCTTTGTCGTTCCTGAGCCTTAGGGCATTCGGAATCACGCTTCATCGTAACGTTTCGGTTTCTGACTTAAATCCGTGGTGAGTGTATCCGTTGGTCGTGGATACACCTTGTTATTTTTCTCTTTTCGATCGTCTCCTCGTCGGGCAGTGTTTCAGACTATGGCCTGCTGTCACAGGCCATGTTACGTCCGTAAGCCGTATATGTTACGGCCGTAATAATCGAGAGTTACGGCCGTAACCTTCCTTCATACGGCCGTAACAAGGCTTCGTTTCTTGCCTCCTGGTCCAGTCCTGAGTTACGAGCGTATCATGTTTGAGTTACGGCCGTAAGTATTGATACGACTGTAATGGTGTTCTTGATACGGCCGTATGTGTCATTCGTCAAATTTTCCCAATTCTCTCCAGAGGCCAGTTACGGCCGTAAGAGAGTCAGGTTACGGCCGTAATGTTCCTATGTTACGGCCGTATGTGTTGTGAGTTACGGCCGTAACGCCTGCCAGTATATAAACTGGCAGCGACCCAATTTTTCTCATTTCTCACATCTCTCTTTTCTCTTTGCGACGGGAACGACGGCTGAGGCTAGGCTTCGTCCGATTTTGATCCAAACTCCATTGTAATGGCATATTTAAGTATCATATCATCCACCTATCACTAATCATCCATCGTTCATCTTCGAATCAAGGTAAAATCTCTTAGAACCCTACTTTTCGATAAATTGGGGGTTTTGGGATTTTCGTCCGATTCGTTCCATTTTGTTGATTAATCCATGATGAATATGACTAATCTTGTTGATATCATTAGTTTTCCTACGGATTCATGGTATATTTTCATAGTTTTGCGGAATTGAGAGGGTTTGGTTGTGGTCCGCCCTCATTGTTATTTCTATACGAATATACGTGAATCGTAGGCGGGTTTCAGGTGTATTCCATTTCCGTATTCGTCTAGAGTTGGTTGTGATTATGTTCTTCGAATCGTTAGGTTCGGTTCTGTTGGTTCATAGCGTTCGCCGGTGATTATCCTTTCCGTTCGTTGCGTCACCAATTATTCAAGGCAAGTATTTTTGGAAACCTTTATGCTTAACGTGGAATGGTAATGTATTTTTTGTGTGTGATTTGCTCACCTCGTGTTGGTCCGACGGGATCAAGGAGGGAATCCAAAGGGTTGAGTCATGGATTCATGAGCTTGTATAGCTAGCCAGTTCGAGAGGGTCCTTAGAGGCCTCGGGCGGGATCAATGATATTACTCCGTTCCCAAGGCGATGCATGTGCGTGTTTTGTTTTTATAATGTGGCTAGCTCGGGAGGGTCCTTAGAGGCCTCGGGCGGGATCTATGATATTACTCTGTTCCCAAGGCAAATTGTTTGACTGTTTGTTTTCAGAAAAGACATGTTTGGTTTTGGCTTTTGAAATTGATATTGGTGCATGTACTATGAAATGTGTAAGCGATTGGTTTTCCTTGATTACTTGTACTAGCGTAATTGCTAACCCCTTTGGGGACCCGTTTTGGGGAAATTCTTGTTATGGATTTCAGGTTATGACTATCCGGACGAGCGGGCACCGGGACAGTACGAGGATGTTGGCCTGGGTCTTTGACATGTGCATTTGGGTCTTTTTTTATTTCTTTCGTCCATTTCGATTTGGTTGTTCTCACAATTATAAACTTATAGATTGTACTCGCGAGTACTTAGGCTTTTTCATTTCAAACTCCGTATTGTATTACATTAAAATTGTTACATTGTCGGTTGATGCTTATTTCGCCGGTTGCTCCGGGCGTACCTTTTTATGTCATATCATTTAAATGTGTGTCCTCGCTAACCGAGATGGTTAGTCGAGTGGATTTTTCTTGTATGTAGCCTGGTGGGTCCCATGTAGGGGTCCACGGCGCTGTAATATACTCTGAATATCTCGGGGTGTTACAGCCTCAACCGAAGGCGATGAAATCCTTCCACGAACAACGAACGGCGTCCTCCGATAAATATAAGCGCTCGAACAACCTTGAATGAAATACAATTCATTCAATAACACAATATCGAACGAAAACAGCACAACGATCGAAGGAAACTCTTTGAGACATTTAATCGAACACTAAATGTTCAAAGTTCCTCAAGAACTTAAGAATCATCAATCGGGTTGAACGAATCAAAGATATGGATATACAATCCATAGAACATGATTAATAATGTTTACAAACATCAACCGATTCATCTAATTCGGACGGAAAATGAAATCAAAGCCAAAACTCCCAAAAATCAAATTTTAGGAGATTTCAAGAAATTACCTTGATTAGGATGAAGAATCCACAAACATGTTGTTAATCCACACCACAACTTGAAGAAGATGAAATTATTTGAGTTTGATGATGCTAAATCGCCCAAAATATCGCCCACAAATCGCCCAAGGAGGAGAGGAAGAAGGAAAGTGATGAAATGAGGATGATTCCACAAGAAAACGCTGATATAGGCAAAACTGTACTGTGTGCCGCGGCACAGGATGAGTGTGCCGCGGCCCATGGCCAAAAACTGCCCAGCACACTGCCTTTGTGCCGCGGCCCGGCCAGAAGGGGCCGCGGCCCGCGGTACAGCCCGCTCCAGCACAAAAAGGCACATGGTGCAGCCTTAGTTATTACGACCATAACTCCTTCATCCGGAATCCGATTGACTCACCGTTTGAACCATTGGAAAGCTAACTTGATTCTCTATAATATTGGAATGATTCAGAATTTTTGGAGTTTCCAAGAATTAATGGTGATTTTACAAAGTCGAACTCATACGTGGAAAAGTCGCTTAAGAACACGGAATTCAACAAAACGACACCGAGAGGAACTCGGATGACAAAAAGTGTAGAATTAATCATTCTTGTAATGAGGAAACGGTCACAATAGAGTTTCTAAGATGGAATTACACCAGAAAAAAAATTATTGGAAATCGAAATCGCGGATATTACACTAACTTCGTCATTAGTCGAGGAAATCAAATCTAAGGAGTTGAATGATTCTCTGACTCTTCGGTTATGTGACGAAGCAAAGAAAGGGAAGGCCCTAGGATTCGTGATACAATACGATGGAGTTCTGAGATTTCAGAATCGACTTTGCGTTCCCGATGATGATGCTTTGAGACAGACGATCTTAAAGGAAGCTCACAGCACACCCTATTCTATTCACCCGGGCACCAGTAAGATGTATAAGGATCTAAAACAAAATTTCTGGTGGGTAAATATGAAGAAGGACGTAGCAGAATACGTTTCGAAGTGTTTAACGTGTCAGTAGGTTAAGATTGAATATCAATGACCTACCGGAATGTTGAAGCCACTTCCGATCCCTGAGTGGAAGTGGGAAGATATATCAATGGACTTCATCACCAATATGCCATGGACCAAGACGGGAATGAATATGATTTGGGTGATAGTTGATCGACTATCCAAGTCGGCTCATTTCCTGGGTATTAAAGACACTTGGGGACCAGAGAAATTAGCACGAGTGTTTATTATAGAGATAGTCCGATTGCACGGAACGCCGAAGACCATTATTTCAGATCAGGATGGTCGCTTCGTGTCGCACTTTTGGAAGGCAGTTCACAAGGCTTTGGGAACCGAGCTGAACTTCAGCATGGCTTATGATCCTCAAATGGACGGCCAGTCCGAAAGAACTATACAGACAGTAGAGGATATGCTTAGAGCTTGTGCCTTAGATTGGTCAACCGATTGGGAGATTCATCTGCCGTTGATTAAATTCACCTATAACAATAGTTGGCATGCTTCCATCAAGATGGCACCATTTGAAGCATTGTACGGAAGGAGATGCAGACCACTCCTATGTTGGGATGACTCTTCTGACTTGATCGGGACGGAACCAGAATTGATTGTTCAAACTCGAGAGAAGATAGTTTTGATTCGTGAAAGACTGTTGCCTGCCCAGAGTCGACAAAAGTCTTATGCTGAGTCCGAGATATATCGGACCATTCGAGATCCTAGAAAGAGTTGGGGAGTTAGCGTACAGGTTGGCCTTACCGCCATCACTGAGTCACGTTCATAGTGTGTTCCACGTATCCCAATTGCGGAAATATGTACCGGATCCCAGCCATATCATTGATTTTGGCGAGATCGAAATGGCTAATGATGGCTCGTTCGAAGAAAAGCCAATCAAGATACTCGAGAGTCGAGTCAAACAGTTGAGGAATAAGCTGATCTCCTTGGTAAAAGTTCAGTGGTCTCGACATGGAGTCGAAGAAGCAACTTGGGAGACGGAGGACAGTATGAAGTCAAGATACCCGGAATTGTTTTCGTTTTAAGTTTCGGGCCGAAACTTCTTTTTAGAGGGGTAGTATGTAATACCCGGATAAAGTGGTGTATTTACCTTGTATTCGACCTTGTATTATTTGAACTTTGTGATGTTATTTACCGTAGATTGGTTTCCCGTATTCGTACCCTTACGATTTTGTATCTTCAACATTACATGCATGGTTCTGCACGTGCTTACGTACGCTACGGACTTGCGCTTAACGTACGCTAAGTCAGCTGTGTAACGTACGTTATATGTTGAGCTTAACGTACGTAAGCTCAGTCAAGTCAAGATCCAACAAAGGTCGGCGTGTGGGGACCGGATGAAGATTCGTGGAGATTGCCAGCATGAACCTGGACGGTTTTCCAGCACATGCAAGTCAACGTCTTAGCGCACGCTAGAAGAGATTTTTAACGTACGCTAAGGTCCTATATGTTACGTACGTAACACCTATAGCCTAACGTACGTAAGCGTATGCCAGAAACAGTCCAGTGAGCTCTGGCCGAGGGTTAATGTATGCTAATGTTCGAGTATAGCATACGCTAACCATGTTACGTACGTAATGGACTTTGTTTAACGTACGTAATGGTTTAAAATCTATTTAAAGGACCCGACCCTCACTTCATTTCTAACTCTTACCTTGGCCAATTTTTGTGTTCTTGAGACTATCCCTCACCTTATATCCCGCATATCATTATCTACATCCGATTTTGGGGAGCCTAGACCGTGTGAATTGGTGATCAAGCTTCCGGTGAAGAGTTTATTCAAGATTTTGTTTGTTCTTACATCTCTTAAGGTATGTTAACTCTACACCAAGATGAGAACTTTGTTCTTAGTTGTATTATGAGCTTTTCCAGATATTATTGAGCTTGTTTCGTCGTAATGAATCCAATACCATGTTTATAAAGGATTGTATTGGTTGAATTAAGGTTTCCATGGTTAGAGTTGAGCCATAATCTTTACCAACCTTAAGGATGAAAATTCTGAGATTGAACACACCTTGTTGATCCTTTCGTAACACTCTTCTTATGAACAAATGTTGAGGATTACCCCTGTGTAAAATGAATTCGTGAAGTTGTACATAGAGTGTGTTCGATTATAATACTTGCCTTTAATGAACTTGTGTAAATCTTCTTAGATGAGTAGAACCTTGAAAGGATTATTAGAACAACCTTTTTGAATGAAGAATTTGTTAAGAAGAATCAGCCGCGGAAGAACAAGAATCGTAGAGACGAATTAGCCTAGAACTAGAATGAACGTGATTATCTCATAATATTTCGATATAGCCACGAAACCGAGCATTCGAGTTAAGAATCGTAATTTGAGTTTGGATCATGGAATATAAGGATATGATGAATGTTCTTGAAATTTTAGATACCAATCTTGTGTTCCACTACAGTCTCTTGAATTCGCAAGTCTTTTTCCAAGCATAGTACTCGTCGGAAAATAGGACCGAGAACCGATTGTCCGTTATCGATAATTCATTTATAACTTTAGACGTTCGGGAATCATGCGTAAGTTTCGGGAAGATTATTGAATTTCTTGTTATTCCCTTGTACAAGGTGATAGATTGAGGGGCGACGACTTTCGGGCGAGTGACATTCGTGGGAGTATTTAAATTCTTGCCATCTTGAGGCAAGTATCGTATTTTAAACTTGTTATTATTGGATTGACGATCATGCGTATGCTTTATTCATGTTGTTGAACATGACATTATTTTCTTTGAGTTGTCATGGTATTTGTTATTGATTCCTTGAATGTTCACGTTGATGAATATGTTAATTTGCATATGCGTATGCATAATTGTACTGTTTATGTTGTAAATGATCCGAGGGGATCATGAGGATCTATACTGAGGGCGCTGGATCAGATGTCCACCACGCGTTGGTCCGACGGGATCATCATGGGGATCTATGCTGAGAGCGCTGAATCGTTGGATGGGTTTTCCACCATGCGTTGGTCCGACGGGATCATCATGGGGATCTATACTGAGGGCGCTAGACCGTTGGATTACCCTGTATTGTGTTGATGGAATCATGAGGATTCGCATCGTTAGATTCCAGTGATGGAAGTCCGTTTTGTATGCTTTATGATGCATTATTGATTTATATATTATGATACTTGTACTAGCATTATTTTGCTAACCCCTTCGGGGGTGGACATTTGTTTTGATGTTCAGCTAGCCTAGGAGTGGGGAAGCAGCCACAGTACCAACATGACGATGAATTGGCTCAGTGATGTGGAATATGTTATTTTTTGTTTTATGGTTATTTTCCAGTACTCGAGTACGCATTTGGTGTTTATGATTTTGGGGATGTTTGTAATATTGGACTCATTTGAATTGTCGAACGGGTTTTGAACTTCTTTTACATTGATGACACTTTAGTATTATTTCTGTATTTCTCAATTTAGCCTTGTAAATTCTTATACAAAGGATTTACGGCGCTGTAATTATTCCGAATATATCGGGGTGTTACAAGTGTTCCGGGAATTATTAATCCCGTGATGTGTCTTACCTAATACTGGTTGTAGATACATAGATGGAAGGTTCTAGATCCTTCTAGAGGTAGTAGGATCCTATTAGATGTCTTACCTTATCTAAGAATCCTATGTATGGAAGGACTCTCATTGTAATGCCTATATAAAGGCCCCTCTATCACTGTTATGAATACAATTGATTTGTTGTCTTTTACTTTCTCCTGAAACATATTCACAATTTTCTTCTCACTGTGTGTGAGAGAAGCAGCAGCATAAGAGTGACAAGTGTACCAGTGGTGTTGGGGAACTTTGGGACTGGTAAAATTCTCTCATCAAGTATTGTGATAATGATGGAGAGGTGGAATAATGCTCCCGCAGAATACTTCCCAAGCTCGCATGAGCCGCGAGCCGAGTTCCCATGAGCCCGAGCTCACTCATGAACCGAGTTATGTTAGTAGAAGGATTGGATCAAATTCGAGCATCGGGCGGATCCACTCACCACCAAATATTTTACCAAAACGATATCGTTTTGATGTCATTTTCGCTAAAACAATGTCGTTTTGGTCGTTTTTTTATTAAAAAATGTGAAAATTAAGTTTTTTTTGTCGTATGTTATTTTTTTTTGTGGTACATCGGTGCACTAGTAATTTTCAAATGCTGGATCCGCCTATGAGTTCGAGTCGTCGAAAAATGAACTAAGCACGAGCCGAGTTGATGTAACATCAACATAGAATTGTGTCCAGACAAACCAATTTATTTATTTATAAAAATAAATTAGAATATTTTAAAAATAAAAAATTACTTTTACCCAAAAAAGTAAATAAACAATTCAGTTTACGTGATTTGAATTATTAATTAAAAATAAAATAAAGTCCAAACTAAATAGATCAAACTTATCTCACTATAGAATTAATAAAATTTTTGAATGAAAATAAAAGTATCATAATTATAATATTAAAATTATTCAAATTAAATTGCCAAAAAAATAAAAAAAATACAATTTAGTTGCGAGTAGATCACGACTCCCGAGCCGAGTTGACGGGTTAGGGCGAGGCGATTTGACGTTACTAAATTTTGAACTAGACTTGCTTTAACTATCACCAGTGTTCTAAAAATATCCACTTAGGCCAATTAATCCCTAGAATGTCCACTACCAATCCGATTCAACTGATTTTGTCAAAATCCTGTCTAGATTTAATTTTTTCATAAAAATATTAGAGTATATTTATATAGTTATATTACAATGTTAAATCTTATCATAAACATATCTGATGTTCATAATTACAATACAATAGTCTTACTTTCTCATCTTCTGAGTGGCGTTTGAGGGCATATATAATCACATAAAAATCATTATTTAGGTATATATTTAAATTATTATGCTTAACTAATAGAATAATATTAAAATATATCTGATTAGTGCCCGATTAATTCTTCCGATTATCTGATATATCGCTAGGCAGTGCCTCAACCATACAAAGTCGCCTATTGATTGTTAGAATACTATCTAGCATGAAACCGAGTCCATCCTAAGTTCAAACTAAATAGTCCTAACAAAACCAAAAAGACCAAACTTGTCTCATTAGGGTGAGGCGATTTGACGAGCTCACAAAATTTTGAACTATACTTGCCTCATCTGCCACCAATGTTCTAAAAATCCCCGCTTAGGCCTATTAATCCTTATAAGGTCAGCTACCAATCCGATTTAGCCGATTTTGTCAAAATATTTTGTTCTAAAATAAAAATATTAAAATATATTAAGATATCTATAGTACAATGTTAAATCCTTAGTTATCGTGAATATATCTAATGTTCATAATTACAATACAATGCTGTCACTTTTTTCATCTTCTCAGTGCCATTCCAAGGCATATGTAATCACATAAAAACTGTTGAAAAACTTCACTTGAATAAACAACAGCAAAACATGAATTAAAATATAACCCTGCAAAACAATCACTAATTTCCTAACAATAAATAATTTAACAAAATCAAAGGACTGAAGTATGTCGATATTGAGTACAGAAGATCTATCTCCTTAAAGCAAATTTGTTGGGTTGGTACCGCCACTAGAAAAGGGGTTGGACAATGCGGTGTAGAGTATTAAACTCTTTTTGTTTGCGAAGCGATAGATAAGTGTGGAAAATAAATGACACCGAGATTTATAGAGGTTGGCAACTTGCCTACATCATCTCTCATTCACTATCTTTTTCTATAGGTTCAAGATAAATCTTTCTGCCTTATCTTCGATCGATTCGAGGTAAATCATTACAACCTTATCTTCTATCGGTTCAAGATAAACGGTTACAATCTTGTATTTGGTCGGTCCAAGATAAACTATTTTTCCTTTTCTATCGGACAAGGAAACAACCTTTATAGCTTTCTACCGGTATTAGAAAAACCTCACTGGATTTAGATTATGATTCTAACAATGTCGGATCAACGATCCTAATAACAGTGAATCAAATCTACAATCTTTTCTTTTATCTAGTGTATAGATGAGTGAATCAAGCACTCAAACTTTATCAATTAAGCTCAATTACAACAACAATGATGCATATAAGTATCTCAGATATATAGGAATTATTCTTGAAGTTTGTTGTGTGATGAATACCAAATGAAGTGGTATTGATAGGCTTCAAGCCTCAAGTAGCTGTTATTGCCTGATGACTTTGGGGTGCTATAACATACTCTTTAGTGTGTGCTAATGATATACGCAAGCATCTTCACCTTTTGACTTTGCTACTGAAAGTCTTTGTCCAATGGATATAATTCGAACTTATCGTGTGTTAATCATCCTTCATAGCATGCACTAGTTAGTCAACTTTAACTTTTCTAGATATTGCATGATTTTTGTGTTGAAAAGATTGTCTAACAGTATAAATTCATACATAACGTGCACTACTATTGTTATTAGCGTGCGTTATCTGTATCTGATGCAACTGTTAGTTTCTTCATTTTGTGTGCGTTGCTTCTACCTTTAGCATGAGTTATTTGCTTTTTGTGTAAGAACCACATACCTTACTGACTTGTTTTTGTAGCGTGTGTTAGGTTGTCCATAGTGTGCATTATTGTCTTTATCC
The DNA here is from genome assembly GCA_033398695.1 of Orobanche coerulescens. Lineage (NCBI taxonomy): Eukaryota > Viridiplantae > Streptophyta > Magnoliopsida > Lamiales > Orobanchaceae > Orobanche > Orobanche coerulescens. Next base: position 93,109,128 of record CM065817.1, on the reverse strand, counting down.
TTTAATGTCCGGTAGATATTCTTGTAGCGTGCGTTAGCTTTGTTTTTCCGTCCAGCTCTTCATCTTTGACTCTTGCTATCTTAACTGTTGTCTTGACTTAGTTATCAGCACATCATCAAAACTTTTAATATATATGTATGGAATGAAATGTTCCAACAATCTCCCCCTTTTTGATGATGACAAAATAACAATTTTTGATGGGATTTGTACCTGCAAAAATATACAGATCAAAGTTTTTGGCTTTGTCCGTTATTATTAGTTTTCCCATCTTCAAATCATGATGTATAAATATACTGTTGGAAATAAAACACAATGGAAGCGAGTTGGTGAAAATTTGATAAAAGTATTTTATGCATCCACGAGCACAAACCTATTTAGGCTTGCTAATTAATTAACTACTAAGATTAATAAGCAATTTAAATATTATTCATTATTTAATATATAATCTTGCTGGTAAATTCAATATCCTAATCTAGATCAAAAGATTATAGGATATTTACCTCTTGAGCGTAGTGGTTGCTACCTTGATCTTTTCCTCAAAATCTTCTAGGATATGATCTCGCCTTAATCCAGACGTTGTGTAGGCAACGAGCTACTAAATCTTGCTTGGACTGTAGGGATGGATCGGCCAAAATATTCCTCTCACAACTCTCGATTTTCTTTTTCTTCAAGTAGTTCCGATTTGTAGCAAGAATTAAAGTGTTATCTCAATTGTGGAATCAAAGACACAAGTCAAGATCCACAGTTAAACACTTGGAAGAAAAAATCAAAATCCCTTGTGTAGGATAATAAGTCACGGCCAAACCCCTCCCCTGTATCCCTGTTTATAGGCTTTGGAATACTCTAGGGATCTTAAGGAGGATTAGGGTAAGACTCCTAGTGTAACCCAACCTTCCATATTAAGTCCTTCCTACTATGGTTGAGTTCACTAATATCAATTTAATCCACTAAAGAATTAATTTGCACTTCCAACCCAAATTTTAATTTACAAAATCGGGCTCCTTATTTAAATACATTATTTCTCATGTTTAAGATATTGAATGTCCATTAATTAATTTAAGCTACTGACAACTTTAATTAATTAATTTCTTATCCAAGAGTAGCACCACTTGAATCTTATTATTATATCAGAATTAAATCCACCTGCAGAGTATAATATAATAATCATTATAGAGCTCCTCAAGAGGACATCATCATCCCGCATGATTCGGGACATGATTTCTAGTTATAATAATAATTGTCATATAAATAATATTATTGCCCAAGATATGAAGCATATTGAGTCAATCACTGTGACTCTCACTCATGGTAAACCAAAGCAATAAATATTATAAATACACAATTAAATATTATATGATTAGAATTAAGAAAAAATAATTATCCGAGATTTACGTTCTTCTTACAGTCAGTACAGAAGACACTAGCTGACTTCGATCCAATTCAAGTATGCAAAGTACGCTAATGCATGCTAATACTCAAGATCAAGTAATCTCAAGCATACATTACAACCTTTCACATAATTTGTCTAGAATTATATAAGTTGTGAACTATTATATTATTTTATAAAGCAACGATAATATGATCTTCCGTGTGACACCAACACACCACATTATCTACAATATAAAATAGTTAGACCTTTCATTTGCATAACCATAAGGTGAATAAACATTAAAACATGTGATTAAATGTAATTAATATTCTCATAGATAGTTACAGAGAAATAAGGTAATACAAGCATAAAGTATGCTTCACAGTATACAACCCTAATAATCTCCCAATTATACTCAAATCATGCTTTTAAGTATACTACTATATTACATAGTCTCTCATCTCTCACTTATACTCAAAGCAATGCTGCCATACACCGTAATCTTATTTCTTCCACATGTCTTTCAAAAACTTTGAGGGTAGGCCTTTCGCGAAAGGATCATCAAGATTATTTTCCGATATAACCCTGGCTACAACTACATCTCCTTCCATTACTAAGTGTCGTATGATGTGGTACTTGCAGTTGATATGTTTACTTTCTTTATGGGCTCGTGGTTCCCTTGAATTTGCGACTGCACCAGTATTATCACACTAAAGTGTAAGATCCTTTCGCAAATCGGGAATCACATCTAAGTCCTGCAGGAGTACTTGAGCCATATCACCTTTTTAGATGCATAAGAGGGTTCCACGTACTCAGATTCCATGGTAGAGTCTGAGATGCATTTCTGCTTCACACTCCTCCAACTAATAGCTCCATCTCCCAGAGTAAACACATAACCTGAAGTAGACTTGGAATTTTCTTTGTTTGATGAAAAATATGAGTCAGTATAACCCACTGGACATAGGTCGTATGATTGATATACTAGCATGTACTCCCTCGTCCTTCTCAGGTACTTGAGTATGTGCTTGACAGTAATTCATTCTGGGTTCGACTGATATCTAGCAGCCATGCCTACGACATGATGTAATATCCAACATTTCTACTACTATTATTTAATGTTATTTTATCCGAGTTATGTTGTACAGCATGGAATCTGTACAGTATGGATAAAAGAAATTCGGAATTGAGACAACTGTATTGGTATAATTGTCGTAGTTGGTCGACAATTACGTTTGAGGGTATCGTGTATCAGGTTATCGTCCTTTTGATATTGGGTATATCATACGAGAATATTATTAGATTGAATATATGTATTCAGTATGTGTGTAGACGTATCCAAAATGTCGAGACGGACAGGAACAGTTGGATTTGGCTAAGTATAGAGCCCTTAACGTACGCTAAGCTTAAGGACTTACGTACGCTAAGTTACTAGTGTTACGTACGTTATGGCCAGGGCATTACGTACATAACAAGGGAATAAGACATGACGAGCTATGGTCGGCAGGTGGGACCCCGTGTCGGCAACTTTCGGCGCGGATGTGGATAGGCGAGTCAACCCCGACCATTACGTACGCTAAGGTAGGATCATTACGTACGTTAACAAGTATGTTACTATAGCAAGTCAACGTACGTATTACGTACGTTATGGAGCAAGAGTTACGTACGTAAGGCATTGAACGAAAGGAGTTAGTTAACTCTGGACTGTCATTACGTACGCTACCAAGGAAAGATAGCGCACGTAATAGGTTGTTAGATATGTTAACATGGACATGTTACGTACGTTAACATGGACATGTTACGTACGTAATAGGTTGTTACGTACGTTAACATGGACATGTTACGTACGTAACGAACATAAATGTTTTATAAGAGGACGCCCGTCATTTCATTTCTCTCTGGAAGTTCACTTCATTTTCACCTCCAACCCTCAGAAATGGATTCTTAATTTTTCTAAGTCGATTTTGAGCTTGGGAACATGGGATTGGAGCTTGAGATATGAAGATAGTGATAATTCTTGAGGTGGTTACTTATGTATTTCATCTTCTAAGAGGTATGTTGGAAAATCCTTTCTGGAATTTCGGATTTTTGATGTTGTTGTTGATGAATGATTCGTATGAAGATGATTATGGTTTTGTTATTACGATTCTTGAGTCTATATGAACTATATGTTGAAGGATATGATGGTTTATGTCTTGATTATGTTGGTTATGATTATAGATTCATAGTGTTCTTGGTGTTCTTGGTAGGATTGTTTCGATTCTTGATGTTAGGAGGATCATACATTGGAAAATATGATAATATACACCTTGAATTATGAATGAGGATTGTTTAGATGTTAGAGGATATCGAATTACGTTGTTTTGATGGCTATGAACAAGGTTTCGAATCATTTAGTGTTCTTGAGGAACTCCTTGATGAATTGAACATAGCAAGATGATCGTAGGTTGAATTATCAGTATCTTTAGATATAAAGATCGAATGTTCGTTGATTGTAGTAGTAGAATTCGTATGTTCTTGATGAAATACGAATCATGATATCAATTTGGAATCCGAAAAGATTGTGATTGATCACCGAATATGATTGCCCTTACATTCGTATCCGTAATCGTATTTTGGTTATGAATTCGTAATTGTTGAGTTGGATGGTTCGGACTTATGTCTAATAGAGATATTGTGAAATCATTGAGTTTGTCGATCGGTTATATTGATTAGTAATTATCGGACTTCGGTTCATATGATGGATATGAATTCGTAAAATGGTTTGCGTATATTATTTGGTTTTATATATGATCAAGGTATCGTTGACCCGTTGAGTTTGATTGGTTGGCTATGTCGGTTATTGATTGTTATCGAATCGTTGCTATTTGATTACTTCAATAGGTTGAGATTATTGATTGGTGATTAGAACCGTATGTTCTGTCGTCTTCGAGTATGTTCGTGAATTGCGTTGGTCAGGGCCGAGGAGCTCATAGACGAAGGCAATGTGATTGGTAGCGGCTTCATCATCGTCGTATTCTTATTTTGTATTCTCATTGGTATGTAATTATTAATGTGATGTCATGATTATCATTGTTGGATATTATGGATGACCCCGTCGTGGGCTTTCTTTTTAGGTTCTTGAGATATCGAGCTTGTAGCGGTCGTGGAGAGATGAGCTTCCCGGAGGATACTGGCTAGGGCATGTTTTTGTACTGAGTTTCCTGATCAGTTGTTGTATTCTGCTGCTAGAGTATTTTTAATTGTTTGTCTTTTCCGCTGCGTGAGTATCTTTAAATGGCCTTTTGGTATCTGGTAACTTAGGTTACTTTGGTAATTGTTTTCTAAACTATTTTGTCGGTACGTGTAGGCGATAGTTTGACGTACGTTTTTAAACTGTTGAGTTTCGGCCGTTTGGCCTTGCCCTTTTTGAAATGAGATTTTACGACGGTTTTGATAAACGAGTTTTATAAAGTCTTCGAATATTTTAAAGATAGTACTGTCGTTAGGCTCTTGGGCAATTGTAAATGTTTGCGAAAATTTTCTTTAGCCTTGTGGGTTCCATCTCGGGGCCCACGACGCTGTAATATTTCCGGTTAAATCTGGGGGTGTTACAGAATATGGTATCGGAGCATAGGTTGAGAAAACCTAGGCAGTCGGGTCGAGTTGGATCGTGTTTTGTCGCGTCATTCGAGTTGTCGATTTACGAATTCTAGAGCCTTAGAGTTTTGTTGTTTACTCGGGCTTGTGCGTTATGTGATTTACCAGTGTAGTACTGGGGTTGTTGCAAACTTTTTCAAATGGTGTTAACATGTTTCTTCGGATAGAAATGTGTCGTGTTCTCGAGTTGAACTGATTTTGCAAAACGTGTGTTTTGAAAATACCTGTGTCGAGTAATTTCTTGACTCGAGACATGTGCCAGTATCACGGGGAATCGTTAGCTTCACGATCTGTAAGTATTTGGATTTTTGAATTGCATTGAAATTTATTGCCGTTCTAAGTTGATATGCTTTGAGATTAAGCAGAATATTATGCGTTACAGTATGAGGTGACAGAGTTGGGACAGGATTGATGATCTTGAGAAGTTATGGTTTCGGAAATCAATATGTCGGTTGAGTTTTGGAACGGAATTGTGTATTCGGGAGAAGTACTATGGATTGTTGAGAAGAACATGTAGTCATGTTAGTTCATTTTGTGATATATGAACTGCTTTTGAGCATTTGAAAATGATACTTTTCAAAATGAATATTTCACAGATGTTTTACAGAAAATGATTTTTGGGTCGAGACCCAATCGATTTTGAAATAGATTTATAACTCAGGACTTGAGGTCCAGAAGGGTTTTCTACTTTTTAAACTTCTTGTTATGTGGAAAGGGATATGGGCTGAGACCCTAATGTTTCAAAAGGCTTTCCTATTTTCTAAAATTCCCGAGATATGTAAAACGCTTTACCAATCGTTTATCTATTTTATCACTGCCTTTCAGAGTTTTGGTTTACTTGTTCAAATGAAACTTCTCGGGAAGTATTTCGCTATGTTGATTTGTTTCAATGTTTTGTCATAGCATATTTGAGGTGATCCGGGATGGATTAATGATTGACGTTGCGAGTCATATGTGGAAAAGGAGTTTTTAGTCGGAGTTTATATATTGAGATTTTGGAACTCTATTGTGCGGTTTTTCCGATGGAATATCAGTAGATATTGGTGATGAACCGAATTGGTATACAGGAGTATGGATGTGGTCAATCATTTGCATGGTTTTCATTTTAAAACTTCGAAATCGTGTGGATTCGAAGGAAACTGTTATCAAATACTTAGCACCAGCGAGCCAGTTTAACTTTTCAAAAATTTATTTCGTAGTCTTACGGAAATTTATGTTTTGAGTTTTGAAATTTTTGAAAGAACTTTTGAAAATTTGTTTTCTTGACGAGACTATGTGATTTCAAACTGTTTTGGAAAATGTGATTGATACACATACGCATTTAGTGCATTTTGCATATCATGGTGAAGTTCTGAGTGAGACTCACGAACTGGATAACACACTAACGGTACGAGGAAAAGAGATCCGAACTCTAGTATGATAGTTTGGTTATCCAGGGATGATCGGTTGATTGACCGGATAAGAGCAATATGCTGCATGTTGTAGGTTCGGGTACAGAATGTAATTTTGGAACTATGAGTAGTACAATTTTACCATAATGATTTTGAATGATTTCTTTGTAACTGTAGATTTGGGGATGGTGACCCCATACTGGTTGTTTTGGATATCGAGTGCTCGTTCCCACTCCATATATGATTTGGGATGTTCGCCGATTTGCGATTGGTTGTTTGAATGCCGAGGGGTATGTTCACCAGTCGGGTATGTTTATTGAGATCCACTGTATGTGATTGGTGTGTCGTTTTGAGAACATTATTCGTTTGTATATCGGTTTCTGTGGTTCTGTATTCATCGTGTTGGAGCTTACCGTGTGAGGGTATTCTCGGATATTGTTGATCATTCGTTGGTAATATTGAGTATATTATGTTGATGATATTCTCAGTCGTGTTTTGACCTTTGGATTGGTCGTATTGGAGTTTATCATGTTGATGATATTCTCAATTGTGTTTTGACCTCTGGTTGGTCATATTGAAGATTATCATATCGATGATATTCTCGGTTAATTCGTTGGCTGATCATTGTTAATGATCGTATAAGCGTTCAGATTTTGTGTCGATGTTTTGGAATTTGTGTCGTTGTGTTGGGCAGTTGCTTCACAGATGTATCATGTATTATTGATTTGTATCCGGATTGGGATTTGATTGTGCGATCAGACAGACAGGATCCGACATGGATAGATTAGGTCATCGAAGATGATATATTTTTGTTGAGATTCAGGGAATGTGATTGTAAGCGTATTGAGGCTTTACAGCGAAGTCACTTGCTAGTATCTCAGGAGATCGTCGATATTGCGCATTTGTAAGTGTACTGTTTGGTCATTCATTAATGATGATGATTGATTGTTGTCGTGATGGTTTCGGAATATGTTGGTTGAACGGTTTGTTTCTTTTTATGACGGATTGCAAGTTTCAAAGACGAAACTTATTTTAAGTGGTGTAATATGTAATATCTGAAATTTCTAATACTGTTAATTAATGTTATTTTATCCGAGTTATGTTGTACAGCATGGAATCTGTACAATATGGATAAAAGAAATTCGAAACTGAGACAGCTGTATTGGTATAATTGTCGTAGTTGGTCGACAATTATGTTTGAGGGTATCGTGTATCAGGTTATCTTCCTTTTGATACTGGGTATATCATATGAGAATATTATTGGATTGAATCTATGTATTCAGTATGTGTGTATACGTAGCCAAAATGTCGAGACGGACAGGAACAGTTGGATTTGGCTAAGTATAGAGCCCTTAAAGTATGCTAAGCTTAAGGACTTACGTACGCTAAGTTACTAGTGTTACGTACGTTATGTCCAAAGCATTACGTACGTAACAAGGGAATCAGACATGACGAGTTGTGGTCGGCAGGTGGGACCCCGTGTCGGCAACTTTCGGCGTGGATGTGGACAGGCGAGTCAACCCCGACCATTACGTACGCTAAGGTAGGATCATTACGTACGTTAACATGTATGTTACTGTAGCAAGTCAACGTACGTATTAGGTACGTTATGGAGCAAGAGTTACGTACGTAAGGCATTGAATGAAAGGAGTCAGTTAACTTTGGACTGTCATTACGTACGCTACCAAGGAAAGATAGCGCACGTAATAGGTTGTTAGATATGTTAACATGGACATGTTACGTACGTAACGAACAGAAATGTTTTATAAGAGGACGCCCGTCATTTCATTTCTCTCTAGAAGTTCACTTTGTTTTTCACCTCCAACCCTCAGAAATGGATTCTTGATTCTTCTAAGACGATTTTGAGCTTGGGAACATGGGATTGGATCTTGAGATATGAAGATAGTGATGATTCTTGAGGTGGTTACTTATGTATTTCATCTTGTAAGAGGTATGTTGGATAATCCTTTCTGGAATTTCGGATTTTTGATGTTGTTGTTGATGAATGATTCGTATGAAGATGATTATGGTTTTGTTATTACGATTCTTGACGCTATATGAACTATATGTTGAAGGATATGATGGTTTATGTCTTGATTATGTTGGTTATGATTATAGATTCATAGTGTTCTTGGTGTTCTTGGTAGGATTGTTTCGATTCTTGATGTTAGGAGGATCATATATTGGAAAATATGATAATATACACCTTGAATTATGAATGAGGATTGTTTAGATGTTAGAGGATATCGAATTACGTTGTTTTGATGGCTATGAACAAGGTTTCGAATCATTTAGTGTTCTTGAGGAACTCCTTGATGAATTGAACATAGCAAGATGATCGTAGGTTGAATTATCAGTATCTTTAGATATGAAGATCGAATGTTCGTTGATTGTAGTAGTAGAATTCGTATGTTCTTGATGAAATACGAATCATGATATCAATTTGGAATCCGGAAAGATTGTGATTGATCACCGAATATGATTTCCCTTACATTCGTATCCATAATCGTATTTTGGTTATGAATTCGTAATTGTTGAGTTGGATGGTTCGGACTTATGTCTAATAGAGATATTGTGAAATCATTGAGTTTGTCGATCGGTTATATTGATTAGTAATTATCGGACTTTGGTACATATGATGGATATGAATTCGTAAAATGTTTTGCATATATTATTTGGTTTTATATATGATCAAGGTATCGTTGACCCATTGAGTTTGATTGGTTGGCTATGTCGGTTATTGATTGTTATCGAATCGTTGCTATTTGATTATTTCAATAGGTTGAGATTATTGATTGGTGATTAGAACCGTATGTTCTGTCGTGTTCGAGTATGTTCGTGAATTGCGTTGGTCAGGGCCGAGGAGCTCGTAGACGAAGGCAATGTGATTGGTAGCGGCTTCATCATCGTCGTATTCTTATTTTGTATTCTCATTGGTATGTAATTATTAATGTGATGTCATGATTATCATTGTTGGATATTATGGCTGACCCCGTCGTGGGATTTCTTTTTAGGTTCTTGAGATATCGAGCTTGTAGCGGTCGTGGAGAGATGAGCTTCCCGGAGGATACTGGCTAGGGCATGTTTTTGTACTGAGTTTCCTGATCAGTTGTTGTATTCTGCTGCTAGAGTATTTTTAATTGTTTGTCTTTTCCGCTGCGTGAGTATCTTTAAATGACCTTTTGGTATCTCGTAACTTAGGTTACTTTGGTAATTGTTTTCTAAACTATTTTGTCGGTACGTGTAAGCGATAGTTTGACGTACGTTTTTAAACTGTTGAGTTTCGGCCGTTTGGCGTTGCCCTTTTTGAAATGAGATTTTACGACGGTTTTGATAAACGAGTTTTATAAAGTCTTCGAATATTTTAAAAATAGTACTGTCGTTAGGCTCTTGGGCAATTGTAAATGTTTGCGAAAATTTCCTTTAGCCTTGTGGGTTCCATCTCGGGGCCCACAGCGCTGTAATATTTCCGGTTAAATCTGGGGGTGTTACAGAATATGGTATCAGAGCTTAGGTTGAGAAAACCTAGGCAGTCGGGTCGAGTTGGATAGTGTTTTCTCGCGTCATTCGAGTTGTCGATTGACGAATTCTAGAGCCTTAGAGTTTTGTTGTTTACTCGGGCTTGTGCGTTATGTGATTTACCAGTGTAGTACTGGGGTTGTTGCAAACTTTTTCAAATGGTGTTAACATGTTTCTTCGGATAGAAATGTGTCGTGTTCTCGAGTTGAACTGATTTTTCAAAACGTGTGTTTTGAAAATACCCGTGTCGAGTATTTTCTTGAGTCGAGACATGTGCCAGTATCGCGGGGAATCGTCAGCTTCACGATCTGTAAGTATTTGGATTTTTGAATTGCATTGAAATTTATTGCCGTTCTAAGTTTATATGCTTTGAGATTCAGCAGAATATTATGCGTTACAGTATGAGGTGACAGAGCTGGGACAGGATTGATGATCTTGAGAAGTTATGGTTTTGGAAATCAATATGTCAGTTGAGTTTTGGAACGGAATTGTGTATTCGGGAGAAGTACTATGGATTGTTGAGAAGAACATGTAGTCATGTTAGTTCATTTTGTGATATATGAACTGCTTTTGAGCATTTGAAAATGATACTTTTCAAAATGAATATTTCACAGATGTTTTACAGAAATTGATTTTTGGGTCGAGACCCAATCGATTTTGAAATAGATTTATAACTCAGGACTTGAGGTCTAGAAGGGTTTTCTACTTTTTAAACTTCTTGTTATGTGGAAAGGGATATGGGCTAAGACCCTAATGTTTCAAAAGGCTTTCCTATTTTCTAAAATTCCCGAGATTTGTAAAACACTTTACCAATCGTTTATCTATTTTATCACTGCCTTTCAGAGTTGTGGTTTACTTGTTCAAATGAAACTTCTCGGGAAGTATTTCGCTGTGTTGATTTGTTTCAATGTTTTGTCATAGTTTGACGTACGTTTTTAAACTGTTGAGTTTTGGCCATTTGGCCTTGCCCTTTTTGAAATGAGATTTTACGACGGTTTTGATAAACGAGTTTTATAAAGTCTTCGAATATTTTAAAGATATAATTTTTGTTAGCCTCTTGGGCAATTGTAAATGTTTGCAAAAATTTCCTTTAGCCTTGTGGGTTCCATCTCGGGGCCCACTGCGCTGTAATATTTCCGGTTAAAGCTGGGGGTGTTACACATGATAGATATCTGGTCTAGTACAAAGCATAGCATACATGAGGCTTCCCACAGCTGAAGCATAAGGGATTAGCTTCATGTCATCTATTTCCTTTTGTGTCTTAGGACACACATCCTTAGATAGTTGAATTCCATGTCTGTAAGGTAGAAAACCTTTCTTGGAATTCTCCATGCTAAACCGCGTTAGCACTATATCGATATAGGATGCCTAAGATAAGCACAACTTACTTTTCTTCCGAAACAAAAGATCCTAATCCCAAGGATGTGTCACGCTTCTCCCAAATCCTTCATATCAAACTGCTAAGATAGCCATACTCGTACGTCCGATAACTCCTTCACGTTGTTTCCAATCAAGAAGATATCATCTATGTACAGTACAAGATGTAACACCCTCAGATTTAACCAGGAATATTACAGCGCCGTGGTCCCCGAGATGGAACCCACAAGGCTAAGAGGAATTTTCGCAAACATTTACAAATGCCCAAAAGGCTAACGATGGTACTATTTTTAAAAACATTCAAAGATTTAATAAAATCCGTTTATCAAAACCGTCGTACAATCTCATTTAGAAAAGGGCAAGGCCAAACGGCCGAAACTCAATAGTTTGAAACATACGTTAAGCTATCGCTTACACGTACCGGCAAACTAATTTAGAAGACGATTGCCAAAGTAACCTGAGTTACTAGATATCAAAAAGTCATTTAAAGTACTCACGCAGTGTAACACCCCCGATATATTCAGGGATATTACAGCGCCGTAAATCCTTTACATAAGGATTTACAAGGCTGAAGAATTGAATAGGCATTAAAAGGTACTAACAATTGGAAATAACGGAATTACGACACAACGGTTCTGACCAAATAAAAAAATAATACAATTGTTCAACAGAACTCAATAATACATCACCAAATTCAAATCCATCACAAATGACTTCGTACTCGAGTACTTATTGAATTAATGAATAAACAACAGATAAATAACCCGGCCGGAACATCACTCTGCACCCTCGTCGTCATGCAGCTCCAGTGGTTGTTTCCCCGCTCTCCTGGATCCTGAACACAAACAAAATGTTCACCCCCGAAGGGGTTAGCACAACGATGCTAGTACAAGTACCACAACATATTATTCATATCTCACGAAGAATAATAACGTAAACGACAAAATACCAACGAGTCTTCTCCTACGAGAAACTCATAAATAACATACACAACTGATAATCACAACATGATATCATAACATACACATGGTAATTCCGACGATCCAGCGTTCACTGCCTAGAACCCACGATGATCCCGTCAGACCAACCCGTGGTGGAAAAACCCGTCCGATGATCCAGCGCACGCTAGCATAGATCCCTCGATGATCCCATTGGACAAACACGAGGTGGACATACAACAAAGACATACATGCACGACAATATGTATAACATCAATACATAAAACTAATAAGGTACTTGCCTCGATTTGAAGACAATAACAACACTTCCACGAAAATGAACACTCGAAGGTCGTCCTCCTCAATCAATCACGTAACGAGACCAAACCTTAACAAAAGAAATGATAAAGGATTTATCTCACGTCGTATGAATGTTTAACAATTCGATTTACGGTCAAAAGTTCATAAAACGCAATCTGCTTGAACTGCTTAGCGCACGCTAAGTACTCTGTGTAGCGTGCGTTAAGTCTGCTCGATAGCGCACGCAAACAACAAAGCCTAGCGCACGCTAGCTATGTATGGTCGCACTTCACCGATCGATCGGTGACTCGTCTGTTGGCCTAGCGTACGTTACGTACCAAACGTATCGTACGCTAACTCGTGCTCGATAGCGCACGTTAATAATCAAAGCATAGCGTGCGCTATCTGTGCATGGCAGTTTACTGCTGAGCAGTAAACTGTTCTCGCCATGATCGAAACAATGAAATCTTCCGTGATACTTCATGTTACCTCCATGAATATCATGTATATACGATTCTGAATGATCTTACGGATAACAGCAACTTCGGATTCAAGGATATGCATACCATATAAACCATATTCCATTTCGACTACAATTCTTCATATGACGATTCGAAAAGCTTAACAGTTGATATCAACACCTTATATCAATCAATATTATCATGGTGAAGTTGTTTAAACGTTCCATCTATACTAGATACATCTTTCCATGATCAATCCTTTAGATTTATCCTACAATAATGATTGTCAAAGTCAAGTCCATGATTATTATGAAGTCATCTACTAGATTCGAATTACCAATGATAGAAGCTTCTCTTTACATATCCAGTGTAATAAGATTCGAATCATGATGATTATAATCAAGGTACTTAAGGCTTAATCATCTCAATATTCCAAACATGATATACTTTGGATAATTCATCTATGAAAATCCATATCTTGTTAACATGATCATCCAAATCGTTAGAATCCAACTCTAAGTCTTGAGATAGGTTGAACATACCTTAATATGATGAAAATCACTGAATCGTAATGTAGAATCCAACTCCGGTTGGTTGTATGCCACTCCAAGGTGCTATTCCTCTTCAATGATTACTCCCAAGTGATAGCCAATATATAAACACCAACAATATGTGTTCTAAGTATGTAGTAGGATATCTCAGCTCTCTGGCCTCTCAAGTATGCAGAAGGAACGAGTAAAATGTAAGCCAAAACGAGTTGTTGTCCCATTTATAATATTCTGCATTTTAACAAGTTAGCGCACGCTACTAAGCATTCCTTAGCGTGCGCTAATAATGGTTGACTTCAGAATTGTCCGGGTGCGTCTGCGGGAATCTTATCCGGACCCATGTCCCGGCTGGCGCATGTGCTAGCCGTCCCGCTCAATAATTGAGTCCTTAGCGCACGCAAATCCTACCTGCATAGCGTGCGCTAATAATAGCCCGATAGCGCGCGTTAAGATACATTCTTAGCGTGCGCTATCACGAGGTTGTATGAGCAATTTTGCATGTTTCTATACTTATGTACAATGATATCAATGCACGAAATATCATACTCCAATAATCAAAACCACCAATCCGAATAATACAAGGTTTGAATACAGATGAAATACACCGTAATAAATCCGGATATTACATACTCTCCTACTAAAAAGGAGTTTCGTCCCGAAACTCAAGACGAAAATAACTCGGGATATCTAGACTTCATAACAGCTTCCGTTTCCCAAGTGGCTTCTTCCATTCCGTGACGTGACCATTGAACTTTGACCAAAACGATTGGTTTGTTCCTCAGCTGCTTAACTCGACTTTCGAGTATCTTGACTGGTCTTTCTTCAAACGTCCCATCCTGCGCGACTTCGATCTCGCCGAAATCAATGATATGACTAGGATCTAGTATATACCTCCGTAACTGGGATACGTGGAACACATTATGAACATGGCACAATGACGGCGGCAATGCCAATCTGTATGCCAACTCCCCAACTCTCTCGAGGATCTCAAATGGTCCGATATATCTCGGACTCAGCTTTCCTTTCCTTCCGAAACGAAAGATTCCCCGAGTAGGAGAAACCTTCAAAAGTACATGGTCTCCAGTATTGAACTACAATGGGCGACGGCGTACGTCCGCATAGGATTTCTGGCGACTCTGGGCGGTCAACAGCCTTTCACGAATCAAGTCTATCTTCTCTCGAGTCTGCACGATCAACTCTGGTTCTGTTCCGATCAAGTCTGACGAATCGTCCCAGCATAGGGGCGATCTGCATCTCCTTCCGTATAATGCCTCAAACGGTGCCATCTTAATGGAAGCATGCCAACTATTGTTGTAGGTAAATTCAATCAACGGTAGATGAACTTCCCAATCGTTTGACCAATCTAAGGCACAGGCCCTCAGCATGTCTTCCACCGTTTGTATAGTTCTCTCAGATTGTCCGTCAGTCTGCGGGTGATAAGCTGTACTGAAGTTCAATTCGGTCCCCAAGGCCTTATGAACTCCTTTCCAAAAGTGAGATACAAAACGGCCGTCTCGATCAGAAACAATGGTCTTCGGCGTACCATGCAATCGAACTATCTCCGAAATAAATACTCGTGCCAACCTCTCTGGTCCCCACGTATCCTTAATGCCTAGAAAATGAGCTGATTTGGTTAAACGATCAACTATCACCCAAATCATGTTCATTCCTATCCTGGTTTTCGGCATATTAGTGATAAAGTCCATCGATATGTCCTCCCACTTCCATTCAGGAATCGGGAGTGGCTTCAACATTCCGGCAGGCCGTTGATGCTCGATCTTAACCTGCTGACAAGTCAAGCACTTCGAAACATAGTCTGCTACATCTTTCTTCATGTTGCCCCACCAGAAATTCTGCTTCAAGTCCTTATACATCTTACTGGTGCTCGGGTGGATAGAATAGGGCGAACTGTGAGCTTCCTTCATAATCGTCTGTTTCAGAAAATCAACATTGGGAACGCAGAGTCGGTTCTGAAATCTCAAAACTCCATCATCATGAATTATGAATCCGGGGGCCTTTCCTTTGATCACTTCATCACGTAACCGGATCATCAGAGGATCATCTGTCTGTTTAGATTTGATTCCTTCGATTAATGATGAAGTTATCTCCATCACGCACAGTTGTCCTTGGACTCTTTGTAACCATACCTCAATTCCTTCACGAATCATATCTCGTTGAAGGCTAAGTTGGGAGGTCAGCATCTCCAGCATCTGAATAGAAACAGGCTTGCGGCTAAGTGCATCGGCCACTACATTCGCTTTGGCTGGATGATATAAAATCTCCAAGTCATAGTCCTTAATCAGTTCCAACCATCTTCTTTGCCGCATATTCAACTCTTTCTGACTGAATATGTACTTGAGACTCTTATGATCTGTAAAGATCTGACAGTGAGTCCCGTACAGATAATGCCTCCAGATCTTCAAAGCAAAAACTACTGCTGCTAGCTCCAAATCATGTGTCGGGTAATTCACTTCATAAGGTTTCAGCTGTCGCGACGCATAAGCGATTACATTATCGTTCTGCATCAATACGCATCCATGTCCTTGGTTCGAAGCATCACTGTAAACTATAAATCCTCCAGTTCCCTGTGGAAGTGATAGAATCGGTGCCGTCGTCAATCTCTTCTTCAATTCATCAAAACTAATCTGACACAACTCATTCCACTCAAACTTTTGAGTTTTCTGCAGGAGTCGAGTAAGTGGGCGGGAGACTTTAGAAAACCCTTCCACGAATCGACAATAGTATCCAGCAAGTCCCAAGAAGCTTCAGACCTCTTTCACGTTCTTTGGAGGCTTCCAATCCAATATTGCTTCGATCTTCTGAGGATCTACTCGGACTCCTTTAGCTGGCACCACATGGCCGAGGAACATTACTTCCTTTAGCCAGAATTCACACTTAGAAAGTTTGGCGTACAATTGTTCGTTTCTCAAAAGTTCCAATACAATCCGCAAATGCTGCGCATGTTCTTCCGGGCTCTTAGAATGCACCAGAATGTCATCAATGAACACGACCACAAATTTGTCCAAAAATTCAATGAACACTCAGTTCATCAATTGCATAAATACAGCAGGTGCGTTAGTGAGACCAAACGGCATCACTACAAACTCATAATGTCCGTAGCGAGTTCTGAACGCTGATTTCGGAACATCAGATTCCTTAATCCTCAGCTGATGGTATCCTGATCTTAGATCGATTTTAGAAAATACTGTTGCCCCTTGCAGCTGGTCAAACAAATCATCAATCCGTGGCAACGGATACTTGTTCTTAATCGTCATCTTGTTCAGCTCTCGATATTCAATACACAGTCGAAGCGATCCATCCTTCTTTCGGACAAAAAGAACTGGCGCTCCCCAGGGTGAAACGCTTGGCTGAATATAGCCTTTGTCCAGTAACTCCTCCAGCTGCTTCTTCAGTTCGTACATCTCAGTAGGTGCCATACGATACGGCGCCTTAGAAATTGGTGTAGCTCCGGGTTCTAGCTCAATGGTAAATTCCACATCCCTTCGTGGAGGTAGTCCAGGTAATTCGTCAGGAAATACATCTGTAAATTTGTTCACAACAGGAATGGATGAAAGTTTCACAATTTCGTCTTCTTTCTTCATTGCATAACACCAATATCCGGTACAGCCCTGTTTCAACAATCTGACAGCTTTCATCGCTTTGATCAATTTTCCTGAGCTTCCCGGTTTCCACCCCTCGAACAATATTTCGGAACCATCGTCAGCGATCAGCGAGATATTCCTCCTTCGGTAGTTCACAATTGCTCCATATCGATTAAGCCAATCGTCTCCGAGTATCAGGTTATCTCCTTGCATTTCTATCACGATCAGATTTGAGAGCCACTCTCTGCCTCCAAATGATACAGGGAAATTTCTAGTTTCTAAATTTCCGACAATCCTCTCTCCACTCGGTAAACCAACAACATAAGGTTCACAAGTATGAAAACCGGAAATATTCAAACGATTTACACAAGACAAAGATATAAAAGAATGCGTAGCTCCTGTATCGAATAAAACGCTAACTGGCTGGGAAAGGATCTGAACAGTACCTGATGCGACAACAGCATCCTGATCGTCTGTCCTTCTCATCTCGTACCGATGTGGGGGAGCAGATCCGGCACTCGATGTCCCCTTCCAGTCCCATTGTCCTCTGCCTCGCCCGCGGCCAAAATTCTGAGGCATCTGAACACTTTCTTTGCGTCGTGGAATCTTGGCCTCATACGGGTATTTGTGGTGTACGAGCTCTAAAAGACTTTGCGGCCTCTTCACAAAACACCGCCCGATGTCCCTCTCGTCCACAATCAAAACAAGTCACGGCGGAAGGGGGCAATTCCGTCGATAGTGCCCGTCTGGCGCGATTAAAGCATTTCTGGTAACATCGGTAATAGTCGATGTCGCTCAGAAGTTCTTTCCGCTCCTAGCAGGTGCGGAGGTTTCTTGAAAGAGTGAAAGGATGACTGGGCCTTACGGGCCCATTTGTTCTCGTGCTGTAAAAGTACCAGAGACTTTCTGTTTCTTGGTTTCCGCAAATTTCTCCATGGCTGCTTCCTTGATCTCATATGCCAATGCCTTATCCTGGTATTGGCGGAGTGTGGTACATTCAAATCCGGACATGTACCTCTGGACTTCTGGTTTCATTCTCATATCGAAATGGATCATCATTTACGCATGCATTACGACCGGATGTCGAACAAATGCCATTTGTTGGTTAAACGTCTTAATCGCACAGGATGCGCACGTCGGAAGGCCGAGCGGAGAAAAACTCCCGAACTTTGGCTTCCCTCACGGGACGAGGGCAATCTTGAGCTTCCATCATCAATCTAAACTCTGTCAATCGGCATCATGGTCTACGGGCCGGATGGCTTCCCACCATTCGGATGCTTCCCTATCGAGAAAATATTGAGCGATAGAGGCTCTCACGTCGTCAGGCGATTAATTCGGCAAAGATTTTCTCCAGTTCCTTCAACCAATGATCCCGGTGGGAGTCTCGGAAATACGTCGAATTTGGGTGGTTGCATCTTCGCCACCTCTTGCGACCACCGGTCACCTCGGTTTCCCATGCAGGATCCCTTGATGTCTCTCTCCTGCCGTAGTCCTACCGCCACTTGCATTCGGTCCACGACACAGGCGGCCCAGGTCATCTGGTTCACCACTTGATGAAGGATCTCTGCAGTACAGGATCTGGTTCGTTATTAATAGATTGTTGCGGCTACTTTGAGCTATGGCTTTGGTTAGAAGGCGACGCTTCCCTTTCGGCATTTCTCCGTCCGCGTCCACGACCGCGACCACGTCCACGTCCGCCTCTCAACATACTGTAAGCATAAATACTCAATATACAGGAAACAGCATCGTTCTAATATTCAAGTATAAAGTGACACAACATGTAAAGAACGAGATAGAGTTTAGGAACTTACAACCACCGTTCGCATGAAGACGTAGGCAGTGCAGTGATGTCATTTACGGCCGGTTACCTCAAAAGACATAAATGACCCCTATTTTAACCCAACGACCAAGATATCCATAATCTTAGCTCCGATACCATATTCTGTAACACCCCCGATATATTCAGGGTTATTACAGCGCCGTAAATCCTTTACATAAGGATTTACAAGGCTGAAGAATTGAATAGGCATTAAAAGGTACTAACAATTGGAAATAACGGAATTACAACACAACGGTTCTGACCAAATACAAAAATAATACAATTGTTCAACAGAACTCAATAATATATCACCAAATTCAAATCCATCACAAATGACTTCGTACTCGAGTACTTATTGAATTAACGAATAAACAACAGATAAATAACCCGGCCGGAACATCACTCTGCACCCTCGTCGTCATGCAGCTCCAGTGGTTGTTTCCCCGCTCTCCTGGATCCTGAACACAAACAAAATGTTCACCCTCAAAGGGGTTAGCACAACGATGCTAGTACAAGTACCACAACATATTATTCATATCTCACGAAGAATAATAACGTAAACGACAAAATACCAACGAGTCTTCTCCTACGAGAAACTCATAAATAACATACACAACTGATAATCACAACATGATATCATAACATACACATGGTAATTCCGACGATCCAGCGTTCACTGCCTAGAACCCACGATGATCCCGTCAGACCAACCCGTGGTGGAAAAACCCATCCGATGATCCAGCGCACGCTAGCATAGATCCCTCGATGATCCCGTCGGACCAACACGAGATGGACATACAACAACGACATACATGCACGACAATATGTATAACATCAATACATAAAACGAGTAAGGTACTTGCCTCGATTTGAAGACAATAACAACACTTCCACGAAAATGAACACTCGAAGGTCGTCCTCCTCAATCAATCACGTAACGAGACCAAACCTTAACAAAAGAAATGATAAAGGATTTATCTCACGTCGTATGAATGTTTAACAATTTGATTTACGGTCAAAAGTTCATAAAACGCAATCTGCCTGAACTGCTTAGCGCACGCTAAGTACTCTGTGTAGCGTGCGTTAAGTCTGCTCGATAGCACACGCAAACAACAAAGCCTAGCGCACGCTAGCTATATATGGTCAGTACTTCACTGATCAGTCGACTGAATCGTCTGTTGGCCTAGCGTACGTTACGTACCAAACGTAGCGTACGCTAACTCGTGCTCGATAGCGCACGTTAATAATCAAAGCATAGCGTGCGCTATCTGTGCATGGCGGTTTCTTTGGCCGGCGATAAGCTGTTCTCGCCATGATCGAAACAATGAAATCTTCCATGATACTTCATGTTACCTCCATGAATATCATGTATATACGATTCTGAATGATCTTACGGATAACAACAACTTCGGATTCAAGGATATGCATACCATATAAACCATTTTCCATTTCGACTACAATTCTTCATATGACGATTCGAAAAGCTTAACGGTTGATATCAACACCTTATATCAATCAATATTATCATGCTGAAGTTGTTTAAACGTTCCATCTATACTAGATACATCTTTCCATGATCAATCCTTTAGATTTATCCAACAATAATGATTGTTAAAGTCAAATCCATGATTATTATGAAGTCATCTACTAGATTCGAATTACCAATGATAGAAGCTTCTCTTTACATATCCAGTGTAATAAGATTCGAATCATGATGATTATAATCAAGGTACTTAAGGCTTAATCATCTCAATATTCCAAACATGATATACTTTGGATAATTCATCTATGAAAATCCATATCTTGTTAACATGATCATCCAAATCGTTAGAATCCAACTCTAAGTCTTGAGATAGGTTGAACATACCTTAATATGATGAAAATCACTGAATCGTAAGGTAGAATCCAACTCCGGTTGGTTGTATGCCACTCCAAGGTGCTATTCCTCTTCAATGATTACTCCCAAGTGATAGCCAATATATAAACACCAACAATATATGTTCTAAGTATGTAGTAGGATATCTCAGCTCTCTGGCCTCTCAAGTATGCAGAAGGAACGAGTAAAATGTAAGCCAAAACGAGTTTTTGTCCCATTTATAATATTCTGCATTTTAACAAGTTAGCGCACGCTACTAAGCATTCCTTAGCGTGCGCTAATAATGGTTGACTTCAGAATTGTCCGGGTGCGTCCGCGGGAATCTTATCCGGACCCATGTCCCGGCTGGCGCATGTGCTAGCCGTCCCGCTCAATAATTGAGTCCTTAGCGCACGCAAATCCTACCTGCATAGCGTGCGCTAATAATAGCCCGATAGCGCGCGTTAAGATACATTCTTAGCGAGCGCTATCACGAGGTTGTTTGAGCAATTTTGCATGTTTCTATACTTATGTACAATGATATCAATGCACGAAATATCATACTCCAATAATCAAAACCACCAATCCGAATAATACAAGGTTTGAATACAGATGAAATACACCGTAATAAATCCGGATATTACACGCAGCGGAAAGGACAACCAAATAAAATTACTCTAGCAGCCGAAATACAATAACTGATCAGGAGCTCAGTTCACAAAAACATGCCCTAGCCAGTATCCTCCGGGAAGCTCATCTCTTCACGACCGCTACAAGCTCGATATCCAAATCCTAAAAATAAAGCCCACGAAGGGGTCAGCCATAATATCCAACAATGATAACCGTCACATCACATTAATAATTACATACCAATGAGAATAAAAAAATAAGAATACGACCAATGTAATCTTATCGTCATAACTCTATCAAAATTCACATCTCATACTGTGTCTCACACAATACCCCAAAATCCTCAAAACATCATCATAACTCACTGTTATGAAAATCCACTAACTCTATCCAACCCAAATCCGTCGGGTGACATCATCAAGTCTCAACACAAAAACCGATTGTCCTTCAAAGACAAATACCAAGGGAAAATACGGAACATACCTCGAGATGCACAATACCACGACAATCATATCAGTCTAGTCCAAGATCAGATCAATGCAACATACGGGCACGGTCCTAACACAAGACCTACGAATGCATACTCATATGGCAACGTCAATATGCTCAAAACAATAACAACAGTGTATACTCAATGGAAATCCCATGATCCAGCGCCCTCAGCATAGATCCCAAGATGATCCTACTAGATCAACACAAAATGGATAACCAACAATATACATATGCACAACAACACATGATAAAATCAATGATGCGAATCCACGTGATTCCATCAACGCAATACCGGTAATCCAACGATCCAGCGGCCTCAGCATAGATCCCCATGATGATCCCGTCGGACCAACGCATGGTGGAAAACCTGTCCAACGATCCAGCGCCCTCAGCATAGATCCCCATGATGATCCCGTCGAACCAACGCATGGTGGACATCCGATCGAGCGCCCCCAGCATAGATCCTCATGATCCCTTGGGATCATTTACAACATAAACAATGCAATTATGCATACACATATGCAAATCAATATGTTCATCAACATGAACAACATATGAATCAATAACATGAACGACATTATGATAAACAACTAGGACGACCTCATGTTCAGCAACATGAATGACAACCTGCATGATCAACATCATCAATACTAACCGAAACAAACTAAGATACTTGTCCCGAATCCTTCAGGAGAGTTATAGATGTCGAATCATCACCAATGATCATACTCAATGCTTGGTGATCCCAACGTACCACAGACTATAGATACTCATATCCTCATTTTTATCAAAATGTTACCTCGATACTTGAATATGCCAATAACCAAAATAAATCATATACATTATGATTTACCTCCCAAAATCAGAAGAACGAGATACAATCCAAATACCCAGAGTTCACAATAATAATCATCGCTATATGCATTATAAATGAAATGAAATCGAAACCATTCATTAAATATTATAACCGAGTAAGTAATAACTTGCCTCGATACCGATACGACGATGACGAAGCCGCTACAAATTTCTCGTTGTCGATTACAAGCTCCTCGTCTCCCGGCCAAAGCGATTCACGAACGTTCCCGATCACGACCGCAAAGCAAGGTTCTAATCATCGATCGATAATCTCAACCTATTGAAGTAATCAATTAACACATATCCAGTAACAATCAACGACCAACACGACCAACCAATCAACTCAACGATTCAACGAGATCTCGATTGTACACAAAACCAAATCATCCAACTCAACAAATACGAATTCATATCTATAATACAAGCCATACTCGATGATCACAAATAATAATCAATAACCGATCAACAAACCCAACGGTTCCACAATATCCCGATTAAACCCAAATCCGAATAATCCAATTCAAACAATTACGAATTCACAACCACAATGCGATTACGGATACGAACGTAAAGGAAATCATATTCGACGATCAATCACAATCTTTAAACACGAATCAACAAGATTCCTTCTTGTTCATATTGGTAAATTCGTAGAACAATTTACCGGTTATTATCATGAATAATCATATTCCAAAATCATCCGTAACCTTTCCAAATTCCATTTATTATTCATAAAATCACGATATATATAATTCAATTAATTCTTCAAGAACACGAATTATCCGAATTCACGTTCATAATCCATAAAATGACATAATCCGATGTGTTCTAACATCTAACAATCCATATTCACAATTCCAGATGTATATTATTATGTTCTTCGACATACAATTCATATAACTTCAAGAATCACAACAACACCACCATAATCGTTACCATACGAAGTAACCAACGACAAAAACATCAAAAATCTGAATTGAAGAAAGGAATTACATCAACATATCTCTTGAATTCCATCCAAAACCATACGAAACATATCAATACCCATATATTGATAACAACACTAACTTAGTTCGGTAATCCAACTCATTATCATGCTCATCAACTCGAATATATGATAATCATCAACTCAAGAACATCAATAATCAATCCAAACGAAATTACAAGGTTAAAAGTAATTACCTCTTCGAAGAAATGGATTGAATCCCAAGATTAATCCGTCCTCAATCACTTCCAAGCTCCAATTCCATGTTCTTAGGCTCCCAACCAAGCTAAAAGTATTTAGAACATACTTAGAACTGAAGAAGGACGGGTTTTGGAGAGCAACACCTCTTTGGTTCGTGAGAGAAATGAAAGACCACGCTTCAAGTTATAAACTGCATCGATCATTACGTACGTTAACGATCCGTATTAACGTACGTAATGCAGCTTAGCATACGCTAAGTGTCCTTCATAGCGTACGTAATCTCATTCCAGAACTAACTGACCTGTTTCGTTAACATGCTTATGTATGTAACAATTCCATCATAACGTACGTAATACGTACGTTGACTTGCTACAGTAAAAGCTCGTATTACGTACGTAATACACCCTGTATAGCGTACGTAATACGTACGTTGACTCAGCTATCCACATCCGTTGCCGACATCGGGCCCCACCTGTCGACCATGACTCGGACTTGCCTGGTTCTCTCGTTACGTACGTAATGCCTTATGCATAACGTACGTAACACGTACCAACTTAGCGTACGTTAAATCAAAATCTTAACATACGTTAAGGCTCTATACTTAGCTAAAAATCCAATTGTTCCTGTCCATCTTGACACACCGGATACGCATACACGCATGGATCCAATAACATTCTTATACGATATACTCTATATCGAAAGTACGATAACCTGATACACGATATCCTCAAATGCAACTGTCGACCAGATACGACAATTATTCCGATACTGACATCTCAGTCCTTTATTTATTTTATCCATACTGTACAGATTCAACGTTGTACAATATAACTCGGATAAAATAATATCAAACAACAGTAGTAGAAATTCCGGATATTACATTCTACACCACTTAAAATAAGTTTCGGCCTCGAAACTTGCAATCCGTCATAAAAACAAACTAACATACCGTTCAACCAAAATATCCCAAAACCATCACGACAACGATCAATCATCATCATTACCGAATAACCAAAAAACACACTTACAAACACGCAGGTCGACGATCTCCTGAGATACTAGCAAGCGATCTCACTGTACAGTCTCAATACGCTTACAATCACAATTCCTTGAGTCTCAACAAAAATATATCATCTTCGGATGAAACAATCTGCCCGAATCAAATTTGTCTGCCTGATTACATAATCAAGTCCCAATTCCGATAAGACGAATAATACACAATACAATTGTGAAACAACTGCCCAAAACAACGACACAAATTACGAAACATCGACACCAATTCTGAACGCTTATACGATCATTAACAATGATCAGCCAACAAATTAACCGAGAATATCATCGACATGATAATCCTCAATATGACCAACCAGAGGTCAAAAAACAATCGAGAATATCATCAACATGATAAACTCCAATACGACCAATCCAAAGGTCAAAACACAAATGAGAATATCGTCAACCTAATAGACTCACTATTACCAACAGATGTTCAACAATATCCGAGAATACCTTCGCACAGTAAGCTCCAACACGGTGAACACAGAACCACAGAGACAGATACACGAAAGAGTAAAATTCTCAAAACGCTAAACAAATCACATACAGTGGATCTCAACGAAACACAA
Source organism: Orobanche coerulescens (assembly GCA_033398695.1). NCBI lineage: Eukaryota > Viridiplantae > Streptophyta > Magnoliopsida > Lamiales > Orobanchaceae > Orobanche > Orobanche coerulescens. Next base: position 93,083,525 of record CM065817.1, on the reverse strand, counting down.
CTGACTGTTGAACGAATCTCTCAGGCGTACGAACAACCAGTCGCAAATCGGCGAACATCCCAAATCATACATGGAGTGGGAATAACCAATCAGTACGGCTCAAAATTCAAAAGTAGTAAAATCAGGCCACCACCACATCAATAGATCCACATAGCACATATGCTCCAGTTTCACAAAATTCAAAGTTCCAAAATTACATCCTGTACACGAATCTACAAAACGCAGTATATTTCTCTTATCCGATAAATCAACCGATCATCCCTGGATAATCAAACTACCACACTAGAGTTTGGATCTCTTTTCATAGTACCATTAGTGTGTTATCCAGTTCGTGAATCTCATTCAGAACTTCACCACGATATGCATTATGCACTAAATGCGTATGTACATCAATCACATTTTCAAAACCAGTTTGAAATCATATAATCTTGTCATGAAGACAAATTTTTGAAAGTTCTTTCAAAAATCCCAAAACTCAAAACATAAATTTTCGTAGGACCACGAAATCAATTTTCGAAAAAATTAAATCAATTTGCTTAAGTCAAGTCATCGATGAAGATTCTTTTCGAAAACATACATTTAAATAAAATGGAATAATGTAAATGATTAACCACATCCATACTCCTGTATACCAGTTCGACTTGTCACCAAATCTATTGACATTCCAACGGAAACCACACGATAGAGTTCCAAAACCTCAATATATTGACTCCGATAAAAACTCCTTTTCCATATATGACTCGCAACGTCAACCATTTTCCCATCCGGATCAGTTCAATTATGCTATGACAAAACATTGAATAATCAATAAATCAAACACAGTGAAAGACTTCCCGAGAAGTTTCATTTGAAAAAGTAAACTAAAAACCTCAAAAGGCAGAAATAAAAATGATTGGTAAAGTGTTTTACAATCCCGGGAGTTTTAGAACACAGAAAAGCTTTCTTTTAAAACATTAGGGTCTCAGCCCGTATCTTGTTCCGCAGTGCAAGAAGTTTAAAAAGTAGAAAACTCTTTTCGGACCTTAAGTCCTGAGTTGTAAAACTATTTCAAAATCAATTGGGTCTCGGCCCAAAAATCATTTTCTGTAAAACATCCGTAAAACATTCATTTTGAAAAATATCATTTTCAAATGCTCAAAAGCAGTTCATATATCTCAAAATCAATTAGCATGACTACATGTTCTTCTCAACAATCCACAGTCCTTCTCTCGAATACACAATTCCGTTCCAAAATCTAACCAACATACTCATTTCCAAAATCATAGTTTCTCAAGATCACCAATCCTGTCTCAACTCTGGCACCTCATACTGTGACGCATAATATCTTTCTGAATATCAACGCTTATCAATTTAGAACGGTAGTAAATCTCAATGAAATTCGAAAATCTGAATACTTACAGATCGTGAAGCCGATGATTCCCCGTGATACTGGCACATGTCTCGACTCAAGAAAATACTCGACACAGATACTTTTCAAAACGCGCATTTTGCAAAAATCAGTTCAACTCGAGAACACGACACGTTTCTATCCGAAGAAATACGTTAATACCATTTGGAAAAGTTTACAACAACCCCAGTACCACACTGGTAAATCACATAATGCACAAGCCTGAGTGAACAACAAAAACTCACGGCTCTAATATTTGTCAACTCGAATGATGTGACAAAAACACGACCCAACTCGACCCAAATGCCTAGGTTTTCTCAACCTAAGCTCCGATACCATATTTTGTAACACCCCCAGATTTAACCAGGAATATTACAGCGCCGTGGGCCCCGAGATGGAACCCACAAGGCTAAGAGGAATTTTCGCAAATATTTACAAATGCCCAAAAGGCTAACGACGGTACTATTTTTAAAAACATTCAAAGATTTAATAAAATCTATTTATCAAAACCGTCGTACAATCTCACTTAGAAAAGGGCAAGGCCAAACGGCCGAAACTCAATAGTTTGAAACATACGTTAAGCTATCACTTACACGTACCGACAAAATAATTTAGAAGACGATTGCCAAAGTAACCTGAGTTACTAGATATCAAAAAGTCATTTAAAGTACTCACGGAGCGGAAAAGACAACCAAATAAAATTACTCTAGCAGCGGAAATACAATAACTGATCAGGTGCTCAGTTCACAAAAACATGCCCTAGCCAGTATCCTCCGGGAAGCTCATCTCTTCACGACAGCTATAAGCTCGATATCCAAATCCTAAAAATAAAGCCCACGAAGGGGTCAACCATAATATCCAACAATGATAACCGTCACATCACATTAATAATTACATACCAATGAGAATACAAAAATAAGAATACGACCAATGTAATCTTATCGTCATAACACTACCAAAATTCACATCTCGTACTGTGTCTCACACAATACCCCAAAATCCTCAAAACATCATCATAACTCACTGTTACGAAAATCACTAACTCTATCCAACCCAAATCCGCCGGGTGACATCATCAAGTCTCAACACGAAAACCGATTGTCCATCAAAGACAAATACCAAGGGAAAATACAGAACATACCTCGAGATGCACAATACCACGACAATCATATCAGTCTAGTCCAAGATCAGATCAATGCAACATACGGGCACGGTCCTAACACAAGACCTACGAATGCATACTCATATGACAACGTCAATATGCTCAAAACAATAACAACAGTGTATACTCAATGGAAATCCCATGATCCAGCGCCCTCAGCATATATCCCAAGATGATCCTACTAGATCAACACAAAATGGATAACCAACAATATACATATGCACAACAACAACACATGATAAAATCAATGATGTGAATCCACATGATTCCATCAACACAATACCGGTAATCCAACAATCCAGCGCCCTCAGCATAGATCCCCATCATGATCCCGTCGGACCAACGCATGGTGGAAAACCTGAACCAACGATCCAACGCCCTCAGCATAGATCCCCATGATGATCCAGCGCCATGACCAATGATCTTCCTCAATGCCTGGTGATCCCAACGTACCACAGACTATAGATACTCATTGTAACACCCCCGATATATTCAGGAATATTACAGCGCCGTAAATCCTTTACATAAGAATTTACAAGGCTGATTAAAAGAAAAGACAATAACAGATACCGCTTTATGAAATTGCTGAAGTAAATTACAACCGTCTGGTTCAAAAATCGAAATACAAATATCCAATGAAAAGTTATTATTACATCATTAAAATTCCAACATTATAAACGGACGACGTACTCGAGTACTTATTGTAATATCCAACAAATAACAGACAGTAAACCCGGCAGGAACATCACTTTGCACCCTCGTCGTCATGCATCTCTAGTGGTTGTTTCCCCGCTCTCCTGGATCCTGAACAAACAAAATGTTCACCCCCGAAGGGGTTAGCACAACGATGCTAGTACAAGTACAATAATCATACAACAGTGATATAATCAACAATTATATCATACAAGTTTCTCCAACGAGAATATCCACAACACATATCATATCATAACAGTTTCAACATACTGATGGTATTCCAACGATCCAGCGCACACAGCTATAGATTCCCATGATGATCTCGTCGGACCAACACATGGTGGAACTACCTGTCCAACGATCCAGCGCACACAGCTATAGATTCCCATGATGATTCCCGTCGGATCAACACATGGTGGACATATAATCACAACATATTTACACGATACAATCACATTGTCATAATATAAACATTTCTAATTAGAATACTTGCCTCGGTTCGAAGACAAGAACAATACTTCCACGAGAACGAAATGCTCGAAGGTTGCCCCTCTCGATCAATCACGTAGCAAAGTTCGAACCTTAAATAAGAGAAATAACATGGAATTCATCTTAGGTCGAACGAAAATCTAACAATCCGAATTACGGTTGAGAGTCTATAAAACGAAAGCGTCGACTGAATAACGTACGTTACATGTCCTCTGTAACGTACGTTAAACTTATTCGTTAGCGTACGTACACTATGAAGTATAGCGTACGCTAAACATATACCAACAGTTCCTCTCTAATCAGTCGTCTGATAGTATAACGTGCGTTACGTACCAAACGTAGCGTACGTTAACAACGTCATATAACGTACGTTAGTAACCAAACTTAACGTACGTTAATCATGCATGTCAGTTTCTCCTTTGGACGGATGGTAGCTCGATTAGTGACGAAGTATTACGAAATTCTTAGTGAGTAATCTAATATACCTTCAAATATATATATCATACTCATGAATGATCTTCGGATTAATATCTTCAATTTCAAGGATACAGATATCATCGTAATACTATTTTCAATCTTGATCGAAATACTCGTGTAAGATTCGGTTGGTCTAAGGTTGATGTAATTGATCTAATATCATCATTAAATCCAGGCTTATACCGATGGCGAACTACTTATTCCATCTATGCAAGCAAGATTACAACTATGATGATTCTTTCCAAAATCCATTGGTAAAAGTGGAAATTGACACTCAGTTTATAATCAACATGACGATAACATTTGATACGGTTAATAATTCACTATTATCATCTATGTCATAACCAGGTTCAACTATGGTGTTCTACACCATAATAGTTCGATCATTAAAGTTTAAATATGATACTAGGTCGCATACGTCGTCAAAGTGATCTACTGTTCTTGGTAATGCGATCATATCGTCTTAATCAACATAACTTCAAGATTGGAAGTAGTATAACATACCTTAAGAGGAACATAATACTGAGACTCTAAGTAAAAATCCAACTCCGGTTGCTTCAACGCCGACTCGTGATGATTTCTACTCCAAAGTCCAATATAAGTTGTCTTCAATGATCAAGTAGTGTCATACAAGCTAAATGATTCAGTAACAATTGATATAAAGGTGTTAAAAGAGGCTGGAAATCTTCTGGGGACGAATATGGTGAAGTTTAGGAGCAAAAGGAAGAGCTGAAATGAAATGGGGTGCTGCTCCTTTTATAACTTTCTGAGTGTTACGTACGCTAGGGCTACTTCATAACGTACGTTATCGTTCAAAATAGTTCACCGTCGATTTACGAACTTCATTACGTGCGCTATACTAAACGTGTTACGTCGTAACCCATATAATTTGCGTCGCTACACAATGTCCATAACGTCGTTAAGCCGTTGACTTAAAGGTGTCCAGATTCATGCCGTGCGAATCTGGTGGGTATCTTGGTCGAGCCCACCACCATGTACTCCATGTGCTAGCCGGCCCACCCAATAATTGACCGCATTACGTACGCTACGTTTCATCCGTAGCGTACGTTAACACTAACAGATTACGTACGTTAAGTTACATTCTTAACGTACATTATCACGTATATGCATGGAGAAAAATTTATATGTTGCCACACCCATGTATAAAGATACAAATACGATAATGATCATACTCCATTATCAATATCATCATTCCCAAAATAATACAGGGTTCAATGTACAGATGAAATACACAGTAATAAATCCGGTTATTACATACTCTCCTACTAAAAAGGAGTTTCGTCCCGAAACTCAAGACGAAAATAACTCGGGATATCTGGACTTCATGCCATCTTTCGTTTCCCATGTGGCTTCTTCCACTCCATGGCGTGACCATTGAACTTTGACTAAAACGATGGGTTTGTTTCTCAACTGCTTAACTCGACTCTCGAGTATCTTGACCGGTCTTTCTTCAAACGTCCCATCCTGCGCGACTTCGATCTCGCCGAAATCAATGATATGACTGGGATCTGGTACATACCTCCGTAATTGGGATACGTGGAACACGTTATGTACATGGCACAGTGACGGTGGCAATGCTAATCTATATGCCAACTCTCCAACTCTCTCAAGGATCTCAAATGGTCCGATATATCTCGGACTTAGCTTTCCTTTCCTTCCGAAACGGAATATTCCCCGAGTAGGTGAAACCTTTAAAAGTACGTGGTCTCCAATACTGAACTCCAAAGGGCGACGTGCGTCTGCGTAAGATTTGTGGCGACTGCGGGCGGTCACGGCCTTTCACGAATCAAGGCTATCTTCTCTCGAGTGCATGCGATCAACTCGGTTGTTCGATCAAGTCCGATGAATCGTCCCAGCATAGGGGCGATCTGCATCTCCTCCCGTATAATGCCTCAAACGGTGCCATCTTAATGGAAGCATGCCAACTATTGTTGTAGGTAAATTCAATCAACGGTAGATGAATTTCCCAATCAGTTGACCAATCTAAGGCGCAGGCCCTTAGCATGTCTTCCACCGTTTGTATAGTTCTTTCCGATTGTCCGTCAGTCTGCGGGTGATAAGCTGTACTGAAGTTCAATTCGGTCCCCAAGGCCTTATGAACTGCTTTCCAAAAGTGAGACACAAAACGGCCGTCTCGATCAGAAACAATGGTCTTCGGCGTACCATGTAATCGAACTATCTCCGAAATAAATACTCGTGCCAACTTATCTGGTCCCCATGTATCCTTAATGCCTAGAAAATGAGCTGATTTGGTTAAACGATCAACTATCACCCAAATCATGTTCATTCCTATCCTGGTTCTCGGCATATTAGTGATAAAGTCCATCGATATGTCCTCCCACTTCCATTCAGGAATCGGGAGTGGCTTCAACATTCCGGCAGGCCGTTGATGCTCGATCTTAACTCGACAAGTCAAGCATTTGAAACATAGTCCGCTACATCTTTCTTCATGTTGCCCCACCGTAAATTTTGCTTCAAGTCCTTATACATTTCTTGGTGCACAGGTGGATAGAATAGGGTGAGCTGTGAGCTTCCTTCATAATAAATGCATTTGAATATCGATATCGAGAGCAGAGTCGGTTACGGAATTTCAAAATTCCATCATCATGAATTAGGAATCCGGGGCCTTTCCTTGATTACTTCATCACGTACCGAATCATCGGAGGATCATCCTTTGTCTGGATTTGATTTCTTCGGTTAATGATGAAGTTATCTCCATCACGCCTTGATTGTCCTTGGACTCTTTGTAACCACACTTCGATTCCTTCACGAATCATCTCTCGTTGAAGGCTAAGTTGGGAGGTCAGTGTCTCCAGCATCTGAATAGAGACAGGCTTGCGGCTAAGTGCATCGGCCACTACATTCGCTTTGCCTGGATGATATAAAATCTCCAAGTCATAGTCCTTGATCAGCTCTAACCATCTTCTTTGCCGCATGTTCTACTCTTTCTGACTGAATATGTCCTTGAGACTCTTATGATCCGTAAAGATCTGACAGTGAGTCCCGTACAGATAATGCCTTCAGATAAGCAAAAACCACTGCTGCTAGCTCCAAATCATGTGTTGGGTAATTTACTTCATAAGGTTTCAGCTGTCGCGACGCATAAGCGATCACCTTATCATTCTGCATCAATACGCACCCAAGTCCTTGGTTCGAAGCATCACTGTAAACTATAAATCCTCCAGTTCCCTGTGGAAGTGATAGAATCGGTGCCGTCGTCAATCTCTTCTTCAATTCATCAAAGCTAATCTGACACAACTCATTCCATTCAAACTTTTGAGTTTTCTGAAGGAGTCGAGTAAGTGGGCGGGAAATTTTGGAAAACCCTTCCACGAACCGACGATAATACCCAGCGAGTCCTAAGAAACTTCGGACATCTTTCACATTCTTTGGAGGATTCCAATCCATAATTGCTTCGATCTTCTGAGGATCTACTCGGACTCCTTCAGCTGACACCACATGGCCGAGGAACATTACTTCTTTTAGCCAGAATTCACACTTGGAAAGTTTGGCGTACAATTGCTCGCTTCTCAAAAGTTCCAATACAATCCGCAAATGTTGCGCATGTTCTTCCGGGTTCTTAGAATATACCAGAATATCATCAATGAACACGACCACAAATTTATCCAAATATTCGATGAACACTCGGTTCATCAACTGCATGAATACAGCAGGCGCATTAGTGAGTCCAAATGGCATCACTATAAACTCATAGTGTCCGTAGCGAGTTCTGAATGCTGACTTTGGAACATCAGATTCCTTAATCCTCAGCTGATGGAATCCTGATCTTAGATCGATTTTTGAAAACACTGTTGCTCCTTGCAACTGGTCAAACAGATCATCAATCCGTGGCAACGGATACTTGTTCTTAATCGTCATCTTGTTCAGCTCTCGGTAATCAATACACAGTCGAAGTGATCCATCCTTCTTTCGAACAAAAAGAACTGGTGCTCCCCAGGGTGAAACGCTTGGCTGAATATAGCCTTTGTTCAGTAATTCTTCCAGTTGCTTCTTCAGTTCGTACATCTCCGTAGGTGCCATGCGACACGGTGCCTTAGAAATTGGTGTAGCTCCGGGTTCTAGCTCAATCGTGAATTCTACTTCCCGTCGTGGAGGTAGTCCAGGTAACTCGTCAGGAAATACATCTGGAAATTCATTCACAATAGGAATGGATGAAAGTTCCACAATTTCATCTTCTTTCTTCATTGCATAACACCAGTACCCGATACAGCCCTGTTTCAACAATTTGACAGCTTTCATTGCTTTGATCAACTTTCCTGAGCTTCCTGGTTTCCATCCTTCAAACAAGATTGAGCCATCATCAGCGATTAGCGAAATATTCCTCCTTCGGTAATTTACAATTGCTCCATATCGATTAAGCCAATCGTCTCCGAGTATTAGGTCATCTCCTTGCATTTCTATCACAATTAGGTTTGAGAGCCATTTCTTACCCCCAAATAATACAGGAAAATCTCTAGTCTCTAAGTTCCCAACAATCCTCTCTCCACTCGGTAAACCAACAACATAAGGTTCACAAGTATGAAAACCAGAAATATTCAAACGATTTACACAAGACAAAGAGATAAAAGAATGCGTAGCTCCTGTATCGAATAAAACGCTAACTGGTTGGGAAAGAATCTGGACAGTACCTGATGCGACAGCAGCATCCTGATCGTCTGTCCTCCTCATCTCATACAGGCGTGGGGGAACAGATCCGGCACTCGATGCCCCCTTTTGGTCCCATTGTCCTCTGCCTCGTCCACGGCCAAAATTTTGAGGCATCTGAACACTTTGCTGCGTCTGTTGAATACTAGCTTCATTCTGAACTGGCTGTGATGAACGGGTTCCTTTGTATTTGGTGGCGTCCTTGCAGAACGTCGCACGGTGCCCTTCCTATCCGCAGTCAAAGCATGTAACTGGGGTGCGCAAACAATCGCGCCATAGGTGGCCTGGGCGACCACAATTAAAACACTTCCTAGCTGTATCCGTCGTGGCTGACACTGATCCGTAATTCTTTCCGTTCTTGGATGGGTGCGGAGGTTTCTTGAAAGAAAAAGAAGTCTGGGCCTTGCGGGGCCCACTGCTTTTGTGCTCTGTAAAAGTACCAGAGACTTTCTGTTTCTTCGACTCCATAAACTTCTCCATTGCTGCTTCTTTAATTTCATACGCCAACGCCTTATCCTGGTATTGGCGGAGAGTGGTACATTCAAAACCGGACATGTACCTCTGGATTTCTGGTTTCATTCTCATTTCAAAATGAATCATCATCTCCGCATCTGTTCTGACCAGATGTCGAACAAATGCTAATTCTTTGGTTAAACGTCTTGATAAATGCAGGATACGGGTTCATCTGATGGCTGAGCAGAGAAAAATTCTCGAATTTTGGCTTCCCTCACAGGACGAGGGCAATACTGAGCCTCCATCATCATTTTAAATTCCGACCAATCGGCATCATGATCTACGGGTCGGATAGCTTCCCACCACTCGGACGCTTCTCCTGTCAGAAAGTACTGGGCAATAGGAGCTCTCCTGTCATTTGGGCAATTAATCCCAGCAAAATTTTTCTCCAGTTCCTTCAACCAATGGTCCCAAGTGGGAGTCTCGGAAAAGCCGTCAAATTTGGGTGGTTGCATCTTTGCCACCTCTTGTAACCATCGGTCACCTCGATTTCCCATTTCTGGAATCCTTTGTTGTCCATCTCCCTGCTGAATTCCTGCCGCCACTTGCATTCGGTCCACGACACATGCGGCCGAGTCATCAGTTCCACGACTTGACGAAGGATTTCTGGTACACCAGGTTCCGGTTCGTTATTGATGGATTGCTGCGGCTCGCTTGAGCTATGACTAGCCTGATTAGAAGGCGACGCCTCCCTTTCAGCATTCCTCCGTCCGCGACCACGTCCACGTCCGCCTCTCAACATACTGTAAGTACAAGTACTTAATATACAGGAAACAACATTGTTCTAATGTTCAAGTATAAAGAGACACAACATGTAAAGAATGAGATAGAGTTTAGGAACTTACAACCACCGTTCGCATGAAGACGTAGGCAGTGCGGTGATGTCATTCACGGCCGGTTACCTCAAAAGACATAAATGACCCCTACTTTAACCCAACGGCCAAGATATCCATAATCTTATCTCTGATACCATATTCTGTAACACCCCCGATATATTCAGGAATATTACAGCGCCGTAAATCCTTTACATAAGGATTTACAAGGCTGATTAAAAGAAAAGACAATAACAGATACCGCTTTATGAAATTGCTGAAGTAAAATACAACCGTCTGGTTCAAAAATCGAAATACAAATATCCAATGAAAAGTTATTATTACATCATTAAAATCCCAACATTATAAACGGACGATGTACTCGAGTACTTATTGAAATATCCAACAAATAATGAGACATAAACCCGGCCGAACATCACTTTGCACCCTCGTCATGCATCTCCGGTGGTTGTTTCCCGCTCTCACGGATCTGAACAAACAAAATGTTCACCCCCGAAGGGGTTAGCACAACGATGCTAGTACAAGTACAATAATCATACAACAGTGATATAATCAACAATTATATCATACAAGTTTCTCCAACGAGAATATCCACAACACATATCATATCATAACAGTTTCAACATGCGATGGTATTCCAACGATCCAGCGCACACGGCTATAGATTCCCATGATGATCTGTCGGACCAACACATGGTGGAACTACCTATCCAACGATCCAGCGCACACAGCTATAGATTCCCATGATGATTCCCGTCGGATCAACACATGGTGGACATATAATCACAACATATTTACACGATACAATCACATTGTCATAATATAAACATTTCTAATTAGAATACTTGCCTCGGTTCGAAGACAAGAACAATACTTCCACGAGCAGCGCTCGAAGGTTGCCCCTCTCGATCAATCACGTAGCAAAGTTCGAACCTTAAATAAGAGAAATAACATGGAATTCATCTTAGGTCGAGCAGACATCTAACAATCCGAATTACGGTTGAGAGTCTATAAAGCGAAAGCGTCGACTGAATAACGTCGTTACATGTCCTCTGTAATGTACGTTAAACTTATTCGTTAGCGTCGTAAACTATGAAGTATAGCGTCGCTAAACATATACCAGCAGTTCCTCTCGATCGGTTGTGCGATAGTATAACGTGCGTTACGTACCAAGCGTAGCGTCGTTAACAACGTCATATAACGTCGTTAGTAACCAAACTTAACGTCGTTAATCATGCATGTCGATTTCTCCTTTGGACGGATGGTAGCTCGATTAGTGGCCAGTATTACGAAATTCTTAGTGAGTAATCTAATATACCTTCAAATATATATATCATACTCATGAATGATCTTCGGATTAATATCTTCAATTTCAAGGATACGGATATCATCGTAATACTATTTTCAATCTTGATCGAAATACTCGTGTAAGATTCGGTTGGTCTAAGGTTGATGTAATTGATCTAATATCGTCATTAAATCCAGGCTTATACCGATGGCGAACTACTTATTCCATCTATGCAAGCAAGATTACAACTATGATGATTCTTTCCAAAATCCATTGGTAAAAGTGGAAATTGACACTCAGTTTACAATCAACATGACGATAACATTTGATACGGTTAATAATTCACTATTCTCATCTATGTCATAACCAGGTTCAACTACGGTGTTCTACACCATAATAGTTCGATCATTATAGTTTAAATATGATACTAGGTCGCATACGTCGTCAAAGTGATCTACTGTTCTTGGTAATGCGATCATATCGTCTTAATCAACATAACTTCAAGATTGGAAGTAGTATAACATACCTTAAGAGGAAGATAATACTGAGACTCTAAGTAAAAATCCAACTCCGGTTGCTTCAACGCCGACTCGTGATGATTTCTACTCCAAAGTCCAATACAAGTTGTCTTCAATGATCAAGTAGTGTCATACAAGCTCAATGATTCAGTAACAATTGATATAAAGGTGTTATAAGAGGTGAAATCTTACTGGGACGAATATGGTGAAGTTTAGGAGCAAAAGGGACGAAATGAAATGAAATGGGGTCTTGCTCCTTTTATAACTTTCGAGTGTTATGTACGCTAGGGCTACTTCATAACGTGCGTTATCGTTCAAAATAGTTCAGCATCGATTTACGAACTTCATTACGTCGCTATACTAAGCGTGTTACGTCGTAACCCATATAATTTGCGTACGCTACACAATGTCCATAACGTACGTTAAGCCGTTGACTTAAAAAGGTGTCCAGATTCATGCCGTGCGAATCTGGTGGGTATCTTGGTCGAGCCCACCACCATGTACTCCATGTGCTAGCCGGCCCACCCAATAATTGACCGCATTACGTACGCTACGTTTCATCCGTAGCGTACGTTAACACTAACAGATTACGTACGTTAAGTTACATTCTTAACGTACATTATCACGTATATGCATGGAGAAAAATTTATATGTTGCCACACCCATGTATAAAGATACAAATACGATAATGATCATACTCCATTATCAATATCATCATTCCCAAAATAATACAGGGTTCAATGTACAGATGAAATACACAGTAATAAATCCGGTTATTACACTCATATCCTCGTTTTTATCAAAATGTTACCTCGATACTCGAATATGCCAATAACCGAAATAAATCATATACGTTATGATTTACCTCCCAGAATCGGAAGAACGATATACAATCCAAATACACAGAGTTCACAATAATAATCATCGCTATATGCATTATAAATGAAATGAAACCAAAACCATTCATTAAATATTATAACTGAGTAAGTAATAACTTGCCTCGATACCTATACGACGATGATGAAGCCGCTACAAATTTCTCATTGTCGATTACAAGCTCCTCGTCTCCCGGCCAAAGCGATTCACGAATGTTCCCGATCACAACCGCAAAGCAAGGTTCTAATCACCAATCGATAATCTCAACCTATTGAAGTAATCAATTAACACATATCCGGTAACAATCAACAACCAACACGACCAACCAATCAACTCAATGATTCAACGATATCTCGATTGTACACAAAACCAAATAATCCAACTCAACAAATACGAATTCATATCTATAATACAAGCCGTACTGGATGATCACAAATAATAATCAATAACCGATCAACAAACCCAACGGTTCCACAATATCCCGATTAAACACAAATCCGAATAATCCAATTCAAACAATTACGAATTCACAACCACAATGCGATTACGGATACGAATGTAAAGGAAATCATATTCGATGATCAATCACAATTTTTAAACACGAATCAACAAGATTCCTTCTTGTTCATATTGGTAAATTCGTAGAATAATTTACCGGTTATTATCATGAATAATCATATTCCAAAATCATCCGTAACCTTTCCAAATTCCATTTCTTATTCATAAAATCATGACATATATAATTCAATTAGTTCTTCAAGAACACGAATTATCCGAATTCACGTTCATAATCCATAAAATGACATAATCCGATGTGTTCTAACATCTAACAATCCATATTCACAATTCCAGATGTATATCATTATGTTCTTCGACATACAATTCATATAACTTCAAGAATCACAACACCACCACCATAATCGTTACCATACGAAGTAACCAACGACAAAAACCTCAAAAATCTGAATTGAAGAAAGGAATTACATCAACATATCGCTTGAATTCCATCCAAAACCATACGAAACATTTCAATACTCATATATTGATAACAACACTAACTTAGTTCGGTAATCCAACTCATTATCATGCTCATCAACTCGAATATATGATAATCATCAACTCAAGAACATCAATAATCAATCCAAATGAAATTCCAAGGTTAAAAGTAATTACCTCTTCGAAGAAATGGATTGAATCCCAAGATTAATCCGTCCTCAATCACTTCCAAGCTCCAATTCCATGTTCTTAGGCTCCCAACCAAGCTAAAAGTGTTTAGAACATACTTAGAACTGAAGAAGGATGGGCTTTGGAGAGCAAAACCTCTTTGGTTCGTGAGAGAAATGAAAGACCACGCTTCGATTTATAAACTGCATCGATCATTACGTATGTTAAGCATCCGTATTAACGTACGTAATGCAGCTTAGCGTACGCTAAGTGTCCTTTATAGCGTACGTAATCTCATTCCAGAACTAACTGATCTGTTTCGTTAACATGCTTACGTACGTAACAATTCCATCATAACGTACGTAATACGCACGTTGACTTGCTACAGTAAAAGCTCGTATTACGCACGTAATACACCTTGTATAGCGTACGTAATACGTACGTTGACTCAACTGTCCACATCCATTGCCGACACCGGGCCCCACCTGCCGACCACGACTCGGACTTGCCTGATTCTCTCGTTACGTACGTAATGCCTTATGCATAACGTACGTAACACGTACCAACTTAGCGTACGTTAAATCAAAATCTTAATGTACGTTAAGCCTCTATACTTCGCCAAAAATTCAATTGTTCCTGTCCATCTTGACACACCGGATACGCATACACGCATACTGAATACATATACTGGATCCAATAATATTCTTATACGATAAACTCTATATCGAAAGTACGATAACCTGATACATGATATCCTCAAATGCAACTATCGACCAGATACGACAATTATTCCAATACTGACATCTCAGTCCTTTACTTATTTTATCCATACTGTACAGATTCCACGCTGTACAATATAACTCGGATAAAATAATATCAAACAATAGTAGTAGAAATTCCGGATATTACACATGAAACACCAACACATTTCTACCGTATTTCTTATACATACAACTCTCACTCGGACATTGGACGAATCCATATGACTGGACAACCTCGTAAAATCGAGTCTTCCAAGATCTAGATACTTACTTAAGTCCATAAATGGACCTCTTTAGCTTGCACACTAAGTTCTCTTCTCCTTCACCAATGAGTCCTTCTATTTGATGTGAGACCCCATTCTTTTGTAAGTAGAGCAAATTAATAATTCTCAATAAATAAAATAAAGTTTTACATTATTTCCTTGTCGAATAAATTTAGTTCGTACCATATGTATAGTCTCGTCAATTACATTAGCTAAATAAATTCTATAAGTTTTAACAACCTAATTATTTTTATTACTTTAATTAAATAAATAAAAATAATAATATCTTACAAGTCTAATTACCTTAAATTTTTAATAAATTTTAGTTTATTAGCTAAATGGGCTATTTAATCTAATAGTATAACTTAATTAGTGGGCTTATTATTAAAATTTGAACTTAGAGATATTATGGGCTTATGACCACCTAAATAATAAACTATCTATTACCTAAATTACTACACCTAGCCCAAAACACTCATGACCCAACCCAACTTAAAATTAGTACGTAACACTTGACAAATACAACCAAAATACACCATACATGTATAAATAAACAAAAAATTCGACCTACTCTAATAAAAGACAAGGGAAAATTGAGTTGTCACAATTTTAAGTTCTTCCCAAGACACTTGTTACCTTTACATACCATGTTGACCACACCTCACCACTCACCTCCACCTATATATACTTCCGCCTTGACAATTCCTCCCTTATTTCACAATACAAGAAAAAAAATCTGCACATCTAGAGTAAGAGAGAGAGAGAGAGAGGACCAAAGTGAGGAGGAGAAGAAGAGGAAAAAGAAAGAAGGAGAAAGGTAAAAACTACACCCTATGCCTTAGTTTCTATCTTATTCTTCTTCTCATTCTAACATAAATCTTAACATGCAACCAAATAATCATTCTAATGGTGATGATGCTTCGGTCAAGATATAGAGAAAGAGGAAGAAGGATTCTTTCAACCTACAAGAGACATTCAAAGTGGGTAAAATTATTTTCTTTCTTTTCTCTTATTCAAATTTAATACAAGTTAAATATATATGGTGCATGCAAGTATTATAACTCTAGTTATCCATACTTGATTAAAAATGACATTCATTACCATGCATGTAATGATCTTGGTATTTGTTGAATTTTAGTTTGTCATATTTTGATTATATATTCAAATTAATTCATTGATGGAAATTTTGGTTGAATATGGCAAATATGACCTTTGGTGATTAAAATCCCAAAAATATATGAGTATATATGGTAAGAGGATAATTAGTCATTGGAAGATTTCATAATTCGAACCTAAATTCGAAGGATAACTAAAATAATCTAATTGAGATAAGTTTTGGGATAAAATTGTTAAAAGTCATAATTATGGTCTTATATCCTGACAGTAAGTCTTAATATATCAAAAATAAGTTCTCTATAAAATTTCACCTAAATCGGAATGTATTAAAATAGAAAATCGGAGCAAAAATATAAATTTCAAGAATTCGGGGCCAAACCTGTAATATACAGAAACTTACTGTTTCGAAAATCAAATTTCCAGAAAAGTTGATCTCTCTGGACTAGTAATAACATAAAGAGATTACCCCGAAAATTTGAGGTCAGTCCGACAAGAAACGGAAAAGATCTGACAAGAATACTAAAATAGTAAATAAGGCAAAATGAAAGGGTGAAATTATAACTTCTAAGAGAGTAAAAATTAAACTGAACGTAATCTGAAAGTACAAGTTATAAGGTTCAAAACGCAACTAAACTCATAATTTTTGAAGTTAAGATGGATCCAAACGAATTAATCAAAGTTATAAGATAAAACTAAATAATAATAATAATATTACTTTAATTTCGGAAGGGCAGAATTGTAATTTACGGAACGAAAAACCTCCATGCAACTTTTGATCTCAAAACCTTATATTATAACGAACTTTTTGCCATAAAGTTCATAATTTTTGGACGTACAATCAATTATAATAGTTTCGTAAAAATAATGATAATACTTAAAACTCAGAAGGGCATAATTGTAATTTTTCAGCGGTGAAACTTTCATGCAGTTTATGACCTTCAATTCTCACATCATAACGTACTTTTCGCAATAGAGCACATAATTTTCGGACGTATAATTATTCTGTACCGAACTATTCAAGTTTATCATAAGAATATGCTAAGACTCGCACAATAGCAATCTAATCATCAACCGATTAAACTAAATCCTCTAGTTTACCCAAGTCCATATATTATAAAATAATCATATTGATATCTTATATTATGCATAGTCATTGTTAATCACGGCAATAATTGTTATTTAATAGAAATCGGGAGTAAGTGCTGTGCGGAGCTAAGTGCTACGAGCTTCGGGCGGGAGCCACCGCTAAAGTCCGTACGAGTACCTCTAGAGTCCATTTTTCTATTTATATGCATGAGGGGCGGTTAGTCCAAGTTATAAATTGAGCAGCGTGGCTGCGGTTCTAGGCAAAGCTACCGTCGTATCCTATTCCCTTGAAGCCGAAGGACGGAGTGATCCTAAGGTGACTGAGTCGTATAATTCGGGTATAGTCGCGATTATGATATGATCCGGGTATTGACCCAAGCTAAGGATATATCGAGCCCAGATAAGAGATAAGGCAGCACGTCACCAAGCGTGAGAGCAATTAAGCTCAAAGGCCAGTGTTATAGTGACGGTCCGACAAACGCCCAAAAGGCTACGGTTATCAAACCAAAGTTTGTGGCGATAGTCAAAGGCCAAACACTAATAACGGTCTAAGACATTATAAGGAGGCTAAAGGATTAGTCATGTTGACGACCTCTCGAAGCTAAATACTCATTGGGCGCTCGACGCCGTACATTCTTCATACTCAACAGCAATCTACGGAGATTGACTATACATTCATGTCAAAATTCATAACATCCTTCTTGAAAACTTGCACCAATTATTAAACAATATTATATTTTAAAAGTGGGAGAAAATAAATTATGTTTTGTTCTTGAAAATAATAAACTCATTAAATATCAAACCCCAACTCATTGAGAATCCTTTATTCTTACCCCACTTTGATTTTTCTAAAAACCCCACTAGAAGATGAAGACAAAGAGGAAGAAGAGGCAGATGCTGGTATGAAGTAAAGACTTACCTCGGATATTTCCTGTGTGAAAACTGTATTCTGATTTCCGCTATACTATTTTGTACTTGATGTAATAATACCGTTGTACTCTTGAATATTTCTTTTCTATGGAATAACCAATCTTAGTTCATCGGGCTAAGATCTGGCATAGGTATGCTTTACTGGAATGTATTATCACAAACGTTATTTATTACGTTAACTGTCGCGTTCTCGTCTAACCCCGGTGTGGGGGCGTGACAGGAGTGGTATCAAAGCTCGCTTTATAAGAACGACACTTACATCGAGATTTTTCAGGATATGATTCTCCAGACTTTGTTGGAATCCCCACCTGGTATGAAGTAAATATTATTGGACAACAAGACCTTTACCGATAGAAATCTCTAGGACCTTACTTTGTAATATCCGTAACTTTCCATTTTTAGCAGTTTCCATTTTTGGTGTATGTGTATTTTTATCGACTCGCTTGTAACCGTTTCGACATTTTGAATCCACTTTGTTCTTGGAGTTTTTCCATTTGGACGAGTTTTGATGATGTTTTCACGTAATTTCATTTTATGACATGTTCTGCCGTATGAACATTCGATTCTCGTAAAACTCGTTCGTTTTCATTGGTTCTTGGTTTGTACAAGTTCGTATGGTTGAGTTGGTCATGTGGAGACATTCGGTTTGTAAATCCGACGTCGTTTCGTGATTTTCGGGCACCTGGGCCATTTTTGTAATTTCCTAATAGTTTAGGGAATATCATTTTCGTTGTCGTATTACGGACCCTCTGGTGGTCGGAATTATATTTTCTTTCAGCGCTTAGCTCCGTCGTCTTGTATGCTTCGCGTTTATGTTTCTGGATTCTGGCCTCGTCGTGCGTTTCGTGTATTGTACCTTCGACAGCAGCGTACTGCTGATGTGAGCAGCAGTACTGAACTGCTGCGTAGGTAGCGCACGCTACTCCTGTTACCTTGCGTGCGCTACCGATGTGCAGTTAGCATACGCTAACTCGCTATTGTTAGCGTACGCTAGCGAATGGTGGCAGTAGCTACTGGACCTATTACGTCCCCGTTAGCGCGCGCTATATATGACAGTTAGCGTGCGCTAACTTCACAGTTTATATAAGTCAGCGGGCAGTTCAGAAACAGCAGTTTTATTCTTTTCTCTTGGTTTTCTTCGACGTGCGACTTCAGAGGCGATTTCCACCAGTACTGGCCGGAGTTCTCTTCAAATTCCATGACCGTAGAGTCGTGTTAGCATATTATCATCAGCATAATCATCCTCCATCGTCCGAATTCAAGGTATTTTCATCTAGAACCCTAACTTGTCAATTTTGGGGGTTTTTCGGGATTCTAGGGATTAGTTCCGAATTTTTCAATTATGTTACGTAATTTCTTACCGGTTGTTGTTATTGAGTGATTCTCAATCCGTTTTTCCTTGAATTAATCTGTGAATTGTTGATACGGGGAGATTTTGCGAAAACCCTCGCTCGTATCGATTGATCGTCTTTGTCATGAATTGTAATCAGGGTTATGGGTGTATTCCAATAGAGTATTGTTGTACGTTGGGACTGAACCATGTTGATCCTTCGTTTAGGAACCGCCGTTTTCCACCCGGACCATTCGTAGTCGTGTTTCACTTCCGTTTCTTCAAGAATGTCTCAAAGGCAAGTACTTTACATTTGTTTACATGTTCTAGTATTTGAATTATGGCTTTATCGTGGTTGTTGTGGATGGATATGTGTATGTTCACCTAGGGACGGTCCGACGGGACCTCTAGGGATACGTATTGCCGTGAGTGTGCGTATCGCGAACTGTGGTTAGGTACCCAGGGATGTCCTATGGGGCTCTACGGGGTACGGAGGCCATGAGTCTCGTACCGACGGTTAACTTTGAATTGTGATTTGTTGGAGATAATGTGTTTTGTGATTGTACATTGTAAATATTCCGGAATATAAAATGTTTTCTAAAATGATTTTTGGCGCATATATTCATCTGATTAGAATGTAGTTCAAATGGATTGTACTTGCACTAGCAGTTGTCGCTAACCCCTTAAATGGGGGAAATACTTTTTGTATTTCAGGTATCGATCGTGGGGACAAACGAGCACTTTAGCTGTATGAGGACGATGGGCAAACATGATACTGTTCAGTAGGCAATTGTTGGTGTTCAGTTCTGTCAATTATTTTTGATGTCTTGTGCTGAAGTTTCTGTATTATAAAACTGGTTGAAGTACTCGAGTACTTCCTTCTCAAAATTGTTAATGTTGTGTCCTCGTTTTGGGAAATGGATTGATGTTGGATTCTATTTGTCGGGTTGTAGTCGTTTATTGAATTGTCGTTTTATTGATGATTGCTTGTCGTTGACGAATGTCTTGTTGGTACGTTAGCCTGGTGGATTCCACAGTGTGGGGTCCACGGCGCTGTAATATGCCCTGAATGTCTTGGGGGTGTTACAGAATATGGTATCAGAGCTTAGGTTTATGGTGTAACACCCCCAGATCAAACCGGGAATATTACACGCCGCAGACCCTCTCCGTGAGGATCCACTAGGCTAGACATCAAAACAACGAATTACATTACATACCGACGAATCAAAATTACGAACCACTAGACCGTTTTGGTATTTCGTCACTGACTAACAAATCAAAATACATAAACTCATCCAGACTCATACCCACGCAAGGGTAAAATACTTGCAACAACAAACAATAAGACAGCGGAAAAGACAATACAATGGACTCCGAATACTGAACCCAAAACTGGCCTTCGTGTGATTAGTATCATTCGTCTTTCATCATCCCTCGTACCGATCCTGTCTTGCTCCCGAAAACCTGCGTGTACCTAGACACAATACAGATATCCACCCCCGATTACTCGGGGGTTAGCAAAACTCCACTGTTTCGCTAGTGCAAGTATAAAGTGCAAATACGAGCCATACACATTTCGAGAATACAACGAAAGACTTCCCGAGATATTTTTAGTTAAAATTAGTTCAAGTCTTGAAAGCAGAAACGAAGTAAGTAAGCATTTTGAAAACATTTTCAAATCTCGGGAGTTTTGAAAACATCAGAAATTGAAAAGTTCTTAATTCCTCGAAAGCCATTTAGGGTCACAGCCCCAAAGTTCATTTTCCAAAATACAAATCCATTTAACAAACGACCCAACCATTCCGGTCACAAAACACAGGGTCCACGACCCGATCATCTACTTCAATTCACTTACAAGGACACATTACACAAAACACATTATTCTTATGCCATTCTAGCCAAACACCAAGACTCGATATATAATGTATCTTGACCCCGAGCGCAAAGCATTGTGATACTCCGGACAATATCACAATTAAGGAAAACATCAACATCATCCTCAAGATGAAAACTACACCTGGTAACCCGCGACCGTACCCCTTAGTATCGGCCCCTAGACGCCCCGTCGAACGCTCCAGGTGGGAAACCACTTCCGCGGCCGTACCCCTTAGTATCGACCCCCAGACATCCCGTCAGACACTCCGGGTGGAAGTTCAACCACACACGCACCCAAGTCTACTTCCGTGGCCGTACCCCTTAGTATCGACCCCCAGACGTCCCGTCGAATGCTCCGGGTGCAAGGAACAACACACACACGTTCCAAAATCACAGGTGCAAACCACAAGCCTCGAAGGTCAATCACAGTATATATATAGTCGAGGTACCTTACTAAAATGGCCATATTATCCAACACGTACTCACGACCCAGAACTATAACAATTCACAAGGAAGCACAAGATCTCAACAGCACCGAACGACACAACCAATGTCACATAAACTCCCATATTCATCCATAACCACGTGACTCCAAGCACATAATTTCACAAAAGAATTACACTTTACATTTACCAATGACATAATCATACGCAATGACATCACAAGAAAGTATGGTGATCCTATACTCGACACTAGCACACATATTCAACTAAGCATATTAATTCCCGACACACACGGGTCACCTTTATGAAAACCATGATAGTAAATATACCTCGAGCACCTACGATTCTCCGGCGAAGGAAATGAATACACCCACGATCGAGAAGCTTGAAGAAAACGACGAACAGAAGGGTTCCGACTCGAGTTCTTCACAAGAATTCGACCCTAACAACATATAATCAATAAATCATCGATCATACGAGGAAAAATAATCGTAGAACGCCCGAAAACCCCTCTATGACATTTTACCGGACACCTTCAAGGCGTCTATCAAGAACTTCGACCAAAACAACGAATCGATACGATCCAACCACGGAATAACAAGGGAAAAGATGTAATACATATAAATAATCATCAATCCATCATAATACCAAGTTAAATCGGATTAAACGGACGAAAACAACCAAAACACCCAAATTCCCCAAAACTAGATTTCTAGAAAATCTGACCTAATTCGGTAGATCGGAGGATGTTATAGGATGGATGATTGATGATATGAACTCCAAGACTTCATGGATTTATTGTCCAACAACATCTCTCCATGATTAACCAAGCTCCAACCGCGGAAGGGAAGAAAACGAGTGAGAAATGGCTGGAGAAAAACGCCTGCTGGCCTTAAATAGGCTGACTGCACAGTGTGCCGCGGCCCAGCCGAAGTGTGCCGCGGCACAGGGCCGAATATGCCCCTAGTGATCGGCAGTGTGCCGCGGCCCGGATGAGTGTGCCGCGGCAGTGACTCGGCAGTGTACCGCGGCCCTGCCGGCATGTGCCGCGGCTCACAGTACAGAGGGGTTGGCCGATAATGAAACATGAGTGTGCCGCGGCCCGGACGGGTGTGCCGCGGCAGTAACTCGGAAGTGTGCCGCGGCCCTGCCGGCCTGTGCCGTGGCTCACGGTACAGGCTGCTCGGCCAAAACTGGAAAATGAGTGTCTGAGCTATTTCGACCATAACTCTCTCGTCCGGACTCCGATTGACTCGCCGTTTGAACCATTGGAAAGCTAATTTGATGCTTTATCACATTGTAAAGTTTCAGAATTTTAAGACTTTATAAGCGCCGGTGGTGATCTTACAAGGTCGACCAAATGCACAAAAATGATACTCCTCGACAAAACAATAATTATTCAACATGCAACGAAACACTAACGGGCAACACCAACGATCCAAATCGAAAATGAACACATAACAAAGCAAGGCATACTATTAGCTCGACTTACGCAACGATAAGTCGTACCCGACGAACACCACAACACGGTACATATTGCCGTACCCAACATAGGGGAAAATCTCAAGAAATCGCCAACAGAACAAAATGAACGGCGCAATCGACAAAAATTCAAAAATAACCGGAACCGAGAATATCGGGTATTACATTCTACCCTCCTTAAAAGAAGTTTCGTCCCGAAACTTAAAACATGAAACAATCCAGGCAGAGCAACTCTAGAAGACACATGATTCCGATAACTTGAACATCGGGAAAGACGATACGAAGGCAACCACCCCAAAACTTTGGGAAATTACAAAATGGCCCAAACGCCTGAAACATCACGATAAGAAAACGTATAACCAAACCGAACTTCACAAAATGTCTAACAAGGTTAAACGGACTTACAAGGAAATACGAACAACAATTTTGAACGGGATTCGCAAGAATCGATCTCAAATGCGGAAAAGTCGCCAAAAAGCACGGAACTCAGCAAAACGACACCAAAACGAACTCAGATGTTAACAAGTGTAAAATAAAACAGCCACGGAAGGACGAAACGGTCACAGAAGATCCGTTAAAATGGACTCCTACCAAAAAAAAGAAATTTACCGAAAATCGAAAATTGCGGATATTACATCATATCATCTTTAAAAGAGGTTTCGTCCGCGAAACCTAAACAACGAGAATGAAGTGCTGGAGTAGCAACTTTCCCGGCCATATCCTCTTGGTCCCGCATCTGATCTCCACGACTAACTATACCGCGGTCACGACCGTATCCTCTGTCCCTAGACATACTAAGTGGATTCTCACTCGATACGATGGCACAACTTCGCGAAAATAATATGCTAAAGTACCAACCCAGCACGACATAACACATAAGGTAATTGATAACAACTAAATAACAAAATCCACGAGGTATCCTTTTAAATGATTTCATTTGGAAATCCTTGGATTCGTGCGCTATTCAAAATAAAAACTTGAAAGTATTTTTGGTACCTCGGTTTGTTCATCAAAACCCATAAACGACGGACTTTAACCGTCTCATTTGACATCACTTGCAAAACAATATTTTTTTTAAACATCATCATTATAGAGTGATTCAAGATCACGCACGATAACTGGCTCAGTATAGAAAACTTTTCTAAACCCGAGTTTGAAGTTTTAAATCGAGTAAGATTCTTTATCTTCCACAGTATATTGTTGAAAATAAAAATTGTATTGATTTTTGAAAATAAAGATTTTATGATGTGAAAGATTTCTGAAATCATGTACTCGGATTATTTGAAAATACAACAATACGTCAAAAATCATTTTCGAAAAATCCTCTCATCACTACACAAAAATCAACGACGATAATATTTTACAAAATGTCTACATGTACTTTAAAACAACTCTTTCAAATACCGTCGAGGTTTTATTTGAGAATCCGAGGCCGGCTCGCCAATTCTAAATAATTTTCAAAGTACGCACAGAGCCGCCGATTAATCGAATCGTCGAAACTTTATGAAATTTTCAGGGTGGCGTTTTCGAACACACACACAACAGACATAATTTAAACAAAATCAATTATCACCTAGCGCTACAAAAAGTCCTAACACATATTCCCACACAACAGTTGCATCGCTAGACAACACACATAGAATACCGTCAAAGATGATTGACTGCAAAACATAGACCTGACGGCTAAAAATGCGGTTCCATAGACTTTGCCCATGCTGATTAGCGCGCGTTACAACAAAGATTAGCGTGCGCTAAACATGCCACGTTAGCGCACGTTAGCCTCATACCAAGCCTGCGCTAACTGCTCTAATCGACAACACGATTGCAAACATATATGAGGTAATACTAGACTCGAATGTTACAAATAAGTAACCACATACGAGTCTAAATGTCATCGACTCACATAATTATAACATCTCACAAGCAACCATCAAAAGAAAATCATCCTACAAAAACGAAAATTTTACTTCTCAATAAAGAGGACTATCTCAACACATACATACCGATGGACTCAACATTCACGTTACCATTTCAATCATAAAACTGGCACCACTGCCCAACAACGAGAGCATCATCAATACACATCTTCTGACTAACATTCATGAAACCGGAAAGTTACAAACGAGAGTCACGTCTTGAGTATATTTTGTAGACCTTATTTGAGTTAAAAACTCGTATTTTGAAAACTTATAGTATGAGATGAAAATGAAATATCGGTAGTTGAAGTCTCAAAAATTTTGACCTTGAGGTCATCATACAAAAATCAAAATTTTTTTCTCCCTTGGAGAACATTTTAAAAATTTACGACTCCCCGAAAACCTTTCGAAAACTTAAAATTCCAAGGTTGTTACTCTTGCAAGAAAAACAGTTCATACAAGGATACATTTAGCAGTATCACTCTTCATTCTAGCACAAAATGAGAATCGACAAATATATGTCACTTACTCACGATGTACCTTCAAATACTACTACATAACACAGAATCACACAAGCTCGTATAGCTCGTGGTACAACATGTAGTAGGGAGACTTACATCCACAGATCGCACGAAGATGATGGTTGCACCATGATACTAATCACGACCGACATCCCAGACGATGCGTCGCGACATGACATCAGTCAGACTCAATCTGACAAGACAAGACCCAACAATACATGTAACACCTAAAATCTGAGAACACGTGAAAAGACCGAAATGCCCCTACATATTTAAAATTTAATTAAAAGCTTATAAGGTCTCCAAATAAGTCCCAAATTTTAAACAATGCACAAGTTATGTATCCAAATAATTTTAACAATTACATTTAACATTTATGCAAGTGGTGAAATTACCAAATTACCCCTCTATGGACCGAATTAATAATAAGTAATTTTAATATTGATTTAAATGGTTTAAATGTTGATAAATAAGGAAGATAATCACAAGAATATTTCTACCAACCAAAAATCCGAAATTCTGGTCTTCCCCCCCCCCCCCTCATTCACACGGCATTCCTATTTTAAAGAGTCAATCCATATCTTTTATTCCCTAACCCTAATTTCCGATCCAAAAACAAACACATACAAAATTTCTTTGGCCTCCATTCGACAACCCCATCACTCCTAGGCATTGTTCTGTGATCAAACAACATCTAAGAAGTCCTAGAAAAATACCCTTTTGAATTGTTGAAGCTTGGATCGATCGTGGCTTTGGTTTTCTTTTGTCGAGCCCTATAAACAAGGTAATTCGTTTATGATCTGTTCGACCTCCCTAAAATTCGTTTATGATTTTTCTCATAATCCTCATATCATGTATACTCTGGGAAAAATGATAGAAAGGTCGTGGAGAAGCTTTTGGAGTCGTGTGGATTTTTGGTTCGTTTTTGCTCATACGCGTATACAACAAATCGTGCAGCCTTTTCCACACGTTCAATCCTTGGTTTGGTATTTTTTCTCAGGTCCCTTACATCATATAAACATCAAATAAAATGGTTGATTCGATCCATGCATGCTCTACATCGTTTTCGTGATTTAAAACCCTAAAAATGTGTTTAAATGTGAAATATATGCTCCTATACATAATAATTATTAATAAAATTATTATACACTTATTATGATGTAATATGATCTGGAAAAATGTTGGAAAGAATTGTCATGGCTTAAAACATGTGTTTCGAAATTATTTTGATTTATTGAATTTTGTATAAATCGCATAAAGAGAAAAAGGAAAAAAAAATCGTGGGATCTAGGGTTTTGGTTTAGGGCTGGAAATGGTGTTAATTAATGATATTAATGATGAGATGATGATTGAGAATTGATTAGAAGGATTAGGGTTTCTAATTCCTTTGTTTTTGGTTTATACGATTTGTATATAAATGTTTTGGGTGAGTTTTGTAAACTTTAAAACTTAAGGGTTAATTCTGGAACTTTATTTGAGCTGTATATAATTCGAATAAAATATAACTTGTGGGTGTTAAGTGTAAGTTTTGCAATTAAATGGATTAAAATGTATTTTAAACCTAATTAGGGTTTGTTTTGAAAATAATTAAAAGAGAGGGACTAAACATGTAATTTTCAGAAACTTGGGACTGATTTGAGTAATTTAAATATATTCAGGGGGTTATGTGTCATTTTGATAATTTAATGGCCTAATATGAAACTATTAATAATTAAAGATTGAAATTGTAAATTTAAGGGTTAAATATGTAACCTTAATAACTTGAGGGACTTAATGTGTAAATTATGAATACTTGAGTATCCATTCGAATAACTTAATAAAATAAGTGCTCATTATGCAAAATGGATAAGTTAAGGGTTTAATGTGTAACTTTGAATACTAAAAGGTTTAAAGTGTAATTTTGGGAAGTAAAGGGTATAAAATGCAAAGTTATGAAACCCTAAGGACCAAATAAGTAAAAAGGTTAAAAGATACTTTATTTCCATTAATAATGATTCAACTTTCTAAATATGGAAACTTTCTAAAAGTGGAAACTTACTATTTATGGAAACCTGCTAAAAATGGAAAGTTACTTAAAATGGAAAGATATGAATTTAAAGGATGAATTATGATTCCCCCTCTTCTCCTCTAGGTGTGAAGAAGGAGAGGTCCTGAGCCACATCTGTTTTCTGAGTTTGTTTCTATTTTCTGTGCTTGCAATAAGGTACGGATACTCGCTTTTCAAGAAAGGCTCCATTATACTATTATGACTTTGGAAATATGGTACACTTAAGATTCCCCAAGCCATTGCTATGTTCCCTTTGATTGAACTTTGATACGATTCTGAGATACACATTTGCCATATGACCTTTTGTATGATATGAGACCTGGCTCTTAGTTTCATACCCGTGCCATTTCTGTTTCCCTACCTATGGAGGTACCATAGGCGTGTCTGTGATGCACCACTGGCATGACTAGTGTGTGGCCCTAGTGATTTGGCTACACCGTCCCCTTCTGTTATATTATTTGCACACTTATGATATGATTTATTATGGCCAACTGATTTACGTAGGGCGTATGGATGCATCCTAGATCATTGCTCATTTAGTGGATTTAACTATGATTATGTTTATGATATCCGTCCGGTGACTGTGTGCTATACATGCCTTTCACAACTTCTGGGAGCTGATCACTCCACTTTATGATACATGAGGACACCCCTCATATTATCTGGTTGCCTAAGAGGTATCCCCTCTGATTATGAGATTATGATATTGACGGCTTATATGATATGATATGAAATGTTTCTGGGCTCGTGGTAGATGACTATCCTATTCTTTCATTTCTATTATTCATTTGTTTATTTCTTATGATATTCCCCAATGCACTATATTTCGGTTCTGTTTCATTATCGTTGCTTTGTTTATGTATCTGTTCACTGGGCTTTTTAAGCTCAGCCGCATTTCCTTTTCCCTGCGGCAGGTTTCTAAGATAGGAGCTGGGCTTTTGCTATGGGATGAGAGTTTGAGCTTATGATGAAGCTTTTACCTTAGATGACCACCCTATGTTATGACTTTGGATTTGGATTATGTTCTTATTTTTTTCCTTTGGATTATTTTCTTCATCATTTAACTTATGTACTTTGACTTAAGCTGTGTTGGCTTGGTCTTTCTTATTGAATTATGTTTAAGACTTCCGCTGTGTATGATATTATGTATGTATGCTTTGATATGTCACCATCCTTGTGGCACTTCTACCCTTGTCGGGTTGGGGTGTTACAATTATGGTATTGGAGCCCAGGCTGCGACCTGTAGTACATAAACATGGCCTGCGAGTCTTATGGACCTTAGGATTTGACCCTTAAGACTTTAGGTTTGACTGGTGAGGATTTGGGTAACATAGGTTTCTGCTTCGTCTTCCATTTCGTGCTTATTTTCTCTTATGTTTTGCTAATCCCTTTCCATGATCATTCAGATGGTGAACACCCGCTTTACTCATTACACTGATGGGGATAATGGTGCCCCTGATTTCCAAGCTATGATTAACGCTGCTGTGGAAGCTGCTATTCCACGAGTAGTGGCTGAAGTGGCCAATAACTTCAGGAATGGGCCAAGTCCTTCTGGTGGTGGTGCTAGACCTCCTACTCCACCAAATGGTCAACCTAATACCCCACCTCATGCTCCCCCAACTGGTATCCATGTGTGGATCGAGAGGTTTAACAAGCTCAAGCCTCTCTCATTCAAGTCCGCTGCTACTCCCCATGAAGCGGAGGACTGGATCACACATGTTGAGAAATTGTTTCGTGTTCTGGGATGTGGTGACGAGTTTAAAACTCGTTTGGCTACATTCAAATTGGAAGGTGATGCTCGAATCGGTGGATCGCTCTTGTTCGGGCCAAAGGAGGTGATTTTGCCGAGACTTGTTCGTGGGCCGATTTCATTGAGGCATTTTACGCATATCTTCCTATGGCGAGCAGCTTAAGGTATGAGAGAGAGTACGGGTCGATTCGTCGGGGTGATCGGGAGTCATCCGAGAGTTTATGCGAGAGATTCTTGCGTTTGGCCGGTTTGTTGGGCGGAGGTTCTTGGTGATCTTTGTGCGTCGAGCACGTCATTTTAAGTGGGCTTTGAAGAAGTGGGTGTTGGACAAGATCGTTAACACTACTTTTGAGGATGTTCTTTGGAGTGCGGGATGCCGCCCGCAACATTGAGTTACTACATGCGGATCGGGTGTCTTATAAGCGTGATAGGGATGGTAACAAGGTGGATTCGTAGTCATGGTCGGCGGGACCATAAGCGGGATTCTCGGGGTCGACGGGACCGGGGGTATGATCGGAGGTCGTCGGGACCGTGGTTATAATAATAGACAGCGGGATTACGGGAACCGGGATCGTCGGGATCGGTAGGTATGGTGGTGATCGTCAAGGGCGAGTAATAACAACCGACGTAGGGACTCTCGGCGATGTCGGCGGTCGAGATCGTCGGGTCGAAGAAGATTGAAGCTCTACCCCTCCTCCTACATGTCCTTCTTGTGGGAAGACTCATCCGGTCCTTGTTATAGAGCTTCCGGTGGTTGTTTGGTGTGGATCTACTCATCATAAAGTCATCGATTGCCACTAAGAAGAAGACTGGTGGACCTAAGATTGATGATAGGATCGCTCCAAATTCAGCAGGGTCTACTCTATGACTCGTGATCGTGCAATGGTTCCTCAGGTACTATTACGGGCTTTCTTTATATTGGAGATCGTACTGTCTTTGTTTTATTTGACACCGGTGCTACACATTCCATAATATCTACTTCACTTGCAAATAAAATAAACATAACCCCAACACAACTAATGAACCGTATATCTATTGCTACTCCGATGAAAACTCATGTGATTATTGATGTTGAGTATGTGAATTGCCCTCTTCGTTTCGATGATCGTATTCATGCTGCGAACCTTCTTCCCATCGATATGATTGACTTTGATATTATTCTGGGCATGGACTGGTTGGCTGCTCATAAAGCGACCATTGATTGTTATGCTCGTAAAGTGATCTTTGGTAATCTTCATCATCCTGATTTTGTCTATTCTGGTTCACAACCTCTGAAATCCGTAAAGATTATTTCGGCTATGAAATCCCGAACACTGATTTCACATGGCTGTATTGGTTTCCTTGCTTCTATCAAGGATACTTTTGTGGATGTTCCGAGCATTGATGGTATTCGCGTTGTGCGCGATTTTACTGATGTGCTTCCAGATGAACTTCCTGGTATTCCTCCTGTTCGAGAAATTGAGTTCGATGTCGATCGATTAGGGTCTTTGAACCCATATCTAAAGCTCCATACCGTATGGCACCGATCGAATTGAAAGAACTGAAGGAGCAATTGCAAGAATTGTTAGATAATGGATTCATTCGTCCGAGTGTGTCTCCATGGGGTGCTCCCGTATTGTTTGTTAAGAAGAAGGATGGAAGCATGCGTCTTTGTATTGATTATCGGGAACTTAACCGTATCACAATCCGTAACCGTTACCCTCTTCCACGCATTGATGATCTATTTGACCAATTGCAAGGGGCGAGGCATTTCTCTAAGATTGATCTGAGGTCCGGTTATCACCAACTTCGGGTGAGGGAGCAAGATGTTCCTAAAACGGCTTTTCGAACTCGGTACGGTCATTATGAATTCTTGGTTATGCCTTTTGGGTTGACCAATGCTCCTGCAGTTTTCATGGACCTTATGAACCGGGTATTTCACGAATTCCTCGATAAGTTCGTCATTGTCTTCATTGATGACATCCTTGTGTATTCTAAGTCCGAGGAGGAACACGAGCAACATCTTAGTATGGTTCTGGAGGTTCTTCGACAAAGAGATTATATGCAAAGTTTTCAAGTGCGAGTTTTGGTTAGATCGAGTAGCTTTCTTGGGTCACATTGTTTTACGCGGACGGTATTACTATGGACCCTGCGAAGGTTGAGGCTATCACAAAATGGCGAGACCTACAAACGTGACGCAATTAAGGAGTTTTCGGGTCTTCTTTGGGTATTATAGGAGATTTTTGAAGGCTTTTCGCGTCTCGCTTTGCCTTTAACACAATTGATGAGGAAAGGAGAGAAGTTTGTTTGGGTGATGAGAGGAAAGTAGTTTCGAGGAGTTGAAGAAACCTTTAGTGTGCACCTATTTTGACTCTTCCATCTGGTTCAGGTGGTTTTCAAATATATAGTGATGCATCGAAGAAAGGTTTGGGATGTGTGTTGACGCAACACGGGAAGGTGATTGCTTATGCTTCGAGGCAGTTGAAACCTCACGAGGTGAATTATCCAACACATGATCTAGAGTTAGCAATTGTGGTTTTCGCGCTAAAGATTTGGCGCCATTATTTGTATGGAGAGTCTTGTGACATTTTCACCGATCACAAGAGTCTTAAATACATTTTCACTCGAAGGAACTAAATATGAGACGAGGCGGTGGTTAGAACTCCTGAAGGACTATGATGTTAATATTCGGTATCATCCCTGTAAGGCGAATGTAGTCGCGGATGCTCTTAGTAGGAAGTCCGTATGGTTGCGAGTTTAGAGTTTGATCCTCGTGTTCTGCATGACTTAGAGCTTCTCGATGTGGAGTTTTGTATTCGAGGTCAGGATGGTTATTGGGCTAGTCTTAAAGTTGAGTCCAATCTCATCTTGCGAATAAAGGAAGCTCAGAAGGAGGATGGTGAACTGTGGTCTATAGTTCAAAATGTTGAGGAAGGCAAACAATCAGAGTTCAGAGTTGACGAATTTGGTGTGGTTTGGTTTGAGGATCGTCTTTGCGTTCCTAACGATCCGGAACTTCGAGAGATTATTCTATCAGAGGCTCATAGTTCCCCATTCACTATTCATCCTGGTTCTACCAAGATGTATAGGGATCTTAAACAACATTTTTGGTGGAGTGGTATGAAACATGATGTGGCGTTGTTTGTATCGAAGTGTTTGACTTGCCAGCAAGTAAAGATTGAGCATCAAAGAGCGAGTGGGTTATTGCAGCCATTGGAGATTCCAAAGTGGAAGTGGGAAGAGATTTCCATGTATTTCGTTACAGGTTTACCTCTTACCCGTAAGAAGCATGATGCAATTTGGGTGGTTGTTGATCGACTAACCAAGTCTGCTCACTTTCTCCCTATTCGTGTGGACTACAGAGTTAGTAAGTTGGCGGACATATTTCAGCAGGAGATCGTTAGGCTTCATGGTATGCCTGCGGCTATCATATCAGATAGAGACCCACGGTTTACATCTCGTTTCTGGAAGGGCTTGCATAAGGCATGGGGTACGCGCCTTAAGTTCAGCACGGCTTTTCACCCTCAGACAGATGGTCAGTCGGAGAGGACCATCCAGACATTAGAGGATATGTTGAGGGCATGTGCTTTAGAGTAGACTGGTAACTGGGACGAATATTTGTGTTTGGTTGAGTTTTCATACAACAACAGCTGGCACGCGAGTATTCGTATGGCTCCTTTCGAGATGTTGTATGGTAGGAAGTGCAGAGCTCCAGTTTGTTGGAATGAGGTTGGTGAGCGCATTATTGAAGGTCCGGAGTTAGTTCAGATTGCTACCGAGAAAGTGGATGTTGCTAGGGAAAAATTGAAGGAAGCACGTGCGCGTCAAAAGAGTTATCTTTGATAAGCATCGGCGTGACTTAGAATTTCGGGTTGGTGATCGGGTATTCCTTAAAGTTTCGCCGTTTCGTGGAGTTAAACGTTTCGGGATCAAGGGCAAGCTTAGTCCTCGATTCATTGGACCGTTTGAAATTTTGGAGCACATTGGAGAGGTTTCGTATCGTTTGGCTCTTCCTCCGCAGTTATCACATGTTCACGACGTCTTTCATGTATCTCTTCTGAGGGGATACAATTACCATCTTTTGCATGTGGTGTCCTATCCTTTCGATCAGATTGATCAGATATGTCTCTTCCGAGGAGCCTAAGTCGCTCTTGATCGCCAAGAGCGAGTTATGAGGCGTAAAGTTATTCCTTTCGTTAAGATTCTTTGGCGGAACCACCCAGAGCGGGAAGCTACCTGGGAAACCGAGGAGTCTATTCGAGCTAGTTATCCTCATTTTGTATTCTGATCTGGTATGTCTCCGTTATGTTTCGATTCGTTTCATTTCTGATCTCTTTCAAATTTCGAGGACGAAATTTTTATTTTTAGAGGGGAAGAAGTTGTAACACCTAAAATCTGAGAACATGTGAAAAGACCGAAATGCCCCTACATATTTAACATTTAATTAAAAGCTTATAAGGTCTCCAAATAAGTCCCAAATTTCAAACAATGCACAAGTTATGTATCCAAATAATTTTAACAATTACATTTAACATTTATGCAAGTGGTGAAATTACCAAATTACCCCTCTATGGACCGAATTAATAATAAGTAATTTTAATATTGATTTAAATGGTTTAAATGTTGATAAATAAGGAAGATAATCACAAGAATATTTCTACCAACCAAAAATCTGAAATTCTGGTCTTCCCCCCCCCCCCCTCACTCACACGGCATTCCTATTTTAAAGAGTCAATCCATATCTTTTATTCCCTAACCCTAATTGCCAATCCAAAAACAAACACACACAAAATTTCTTTGGCCTCCATTCGACAACCCCATCACTCCTAGGCATTTTTCTGTGATCAAACAACATCCAAGAAGTCCTAGAAAAATACCCTTTTGAATTGTTGAAGCTTGGATCGATCGTGGCTTTGGTTTTCTTTTGTCGAGCCCTATAAACAAGGTAATTCGTTTATGATCTGTTCGACCTCCCTAAAATTCGTTTATGATTTTTCTCATAATCCTCATATCATGTATACTCTGGGAAAAATGATAGAAAGGTCGTGGAGAAGCTTTTGGAGTCGTGTGGATTTTTGGTTCGTTTTTGCTCATACGCGTATACAACAAATCGTGCAGACTTTTCCACACATTCAATCCTTGGTTTGGTATTTTTTCTCAGGTCCCTTACATCATATAAACATCAAATAAAATGGTTGATTCGATCCATGCATGCTCTACATCATTTTCGTAATTTAAAACCCTAAAAACGTGTTTAAATGTGAAATATATGCTCTGATCCAGAATAATTATTAATAAAATTATTATACACTTATTATGATGTAATATGATCTGGAAAAATGTTGGAAAGAATATTCATGGCTTAAAACATGTGTTTCGAAATTATTTTGATTTATTGAATTTTGTATAAATCGTATAAAGAGAAAAAGGAAAAAAAAAATCGTGGGATCTAGGGTTTTGGTTTAGGGCTGGAAATGGTGTTAATTAATGATATTAATGATGAGATGATGATTGAGAATTGATTAGAAGGATTAGGGTTTCTAATTCCTTTGTTTTTGGTTTATACGATTTGTATATAAATGTTTTGGGTGAGTTTTGTAAACTTTAAAACTTAAGGGTTAATTCTGGAACTTTATTTGAGCTGTATATAATTCGAATAAAATATAACTTGTGGGTGTTAAGTGTAAGTTTTGCAATTAAATGGATTAAAATGTATTTTAAACCTAATTAGGGTTTGTTTTGAAAATAATTAAAAGAGAGGGACTAAACATGTAATTTTCAGAAACTTGGGACTGATTTGAGTAATTTAAATATATTCAGGGGGTTATGTGTCATTTTGATAATTTAATGGCCTAATATGTAACTATTAATAATTAAAGATTGAAATTGTAAATTTAAGGGTTAAATATGTAACTTTAATAACTTGAGGGACTTAATGTGTAAATTATGAATACTTGAGTATCCATTCGAATAACTTAATAAAATAAGTGCTCATTATGTAAAATGGATAAGTTAAGGGTTTAATGTGTAACTTTGAATACTAAAAGGTTTAAAGTGTAATTTTGGGAAGTAAAGGGTATAAAATGCAAAGTTATGAAACCCTAAGGACCAAATAAGTAAAAAGGTTAAAAGATACTTTATTTCCATTAATAATGATTCAACTTTCTAAATATGGAAACTTTCTAAAAGTGGAAACTTACTATTTATGGAAACCTGCTAAAAATGGAAAGTTACTTAAAATGGAAAGATATGAATTTAAAGGATGAATTATGATTCCAAATCTTATCCTCTATGTGTGAAGAAGGAGAGGTCCTGAGCCACATCTGTTTTCTGAGTTTGTTTCTATTTTATGTGCTTGCAATAAGGTACGGATACTCTGCCTTTTCAGTAAAGGCTCCATTATACTATTATGACTTTGGAAATATGGTACACTTAAGATTCCCCAAGCCATTGCTATGTTCCCTTTGATTGAACTTTGATACGATTCTGAGATACACATTTGCCATATGACCTTTTGTATGATATGAGACCTGACTCTTAGTTTGATACGAGCCATTTCTGCTTCCCTACCTATGGAGGTACCATAGGCGTGTCCGTGATGCACCACTGGCATGACTAGTGTGTGGCCCTAGTGATTTGGCTACACCGTCCCCTTCGTTATATTATGTGCACACTTATGATATGATTTATTATGGCCAATCGATTTCGTGTGGGCGTATGGATGCATCCTAGATCATTACATTTAGTGGATTTAACTATGATTATGTTTATGATATCTGTCTGGTGACTGGTACTGTGTGCTATACATGCCTTTCACAACTTCTGGGAGCTGATCACTCCACTTTATGATACATGAGGACACCCCTCATATTATCTGGTTGCCTAAGAGGTATACCCTCTGATTATGAGATTATGATATTGACGGCTTATATGATATGATATGATATGTTTCTGGGCTCGTGGTAGATGACTATCCTATTCTTTCATTTCTATTATTCATTTGTTTATTTCTTATGATATTCCCCAATGCACTATATTTCGGTTCTGTTTCATTATCGTTGCTTTGTTTATGTATCTGTTCATTGGGCTTTTTAAGCTCAGCCGCATTTCCTTTTCCCTGCGGCAGGTTTCTAAGATAGGAGCTGGTCTTTTGCTATGGGATGAGAGTTAGAGCTTATGATGAAGCTTTTACCTTAGATGACCACCCTATGTTATGACTTTGGATTTGGATTATGTTCTTATTTTTTTCCTTTGGATTATTTTCTTCATCATTTAACTTATGTACTTTGACTTAAACTGTGTTGGCTTGGTCTTTCTTATTGAATTATGTTTAAGACTTCCGCTTTGTATGATATTATGTATGTATGCTTTGATATGTCACCATCCTTGTGGCACTTCTACCCTTGTCGGATTGGGGTGTTACAATACACGACTGGACCCGACAGCCTAGGTTTCCGCAACCTAAGCTCCGATACCATAAATGTAACACCCCCAGATCAAACCGGGAATATTACATGCCGCAGACCCTCTCCGTGAGGATCCACCAGGCTAGACATCAAAACAACGAATTACATTACATACTGACGAATCAAAATAACGAACCACTATACCGTTTTGGTCTTTTGTCACTGACTAACAAATCAAAATACATAAACTCATCCAGACTCATACCCACGCAAGGGTAAAATACTTGCAACAACAAACAATAAGACAGCGGAAAAGACAATACAATGGACTTCGACTACTGAACCCAAAACTGGCCTTCGTGTGATTAGTATCATTCGTCTTTCATCATCCCTCATACCGATCCTATCTTGCTCCCAAAAACCTGCGTGTACCTGGACACAATATAGATATCCACCCCCCGAGTACTCGGGGGTTAGCAAAACTCCACTGTTTCGCTAGTGCAAGTATAAAGTGCAAATACGAGCCATACACAACACATTCCGAGAATACAACGAAAGACTTCCCGAGATATTTTTAGTTAAAAATAGTTCAAGTATTGAAAGCAGAAACGAAGCAAGTAAGCATTTTGAAAACATTTCCAAATCTCGGGAGTTTTGAAATCTTCAGAAATTGAAAAGTTTTTAATTCCTCGAAAGCCATTTAGGGTCACAGCCCCAAAGTTCATTTTCCAAAATACAAATCCGTTTATCAAAACACGGGGTCCACGAACCAACCATTCCGGTCACAAAACACAAGGTCCACGACCCGATCATCCACTTCAATTCACTTACAAGGACACATTACGCATAACACATTATTCTTATGCCATTCTAGCCAAACACCAAGACTCGATATATAATGTATCTTGACCCCGAGCGCAAAGCATTGTGATACTCCGGACAATATCACAATTAACGAAAACATCAACATCATCCTCAAGATGAAAACTACACCTGGTAACCCGCGACCGTACCCCTTAGTATCGGCCCCCAGACGCCCCGTCGAATGCTCCGGGTGGGAAACCACTTCCGCGGCCGTACCCCTTAGTATCGACCCCCAGACATCCCGTCGGACACTCCGGGTGGAAGTTCAACCACACACGCACCCAAGTCCACTTCCGTGGCCGTACCCCTTAGTATCGACCCCCAGACGTCCCTTCGAACGCTCCGGGTGGAAGGAACAACACACACACGTTCCAAAATCACAGTTGCAAACCACAAGCCTCGAAGGTCAATCACAGTATATATAGTCGAGGTACCTTACTAGAATGGCCATATTATCCAACACGTACTCACGACCCAGAACTATAACAATTCACAAGGAAGCACAAGATCTCAACAGCACCGAACGACACAACCAATATCACATAAACTCCCATATTCATCCATAACCACGTGACTCCAAGCGCATAATTTGACAAAAGAATTACACTTTACATTTACCAACGACATAATCATACGCAATGACATCACAAGAATGTAAGGTGATCCTATACTCGACACTAGCACACATATTCAACTAAGAATATTAATTCTCGACACACATGGGTCACCTTTACGAAAACCATGATAGTAAATATACCAATTCTTTTGAAAAATGGTTATAAATATTTATTTAGCACATATCGACGATTAAAAACCATAATATCCACAAAACACAAAATGTATGGGCAAGATACTTGCCTCGATAATCGATACCGGACACTTCTACAATCACGGCTCAGTCGGGACACCTCGAACACCTACGATTCTCCGGCGAAGGAAATGAATACACCCACGATCGAGAAGCTTGAAGAAAATGACGAACGGAAGGGTTCCGACTCAAGTTCTTCACAAGAATTCGACCCTAACAACATATAATCAATAAATCATCGATCATACGAGTAAGAATAATCGTAGAACGCCCGAAAACCCCTCTATGACATTTTACCGTACACCTTCAAGGCGTCTATCAAGAACTTCGACCAAAACAACGAATCGATACGATCCAACCATGGAATAACAAGGGAAAAGATGTAATACATCTGAATAATCATCAATCCATCATAATACCAAGTTAAATCGGATTAAACGGACGAAAACAACCAAAACACCCAAATTCCCCAAAACTAGATTTCTAGAAAATCTGACCTGATTTGGTAGATCGGAGCATGTTATAGGATGGATGATTGATCATATGAACTCCAAGACTTCATGGATTTATTGTCCAACAACATCTCTCCATGATTAACCAAGCTCCAGCCGCGGAAGGGAAGAAAACGATTGAGAAATGGCTGGAGAAAAACGCCTGCTAGCCTTAAATATGCTGACTGCATAGTGTGCTGCGGCCCAGCCGAAGTGTGCCGCAGCACAGGGCTGAATCTGCCCCCAGTGATCGGCAGTGTGCCGCGGCCCGGACGAGTGTGCCGCGGCAATGACCTGGCCGTGTGCCGCGGCCCTGCCGGCATGTGCCGCGGCTCACAGTACAGAGGGGTTGGCCGATAATGAAACATGAGTGTGCCGCGGCCCGGACGGGTGTGCCGTAGCAGTGACTCGGCAGTGTGCCGCGGCCCTGCCGGCCTGTGCCGCGGCTCACGGTACAGGCTACTCGGCCAAAACTGGAAAATGAGTATCTGAGCTATTTCGACCATAACTCTCTCGTCCGGACTCCGATTGACTCGCCGTTTGAACCATTGGAAAGCTAATTTGATGCTTTATCACATTGCAAAGTTTCAGAATTTTTAGACTTTATAAGCGCCGGTGGTGATCTTACAAGGTCGACCAAATGCACAAAAACGATACTCCTCGACAAAACAATAATTATTCAACATGCAACGAAACACTAACGGACAACACCAACGATCCAAATCGAAAACGAACACATAACAAAGCAAGACATACTATTAGCTCGACTTACGCAACGATAAGTCGTACCCTACGAACACCACAACACGGTACATCGTGCCGTACCCAACATAGGGGAAAATCTCAAGAAATCGCTAACAGAACAAAATGAACGGCGCAATCGACAAAAATTCAAAAATAACCGGAACCGAGAATCTCGGGTATTACATATGGATACCTAGGCTGTCGGTTATTTGGGTCTAGTCGAGTGTCGTTTTTGAACAGTATCACTGTCATGCCATCATCTCAGTACGCCGGTGCTCGTAAGTTTTTCCTAACTTGACTGGTTTCGCCGTTCTGTTCTATTCCTGTCTTAGTATCTTGTTGCGTATTGCGTTTGAATTGTACTTACCCGTTACTTCTTCTGAATTCCTACTGGTAGAGGACGCGGACGCAGTCGCGGACGCGGTAGGGTACGTGGCGCAGCCGGTGGGGCGGCCATGTCCGATCACTCGAAAACTGATCCGGCGATGCCTTCTTTGTCGAATAGTGTTCCCCCTAGTTTCTGAGGTCAGCAGGACCAATCTGCTAGCTCCGGTAATGCTAATGAGAATGTTGGAGTGGCCAACATTTTGCAGCAAGTAGCGAACCAGATGACGCTACTGACTCAGGCCGTTCTAGTCAGCCAAGCTAATGCCAACCCGGTTCCGCCTACTGGATCCGGCAATGATAAGTTACTTCAGGACGTGATTCGTATGCGTCCTCTGCAGTTTGATGGTGCTTCCGACCCCTCTGGTTGGGAGAATTGGCTATTCGAGATGGAGAAAGTATTTGAGGCTGCTAATTGTTCTGAGGAGAGAAAAGTACCCATTGCTCAGTACTTCCTCGCCAAGGAGGCAGCAACGTGGTGGCAAGCAGTGAAACCGCGTGACCGGGCAGCCACGTGGGCAGAGTTTCGGGATCTGATGGATGATGAATTTTGTCCATGGCCAGTGAAAGAGGGGAGGATTCGAGCCTTCTTTGAGGCGAAGCCCCAAGATGTTCCTATTTCTCAAGCTATCAAAGACTACAATCAACAGCTGCATTATGTGAGAAACCAAGTCTGAGATGAGCTTGATAAGATCCCCCACTTTGATATGTGGATGAAACCGAGGGTGCGCCACTACATGGTT
This sequence comes from Orobanche coerulescens, assembly GCA_033398695.1. Lineage (NCBI taxonomy): Eukaryota > Viridiplantae > Streptophyta > Magnoliopsida > Lamiales > Orobanchaceae > Orobanche > Orobanche coerulescens. The sequence goes on along the minus strand of CM065817.1, from coordinate 93,042,500 downwards.
GGTCTGGGGTGCACGACTTTGAAAGAGTATCAGAATAAAGCGATGGCTTACGAGATGTCGTTTTCTGCGACAGAGACGGCAGCCGAAGGAAAGAAGCATAAGACCTCCGGTCAGTTTTCGGGAGGCAAGTCAGGAGGGTATCTGAAGGCTCAGTCTGGTTCGCGAGTCTTCGGGAGTCAGTCGCCATTAGTTGGGTGAGGAAACGGTTCTAAGTCTGCTCCTGTTGGTTCCGTTCGTGGTCCTACGTGCTTCAACTGTAGTCGTCCGGGCCACATGATGAGTGAGTGTGATAGGCCTCCGATTCAGTGTCTTGCTTGTGGTCGGATGGGTCATCGTGCCAAGTTTTGTACGGATGCAGCTCGGGCTCCAGTTACTCAGATATCATCCCCAGCTGCGGGAGAGCCGAGTGTGAATCGTGCAGACAGGTTCCTCGGCAGCAGAGTTTTGGTAGAGGTCGAGGACGTGGGCAGCCTTCTAGAGGGGGAGCTTCTAGTGTGGGGTCTGTTCCGCCCCGAGTGTACGAGATGAGACGAGCAGGAGATCCTGACGCGACGGGGGCTACAGGTACCGTCCACATCCTTGATCATCCTGTTTCCGTATTGTTCGATTCTGGTGCTACGCATTCTTTTATATCTATGGATTGTGTGCGTCGTCTGCATGTTGATTGCCTAGTTGCTTGTGAGACTTTTGTTGTTAAACTTCCTAGTGGGGATAGCATCGTGGGGGTTCGTGAGGTTAGAGATTTTCCAGTGAGTATCGCGGGGAGGGATTGGCCTTCTAATCTGATCGCAGTAGATATTATAGATGAGGATTTGATTCTTGGTGAGGATTGGCTGGACCGTCATGGGGCGATCATGAATTATAGAATGAGGACTGTTTCGATGTTAGCCTGTGACGGTACCGAGCATTCTTTCGTGGGGCGTAAGCGGAGTAGCCAGAGACTCTTGATCAGCGCCTTGAGGGCGGTGAGACTTCTCCGGGGAGGTTGCACGGGCTATTGGTGTTACGCTTTGAGATCGGAAGAAGGGAGAGTCGAACTCTCATCTATTCCGGTAGTGTGTGAGTATCCTGATGTCTTTCCAGACGAGTTGCCGGGTTTGCCACCGGACCGAGAAGTTGAGTTTACCATCGATTTAGACCAGGGTACAGCACCGATCTCTAAGACGCCATACCGTATGGCGCCCGCCGAGATGCTGGAGCTGAAGAAATAGTTGGGAGAGTTGCTAGACATGGGATATATTCGACCGAGCGCTTCGCCTTGTGGCGCACCAGTCCTATTTGGATAGAAGAAGGATGGGTCACTTCGTTTGTGTATCGACTACCGAGAGTTGAACAAAGTGGCCATCAAAAACAAGTATCCGCTCTCGAGGATTGATGACTTGTTTGATCAGTTGCAAGGGGCAACTGTGTTTTCAAAGATTGATTTGAGATCGGAGTATTATCAGCTCCGAGTGAAGGATACCGATATTCCGAAGACGGCCTTTCGGACGAGATACGGTCACTACGAGTTTGTGGTTATGCCTTTTGGGCTAACCAATGCCCCAGCCGTGTCCATGCAGCTCATGAACAAAATATTTATCGAATACCTAGATAAGTGTGTAGTCGTTTTTATCGATGACATCTTGATTTACTCGAGAAGTGACGAGGAGCATGCCCGTCATTTGCATATTGTGTTAGATATTTTGAGAACTCAGCATCTTTTTGCGAAATTCTCAAAGTGTGAGTTTTGGTTACGGGAGGTTATGTTTCTCGGTCATGTGATCTCGTCCGAGGGTGTTCGTGTGGACCCACATAAGGTAGAGGCAGTGTTGGATTGGGTGCTGCCCAAGAACGTGAAGGAGGTCCGCAGTTTTTTGGGATTAGCCGGGTATTACCGTAGATTCGTCGATGGGTTCTCTAAGCTCGCTCGACTGCTGACTAAGTTGTTACAGAAGTCAGAGAATTTTGTGTGGACCGATGAGAGGCAGAATAGTTTTGAGGAATTGAAGAAGCGGTTGACGACCGCTCCTGTTTTGGCCTTATCGAGTGGTAATGAGGGTTTCTCAGTTTTTAGTGATGTTTCGGGCCAAGGGCTCGGATGTGTACTTATGCAGCACGGGAGGATGATTGCCTATGCTTCCTGTTAATTGAAACCGTATGAATTGAATTACCCTACACACGATCTTGAGTTGGCCGCAGTCGTATTTGCATTGAAGATCTGGCGTCATTACTTGTATGGCTCGTCGTGTCATATTTTCACCGATCACAAGAGCCTAAAGTACATTTTCACCCAGAAAGAGCTTAATATGAGACAGAGGAGATGGTTGGAGTTGATTAAGGACTAGGATCTCGAGTTCCTTTATCATCCGGGCAAGGCTAATGTGGTAGCAGATGCATTGAGCCGGAAATCGGTATCGTTCCGGGTGCTTGAGCTACTTACGGCTCAGTCGGGACTTCAGCGATAGTTTATGAAGTTGAGCATTGAGGTTGTACTACCAGAGAGTTCCGGGCAGTTGCGTACTCTTGAGATTTCTTCATCTCTGGTCAATGACATTAAATCGGGACAGTTGGAGGACCCGATGTTTATTCAGCTTCGAGAGAGTGTAGGGAAGGGGAAAGCCCCGGGATTCATTATTCATGAGGACGGTGTGTTGAGATTCCGAGGTCGGTTGTGTGTTCCGAACGACTCGAAATTGAGACAGAGTATTATGCGAGAGGCTCATGTGTCACCTTACTCAGTCCATCCGGGCTCGAGTAAAATGTATAAAGATTTGAGGAAAACTTTCTGGTGGAACAACATGAAGAATGAGGTAGTTCGGTTTGTGGCTAAGTGTTTGACTTGTCAGCAAGTCAATATTGAGCATCAGCGGCCAGCCGGGTTGTTGAAACCACTTCCCATCCCGGAGTGGAAGTGGGAGGATATCTCTATGGATTTTGTCACGAGTTTGCCGAGGACGAAGACTGGTGTGAATATAGTGTGGGTGATTGTATACCGACTGACTAAGTCGGCACATTTTCTGGGCATCAAGGATACTTGGGGTCCAGAAAAGTTGGCTCGTGTCTTTATTACACAGATAGCGAGACTTCATGGTACGTCGAAGACCATTATTTCCTATAGAGATGGCCAATTTGTATCGCATTTTTGGCAGGCGGTACATAAGGCATTGGGGACACGATTACGTTTGATCACTTCTTTCCATCCCCAGACCGATGGGAAGTCCGAACGTACCATTCAGACGTTCGAGGATTTGTTGCGCGCGTGTGCGTTAGACTGGAGTAGTGACTAGGAGGAGCATCTAGCCTTGATTGTGTTTACTTATAATAATAGCTGGCACACGTCTATTAAGATGGCACCATATGAAGCACTTTATGGCCGCCGTTGCCGATCGCCGATCTGTTGTGATGAGCCGTCCGATCTAGTGGGCACCGAGCCAGACCTCGTGTTAGAGACGAGGGAGAAAATTGAGTTGATTAGAAAGAGAATGTTGGCTGCTCAGAGTCGACAAAAGTCTTATGCGGATGTTAGGTGTCGACCTTTGGAGTTTGCGGTGGGAGATCATGTTCTGTTGAGAGTGTCTCCAATGACGAGAGTCTTCCATTTTGGGAAAAAGGGGAAGCTCAGCCCGAGGTATATTGGGCCTTTCGAGATATTAGAGAGAGTCGGTGAGTTGGCATACCGTCTGGCTTTACCTCCGTCGCTGAGTCATGTTCATAGCGTATTTCACGTTTCCCAGCCGAGGAAGTACGTTCCGGACCCGTCCCACATTATTGATTTTGGAGACGTGGAGATCGAGAAGGATGTTATGTTTGAGGAGAGGCCCGTCAAGATTTTGGAGCATCGAGACAAACAGTTAAGGCACAAAACCATTCCTTTGGTTAAGGTGCAATGGTCGAGACACGGAGTAGAAGAAGCGACGTGGGAGTTAGAGGAGGATATGCGTTCGAGGCACCCCGACCTTTTTGATTCTTAAGTTTCGGGACGAAACTTTATTTTAGAGGGGGAGAATGTAATATCCGTAACTTTCCATTTTTAGCAGTTTCATTTTTGGTGTATGTGTATTTTTATCGACTCGCTTGTAACCATTTCGACATTTTGAATCCACTTTGTTCTTGGAGTTTTTCCATTTGGACGAGTTTTGATGATGTTTTCATGTAATTTCATTTTATGACATGTTTTGCCGTATGAACGTTCGATTCTCGTAAAACTCATTCGTTTTCGTTGGTTATTGGTTTGTACAAGTTCTTATGGTTGAGTTGGTCATGTGGAGACTTTCGGTTTGTAAATCCGACGTCGTTTCGTGATTTTCGGGCACTTGGGCCATTTTGTAATTTCCTAATAGTTTAGGGAATATCAATTTCGTTGTCGCATTACGGACCCTCCAGTGGTCGGAATTATATTTTCTTTCAGCGCTTAGCTCCGTCGTCTTGTATGCTTCGCGTTTATGTTTCTGGATTCTAGCCTCGTCGTGCATTTCATGTATTGTACCTTCGACAGCAGCGTACTGCTGATGTGAGCAGCAGTACTGAACTGCTGCGTAGGTAGCGCACGCTACTCCTGTTACCTTGCGTGCGCTATCGATGTGCAGTTAGCGTACGCTAACTCGCTATTGTTAGCGTACGCTAGCGAATGGTGGCAGTAGCTACTGGACCTGTCACGGCCCCATTAGCGCGCGCTATATATGACAGTTAGCTTGCGCTAACTTCACAGTTTATATAAGTCAGCGGGCAGTTCAGAAACAACAGTTTTATTCTTTTCTCTTCGTTTTCTTCGATGTGCGACTTCAGAGGCGATTTCCACCAGTACTGGCCGGAGTTCTCTTCAAATTCCATCACCGTAGAGTCGTGTTAGCATATTATCATCAGCATAATCATCCTCCATCGTCCGAATTCAAGGTAGTTTCATCTAGAACCCTAACTTGTCAATTTTGGGGGGTTTTCGGGATTATAGGGATTAGTTCCAAATTTTTCAATTATGTTACGTAATTTCTTACCGGTTGTTGTTATTGAGTGATTCTCAATCCGTTTTTCCTCGAATTAATCCATGAATTATTGATACGGGGAGATTTTGCGTAAACTTTCGCCCGTATCGATTGATCGTTTTTGTCATGAATTGTAATCGGGGTTATGGGTGTATTCCAATAGAGTATTGTTGTCCGTTGGGACTGAACCATGTTGATCCTTCGTTTAGGAACCGCCGTTTTCCACCCGGACCGTTCGTAGCCGTGTTTCACTTCCGTTTCTTCAAGAATGTCTCAAAGGCAAGTACTTTACATTTGTTTACATGTTCTAGTATTTGAATTATGGCTTTATCATGGTTGTTGTAGATGGATATGTGTATGTTCACCAAGGGACGGTCCGACGGGACCTCTAGGGATATGTATTGTCGTGAGTGTGCGTATCGCGAACTGTGGTTAGCCACCCAGGGATGTCCGACGGGGCTCTGCGGGGTACGGAGGCCGTGAGTCTCGTACCGACGGTTAACTTTGAATTGTGATTTGTTGGAGATAATGTGTTTTGTGATTGTACATTGTAAATATTCCGGAATATAAAATGTTTTCTAAAATGATTTTAGGCGCATATATTCATCTGATTAGAATGTAGTTCAAATGGATTGTACTTGCACTAGCAGTTGTCGCTAACCCCTTAAATGGGGGAAATACTTTTTGTATTTCAGGTATCGATCGTGGGGACAAACGAGCACTTGAGCTGTATGAGGACGATGGGCAAACATGATACTGTTCAGTAGGCAATTGTTGGTGTTCAGTTCTGTCAATTATTTTTGATGTCTTGTGTTGAAGTTTCTGTATTATAAAACTGGTTTAAGTACTCGAGTACTTCCTTTTCAAAATTGTTAATGTTGTGTCCTCATTTTGGGAAATGGATTGATGTTGGATTCTATTTGTCGGGTTGTAGTCTTTTATTGAATTGTCGTTTTATTGATGATTGTTTGTCATTGACGAATGTCTTGTTGGTACGTTAGCCTGGTGGATTCCACAGTGTGGGGTCCACTGCGCTGTAATATGCCCTGAATGTCTTGGGGGTGTTACAAACTTAAGGCCTAATTCATGTCGTCCACTGGATTATATTCCAATCCATTCGCTATTCATTTGGAATGAGCGTCACCAATCAATCTTGTCAACTTCAGTCGAGTCGCTATACTATTCATTTGGAATAGTAATGGCTAATTTCAACTTATTAAATTCCGAGTTACTACGTGCATCGTAGTCAACTTAGCTGCGTTATTCGTTTGGAAGGCGTAAAGCTAATGTTGCAAGGAATTATTCAAAAATATTCAAACCATCCAAATGGGGTGAAATTTAAACCTCGCAAAACTTGAAGTTTGATTTGAATTATTAAGACATATTTCCTTAATAATTATCTGTGTATTTCTGTCCTATTAGTTGTCTCTTTGAGATGTTACCTACTATCGATAGTTGGTAAGAAAAACCTAGTTTTCCTTATCAAATGCTGTAATTTTCCATGAAACAGCATTGTGAATGTAATATAATATTGCGTAATGATAATGTTTCTTGATACTCAACAACTCAATACGAGCATCTTTAATTAACACTCACTTCGACAATCACTAACTATAGATGGCTGAACGTCGTGGACGTGGAAGACCTCGTCCCCAATGTAACACCCCAAGACGTTCAGGGCATATTACAATGCCATGGACCCCATCACTTGAAATACACCAGGCGAACACACAAACTTGACATGATAACAGTGATAAACATCATCAACATACGAATAGTTTCTCAACCCAAGACATACAAAATAAGTATACCGGACTCAACGGTACAATGCAACATTAAACCAATCCCAAATCGGGTACTCAACAAATACAATGTTCAAAGGAAAGAAGTACTCGACTACTGAAGCAACAACATGATCAATAAAATGTAAGAGACAAGACATCAACGAATGACCAGTGAACAGATTCACTCTCGCCAATCATCCTCGTACTGCCCGCATGATCGTTCGCCTCCAAGACCTGTACCTGAAATACAGAAGTATTTCCCCCATTTAAGGGGTTAGCGACCACTTCTAGTGCAAGTACAATCCATTTGAACTACCATTCTAATCAGATGAAATATGCGCCAAACATCATTTTAAAAAACATTTATATTCCGGAATATTACTGTGCCAAGCACAAAACACAGTTCTCCAACAAAACATTTCAAAGGCTAACTGTTGGTACGAGACTCACGACCACCGCACCCTGCAGAGGCCCCGTCGGACCATCCCTGGGTGGTTAATCCCAGTTCGCGATACGCATGCACACGGCATTACATATCCCCAGAGGCCCTATCGGACCGTCCCTGGGTGAACATACACATACACATCAACAACATACATGGGAATCCATAACTCAAATACTAGAATATTCAAACAAATGTAAAGTACTTGCCTTTGAGAAATCTTCGACAAAACGGGAATGAACAATGACTAGGAATAACCCAGAGGGAACACGACTGTTCCTAAATGAAGGATTCACACATCTCAGTCCTAAACGATAACAATAATCGAAAGGAATACGCCCATTGTTGGAGCAAAAACGGTATTTGCGCCGTGTTGCGGAAGCGTAAATATAAAGGTGTGGAAATTAAACGACACACGTATTTATAGAGGTTCGGCTATAATCGAGCCTACGTCCTTTCTCGGTATCTTTTTGTATAGGTTGAAGATATAAACCTATGCATCTCTCTTTTATCGGTCGAGGGATAACCGTTACAATCACGTCTTCAATTGGTCCGTGATAAACCACTCATACTTGTCTTTGTGTCGGTCCAAGTTAAACCATGTTCCTTTTCTATCGGACAAGGAATCAACCGCTCTAGCTTTCTATCGGTTCTAGATAAACCTCACTAAGATAGCAATTGCGATTCTAATAATGCCGGATCCTTGATCCTAATAACACCGAATCCAATCGTATCTTTTCTTTTACCTCTCGTGTATATGTTGAATGTATAAACACTCAAACTAACAATATAAGCTCAATATCACAACAACAATGTAAGTATATCAATCTCTGATGAATGTATCGTTTACTTGAAGTTGTTGTAGTGAAACAATACCATAGGAATGGTATTTATAGACATCTTCATCAAACTAGCCGTTAGCTCCCTGTGCCTTCATTACGTACGCTATCAGTTTTCATTTACATAGGCTAGCTCATTTACGTACGTTAACCTTGAAAGGTCACGTACATTAGTGTCTCCCAATTTCAGTCCAGTAGCATCTGATTCGATCATTACGTACCTTAATCAATCACCCATTACGTACGTTAAGGATACGTCATTGCTGACGTCATATTTTCGTTGCCGCCTTTTTGACTTTGACTCATCCAACGTTCTTTTGGTTTGAACTATGAACACTACATTAAGTACGTTAATATCTACGCATTACGTACGCTATGTTGCACATTTTACGTACGTTAAGCTTGCATAAATCCAGCTTTTTACACTTCGTTTCCTTCGATGCTTTGCTTAGCCTTTTTGTTGTTTTGTTTTGTGTAACAACTTTTATCATCAAAACACTATTAAGCATGTATGGAACAAAATGTTCCAACAATCTCCCCCTTTTTGATGATCACAAAACAACACTTCGTCAATGGGATTTTCCTGCAAAAATACAAATATATGTATATGTGTACAGACCAAAGTTTTCAACTTTGTCCGTTTCTTTAGTTTCTTCTCCCATTTCTTTTTCGACTCCTTGTTGCCTTTTCTTTTTATTTTCAAATTTTCAAATTTTCATCATCTTTTCGACGTTGCCTCATTTTTCTTTTCAACTTCATCTTTTCAACTTTTCGACTTTTCTTCGATTTTCTCCCCCTTTCAGGGTTAATCCCATTCTTCAATTTTTCTCCTTTCTCCCCCTTTTTATCTTCATCAAAAAGTGTAATAAATAAAACGAGTAATAAGTACCAAATTGATAAAAATATGTGATACCAAATGATGAATATAACTATATGCATGAATAGGGTATACACTTCCCGTGAAAATATTATCTCCCATTTGAAAAATTATTACCCCCTGAGTAAAATACAAATTAAATTTTGGGGATCCAACCTATAGTTGGTTTTTGTTTCGAGACGTGAACGATGTTTGGGATGGTGGTTCCTTTAGGAATCCAAATTTTCTTAACTTTAATCGTCTGTCTTGGGCTTTTACAGTTTGAAATATGGTGCCCGATTTTCAAATATTTTTCGCAATGGGGTATCATAAAATTTAAGGACTCGTTTTTAGAACGAGGTTTGAATCCCAACCCCTGTTTATTTAAAGTAAACTTTTGAACCAAGAGCATATTTTTGAATTTCTCGTTTCCGAGAGAAAATTTCTTCGTTAAATTTTTGAGCTCGGTTTGAATCTTAACAAGATCATCCTTTAAAATATTTTCGTTTTCAAGGCATTTAGAATGATCGATCTCAATAAACTTTCCCTTTCCAGAATTTTGGAATTTTCAATTTCCAATGATTTATTTTTAGATTTAAGGGACTTAATCTTGGATAAAGCATTTTGAAATTCGGTATGCAATAATTCAAATGCTTCAAATAGCTCGTCACGAGAGGATGTACTTACTTGACTTTCGACGTCGCTATCGTCGAATGAACTTCGGGCCATGTGAGCGAGATTATTTTGATTGATAAAATCATCATCTTCATCTTCATCGCTCCATGTTGCAACGAGAACCTCCTTCTTGGGTTTAGCTCGGCAATTCTTTGCAAAATGGCCTGGTTTACCACATAATCGACAATTGTTGTCGAATTTCTTAGATTCGCCGGAGATGTCTTTCTTTCTCTGGTTTAATAAGGTTTGAAACTTATTAATATTCTTGGCATAATATGCCGATTCTTCGTCGCTTGCGTCCATCGGGATTTCTCTTTTTGACATCTTAGTCTTCAAGGCTATTGATCTTTCCTTCGGCTTCGGTTTAGCATTCCGAGATTTTAGGACTATCTCGTAGTTTATGAGAGAACCGACATGAGCACTAAAATCAAGATTGTTTAACTCTTTAGATTCCATTATTGTCGTAACCGTGCCGTCCCATTCAACAGGTAGTGATCTTAAGATTTTCTTGACTTTTTCACTACTTAATAATGGTTTTCCAAATGAAGCAAGTCCATTAGTGATGACCGAAAATCACTCGAGCATGTTGGTGATGGACTCGTCACCCTTCATCAAGAATAACTCGTAGTCATGGAGAAGCATATTGATCTTAATCTTCTTGACTTGAGTTGTCCCTTCGTGTGTGGTTTCAAGAATTTTCCATATTTCTTTAGCACTTTCACACGATGAGATATGATTGACCACTTCCAGACTTAAGGCACAAAATAGAAATTGAGTAGCCTTACAATTTAGATGGTCGTTCTTCCATTCCGTTTCATCATATTCTTCGAAAGATTTAAGCGTACCGTCAGATTTTAGAGGAATTTTTGGACAAAGACATATTACTTTCCAAAGCTCGATGTCATATGCTCGAATGAATATTGATATCTTTTTCTTCCACATCATGAAGTTTGAGCCATCAAAGAATGGTGGTCGATTAAGAGCGAGGCCTTCGACTGGAGAATATTGAAACTCCATTTGGATCGACTCCTCGGATGTTAAGCCATGTATTGGAGGTACCGCTCTTATACCAATTGTTGGGGCAAAAATGGTATTTGCGCCCTGTTGCGGAAGCGTAAATAAAAAGGTGCGGAAATTAAACGACACACGGATTTATAGAGGTTTGGCTATAATCCTGCCTACGTCCTCTCTCGGTATCTTTTTCTATAGATTGAAGATATAAACCTCTGCACCTCTCTTCTATCGGTCGTGGGATAACCGTTACAATCACGTCTTCAATTGGTCCGTGATAAACCACTTGCACTTGTCCTTGTGTCGACCCAAGTTAAACCATTTTTCTTTTCTATCAGACAAGGAATCAACCGCTCTAGCTTTCTATCGGTACTAGATAAACCTCACTAAGATAGCGATTGCGGTTCTTATAATGCTGGATCCTTGATCCTAATAACACCGAATCTAATCGTATCTTTTCTTTTACCTCTCGTGTATATGTTGAATGTATAAACACTAAAACTAATAATATAAACTCAATATCACAACAACAATGTAAGTATATCAATCTCTGATGAATGTATCGTTTGCTTGAAGTTGTTGTAGTGAAACAATACCATAGGAATGGTATTTATAGGCATCTTCATCAAACTAGCCGTTAGCTCCCTGTGCCTTCATTACGTATGCTATCAGTTCTCATTTACGTATGCCAGCTCATTTACATACGTTAAACTTGAAAGGTTACGTACGTTAGTATCTCCCAGTTTCAGTCCAGTAGCATCTGATTCGATCATTACGTACGTTAATCAATCACCCATTACGAACGTTAAGGATACGTCATTGCTGACGTCATATATCCGTTGCCGCCTTTTTTACTTTGACTCGTCCAACGTTCTTATGGTTTGAACTCTAAACACTACATTACGTACGTTAGCCATCCCAGCTTACGTACGTTAATATCCACGCATTACGTACGCTATGTTGCACATTTTACGTACGTTAAGCTTGCATAAATCCAGCTTTTTGCACTTTGTTTCCTTCGATGCTTTGCTTCGCCTTTTTGTTGTTTTGTTTTGTATAACAACTTTAATCATCAAAACACTATTAAGCATGTATGGAACAAAATGTTCCAACACCCGTAACCCCGATCAACAATCATACACACACACGGAAGACGAACACGGGCGAGGGTTTTCACAAAACCTCCCCAGGTCCACAATCCACGGATTAAACATGACGGAAACAGAATGAGAATCACCCCACAACAATAATCGATACGGAATATCACAACATAAACGAACAATTCGAGTTCAAACTAGACAAATCCCGAAAAACCTCCAAAATAAACAAAGGTACGGTTCTAAGCCAAAATACCTTGGATTCGGACGGAGGAATATGATTAAGACGATGATAAACTTCACTTGGGACACAACAATCGATCTCACAATGAATTCCACGGACAAAACTTGAAGAACTGCTCAAATCTCTCTATGGAACGTAGCTCTCGGACAAGGGAAGAAGGAAAGGAGAAATAACGAAGTGAAGGTCAACTCAAGTTTATAAAACCTGAGCCTTCGTTACGTACGTTAACATACCGCCATTAACGTACGTTATGCCTATTACGTACGTAACACTCAGGTGTTAGCATATGTAATGGCTCGGCAGAACAATCTGCCTAATTTATCGAGGCCGATTGCGCACGCTATGCCAAACTGTTAATGCACGCTATGAGGAGCTTACATACGTAACACACGCCAGCTAACGTACGTAAGGGCTAGGCAGAAACTGGGCAGAACCCACTGTCCAAACGCTGAGGGCCATAACGTACGTTACCACTAAGGCATAACGTACGTTATGCAGGTATCGATAGCGCACGCTAAAAAGCATGCATAATGTGCGTTATGCATGCAACAGTTCAACACTGCTGAACACCGTTTTCTGCACAGGACGATACAAAAGTCGGAATGCAACACAAGGACAGAACCCAGAAGTGTAAACACGTAATATTCACGACGACGAAGCTAAGTGTTGAAAGAAAATATGCTTTCGACTACCGGGGAATCCGAAATACAATGAAGAAGATAAAATTCCCTAAATTTATAGGAAATTACAAAACGGCCCAAACGCCCAAAAATCACGATACGATGTCGGATTAACAAATAGAAACTCACAACATGAACAACTCAACCATACGAACTTAGAAAAACGAAGAAACAATGAAATCGAATGAGTTTTACGAGAAATGAACATACATGCGATAAAACATAACTCATAATGAAAATACGTAAAAACATCTCCGAAACTCGTCCAAATGGAAAAACTCCAAGAACAAAACAGATTCAAAATGTCGAAACGATTACAAGAGAGTCGCTAAAAATAGACGTGTACCAAAAACAGAAACTGCTAAAATGGAAAGGTACGGATATCACATTCTCCCCCTCTAAAAAGAAGTTTCATCCCAAAACTTAAGAATCAAAAATCTCGGGGTATCTCGCACGCATATCCTTCTCCAATTCCCACGTCGCTTCCTCCACTCCGTGTATCGACCACTGCGCTTTAACCAAGGGAATGGTTTTGTGCCTTAACTGTTTATTTGGACGTTCCAAATTCTAACAGGCCCCTCCTCAAACGTAACGTCCTTCTCGATCTCCACCCTCCGAAGTCAATTACGTGAGTCGGGTCTGGAACATACTTTCTCAACTGAGAAACGTGAAATACACTATGCACATGGCTCAACGAACGCCAATGGGTAAGCTAACTCGCCGATCCTCTCCAGTATCTCGAAAGGTCCAATATATCTTGGACTAAGCTTCCCCTTTTTCCAAAAAATGGAAGACTCCCTTCGACGGAGACACTCTCAACAAGACATGATCCCCTACCTCAAACTCCAAGGGTCGACGCCTAACATCCGCATAAGACTTTTGTCGACTCTGAGCCGCCAACATCCTCTCTCGAATCAACTCGACTTTTTTCCTCATCTTCAACACAAGATCCAGCTCGATGCCAACTAAATCGGACGGATCATCCCAACATATCGGTAATCGACACCGTCGGCCATAAAGCGCCTCATACGGTGCCATCCTAATCGATGCATGCCAGCTATTATTGTAAGTAAACTAGATCAGGGTCAGATGTTCTTCCCAATCACTACTCCAGTCTAGCGCACGCGCGCGCAACATATCCTCGAACGTCTGAATGGTATGCTCAGACTGTCCATCGGTCTGAGGATGGAAAGATGTACTCAAACGTAAACTGTCCCCAATGCCTTATGTACCACTTTCCAAAAATGCAATACAAACTGACCATCTCTGTCCGAAATAATAGTCTTCTGCATACCACGAAGTCTCACGATCTGTGGAATAAAAATACGAGCCAATTTTTCGGGACCCCAAGTGTCCTTGATGCCCAGAAAATGTGCCGATTTCGTCAGTCGATCCACGATCACCCACACCATATTCACTCCAGTCTTCGTCCTCGGCAAGTTCGTGACAAAGTCCATAGAAATATCTTCCCACTTCCATTTCGGGACGGGAAGTGGTTTCAACAACCCGCCTAGCTGCTGATGCTCCATTCTGACTTGCTGACAAGTCAAAACACTTAGCCACAAACTGTACTACCTCATTCTTCATGTTATTCCACCAAAAATTCTTCCTCAAATCCTTATACATTTTACTCGAGCCCAGATGGACTGTGTAAGGTGATGCATGGGCCTCTCGCATAATATCCTGCCTTAATTCCAAGTCGTTCGGAACACACAGCCGACCTTGGAATCTCAACACACCATCCTCATGAATCACGAATCCCGGGGCTTTCCCCTTCTCCACATTCTCGTGGAGCTGAATAAACATCGAATCTTCTAACTGTCTCGATTTAATGTCGTCGAACAAAGACGAAGAAATCTCAAGAGCGCGTAACTGCCCGGCACTCCCTGGCAGTACAACCTCAATACTCAACCCCATCAACCCTCTCTGGAGCCCAGGCTGGGTTGTGAGTAACTCAAGTGCCCGAAGTGATACTAATTTCCGACTCAAGGCATCTGCCACTACATTTGCGTTGCCCGGATGATAAGGATCTCGAGATCGTAATTCTTAATTAACTCCAACCACCTTCTATGTCTCATATTCAGTTCTTCCTACGTGAAAATATACTTCAGGCTCTTGTGATCGGTGATAATATGACACGACGAACCATATAAGTAATAATGCCAAATCTTCAATGCAAACACTACTGCGGCCAACTCAAGATCGTGGGTAGGATAATTCAACTCATACAGTTTCAACTGACAGGAAGCATAAGCAATCGTCTTCCCATGCTTCATGAGTACACATCCAAGTCCTTGGCCCGATGCATCACTATAAATAGAAAAACCCTCATTACCGCTCGGTAAAGCCAAGACGGGAGCGGTAGTCAATCGCTTCTTCAACTCCTCGAAACTCTTCTGCCTCTCGTCAATCCACAAAAACTTCTCTGTCTTCTGCAACAACTGAGTAAGCGGTCGAGCGAGTTTAGAGAACCCTCGACAAACCTACGATAATACCCGGCCAAATCTAGAAAACTGCGGCCTTCACGTGCCCAATCTAATACTGCTTCTATCTTGTGTGGGTCCACACAAACAACTTCGGCCGAGATCATGTGGCCGAGAAACATAACCTCCCGCAATCAAAACTCACACTTTGGGAACTTCACATAAAGGCGCTGAGTTCTCAAGATTTCCAACATGATATGCAAATGACATGCATGCTCCTCGTTTCTCCTCGAGTAAATCAGGATATCATCGATAAAGATGACTACACACTTATCAAGATACTCGATAAAGACCTTGTTCATAACTGCATGAACATGGCGGGGGCGTTGGTTAGCCCGAACGGCATAACCACAAACCCGTAGTGGCCGTATCTCGTCCGAAAGGCCGTCTTCGGAATATCGGAGTCCTTCACTCGGAGCTGGTAATACCCTGATTTCAGGTCAATCTTCAAAAACACGGTCGCTCCTTGTAATTGGTCAAACAAGTCATCAATCCTCGGGAGCGGATACTTGTTTTTGATTGTCACCTTATTCAACTCTCGATAGTCGATACATAGACGAAGTGACCCATCCATCTTCTTCACAAACAAGACCGGTGCGCCCCAAGGTGAAGTGCTCGGTCGAATGTAGCCCATGTCTAGCAACTCTCCCAACTGTTTCTTCAACTCAAGCATCTCGGCAGGCACCATGCGGTACGGTGTCTTCGAAATCGGAGCCGCACCCGGATCTAAATCAACAGTAAACTCAACCTCACGGTCTGGTGGCAAACCCGACACCTCGTCTGGAAAGACATTAGGATAGTCACTCACTACCGGGATAGACGAGAGCTCTACTCCTCCTTCTCCCGATCTCAAAGCATAACACCAGTAACCAGTGCAACCTCCTCGAAGAAGTCTCACTGCTTTCATAGCGCTGATCAGAAATCTCTGACTACTCCGCTTACGCCCCACAAAAGAATGCTCGGTACCGTCAGAGGCTAACATCGAAACAGTTCTCATTATATAATTCATGATCGCCCCATGTCGGTATAGCCAGTCCTCACCAAGAATCAAATCCTCATCCTTAATGTCTACCGCGATCAGATTAGAAGACCAATCCCTCCCCGCGATACTCACTGGAAAATCTCTAATCTCACGATCCCCCACATTACTACCCCCACTAGGCAGTTTAACAACAAATGGTTCACATGCAACTAGGCAATAAACATACAGACGACACATACAGTCCAGAGAGATGAAAAAATGCATAGCACCAGAATCGAATAACACGGAAACAGGATGGTCAAGGATGTGAACGGTACCTATAGCCACCGTCGCGTCAGGATCTCCAGCTCGTCTCATCTCTTACACATGGGGTGGAACAGACCCCGCACAATAAGCTCCCCCTCTAGAAGGCTGCCCACGTCCTCGACCTCTGCCAAAACTCTGCTGAAGCTGAAAAGGTGTCGGTGCCTGATTCACGCTCGGCTCTCCCACAGCCGGGGATGACACCTGAGTAACTGATGCCCGACTCGCATCTCGACAATACTTAACATGATGCCCCATCCGACCGCAAGTAAGACACTGTAGCAGCGGCCTGTCACACTCACTCATCACATGCCCCGGACAGATACAGTTAAAACAGGTAGGACCACGAACAGGAGTAGTAGGAGCAGACTTGGAACCATTTCCTTGCCCAACTGATGGGGACTGATTCCCAAAGACTCGCGAACCAGACTGAGCCTTCTGATGCTCGCCAAACTTACCTCCCGAAAACTGACCGGAGGTCTTCTGTTTCTTACCCTCCGTTGTTGCCTCTATCGCAGAAAACAACATCTCATAAGCCATTGCCTTGCTCTGATAATCCTTCAAAGTTGTACACCCGAGACCATACATGTAGTGATGGACCCTCGGCTTCATCCGCATGTCAAAGTGGTGGATCTTATCTAGCTCATCTCGGACCTGATTTCTCACATAATGAAGTTGCTGATTGTAGTCCTTGATCGCCTGTGAAATAGGAACATCGTGGGGTTTTGCCTCAAAGAAAGCTCGAATTCTTCCCTCTTTCACCAGCCACGGACATTATTCGTCCTCCATCAATTCTCTAAATTCCTCCCATGAAGCCTCCCGATCATGCGGGTTCACTGCTTGCCACCACGTTGCCGCCTCCTTGGCGAGGAAGTACTGAGCGATTGGCACTTTCCTCTCCTCGGAGCAGTTAGACGCCTCGAACACCTTCTCCATCTCGAATAACCAACTCTCCCAACCAGAAGGGTCGGAAGTACTATCAAACTGCGGAGGACGCATACGAATCACGTCCTGAAGTAGCTTGTCAGTGCCGGAACCAGTTGGCGGAACCGGGTTAGCATTAGCTTGGTTGACCAGAACGGCCTGAGTCAGTAGCGTCATCAGGTTCGCTACTTGTTGTATAATGTTAGCCACTCCAATGTTATCATGAGCATGGCCGAAGCTACCAGATTGATCCTGCTGGCCCTCGGCACTAGGCTGAACACTGTTCGACAAGGAGGGCGTTGCCGAACCAGCCCCTGAGCTATCGGACATGGCCGCCCAACCGGCTGCGCCACGCCCCCTACCGCGTCCGTGTCCTCTACCAGTAGGCATTCTGAAGAGGTAACGGGTGAGTACAGTTCAAACGCAAAACACATCACAACATTAAGAAAGGAACAGAAGAGAATAACGTAACGAGTCGAGTTAGGAAAACTTACGAGCACCGGCATACTGAGATGATGGCGTAGTAGTGATACTGTTCAAAAACGACACCCAACTAGACCCAAATAACCGACAGCCTAGGTATCCATAAACCTAAGCTCTAGTACCATATTCTGTAACACCCCAAGACGTTCGGGGCATATTATAGTGCCGTTGACCCCATCACTTGGAATCCACCAGGCTAACACAAAAACTTGACATGACAACAGTGATAGACATCATCAACATACAAACAATTTCTCAACCCAAGAAATACAAAATAAGTATACCGGACTCAATGGTACAATGCAACGTTAAACCAATCCCAAATCGGGTACTCATCAAATACAATGTTCAAGAGAAAGAAGTACTCGAGTACTGAAGCAACAACATGATCAATAAAATGTAAGAGACAAGACATCAACGAACGACCAGTGAACAGGTTCACTCTCGCCCATCATCCTCTACTGCCCGTATGCTCGTTCGCCTCGAAGACCTGTACCTGAAATACAAAAGTATTTCCCCTATTTAAGGGGTTAGCGACCACTCCTAGTGCAAGTACAATCCATTTGAACTACAATTCTAATCAGATGAAATATGCGCCAAAAATCATTTTAGAAAATATTTATATTCCGGAATATTACAGTGCCAAGCACAAAACATAGTTCTCCAACAAAACATTTCAAAGGTTAACCATTGGTACGAGACTCACGGCCACCGCAACCCGCAGAGGCCCCGTCGGACCATCCCTGGGTGGTTAACCCCAGTTCGAGATACGCATACACATGGAATTACGAATCCCCAGAGGCCCCGTTGGACCGTCCCTGGGTGAACATACACATACACATCCACAACATATGCGGGAAGCCATAACTCAAATACTAGAATATGCAAACAAATGTAAAGTGCTTGCCTTTGAGACATCTTCGACGAAACAGGAATGAACAATGACTAGGAATGACGGAGGGAACACGAATGTTCCTAAACGAAGGATTAGAACAACTCAGTACTAAATGATAACAATAATCGAAAGGAATATGCCCATAACCCCGATCAACAATCATACACACACACGGACGACGAACACGGGCGAGGGTTTTCACAAAACCTCCCCAAGTCCACAATCCATGGATTAAACATGACAGAAGCGGATTGGGAATCACGCCACAACAATAATCGATACAGAATATCACAACATAAACGAACAATTCGAGCTCAAACTAGACAAATCCCGAAAAACACCCAAAATAAACAAAGGTAGGATTCTAAGCCAAAATACCTTGGATTCGGATGGAGGAAGATTATTAAGACGATGATAAACTTCACTTGGGACACAACAATCGATCTCACAATAAATTCCACAGAAAAAACTTGAAGAATCGTTCAAATCTCTCTATGGAATGCAGCTCTTGGACAGGGGAAGAAGGAAAGGAGAAATGACGAAGTGAAGGTCAACTCAGGTTTATAAAACCCGAGCCTTCGTTACGTACATTAACATACCGCCATTAACGTATGTTACGCCTATTACGTACGTAACACTCAGGTGTTAGTGTACGTAATGGCTCGGCAGAACAATCTGCCTAATTTGTTGAGGCTGATAGCGCACGCTACGCCAAACCATTAATGCACGCTACGAGGAGCTTACGTACGTAACACACGCCAGCTAACGTACGTAAGGGCTAGGCAGAAACTGGGCAGAACCCACTGTCCAAACGCTGAGGGCCATAACGTATGTTACCACTAAGGCATAACGTACGTTATGCAGGTATCGATAGCGCCCGCTAAAAAGCATGCATAACGTGCATTATGCATGCAGCAGTTCAACACTGCTGAACACCATTTGCTGCACAGGACGATACAAAGTCGGAACACAACACAAGGACAGAACCCAGAAGTGTAAACACGTAATATTCACGATGACGAAACTAAGTGCTGAAAGTAAATACGCTTCCGACTACTGGGGAATCCGAAATACGATGAAAAAGATAAAATTCCCTAAACTTATAGGAAATTACAAAACGGCCCAAACGCCCGAAAATCACGATACGATGTCGGATTAACAAATCGAAACTCACAACATGAACAACTCAACCATACGAACTTAGGGAAACAGAGAAACAATGAAATCGAAAGAGTTTTACGAGAAACGAACATACATGCGACAAAACATATCTCATAACGAAAATACGTAAAAAAAACATCTCCGAAACTCATCCAAATGGAAAAACTCCAAGAACAAAACAGATTCAAAATGTCGAAACGGTTACAACCGAGTCGCTAAAAATAGACATGCACTAAAAATAGAAACTGCTAAAAATGGAAAGGTACGGATATTACACCAAACATGATCACAATGAAGAGCCATACGGAGAAAATGGAAATCCATTCCAAGGAGATAACAACACTGCTCAGGCAATCACCAAATTGGTAACCTTCCTGCAACAACATATTGCTCCAAACCCCAACACACCTATACCACATAATCGAGTTCTAGAATGATTTATCCGATTTAGTCCCCCTACCTTCCTCGGTGAACCTGATGACCAGAAAGACGAATACTGGCTTGAGTGGATAGAAAGTATCTTTGATACTCTGCAATACTCAGAGGAATAGAAGTTAACACTAGCTACTTTCGATTGGAGTCAGTAGCTCACGACTGGTGGAGAGTCACCAATGAGAAGTAGACAAAGGAATCTACTAGCCGAACATGGGAAAACTTCGTAAAGGCCTTTTGTGATCAGTACATCTCTCAGGCCGCTCGTGAAGCTCGACGTGATGAGTTTTACCATCTTAAGCAAGAGGAAATAATTGTAGCTCAACACGAGTCCCAATTCAATCGACTCTCCAAGTACGCGCCAGGACTAGTGAGCATCGAGGAGGACAAGTTGTATAAGTTTACATGAGGTTTGAGGTTTGCTTTACAGTAGAGTTTGCCGCCAGTGAGAGTGTCGACTATGGCAGAAGTTGTCAAGGCTGCAATCCGAATCGAAAGCGAAATAACCCAGTTGGGACAGGCGAAGGATCGCAAAACTGGGAAATTCAAGAGATATGCATCAAACCAATCATCCAGAACACCTCATAAATTTCAACGCAAATCTACTGGACAAAACACCGGAAAGAAACCTATGAACAATCTACCGCCGTATTCCCACTGCAATAAAATGGGACACAAATCCGAGGACTATTGGAAGAAGCAAGGGAGATGCTTACGTTGTGGAGACAATCAACATCCGACCAGGGAATGCCCAAAGTAGGAAACACCTGGCAACAATCAGCAGAGAAATGCAACTAAGCAATATGATCGCAAGGGTAACAAGGGAAAGGCACCAGCAAGAGTTTTTACCTTAGCCGGTCAAGAATCTGCTAACGCAACAGACATGGTGGAAGGTACATTTCTCATGTCCAACCACTCTGCACATGCATTGTTAGATCCAGGATCATCACATTCTTTTGTTACATACCATTATACACAAAAGTTGAATGTCTGCATGGAATCATTACTCATAAGCTTAGAAGTATCCACACCTATAGGTGCGAGCCGAGAAACGGATTCAGTATTTAGGGATTGTGAAGTGATAGTTAAGGGTCATTGTTTTCTTGCCGACATAATTCTTCTCCCTATACTTGAGTATGACCTCATACTTGGGATGGATTGGCTATCTAAGCACTATACGCAACTCGATTGCCACTCTAGGATAGTTCGATTCTGCAAACCCAACCACCCGGTAATTGAACTACACGGGAATGCTAGAGTTAACTTGGCCCCAACCATATCAGCTACGAAGACGAGAAGGGCTATCACGAAGGGAGCAACGGGGTATTTGGCATTTATCATCAACAGACCCAAGAGCAAGGTGGAGATTGAAGCTATACCAGTAGTATTAGAATACCCTAATGTCTTTCCCGTGGAACCTACTTCCCTACCTCCTGATAGGGAAGTTGAATTTAACATTGATATCTTTCAAGGAAAGGCACATGTGGCTAGGACGCCGTATTGAATGGCCCCG
This sequence comes from Orobanche coerulescens, assembly GCA_033398695.1. NCBI lineage: Eukaryota > Viridiplantae > Streptophyta > Magnoliopsida > Lamiales > Orobanchaceae > Orobanche > Orobanche coerulescens. The sequence goes on along the minus strand of CM065817.1, from coordinate 93,020,738 downwards.
CTGGAACTTCAAGAACTAAAGGTTTAGTTGTAGAAATTGCTAGAGGTTGGATTTATCCGACCGAGCGTATCTCCTTTGGGAGCACCAGTGCTATTCGTAAAGAAGAAAGATGGTATGATAAGATTGTGCATCGATTATCAGGAACTTAACAACAATACTGTTAAGAACAACTATCCACTTCCCAGGATTGATGAACTATTTGACTAACTCCAAGGATCAACAGTTTACTCAAAGTTCGATCTTCAACAAGGATATTACCAATTGATGATCAAAGAGAGTGACATACCTAAGACTGCCTTTCAAACTAGGTATGGTCATTATGAATTCGTGGTAATGCCTCTTGGATTGACCAACGCGCCAGCTGCATTTATGGATTTAATGCACTGCGTATTTCAACCATATCTGGATTAATTCATCATGATATATATTGAAGACATACTTGTATATTCCAAGTCGGATCAGGATCACGAAACTTACCTAAGATTGGTGCTAGAAATGCTAAGGAGACATAAATTGTACGCCAAATTCAGCAAATGTGAATTCTGGTTAAGAGAAGTAGCGTTTTTAGGACACATAATATTTTGGAGATGGAGTCGCAGTAGATCCATCAAAGGTGGAGACTATTTTGGACTGGAAGAGGCCACAAACAGTCACTGAGATATGAAGCTTTCTTGGACTTGCAGGTTACTAACGCAAATTAATTAAAAGACTTTTCTAAAATCACAGGACCGCTCACAAGATTGACGCATAAGCACGTCAGATTGGAATGGGACGATAAGTGTGATTCGATTTTCCAGGAACTCAGAAGAAAACTCACCACCGCACCTGTACTAACACTTCCCGAAGGGAGCGAAGGATTTCTGTTATACAGTGATGCATCGAAAGAAGGATTAGGAGCTGTACTGATGCAAAATAGCAAAGTAGTAGCTTATGCATCACGAAAGCTTAAAATCCACGAGATGAGTTACCCGACTCACGATCTTGAACTCGCCGAAATAGTATTTGCCTTGAAGAAATGTAAACACTACCTGTATGTAGATACATTCACCATCTTCACTGACAACAAGAGCCTCAAATATCTATTATCTCAGAAGGAGTTGAATCTAAGGCAGAGACAGTGGATAGAACTTCTTGATGATTATAACTTCACTATCCAACACCATCCGGGCAAGACCAATGTCGTAGCTTATGCTTTGAGTAGGAAAGCAAGCATGGCTAGGCTAATGATAAGGGAATGGAATGTTCTGGGAGAACTAAGCCAATGGAATCCAAGGCAGACTAAGGCTCTGTTCTTTTGGGTGAATGAATCGAATCAGGCCCAATCAATCATCTTGAATGGATCTGATCAATCGAATCGAATCGAATGGAATCGAATCGAACATAATCGAATCGAATCAAATATATATTAAGGGTAAATAATAATAATAATAATAATAATGGTAAATAATAATAATAATAATAGTAATTAACAATAACAACGATAATAGCAATATTATTAGTAATAATAAAAATAATAGTAATTAAGATTAATAATAATAATAATAATAATAAGAATCGAATAATCGAATCAATCGAATCAATGGACTCGAATCGAATCGAATCAACTAAATGGACTCGAATCGAATCGAATCGAATCGAATCAATCAAAATCAAAATAAGTCCAAAATAACAGGGCCTAAGACACATATTTTATGCGCTAACTTGACCATGAAGCCGGACCTACTTAAGAAAATCCAAGAAGCACAGACACAAGACGGGAAATTGTGTAAACTTAAGGAAAGTGTCACACAAGGCGAGAAATATGAGTTTAGCATGTCGGAAGATGGAACACTAAAATTCAAACACCGAATATGTATTCCCGACAATGACGAACTCAAGAAGAAAATTTTAGCAAAGGCTCACTGCTCTCGCTATACAATTCATCCAGGCGGTAACAAGATGTATAAGGATCTGAAGAAACACTACTGGTGGGCGAATATGAAGAACCGGGTGGCAGAATTCGTATCAAGGTTTTTAACCTATCAAAGAGTGAAGGCTGAACACCAGAGACCATCAGGATTGCTACAGCCACTCGAGAATCCTGAATGGAAATGGGAACTAATCACGATGGACTTCGTGATGGATTTACCAACCACCAACGGAGGATATAACACAATCTGGGTAGTCATGGATAGACATACAAAGTCAGCTCACTTCTTACCTGTAAGAAATAATGATAGTCTGCAGAAGCTAGAAAAGGCTATATCCGGGAAATCATTAGACTACATGGAGTACCTATAGACATCGTATCAGATCGTGATCCCAGATTTGTCTCAAGATTTTAGAAGAGCCTTCATCAGGAACTTGGAACAACATTAAGCTTCAGCACTACAGCTCACCCTCAGACAGACGGACAATCCGAGAGAATGATACAAGTCCTTGAGGATATGTTACGGGCATGTGCACTGGATTTTCATAAGAGTTGGAATTATCACCTACCCGTGGCTGAGTTCGCATAAAACAACGGCTATCAGGCAACTATCGGAATGGCCCCATATAAAGCATTATATGGGAGAAAGTGTCGATCACAAATACATTGGGAGATTGACGACCGATGGACACCAAGAACTAAGCAGAACTGAAAACCGATACCAAAATTGATCTAGTAGAAGATGCCATGGATAAAGTTCGGATCATTAAAGAATGGATTCACACCGCTCAGAGCCGACAGAAACATTATGCAGACCGGAGAAGGAAGGATTTGGAATTCGACACAGGAGACAAAGTATTCCTTCGTTTATCACCACGTAAGGGATTAATCAACTCAAAGAAAGGAGGGAAGCTTAGACCCAGATATGTCGGACCTTTCAAGATCATAGAAAGGATTGGAAAATTAGCATACTGCCTCAAGCTACCAACCGATCTTGCTGGAATACATGATGTATTTCATGTCTCGATATTGAAGAAATATCATCCGGATCCTGAACATGTCATCACACACGACATACCACCGATCAAAGAGGATTTAACTTATGTCGAGAAGCCAAGCAGGGCCGTAGATCAACAAGTACGCGAACTAAGAGATAAAAAAATACCATTGGTTAAGGTTGTATGGCACAACCACGACCGAGAAGAAGATGCCACATGGGAAGCAGAGGATGAGATGAAGAAGAATTTTCCAGAACTATTCGAATTGGAATTTGTGGACCAAATTCTCCCAAGGTTGGAAGGATGTTAGACCCCATTATTTTATAAGTAGAGCAGATTAATAATTCTCAATAAATAAAATAAAGTTTTACATTATTTCCTTGTCGAATGAATTTAGTTCGTACTATATGTATAGTCTCGTCAATTAAATAATTTCCTATAAGTTTAATTAACTTAAATTTTTAATAAATTTTAATTTATTAGCTAAATGAGTTATTTAATCTAATAGTACAACTTAATTAGTGGACTTATTATTAAAATCTGAACTTAGAGGCATTATGGGTTATGACCACCTAAATAATAAACCACCTATCACCTAAAATACTACACCTAGCCTAAAACACTCGTGACCCAACCCAACTTAAAATTACTACCTAATACTTGACAAATACAACCAAAATACACCATATATGTATAAATACACAAAAAATTCGACCTACTATAAGAGCAAAGGGTACGCAGGCGCCATAGCCTCGCACCGACCCAACAGCCCAAAAAACGCGATGGTGCACGGTACCGTGGGTGGCGCCGTCAGCCCTCGCGCCGTAGCGACCAGCCCACATGGTGGAATTTTTTTTTTAAAGAAAAATCCGAACGTTACCCAACGGTTTTGTTACCTTTTTTGTGTTTTTTTCCATTTAGTACCCCCAAAAACTCAAATTTTACCCCTTAAAAATCATATAATACCCCCTTATTATTTCATACTTTACACACACTTTCAATATATTTTATATATACTATTCTCTACTTCTCTCATTTTTCCAAACAAAATGAATCCCAACCAACAATGGATTACCGGTATGCTAAACGACCCTTCGAACCAAATTCCGGGCTCGTCTTCGAATCCGACCAACAATCCGGTCTCGTCTTCGAATTCATACCCCCAAATGCCTTACTTCCCAAACCCATATATGAGTCCCGAAATACAAATGCTATTTACTCAATGGAAAATGCAACAACAACAACAATATACTCAATTTTCTGAACAACAACAACCAAACCAAGCCACCGCTTCCCAACCAAATTCTGACCAACAATCCTACCACCTACGAGATGAAGACAAAGACGAAGACGAAGATGAAGAAGAGGCGGTCCCAACCCCGATGTCGAAAAAAATGAAGACGAAGAGTAAGGGGAAGAAAACCAAGAAAACCAATGAAAACGAAGAGGCGGTCCCGATCCAATCTCGAAATTTTTGGAGCGAAGACGAGGAGTTGCTTTTGGCAGAGTCATTCATTCAAATATCCGAGGATTTAAAAACTGGTGCAGATCAACAAAGGGATACATTTTGGTATAAAGTTCTCGACACATACAATGCGGAAGCCGAGAGACTCAACTACCCTATTCGTACCAAGAACATGTTGATGGGAAAGTGGACTCCAATGAATAAAGATGTCAACAAGTTTAATTCGGTAGTGAATGAAACAGATGTTATGAGTGGGGAGAATGATAAAGATTTTATGACGAAGGTGCACATATTGTTTAAAAAATCAACGGGTTATCACTTTAGACACTTGAGCGCTTGGGGCTTTTTGAAAGACAAGCACAAGTGGAAAAATCCCGAATCGACATTGGCAAGATAGAATCGTCTTCAGGTTACGGACGAGCAACCCAAGCATTTTTTAACACCCCCAAAACCAACCGAGAATATTACAGCGCCGTGGGCCCCACATTGGAACCCACAAAGCTAAATCATTTTAAAAAACGTTTCAAATACGCCAAAGAGGCGAAGACGGTAATGTTTTAAATACTCAAATATTTTCAAAATATAGTTTCCAAATACCATCATCAAATACCATTTGAAAGCACAAGGCGAAGATGCCAAAAAGGACATTTAGAAAGTACACACGAGCTGGTAAAATATCGAAAGCCATTTAAAGATACATACGCAGCGGATATAAACACAGGAGGAAATACGTTTGCAGCGGAATTATAAAAACCAGAAAGAATACTCGAAACCCAAAACCATGCTATAGCCAGTATCACCGAAAAGTTCATCCCTTCACGACCGCTACTAGCTCGGTCTCCAAGTACCTAAAAGATAAAACCCACGACGTGGTCAGCCATAATACTCAATAATGATATCGATCACATTAACATATACAATTACATATCAATGTAATTACAAGGTAAGAATATTTCCAGTGTAACCTGATCGTAGTAACCTTACCAATCTGTGGAATCTCAAATCAATTCAACCCTTACCTCACTTCGCACCTCGCATTCTCAAGTGATGAATGAATTCGGAAATAACCATCTGTACTGTATCCAAAATGATACGAAGATTCTCAAACATAAACATATCTCCAATATGGAATTCTAACCATGTCCGATTCTGTCCGCTGGATCGCACAATCGAATCCCAATTCTGATAAAACCGATATCACACAATACATCTGGAGATCAATGTAATGCCCCCAAAATGAACCGGGACGCCACAGTGCCGTAGATCCCATGAGGGACCCACAAGGCAAGTTTCTAAAATATTTTATTAAAAGTGGTAATATACGGAAGTAATTAAGAAAGTATTCGTGCATCCCAAGGTACAATGCAAATAGTGTCCGTACATACGGTTATTACACAACGTGGAATGTTCAAATTTATTTAAGAAATTAACAGGCCTTCTTCCAACACAGCTCACGCCTGGCCGTAACCTTCGGGGTTGTCGTGCACAAATTCAACAATTTACTGCACGACATGTCGTGCAAGAACCTAGGTCGAAACAATCCCAACCAAACTCAAAGTAAAATCTAATAATTTCCAGAATAAAGTTATCACCGACTGCTCCATGTTATTACTTTTATCAAGACATAAACTCCCAAGGTCGCAACCAAGGGTCACGGAAGTATCTACACAGAATACTCCTGACGTGGGTACCATTCAGTTTTATCCGCAACATGGTCCAACAAGAAAACTCCCAAGGCCGCGGCCAAGGGTCACGGTAGTATCTACTCGGGAATACTCCGGACAATGATAATCGTAATAGCACCATTCCACAATAGTAACATTTACTATGTCTAAAATTATAAGACGTAAAGTCTGAGCAAGATTCACTTGCCTCAAATCCGACGCGAGTTATTTCCGGACAAGGCACGGCTTGAACGATCGCACTTGGAAATCCGACCTATTACATGTTTGTCGATTAACATCTCGTGATATTAATAATGATCAACGACGTTCCTCCCCCTCCCGTATGTTAAAACCCTATCCTAGTTGTTTATGATGTCGGAATCGAATTTCTCCATTTTTTTTATCCATAATGCGTGCCATTAAGTTCTTAGGTTCGGCAACATTCTCTATAAGTTATCCGTCCGCTAAACAATAGTGTTTTAACACAACATTCCTAGTTAATTATAACCGACAATCACCAATATTTCATCGTTGTCTTAATATGCAAGTCTAGAACGATCAATCCATCATTTTAACATGTTTCGGTATCTATTTAGCTAGAAATTGTTGGTAACTTCATCAAGGATTCATTGACGGTTTTGTTCAACATGATAGTATTGTTATATATGAAATCCTTCAAGATGATTCCAGAAGTTGGTGATTAGCAATATGATTATGAGTTCTACCATTATTCATTCCAATTTCAAGCTTTGATGGATATCGATTAACAATTGCGATAGCTATATACCGGTTCGATTATTACGGAGGGTTCTAAGCTACCCAAGGCATCCGAGGTTTACTAAAACTTGCTAAACGATACTGAAATGAGTTCAAGATTGAATAAACTTACCTTAATTGACAAAAGATGATGAAGAACGACGGTGGACGAAGGAGAACGAGAAGATAACACCTTCAAGACCTTCCCCGAAGCTTGATTAACGCACTCTAATAGGATAGCACTTGAATTGGGAGGCTAGAATTGGTTCAACGATGGTGGAGAGTAGTGTACCAGGAAGAGGGATGATGTTTGGGACGGGAGAAATGAAGGCAAGGTGTTCTTTTATAAACTTAAGTTGCCCTTACGTACGTTATGCCTCATGCATTACGTACGTAAGAGGATTTACGTACGTTACGGCGAAATACTTAACGTACGTAAGGAACTCACTGGAACGATTCACCCACATCGTTACGTACGTAACGAAAACGGGTTTACGTACGTAACACCTCGTTGACTTGCCTGTCGCAATCACGCCGAAAGTTGGTCGGCACGCGTACTCTGGGACGAAGATTCCTGTCCGAAGACCGAAGACCGTTGTTACGTACGTAAGGGCCAACATATAACGTACGTGATGGCTCAGACATAGCGTACGTAATGGGTCGGAGTATAACGTACGTAAAGGACAGTTTTGTTTGTCAAATTATCATCTCATTAATTTATTATGACACGACTCCCTCTCCATGTCGCCTGGAAATCTCTCGGGGAACAAGACGTTGGCCACCGTCATATTCGCACCGATAATTACCTAACGACATTGAGGTATGTCACTGAAAGTTCGTCAATCATCATGCCATCACAATACACGAATAATAGATACGATGCCGTACAACCATATTATACAAAATATGTTTTATTGCAATGGAGTACATTTATTCATCAACAACAACAACATCTAAGCCTTAGTCCCAAAATGATTTGGGGTCGGCTAACATGAATCAAACTTTGAAACCGTCAATAATCGTTACATAATAACATAAAAGGAAAAAAGAGGGAAAAAGTAGAGAAAAAACAAATAAAAAAAGAGAATAAATGAATTAAAAAAAAAAAAATGAAAAATCCTGAAAAATAAATTAAAAGATAACATGAAATAAAAGAAAATAGAAATTTAAAAAAAAAAAAAAAAAAGGAATCAGACTCCATCCACCATCCGTATTCTTTCCCGCCACATTTGCCTCTCCATCGCCATACTTTCTCCAATTCCAAGAAACCGCATATCATTTTTAATCATCTTTATCCAAGTTTTCTTGGGTCTTCCTCTACCTTTCACAACATTACTAGTTCCCCAACTTTCTAGCCTCCTCACTGGGGCATCAATAGGTCTTCTTCTCAAATGACCAAACCATCGTAATCGATTCTCCATCATCTTGTCTTCTATAGGCGCAACTCTTACCTTCTCTCTAATCACCTCATTTCTGAGCCGATCCTTTTTTGTATGACCACACATCCATCGTAGCATACGCATCTCTGCCATAATCATCTTTTGAACGTGACACTGTTTTACAGCCCAACACTCGGTGCCATATAACAGCGCAGGCCTAATTGCCGTGCGGTAAAATTTACCCTTTAATCTATGAGACATGCCAGGATCACATAAAACCCCTGTGGCACTCTTCCACTTCAACCACCCTGCCTTTATTCTATGAGCCACATCGCCATCTAGCTCTCCATCCTTTTGGATAATAGATCCAAGATACCGAAAGAAAGTGGATCCATGAACAACTTTCCCATCAAATGTGATCATCCCCGCCTCTCTATCACTGTTTTCGCTAAACCTACACTCCATATATTCAGTCTTACTTCTGCTCAGCCTAAAGCCTCGAGCTTCCAAAGTATCCCTCCAAAGTTCCAATTTCAGTTGCACTCCAACCTTCGTTTCATCAATCAACACAATATCATCTGCGAACATCATACACCACGGAACGTCATTTTGAATTTCTCTTGTCAATTCGCCCATGACTATGGCAAAGAGAAAAGGACTAAGAGCAGATCCTTGATGCACCCCAGTCGTAATAGGGAATTCTTCTCGTCCTCCCAACATTAGTACGCATACACTTGTACTAGCTCCTCATACATGTCTTTTATAATGTCAATATATTTCCGCGATACACCCTTCTTTGCTAAGGCCCACCAAAGTACTTCTCTTGGTACTTTATCATATGCCTTCTCTAAATCAATAAAACCATATGCAGATCTTTCTTTTTATCTCGATAATATTCCATCAATCACGGATAAGATAAATTGCTTCCATGGTCGATCTTCCGTGCATAAATCCAAACCGATTTTCTGTTATCTTCACACATTTCACGATCCTTTGTTCAATCACTCGTTCCCACAACTTCATGGTATGACTCATTAGTTTAATTCCGCGATAATTAGAACAATCTTGAACATCACCTTTGTTCTTATACAAAGGGACGAGAATACTTTTCCTCCATGCTGATGGCATCTTATTGCTTCTCCAAATCTTATTGAAAAGCATAGTTACCCATTCGATCCCTCTCTCCCCCAAACACCTCCAAACTTCAATAGGTATACCATCTGGTCCTTCTGCTTTCTTTGACCCCATCTTCTTCAATGCAATTGTCACTTCACCCTTTTGAATTCTTCTCTTAAACTCTCGGTTAACCATACTTGAGGGGATGTTTAAATTCCCAATATCTTGTTCTTGATGGCCATTGAATAGGGTATCAAAGTATGACCTCCATCTCTCTTTTATCTCTTTATCTTGAACCAAAACTTTTTGATCAGTATCTTTTACACATTTAACTTTTCCAATATCTCGCGTCTTCTTCTCTCTCATTCGAGCAAGTTTATAGATATCTTTTTCCCCTTCTTTAGTACATTTATTCATCAAACAGGAAAAATAGACGTGAGCGCGCAAAGTAAAAAAAAAGCATGTAATACTGGTGGTATTACAATCAACTGTCCCGAAACAATGGCAGGTCCCGGATATCAATACAAAGTATGAGTGCTCACACAATCAATAATAATAACCAACCAATGCATCAGAACGAGAATATCAATGACATGATAACTCCACACAAGATCGACAAAGGATCAACCACAAACGAGAATACCATGATGTGGTAATCCCAAAAAGATCAATAAAGGTTCAGCGATCGAGAATACCAACGATACGGTAAACTCCAACAAGATCAATAAAGGATCAACAACCGAAAATACCAACGATACGGTAAATCCCAAGAAGATCAATAAAGGATCTACAACGACCGAGAATACCAACGGTAAGGCAAACTCCAAACGGAATCAATAAGGATCAATAACAGACGAGATTACCAACGATTGGGTGAACTCCAAATGAGATTAATAAAGGGTCAATAACAAAAGAGTCAACCATCGATGTGGTAACTCCAAACGAGATTAGTAGGGAACCAATAACAAATGAGATTGCGAACGATATGGTAACTCCAAATGCGATCAATAAAGGGTCAACGGGGACAGATACACGAGAGAATAAAATCGTTAACCATATACAACTCACATATACGGGATCTCGGAGACAAACCCGACTATCGAACAGATCCGATTATACATGGACTGTGAACGACCAATTGCTATATGAATCATAAATGAAATGAAATCGAAACTATATAGTAAATATTATGAACTGAGCAAGCATAACTTGCCTCGATACCGATGAAGTTGTTACCAATCCCGTCGTCTTCATCTACAAGCTCCTCAGCCCCGACCAAGGCGATCCATGCATTCTCCAATCTCAATCGCAGCACAAGGGTTAATCATCAACGATCATTTAACGCAACCTAATGCAATAATCAATTAACAATATGTTCGATAACAATCAACAACTGATATAACCGACCAATCAAACTCATCGGTTCAACGATATCTTGATCATACATGAAACCAAACCATTATAATTCAAACAATACGAATACAAGCCGTATTTCGATAATAAATAAATTCTAACAAGTTTCTCAACATTCTTGATTTCGACTTCAATCTTAATTTCGGATCAACACGGCTCATCTTTGTAAATTCATTGGAATCAAATTACCGGTTATCATCACGAATAATCATATGCCAAAATTAACTGTAATCCTTCCAAATTCCGTAAAATCACGACATATATAACTCAAGAGTTCTTCAAGAACATGAGTTAATCTATTATCATGTTTGTAGCTAACAAAACAACGTAATCCGATGGGTTCTATCATCTAAACCATCATCTAATTCATAATCCAAGGCATACATCATTTTGTTCCTCAATATACAATTCATACAATCTCAAGAATCACAACAACAACACCGTAACCATTATTATACGAAGAAGAACGTCAACTACAATATCAAAATCCGAATCAAAAAGAGGAGTTATCCAACATACCTCTTGAAGAAGCATCACAAATATCAACCACTTCCAAAAACATCAAGAACTTCAAGCTTCAAGCTTCGAATCAACTCATCAAGGTCCTAACCAAGGTCTAAGGGTCGGAATTAGGATCAGGAGTGGAGGGGAATGAAGTTTGGGAGGAAAAGATGTGTTTCTTTTTGTGAGGAAATGAAAGATCAACCTTAGTTATATAATCTGTCCAACACTTTACGTATGTTAACGCCCATTATTAACGTACGTAAGCCCTCCTAACGTACTCTACATGTCCTATATAGTATACGTTATCGGCATCCAGACGTCACTGTTTTATTTTGTGGCATGCATTACGTACGTAGCTTTCTTGCCATAGCGTACGTAATGTAGCGGTTGACTTGCTACAGTATTTTACTTGTTTACGTACGTAATGCTCCATCCTTAACGTACGTAAGGCGCGAGGTTGACTCGCCTGTCCACATCCGCGCCAAAAGCTGCCGACACCGGGCCCTCCTGCCGACCACAGCTCGAACCCGTCTGATTCTCTTCTTCACGTATGTTATGTACACAACTTAACGTACGTTAAGCTTGCTTAGTTACATACGTAAGCTCCATTATTTATCGTACGTAATGACTTTCATACTTAGCCATTTTTGCTCCTGTCTGGCGTCTCAATATACTGAATACGTACACACGACATATTGAATACCTATACCCGTTCCGATAACATTCTCATACGATATATCTGATGTACGATACCCTCAAATGCAATCGTCGACCCAGTACGACAATTGTACAAATACTCATACAGTATATCCGACATCGAAAGACATATCAAGCATGTAATATCCTAGAATTAAAATAACCTCGATAGATATACTGGCACGACTGTCACGGTTCCCAAAATTATTCATTCATACTGTATCGGTCCCACTCTGTACAGTACAACTCGGATAAAATAATGCAAAAAATCGTAGCGAAATTCTAGGATATTATATATTTTCCCACTTAAATAAGTTTTGTCCTCGAAACTTAAAATACTGTCATAATCAATATCTCAATCCCAAAATATCTCAAAATCATGCCACCATATACTCAAATAATCGTCATCAAAACCAAATAACTGAAAGAACATACTTACAAGTCCGTGAAGTCGATGATCTCCCGTAATACTAGCATAGGACTCCCATACAAAGTCTCAGCACAATGCCAACACACACCAAAATAACAAATAGCAATTTAAGAATATTTCAAAAATTTTGGAACCTCCAAAAATCCGTTTCAGTCGAAAGTCAAAAAATTATTTTCAAAAATCACGCTACTACTGCACCGGTAGAGCCACATAACGCACATGCCCAGGTTTTACGAAACCCAAGATCCGATACCATGTAACACTCCAAAACCAACCGGGAATATTACAGCGCCGTGGGCCCCACATTAGAACCCACAAGGCTAAAATCATTTCAAAAACGTTTCAAATACACCAAAGAGGCGAAGACGGTAATGTTTTAAATACTCAAATATTTTCAAAATATAGTTTCCAAATACCGTCATTAAATACCATTTGAAAGCACAAGGCGAAGACGCCAAAAAGGACATTTAGAAAGTACACACGAGCTGGTAAAATACCGAAAGCCATTTAAAGATACACACGCAGCGGATATAAACACAGGAGGAAATACGTTTGCAGCGGAATTATAAAAACCATAAAGAATACTCGAAACCAAAAACCATGCCATAGCCAGTATCACCAGAAAGCTTATCCCTCCAGGACCGCTGCTAGCTCGATCTCCAAGTACCTAACAGATAAAGCCCATGACGGGGTCAGCCATAATACTCAACAATGATGTTGATCACATCAACATATACAATTACATATCAATGTAATTACAAGGTAAGAATATTTCCAGTGTAACCTGATCATAGTAACCTTACCAATCCGTGGAATCTCAAATCAATTCAACCCTTACCTCACTTCGCACCTAGCATTCTCAAGTGATGAATGAATTCGAAAATAACCATCTGTACTGTATCCGAAATGATACCAAGATTCTCAAACATAAACATATCTACAGTATGGAATAATCTGGCCATGTCCGATTCTGTCCGCTGGATCGCACAATCGGATCCCAATTATGATAAAACCGATATCACACAATACATCTGGAGATCAACTGTCCCGAAACAATGGCAAGTCCCGGATATCAATACAAAGTATGAGTGCTTACACAATGAATAATAATAACAAACCAATGCATCAGAACGAGAATCTCAACGACATGATAACTCCACACAAGATCGACAAAGAATCAACCACGAACGAGAATACCATGATGTGGTAACCCCAAAAAGAACAATAAAGGATCAGCGATCGAGAATACCAACGATACGGTAAACTCCAACAAGATCAATAAAAGATCAACAACCGAGAATACCAACGATACGGTAAATCCCAACAAGATCAATAAAGGATCTACAACGACCGAGAATACCAGCAGTAAGGGAAACTCCAAACGGAATCAACAAGGATCAATAACGGACGAGATTACCAAAGATTGGGTGAACTCCAAACGAGATTAATAAAGGGTCAATAACAAAAGAGTCGACCATCGATGTGGTAACTCCAAACGAGATCAGTAGGGAACTAATAACAAATGAGATTGTGAACGATATGGCAACTCCAAACGAGATCAATAAAGGGTCAACGAGGACAGATACACGAGAGAATAAAATCGTCAAACATATACAACTCACATATACGGGATCTCGGAGACAAACCCGACTATCGATAAGACCCAAGATGGACGTCACGATACGCCCGATCCGGACATGTGTCCATGTACAAGCCAACCACGGGTATTGATCAGATACACATCTGGTCTCGTACCTAATCAGCCTCACGAAGTACGTCTCGTGTGCACGGTTCAATATGAGGTCGAAACCAACACATGCTACACGTGCCCACCCTGAAAATCCTACACATGACCGATCAGAACGTATCTGACTCCAGATATGTCATGATACAACATGACAACGAATCTCGAAGAAACGCATATCTAACAAGGATCAGAAGACTTTCCAAGTGAGCAACGATAACTCGATCATGAAAGACCGACACGACCACAATGTCGTATTTCCGTCAGACAATAGTTCACAGCATGATCAACAATGCATATAATATTAGCACGTAAACTCCCAAGGACGCAACCAAGGGTCACGAAAGCATCTACTCAGGAATACTCTAGATGTGGGTACCATTCAGGTTTTATCCCGCAACACAGTTCATGCAATCATAAAATACCCCAAGGTCGCAACCAAGGGTCACGAAAGTATCCACACAGGAATACCCTCGAACATGGGTGCCATTTAGGTCTTATCCCCCAACACATCGGCCCAACAGATTACAACTCAAAGAAAAAGCACATCATCAAATGTAACAAACAATGATGCACATTCACCATATGAAGCATCAACACACACATGCAATAATGCAATAGGATAATTGTCATAATTTAGCAATATTAATTACCTCAAGCTGGGGACGCTAACCTTTCCACGACCAACATCCCTGAACGAATACACAGTTATCCGAATAATCCAAAATGATGTATAATCCATTACTAATACCAAACCACCATCTCGAGTTCAATGTCGGCATGATAACTAGCCTCAATATCTAACCTCTCATACAATAGACCAAATATAATTCGCGTCTCCGTTTCCACTAGACTTCTTTAAAATCATATACATTATGATTTATCTCTGTCCAAGCATAATAAACATACCCTCATCTCGACAATTCATATTCCATAATACCATTGCTATATGAATCATAAATGAAATGAAATCGAAACCATTTATTAAATATTATGAACTGAGCAAGCATAACTTGCCTCGATACCGATGAAGTTGTTACCGATCCCGTCGTCTTCATCTACAAGCTCCGCAGCCCCGACCAAGGTGATCCATGCATTCTCCAATCTCAATCGCAGCACAAGGGTTAATCATCAATGATCACTTAACGCAACCTAATGCAATAATCAATTAACAATACGATCGATAACAATCAACAACTAATATAACCGACCAATCAAACTCATCGGTTCAATGATATCTCGATCATACACGAAACCAAACCATTACAATTCAAACAATACGAATACAAGCCGCAATTCGATAATAAATAAATTCTAACAAGTGTCTCAAAATTCTTGATTTCGACTTCAATCTTAATTTTGGATTAACATGGCTCATCTTTGTAAATTCATTGGAATCAAATTACCGGTTTTCATCACGAATAATCATATGCCAAAATTAACCGTAATCCTTCCAAATTCCGTAAAATCACAACATATATAACTCAAGAGTTATTCAAGAACATGAGTTAATCTATAATCATGTTTGTAGCTAACAAAACAACATAATCCGATGGGTTCTATCATCTAAACCATCATCTAATTCATAATCTAAGGCATACATCATTTTGTTCCTCAATTTACAATTCCTACAATCTCAAGAATCACAACAACAACACGGTAACCATCATTATACGAAGAAGAACGTCAACTACAATATCAAAATCGAAATCAAAGAGAGGAGTTATCCAACATACCTCTTGCAGAAGAATCACAAAGATCAACCACTTCCAAAAACATCAAGAACTCCAAGCTTTAAGCTTCTAATCAACTCATCAAGGTCTTAACCAAGGTTTAAGGGTCGGAATTAGGATCAGGAGTGGAGGGGAATGAAGTTTGGGAGGAAAGGATGTGTTCCCTTTTGTGGGGAAATGAAAGCTCAACCTTAGTTATATACTCTGTCCAGCACTTTACGTACGTTAACGCCCATTATTAACGTACGTAAGCCCTCCTAACGTATGCTACATGTCCTATATAGCATACGTTATCGGCATCCAGAGCTCACTGTCTTATTTTGTGGCATGCATTACGTACGTAGATTCCTTGCCATAGCGTACGTAATGTAGCGGTTGACTTGCTATAGTACTTTACTTGTTTACGTACGTAATGCTCCATCCTTAACGTACGTAAGGCGCGAGGTTGACTCGCCTGTCCACATCCGCGCCGAAAGCTGCCGACACCGGGCCCACCTGCCAACCACAGCTCGGGCCCGTCTGATTCCCTTCTTAACGTACGTTATGTACACAACTTAATGTACGTTAAGCTTGCTTAGTTACGTACGTAAGCTCCATTATTTAACGTATGTAATGGCTTTCATACTTAGCCATTTTTGCTCCTATCTGCCGTCTCAATGTACTGAATACGTACACGCGACATATTGAATACCTATACCCATTCCGATAACATTCTCATACGAAATATCTAATGTACGATACCCTCAAATGCAATCGTCGACCCATTACGACAATTATACAAATACTCATATAGTATATCCGACATCAAAAGACATATCAAGCATATAATATCCTAGTATTAAAATAACCTCGATAGATATACTGGCACGACTGTCACAGTTCCCAAAATTATACATTCATACTGTATCGGTCCCACTCTGTACAGTACAACTCTAATAAAATAATGCGAAAAATCATAGCGAGATTCTAGGATATTATATATCTTCCCACTTAAATAAGTTTCTTCCTCGAATCTTAAAATCCTGTCATAATGAATATCTCAATCCCAAAATATCTCAAAATCATGCCACCATACTCAAATAATCGTCATCAAAACCAAATAACTGAAAGAACATACTTACAGGTCCGTGAAGTCGATGATCTCCAGTAATACTAGCTTACGACTCTCATACAAAGTCTCAGCACAATGCCAACACACACTAATATAACAAATAGCAATTTAAGAATATTTCAAAAATTTTGGAACCTCCAAAAATCCGTTTCACTCGAAAGTCAGAAAATTATTTTCAATAGTCACGCTACTACCGCACCGGTAGAGCCACATAACACACATGCCCGGGTTTTACGAAACCCAAGCTCCGATACCATCTTCTGTAACACCCCCAAAACCAACCGGAAATATTACAGCGCCATGGGCCCCACATTGGAACCCACAATGCTAAAATCATTTTAAAAAATGTTTCAAATACGCCAAAGAGGCGAAGACGGTAAT
The DNA here is from genome assembly GCA_033398695.1 of Orobanche coerulescens. Classification (NCBI taxonomy): domain Eukaryota; kingdom Viridiplantae; phylum Streptophyta; class Magnoliopsida; order Lamiales; family Orobanchaceae; genus Orobanche; species Orobanche coerulescens. The sequence goes on along the minus strand of CM065817.1, from coordinate 93,003,439 downwards.
GTTTTAAATACTCAAATATTTTAAAAATATAGTTTCCAAATACCGTCATTAAATACCATTTGAAAGCACAAGGCTAAGACGCCAAAAAGGACATTTAGAAAGTACACACGAGCTGGTAAAATACCGAAAGCCATTTAAATATACACACGCAGCGGATATAAACACAGGAGGAAATACGTTTTTAGCGGAATATAAAAACCAGAAAGAATACTCAAAACCCACAACCATGCCATAGCCAGTATCACCAGAAAACTCATCCCTTCACGACCACTACTAGCTTGATCCCCAAGTACCTAAAAGATAAAGCCCACGACGGGGTCAGCCATAATACTCAACAATGATATCGATCACATCAACATATATAATTACATATCAATGTAATTACAAGGTAAGAATATTTCTAGTGTAACCCGATCGTAGTAACCTTACCAATCCGTGGAATCTCAAATCAATTCAACCCTTACCTCACTTCGCACCTCGCATTCTCAAGTGATGAATGAATTCGAAAATAACCATTTGTACTGTATCCGAAATGATACCAAGATTCTCAAACATAAACATATCTCCAATATGGAATAATCTGGCCATGTCCGATTCTGTCCGCTGGATCGCACAATCGGATCCCAATTATGATAAAACTGATATAACACAATATATCTGGAGATCAATTGTCCAAAAACAATGGCAAGTCCCGGATATCAATACAATGTATGAGTGCTCACACAATCAATAATAATAACCAACCAATGCATCATAATGAGAATACCAACGACATGATAACTCCACACAAGATCGACAAAGGATCAACCACGAACGAGAATACCATGATGTGGTAACCCCAACAAGATCAATAAAGGATCAGCAACCGAGAATACCAATGATACGGTAAACTCCAATAAGATCAATAAAGGATCAACAACCGAGAATACCAACAATACGGTAAATCCTAACAAGATCAATAAAGGATCTACAACGACCGAGAATACCAATGGTAAGGCGGACTCCAAACGGAATCAATAACGGACGAGATTACCAACGATTGGGTGAACTCCAAACGAGATTAATAAAGGGTCAATAACAAACGAGTTGACCATCGATGTGGTAACTCCAAACGAGATCAGTAGGGAACCAATAACAAACGAGATTGCCAACGATATGGTAACTCCAAACGAGATCAATAAAGGGTCAACGAGGACAGATATACGAGAGAATAAAATCATCAAACATATACAACTCACATATACGGGATCTCGGAGACAAACCCGACTATCGAACAGATCCAATTATACATGGACTGTGAACGACCAATCAATAAGACTCAAGATGGACGTCACGATACGCCCGATCCGGACATGTGTCCATGTACAAGCCAACCACGGGTATTGACCAGATACACGTCTGATCTCATACCTAATCAGCCTCACGAAGTACGTCTCATGTGCACGGTTCAATATGAGGTCAAAACCAACACATGCTACATGTGCCCACCCTGAAAATCCTACACATGACCGATCAGAACGTATCTGACTCCAGATATGTCATGATACAACATGACAACGAATCTCGAAGAAACGCATATCTAACAAGGATCAGAAGACTTTCCAAGTGAGCAACGATAACTCGATCATGAAAGACCGACACGACCACAATGTCGTATTTCCATCAGACAATAGTTCACAGCATGATCAACAATGCATATAATATTAGCACATAAACTCCCAAGGCCGCAGCCAAGGGTCACGAAAGCATCTACTCAGGAATACTCTAGATTTGGGTACCATTCAGGTTTTATCCCGCAACACAGTTCATGCAATCACAAAATACCCCAAGGTCGCAACCAAGGGTCACGAAAGTATCCACACAGGAATACCCTGGAACATGGGTGCCATTTAGGTCTTATCCCCCAACACATCGGCCCAACAGATTACAACTCAGAGAAAGAGCACATCATCAAATGTAACAAACAATGATGCACATTCACCATATGAAGCATCAACACACACATGCAATAATGCAACAGGATGATTGTCATAATTTAGCAATATTAATTACCTCAAGCTGGGGACGCTAACCTTTCCACGACCAACATCCCTGAACGAATACACAGTTATCCGAATAATCCAAAATGATGTATAATCCATTACTAATACCAAACCACCATCTCGAGTTCAATGTCGGCATGATAACTAGCCTCAATATCTAACCTCTCATACAATAGACCAAATATAATTCGCATCTCCGTTTCTACTAGACTTCTTTAAAATCATATACATTATGATTTATCTCTGTCCAAGCATAATAAACATACCCTCATCTCGACAATTCATATTCCATAATACCATTGCTATATGAATCAAAAATGAAATGAAATCGAAACCATTTATTAAATATTATGAACTGAGCAAGCATAACTTGCCTCGATACCGATGAAGTTGTTACCGATCCCGTCGTCTTCATCTACAAGCTCCGCAGCCCCGACCAAGGTGATCCATGCATTCTCCAATCTCAATCGCAGCACAAGGGTTAATCATCAATGATCACTTAATGCAACCTAATGCAATAATCAATTAACAATACGTTCGATAACAATCAACAACTGATATAACCGACCAATCAAACTCATCGGTTCAACGATATCTCGATCATACACGAAACCAAACCATTACAATTCAAACAATACGAATACAAGCCGCAATTCGATAATAAATAAATTCTAACAAGTGTCTCAATATTCTTGATTTCGACTTCAATCTTAATTTTGGATTAACACGGCTCATCTTTGTAAATTCATTGGAATCAAATTATCGGTTTTCATCACGAATAATCATATGCCAAAATTAACCGTAATCCTTCCAAATTCCGTAAAATCACGACATATATAACTCAAGAGTTATTCAAGAACATGAGTTAATCTATAATCATGTTTGTAGCTAACAAAACAACGTAATCCGATGGGTTCTATCATCTAAACCATCATCTAATTCATAATATAAGGCATACATCATTTTGTTCCTCAATTTACAATTCATACAATCTCAAGAATCACAACAACAACACGGTAACCATCATTATACGAAGAAGAACGTCAACTACAATATCAAAATCCAAATCAAAGAGAGGAGTTATCCAACATACCTCTTGAAGAAGAATCACAAAGATCAACCACTTCCAAAAACATCAAGAACTCCTAGCTTTAAGCTTCTAATCAACTCATCAAGGTCTTAACCAAGGTTTAAGGGTCGGAATTAGGATCAGGAGTGGAGGGGAATGAAGTTTGGGAGGAAAAGATGTGTTCCCTTTTGTGGGGAAATGAAAGCTCAACCTTAGTTATATACTCTGTCCAGCACTTTACGTACGTTAACGCCCATTATTAACGTACGTAAGCCCTCCTAACGTATGCTACATGTCCTATATAGCATACGTTATCGGCATCCAGAGCTCACTGTCTTATTTTGTGGCATGCATTACGTACGTAGCTTCCTTGCCATAGCGTACGTAATGTAGCGGTTGACTTGCTATAGTACTTTACTTGTTTACGTACGTAATGCTCCATCCTTAACGTACGTAAGGCGCGAGGTTGACTCGCCTGTCCACATCTGCGCCGAAAGTCGCGACACCGGCCCACCGCCAACCACAAAGGCCCGTCTGATTCCCTTCTTAACGTACGTTATGTACACAACTTAATCTACGTTAAGCTTGCTTAGTTACGTACATAAGCTCCATTATTTAACGTACGTAATGGCTTTCATACTTAGCCATTTTTGCTCCTATCTGCCGTCTCAATGTACTGAATACGTACACGCGACATATTGAATACCTATAGCCATTCCGATAAAATTCTCATACGAAATATCTAATGTACGATACCCTCAAATGCAATCGTCGACCCACTACGACAATTATACAAATACTCATATAGTATATCCGACATCAAAAGACATATCAAGCATATAATATCCTAGTATTAAAATAACCTCGATAGATATACTGGCATGACTGTCACAGTTCCCAAAATTATACATTCATACTGTATCGGTCCCACTCTGTACAGTACAACTCGGATAAAATAATGCGAAAAATCATAGCGAGATTCTAGGATATTATATATCTTCCCACTTAAATAAGTTTCTTCCTCGAAACTTAAAATCCTGTCATAATCAATATCTCAATCCCAAAATATCTCAAAATCATGCCACCATACTCAAATAATCGTCATCAAAACCAAATAACTGAAAGAACATACTTACAGGTCCGTGAAGTCGATGATCTCCCGTAATACTAGGATACGACTCTCATACAAAGTCTCAGCACAATACCAACACACACTAATATAACAAATAGCAATTTAAGAATATTTCAAAAAATTTGGAACCTCCAAAAATCGGTTTCACTCGAAAGTCAGAAAATTATTTTCAAAAGTCACGCTACTACCGCACCGGTAGAGCCACATAACACACATGCCCGGGTTTTACGAAACCCAAGCTCCGATACCATCTTCTGTAACACCCCCAAAACCAACCGGAAATATTACAGCGCCATGGGCCCCACATTGGAACCCACAATGCTAAAATCATTTTCAAAAATGTTTCAAATACGCCAAAGAGGCGAAGACGGTAATGTTTTAAATACTTAAATATTTTTAAAATATAGTTTCCAAATACCGTCATTAAATACCATTTGAAAGCACAAGGCGAAGATGCCAAAAAGGACATTTAGAAAGTACACACGAGCTGGTAAAATACCGAAAGCCATTTAATGATACACACGCAGCGGATATAAACACAGGAGGAAATACGTTTTCAGCGGAATATAAAAGCCAAAAAGAATACTCAAAACCCACAACCATGCCATAGCCAGTATCACCAGAAAACTCATCCCTTCACGACCGCTACTAGCTCGATCCCCAAGTACCTAAAAGATAAAGCCCACGACGGGGTCAGCCATAATACTCAACAATGATATCGATCACATCAACATATACAATTACATATCAATGTAATTACAAGGTAAGAATATTTCCAGTGTAACCCGATCGTAGTAACCTTACCAATCCGTGGAATCTCAAATCAATTCAACCCTTACCTCACTTCGCACCTTGCATTCTCAAGTGATGAATGAATTCGAAAATAACCATCTGTACTGTATCCGAAATGATACCAAGATTCTCAAATATAAACATATCTCCAGTATGGAATAATCTGGCCATGTCCGATTCTGTCCGCTGGATCGCACAATCGGATCCCAATTCTGATAAAACTGATATCACACAATACATCTGGAGATCAATTGTCCCGAAACAATGGCAAGTCCCGGATATCAATACAATGTATGAGTGCTCACACAATCAATAATAATAACCAACCAATGCATCATAATGAGAATACCAACGACATGATAACTCCACACAAGATCGACAAAGGATCAACCACGAACGAGAATACCATGATGTGGTAACCCCAACAAGATCAATAAAGGATCAGCGACCGAGAATACCAATGATACGTTAAACTCCAATAAGATCAATAAAGGATCAACAACCGAGAATACCAACAATACGGTAAATCCTAACAAGATTAATAAAGGATCTACAACGACCGAGAATACCATTGGTAAGGCAAACTCCAAACGGAATCAATAACGGATGAGATTACCAACGATTGGGTGAACTCCAAACGAGATTAATAAAGGGTCAATAACAAACGAGTTGACCATCGATGTGGTAACTCCAAACGAGATTAGTAGGGAACCAATAACAAACGAGATTGCCAACAATATGGTAACTCCAAACGAGATCAATAAAGGGTCAACGAGGACAGATACATGAGAGAATAAAATCATCAAACATATACAACTCACATATACGGGATCTCGGAGACAAACCCGTCTATCGAACAGATCCGATTATACATGGACTGTGAACGACCAATCAATAAGACTCAAGATGGATGTAACGATATGCCCGATCCGGACATGTGTCCATGTACAAGCCAACCACGGGTATTGATCAGATACACGTCTGATCTCGTACCTAATCAGCCTCACGAAGTACGTCTCATGTGCACGGTTCAATATGAGGTCGAAACCAACACATGCTACACGTGCCCACCCTGAAAATCCTACACATGACCGATCAGAACGTATCTGACTCCATATATGTCATGATACAACATGACAACGAATCTCGAAGAAACGCATATCTAACAAGGATCAGAAGACTTTCCAAGTGAGCAACGATAACTTGATCATGAAAGACCGACACGACCACAATGTCGTATTTCCATCAGACAATAGTTCACAGCATGATCAACAATGCATATAATATTAGCACATAAACTCCCAAGGCCGCAGCTAAGGGTCACGAAAGCATCTACTCAGGAATACTCTGGACGTGAGTACCATTCAGGTTTTATCCTGCAACACAGTTCATGCAATCACAAAATACACCAAGGTCGCAACCAAGGGTCACGAAAGTATCCACACAAGAATACCCTGGAACATGGGCGCCATTTAGGTCTTATCCCCCAACACATCGGCCCAATAGATTACAACTCACTGAAAGAGTACATCATCAAATGTAACAAACAATGATTCACATTCACCACATGAAACATCAACACACACATGCAATAATGCAACATGATGATTGTCATAATTTAGCAATATTAATCACCTCAAGCTGGGGACGCTAACCTTTCCACGACCCACATCCCTGAACGAATACACAGTTATTCGAATAATCCAAAATGAAGTACAGTCCATTACTAATACCAAACCACCATCTCGAATTCAATGTCGGCATGATAACTAGCCTCAATATCTAACCTCTCATACAATAGACCAAATATAATTCGCGTCTCCGTTTCCACTAGACATCTTTAAAATCATATACATTATGATTTATCTCAGTCCAAGCATAATATACATACCCTCATCCCGATAATTCATATTCCATAATACCATTGCTATATGAATCATAAATGAAATGAAATCGAAACCATTTATTAAACATTATGAACTGAGCAAGCATAACTTGCCTCGATACCGATGAAGTTGTTACCAATCCCGTTGTCTTCATCTACAAGCTCCTCAGCCCCGACCAAGGCGATCCATGCATTCTCCAATCTCAATCGCAGCACAAGGGCTAATCATCAATGATCACTTAACGCAACCTAATGCAATAATAAATTAACAATACGTTCGATAACAATCAACAACCGATATAACCGACCAATCAAACTCAACGGTTCAACGATATCTCAATCATACACGAAACCAAACCATTACAATTCAAACAATACGAATACAAGCCGCAATTCGATAATAAATAAATTCTAACAAGTGTCTCAACATTCTTGATTTCGACTTTAATCTTAATTTCGGATTAACACGGCTCATCTTTGTAAATTCATTGGAATCAAATTACCGGTTATCATCATGAATAATCATATGCCAAAATTAATAGTAATCATTCCAAATTCCATAAAATCACGACATATATAACTCAAGAGTTCTTCAAGAACATGAGTTAATCCATAATCATGTTTGTAGCCAACAAAACGACGTAATCCAATGGGTTCTATCATCTAAACCATCATCTAATTCATAATACAAGGCATACATCATTTTGTTCCTCAATATACAATTCATACAACCTCAAGAATCACAACAACAACACCGTAACCATCATTATACGAAGAAGAACGTCAACTACAATATCAAAATCCGAATCAAAGAGAGGAGTTATCCAACATACCTCCTGAAGAAGAATCACAAAGATCAACCACTTCGAAAAACATCAAGAACTCCAAGCTTCAAGCTTCTAATCAACTCATCAAGGTCTTAACCAAGGTCTAAGGGTCGGAATTAGGATCAGGAGTGGAGGGGGATAAAGATTGGGAGAAAAAGATATGTTTTCTTTCGTGAGGAAATGAAAGATCAACCTTAGTTATATAATCTGTCCAGCATTTTAAGTACGTCAACGCCCATTATTAACGTACGTAAGCCCTCCTAACGTACGCTACATGTCCTATATAGCGTACCTTATCCGCATCCAGAGCTCACTGTCTTATTTTGTGGCATGCATTACGTACATAGCTTCCTTGCCATAGCGTACGTAATGTAGCGTTTGACTTGCTACAGTATTTTACTTGTTTACATACGTAATGCTCCATCCTTAACGTACGTAAGGTGCGAGGTTGACTCGCCTGTCCACATCCACGCCGAAAGCTGCCGATACCAGGCCCACCTGCCGAGCACAGCTCGGACCCGTCTGATTCCCTTCTTAACGTATGTTATGTACACAACTTAACGTACGTTAAGCTTTCTTAGTTACGTAAGTAAGATCCATTATTTAACGTACGTAATGGCTTTCATACTTAGCCATTTTTTCTCCTGTCTGCCGTCTCAATATACTGAATACGTACACGTGACATACTGAATATATATACCCATTCCGATAACATTCTCATACGAAATATCTAATGTACGATACCCTCAAATGCAATCATCGACCCAGTACGACAATTATACAAATACTCATACAGTATATCCGACATCGAAAGACATATCAAGCATGTAATATCCTAGAATTAAAATAACCTCGATAGATATACTGGCGCGACTGTCACGGTTCCCAAAATTATTCATTCATACTGTATCGGCCCTACTCTGTACAGTACAACTCAGATAAAATAATGCGAAAAATCGTAGAAAGATTCTAGGATATTACAATTTTGGACCAGACGCATTGCCACGGCCAGATGGGTGCTACCGAATTGCTACGAGTCAACGTTTGTCAAACTCGACTGCTAGTTCTGGTTCAAACCCGGCAATATTTCAAGAAGTGATGCAACAATAATACGAGTTAGACCGCAAGGCAAAGATGGATGTTATCGAACGAGAGTCAAATGCGCGAGTTGATTTATACAATTCTTAAAAGATAGTCGAAGACTTGCGAGTGCTACAAATCGACACAAGCAAGATGGATCCGATCGACGCGACTATTGTCAATGCCCAATAAGCACGAATCCGGGCGTCATATCCACAACAAAACTAGTTAAATTTATGTATTTTTAATTTTAATGTCTTTTTTTAATGTCTTTTTTCGTATTTTTTTTTCTATGTAATGTCTTTTTTTTAATTCAATAAAGTTTATTTTAGTTAATATTATGTATGTTTTATTTTATGTAAATGAAAAAAAAAGTCCTACAACACCACATTTTCTGGTGCCAAGGGTAACGGCCCAGAATGTGGTGCCATACCATTTCTGGTGCCATAGAGGGTTTTGCTGACGTGGCAGCATTTTTTCCTTATGGCACCAGTTCTACGGCACGAGGGTAACCACCTCTCTAATAAAAGGCAATGTAAAATTGAGTTGTCACAATTTTAAGTTCTTCCCAAGACACTTGTTAGCTTTACATACCATGTTGACCACACATCACCAATCACCTCCACCTATATATACTTCCACGTTGAAAATTCCTTCCTTATTTCACAATACAAAAAAAAAATCTGCACATCTAGAGTAAGAGAGAGAGGACCAAAGTGAGGAGGAGAGAAAGAGAAGAAAAAAAATAGAGAGGAAGAAGAAGAAGAGGAAAAACAAAGAAGGAGAAAGGTAAAAACTACACCCTATGCCTTAAGTCTTATTCTTCTTCTCATTCTAACATAAATCTTAACATGCAACTGAATAATCATCCTAATGGTGATGATGCTTCGGCCAAAATGTAGAGGAAGAAGGACTCTTTCAACCTACAAGAGACATTCAAAGTGGGTAAAATTATTTTCTTTCTTTTCTCTTATTGAAAATTAATAGAAGTTTAATATATATGGTGCATGCAAGTATTATAACTTTATCCGTACTTGATTAAAAATGAAATTCATTACCATGCATGTATGATCTTGGTATTTGTTGAATTTTAGTTTGTCATATTTTGATTATATGTGCAAATTGATTCATATGGAAATGTTGGTCGAATATGGCAAATCTGACTTTTGGTGATTAAAATCCCAAAAATATATGTTTATATACTAGACTATGGTAAGAGGATAATTAGTCACATGAAGATTTCATAATTCGAACCTAAATTCGAAGGATAACTAAAATAATCTAATTAAGATAAATTTTGGGGTAAAATTGTTAAAAGTCATAATTCTGGTTCTATATCCTGAAAGTAAGTCTTAATATATCATAGATAAGTTCTCTATAAAATTTAACCTAAATCGAAATTTATTAAAATAGAAAGTCAGGGCAAAAATATAAATTTCAAGTTCGGGGCAAAACTGTAGTTTACCGAAACTTACTGTTTTGAAAATAAAATTTCCAGAAAAATTGAGCTCTCTGGACTAGTAATAACATAAAGATCTTACCCCGAAAATTTGAGGTCAATCCGATAAGAAATGGAAAAGATATGACAAGAATACTAAAATACTGAATAAGGCAAAATGAAGGGGTGAAGTGATAATTTCTAAGAGAGTAAAAATTAAAACTGAATGTAATCTGAAAGTACAAGTTATAAGGTTCAAAACGCAACTAGATTCATAATTTTCGGAGTTAATATGAATCCAAACGAATTAATCAAAGGTATAAGATAAAACTAAATAATAATAATAATAATAGTACTTTAATTCGGAAGGGCAGAATTGTAATTTATGGAAGGAAAAACCTCCATGCAACTTTTGATCTCAAAACTTTAGATTATAGCGGACTTTTTGCCATAAAGTTCATAATTTTTGGACGTACAATCAAACCGTTCCGACTTAATCAAATTTATAATATTTTCATATAAATAATGATAATATTTAAAACTCAGAAGGCAGGATTGTAATTTTCGAAAGGTGAAACTTTCATGCAGTTTTTTACCTTCAATCCTCACATCATAACGGACTTTTCGCAAACAAGTACATAATTTTTGGACGTATAAATATTCCGTACCGAACTATTCAAGTTTATCATAAGAATATGCTAAGACTCGCACAATGGCAATCTAATCATTAACTGGTTGAACTAATTCCTCTAGTTTACCCAAGTCCATTTATTAGAAAATAATCATATTGATATCTTATAATATGCATAGTCATCCTTAATCACGACAATAATTGTTATTTAATAGAAATCGGGAGTAAGTGCTGTGCGGAGCTAAGTGCTACGACCTCCGGGCAGGAGCCACCGCTAAAGTCCGTACTAGTACCTCTAGAGCCCCTTTTTCTATTTATTAGCATGAGGTGGTTAGTCCAAGTTATGAATCGAGCAGCGTGGCTGCAGTTCTAGGCAAAGCGACCGTCGTATCCTATTCCCTTGAAGCCGAAGGACGGAGTGATTCTAAGGTGACTGGGTCGTAGAATTCGGGTATAGTTGCGATTATGATATGATCCGGGCATTGACCCAAGCTAAGAACATATTGAGTCCAGATAAGAGATAAGGCAGCACGTCACCAAGCGTGAGAGCGATTAAGTTCAAAGGCCAGTGTTATAGTGACGGCCCGATAAACGCCCAAGGCTATGGTTATCAAACCAAAGGTTGTGGCGATAGTCAAAGGCCAAACACTAATAACGGTGTAAGACATTATAAGGAGGCTAAAGTACTCATTGGGCGCTCGACGCCGTACATTCTTCATACTCAACAGCAATCTACAGAGATTGACTGTACATTCATGTCAAAATTCATAACATCCTTCTTGAAAACTTGCACCAATTATTAAACAATATTATTTTTCAAAAGTGGGAGAAAATACATTATGTTTTGTTCTTGAAAATAATAAACTCATTAAATACCAAACCCCAACTCATTAAGAATCCTTTATTCTCACCCCACTTTGATTTTTCTAAAATCCCCACTAGAAGATGAAGACAAAGAGGAAGAAGAGGTAGATGATGATATGAAGTGAAGACTTATCTCGGATACTGCCAAGACATAAGACTCATTAAGATGCGTTTAGTATTTCTTTATTTCCTGTGTCAAAACTGTATTCTGATTTTCGCTATACTCTTTTGTACTTGATGTAATAATATCGTTTTACTCTTGAATATTTCTTTTATATGGAATAACCAGTCTTAGTTCACCGGGCTAAGATCTGGCTTATGTATGCTTTACTGGAATGTATTACCACAAACGTTATTTATTACGTTAACTGTCGCGTTCTCGTCCAACCCCGATGTGGGGGCGTGACAGTTGGCGCATGTAGATTTCCTAGTCCAGACTTCCATTCAAGAATACAGTCTTGAAATCCATTTGCCAAATCTCTAATGCACAACTATAGCTAAAAGAAAAAAAAAAACTATAGCTAAAAGAATTTGGATGGACTTAAGCATGGCTACCGGTGAAAAGGTTTCATCGTAATGATGCCCTTTTTCTGAGTGTAACTTTTCGCTACAAGTCTTGCTTTGAAGGTTTCAACCTTCCCGTCCCCTCCTTTGTTTTTCTTGTAGACATACTCTCAATAGCTTGTACCCGATCAGGTAGTTCTACTATCTCCCACACTTGATTGGAATCCATAGATCCCATTTCTGATTCCATTGCTACTTGTCAAGAGTCATCATTTTTATCTTGGATTGCCTCCTTGTTAGTCCAGAGATCTGATTCATCTTCGCTTGGGATTGAGTCCAAAGATTGTCCCATGCCTATGAATCATTCTGGTTGATGAAAAACCCTCCCACTATGAAGAGGCAAATCCTGAGTTGGTGTAAAAGTCTCAAAATCGATACGTGGTGCAGTGTGAGTTGGTGCTTGTACGATTTATATAGAAGGAGTCTCGCCCCTCAACTCTTCCAGAATTATTTCACTCTTGGGCTTGTGACTAGTCATATAATCTCCTCCAGGAATCGGGCATTGGTGCTAACAATAACCTTCTAATGCTGGGGACTATAGAACAAGCCACCTTTCATTCCCTTAGGGTATCCTACAAACACTTGTACTTCTTTACGAGATGCCAACTTATTAGTTTCTTTATTAAGCACATTTGCTGGAGTACCCCAAATCCGAACATGTCTTAGACGGGCTTTCGCCCACTCCACAGTTCTGTGGGTATTTTTGGAACTGATTTCGAAGGCACCAGGTTTAGAGTGTACGTCGTTGTTTCCAAGGCGTATCCCCAGAACAAAATAGGTAAATCTGAATAACTATTCATTGTCCTAACCATTTCTATAAGAGTTCCATTCCTTGTCTCAACAACACCATTTTGTTAGTGGATTTCCCAGCGCAGTGAGCTAGGATGAAATCCCCTCATTTACCAAGAAATCCAAAAACTCTCCACTAAGGTATTCGCCACTACGATCAGATCGTAGTTACTTCATACTCTTCCCATGACGCTTCTCCGTTTCAGTATTGAAATCTCTGAACTTGTCAAAGGCTTCAGACTTACATTGCATCAGATAGATGTATCCATATCTCGAATAATCATCAATAAATATGATGAAGTATTTGAAACCACCTCTATCCTGGATATCCATTGGACCACATACATTTGTATGAACTAATTCTAATACATTTTGAGCACAGTTTCTCTTGGTATTAAAAACCCTTTTGGTCATTTTACCTTCTAGACAGGATTCACAAATTGGAAATAACTCAACTTGGAGGTCATCCAATGGGCCATCATCTACCAACCTTTGAATTCTTCTAAGGTTTATATGACCTAACCATAGATGCCACATATATGTTTGATTTATGCTTGAAGGTTCTTTTCTATTTTTAGGTTCAGACAAAGAGTTAAGCGATTTATGTTTATACATGGGAGTTTGTGCAGTATTAATGACATACACTCCATTAGTATAGATACCTTTGCAAACATATTCACCATTTCTTATAATAGTAGCATCACCATCAAAAGAAACTGAATAACCATCACAACTCAATTTAGAAACTGAAATTAAATTCATTCTAAAATCTGATACTAATAATACATTATTAAGGACTAATATTTTATCACTAATCTTCAAATGTACGACTCCCACTACTACAGCCATAAGCCAGGAATAATCGCCCCAGTTGATGGTGATCTCGCCCGCACTTAGCTGCTTGGTTTCCTGATAATCATGCGAGTCAAAGCAAACATGATCAGTGTAGCCTGAATCTACTATCCACAAAGCGGTAGAACAAGCTACCAAACATGTGTTGACTACTAGTACATGAGACATACCTTTCTTATGTAACACCCCAAGATAATCAGAATAATTACAGCGCCGTAAACCCTTTAAGTAAGGATTTACAAGGCTGATTAAAAGAAATGTGAATATAATCCAACAATACCACCGAAATTCAAATTACAAAACCAGTTCCAACTGATCCATTACAACCATATCGAAAATGATATTAAAAAGACACGCGTACTCGAGTACTGAAAATGAACCAAGAAAACAAATCACAAAAACAACGAACATTTAACATCACTAAGCCACTTCATCGTCATGATGGTACTGTGGCTGCTTCCCCGCTCCTCGGCTACCTGAACATCAAAACAAATGTCCACCCTCGAAGGGGTTAGCAAAACAATGCTAGTACAAGTATCGAAACACACAAATATGCCATGACAATGCATAAAAACATACACAAATATGGACTTCCGCTACCGGAATCCAACAGTACGAATCCACAAGATTCAATCAACACAACATGGGTATTCCAACGATCCAGCGCCCTCAGCATAGATCCCAAGATGATCCCGTCGGACCAACACGAGGTGGAGAAACCCGTCCAATGATCCAGCGCCCTCAGCCTAGATCCCAAGATGATCCCATCGGACCAACACGAGGTGGACATCCGATCCAGCGCCCTCAGCATAGATCGCTTGATCCCTTCGGATCATCACAACTTACCCATAACACAAATATGCATATACATATGCAAGAAAATCGACATGTTCATCAATATGAACGTACGTTAAATCGATAGCAAATGTCATGACAATTCAATGAAATAATCTCATGTCAACAACACGAATAAACCATATGCATGATCAAGTTCATCAATTATTCACAAACTTTCAAAATACGATACTTGCCTCAAAAAATGGCAACAAGAATTTCTACTATCAATAGTCTTCAATCCGATTGGAGAATTCTCGCTTGGTCGGCTCACCGGAATGCAAACCTTCATCGAACAATAACGTCGGTAAAACTAATGGTTCCGGATAATCATTCAAATCATCAAATGAATCATCAAAAGGCATGATGCATCTATCATGGCGATGGACTATTCTGCCCTAACACAATTTGGTTGGACCGATACTACGCTATTCGTCCTTGCAATAGCTCAATGGAATACTTTCTAAGTTCCAACACAATTCCTTCGGTTGATTGTTACATGGAATTCATCCTAGGAGGATTCTAATCATGTTCTATTATAACAAGATATCCGAACTTCAATGAATCATCATAAGGACTTGTTCACTAGTTTCAATAACCTCTCCTTCTACGAATAAATCCTTAAGTTCAATCCATTAATTCTTCACCGAAATGTTCGATCATAACATTCTTATGAACTAAGATAATCTTAGAAAACTAGATATGATTGGGTTTACCATCTCAAGATGCACTAATCAATAGTCTATTCACTAGAAGGTTTGCTCAACGATTACAACAACCAACAGGAATCGAAAATAATTGAATTTAATCTTCTAAACCATGATGAAAGGCTCCTCAAGAAGATAACTGGTTCGGTCTACTCAAAACAGGTCCAAAACGTTACTAAGATCATGCTAAATTAGTTGGTGAAGGATTACATACCTCAATAAATTGATGAACAATGAAGAACTTGAATAAACTCTACCACCAGAAGCTTGAACACCAATCTACAAGGCCTAAGCTCCCCAAGAATCGTCTCAGAAGATGATATGAAGGATAAGAGGTGATGAAAGATCTCCAGAACAAGAAAAATCGGTCAAAGGAAAGGTGAGAAATGAAATAGGGTCGAGGTATATAAATAGAATTCTGGGCATGCAATTAACCTTACGTACGTAACAAACTTAACGTACGTTATACCCTAGCCTTAGCGTACGTAATCGTCTGACCAGAATTCACTGGCCTGATTTCGCCATTTTCTTAAGTACGTAATCACAAGGGTTTTACGTACGTAATATCCATGTCCTTAGCGTACGTAAAACATGCACCATAGCGTACGTAACACCTATGTCCAGGTTCACGCGGAAATCACACGAATCTTCCCCGGCCCCTTCCTCGGCCCCCACACGCCGACCCTTATCCGATCCCAAGTTGACTTAGCTTACGTACGTTAAGAACATCAGATAACGTACGTAATACTGCAGTCTTAGCGTACGTTATGGACGCCTGATAGAATATGTTAACACGTGCAGAACCATGCATGCAGAATGCTAGAGATACCAAAATGTAAGGATACGAAATACGGGAAACCAACCTCCAAATAATAACATCACAAAGTTGATTCTTACAAGATAGATACATAATAATTGTCTGGGCATTACATCTTAAGAGCAGGGCAGTCCATTTTGAAATCTCCTTTCTGACCGCAATTTTAGCATTTTCCTTTGGCTTTTTGTTCACCTCAAGATGAGGAGCATTCCTCTTTACCTTGTGAGTTGCCACTTGCTTCTGGCCCACTTGTTTCTTCTTCTTGACCCACTTGGGTTTAGAAGTTGAATCACCAGTTTTCGCAAGAACTTGGTACCCTTGTCTGAAAAGTCCTTCCACAGCTTGAAGCACTGTCAGCAATTCCGCCAAGCTATACTCCCTACGATTCATATTGTATTTTAGGCAGAACTGCTCAAAGTGTAATACCTAGACATATAAATTGGTATATTGGGAATTTTAATTTGGAATATTGGCGGTATCAATTATTTCAACATATATATTTATTTGTTTATTTATATTTTTAGTTAGTTGATTAACTGCGGATAATGGTGACTCTTGAGGAATTAGATCGAATATCATTAGAGAGTTATTGACGATAATTTTACCAGAGGTAGCGGAATTTAATCCCGTCTAGTCGGGTGACAGAGTCGGAGTAACATGGTGTTGGAAATATAATAATGATTGTGATTTCATTAATTATTGTTTTGGACCCTTCTTTATTTAAAAGTTGGGTCCAACTGACCTAACTACACCTAATTATGTTGGTCGATTAATTAGAGGGGGGAAATGTTCATTAATCAGTTCACTTCCTTTTGTCTCTTTTTGCCCACGTCCTCTATCTCTCCCTTTCATTTTTTTTTCTTTTCTTTATTTTCCACCTACTCCCATTCCACCTCATGCGGACGAAGCCCTCCAGCTTTTTTCTTCTTCTTCTTCACCAGCCGACCGATGAATTAGAAGAGCAGTGGCGGCGACTGAAGGTCCTGGTGGCGGTTTCGGGCTGAGACGGGTGACGCGACGGCGGAAGCTTGAGGAGGTGTACAGTTCTTTAATGGGAATCTCGTCCGACTTGTTGGCAGTAGGCCAAGAGAGCCTGGGCTGAACAAATCGAACATGCAGTGACGAGCTGGTGTCTCTGGCGATAATAACTGGAGCTGGACGGCGGCGGCGCGACTAGGGAAGCATTGAGCTATTTGGAATTTTAGATGGGCCAGGGATATTGAAATCTGGTCTGGCTGTTCGGGCCTTGAGTTCCCAGTGAGGTGGATCTCAGTGAACCGGCGGCGAGGCTATTTTCACGGACTCCGATCTCGGACGTGCTTTTCAGTTCAAAGATGGGTAGATGGTGTTCTGTTGGGAAAAACAAACACCCTGTATCGAAACAGCCGGGATACCCGATCCCTGTATCGGATGTCATAAAGAAGGTTTTGACATATATGCCAAATACATTAAAGGAAACTGTATCGAGGCTTAAGGACTTATCCTATATCGAAGACCTGCCTCGAATCAGCATAAGTGAAGCTCATCAGTACAGCAAGAAGACTTGTAAAAAGACCAAGTATGGAAACTGTCTCGATGCCCTAAATACAGTCATCTTCCATACAGTTCACAAAAGGACAAGAAAGAACACAAGTCAAGTCCCGTTGAACAAAGAAGTATTTAAATACTCAAGGATAAAGTATTTAAATACTGTCATCTTCGATCTTGAATCCGCGAAATCCGGATCATGTGATATTCCCGTTGATGGTCATATTATTCAAACGGTTATTTCTCCTCGGATTCTTTCTCCAGAGACTATATATATATCCTTGAAGACATTGAAGATCGATTACAACCGAACCAATTCAAGTAACCTAATACTCAAGCTATCAAAGTTATCATCGAGCAAACATATCTCCAAAGCATACCGCAAGTTAGAACGAAAGAGATATACGGTGCTCAACATCAAGAACACTATCATCACCAAGAACTTGATATTCAAAGTCACTGTTCTTACCGGTTACCTACCTTTTACCTCTGTGTAAAAACCGAGCTCTGTGTGAACTCAACAAGTTATTCGACTGTGTGGGACGAATAAGGACGAAGCTTTGGCTGTGTGTGAAGAAGCTAGTCAAGAAGGAAGCTTTAACCAACTGTGTGAACGGTTGAAAGCGACATTCTTTGTATCAATCTGTGAACGATACAAGGATAGGTTTGTTTATAATTACGTAGTTGTGTACGCAGAATTATAATAAACTTTTACTCTGTGTGGAGGACCAGTGGACGTAGAGGGGTTTACCTCGAACCACTTAAATTACCGTGTTATTTACCTTCGCTTTTACCTTTGAAATAACCGTGATATATTAAGTATACACCAAATACGTCGTTGCCGTATCCACGGCAACTAATCAATCCAAGACTTCCGCTACGCACTCAGATTTAGATTCCGTACAGTTTGTTGTTTAAACTATTTTTCCAAACTGTATCCAGTATACTTAAGTGGCCAACAAGTGGTATCAGAGCGGTTGATTCTAAAAAGAATCAGTCGTATTTCTTTTTAACCGAATCAGATTCAAATCACTTATTTTCAAAATAGTTTCTTTCATTCCTATATTATCAGTATGGATACTTCTATGATTAACAAAGTCCCTATGTTCTCTATTAACGAATTTGACGACTGGAGAATTAGAATGGAAGCTCATCTTGCGGAATGCACGAAGAGATGATTTTGTTATACGGGATGGTCCGATCAAGATCATGAAGGTCAATCCACCGCAAGGATTGAGGGCCAATCCATGCCGAAATGCTCGAGAAAGAACGCGAGCAATGGACAACCGATGAAAGGAAGCGAGCCAATCTCGACAACGTGGCTAAGAACGCGTTATTTGTCACTCTTGACAAAGGCACGTTCTCAAGGTAAAGAGTCGCAAAAGCACCCAAAGAAATGGGATAAACTCAAGTTAATTTGTGAAGGAACTGAGCTCTCAAAAGAAAATAAGATTTCAAAACTTACTCAAGAATTTGAATCTTTTGAAATGAAACCAACGGAAACACTTGAGGAACTTGACCTCAGTTCTTGGTATTGTTGGTGAACTTGAAGCGTTGGGCAAGATTTACACCCAAAAGGAGAAGAACTTAAAAATTTTCGTATCTCTCCCAATCGATGGGACATTAAGACCACAACTATGCGTGTATCCTGTAATCTTAATGAAATATCCACTTTTATCTCTTCTCGACCTTAAAGCTTTTGAGTATGACATTGTGAGAGAGAAAGTCAAGAATCTCCTTCGAAGGTCACAGCTCTCGGCTCAGATCGAACTCGACACAAAGATGCCTAGCTCGTCGAAGCCTTGGCCACAAGAATGCCGATGATGGCGACGACATCCTGTCACAAGATGAAATGGCGCTTCTAATGCATAAATTCAAAAGTTCATCAAACAATCTGAAAGACTCCTACAGCCCAAACTCATCAACAAGGTAAATCAAACATCATCTAGTGATGCTAACCTGTGCTATAATCACAGGAAACCAGGCCATTATGCAAACAAATGTCCTCATCCCAAAGTCCAAAGATTGCCCGAGGCCGAGCAACAAGAGAGAGATGAAAGAAGACGTGCTTGGAAAGACAAGCTCAAGGCCCCGATTGGAGAATCGAAGCCTCCCCACACCATCAAAATCAGCAGAATGTCTTCAGTGGTCATCAAAGTGATTCATCCGACGATGAGTTCGATGATAAAGCATACATGTGCTTTATGGCCAAAGATGTTCCGTAAGGTGAAGACAATGACGATGAGGTAAGCTCAACCTCAGTTATTCCACCTAATGCATCTCATACTTTTGAAAATATGATGAATGAATTCAAAAACATTCAAAAGGCCCATGAGACTCTAAAAACTGAGAATATACAGCTTCAATTAACAAATCTAGAGCTGAAAGATGAAAATGACTTGCTGAAAATAAACTATGAAAATATGTCTCTTGATTGTGAAACCAGCAAGGTCGATTTTGAAAAACTTATGGAGAGCAATCATCAACTTGCTCATGAACTAAATGAGGTTAAAACCCATAATGAGAGCAAGACAAATGATTTGGTTCTACTACAAACCAAAATTACAACTCTCGAGAAGCGAGAAACTGAACTTGAGACCATTCTGAAGTCTTTTGAAAAATCGTCCAAAAGAATGGAAGAAATTCTAAGCACTGGGCAACATGCTCATGATAAAAGTGGCTTAGGATACAGCTCATGTTAAAAAAAAAAGGTAAAACTAGTACTGTGTTCGTCAAGAGTGTGGAACACATTCCAGAATCGGAAGATACTCCTAGTCCCATAAAGGAACCTGCTGTACCGAGAAAACCGAAGGCTGCCATTCCGCCTCCACAGCTCTACTATTCGAGACAGTGGAACCAACAGCCACTCAGAAGGCGAAATCTAAAGCATGCTCCACAAGCATATCATCAAAGCCGGCAGTCATTCAGAAAGAAGACGGTATCCAACCACCAAAGGCCCGCACAGCAGTACACTCAAGATGCAGGCGCCTAGGTATTGGATAGAGGAGCCCCGTTATCCCTCTAGACAGCAGATGCCGATTCGGTATCAACAACAAGATTGGGAATCCAACCGAGACCCAGAAGACAAGCTGTTAGGCCTAGGAAAATGGCTCCACCTCCTAGACGGCACTCGCATCGAATAATAATAATAACCCCGATTTTTACATGCATAGTAATTATCATGATTATAACAACTACGGATATGCCCCGTAGATATCGCAATCTTACGAGTACATCCAACAAGAAACCAATTGTCAAGAAAATCTGGGTACCTAAAGGAACTAACATATATGGACCCAAAAATCAAAGGGGACCTAAATCTACCTAATTTCTTTGTTACAGGACATTCTAGAGGAGGATACCCGGTACTTCGATAGTGGATGCTCTCGTCACATGACTGGAGACAGGAGCAAGCTATCTCGATTTTGTAGAAGGTCGCGGTCCAAAAGTTCGCTTCGGTGATAAGTCTAAAGGAAGAACAAGAGGGAAAGGAAACCTACTTGTCGGGAAATTCAAGGTCACCGATGTTGCATATGTTGAAGGCTTACAGTATAATCTACTTAGTATTAGCCAGATTACGTGATAAACAGCTTCTCGGTGAAGTTCTATATAGATCAGAGAGTCAAGAACACCCAAACCAAGGAAGTTGTGCTTACAGAAGCAGTCGGTAATATGTACATTGCTTGATCGGAAACCTATGAGCTCCTCAATTCCGTGTTTTGTTGCCAAAGGCACGCAGATCTTAGTCGGCTATGGCACAAGAGGATGTCTCACGTCAACTTCAAGACGATCAACAAGCTTTCAAGACAGGTATGGTTAGAGGTTTGCCGGATGTGTCATTCAAGAAGGACAGCGTCTGCGGACCATGCCAGAAAGGCAAGCAAATCAAGTCAACCCCGAAAAGCAAATCCTACCTTTCAACCCAAAGAGTGTTGGAAATGCTACACATGGATCTCTATGGTCCGTAGACCCGATAAGTTTGGGAGGTAAGAAATATTGCATGGTTGTTGTTGATGATTATTCCGGTATGCTTGGACGATCTTTCTTAGCAAGAAGAAGGAAACAACATCAAGGCCGCCAAGCTCCCGAGAAAGTTGCGAATGAAAAAGCATCGAGTATCGTGTGCATTCGTTAAACAGTCTTGAATTTACTAACCGCTTTATAGAGCAATACTGTTCGGAGAATGGAATACAACACGAGTACTCAGCTGCCCGTACACCTCAACAAAATGGTGTTGCCGAGCGAAAGAATAGGACGTTGAAAGAAGCAACAAGGACAATGATTGCCGCAAGCAAATTGCCACAGCGTTTCTGGGGTGAAGCAACCAATACAGCGTGCTACACTCAAAACCGTTGTATCGTCAACAAGCACCACAACAAAACAGCTTACGAGGTATGGAATAACAAAACTCCATTAGTTTCGTATTTTCACATTTTTGGATGCAGGTGTTTCCTATTGAACAATGGGAAGGACCAACTTAGAACCTTTGATGAAAAATCCGATGAAGGAATATTCGTAGGATACTCCTCCGTCAGCAAAGCTTTCAGAATCTTTAATAAAAGGAAGCTGACGATCGAGGAATCAGTTCATGTAGTGTTCGACGAACCACATCATGACCCTACAGGAGTAGATGATATCACTCAGGACATTCACCATCTTTCTATCTTGGATCCACCTACACCCATAGAACCTGTAGTTGATTTAGAAATCAACCCCGCACTGTAAGAATCGATGTGGATGAAGCCGACGCCTGGTAAGGCCGTAGCCACGAAACTTTCGATACAGTACGGGATCCTGAACTAGAACCCGACCGAAGATGGTTGAGAGATCACCCGCAAGAGCTGATCATTGGAAACATTAATGCCGGTGTTTCTACTCGTAGGAGAATACAGAGTACACAAGGAAATGTACTTTGTGCACAAGAAGAATCTAATGTCAAGTCTCACAGCTTCTGAATGGAAATCTCAATCCGAACTTAGGAGACTCAATATGTGCACTATCGCCGTATTCTTAGCCCATCAACTGCTTCACCATAGACGCTCTTAACAACTCTCATTGGATAACATCTATGGAAGAAGAGATTAACGGTTTCGAAAGAAATAATGTATGGTATCTTGTACCCAGACCGACACACCAATCGGTTATAGGAACCAAATGGGTATTTCGAAACAAAAAGGATCGAAATGGAGTTATCATAAGGAACAAATCCAGACTAGTAGCACAAGGCTATTGTCAGGAAGAAGGAATCGACTATGATGAAACCTTCGCCCCTGTAGCGAGACTAGAAGCCATTAGGATATTTTTAGCCTTTGCCGCCCATAAGAGTTTTAGCGTATACCAAATGGACGTCAAGAGTGCTTTCCTGAATGGAGAACATGCAGAAGAAGTTTATGTTGAACAACCACCAGGGTTTGCCAACACAGACGGTATCGATCTAGTTTACAGGCTAAGGAAAGCACTGTACGGACTCAAACAAGCCCCTAGAGCCACAGTACGAAACCCCGTCCCAAAGATTCAACCAACAACGGATTTGAGAAGGGTGCTGTCGACAAAACCTTGTTCAAGATACAAGAAGGTGATGACCTTCTAATGGTACAAATCTATGTCGATGATATTATTTTTGGTTCAACTAACCTTGCTCTATGTCAAAGGTTATCACATCTCATGCAAAGCAAATTTGAAATGAGTATGATGGGGGAACTTAGTTATTTCCTAGGTTTGCAGGTAAAGCAGTTGCCTACAGGTATATTCATCAACCAGGAGAAATACAGCAAGGAGCTTCTCAACAAATTTGGAATGAACAATTCCAAATCCTCGCCAAACCCCATGAGCACTTCCGTTCAAATTAGTGCTGATGAAGCCGGAAAGCCGTTTGACCAGTCACTCTACAGGAAGCTCATTGGTTCGCTCCTGTACCTAACGGCTAGCAGGCCCGATATCCAGTTTGCTGTTGGAGTGTGTGCGAGATACCAAGTTGCACCTAAGGAATCACACTTCAATACAGCTAAACGAATCCTGAAGTACATTAAAGGAACAGTCGATGCAGGACTGTGGTATCCTAAGGAAGGCGGATTCGATTTAGTTGGATACAGTGACTCGGATCTCGGAGGCTGCAAGCTAGATAGGAAGAGTACAATTGGAACTTGTCACTTTCTCGGACCTAGACTCGTTTCTTGGTTCAGTAAGAAGCAATTGGCTATCTCTCTTTCCACGGCTGAATCAGAGTACTATGCTGCTGGTAGCTGCTGTATGCAGATCCTTTTGATGCAGCAACGACTGTCAGATTATGGAATTGATGCTAGAGACACTCCAATCATGTGTGATAGCACGAGTGCAATTGCAATCACGCACAATCCTGTGCTGCACTCGCGCACTAAGCATATCAACATGAAGCATCATTTTATCAGGAATCATGTCGAGAACAAGGATGTTCGCCTGGAAAAAGTTCATACAGACATCCAGCTGGCCGACATTTTCACCAAGCCTCTCGACACAGCAAGATTCAACATGCTAAGAACAGAATTGGGAATACTACAATGGACTCCTGTAAGTAAATTTACTGCTTTTACTCAACAATTGAGGGGGAATGCTGTAAGACCCGTGAATACAGTATCCAACATTAATTATCTGTACACTCAGAAACATCAATACAGTACTGTAGCGAATGAAGGCATATGAATCCTACAGCTGATGTGTGCAATAATTAAGGGGAAATACTGTAGGACCCATGAATACAGCATTAATCCAAATATTGTTGTATGGAATTTAAAACCTATTAGTACCTTTTTAAGGGGGAACGTCAGACGACGCGGAGAACAGCACATGCTATAGGATTTCGATTCAGTATATAATATAATATTATTTCCTTTTAAAATAATTTTTGTCCACGTGCCCTGTTTTTATGTCAAACGCCATGTTCATTAAATGCCTTACACGACATCTGGACAACTGAATCTCAAAAGCCGCGATATTTTTAAATTGTTTATTTTTAAACCGCCGTTTTAGGCATTTAGGGTATCAACCTATGTCAGAAGTGGGACCCGCTGTATTTTAAAACCTTTTAATGGATTAGCGTACCAGTTACACTCAATCCATCTTGACCGTTGATTTCAAAACCGGTTCCCATCCCTTAAAATCTGACCATTCGTACTCTGCAAAACCCTATTTCGCCACCCAAGTATAAAAGGACTGTATCTGCCATTGGAGACTCTTTACGCTTTCTGCAATTACAAGAGTTCTCAAGCAAACAGCCTACACATTTTCTGCATTTTCACTGCGAATCTCTACTGTTTTCTTCCACCCTTGTTTTAAGAAAACATCAATGGCTAGTCAATCTTCTTCCCCTGTTCTGAAGAAAACCTCCAACATCATTGATGGCCGGATCTTCTCGAAACCTGTCATCATCGAGCGTATCATCTCGGAAATCAACGACACCGAACCAATGGAGTATATTATTACTCGTCTCGAACAACAAGGTCTCTATCGCTTCGGGAGCAAAACTGCCGACAAATACGACCCCCATCTGGTTGAGGAATTCTACCTCAACGCCGCCGTTCATTTTCTGTCACTAGCCCAGGGAGGACATGTTGCTGACATCACTGCAACAGTCCAAGGAGTGCAAATATGTATCAATAGCGACCTACTCCAGAAAATCTACAGGCTGCCCGCCGACGGCCTGACCATGGACCAACTTGAGACGTTCGGGTCTCAAGAGCTTATTACCAAGTTTTATGGACTATTTACAGGGTCTAAAGTGGTTGATATGGTGACAACCACTTGTCACAAGAAAAATTTTCTTCTTCATTTCGTTTATCTGCATGACTTCTGTTCCAGAATCATTGAAAATCGAACCGGTGCGTTCGAGATGTGCACGAACCTAAGGTTCAGAATGATGGTAGCTATTTTGACCTGTGAAAAGGTCAATTGGTGCCAAATCATTCTGAAACGTCTTCAAGAAGAGGTGTGCAAACCTGCCACCCAAAAGAAATCCTTTGGTTTAATGCTGAACTACATTCTGACGAGGTGCGGAGTGACGCAATCCTCCGACGCCAAGAAAAATAGCTCCAGGATATATTTAGGAGGCGTCAAACCCACTGCTTATAACCAGAGCACCATGCATGCCAACCATCCGCGAACCAGGCACATGCCTATTTCTGACAACCCAAGAGATGAAACCGTGAAGGTCCCAGAAATGGAATCTTCAAAGAAGAAGCGCAAGCGATCTCACAAAGAAGAAACACTCTGCGATGAGAAGTCCAAGAAGAGACTAAGGAGGCTCTCAAAAATCAAAACCAAGCACTCCGAGGATGTCTCGCCCGTGGCGCAACCCATCAAGAACCCTGTGGCCCAACCCCGTGGAAGAGGTGTCTCCTATCGCATCGACAGAGATCCCGAGCCTTTGGCGGCTACGACGGATATAGAGACATCTCGCCAACATTCAAGACTTTAGCGAGTCGGCCGCCCATTCGAGCCAAAAGCCACTTCTCCTCTACGGATCCCACACCCGCACAGATCCAATTTCCTTCGGGCACCATCCCCGCAAGGAGTCCATCTTCCGTACAGATCCCATACCTGCACTCGAATCCTCAAACAGCGTCTCCAGACGTTATTCGAAGTCCCTCCCCTGACTCCATCATAAATCAAACACTTCTTTCGGTTCAAATTGACCATGCGTACGAAAGATTCCTGCAATGGAAAGGCTATAGGCTAGCTCCGTACGACACACCTGCATAACCGGAGCGAATGGAGCCACGAAGAGAGGTTCGTCTCAAGTGCAGACTCAACTGAAATTGAGGCCCTGCTTCGATGGGACAACGCCTCTTGCAAAGATCTAATAGAAGGCCACCTGCTGCACAAATCTGACGCCAGAAGAAAAGGAAAGAAGAAGTCAGAGGACTCTCCCGTTAATCCAAAAGACGACGACGATCATGACTCAGACGACGACGATGATGCTCTTCAAGCAGGTATGAGAATGAGCCGTGAAGAGGCTGAAGCCCGAGACGCCTCTCCACCCAGAAAAGACGAAGGGCCTTCTAACCAAGCCAATCCCCCTTCGCCACAAATGAGAACATTCCCGATCAGAGGAATCACCCCTCCATGAGGAACTTCAAGAAATTTTGGAACAGCACCCAAGCCTGTCGCGACCGAAGAAGCTATTCCCGCCAACCAACAGAGGATTCGGCCTCTCGCATCCATATCTGCCGAAGAACCTTCGCCACAGACGCTTCCGAACCACCACCGAACCACAAGAAGCTGCCCCCGCCCCTGCAACCTTGGAATCCGAGGACGGTACTGAACCTGAGGATGTCCAACTTACTTCACGTCCATCCGTGAATGTAAGGAGGTTGAACGGCGCTGAAGACTTCGCTCAGCCTGACTCTCCGATCTCTGCTGCACGTAAGGAGCGCCTGCGAGCTCTTGGCCTTCAGACTGTATTTATCCAAGATGCAGTAAACGCTCTTTCTTCCATTGAAAAGGCACTGAATTGGATGCACACCTCTGCCTAGAAGAAATGACCACTCTTCAACACGAAGTATCTCGAGTTGTCGACGCATTCATCCTTTTGCCAGAAGTGTTCAAGCAAGCCTTGAAGATCATGGAAGACAAACAGGAGCAACTGCTGAAGGAGGAAGCTACAAAGACAAGGATTGCTGAAGCCAAGACTGCCTGTGCAATGATCGAGAACAGCTCTCAACTGCGTGCTCACGACAAATGTATTCAAGATATGTCGCAGACTCTTTCCTCCCTTGTTGAAAGAATAAACAGCATCGAGACCAAACAGGACGCCGCTCTTGAAATCCTGCAAAGTCTTGATGAAGCCAAAAAGGGGGAAGAGGCACGAGAAGCTGCAAGGAGAATAAGATCGCAACAGAAAGGGAATTTGAGGTCGCTCGTAATAGATTACCGCCGAATTGAACAAGCTAGCACCTCAATCCCAAAGCTTTAAAATTTCAGGCTCCAGACCAGAATTCCATGACCCAAATGTCCCTTGGCAAACTCTTATCCAAAGACCTTCGGAAATACGTCTGCCGGCCAACCACAACCCAACTGCCGACGAAGTGAAGCACTGGAGGAAGAATGAACTGACGAGATATTTTGTCAGACTCATCAGGGAATCCGCCATCTTCAAAAATTATAAAACGTTAGCGGAAGCGGCAGATAAGTTTTCAAAGATGCTAGAAGAAGGTAAACTCCCTCTCCAAATCGAAATGAAATCAAAACATAGAAGAGGAGATCGGGTCACCCATCCAGAAGATTGGATACTTGCCTTTGATCGTTCATATGAAGGAAGAGCGATTTACCAGGATCGAGGCAATGATTCACTTCAAAACTGGTGGCGCAACACCGAGAACGAACAAGGAAAAAGACCATGGAGGCATGCGGATTATAGATGAAGAGCTGAAATTTATGTATACTATTTTTGTTTTTGTAATTTCTATTCGAAACAGCAAACTTTGTACTCAATCATTTTGAATATCAATAAAATAGTTTGTTTGTCTTGAAAGATTACAACTCGTAATCTACTGTGTTTATGTATAATTACTTAAAATTGTTTGATAGGAATCTCAAGTTAGACAAACTTGATTGAAAAATAAGCTGTACGAACTAGTCTACGAACAGTTCATAATTTCAGTTGTAAACTTAGAATACATTGTAAGATTGTGCCTGCGCGCCAATCATAGGCTTAAGTTGTAAATCAGATTTAACGTGCTCGAAAGCGCTTCATTATTGTAGACTAAGTCACTAAGTCGACCTATTGACAAAAGACCAAGAAATCGCTTAAGTCATCAAAGAAGAATGCTTCATGAAGAAGGTTTTGGCATCATCAAGAAGACTCGAAGAGTTAAGTAAGAAGGTCTTGGCAAATTGTCAAAAAGGGGGAAATTGTTGGGAAAAACAAACACCCTGTATCGAAACAGCCGGGATACCCGATCCCTGTATCGAATGTCATAAAGAAGGTTTTGACATATATGCCAAATACAGTAAAGGAAACTGTATCGAGGCTTAAGGACTTATCCTATATCGAAGACCTGCCTCGAATCAGCATAAGTGAAGCTCATCAGTACAGCAAGAAGACTTGTAAAAAGACCAAGTATGGAAACTGTCTCGATGCCCTAAATACAGTCATCTTCCATACAGTTCACAAAAGGACAAGAAAGAACACAAGTCAAGTCCCGTTGAACAAAGAAGTATTTAAATACTCAAGGATAAAGTATTTAAATACCGCGCCTTCGATCTTCGTAATCCCGCGAAACTGGATCATGTCATATTCCCGTTGAAGGACATCTTATTCAAACGGATATATCTCAACGGATACTTTCTCCAGAGACTATATATATATCCTTGAAGACATTGAAGATCGGCCATAACCGAACCAATTCAAGTAACCTAATACTCAAGCTATCAAAGTTATCATCGAGCAAACATATCTCCAAAGCATACTTCAAGTTAGAACGAAAGAGATATACAAAGGCTCAACATCAAGAATGACTATCATCACCAAGAACTTGATATTCAAAGTCACTGTTCTTACCTGGTTACCTACCTTTTACCTCTGTGTAAAAACCGAGCTCTGTGTGAACTCAACAAGTTATTCTGACCTGTGTGGGACGAATAAGGATGAAGCTTTGGAACTGTGTGTGAAGAAGCTAGTCAAGAAGGAAGCTTTAACCAATCTGTGTGAACGGTTGAAAGCGACATTCTTTGTGTCAATCTGTGTGAACGATACAAGGATAGGTTTGTTTATAATTACGTAGTTGTGTACGCAGTAATTATAATAAACTTTTTACTCTTGTGTGGAGGACCAGTGGACGTAGAGGGGTTTACCTCGAACCACTTAAATTACTGTGTTATTTACCTTCTGCTTTTACTGTTTGAAATAACTGTGATATATTAAGTATACACCAAATACGTCGTTGCTGTATCCAAGGCAACTAACTGTATCCAAGACTTCCGCTACGCACTCAGATTTAGATTCCGTACAGTTTGTTGTTTAAACTATTTTTCCAAACTGTATCCAGTATACTTAAGTGGCCAACATGTTCCAATCGAGTTAGAGCTCCGGCGACCGGAGATGCTTTTAACAGAAGTTGACTAATTGGATTGAGTTTTCCCGGAGGCCAGATGGCTTCAGATCGGCACGGCCAGAGTGAACGAAGGTGAGCTACTGTGTGGCTGTGTTGTATACAACACGCTCTGTGTGTGTGTGTGTGTGTGTTTCTTGTGTGTTGTATGTGTGCGTGTGTGCTGCATGTGTGTGTGTGTGTGTGTGTGTGTGTGTATATTTATGTGTGTGTGTGTGTGCTGTATATATATATGTTATATACATATATGTGTGTATGTGTATCCATGTGTGTGGGAATGTGTGCGACTATATGTATATATGTATGTAATACCCGGTTGTAATTCAGTCATTATCATTAAGTAATTATCATTCTGTAATTGTCACTCAGTGATTTTCACTCATTAATGATCATTTATCACTCATATTCAATCATTATTTTCACCGTTCGGAGTATATTGGTATCGCATATCAGTTTTATTCATCATGCAACCCGATTGGATAGTCGGGCCGAGCGTATCACCATTGTCATCTTTGTTGTGGGCTGTGTTTGAGGAGTAGCGCACGCTATGTACTCTCTTTAGCGCGCGCTAATTGAGTACAGGTAGCGCACGCTACCACTCAGCATTACCACACGCTAATGTTGTTCAGGCTGACAGTCCAGAAGGCATTGGACTGCAGGTGAGTTATAAGTAGCGCACGCTACGAATGGTAAGTAGTGCGCGCTAGTGGTTTGTAGTAGCGCACGCTATACATTTTGGTGTAGCATGCGCTAAGGTCGGACAGGCAGAGTCCAGTAGGTACTGGACTGAATTAGATTAATTCTTAGCGCACGCTATGAGTGGTTTTTAGCGTATGCAAACGGTGTAGTAGCACACGCTAAATATTGAATGTAGCACACGCTATCGCGTGGACTCCAATACTAGGCATCAGATAATTCGTTAGCGCACGCTAACATATTAGGGTTAGCGCACGCTAGGTGTACAGCCGTACCGCACGCTGCAAAAGGTAAGTAGCGCACGCTACCGTTTTCGGACAGTGGGTACTGGACTACCCCAAAACACCCATTAGCGCACGATAAGAACTGGAACTAGCACGCACTAAACTGGAATTTCTATAAATAGGACAGTTCAGCCCTTACTTCGTCAATTTCATTTCTCACTTCGTTTTTGGGCGATTCCGGGCGATTTTGGACGATTTGGAGAGTGTTCCTCGAGCTACTATCACCTATCATCATCTTCAAGCTTTTGAGTTGGATTAATCATCACTTCATCATCTCCAATACATCAAATCAAAGGTAAACATTTCTTGGATCAAGTATTTCGGATTTTGGGGTTTTCCTTCCGATTTCTTCGTATGAGCTTGGATTGTTGTTGGAATATGTTAGATATGGATTATCTACCTTGGATAAATGTATTCCAACGGATTTAATGGCATATATTTTGGATTTCATGAATTGTTTGGGTTTTGATTCAAGAACACTTTGGGGTTGACTTTGATATTTGGGGGTTTTCGATCAGATGTTGTCATTAACTCGTTTTGTGGATTCCTAAGGGATTATTAATATCATTGGGGGTGTTTTGTTGGATTGAAATCCTCATTTTGGAGTTGGTTTTGATATATTCGAGATTTGGATATTAACGAATAATGTGTGTTCGCTAAGTGTGGTTTCCTTCTTCTTGCTCAGGAAGATTGGACACGATACTCAACCCTTTCTCATTTTGAAGCTTTCTCAGGTGCTCAGGCAGCTCTGATGTGGTTTCCTTCTTATTGCTCAGGAAGATTGTCCAAGCATACCTAGAAAAATCATCAACAATAACGATACAGTATTTCTTACCTCCCAAATTTACCGGGTCTACAGTACCGTAGAGATCCATGTGTAGCATTTCTAGAACTCTGTGAGTGGAAAGGTAGGATTTTCTTTTCAGGGTGGTCTTGATTTGCTTGCCTTTCTGACAGGGTCCACAGACGCTATCTTTTTGGAATGACACATTGGGCAAACCTCTGACCATTTCCTATCTAGCGAGCTTGTTGATCGTCTTGAAGTTGACATGAGACATCCTCTTGTGCCATAGCCAGCTCAGATCTGCAGTGCCTTTGGCAACAAAACAAGGAATTGTGGATCTCGTAGGCATCTAGTCAGCAATATATATTACCTGATCTGCTTCCTGTGAGCACAACTTCTTTGGTTAGAATGTTCTTGACTCTACAATGGTCTATATCGAATTTCACCGAGAACTGTTTGTCACAGAACTGGCTAAGTAGATTATACTGTAAGCCTTCAACATAAGCTACATCGGTGACTCTGAATTTTCCTACAAGCAGGGTTCCTTTCCCTCTTGTTCCTTTTGATTTATCACCAAAGCGCACTTTTAGACCGCGATCTTCTACATAATTTGACAGCTTGCTTTTATCTCCTGTCATGTGCCGAGAACACCCACTGTCTAAGTACCATATGTCATTCTCTAAGATGTCCTGTAGGAAAAGAAATTAAGTAGATTTAGGTCCCCTTTGAATGTTGGGTCCATGGATGTTAGTGCCTTTAGGTACCCAGATTTTCCTGACTGCAATTGGCTTGTTGTAGGTTACTTTAGGTGTGTTCTTGAGATGTCTACGTGGGGCAGGCACGTAGTTGCTGTAACCTTGATAATTAGTATGCATGTAAAATTCAAGGTTATTATTATTAATCTAGTACGGATGCCGTCTTGGAGGTGGAGCCATTTTCTTTAGCCTTACAGCTTGCCTTCTGGGTCTCCAGTTGGATTCCCAAAGCTGTTGCTGATACTGTGCGACGACCTGCTTTCTCGATGGATAACGAGGCTCTTATATCCAATACCTAGGCGCGCTGTACTGTTGGGAGTGCTGGCGTGCGGGCCTTTGATATTTCGGTACAACCTTCTTTCTGAACGGCTGTTGGTGCTATTGATATGCTCGGGGAGCATGCTATTGGTTACACCTTACAGGTCTAGATGGCTGAGGATTCCACTGTCTGTGATATGACAGTGGTGGCGGAATGGCATCCTTTGCTGTTCGTGGTGCAACAGGTGCCGTCAGAGGACTTGGGATTTCTTCCGATACAGGAATGGGTTCCACACCCCTAACGAACACAGTACTAGTTTTCCCTTTATTGGAGAATGAGTTGTATTAT
The DNA here is from genome assembly GCA_033398695.1 of Orobanche coerulescens. NCBI lineage: Eukaryota > Viridiplantae > Streptophyta > Magnoliopsida > Lamiales > Orobanchaceae > Orobanche > Orobanche coerulescens. The sequence goes on along the minus strand of CM065817.1, from coordinate 92,970,380 downwards.
AAGCCACTTTTATCATGAGCATGTTGCCCGGTGCTTAGACTTTCTTCCATCCTTTTAGATGATTTCTCGAAATATTTCAAGATGGTTTCAAGTTCTCCTTCTCGTTTCTCGAGAGTTTTTATTTTGGTTTCGAGCAGAACGAAACCAGTTGTCTTGCTTTCACGGTGAGTCTTAGCCTCATTTAGTTCATGAGCAAGTTGATGATTGCTCTCTATGAGTTTTTCGTGATCGACTTTGCTGTTTTCACAATCGACAGACATATATTCGTAATTTACTTTCAGCAAGCTGTTTTCTTCCCTCAGCTCTAAGTTAGAAATTTGGAGTTGTATGTTTTCATTTTTCAATATCTCATGGGCCTTTTGAATGTTGTTAAATTCATTCATCATGTTTTTAAAGGTATGAGATGCATTTACAGGAGTAATTGAGGTAGAGCTTACCTCATCATCGCTAACTTCGTCTTCCGGTATGTCTTTGGCCATAAAGCATATATTGACTTAATATTCGAATTCATCATCGGACGAGTCACTGTCAGTGACCGCCTGAAGACATTCTTCAAACTTTGATGGTGTGGGGGAGGCTTCTGATTCGCCGATCAGGGCCTTGAGCTTGTTTTTCCAAGCACGTCTTCTTTCATATTTTTCTTGTTGCTCGGCTTCCGAAAACTTTTGGACTTTAGGGTGAGGACATTTATTTGAATAATGTCCTGGTTTCCTGCAATTGTAACACAGGTTATCATCACCAGAGGAAGATTCGGTACTTACCTTGTGAACAGGCTTGGGCCTGTAGGGAGTCTTTTCAGACTGTTTAATGAATTTCTTGAATTTTTGCATGAGAAGCACCATTTCATCTTGTGACAGGATATCGTCGTCACTGTCAGCATTCTTGTGGGTAGACTTTGATGTGATGGGCATGCTATGTCTCCTGTTGGATACAACAGCTAATGCTGTAGTTTTAGCAGGTGATTCTTCGGCTTTCTCTCTCTTGTCAATATCATACTCAACGACGGATTTACCGACGCCATGCTGCCGTTGTTAATTAACGAATACTCTGGCTTTAATATCATTGTTAGAATGGGAAATAACGACGTATTTGCCAATGGATTTTTGTTGCCGTTAAATTTAAATTACTAACGGTTATTTTGCTATCGGTACATCTATGTGCCTAGTTACCAACAACAATTTTTCCGTTGGTGATGCCGTTGGTAATCTTCTTTTTAACAGATATTTTCATAATTTTTAATTATCTCCATTACCCGCTTTCAAAATTTTACATAAATGCTTTGAGGTCAGAGAAGAGATCAAACATAGAAATGTCATTCAGGTTACATGACACACGCATAGCTGTGGTTTTAATGTCCCATCGGGCAGGGAGAGCTGAAAATTTTTAAATTCTTCTCCTTTTGGGTATAAATTTTTCCCAACGCTTCAAGTTCACCAACAATACCAGTAAATCTGAGATCAAGTTCCTCAAGAGTTTCAGTTGGTTTCATTTCGAAATATTCAAATTGCTGAGTTAGTTTTGAAATCTTGTTTTTTTTGAGAGCTCAGTTCCCTCGCAAACCATCTTGAGTTTTTTTCCAGATTTCTTTGGCTGTCTTACATCTCTTTACCTTCGAGAACGTGCCTTTGTTAAGAGTGACAAATAGCACATTCTTAGATACATTGTCGAGGTTGACGAATTTCCAATCATATGTGGTCTATTGTTCGCGCTCTTTCTCGAGCATCTCGGCATGAGCTTGGCCTTCAATCCTAGGGGCAGGATTCACCTTCATGATTTTTATGGGGCCTTCTTGGATGACATAAATCATCTCTTCATGCATGGCGGCAAGATGAGCCTACATTCCAATTCTCCAGTCATCAAACTCGTTAATAGAAAACATTGGTACCTTATTAATCAGTGAGGTATCCATGTCTAAGATTAGGAAAGATAAAGAAGTTTTAAAAAATATGTGATTTTAGGATCTGATTCGATAAAAAATACAGCTGATTCTTTTTAGAATCAACCTCTCTGATACCACTTGTTGGCCACTAAGTATACAAAATACAGCTTGGAAAGTGTTTAAGCAATAAGCTGTACGATTTACAAATTAGAGTGCGCGGAAGTCTTGTTAAAGTAAGTTGCTGTAAATACACCAACTAGGTTTTCTCCTGTTTGCTTGGTGCGTACAGGGTATGCAATGTATACTTAAAACTAATCATAGTAATGAAGACTATAAGTGCAGAAGGTAAATGACACGATATTTAAAGTGGTTCGAGGTAAACCCTTCTACGTCCACTGGTCCTCCAAACAGGAGTGAAAATGTTTATTATAAACACTACGTACACAACTAAGTGTTTATAATCAAACCTATCCTTGTATCTTTCACACAGATTGATACAAAGACTGTTGCTTTCAACCATTCACACAGATTGGTCAAAGCTTTTACTTGACTTGCTTCTTCACACATAGTTCTAAAGCTTCGTCATATTCATCCCACACAGGTCGGAATAGCTTCGTTAGTTCACACAGAACTAGGTTTTTACTCAAGGTAAAATGGTAAAGTAACTAGGTTAGAACAGCAGCTTGAACATGAAGATCTTTAGCTGACGATGTGCTGTTCTTGTTGACTGGGTATATTTCTTCTCTTCAGATATGAATTGATACTTGAAGAAATATACTTGCTCTTGTAAGCTTGTTCTGACGATAGTGAATATTCAGTCGTTTGATCATTTGTATATCGTTCGTATATATCTCATTGTTCTTGTATTCTGATCTTCAAACTTCAGGGTATATATAGCCTTTGGAATAGATCCGTTGGGAATAGATCCGTTGAGCATAGATTTCGTTCTGTGTTGATTGACTTGCAAAATACAAGATCCGGATTTTGCCCCTTGTCTGAAGATCTTTGTCGGCTGGTATTTAAATACTTTATCCATTCAGTATTTAAATACTTCTTTTCAAAATGGGGATTGACTTTAGCGAGCAAAGTAGATTCCGTTCTAACGGTCTTTATACCTGTTGGATAAGTGTTGAAGATCTCAACACTTTACTGTATCCAACATGTTGCTTTTATACTGCTGTAGCTGTAGGTTCCACGCTGTAGGCTATCTTAGGGATGCTGTATGGAAAGATGCTATATGAATGTTTCAGGACAGCTTCCATACTTGGTGTCATCGGCTGATGAGCTTCATGCTGTATGATGGCACTTTATTCTCTTGTTGTATGATGAGGCACTTGACATCTTGCTGTATTATTGTCTTCAGGACAGCTACTTGCTGTATGTTGCCACTTTATCAAAACTCAGTATAGGATTGTTTATCCCAACAGGGCGGAACATGTTTTCATGTTTTAGGTGCTTGCGAGGATAGAGTTGAGACACAGGGTCATGACGTTGGCGACGAGGCATTCGAGCAATACTAGTTCCGAGTTGTTTCGGTGTTCATGTGGATAGTCAGTTCGGAGTATTCTCCATTTTGTCAGTCGTTGTCATTATGCATTATTCGAGCAAGGCTCGTAGATGTTGTTGTATTTTTATTTTGGCCATGTAGGCCCATTATTGTCGTTGAATTCCACGTCAGAATATTGTGTCAGATATCATAATGGGGACTGTGATTTTTCCTTTTTGGTCAGATTGATGTATGTTAGTCGTGTTCGCCTGGTAGATCTCCTGGCGTGGGGTCCATCGAACTATAATAACCCAATGGAATTTTGGGGGCGTTACAGTTTGGGCCTTGAGTTCCTAGTGAGGTGGATCTCAGTGAACCGGCGGTGGGCCTGTTTTTACTGACTCCGATCTCGGACGTGATTTTCAGTTTAAAGATGGGTATATGGTGTTCCAATCGAGTTAGAGCTCCGGCGACCGGAGATGCTTTTAACAGAAGTCGACTAATTCGGTTGAGTTTTCCCGGTGGCCAGATGGCTTCAGATCGGCATGGACGGAGTCATCGAAGGCGAGATACTGCACGCCTATGTTGTGTACAACACGCAATGTGTGTGTGTGTGTGTTATATCAGTATGTGTTTCTGTGTGGATGTGTGTGTTTTGTGTGCTGTATGTGTGCGTGTGTGCTGTATGTGTGTGTGTGTGTGTTGTGTGTGTATATATATATATGTGTGTGTGTATATATATTTGTTATATACATATATTTGTGTATGTGTATCTATGTGTGTGTGAATGTGTGCGACTATATGTATATATGTATATATAGTGTGTGTAATTATGGTAGTTCGGATGTGTTTATATTGGAATCATGGACAAGAAAGATGTCGTCGGTGTAGATGAAAGTCTTAATAAATTTGGTCTACGAGCGGATGAGTATATTTGAACATATGGAGTGAGCCCGAATTTGGAGTTTGAGTTTGGAGCAATACTCGAGTTGTGGATCCAGGTTGATTATAGTTGGTTGTTTGATCCGATCAATTAATTAATGAGTGCAATTGAGGTAATATATTAGCTGACTAATTACCTTGAAATTATAAGATTTTAAATTAGACCCTTATATTAAATTGTCTATTATGTTTTATATTAAAGGTTGGGATTTCAATGGATCGATCGGGTCAGCCTAGTTCGTTGGAGCTTTCGGCATTAATTATCGAGGCAAGTGTTCTTGCCTATATGACTTATATCATGTGAATTGATGTTATGCAAAGTGTGAGTGATGGTTTTCTCGTATTTATTAATCGTGTATTATAGGATTGAAATTGTTGAGATTAGTTGATGGGTTTGTATACATGTTGATGGGTATAGGTGCGTTTAGGATGGTTAAGTTGTTGGGTTAGTCGTGCCGTTAATCTTTGAATATATTGAGTGTTGAATGTGTTGCTCATGGATACCTTGTGGTATCGACGTATTCTAGGAATGGTTTATAGTTGCGTCAGCCTTTGGTCGTGTTTGTGTTGGTGAGTGGTCATTCTAACAAGTGCCATAACTATATATATATTATATTCAATGTGGGAAATTGTGAAAGTTGTGAATGATATCGTGTGTGTGTTGATGTTCTATCACCCGGGGACGGTCTGACAGGGCCTCTGGGGTCCGATACAAATGGGTACGTCCGCGGAAGTGGTTTCCCACCCAAGGACGGTCCGACGGGCCCCCTGGGGGTCGATACTAATGGGTACGGCCACGGGTTACCAAGTATGGTTTCCGTGATGTTGATGTTGATGTATTCAGTAATTGTGATATGTCTGGAATATCACAACGTTTATCCTGGATGTTGAGATATATTATATATAGGGTCTTAGTACTTGGCTAGAATGGCACTAGAATATGTGTTGTATGTGTTTAGTTCCTTGGTTGTAATGCTTTGGTGTCTGAAAATGGGCCTTGTTATTATGCATTGTGGTTTGCATAAAGTTTGGGGTGAGACCCTAACGATTGTGTAAAGGATGTTTTGCGGAAAATGACTTTGGGCCGAGACCCATTTGAAATGGTTTTATAACTAAGGACGGAAGGTCCCGAAAGATTTCCTATTTATAAAAATGTTTGTTGCATGAACGAGATTTGAGCCAAGACCCTATTATTTTCGAAAAAGGTTTTATAATCTTGGACTTGAAGTCCCAAAATATTTTCTGTCGTCTTATAAAACTCCCGAGTTGATATATATTACTTTCAAGGACTTGAGGTCCTAAAAGACTTTTCGGATTTTTCTTTAAAATGCCGAGGTGATAATTCATATTTTAAAGACGTGAAGCATTTTACAAATATTAAAACCCTCCGAAAATCCTCTCAAATCTTGTTGTTGTTGTTGGTTTTATATGACTGATATTTGTGTGGAATATTTGATATGACTTGAATACTTGCACTAGCAAAATAGTGGAATTTAGCTAACCTCCGAGTAATCGGGGTGTGGATGTCTATATTGCGTCTAGGTACATGCAGGTCCTTGGGGAGCTAAACACAGGATCGTTACGAATGATGATGGAAGACGAATGATTCTAATCACATAAAGGCCAGTTCTGGGTGCAGTTAGTTGGAGTAATTGTATAGTCTTTTCCGCTGTCGTATTTTTCTGTTTGTGAGTGTATTTGACCCGTGCATGGGTATATGTCCTGAAAGAGATATGTATCTTTGAGTTGTATGTTAATGATGAAAGACCAAATCGGTATCATGGTCCGTTATTTCGCCATGTCGGCATGATATGTGATGTCTTGTTCAGTATTTAGCCTGGTAGATTCTCACGGAGAGGGTCTGCTGCGTGTGATATTTCTGGATAGTTTCTGGGGGTGTTTCATTTATGGTATCGGATATTAGGTTGTGGAAACCTAGGCTGTCGGGTCCAGTCGTGTATTGTCGAGTCTTGTCTTGTCAGATTGTGTCTGGCTGGGTCGTGTCACGACGCGTCGTCTGTGATGTTGGTCGTGATTAGTATCATGGTGCAGTCATCATCTCCGTGCGACCTGTGGACGTAAGTCTCTATTTCTACGAACTCCGTATATACATATGCACATGTGTTTGAGTTCATCTAATATTCGAATACATCCTTGTTTGGTGTAAATTGTACAATGAAGATGATTGTGAGTGATTCATTTAGAATAAATATTGCCTTCTAAAATAGTCGCGAGAACTCGTATAAATTAACCATGTTTAGTACTAAAAAAAATCCGAATAGATATTATGGTATGATAAAAGTGAGATAATTTGGAGGTTCTGAGTAATGGTATTTTGATACAGTTGGTGAAGGCGATAATAATAAGACGGTTTGTATCGAGTCAGAAGAAGGTTGAGTGCTATGATCCAGTGCATTTCATTTGGTCCATGTGTGATTCGATTTTTTTTATCGTGACGGTTGCGAGTAGATTTTGGATATGGTGACAGATGGTGGCATGCGTTAGTCATGTGAGAGTGTGGTGTTTTAATGCACATGGTAATTTGGGCTTGATGCTCGTAAAATTTTATAGGTGTAAATGGTTTGTCTATTAAATGTGTGAGTTGTATTTTGCAGTAATAAATATGAGCGTTTCAAAAGGGTGAACTATTTTGTAATTTTTATTATGTGAGTTCATTCTTGAAACTCAGTAAATTCTTTTGAGTTAAAAATAAATTTTGTTTGTCTTGAAAGACAAGTTGATGCACCGACATTTTGTTATATTGAATAAAATTTCTTGAGAGTATCTTAAAATGGGGAAGAATAAAACTTTTATATTATTAATAAAAGGAGAATTTTGGCAACTTTAAGAAAGAAGATTTTGGATATTTTGAAAAACTAAAAGGTCCATGATACGGATATATGTATACTCTAAAGTGGTTTTGAAGTCCTTGAAAGATAAAATATCTTCAGTGATTTAGAAAGGGCGTAGGTCCTGGAATTTTTATCAAACGAGTTGAATGTTGAGATTTTTAAAATATAAGATGGAGATCTTGAGAGATTCTTTTTAGCAGTTTTGGGTAGTGGAATTTTTTCGATTTTTATTTGGTGTGTATGAATATTTTAAGTGGTATATGTTTTTCCAAGCGAAGATACGTGATGAGAATAGTGTTGTATGAGATGGACATTATTTCTAGTTGTATGGTAAATGGCAAGTTGGCCAGATGGTTGTCGCATATAAGATGACCTCTCTTGGGTATCATTTGGTATGCTGGGAAGTAAGTATTCATGAATTGATCTTTGTGCTGATTTGGCGAGATTGATGAACAATTATCGCAACAGTGAGGTGAGCGTAGGATGAGCATGTGCATGAAAGTGATTTCAAACTTCATACTTCGTACCTCGAGTTTTCTAATATTATTTTACACAAGGTTTGTGAAACTAATTCCCCTAAATTCAATTTGCAAAAATTGTGTTTGATGGCGAATGTATACTTTGTGAAATAAATAAATTTAACCATTATATTTTGAAATGATAATTATAAGAGTGGGCGATTGAACTCACATTTTGAATATTAAATTTATTTCAAATGCGTTCTTATATTATTGGGGAGTATTATCTTTACAACATACTTAACAAAGCCGTGTAGGCTCTTAGAAAGTTAAGGATTTCTTTTGAGTCGAAATATCCCTCAAAAAAAAAACTTGGCCATTTAAAATTGGGGTTTGGAAAATTTTTCAAGTATGATAAAAAGAAAAGAAAAATGATCAATGTATATAACTATAGCGACTTTTAATGAGCATCATATAGTATTGATATCTCAGTTTAGTGGAAGCTAGAGTGGGACTTGTGGAGACACTTTGGTTTTGGAAAGTGAATAGAGACGAGTAGTGTCATGATATTGCGGGATTGTGACACACGATACCAAAACCACGTGTTGATGATCTTGTGATATTTGGAATTAAAATTTATTTAAGATGATTTAGAGACGAGTTATATGTTGCTACTACAGTATTGTTACCTGCAAGTAGTATATGAGTTGCCAATTTTGTGGATTGATTCTTAGGGTTTCGAATATTGTTGACCCAATTTGCATGAGTGGTATGAGATATGAAGTATTGTAATGGTGTTTATAGGTGCCTAATTGAACTGAATAACAACATTATGAGATGAGTGAGGGCATGACAAGTTTCAGGGATGAAACTTATTTTAAGTGGGATAGTATGTAATACTCAGACATATAAATTGGTATATTGGGAGTTTTAATTTGGAATATTGGCGGTATAAATTTTGTTTGTTATATATATTTTAAATCTTTATTTATAATTTTAATTAGTTGATTAACTGCGGATCATTATGACTCTTGAGGAATTAGATCGAATATCATTAGAGAGTTATTCTCGATAATTTTACCAGAGGTAGCGGAATTTAATCCCTCCAGTCGGGTGAGAGAGTCGGAGTAACATGGTGTTGAAAATACAATAATCATTGTGATTATATTAATTATTGTTTTTGCACCCTTTCTTTATTTAAAAGTTGGGTCCAACTGACCCAGCTACACCTAATCATGTTGGTCGATTAATAAAAGGGGGGATATATTCATTAATCAGTTCACTTCCTTTTTTTTTTTTTAATACCGAGGTTCCAAGCTTACACCTGACTAGTCCTCGGGATAACAGCCCCGGCCCCACAGTACTGCTACCAGTTAAATCGCGAGATGTGTATCTGGCTCCCAGGTTCTTAAATATTCTCAACTACCGCGCACAAGGAGTCATCCCCCAAGTGATTGCTCCATGCTGGACCCCCCCAAATCCAACCGCAGGTTCCCACCGTGATCTGGCCTCCCACACTGCCGCTTGAAGCCTTCAATATTTAATTGTTCCACCAGCGTACCCCGGAGGGCTAGGCCCTAACCCTTAGTCAAAGACTAAGGGATCATTGGGCCTTGAGAAATTCAATTCCAAAGTGTTGCCACTAGGAATTGAACCCCTGACCTCCAACTAAATTGAAGGTCAGGTGGCCAACTGCGTCAAGACAGTTGGTTAGTTCACTTCCTTTTCTCTCTTTTTACCTCACGTCCTCTCTCTCTCCCTTTCATTTTTTTTTCTTTTCTTTATTTCCAACCTACTCCCATTCCACCCCACGCGGACGAAGCCCTCCACCTTTCTTCTTCTTCTTCTTCTTCTTCTTCACCAGCCGACCGATGAATTAGAAGAGCAGTGACGGTGACTAAAGGTCCTGGTGGCGGTTTCGGGCTGAGACGGGTGACGCGACGGCGGAAGCTTGAGGAGGTGTACAGTTCTCTAATGGAATCTAGCCCGACTTGTTGGCAGTAGGCCACGAGAGCCGGGGCTGAACAAATCGAACACGCGGCGGCGGGCTGGTGTCTCCGGCGATAATAACTGGAGCTGGACGGTGGCGGCGCGACTAGGGAAGTATTGAGCTAGCCAGAATTTTAGATGGGCCGGGGATATGGAAATCTGGTCGGGCTGTTCGGGCCTTGAGTTCCCAGTGAGGTGGATCTCAGTGAACCAGCGACTGGCCTGTTTTCACGGACTCCGATCTCGGACGTGCTTTTCAGTTCAAAGATGGGTAGATGGTGTTCCAATCGAGTTAGAGCTACGGCGATCGGAGATGCTTTTAACAGAAGTCGACTAATTGGGTTGAGTTTTCCCGACGTCCAGATGGCTTCAGATCGGCACGGCCGGAGTGATCGTGTAACACCCCCAATCCACTCAGGGATATTACACGCCTTAGACCCTTTCCTCAAGGATCTACGAGGCTAATAAAATTAATTAAATATCTAAACATCGCCCTTAAGGCTAAAATGACTCAATAGACCGATTTGGTCTTTTAGGCTATACGTACAACTCAATGTCAATACATGCCCACGCAGGGGTCGAATACAACACACTCCCGTATAATGGGGAAAGAACACTGCAGTGGAAAATAAAATACAACTGAACCAGTACAATAACGTACGGAACCTCATGTGATTAGTATCGATCATCTTTCATCATCCTTCATGCTGACCCTGTGTTACGCTCCCAAAACCTGAATGAAAATACAGACATCCACCCCCAATTACTCGGGGATTAGCAAATTCCACTATTTTGCTAGTGCAAGTACAAAGTGCAAAATAGGAGTCATATAATTCAAGTTCCAAGAATAACAATAATCAGGAGTCCTTAAAGATTCAAACACAACGAAAAATACTTCCCGAAGCAAGAGTTTGGGTAAAACATTCCAAAACCGAAAGATCACAACTCAAGGGAAACAATATATAAAATGATTTAAAATGCCATCGGGAGTTTTAATAGAAAACAATTTAGGATTATCGAATCCTTCTCTTTCTACAAGAAACCAAAAGGGGTCACAGCCCCAAAGATTTACTTTTCGTAAAACGACCTTTACAAAATCATTGGGATCTCAATCCAAATCTCATCAAATCACAGTACACGAGAACAATAGCAAGGTCTGTTTTCCAATATCAAAACCCCACAACTAAAGGACTAAACACATACGACAAAATACTCTAGTGCAATCCTAGCCAAGTAGGCCAAATGAACAACTTACCTCTCACACACTTAGTCAATGCATGCAATCATGAAAACATCAGTTGAAACACACATTTATGGAAATGCCAATAATCCAAAACACATTTGTAAAAATGCACCACAATTAACCGCGGACCCACGCCTCTGTGGACCCCTACTGAGACCCCGTCGAATCTAACCCATAGTAGTTAAAGGCAAGATCGCGGATCCACGCCTCTGTGGACCCCTACCGAGACCCCATTGGATCTAACCCATAGTGAGAATACACACACACACACGTCACTCATGCAATACTAATATGCTACGAATGTAAGTTCATTAAGAATACTTACTAGAGATGGCCACGTACTCGACACCATTATCATACTCATCACAACACAACACAATTAACGCGGAATACACGATTCCATAACTTTAAACAAGCAGGGGTATCATTAAAGCCCTCGACGTTCAAAATAATCAAATCATAATAAATTCTCAAAACATACCGTTCACAAAACACACACGCGTTTTGAAAGAGAGCCTTTAACGAGGACAAACCAAATCTCATGAAAATTCATTTTGAACAACCAAACTAACACACCAAGATGATCACCGATCATCATATCCACAAAACAAGAAATGTATGAACAAGGTACTTACCTCGATACCACGAGCAATGGAACAATGAACGGATATAGTCGGGTAGACCTCGAACTTCCAAGATCGACCAAAACCCCGACAATTCCACGAAAACTACGAAAATAATATCACCATGAATCAATAATGCTAAGCGGCATCCGAATCAACCCGAAAAATAACAAGAATCCGAGGGTTATTCAAGGAAATTGGAAATCAAGTTCCGGGTGGTAAAAATCGATAAACAAGTTACAAAATTCGAAGATCATGACCAACACAATGAGATTACTATGAACAATTCATCAATCTCGGACAAAATCAACGAATCACGAAGAAACCCTCAAAAACATACACATCAAGGGTTCTACGGAAGAAATACCTCGATCCGGCAAAGAGCAAGGATTTGACGTTGATCTAATTGACAAAGGCCTTCCAAAAGCCTTGGAAATGTGTAGGATCGGCCAAGAACATCTCTCCCTATCGCACCCGTCCGAGAGCCACCACCAGGAGAAGAAAACGTAAGAAATGAAGTCTGGCACGCCACCAGGCCTATATTTGGCCGGCAGTATTACGACCGTAATCGGAAGTGCCTTATGGCCATAACTCGGTCAACTGCCGGTAGCTCACGCAATGGCCGAAGCCTTGCGTACGCAAAGATCGTACCTTACGGCTGTAATCGGCATAGCCTTACGGCCGTAACCGAACTCCTAGGGGCCACTGACTGAAATGTGCCGAGACACTACGACCGTAACTGGCCAGCGCTTAGCGGCCGTAATAAAGCCTTACGGCCGTAACCTGATGGACCTTACGGCCGTAACCGAGTCCTCCCAGGACAAGGTGTGCGGATGCCTTACAGCCGTAATCGGCCAAGCCTTACGGCCGTAATTGGACCAGCCAGCCCTCCGACTGCCCGGCTCGATACTCGACGACATCTCGATCACGCGAACGCACCGGCTATGATCCAAAACAATAACGAACAGGCTACGAAACTCAATGTATCATAGTACAAGCATGCGATTCCAAAGACGCGGACGACAACAGTCCGTTCTACCGAAGAAAATTCAACGAAACGGGAATGAAGATCTCGGGTATTACATTACCATAACGCGCGCTAACCAATAAGTGTAGCGTGTGCTAATGACTCACAAGGACAGCAACAGTATTCTCGTAAATGGGTACGACGACGGATACCCAAAACTTTGGCAAATTACAAAACGGTCCAAAAAGTCCGAAAAATCACGATACGACAATGGTTAATCAAACCGAAGATCACAACACGTATGACAATGTTAAATAAACTTACGAGAAACCCGAAACGACAGTTTCGAATGAGATTCGCAAGAATCGAACTCAAGCGCGGAAAAGTCGCCTAAGAACAAGGAACTCAACAAAACGACAACAAAACGAACTCGGACGTCCAAAAAGTGCAGAATTAAATACTCTCAGAATAACGAAACAGTCACAAGCGAGTCGTCAAAACATACTCCCGCCAAAAAAAGAAAGAAAATTACATGAAAATAGAAATTGCGGATATTACATACTACCCTCTTAAAAAAAAGTTTCGTCCCGAAACTTAAAATAAGTAGGGAGGAGCAACATCCCACCAGGAACATCTCAACGAAATTCACAAGAACACATAGCTTACGCCCGTCGGAGAGATGCTATAAGAACGCAAAGGAACATACAGCGTGGAAACACGCTCAACGACAACCATCACAGTGCCATAGGCAGGGCATAACACAATCGACAAGTGCCAAGCATCGCCTAACTGATAACGCAATCAAGTAAATTGTCCGGACCATCCACAGACAAAAAGCGCTTATTACAAGAAAACACGCACAGTCGAAAAAATAGAAATAAAACGTACAACGATCCGCAAGGGTAACCACGGAGAACTCCGACCACGCCGAAATTCTCGAAAACCACACTAGGCATATCCGTGTCCCTCCGGAGCAGAGACGCAAACTCGATCCTCCAACCTCTCAGCTACCATCTCGCAGTGCTCGGCCCGGTGACCCACCTGGCCACACTCGAAACAGCTGACTAACGGGGAACGATAATTCTCCACGGTACGAGATCAGGCGACAAAAGTCAGACAACCATAATCGAACAACAATGATCGAACAACAACGATAGAATGACAACGGTAGAACAACGACTCCGAAGTTAACACTTCAACTCAAGACATTAAAAGAGCTGGTAGAAACTAAAATATGTCACTTTCGAACAAGGTTCACAAGAATCAAACCAAACTCGAAAAAGTCACAGCGGTAACCAGATCGATCCAAAACAATATCACGGCTCGTTTGAATGATAAAAAACCAAAACACGGAACAAGTTCAGAAAGTATCAACGAACACGAGCGATTCGATATAATTGAGAAGGAGAAAATACAGAAGTAAAAAACAATACGGGTGTTACATTCGACCTCTTATAAAAGAAATGTCGTCCCCGCAACTCACAACAACGGAAGCAAGGTAACAACACAAAAATCAACCAACAGAAACATCTCCCATGGGCCTCTCAGAGCTGATTGTGATATCTGTTCTGAAGCGCGAACTCCGGGAGTCTCGGTAACCAATTCGCAAAACTGGATTCTGTGTCCCTCGAGTCCGCACTTGAAACGCGTTACGGGCGAGAAGGACAATTTGTACGTGTATTCCCCGGCACATCACGGACGAAGAACCTCGGCTCGGCATACCAAATATACAAATGCTAGCTACAATAGAACATATCATCACAAAACAACATACCGGAGATGCCAACTTAGCATAACATGTCAACACATACAAAAATCACAACAACAACGGCATTGTTCGATGATTACAATGGCCCGAACGATAACCAGCATACAATTACTAAACATCACGAATCAACCACGTATGTACACAATTATAAAAACTCAAGTTCTAACAGCTCGCATGGGTGCGATAACACGCAAATCACCACAGAGCGACAACATTTAATACCAACATCTCACCTCTCACAGAGGGCTAACACGACAAATGCGTGGCAAATGACTCAACATTCACGCTTCTAATTCAATCATACTCCGGAGCTAAAATTCTAACAATAATGCGAACATCATACATACATTCCCAGACCGCAAACAGGAATATAGGTTTTAAAAATGAAAAACACCTTTTTAAAACTATTTGGAAACACCGGTTGATCTTGAGTATCACCTTTCAAAAAGTAGTACAAACATCGTTATCGAGACCTTGAAAAACCATCTTGCATTTGATAAAAATGAGGACACTTTTCTTTTAGTGAAAAACTTTCAGAAGTATTCGACCTTTGGGTCTAAGAAAATGCGTTTCCAAAATTACTAAAATATTTATAAATATTTTGGTCCTGAAAGTAGAAGAATTTGGAAACAGATAGTTGCGCTAGTAGGCGCCTCAAAATACAATCCATTTAAAAGTACGTCTTGAAATTTATTTCTAAGATACTCAAGGTTTTCAAAAAAAGCCATTAGGCTAGAATGCCCAAGAACTCACACGTATTAACATTCGTTACACACATCATAATGCACGCATCAACTCGTTCAAAACCAAGACAACACATGTCTTTTACCGACAAACAAATAGTCAAATATCACAGTCAAAAGGACATAAATAGCGACAACACTCCTCATATAAACGAAATATGAGGGCCATATAAACGCATCACGAAACCAAGAATCTGCATAAAGATTCCATCACTTAACACATAATCATACCAGTAACTCACATCAGACGAGGCACAATCACAAAGAAGGGAGACTTACATCCACAGGTCGCACGAAGATGATGATCGCCCCACGATACTAATCACGACCAACAAACTCAGACGACGCGTCGCGACACGACTCAGTCAGACAAAATACGATGAGGCAAAACTCAACAGACACCACTAAACCCGAAAACCTAGGTTTCCACAACCTAAGCTTCGATACCATTTATGTAACACCTCCAATCCACTCAGGGATATTACATGCCGTATACCCTTTTCTCAAGGATCTACAAGGCTAATAAAATTAATTAAACATCTAAACATCGCCCTTAAGGCTAAAAATGACTCAATAGACTGATTTGGTCTTTTAGGCTATACGTACAACTCAATCTCAATACATGCCCACGCAGGGGTCGAATACAACACACTCCCGTATAACGGGGAAAGAACACTGCAGCGGAAAATAAAATAAAACTGAACCAGTACAATAACGTACGGAACCTCATGTGATTAGTATCGATCATCTTTCATCATCCTTCTTGCCGACCCTGTGTTACACTCCCAAAACCTGAATGCAAATACAGACATCCGCCCCCCGATTACTCAGGTGTTAGCAAAATTCCACTATTTTGCTAGTGCAAGTACAAAGTGAAAAATAGGAGTCATACAATTCAAGTTCCAAGAATAACAATAATCAGGAATACTTAAAGATTCAAACACAACGAAAAATACTTCCCGAAGCAAGAGTTTGGGTAAAATATTCCAAAACCGAAAGATCACAACTCAAGGGAAACAATATATAAAATGATTTAAAATTCCATCGGGAGTTTTAATAGAAAACAATTTAGGATTATCGAATCCTTCTCTTTCTAAAAGAAACCAAAAGGGGTCACAACCCCAAATATTTACTTTTCGTAAAACGACCTTTAGAAAACCGTTGGGATCTCAATCCAAATCTCATCAAATCACACTACAAGAAAACAATAGCAAGGTCCGTTATCCAACATCAAAACACCACAACTAAAGGACTAAACACATAGGACAAAATAATATAGTGCCATCCTAGCCAAGTAGGCCAAATGAACAACTTACCTCTCACAAACTTAGTCAATGCATGCAATCATGAAAACATCAGTTGAAACACACATTTCCGGAAATGCCAATAATCCAAAACACATTTGTAAAAATGCACCACAATTAACCACGGACCCATGCCTCTGTGGACCCCTACCGAGACCCCGTCGGATCTAACCCGTAGTGGTTAAAAGCAAGCTCGCGGATCCACGCCTCTGTCGACGTTCAAAATAATCAAATCATAATAAATTCTCAAAATACACCGTTCACAAAACACACACGTGTTCTGACAGAGAGCCTTTAACGAGGCCAAATCGGATCTTTTGAAAATTCATTTCGAACAACCAAACAAACACACCAAGACGATCACCTATCATCATATCCACAAAACAAGAAATGTATGAACAAGGTACTTGCCTCGATACCACGAGCAATGGAACAATGAACAGATATGGTCGGGTAGACCTCGAACTTCCCAGATCGACCAAAAACCCAACAATTCCACGAAAACTACGAAAATAATATCACCACGAATCAATAACGCTAAACGGCATCCAAATCAACGCGAAAAATAATAATAATCCGAGGGTTATTCAAGGAAATCGGAAATCAAGTTCCGGGTAGTAAAAATCGATAAACGAGTTACAAAATTCGAATATCATGACTAATACAATGAGATTACTATGAACAATTCATCAATCTCGGACAAAATCAATGACTCACGAAGAAACCCTCAAAAACATACACATCAAGGGTTCTAAGGAAGAAATACCTCGATCCGACGAAGAACAAGGATTTGACATTGATCTAATTGACAAAGGCCTTCCAAAAGCCTTGGAAATGTGTAGGATAGGCCAAGAACATCTCTCCCCGTCGCACCCGTCCGAGAGCCACCACTAGGAGAAGAAAACGTAAGAAATGAGGTTTGGCCCGTCACTAGGCCTATATATGGCCGGCAGTGTTACTGCCGTAACCGGCAGTGCCTTACGGCCGTAACTCAGTCAACTGCCGGTAGCGCACGCAATGGACAAATCCTTGCGTATGCAAAGATCGTACCTTACGGCCATAATCGGCATAGCCTTACGGCCGTAACCGAACTCCCATGGGCCACTGACTGAAATCTGCCGAGTCACTACGGTCGTAACCGGCCAGCGCTTAGCGGCCGTAATAAAGCCTTATAGTCGTAAACTGATGGACCTTATGGCCGTAACCGAGTCCTCCCAGGCCAAGGTGTGCGGACGCCTTACAGCGTAATCGGCCAGGCCTTACATCCGTAATCGGACCAGCCAGCCCTCCGACTGCCCGGCTCGATACTCAACGATGTCTCGATCACGCGAACGCACCGGCTATGATCCAAAATAATAACGAACAGGCTACGAAACTCAATGTACCACAGTACAAGCATGCAATTCCAAAGACACGGACAACAACAGTCCATTCTACCGAAGAAAATTCAAATGAAACCGGAATGAAAATCTCGGGTATTACATTACCATATTGCGCGCTAACCAATAAGAGTAGCGTGCGCTAACGACTCAGAAGGACAGCAATAGTATGTTAGAACATTTTGTTCCATGCATAAATTAAATGTGTTTTGATGATTAATGTTGATAAGCAAAATAACGAAGAGACGAAGCAAGCATCGAAGGAAAACGAAGTGCAAAAAGCTGGAAAAACACAAAGCTAACGTACGTAATATGTGATCTTTAACGTACGTAATGTAAGCAGCTTAACGTACGTAATGAATGAGAGATAACGTACGTAATGTAGTTCAAACCAAGTGAACGTTATAGAAGTCAAAGTCAGCAAAGCATACAACGGATATATGACGTCAGCAGTAACGTAGTGATAACATACGTAACGAAGGAAATGATAACGTACGTAATCAAAATGACGAAACTCCCTGGACTGTTTTGTGAAGATGCTAACGTACGTAACCAGGCAGGGTTAACGTACGTAAACAAGCTTACGTACGTAATGGGAAGTATATAGCTTACGTAATGAAGGTCCTGGCAGCTAACGACTAGTCTGATCAAGAAGCCTATAAATACCATGTCTAATGTATTGATTGAGCACAACAACTTCAAGCATACGAGACAATCATCTGAGATCTATATTGATATTATTGTTGTTGTAATATTGAGCTTACATTGAGTGATTGAGTGTTTATACACAAAATCATACACGAGTGGTAAAAGAAAAGATACGATTGGATTCGGTGTTATTAGGATCAAGGATCCGGCATTATTAGAATCACAATTGCTATCTTCATGAGGTTTATCTAGTACCCATAGAAAGCTAGAGAGGTTGATTCCTTGTCCTACGAAAAGGAAAACGGTTTAACTTGGACCGACGCAAAGATAAGTACGAGTGGTTTATCACGGACCAATAGAAGACGTGATTGTAAACGGTTATACCTCGACCGATAGAAGAGAGGCGTAGAGGTTGCTATCTTTAACCTATTGAAAAAGATAAAGAGAGAACGTAGGCTTGTTTATAGCCGAACCTCTATAAATCCTCGTGTCTTTTATTTTCCGCATTTATATTTACGCTTCCGCAAACGGCGCAAATATCCGACCCCGTAACCAACATAGTATTCTCGGAAATGGGTACGATGACGGATACCCACAACTTTGGGAAATTACAAAACGATCCCAAAAGTCCAAAAAATCACGCTACAACAACGGTTAATCAAACCGAAGCTCACTGAAGAGATAAATTTACCACTAGAAGGGGGGTTGAATAGTGGTAATGCGGAATAACGAAATTTCTTGTGAGTAAATGGAAAATAGTGCGGAATTTAAAGACTCAAAGATTTATAGAGGTTCAGCAACTTGCCTACGTCCTCTCTCCGACTTTCTTTTTCTATTGGCTCAAGAACAACCACAATCTTGACTCGTCTTCGATCGGTCCGAGTACACAACCGTTACAATCGCTTGTCTTCTATCGGTCCAAGCTTAACCTCTCTCTCAATATAAACTTTTGTTTATCTAGTGTTCTATAGGAACTAGATAATCCTCACTATACGAATATGGGAGTTTAATCCTAACAATGCCGGATCAAAGATCCTAATAACACCGGATTAGTGACTTTTTATTCGTTTCTTTTACGCTCAAGTGTAAGTGATGCAACACTTACAATCAAATGAAATAATACAAAGAATAATAGATATTACAATGAGAATCACTCTTGTATCTTTCTTTTCTCACAACTTGAAATGCAATAAAAGATATAAAACCGAGCTCAAGTATGCTTTGATTGCTTGTATGCTTGTATGCTTGAATGCTTGAAGTTGTGTGTTTGATACCCAAGTCCTTTGGGTATTTATAGGTGAGAGCCATCCTTCAAATACTGAAAAACGTATTATTAGTGTGCGCTAATAATGTCCTCTAGCGTGCGCTAACGATCTTTGACTTGTCTTCTCTGAACGGTCACAAAGACTGTTGCAACGGTAAAATAGTATGGCTAGCGTGCGCTAGTCATGTATCGGTAGCGTGTGTTAACGTCTTGGTCAATAAGTCTTCAATCTTGACTTTGAAAATGTCCGTTTGTTTCTGCAACGACTCTTTGTCCAGCGGCTAGATTTGAGATTAGCGTGCGCTAGCAAGTATGCATAGCGTGCGCTAGCATTAATTAATTCCAACTTTTCCAGATATTCCGGATCTTCATTGACTCTTGCCTTCCAACGGTAGAAAATCAAACGGTAATATGCTGAATCCTTTTAGCATGCGCTAATGCCTATACCTTAGCGTGCGCTAATAATTTCTTTCAGTAACGTACGTTACCCTGTGTAGCGTACGTAAAATCCTTGACATATTGAGTCCAGTAGCTACTGGACTACTGACCGTGATATCGGTAGCGTGCGCAAGAGCTGAGCAGTAACGTGCGCTACATCCTTGTTTTAGCGTACGTAAGTTGATATGTGTAGCGTGCGCAAAATCCATTTCCAATTTCCTTGCAAACCTTACTGTCCTCTGGAATGATGCGATAGCGTGCGTTAATATGGATTGTATAGCGTGCGCTAACGTTATTTAGCTCCTTCAATATAATATCGAACTGAGATTGATTTAATTAAATGTTTTGAATGTAATAATCATCAAAATACATTTTGAGTCAACAATCTCCCCCTTTTTGATGATGTCAAAACATTTAATTTATACCTGCAAAAACATTTTAAATGATTCGAATCAAGGTAACTTGTTCGATACATTAGTATATTTCGGTTTTTGGAGTATTCTCCCCCTCTTTGACATAAACAAAAAAGGGACTCCCCCTGAATTGTTGCATTATAACAAATATCAACGAAAATGCCATTATCCAAAGCGAAATTACGTAAATAACAGTACTCGTAAACAACAAATACCAAATGAAGTGAAATGCGAATATCATTAAGATAGAATTCAAGCAATACATAGAGTTTTCATGACATGAGACATAAAGATAATTCGAATAATAAGATTCTACAACCAAGCATCAAAATCCTCAAATCTAAGGTGCAGGGTCGTAAGAGGATGAGGGGAAAGGAAACGAAGGGTGTGTGTAACGGATAAAATCGGAGATCAACCCGCGCACTTCCCGGACTTCCGAACGAAGAGCCCGAACATCCTCTCGGATTTCAGCCTGAGAGGTCTCGATGCTCCGCATCCGAGCGCAAAGGTCGCTTTCCTCTTCCTCCGTGACAACATCTCTCATCGGGCGCTTCCCTTTCGTCTTCGGATGATGAACAAAAGACTTGGATTGCAGCTCCCTAAGTGTATGGGGTCCTCGGTGCGTCACGCGCTCGGCCAGTGTAGGCATCCGTGTCCCCTTCGACACTTGGTCATCATCTCGGAGATACGGAAACAATACCCAACCTCGATTAAATGTCTCAACATAATGCATGGCCTTGAGGGTTAGGTCACTTATTTCGTGTCCCCGAGACACCGGAACGTGTTCCTCATTAGACAAGTCGATGCGTAAATGCCGAAAAATCACCGTAAGAATTGAACCAAAAGGAAGTCCAGATTTCCTAGTTCTCGACATATAATTTTTCGACCGAAAAGACTCCCCTTTTGCTTTCATCCAGCTTATCACAATCCCAGTGAAATCCACTCTATCATCCTTCAGCACCCGATACACGACATTCTTATCAACGCCGACTAACTTGTGTTGGGTGTTGACTTTTGGCATTAAACACTTTGTTAGAGCGGCCAACGGCAAGCGAATGTGGATACCGAAATCGTTATTCTCGAAGACGTCATCCATGACTGTTTTCGAACATAAAAAATCACCAATATCTCTCTCGGACACCATAGACTCTTCGGCAATGGTTTTCCCCCAACAATCATACCCGTCTTTCGATAAGCCAAATAACTCGTGAAGAATTTCCGAAGAAATCTTCACCACAGTTCCATTCACTAGGCTTTCGAGCACTAAACCTCCATTATCACCACTATCACCAAGGTGCAGATTCGCATAAAACGCACGGACACACTCAGGGTAAACAATCTCTTTGCAC
This sequence comes from Orobanche coerulescens, assembly GCA_033398695.1. Classification (NCBI taxonomy): domain Eukaryota; kingdom Viridiplantae; phylum Streptophyta; class Magnoliopsida; order Lamiales; family Orobanchaceae; genus Orobanche; species Orobanche coerulescens. Next base: position 92,948,635 of record CM065817.1, on the reverse strand, counting down.
TCAACAAATCGTGCAATACCTAATACCTCAAAGAAATCGCGAATACTGACCTTAACCCTTTCAAGGCTGCTAAAATTGAAGTAGTAGCAATCGGTCAGACTCTCCTGTGGAAGGATATCGAAGAAAACCTTCGATGCAACGTAGGATACGAAATGGGTCGCGTCATAATCATTATTGCGAGGGCGTTTGCAGTTCTTCTCCATGGCCTTTCTTCCCTTGCTAGACATTTTGAAGAGAAGTTTTGAGGGAGAAGACGGACGATTGTAGGTTTGGATTTACGGCTAGGGTTTTTCGCTGGAAGGGTGTTCTTTGCGATTGCGTACGTTAGGAAGGGGTAACTGTGTTTCTGGGTGGTACGGTATATATATAGTCAGCGAACTTTTAATTAGCGTATGCTAGGGACACAGAATTAGCGTACGTTAGGTAAAAATGAAAAGCTTACTGGACTGTCCAGTAGCTAAAATTGAATTCGAAAAGATTTTAATTAGCGTACGCAAGGTAGTGGTGTTAGCGTACGCTATCGAAAGCAATTTTTAGCGCGCGTTAAGAAAGTGAAGCTAGCGCGCGCTAGCGAGTCAACCGAATCAAGGATTTTGATATTTTGAGTAGTAAGCTTATTTCAAAAGTTGTCTACATGTCCCATACCAAGTTGTAAACAAATGGAATTAAATGATTCTTCGGGAAGAGGTTTTGTAAAAATATCAGCAAGTTGGTCCTTCGTCCCGACAAAAATTAAACAGATATCCTTTTTCTGAACATGATCACGTAAAAAATGATGTCTGATATATATATATGTTTAGTTCTACTATGCAACACAGGATTTTTACTCAGATTAATTGCACTAGTGTTATCACATAGGATAGGGGTATTTTCAAAATGTATGCCGTAGTCGCGGAGTTGATTTTTAATCCATAACACTTGAGCACAGGCGCTCCCTGCAGCGAAATATTCGGCCTCAGCTGTAGACAATGCTACACTGGTTTGCTTTTTACTTCCCCAAGATATTAAACATGATCCAACAAAATGACATGTACCACTAGTACTCTTCTTGTCAATTTTACATCCGCCGAAATCGGCGTTCCTCAGTTAGAACAAACTTGTGTTTTACAACAGTCAGGACAATATTTAAATTATGTTTCCAATCAGCAAAGTTAGTGTCATCAAGTTTGTTTCCTTTTGAGAATTACAGCAAGTGGATTGAAAGACATCTGAGATAAATTTAAAATTATTCATCACATAATGCATAGCAAAATATATTAAAAAACCTCAAAATACAATATATATGCTAGCAACTAACACCTCGAAAAAACCTGCATATGCAATCCACAGTCGTGTGGACTTTTACACACATATTTTTCAAGTAGAATTTTACGTCTTTAATTTTACTATCTAGTCAGTTTACGTTATGACAAGTAAAATTAGTAGTTGGTTCCTCTTGGAAATGTATTAACTAGTATAGATTCCAATGGGGAGCTTACTAATTAATATGTTTAAGTGAGCACCAGAATTTAACAACTTTAAAATATTATCTTTTAAATAATAGTCATACAGATGGAGAGGTCATATCATAAAAAATAATCTTTATCTTTTGTTATCATTTGAAATTTCAAACTAGTGAACCTATAATTAGCACATCCGATATGGAGAAAGACCATAAAGTCAACATACATGCTAATTACTTCACAATTTAAATTAATTATGGAGGCCAATTTGATTTTATCTTTTAAAAAAAATAAATCAATTAGTTATTTTAGCCTTTAGGTTTTTAATTTTTCGTCCTAGCATGCAAGAAAATATATCACATAATTCGTACATACCATACATCAAAATAGTAAAGCTCAAAATAAATTCATGGATAATTAAATAATCCAATTATCATGGTCTTCTTCCTTGAATTGAACCCGAGAAAATCTTTGACTCGATATCTCCCACTGGTATCAAGCATTTCGTCGCTCCAATAACTTCTGTTTCGGCCTCAGTATGTTCTGTCTGACCACCAATTAGTGTGTGCTAATAGCATCTCTTAGCGTGCGCTAAAGCACTCTGAACAGGCAGTAACCTTGCTCCAAACAACCCAATGCAACAACATAACTCTTTGGCAAAACAATGACTATGCAACATGCAACGAAGCGATATCGTAGAATACCAACAATCCAGAACGGACGTAAATACATGACAAAACACGATACACACATCATATAACTAATGTTAAATGAAAAACACGATAACACGATATCAACACATCGATTAATGAGAAAATAATTCCAACCACTCGACAACATAAAAATATTCGGCATAAAATGGCGATCAATTCACGATAATCAAAAATAAAAATCTCAGGATTCTACCCCACTAATAATAAGTTTTGTCCCGAAACTTAAAACATGAAACATAATTAAGTTGCTACATTACAAAACAAAAGCATTCAAGCAATAAATATCAAATCTCCGCACGAGATTCAATCCATAATGCAACACACGAACCACCATCATTGGGGACCGTGGCCCCCTCTAAAAGTAGGAGCAGAACCCTAGTTTCAAACATCTTTAGCAATGGTCTCGCAATGCACCGCTTGGTGCCCCACTTGACCACACTTGAAACAGTTGACCTGTGGCAAATGACAATCCTTATGTGTATGGCCCACACAGCTACAGTTGAAACACGTCTTCACACCAGTCACCTCATTCACTGCATGAGTAAGGTTCTTGGACTGATCAAACGAACAGGGAGTCCTTCCAGAAGAACGATACGGAACAACAGGCTTATGGAACTAACTCCCTAACCCTCTGAGAAACTACCCGAGGTCTTCCGCCTCTTACTTTCTGAACTAGCCTTTGTGACAGAAATGGCCATCTCGATGGCTAAAGCTCGATCTTGATACTCTTTAAAAATAGCACACATGATAGGTGCATGCTCTATCGTATATGGGGTTTCATACGTATATCAAAGTAACGAATCTTGTCTACTTTACTTCTGACTTGCTCACGAACATAAAACAACTGCTGAGTATAATCAACTATCACCTGGGATATCGACACCTACTGGGGCGTAGCTGAGAAAACTCGACAATCCTGCACTCTTGGATAGGCAATGGACAGTACTCTACCTCTATGGAAGTCCTGAACTCAACCCAAGTAGTTGCACGGTCTCTAGGCACCACGGCCTCCCACCAGTATACAACTTCCTTATCGATGAGGTATTGAGCAATAGGTACCCTCCTCTCATCAGAACAGGCTACAACATCAAACGTTCTTCCTAACTGGAAGAGCCAGTTCTCCCAACCTAACGGAGCAGTAGAACCCATAAAATGAGGTGGATGCTTTCTCATCACATCTTGTATCCACTGACTAGCTCCATTATCCATATTTGGTAGCTCATTCTGATGCACACTCTCATTCATTTATGCCAATTGGGTTGCCACCTGCTGAAGAATGGTGGTGGTGCCAACATCAATATTACTTCCAGTTTCTTGTCTCTTGTAACACCCCCAATCCACTCAGGGATATTACACGCCGTAGACCCTCTCCTCGAGGATCTACCAGGCTGATAACTAAATCAAACATCTAAACATCGCCTTTAAGGCTAAAATGACTCAGTAGACCGACTTGGTCTTTCAATAAATACTTACAACTCAATTCCAAACACATACCCACGCAGGGGTCAAAATACAATAAACTCCCGTACAACGGGGAAAAGATACTACCGCGGAAAAGAAAATACAACTAGACCAATCCGACATCAACGGATCCTCGTGTGATTAGTATCGTTCATCTTTCATCATCCTTCGTGCCGACCCTGTGCTATGCTCCAAAACCTGAATGCAAAAATAGACATCCACCCCCCGAATACTCGGGGGTTAGCAAAACTCCACTGTTTTGCTAGTGCAAGTACAAGTGCAAAAATACGAGCCATACAATACAAGTTCCAAGAACAATAATAATCAGGAATCCTCAAAAATCCAAACGTGACGAAAAGTACTTCCCGAGGCAAGAGTTTGGTAAAACATTCTAAAAACCGAAAGGTCACAAAGCAAGGGAAAACTATTTATAAAACAGTTTGAATTGCCATCGAGAGTTTTAATAGGAAACAATTTAGGATTACCGAATCCTTCGCTTTCTAAAAATCAACAGGGTCACAGCCCAAAGGTTTTGTTTTCGCAAATAAAACCAACCATAATACACAAGGTTAAAAGACCACGTCATGCGTCCTCGACGGACATAAAATACACACGCACCCGTGAAGTTTCACTCGTGAATCCAGGTCGAAGCCAATGGAATTCCCTCTGTGGCCCCGTCGAACCCTCCCGAGGTGAGCAAACACATTCACAAAACATAAGCAACCGCACTCGTGAATCCATGGCTATACCATTGGACTCCCTCCGTGATCCCATCGGACCCTCCCGAGGTGAGCGAAAAACAATCACAAAATATATACACGTAGCGGTGAAGTTTCACTCGTGAACCCAGGTCGAAGCCATTGGAATTCCCTCCGTGGTCCCATCGAACCCTCCCGAGGTGAGCAAACACATTCACAAAACACAGTACTCACATCGCCTAGGACCGGGTCGAAGCCACAAATCCCACTCCGTGATCCCGTCGGACCCTCCCGAGCTGGCTAGCGAAATACTCAAGCACCACACGTCACCTAGGACCGGGACGAAGCCACGAATCCCACTCGAGGCCTCGAAGGACCCTCCCGAGCTGGCTAGCGAATCAAACTCAAGCACGAGTAACATATCACACCGAGGATATCCAAACAATTCACCCAGAGGCATCAAACACTTAGTAAAACAACACGTCAACCACAATGCACCGAAATGAAACAATATACGTCCACACGCAAATACCAAGTGCATCATCAACACCAAACATGTCCATAAGATTCACATACTCATTCGAGAAACACACCAATCACAAAACACACACGATTTTGAAAGAGGGCCTTTAACAAGGCTAACCAAATCTTTTGAAAACTCGTTTTAAACAATCAAACAAATATATAAAGACGATCACCAATTATCATATTCACAAAACAAGAATAGTATGGGCAAGGTACTTGCCTCGATATCACGAGCAATGGAAAAATGAACGGATACGGCCGGGTAGCCCTCAATTTCCCGAACACTATCTAGAACGCGATAGCACCGAAATTACTACGGGAAAACACCACATGAATCATCAATCACCAACGGAATTCAACATCGGAATCATCGAGCACCTATCCTCCGTAAGGAATAATAAAACATGATTACGACGAGAATCAAGGCCGAAAACAACGGAAATCCCAACAAACTATCAAAGGGAACTCATTCGAACATTTAATCGAACATTAAATGTTCAAGACCCTTCAAGAACAAAAAAATCACCCCTCGGGTCGAACGAACCAAAGATACGAGTATCCAATCCATAGAACAAGTTCAAAACAACGTTTATACAACAATTAATTGATCAAAAACGGATTGGAATCGAAATCAAAAAGGAAAATCCCCAAATCTACAAAAACAAGGGTTCAAGCCAAAATACCTTGATTTGGATGAAGGATTCAAGTAGAGGTCGAAAATCTACAACAAGACTTGAGGTGGATGATCTCTACAAGTTTGGGAGCACTCAAATCGCCCAAAAATCGCCCACAAATCGCCCTAGATGGAAGGAGGAATAAGAGAGGAGAAAAATGAAGTTTTCTCCTCGAAAATCTGCTAAAAAGCGCAGAAAAAGCCCGTGTGCCGCGGCACAGGATGAGTGTGCCGCGGCCCAGGGCCAAGAAAAATGCCCAGGAATCAGCTTAGTGCCGCGGCACACAGTACAGCCCACTCCAACACGAAAAAGGCACATCGTGTAGTCTTAGCTATTTCGACCATAACTCCCTCGTCTGGACTCCGATTGACTCACCGTTTGAACCATTGGAAAGCTAACTTGATGCTCTATATTGTTGCAAAGATTCAGAATTTTTGTAGTTTCCAAGAATTAATGGTGACTTTACAAAGTCGAACTCCCACGTGAAAAAGTCGATTAAGGACACAGAACTCAACAAAACGACACTGAAACGAACTCGAATGACAAAAAGTGCAGAATTAATCATTCTCGGAATGACGAAACGGTCATGATAGAGTTGTCAAAACAAACTTCCTCCGAAAAAAGAAAATTACCGAAATTCGAAATTGCGGATATTACATTCTACCCTCCTTAAAAGAAGTTTCGTCCCGAAACTTAAAACAAGTAGGGGGAGCAATATACCCGCCAGGAAAACTCGACGAGATACACCAAAAACAGAAAACTCGCGCCCAACGGCGAAACGCTGCAAGAAACGCAAAGAGACATACGGCGTGAAAACACGCTCCACGACGACCAACACAACGTCGCCGTTAGGGATATAATAAAACCAACAAATGACAAGCGTCATCAAACGAATAATATAGCCAAGTCAATTATCCGACAATCACAAAACACAACGAACGAAAGTCAGTATGATTGACCAACCCAACGGTACATCAATCGAAATGCGAGCCAATCGCTGAACCAATACGGAATTCCACCGCCCAAGGGTTGGAAGATCGAAAACGAGACTAATTTCTCGAACTTAAGGGAATTACGAAGGAGTCTGAACGTTCAACAATCACGAAACGAGATTAACAAAAACCGAACAATCAATGATCGAACCACAACGATCGAGTCAACAAAAAAAACAAAAAAAAAATAGAATAATCCTGTCCGGATCACGAAGAACAATAAGGTTCAACCGACAACTCCGAAGTTCACATCTCGACTCGAGACGAAACATGATCCGGTAAAAACAACAAAATGTGCACTCACATAAGATCCACAGGAAAGGGAAATAGCAATCGAAAAAAAATCACAACGACAAACGAGTTATTCCGAAACAATACCTCACTCCTCAGATCAAAAAAATCAAGGTACAGTGAAAGTTAATAAAATTTTAACGAGCATAAACGAGTCGACAGAGTCGAAAACACAGGAGTTCCAAATCCGATCCACTTCGAATAAAAGAACTAATAGAACCAAATGATGTCACTTCCGAACAAGGTTCACAAGAATCGAACCGAACTCGAAAAAGTCACAACGATAACCAGATCGACCCACAACAAGATCACAGTTCGTTCGGACGATGAAACCGAGATACAGAACAATTTCATAAAGTTTCAACGAACATGAGCGAATCGATAGACTGGAGAAAGAGAAAATACAGAAGTCAAAATAGTACGGGTATTACCCCCGACCTCATCCACGAAATTCACAAAAACAGGAGCAAGGTAACAAGACATTAAACAACCGACACATAACGGAACGATCACCGATGCACACGGCCATACCAACCCCAGCTCTAACAGCTCGCACATGCGCGACAACACAGAAATCACCACGAGACGACAACATTCAACACCAACATCCCACCTCTCACAGGGGGCTAGCACAACAAATGTGTGGAAAGCGACTCAACGCTCACACCGCCAATTCGATCATACTCGGGAGTAAACATCATAATGACAACGCGAACATCATACATACATACCTAGCCCTCAAACGGGAATGGATAGGTTTTTAAAAAAAAACGAAAACCTCATTTTGAAAATAATTTAGAAGAACACCGGTTGATCTTGAGTATCACCCTTCAAAAAGTACAAACGTGAAACATTGTTATTGAGACTTTGGAGAACCATTTCACATTTGGTAAAAATGAGGACACTTTCTTTTAGTGAAAAGCTTTCAGAATATTCGACCCTCGGGTCTAAATAAAAGTGTTTCTAAAACATTGAAAATATCTCAAAACATTTTGGTCCTCAATTGGAGTAATTTTGAAACATATTGCGGCACTAGAAGGCACCTTGAAAGTACTGCGAGAAAATAATTCATTTTAAAAGTACGTCTCGAAATTTATTTTCTAAGATACTCAAGTTTTCAAAGATAATTCAATGGGCTAGAATGCCCAAAAATTTCAGGTAATTACACAAAATATTATAGCGTCGTGGGTCCCGCGCCGGAACTCACCAGGCTAAAAACCATTTACAAAAACGCCAAAAAGGCCGATGACGGTAATATTTCAAAAACTCACGAAAGCCATTTAAAAAATACTAAATACCGACATAAGAATTTCGCCAAAGCGATCAAGGCCATAATGCCAAAAACTCGGTTAAGGGAATCGGTTATCGAAATAAAACTCGGTCGGTAAAATACCGAAAGTCATTACAAAAGAACTCACGCAGCGGATAAAAGAAATACAGTTCAACATGCACAATCCAGCAACACTACTCCTCATAAGAACAAAATATGAGGGTCAAATAACCACATATCAAGAAATCAAAATCCATAAGAGGATTCCATCACTTAACAAATAATCATAAAAATAGCTCGTGTCACACGAGGCACAACACAAAGAAGGGAGACTTACATCCACAAGTCGCACGAAGATGATGATCGCCCACGATACTAATCACGACCAACAAACTCAGACGACGCGTCGCGACACGACTTAGTCAGACAAAATCCGACAAGACAAAACTCAACAGACACCACTGACCCGACAGCCTAGGTTTCCACAACCTAAATCTCCGATACCATTTATGTAACACCCCCAATCCACTCAGGGATATTACACGCCGTAGACCCTCTCCTCGAGGATCTACCAGGCTGATAACTAAATCAAACATCTAAACATCGCCTTTAAGGCTAAAATGACTCAGTAGACCGACTTGGTCTTTCAATAAATACTTACAACTCAATTCCAAACACATACCCACGCAGGGGTCAAAATACAATAAACTCCCGTACAACGGGGAAAAAATACTACCGCGGAAAAGAAAATACAACTAGACCAATCCGACATCAACGGATCCTCGTGTGATTAGTATCGTTCATCTTTCATCATCCTTCGTGCCGACCCTGTGCTATGCTCCAAAACCTGAATGTAAAAATAGACATCCACCCCCCGAATACTCGGGGGTTAGCAAAACTCCACTGTTTTGGTAGTGCAAGTACAAGTGCAAAAATACGAGCCATACAATATAAGTTCCAAGAACAATAATAATCAGGAATCCTCAAAAATCCAAACGTGACGAAAAGTACTTCCCGAGGCAAGAGTTTGGTAAAACATTCTAAAAACCGAAAGGTCACAAAGCAAGGGAAAACTATTTATAAAACAGTTTGAATTGCCATCGAGAGTTTTAATAGGAAACAATTTAGGATTACCGAATCCTTCGCTTTCTAAAAATCAACAGGGTCACAGCCCAAAGGTTTTGTTTTCGCAAATAAAACCAACCATAATACACAAGGTTAAAAGACCACGTCATGCGTCCTCGACGGACATAAAATACACACGCACCCGTGAAGTTTCACTCGTGAATCCAGGTCGAAGCCAATGGAATTCCCTCTGTGGCCCCGTCGAACCCTCCCGAGGTGAGCAAACACATTCACAAAACATAAGCAACCGCACTCGTGAATCCATGGCTATACCATTGGACTCCCTCCGTGATCCCATCGGACCCTCCCGAGGTGAGCGAAAAACAATCACAAAATATATACACGTAGCGGTGAAGTTTCACTCGTGAACCCAGGTCGAAGCCATTGGAATTCCCTCCGTGGTCCCATCGAACCCTCCCGAGGTGAGCAAACACATTCACAAAACACAGTACTCACATCGCCTAGGACCGGGTCGAAGCCACAAATCCCACTCCGTGATCCCGTCGGACCCTCCCGAGCTGGCTAGCGAAATACTCAAGCACCACACGTCACCTAGGACCGGGACGAAGCCACGAATCCCACTCGAGGCCTCGAAGGACCCTCCCGAGCTGGCTAGCGAATCAAACTCAAGCACGAGTAACATATCACACCGAGGATATCCAAACAATTCACCCAGAGGCATCAAACACTTAGTAAAACAACACGTCAACCACAATGCACCGAAATGAAACAATATACGTCCACACGCAAATACCAAGTGCATCATCAACACCAAACATGTCCATAAGATTCACATACTCATTCGAGAAACACACCAATCACAAAACACACACGATTTTGAAAGAGGGCCTTTAACAAGGCTAACCAAATCTTTTGAAAACTCGTTTTAAACAATCAAACAAATATATAAAGACGATCACCAATTATCATATTCACAAAACAAGAATAGTATGGGCAAGGTACTTGCCTCGATATCACGAGCAATGGAAAAATGAACGGATACGGCCGGGTAGCCCTCAATTTCCCGAACACTATCTAGAACGCGATAGCACCGAAATTACTACGGGAAAACACCACATGAATCATCAATCACCAACGGAATTCAACATCGGAATCATCGAGCACCTATCCTCCGTAAGGAATAATAAAACATGATTACGACGAGAATCAAGGCCGAAAACAACGGAAATCCCAACAAACTATCAAAGGGAACTCATTCGAACATTTAATCGAACATTAAATGTTCAAGACCCTTCAAGAACAAAAAAATCACCCCTCGGGTCGAACGAACCAAAGATACGAGTATCCAATCCATAGAACAAGTTCAAAACAACGTTTATACAACAATTAATTGATCAAAACGGATTGAATCGAAATCAAAAAGGAAAATCCCCAAATCTACAAAAACAAGGGTTCAAGCCAAAATACCTTGATTTGGATGAAGGATTCAAGTAGAGGTCGAAAATCTACAACAAGACTTGAGGTGGATGATCTCTACAAGTTTGGGAGCACTCAAATCGCCCAAAAATCGCCCACAAATCGCCCTAGATGGAAGGAGGAATAAGAGAGGAGAAAAATGAAGTTTTCTCCTCGAAAATCTGCTAAAAAGCGCAGAAAAAGCCCGTGTGCCGCGGCACAGGATGAGTGTGCCGCGGCCCAGGGCCAAGAAAAATGCCCAGGAATCAGCTTAGTGCCGCGGCACACAGTACAGCCCACTCCAACACGAAAAAGGCACATCGTGTAGTCTTAGCTATTTCGACCATAACTCCCTCGTCTGGACTCCGATTGACTCACCGTTTGAACCATTGGAAAGCTAACTTGATGCTCTATATTGTTGCAAAGGTTCAGAATTTTTGGAGTTTCCAAGAATTAATGGTGACTTTACAAAGTCGAACTCCCACGTGAAAAAGTCGATTAAGGACACAGAACTCAACAAAACGACACTGAAACGAACTCGAATGACAAAAAGTGCAGAATTAATCATTCTCGGAATGACGAAACGGTCATGATAGAGTTGTCAAAACAAACTTCCTCCGAAAAAAGAAAATTACCGAAATTCGAAATTGCGGATATTACATCTCTGACCATGCGACTTGTCTTCGTGACGATCGATACTAGGCTAGTTGGGGCTCGAAAAGTATGAGTCACCTAACACGCTTACGGTTACCACCACGACCACTACCTCACCCTCGACCTCTCGGCATACTGAACAGACAACCCCTCAGCATAATGAAACATAACATCACATAATCAACATACTGAAATACCTACTCAACGCAACATAATATATGACAACAAGTAATATCACAACAAGAATATCTCCATGACAACTAAACGAACACAAGAACTATGTCTGCAGCAAGTGGGACATACGGCCATAAGTGAAGAAAGATACGGTCGTATCTCAGATGAAACATACAGCCGTAACTGATGAGACATTTGACCGTATCTCAGATGAAACATACAGCCGTAACATGCTGCTGAACAGCAGTAATAGTTCAGCAGCTCCAAAACAGCTTTGAACAATAGTCACGTCATAAAATATGGAAAGTCGTGAAGCACTTACACATGTACTCAACACACGGACCTAATGTAATATCCGGATAATTGTTGGGTATTTTCATCTGTATTTGAACCTTGTAATACTCGACTTTCTGGTATCAATAATTGAAGTATGATTTTCATGTATTCGTATTCCAACATTCATGATCATATTGGGAAGAACTTGCAAATTCATGCATGAAACTACATCATAATGTGCGTTAACGGGTGAGCATAACATACGTTAAGAACTGGATATAACGTATGTTATGAGTGATACATAGCGTATGTAATAGGCAGTCAAGCAGATCAGGTTGGTCGGCGTATGGGCGACTAGGGATGGGGTCCGGATAAGATAAGATTCCCGCATGATCCGGACAGCTTTTTGATAAAGCAAGTCAACAATACATAACATACGTTAAAGGATTAAGATAGCGTATGCTACACAGAGCATATTACGTACATAAAAGGTGATGGTTAACATACGTTAAGGAGGTCAAAAAATGAGGCAGTAGCAACTGGCGAACGTTAACGTATGTAAGGAGTAGCACATAGCGTACGTTAAGGCTATAGCATATGTAATACGTTGCGGCTAACGTACGTAAAGATCAGGGTCTTATAAATAAGACATCACCCCCAATTCATTTGACCCTCATTTTCTTTCATTCCTTCTCCGATTTCTGCAAATCCAGAGAGCCCTCCTGCTACATAAACATTGATTTAACATCTCTACTTAGTCATTGAAATTGGGAAGCACCTTGGATTGGTACTCAAGCTTCCGGTGTTGGGTTTTCACCAAGTGTTCATCATTGTCCTCTACATTAAGGTATGTTGATGTTTTCCAACCTCAAATTCTTGTTCTTAGGAATTATATGAACATGCTTCTGAGATCATTGAATTCGTTAGTAACCCATTAGGTTGAACACCATGTTTTTTGAAGTTGAGATGAGCATGTTTGGGACCTTCCATGATTAAAGAAGGTTTTAAGTTGAACTATGAGTATGCCGATCATAGGGATGAGGTTTTCTGAAATTGTAACGTGCCTTTTATGATGATTTCGAAACATTAATTTGATTAGCATCTTGTTAAATTAATCACCTATGTTATGAGTATTCATGAAGATAAGTGTATTAGATGAATTTCTAAGTATGTTCATGTCTTGTAAAGATGGCCCGGATCCGATAATTTTCATAAGGATGACTAGAACAATGAGATTTCGTTAATGACCATCGTGTTGAATATGAAACCTTAGTATGTTAAACATTCTTGCTGGTGAACGAAACCCTTCTGATGAGTTAACTCGACTATATCCTTATTGAGAATCGTAGATTTAATCAAGCCATACTTTAGAAGCGATGATCGAGATTGGAATATGAATGATAATGACTTGCAAATCCTTGAAATGTAGACATCTACAATTTATCTCCGTTAGGACCCGTCGCTTCACATGTAGTTTGGTATTCGTCTGATGTAGTGTTCTTTGAGTAGTTAACCGGGGATCGACCGAACAATGATGATTACACTCGGTCGCTATCGGAATGTTTAGAATGTTCGTGTGATGGTCTTGTTACGTAAGTTGAGTTTGTCGTTATATTCTTTTGTGTAAGGTTCGATCATTGCGAATGGTTGATCGTAGGGACGGCCTCCAAGTTTGTTGAAGTCGTTGAAGTGCTTATTGTTCTTGCCATCTTTCTAAGGTAAGTACCTTAATTATGTTTATCCGTATTGCTGTCAGTTATGTTGTTATGTGTCGTGCATATGTGTTGTGATTGTTTTGTCCACCATGCGTTGGTCCGACGCGATCATCATGGGAATCTATAGCTATGTGCGCTGGATCGTTGGACAGGTATTTCCACCATGCGTTGGTCCGATGGGATCATCATGGGAATCTATAGCTGTGTGCACTGGATCGTTGGAATACCATGAGTATGTTGACACTGACATGTTGTGTTGTGCATTATTGTTGTTTCTCGTTGGAAAGACTTTTTGTTATCTTTGTGGATATCATTGTCGTTATTATTTCAGGGGTCACTGAATAAATCGTTGTTGTATAATCATCGTACTTGTACTAGCATCATTGTGCTAACCCATTCGGGAGTGGACATTTATTTTATGTTTAGGATCCAAGAGGGCGGGGAAATAACCACTAGAGCTGCATGACAATGAAAGTGCAGAGTGATGTTCCGGCCAGAATGATTGTCAGATTTAGTTATGTTTTAATAATGTACTCGAGTACGCTGTTGTTTTGTTGTCTTTTGAAGTTTATATTTAGATGTGGACTGATTTGTACTTTTCGAACTGGTGATGTAATAATTAATTTTACGGTTGTTATTTAAATAAGGTTGTTTTCAAATTCTTAGCCTTGTAAATCCTTATATCGGGGATTTACGGCGCTGTAATAATCCTGAATATCCGAGGATGTTACAGAATATGGTATCGAAGATAAAATTATGGATATCTTGTCCGTTAAGTTAAATTAGGGTTCAGATGTGTCATTTTGAGTTAACCGGCCGCGAATAACATCACCGTACTGCCTACGTCTTCATGTGAGCGGTGGTTGTAAGTTTCCTAAAGTCTAACTTGTCCTTTACATGTTATACTCTTTGAATGTTAGTACGATGTTGTTCCCTGTATATTGAGTATTTATGCTTACAGTATGATGAGGGGAGGACGTGGACGTGGTCGCGGTCGTGGACGTGGTCGCGGTCGTGGACGCGGACGCGGACATAGAGATTCAGAAAGGGAAGTCTCACCTTCTGTCCCTGATTCGCTGTCAAATCAGGCTAACTCCAATTCTGGCGAAGAGCAAGAGTCCGTTAATAATGAACGAGAACAGACAGTGGAGACAAATGCCAATCCTGCCGTTCCTGACATACTACGCCATGTGGTCAACCAGATGACCCAATTTGCTCAAGTAGTGGACAGAATGTAAGTAGCGGTGGTATTGCAGTCGGGGGAAGACAGCAAGGCATCCCAGACTTGGGAAATTGTGGAGACAGATGGCTTCAGGAGGTGGCGAAGATGCACCCACCAAAATTCGATGGTTCTTCAGAGACACCAAAATGGGATCAATGGTTGAGAGAATTGGAGAAAGTATTTGCCGGCATTAACTGCCTAGATGACCGGAGAGCCCTAATTGCTCATTATTTTATAACAGGAGAAGCATTCGAATGGTGGGAAGCCATCCGACCTGTTGATCATGATGCCGGTTGGGAAGAGTTCAAATTTATGATGGAATCTCAGTACTGCCCTCGTCCGGTGAGAGAAGCTATGGTTCGAGAATTCTTCTCCGCACAGCCTTCGGATGTGCCAGTGGCTTAGACGATTAAGACATTTAATCAACATCTGGCGTTTGTTCGACACTTGGTTAGAACCAACGCCGAAATGATGATTCACTTTGATATGAGAATGAAGCCGGAGATACATAGGTACATGTCAGGTTTTAAATGGCGTATGATATGAAAAAAGCAGCTATGGAAAAGTTCTATGATTCCAAGAAGAAGAAAGTCTCTGGTAGTTTCACAGAGCAGAAGAGTAGTGGTGTAACGCCCCAACCCGGCAAGGGTAGAAGCGTCACTTTATGGTGACATATCAGATACAACAGATTCAAATCAAACAGCGAAAGTCTTAAATAAAAATTATAAAAAGAGTATCAAAAGGGGACTAAAACAACACCAAGTGTCCCCGAAACCAAACCAAAGAAAGTACGATACAAATGTCCGAAATCCGAAAATAACGATAAGGAAATAAAGTCCATTATTTAAATAAATCTATAGGGTAATCCACTCTCTCTCATCCCCAATCTAATAACCCCGCTCCTAGCTTAAGTACCTGCCGCATGGAGAAGAAAAGCGGCTGAGCATAAAAAGCTTAGTGAACAGATATAAAGCAAATAACAAAATAGATCAAACGAGATAAGATAATCAAAGGAATGCGAAGATAGAATACATATGGTGTCAATGGATAATCAAAAGGATATCAAAGTTTAAGTATAAAGTGTATGAATGTGGATTCAATATTTTATCCCAGGCCCAAACAAATATCCAAACAAATAGTAGCCCAATGGAGTGATCAACTCCCAAATGTGAAGGGACTGCATGCACGCATGCCCAATCACCAAACAAATATAATATGTATCCATATCATCATAGTAGCGCAAACAAATAACAAACAAATCTAGGATGCATCCATACGCCCCTGCAAACAATTCATAATCATAATAATGGCCATATTAGATGGCAGATAAGGGACGGTGTGGTATATCTCTCCAACCACACTAGAGTCATAACATTGGTGCATCAATGCTACGGTCATGGACCCCCCATAACTAGGAACAGATAATACCTGGGTAAATACTGAAGGTTCAAAAAGTACGAGTCCAAATCAAAGTGTAGGTCTCATTCATATAGTCAAAGTTCAATATCAAAGGTTCGAATAATCAAAGGGCTGATATCAAAGGTTCAATTCACATGTATCAAATCAAAGATGCAATGTCAAGGTTCAAACGAAGAGTTCGAATATCAACAGTCCAAAATAAGATAGGCAAATAATATAGAAGAAAGAGAAAGGTCATGAGAGAGAAAGTAGTTGTACTCTTGCTGAAAGAGTACGGAATATCTATGACTTATTCACCAGCAAAAGTAAACAAAGATAGATGGATCACAAGATACAGGATCACTCCCACTTCACGAAACCTATGCGGATCAATAACCAAGTATTACTTTAAGTCCAAATGAATTTGGTTACTCATTTTAGTAATATAATAGATTTCGAGTGTGTAACCACCTTTTTAAGAAAACTCAGGTTTTAATATCAAAACATGTATCATGTTTCCGGATTTTTAAAGTATAATTGTGCAACTCCTGGAGCCTTAGAAAAATTACCCCAGGTAGGTACATAGGTTTTCTACTTTGTGTAATTTTTGTGGAATTTCCAGGTAGTATAGCTATAGAACAAAAATTCCTTATCAAACTAGTCCAGATTCGGTGACAGATCTGAGACTCAAAAAGTAAGCAATTAAGAGACCATGATGTGCTACTATAAAAATTCCACCAAAAATAAAAAAGGCCAAACACATCTTATATTTAAGACCTGTCTAATTTGAGTTAATGATTCCTTACTGATTTCAAAACAAAAATCATAAACCAAGGTTGAAATTCGGATTACTAATTGACAGGTTTGACACTTGAACTTGTAAAATCAGAAAAGACATTCTCTCGACTTCTAAAAGTTACAAGACTTACATATTCGGAAAGTACTTTTCCAGAACTTGATTTTAGACTCAAGAATCACTCAAAACTACGTTGGTATCATTAAAATGGACCCCTTTCAATATGACCCAAAAACCTGACAGCATACCTCGAGAGAAATTCAATACAACCCTAACCTTTATTCGCCTTTTAACCTTTTTATCAGCTTTTATCTATGATTAGGTTGACGAATTTTTGAACGATATAAGAACTCAAAAGTAAAATAAAAAAATTCACACAGGTACTTCAATGTCTTTAGAACTCACACGAATTTTCCCAGAATTTATTAGTTAGTTTAACCCCAGACGAAAAATACTCAAACTCAGACTATCCAGAAAACCGACCTGCAGTTGTACCCAAAAATTATCCTCAACGACCTATCAAAACATCCAGGAAAAATTCCCAAAAATTAATGATATTACTAATCATATAGAATTTATATACTGGATAGTTTCATGACCCAACTCATTATAGTTTTTGAATCAAAAATCGACAAAGTGGACTGATTTCAAACTCCCGAATTTCAGATTCAACACTTAATCACACAAAAATCAAAAACACGACCAAAACAACTCGAAATCACTCCAAGCCAATTGGAGAACTTAACTAAGACATAAAAATAGCTTTTCATCAAAAGAAACTGAATTGAATCATTATATATCATGACCTATCTCGTTCACAAATTCAGGTATACAAGCTGTCTTAATTCCAGAATTCATTTAAGCCATCATATAACGTGTTTAATCATACCAACGCACCCGAGACCTTCAATCTACCACCAAGCCTTCCTTTGCGCACGCCTCGATCGAACGGGAATGGTAGAGAACTAGGTAGCCGCCGTTTTTAGTTTTAGGTTTTAGGGTTTTTACTTTTGTGAAGTATGTGTGTGTGATATATAGGCGAGTGGGGAGGAATTTCAAAAAGGAAAATGTCTAAATTATAGGGATTTGATGGAAGACTTTGCCAAATTAAAACCCATCACAAGCCTTGACATGATTCACGATTCCATATGTTTGTGTACAACATATCATTCAACTAGGGACAAAAATAAAAAACGTGTGACAATTTTAAATGTGTACAAATTATTTCAGTATAAGTCTTATATTCGTATTACATTAATTTGTTCAAATGTTAATGATTTAAATACTTAGGTTATAATCGTAATGCAATATTTTAAATAATTAAACGTCTTTTATAGATTCGAGATTAAAGGGTATTTTAACATGTTCAAAAATCTGGGTTTTACAACTCTTCCCCTCTAAAAAAAAAATTTTCGTCCTCGAAAATGAAAAAGGAAAGGTAACGAAACAAAACGAAAGCATCCCATACTACCAAAAGAATGAGGGTAGCTGGCTCGCATAGACTCTTCTATTTCCTAGGTCGCCTCGCGTGCTGGGTGGTTCTTCCAAAGAATCTTAACAAAGCGAATGACCTTATTTCTCATGACTCTCTCCTGCCTGTCAAGAATGGCTTCCGGTTCTCCCGGAAGTGACATGTCTAGTTGAATCTGGTCAAAAGAGTATGACACATGTAGAGGATGATAGTTGTATCCCCACAAAAGAGATACGTGGAAAACGTTATGCACATGTGCTAGCTGAGGTGGAAGAGCCAAACGATAAGACACCTCGCCCAAACGTTCCAAAATCTCAAAAGGGCCAATAAAACGAGGACTCAACTTGCCCTTAATGCCAAAACGTTTGACACCGCGAAAAGGAGAAACTTGCAGAAATACTCGGTCGCCAACCTGAAACTCTAACTCACGTCGGTGCTTGTCGGCGTAACTCTTCTGTTTGGACCTGGCTTCCTTAAGCCTCTCTCTAGCAACAGCCACCTTTTCATCGGTGATCTCAATCATTTTAGGACCCTCAATAATCCGTTCACCTACATCGTCCCACGCAGTAGGTGATCTACACTTACGCCCATATAACATCTCGTATGGTGCCATCCGAATACTAGCGTGCCAACTGTTGTTATACGCAAACTCGACTAAACACAAGTACTCATCCCAAATACCAGTCCAATCAAGTGCACAAGCTCGTAACACGTCCTCTAACGTTTGGATAGTTCTCTCAGATTGACCATCCGTCTGTGGGTGAAAAGCGGTAATGAACTTAAGACGAGAGCCCCAAGCCTTATGTAACGCCTTCCAAAAATGCGAAGTAAACCTCAGATCTCTATCAGAAACAATCGCAACCGGAGTGCCGTGCAATCTAACAATCTCCTGCTGGAAGATTTCTGCCAACTTCGCTACACCATAACCTTTCTTGGTCGGTAAGAAATGAGCTGACTTGGTTAGCCGATTGACGACTACCCAAATCGCATCATGTCCTTTTCGTGTGACCGGTAAGCCCATAACAAAATCCATCGTTATCTCTTCCCACTTCCACTAGGGAATCTCTAACGGCTGCAAAAGACCACTAGCTCTTTGGTGCTCAATCTTTACCTATTGGCAAGTCAAACACCTAGCAACATACGAAGCTACATCCTGCTTCATCCTGTTCCACCAGAAATGCTGTTTCAAATCCCGATACATTATAGTAGATCCCGGATGTATGGTGAAAGGAGAACTGTGAGCTTCTGACATAACTGTCTCACGAAGTTCAGGATCGCTCGGAACACAACGGCGATCTCCTAACCAAACAATGCCGTCATCATCAACCCGAAATCCAGACTGTTTCCCCTCTTCCACTGAACAATGGCCCATAACTCACCATCGTCACGCTAAGCTTCCTTAATCTTCAAGATCAAGTTCGACTCAACCTTCAAGCTAGCCTAATAACCATCGCGTCCAGGCAGACAGAACTCCACCTCCATGATCTCAAGATCACGCAAAATCTTAGGCTCAAACTTCAGACTAGCAATCATACCCGACTTACGACTAAGTGCATCGGCAACTACATTAGCCTTACCCGGGTGATACTGAATGTTAGTGTCGTAGTCCTTGAGTAACTCTAACCATCTACGTTGTCTCATGTTCAACTCCTTCTGGGTAAATATGTACTTGAGACTCTTATGATCCGTGAAGATATCAACAGAATCCCCATACAGATAATGCCTCCAGATCTTAAGAGCAAAAACAACTGCAGCCAACTCTAGATCATGCGTAGGGTAGTTCTCCTCATAGGGTTTCAACTGGCATGAGGCATACGCAATAACCTTCCCGTGCTGCATTAAAACACAACCTAACCCTTTCTTGGAAGCATCACTATAAATCTGATATCCGCCTGTACCAGATGGAAGTGTCAAAATGGGAGCTGACACAAGTTTCTGCTTCAGAGTCTCAAAACTCTCTTCTTGTTCATCGGTCCAATCAAACTTCAATCCCTTCCTCATCAGCTCAGTCAATGGTGAGGCGAGTTGTGAGAATCCCTCAACAAATCTCCGATAGTAACCTGCCAAACCAAGAAAACTCCGGACCTCGATCACCGTAGTAGGTCTCGGCCATTTAGTGATAGCCTCAACCTTCGCCGGATCCATAGTGATACCACTAGCAGATACAACATGACCAAGGAAAGCAACTTGACTAAGCCAGAACTCACACTTGGAGAACTTCGCATACAACTTCTCCTGCCTCAAAATCTGCAAAACCGTACTAAGATGCTTCTCGTGCTCCTTCTCGGACTTCGAATAAACTAAAATGTCGTCGATGAAAACGATAACAAACTTGTCGAGAAAAGAACGGAATTTGCGGTTCATAAGATCCATAAACACTGCTGGAGCATTAGTCAATCCGAAAGGCATAACCAAAAACTCATAGTGTCCATAGCGAGTTCGAAAAGCAGTCTTAGGGATATCCTGCTCCTTAACCCGAAGCTGATGATAACTGGACCTAAGATCGATCTTGGAGAAATGATTAGCTACTTGGAGCTGATCAAACAAATCATTAAAACAAGGCAAAGGATAACAGTTACGGATGGTAATACGATTCAACTCCCGGTAGTCTATACACAATCTCATACTATCATCATTCTTCTTCACAAATAGTACAGGTGCTCCACAAGGAGATACACTCAGATGAATGAATCCATTCTCAAGGAGTTCCTGCCATTGATCTTTCAACTCTTTCAGTTCCGCAGGAGCCATACGGTAGGGGGCCTTAGAAATGGGTTCCGCACCTGGAATCAAATCAATGCCAAATTTTACGTCGCGATTAGGAGGAAGGCCCGGATGCTCTTCGGAAAATACATCGGCAAAATTACGGACAACTCGGATACTGTCAATAGTAGGACTCTCCTTCGAAGTGTCCTGAATAGAAGTGATAAAACCTGCACAACCGTGGGATATCAAAGTACACGCCTTCAAAGCAGATATGATCATAACAGATCGAAGTGGTTGGGAACCAGAGTACACAAATTCAAGTTAAACAAATCTCCAAATATAACCTTCCGTGCATGACAATCAATAGTGGCTCGGTGAGAAGCCAACCAGTCCATACCAAGAATCAAATCAAAATCAAACATGTCAAGCGGAAGAAGATTAGTCGGACGTATGCGATCATCAAAACGTAGCGGACAATCAACAAACTCATGATCAATGATGATGTTGTTTTTCATAGGTGTAGATATAGATAAGGGATCAATTAATGGTGTTGGGCTTAATTTCAGTTTCTTAGAGAATGTGACAGATATAATAGAATGAGTTGTGCCAGTATCAAATAAAACAAATGCGGTATGATCACCAATATGCAGAAAAACCGTAATGGTACCTGCAGATTTACCCGCCTGCTCGCGAGTAAGAGAGTAAACACGGCCGGAGGAAGTAGAAGGTTGAGAAGAGCCTGCAGGAACAATGCTAGTCCTCTTCGGGCAATACTTCACCCGATGATCAGTGGCACCGCACTCGAAACAAGCTCCCGAAGCTCTGTGGCATGGCCCGAGATGTGCCTTACCACATGTAGGGCAAAGTGGTGGGGGTGGCAAAATCCCAGCATGCCTCTGCTGACCCAACGAGTTCCCAGAACGGTATTGCTGATGCGAAGACCCAGAACCCGAGTACCTCTTCTGTTGGTTGCCCCTCGAAAACTGCCTCTGGTTTGTGTTACCCGACCTGTCACCATGCCTACCCGAAGATTTATAATCAGAACCCCTCTGGACCTGTCGACCCTGATCATGTCCCCAGTTGAACTGTCCCCTATGCTCAAACTGACGGTCCGAACGACCACGGTGATCAAAACCCTGCTCAGAATGACCCCGATGGTCAAAAACCCAGTTCTGCTGCCCAGAAGACCCAGACTGTATCCTGTCCCCATCACGATTCCTCTTGTTCGACACTCCACCCTCATGTAACAGCTCAATATTACGTGTCGCATCACAAACCATCGACACATCAGCATACTCCGTGTTAACAATACGGTCAAGCACCCAATGCTTCAATCCCCACTTGTAGTGACGAGCCTATCTGTGTGCATCCCCAGTCACAGTAGGTCCCACGAAGCTAGCCAACCTAAGAAAACGCTCCATGTACTCCGTCGAGTTCTCCAGTTCTAACTAGTGGATCGTACCGTACTCCCTTTCATATCTCTGCTGTTCTGAGAAAGGGATGTATCTCTTATAAAAGGTTTCACGAAACACTGCTCAAGTACACGTATCAGCATAATTATCGCCCTTCGCCTGAACATGCGCCTTCCACCAATTGAGGGCATCACCCTCAAGCTTGAAAGCGGCTAAACGTGCTTTCACCTCATCAGGACAACCCACTACCTGAAACAGCTTCTCACAATGAGTAATCCAGTCCTCCGCCTCGGTAGGAGTAGCGGCGGACTTGAAAGAGTTGGGATTCAGCTTATTGAAACGCTCAATCCACACATGAATACCCTCATTGTTGCTCCTAGACCCGTCAGTATTTCGTAGAGTCTCAAGAATCTGAGGGATAGCAGCATCTACTGCTCGAGCAACCATACCATCATAATTAGGAGGGTTATCACCACCAGTGCCATTGCGTGTGTTCACCATTTAAAACGATACCAAACGATTAGCGAAAGACAAACGAATGTAAGTACGAGAAAGAAAAGACGAAACGAAAGCCTATCGTCTACCCAATCTCACAGGTCATGGCCTAAGCCCTGAAGATTCAAACCCGGTCGCTCCGATACCATAAATTGTAGCGCACCAACCCGGCAAGGGTAGAAGCGTCACTTTATGGTGACATATCAGATACAACAGATTCAAATCAAACAGCGGAAGTCTTAAATAAAAATTATCAAAAGAGTATCAAAAGGGGACTAAAACAACACCAAGTGTCCCCGAAACCAAACAAAAGGAAGTACGATACAAATGTCCGAAATCCGGAAATAACGATAAGGAAATAAAGTTCATTATTTAAATAAACCTATAGGGTAATCCACTCTCTCTCATCAACAAGCTAATAACCCCGCTCCTAGCTTAAGTACCTACCGCATGGAAAAGAAAAGTGGCTGAGCATGAAAATCTCAGTGAACAGATATAAAGCAAATAACAAAACAGATCAAACGAGATAAGATAATCAAAGGAATGCGAAGATAGAATACATATGGTGTCAATGGATAATCAAAAGGATATCAAAGTTTAAGTATAAAGTGTATGAATGTGGATTCAGTATTTTATCCCAGGCTCAAACAAATATCCAAACAAATAGTAGCCCAATGGAGTGATCAACTCCCAAATGTGAAGGGACTGCATGCACGCATGCCCAATCACCAAACAAATATAATATATATCCATATCATCATAGTATCCCAAACAAATAACAAACAAATCTAGGATGCATCCATACGCCCCTGCAAACAATTCATAATCATAATAATAGCCATAGCAGATAGCATATAAGGGACGGTGTGGTACATCTCTCCAACCACACTAGAGTCATAACATTGGTGCATCAATGCTACGGTCATGGACCCCCCGTAACTGGGAATATATCATACCTGGGTAAATACTGAAGGGTCAAAAAGTACAAGTCCAAATCAAAGTGTAGGTCATAATCATATAGTCAAAGTTCAATATCAAAGGTTCGAATAATCAAAGGGCTAATATCAAAGGTTCAATTCACATGTATCAAATCAAAGATGCAATGGCAAAGGTTCAAACGAAGAGTTCGAATATCAACAGTCCAAAATAAGATAGGCAAATAATATAGAAGAGAGAGAAAGGTCATGAGAGACAAAGTGGTTGTACTCTTGCTGAAAGAGTACGGAATATCTGTACCTTATTCAACAGCAAAAGTAAACAAAGATAGATAGATCACAAGATACAGGATCACTACTGCTTCACGGAACCTATACGGATCAATAACCAAGTATTACTTTAAGTCCAAATGAATTTGGTTACTCATTTTAGTAATATAATAGACTTTGAGTGTGTAACCACCTTTTTAAGAAAACTCAGCTTTTAATATCAAAACATGTATCATGTTTCCAGATTTTTAATGTATATTTGTGAACCTCCTGGAGCCTTAGCAAAATTACCCCACGTAGGTACATATGTTTTCTACTTTGTGTAATTTTTGTAGAATTTCCAGGTAGTATAGCCATAGAACAAAAATTCCTTATCGAAACTAGTCCAAATTCGGTCACAGATCTGAGACTCAAAAAGTAAGAAATTAAGAGACCATGATGTGCTACTCTAAAAATTCCACCAAAAATCGCAGAGGCCAAAGACATCTTATATTTAAGCCCTGTCCAATTTGATTTAATGATTCCTTACTGATTTCAAAACAAAAACCATAAACCAAGGTTGAAATTCATATTACTAATTGACAAGTTTGACACTTGAACTTGTAAAATCATAAAAGACATTCTCTCGACTTCTAAAAATTACAAGACTTACATATTAAAAAAGTAATTTAAAAATTACAAGACTTACATATTAAAAAAGTAATTTTCCAGAACTTGATTTTAGACTCAAGAATCACTCAAAAAACGCGTTGGTAACATTAAAATAGAACCCTTTCAATATGACCCAAAAACCTGACAGCATACCTGGAGATAAATTCAATACAACCCTAACATTTATTAGCCTTTTAACCTTTCTTTTATCAGCTTTTATCTATGAACAGGTTACAATTTGACGAATTTTTGAACCATAACAGAACTCAAAAGTAAAATTCACAAAAATTCACACATGTACTTCAATGTCTTTAGAACCCACTTAAATTTTCCCAGAATTTATTAGTTAGTTTAACCCCACACGAAAAATACTCAAACTCAGACTATTCAGAAAACCAACCTACAGTTGTACCCAAAAAGTATCCGCCTCAACGACCTACCAAAACATTCAGGAAAAATTCCCAAAAATTCATGGTATTAATAATAATATAGAAGTTACATACTGGAGAGTTTCATGGCCCAACTCATTATAGTATTTAAATCAAAAATCGACAAAGCGTACTGATTTCAGACTCCCGAATTTCAGATTCAACACTTAATCACACAAAAATAAAAAAACACGACGAAAGCAACTCGAAATCCCTCCAAACCAATTGGAGAACTTAACTAAGATATAAAACTAGGTTTTCATCAAAATAAACTGAATTCAATCATTACATATCATGACCTATCTTATTCACAAATTCAGGTATACAAGCTGTCTTAATTCCAGAATTTATTTAAGCCATCATATAACGTGTTTAATCATACCAACGCACCCGAGACCTTCAATCTACACCAAGCCTTCCTTTGTGCACGCCTCGATCGAATGGGAATGTTAGAGAACTAGGTAGCCGCCATTTTTAGTTTTAGGTTTTAGGGTTTTTAGTTTTGTGAAGTATGTGTGTGATATATATAGGCGAGTGGGGAGGAATTTCAAAAGGGAAAATGCCTAAATTATGGGGATTTGATGGAAGACTTTGCCAAATTTAAAATCCATCACGAACCTTGACATGATTCACGATTCCATATGTTTGTGTACAACATATCATTCGGCTAGGGACAAAAATAGAAAACATGTGACAATTTTAAATGTGTACAAATTATTTCAGTATAAGTCTTATATTCATATTACATTAATTTGTTCAAATGTTAACGATCTAAATACTTAGGTTATAATCGTAATGCAATATTTTAAATAATTAAACGTCTTTTATAGATTCGAGATTAAAGGGTATTTTAACATGTTCAAAAATCTGGGTTCTACAACTCTTCCCCTCTAAAAAAAATTCGTCCGCGAAATTGAAATGAAAACGGAAATGAAGACGTACCAGACTACGAAAAGAAATTGAAATTTCGGGTTATGGGCCATTGAAATTTAAACAATGGCCCAAAAATTTCGTCCGCGAAATTGAAATGAAAACGGAAATGAAGACGTACAAGACTACGAAAAAAAATTCGTCCAGTGTTTCGCCCTAGGGTGCACCAATTCTTTTTTTTCGAAAGAAAGCTGGATCGCTTCGGTTGTGTATCGACTACCAGGAGCTAAACAAGATGACGATCAAGAACAAGTACCTGTTGCCACGGATTGATGATTTGTTTGACCAGTTCCAAGGAGCGACAATATTTTCCAAGATCGATTTGAGATCGAGATATTATTAGTTGAGGATTAAGGAATCCGATGTTCCGAAGTCAGCATTCAGAACTCGCTACGGACATTATGAGTTTGTGGTGATGTCATTTGGTCTCACTAATACGCCTGCTGTGTTTATGTAGTTAATGAATCGAGTGTTCATAGAGTATTTGGACAAATTCGTAGTTTTGTTTATTGATGATATTTTGGTTTATTCCAAGAGTCCGAAAGAGCATGTGCAGCACTTACGGATCATTTTGGACCTCTTGAGAAGTGAGCAATTGTATGCCAAACTTTCTAAGTGTGAATTCTGTCTAATGGAAGTGATGTTCCTCGATTACGTGGTATCAACGGAAGGAGTCCGAGTAGATCCCCATAGAGTCGATGTAATTTTGGATTGGAAGTCTCCTAAGAATGTGAAGGAAGTCAGAAGTTTCTTAGGACTTGCTGGGTATTATCATCGGTTCGTGGAAGGGTTTTCCAAAATTACCGTCCACTTAATCGATTGCTGCAGAAAATCTAAAAGTTTGAATGGAACGATATGTGTCAGGCCAGTTTTGATGAATTGCAGAAGAGATTGACGACGTCACCAATTCTAAAACTACCACAAGGAACTGAAGGATTCATAGTTTACAGTGACGTTTCAAACCAAGGTCTCAGTTGTGTACTGATGGAGAATGAGAAGGTGATCGCCTACGCTTCACGGCAGTTGAAACCATATGAAGTAAATTATCCAACTCATGATTTGGAGCTGGCAGCTGTTGTTTTCGCCTTGAACATATGGAAACCCTATCTGTCGGAACTCATTGTCAGATCTTCCCAGATCACAAGAGTCTTAAATATATCTTCAATCAGAAGGAGTTGAACATGCGGCAGAGGAGATGGCTAAAATTAATTAAGGACTATGATTTGGAGATTCTTTATCATCCAGGCAAAGCGAACATAGTGGCTGATGCACTAAGCCGCAAACCTGTTTCTATTAGAATGATGGAAACGCTCACGTCCCACTCCAACATTCAACGAGATATGATTTATGAAGGAATTTAAGTATGGTTGCAAGGAGTCCAAGGGCAACTGTGTGTGATGGAATTAACTTCGTCGTTAATCGAAGAAATCAAATCTAAGCAATTGGATGATCCTCTAATGATTCGATTACGTGATGAAGTGAGCAAGGGAAAGGCCCTAGGATTTGTAATTCATGAAGATGGAGTTTTGAGGTTTCAAAGTAGAATTTGTGTCCCCGATATTGATGTTTTGAAACAGACAATCATGAAGGAAGCTCACAGTACGCCTTATTCTATTCACCCAGGTACTAGTAAGATGTATAAGGATCTGAAGCAGAATTTCTGGTGGGGCAACATAAAGAAAGTGTAATAACCGTGTATTTCATGTGTGTTATTTTGGATGTATCTTGTTGTATTGTGGTTATTTGAATTTGAGGGTAGTGTCGATTGGCAATGGGAGTGTTTATGGTTAGTAACTGTTGAGTTTTGTAATTTCGGATTGCATTCGTTCTGGCCGGACTTAGCAAATTTTATGCTGGATAGTAGCAGTTAGCGCGCGCTAGACTACACTGATAGCGCACTTTAACCCGGTGCGAGTAGCGCACGCTAACCAGGTGCGAGTAGCGCACGCTACTCTTGTACATTAGCACGTTAGGCCTGCTGTACAGTGAGCTTCATGGACTCTGTACTGAGGCATTAACGCATGCTAATGGAGGACTAGCATACGCTATTACTGATGTGTTAGTGTACGTTAAAGGGTTGGTAATACGCGCTAGGTCGACAGGACGGTAAGGGCAGATTGTTTCTGGAATGCGGGCGATAACAGGTAATGCACGCTATGTTTCGGTGTTAGCGAGCACTAGTGTCGATCGATAATGCGTGCTAATATTTTTGGGTAGCGTGCGCTACCGGGGTCAGACAGTGGGTTTTGCACCGCCTTTCAAGCCCATTAGCGCACGTTAAATTTTAGCCGTAGCATGCACTAGTCCCTCCCAGTATATATATGATGGGCATGTTCTTAAATCGCCATTTTCGTTCCCTTTTTCTCCTTCTCCAGCGGCTGAGTATTCTTGGACATAGAGGAGTGTAGATTTTGGTCAGATTTCATCATCCAACAACATTTTTGAGTTCCTAACACCAAGTTAACAACATCTCATCAACTTTTACCATCCAAATCAAGGTAAAATCCGCTTGAACCCTAGTTATTCATATTTTGGGGCTTTTGCTAAGATCTTCGATTATAATCGATTTTAGCTCAGATTTGTGCTAGATTATGATGTTGTAATCATAATTCTTTGTTTTTCTCCAAAGTGCATGGATTAAATTCCAAGTTATCCTCCGTAGTTTAGATTCGAACTATGTTGTCTTCATAATGTTTGATTAAAGGTCCCTAAGGGCAAAACTTAGGGTGAACCCTTCCATTTTCATAGTATGGTATTTGATTCGGTATTTTGTTGAACTAGGATCAAATCGTTGAAGGGATTTGGACCGTACATCTTTTTGTTTGTTATTTTTATATCATTTTTAACCAAGGCAAGTACTCTGATTTCATTTATTGTACTTCGTTTGAATATGTTAAAATGTGATTTTGATAAATATGATTTGTGCCATGTGTTTATTGAGTATGTGTGAGCCTAGTAAAACCAGCGAGGGTCCCCTGGGATTTCGTTAGACTTCGAGCACTACGGATCACTCGGTCGGGTTGTATACTGGGGAGGGCCTGACGAGGACTCTATGGGGTGTGTATCCCGTGTGGGTACAGGGCCAGTACAACTCGGGAGGTTGTTTTGTGATGATGATTATGGTATTGTATTCCGAAATATATGTGTTGGCACTGTGGTTTCTGTTGAATATTCATTTGTTGTACATATTCTGTAATCGTTGTACTTGCACCGGCATTTTTCTGACCCCTTCGAGGGTGGATATATTTGTTGTGTATTCAGGTTCAGGTCTAGTGGGAGAGCCAGAATAGGGTGGACACGAGTTTGGTGGGCAGCGTTCATATCGTGTACTATTTTGAGTTGGTGGTCGTATTGTCAAGGTCATGGTTGTGTTTTGGTTTTGTACTTGTGCGGGTACTATCATGTGTTGCCATCATGTTGTTTTTCATTGTTAATGGTGCTGTTGTATCAGATGTGGACTGTTGTATCAGTCGTGATCCTATGGGACGATGTGTTATTTGGTTTTGTAATATATGTTGTGTTGGAGACAGTTTGTTCTTTTAATTAAGTGAATGTTGCGGTTTGTTATTTTTGAATGAGTTTTATGTATATTAAGCCTGGTAGGTTCTCCAAAAAGAATATACAGCACTGTAATATCACCGTAAATCACGGGGGTGTTACAGAATATGGTATCAGAGCTTAGGTTTATGGATACCTAGGCTGTCGGTGTTTTGGGTCTGTTAAATTGAGTCAGTTGCTGTCTATGATATCATTGGCGTGCTACCACCCTGTGTTCCCTGTGCTGGAAGACTCTTCGGATGTTGGTTGCCTCTTTCCTTCAGAAGTAATTATCTTTGACATTATGCAATCAATTGTTGTAATCGTTTCCTTATTGAACCATTCTTATTCCTCAGTATGCCGAGAGGTAGAGCTATCCGTCAACGCGGCCGAGGCCATGGCAGAGTAGTAGTATCTGAGTCTGAGAGGTCCGTTTCAGATTCGGCATCTCGTTCTGTGACTAGATCAGACCCGATCCCTTCGGGAAGTTCAGATGGGGGTGCGGAGGCCGAAGTGCCTAACGTTCTTCAACAAGTCATAACGCAAGTGCACCAACTGTCCCAATTGGTGCAGAATATTAATACTGGCAGGATGGTTGAGGATAGATGGATTCAAGAAGTTATGAATATGAACCCTCCCAGATTCGATGGTTCCGGCGATGCGAACAACTGGGATCATTGGTTAGTTGAGCTGGAAAAGATCTTTGACGTATTGTCTGCCCGGAAGCCAAGAGAGTCCCAATTGCTCAGTATCTAACGGTTGATGACACGTCGGATTGGTGGAGAGTTGTTAAGCCCAAGGACCGTGACGTCACTTGGGAAGAATTTAAAGAACTAATGGAAGCACAGTATTGTCCAACGCTGGTACAGTTATCAAGAGTCAGTGAGTTTTTCAGAGCTCAACCCGAGGATGTTCCTATTTCTGAGGCAATCAAGACATACAACAAGCAGTTAGTGTATGTCCAAGATCGGGTTAAGGATGAAATAGACAAGATACTTCATTTCGATGCTAGGATGAAACCGGAGGTCCGAAAGTATATCGCAGGCCTTGGTGTACTACTTTGAGAGAATATCAGGACAGATCGCTTGCTTACGAGATGATGTCAGTTCCGGTTCCTACGGTTTTGAGCTCGGAGAAACCAAAATTTTCTGGTAGTTTCCGAGGCAGCGGATCGCGTAGGCCTCAACCTTCTGTGCAGTCTTCTGTTGGTTCCTCGCAACCCAGTGGAGAAGCGCCGAAAGTTTGTTTTAATTGTGAAGTTCCTGGTCATGTCAATTCGTATTGTTCATCGCACCCTGTTACTTGTTTCACGTGTGGAAAGCAGGGACATCAGGTGTCTTATTGTGAGAGAGTGAGTAGAATCCTTGCCAAGCCGTCCCCTATTTCAGCAAGCACCATCTCGAGTCATCCAACTTCGAGTGTCGGACATGGCAGAGGCAAGACTGAGCATAGGGATACACCTAGCACTGGATCAGCTCCACCCCGATTGTACGAGATGAGGCAGACTGATGACGTAGGGACTACAACTACGTCAGGTATTGTTTATATTCGTACGCACCTGGTAGATGCATTATTTGATTCTGGAGCTACTCATTCCTTTATATCATTGTCTTGTGTGAATCGTCCGGACCTTATTGGTCTCTCTGCATGTGAACCTTTTATTGTTGGACTACCGAGTGGGGAAAGGATAGTTGGGGATCGAGAGATTGTCAATTGTCCTGTAACCATCGACGGTAGAGATTGGCCATCTGATTTGATTGTGATAGATATGAAGGGAGAAGATTTAATTCTAGGTGATAATTGGTTATATCACCATGAGGCAGTAATGGATTATCGTCGAAAGATAATTTCGATCATTGATCAGGATGGTATGGAATATGTTTTTGAAGGGCAGAAACCTAGTACTACTGGGAAGATTATTCGAACCATGAAGGCTATGAAATTGTTGAACCAAGGTTGTACCGGTTATTTGTGATACGCAATGAAGACAGAAACTGGAGGGGTTCAGTTATCTTCTATTCCAATATTTCCAGATGTATTTCCGAAAGAACTAATGGAAGCACAGTATTTGTCGGAATTATTTGTCGGGATTGCCGCCACATCGTGAAGTGGAGTTCGTTATCGAACTAGAGCCTAATGCGACGCCAATATCCAAGGCACCATACAGAATGGCCCCATCGGAAATGCTAGAATTGAAGAAACAATTGGGTGAACTGCTGGACAAAGGTTATATTCGGCCTAGTGTGTCTCTATGGGGTGCACAGGTATTGTTCGTACGGAAGAAAGATGGATCTTTACGGCTATGTATTGATTATCGTGAGTTGAATAAACTCACTATCAAGAACAAGTACCCGTTGCCTAGAATCGATGATCTATTTGATCAATTACAAGGGGCTACGGTTTTCTCCAAGATTGACTTGAGATCGGGATATTATCAGCTGCAAATTCGGGATTCGGATATTCCTAAAACGGCATTTCGAATAAGGTATGGACATTACGAATTCATAGTTATGCCATTCGGTTTAACGAATGCTCTGGCGGCATTTATGCAACTTATGAACAAAACATTTATCAAATATCTCGATAAATTTGTGGTGGTGTTTATTGATGATATCTTAATCTATTCCAAGAGCGAGTCGGAGCATGCCGAACACTTGAGAATTGCGTTGGGTATTTTGAGGGCTGATAAGCTTTATGCTGAATTTTCTAAGTGCGAGTTCTGGCTGAGAGAAGTTGCTTTTCTTGGACACATTATATAAGCCGGTGGTATTCGGGTAGATCCTCAGAAAGTTGAAGCGGTCTTAGCTTGGGAACCCCGAGGAATGTTAAGGAAGTTCGTAGTTTCCTGGGATTAGCTGGTTATTATCGTCGATTTGTCAAGGGATTCTCGAAACTGCTCGACCACTCACTCGGCTTTTACAGAAAACTCAGAAGTTTGAGTGGAGTGATGAGTGTCAGAAGAGTTTTGACGAGTTGAAGAAGCCGTTGACTACGTCATCGATTCTAGCCTTACCTGAAGGAACGAAAGGTTTCGTTATTTATAGTGATGCTTCTAAATAGGGATTGGGATGTGTATTGATGCAAAACGAGAGAGTAGTGGCTTATGCATCTCGACAAATAAAGCCATACGAGATGAATTATCCCACCCATGACCTGGAATTAGCCGCCGTGGTGATTGCATTAAAAATTTGTAGGCATTATTTATATAGTTCTTCTTGTCGAGTGTATACGGATCATAAGAGCTTGAAGTATATATTCACGCAGAAGGAGCTTAATATGCACCAGCGGCGATGGTTAGAATTGCTTAAAGATTATGATCTTAACATTCTTTACCATCCTGGTAAATCGAATGTCATTGCCGATGCATTAAGCCACAAGCCAGTCGTGTTGCAGAAATTGGAATTACTTACCATTCAACCGAAGCTCAGACAAGAGTTGATTTATTTGGAAATTGAAGATTGGCCTCAATGTGCTCAGGCACAATTACGTTTCCTTGAGTTTACGTCCTCCGTGATGGGAGATATTAAGTCCAAACAGTTGGACGATCTCTCATTTATGTAGCTTCGGGAAGACGTTGTTAAAGGAAAGGCTCCTGTATTCTTAATCGATGAAGACGGAGTTCTTCGATTTCGAGGTAGAACATATGTACCTAAGCGGGATGATCTCAATCAAGTGATTTTGAATGAAGCAAATTCTACACCGTACTCGATTCATCCGGGTACGAGTAAAATGTATACAGACTTGAAGAAAAAAATTTGGTGGCCGAACATCAAGAAAGACGTAATGGAGTTCATGTCGAAATGCTTGACTTGTCAGCAGGTTAAAGCGGAGCATCAGTGTTAGGCGTATTTTTATACGCTTATTTATCATTATTTTGTAGTATTTTGGGGAGTGAAATCGTCTAAATGAGCTTTTAATGCCTTAATTTTGTATGATTGACAGGAAATTGAAGTCCGGAAGCTAAAACGAGGCAAAACGGGCGAAAACGGCAAATCTGGACTCTGAGCCGCGGCACAAGGAAGCTGAGCCGCGGCACAGGAAGACACCCAGCCGAAGGCCGAGTACACTTTACTCTGTGCCGCGGCACAGCCCAGGTGAGCCGCGGCACAGAAGAAATTGATGACGCCTGGGTTTAAAGCTGAAGGCTCTGTGCCGCGGCACAGGTTTAGTGCGTCGCGGTACACTTGGCGGTTTTTGTATGTCCGCGCGGATTTTGGGCCGTTTCGAAGCCAGTTTTCGACCGACTGATACGGACGCGATTTGGAGTTGTGCTGAGCTATAAATAGGGTTTAAGACCCTAATTAAATTATCTGGGGGGATCTTTGGATCTTGGAATCTTTTGGGAGAGCTTAAGCTTGGAGACGGCAGAAGAAGAGGGAAGCATAAGACTTCAAGGGCAGAGGGCGGAAGCTGAAGAACGGAGGAATCCGAGCTTCATCTGCGTTTGAATATTATGCTTTCATTTATTTATTCTGTATTTTCAATTATTAGTATGCCAGGCTAAAGCCCTATTCTAGGGTTTTGATGAAACCTATGTTTTGACGAATTGATTGAGATTATCCAATTAATTACCTTTTTATTGAGTTTTCCCAATTGTGTTTAATGCTTGCAATTATCCGGCCAATAGTTGTATTGATTTAATCATTCACTTCGAATCGGGAGAGGAGATTTGGTGAGGAACTATTGGTGAGGACCGTTTTATTCTGTGAGATAGGAATATACTCATAGGAACTACGTGGCCTTTAGGAGATTTTATGCTTTTCGCCTATTGACGAATTAATTCACCTAGGGATAGAGTGCGTTATTC
Source organism: Orobanche coerulescens (assembly GCA_033398695.1). NCBI lineage: Eukaryota > Viridiplantae > Streptophyta > Magnoliopsida > Lamiales > Orobanchaceae > Orobanche > Orobanche coerulescens. Next base: position 92,914,151 of record CM065817.1, on the reverse strand, counting down.
GCCTTTAGATAAATCTATTGACCTCGGGAGAGGCTGTAGAATATATTAGCAATCTCCGCCTTCAATAAATTGGGAAAATTATTTATTACGGATAATCGAGAGTAAATTCGGATAAACTAAGGTGGATTCAGAATCCTAGACTTATTCATCATTTGATTTATTTTATTCAAGCCATCGTTTTATACTAGTCGTTTAGTAATTCTTCTAGTTATTAATTACAAAATCCCAAATTTGATTGTTCAGATAAAATTGGAATACGAAAAAATCGGTAGTTAGAGATTCAGTCCTCGTGGGAACGATACTCTACTTATCACTTTATTACTTGTAAACGATGACGTGCACTTGCGTGTAAGAAATATTGCAACAATCAGAGACCTGCCGGAAAGTTGCAACCGTTACCAATTCCGGAATGGAAGTGTGAAGACATCGCGATGGATTTTATTGTGGGAATGCCGAGGACGCAAACCGGAATGAATATGATTTGGGTAATCGTTGATCGGTTAACCAAATCCACATATTTTCTGGGCATTAGAGATACTTGGGGACCGGAGAGGTTGGCTCGATTATTCATTGCTGAGATTGTGAGACTCCATGGTACCCCAAAGAGTATTGTGTCGGATCGTGATGGTCATTTTGTGTCACATTTTGGCAAGCAGTACATCAAGCACTCGGTACCAGACTGAATTTCAGCACCGCTTATCATCCTCAGATGGATGGACAGTTGGAGAGAACGATCCAAATGTTAGAAGACATGTCGAGGGCTTGTGCGTTGGATTGGAAGGCAGATTGGGAGATTCATTTACCATTGATCGATTTTGCATATAATAATAGTTGGCATAGTTCGATTGGAATGGCTCCATTTGAAGCATTATATGGAAGACGGTGTAGATCGCCAATTTGTTGGGACGAACCGTACGAGTTACTTAGGGTAGAACTGGACTTGATGATTCAAACACGGGAGAATGTCGCAGTTATTCGACAAAGGTTGTTGACCGCCCAGAGTCGACCAAAGTCGTATGCCGACGTTCGACATCGACTGTTAGTGTTTTAGGCAGGAGATCATGTGTTGTTGAAAGTATCGCCAACTCGTGGAGTTCTTAGGTTTGATAAGAAGGTGAAGCTTAGTCCTCGTTATATTGGTCCTTTCGAGATCCTGGATAAGGTAGGTGATGTATCTTATCGACTAGCATTTCCACCGAAGCTTAGTCATGTTCATAATGTGTTCCATGTTTCGCAACTGTGTAAGTATGTTCCCAATCCCATACACGTTATTGATTACCAAGAGATTGAAGTTAATGATGATGTCACATATGAAGAACAACCGGTATCCATATTGGAACGACGAGTGAAGCAGTTGCAATGGAAAGTGATCCCGTTAGTAAAGGTCCAATGGTATAAACATGGTATTGAGTAAGCCACGTGGGAAATTGAAGAAAATATACGTGCCCATTACCCTGAACTTTTCGAATCTTAAGTTTCGGGCCAAAACTTCTTTTTTGGGGGTGAGGGTGTAATAACCGTGTATTTCATGTGTGTTATTTTGGATGTATCTTGTTGTATTGTGGTTATTTAAATTTGAGGGCAGTGTCGATTGGAAATTGGAGTGTTCATGGTTAGTAACTGTTGAGTTTTGTAATTTCGAATTGCATTCATTCTGGCCGGACTTCGCGAATTTATGCTGGATAGTAGCAGTTAGCGCGCGCTAGACTGCACTGATAGCGCAGGCTAACCAGGTGCGAGTACCGCACGCTACTCTTGTATATTAGCGCACGTTAGGCCTGCTGGACGCACTCTGGACTGAGGCATTAGCACACGCTAATGAAAGACTAGCGTATCCTATTACTCATGTGTTAGCGTACGTTAAAGGGTTGGTAACGCGCCCTAGGTCGGCAGAACAGTAAGGGCAGATTGTTTCTGGACGGCGGGCTATAGCAGGTAACGCACGCTATGTTTCGGTGTTGGCGCGCACTAGTTTCGATCGATAACACGCGCTAATATTTTTGGGTAGCGCGCGCTACCAGGGTCAGATAGTGGGTTCTGCACTGCCTTTCAAACCCATTAGCGCACGCTAAATTTTAGCCGTAGCGTGCGCTAGTCCCTCCCAGTATATATATGCTGGGCATGTTCTTAAATCACCATTTTCATTCCCTTCTTCTCCTTCTCCGGCGGCTGAGTATTCTTGGACATAGAGGAGTGTAGATTTTGGTCAGATTTCATCATCCAACAACATTTTTGAGTTCCTAACACCAAGTTAACAACATCTCATCAACTTTCACCATCCAAATCAAGGTAAAATCCGTTTGAACCCCAGTTCTTCATATTTTGGGGCTTTTGCTAAGATCTTCGATTCTAATCGATTTTAGCTCAGATTTGTGCTAGATTATGATGTTGTAATCATACTCTTTCGTTTTTCTACAAAGTTTATGGATTAAGTTCCAAGTTCTCATCCATAGTTTGGATTCGAACTATGTTGTCTTCATAATGTTTGATTAAAGGTCCCTAAGGGCAAAACTGTAACACCCCTAATCCACTCAGGGATATTACACGCCGTAGACCCCTTTTCACGAGGATCTACCAGGCTATACCTTACCAAACTACCAAATTCTTGCCCGACTAGGTCAAACAATAAAATAATACAGACCGTTGAGGTCACTTACATGTGAATACACAGACCGGTGAGGTCACACAACTCAATCAACAAAACTGACTTATACAACATTACCCACACAGGGGTCGAAACACAATACAACGTTAGACTGAAATCAACTCTGACAATACAACCAAACTCTACCAACTCTCATCTCTTGATTAGTATCGCAGCTCGTCATCCTCTTGTGCCAATCCTGTGACTGCTCCCCTGAACCTGCATGTACCTGGACGCAAAATAAACATCCACCCCCCGATTACCCGGGGGTTAGTAAAACTCCACTGTTTTACTAGTGCAAGTATAATACGATATGAAATGCAACAAGTAAATAGCAACCACGAATTTACCACGGGAATCAACTATCAAAATATTCCCGAGAAGTTTTAGAATTTCGAACTCCAACAAGCAATATTTGAAAGGGAACTCATTAGCTCGGGGATTTTTAAAGTAGAAAATTATCTTGGACCTCAAGTCCCGATTTACAAAACCTTTTCGAAAACGTTAGATCCTCAGCCCGATTCTCAGATATCATTATGAGTCCGTGACCCAAGTTCCAAAATGTTATCCAAACAATCACTGTTCAACAATCACTGTTCGTACACATCATGTACCGAACTCCGGAGGCCTCGACGGACCTTACCCGGACTACACACGTTGTTCGTAGACATCATGTACCGAACTCCAGAGGCCTCGACGGACCCTACCCAGACTACATACACTGTTCGTACACATCATGTACCGAACTCCAGAGGCCTCGTCAGTCCCTTACTTGGAACACACGCATGATACGACACAACTCATATTGATCAACTCAGACATCACCACGTACAACCCACATAATTATCAATACGTCACCTCAATCAACAATAGCACCATAATACATATTAAGGTATGAAATCAACCGATATATATATCATCACCATCATGAACACTTAACCATGATCAATCACGCAAGACACAAATCATGGGATTAGCACAACCAACACAATTTCCACGACGTTATCCAGGTGAGGATATTATCACTATCATCAATCGTTCATGATTATAAAATCACATTAAACATATTCACGAAGGTAAACCAAATCATCATAAACCTAGCACGAAGTCTCTATTCACAAGACACAAATCATATACCAAGATACTTGCCTCATTAACTACTACTGAACACTCCGAAGAACACGGTTCAATCGGGAAGCTCGGATCCCGAAGAAGACAACGAATGGGAGGGTTCCGACTCGAGTTCTTCACAAGGATTTCGTTCCTAAGTTATATCAACAATAAATCAACAATCGTACGATGAATAATATTCGCATAACGCCCGAATCCCCTTCTAAGACCTTTTATCGGACACCTTCAAGATGTCAATTAAGAACTCGACCAAAGTGATGAATCTAGACAATCCAACCATGGAATCACAAGTGAAATGATAGAATACATCTAAATAATCATCGATACGCCACAAATCTAAGTTATTACAGTTAAATCGGACAAAACCAAGAAAAAACCCCAAAATCCCCCAAACTAGGATTTTCAGGAAATCTGACCTGATTCGCATGATCAAAGGATGTTACAGAAGAATTAATCAATGATATTAACTCCAGAACATCATGTATTCCTCGCCTGACAACATGCATATGACCTCTCCAAACCTCCAGCCGCGGACAGAAAAGAAAGGAAGTGAAAAACGGGTGCAAACACGTGTGATCGATCATATTTATACTGCCCAATGTGTGCCGAAAATTTACGGCCGTAACTGGCACTCCTTACGGCCATAACCAGCCTTCATCGGGAAGCTGCCCAGTCCCTTACGGCCGTACCCGATCACGCCTTACGGCCGTAACCGGCATTCGTCCGGAAGCTTCCTCGCGCCCGTACGGCCGTGACTCTCGGCCCTTACGGCCGTAACCGGCATTCATCAGGCCATGCCTACCAATCACTTACGGCCGTAACCGGCACCTTACGTTTGTAACTCATCCAGGCCAGTCTTGCTCCAAAATGTGAGGCCGTGACTCGGCCGTGGCTACTTCCGACGGCCTGAACGACCCCGAAACCCGAACCTGGATATGAATCGAAGAAACGGTTACAAAGTACTCGCAAAGACGAATCCAAGTGCTAAGAGAACATATGATTCCGACCACCCGAAGGCTCGATATTCGACAATGGAAAGTAATTACACAAAACTTTGGGAAATTACGAAACGGCCCAAAACGTCCGAAATACACGATACACGATCGAAACACCAAGCCAAAGCTCGCAACATGAATAATAACATTAAATGAACTTACGAGAAACTCGAAACAACAATTTCGGATGAGATTCGCAGGAATCGAACTCAAGTGCGGAAAAGCCGCTTAAGAACACGGAACTCAACAAAATGACACTGAAATGAACTCGGACGTCAAAAAGTGCAGAATTAAATATTCTCAAAATGACGAAACGGTCTTCTGTGAGTCGTCAAAACAGACTCCCGCCGAAAAAAGAAAATTATCGGAAATCGAAATTGCGGATATTACATACAACCCTCCTTAAAAGAAGTTTTGTCCCGAAACATAAAACAAGTAGGGAGAAGCAATATCCCGCCAGGAAAACTCAACAAGATACACAAGAAAAGCATAACTTATGCCCAACGGCGAAACATTACAAGCAACGCAAAGGAATATACGGCGTGAAAACACGCTCCACGACGACCAACACAATGCCACCGGTAGAGACATAATAAAACCAACAAGTGACAAGCATCATCAAACAGATAATATAATCAAGTCGATTATCCAAACTATCACAAAACACAAAGCACCTGTTACAAGAAAACACGCACGGTCGAGAAAACAGAAAATAAACACAAAACGATTCACAAGGACAATCACAAAGAATTCGGACTACGCCGAAATCCTCAAAAACCACGCTAGGCATCTCTGTGTCCTTTCGGACCAGGGACGCAACCTCGATCCCCAAATCTTTCAGCTACCGTCTCGCAATGCACGGCTCGGTGACCCACCTGGTCACCCTCAAAACAGCTGACTAATGGTGAACGACAATTCTTCGCGGTACGAGATCAGGCAACAACAGTCAGACAGCCCCGATCGAACAACAACGATCGAATAACAACAATCAAATAACAATGATCGAACAACAACGACCGAACAACAACTATCGAACAACAACGATCGAATGACAGCGGTCGAACAATGGCTCTGAAGTTCACACTTCAACTCAAGACATCAAAAGAACTAGTAGAAACTAAAAGATGTTACTTCCGAACAAGGTTCACAAGAATCGAACCGAACTCGAAAAAGTCACAGCGATAACCAGATCGACCTAAAACAAGATCACGACTCGTTTAAACGATGAAACCGAAATACAGAACAAGTTCAGAAGGTATCAACGAACACGAGCGAGTCGATAGACTTGAGAAAGAGGAAATGCAGAAGTCCAAAAACAATATGGAAACATTTCCCATGGGCCTCTTAGAGCCGATCCTGATATCTGTACTGAAGTTTGTGCCCCGAAAGACTCGGAACCCAACTCGCAAAACTGGATCCTGTGTCTCTTGGGTCCATACTTGAAACGCGTTAATGACGAGAAGGAAAATTGGTATGTGCATGTCCCCGTCACACCACGGTTGAAACACCTCGGCTCGGCATACCGAATATACAAATACTAGATACAATGGAACATAACATCGCAAAACAACAAACCCGAGATGCCAACTTGGCATAACATATCAACACATACTAAAATCACAACAACCACGGCATCGTTCGACGATTACAACGGCCCAAACGATAACAGCATATAATTACTAAACATCACGAAACAACCACGTATGTACACAATCATACAAACTCAAGTCCTAACCGTTCACACGGGTGCGATAGCATGCAAATCACCACGAAATGACAACATTAAAGATCAACATCACACCCCTCACAGAGGGCTAACACAATAATGCGTGGCGAACGACTCAACGCTCACACCACCAATTCAACCACAACTCGGAGTTAACACCCTAACAAAAGTTCGAACGTCCTACATACATTTTCGGTCCATAGACAGGAATGATAGGTCTTAAAAACGAAAACCACATTTTTTAGAACAATTTGGAAACACCGGTAGATCTTGAGTATCACCTTACAAAAAGTTGAACAAACATCATTGTCGAGACTTTGAAAACCATCTTGCGTTTGAACAAAAATGAGGACACTTTTCTTTTAGTGAAAAACTTTCAGAAATATTCGACCCTCGGGTCTAAGCAAAGCATTTCTAAATAATTGAAAATATCTCAAAATATTTTGGTCCTCAATTGGAATAATTTTGAAACATATTGCGGCACTGGAAGGCACCTTGAAAGTATCGCGAGAAAATAATTCATTTTAAAAGTACGTCTCGAAATTTATTTTCTAAGATACTCAAGGTTTTCAGAAATCTATTAGGCTAGAATGCCAAAAACTCACATGTAACAACATTCACTTACATACATCACAATACATGCATCAACTCGCTCAAAAACCAAGACAGCACATGTCTTTTACTGGAAACAAACAGTCGAATATCATATTCAAAGGGACATAAATAACGACAGCACTCCTCATATAAACGAAATATGAGTGTCACATAAACGCATCACGAAACCAAGAATCTGCATAGAGACTCCGCCACTTAACACGAATCATACCCGTAACTCGTGTCACACGAAGCACAACACAAAGAAGGGAGACATACATCCACAGGTCGCACGAAGATGATGATCGCCCCACGATACTAATCACGACTAACAAACTCAGACGACGCGTCGCGACACGACTCAGTTAGACAAAATCCGACGAGATAAAAACTCAACAGACACCACTGAACCCGACAGCCTAGGTTTCCACAACCTAAGCTCTGATACCATATATATATAACACCCCCAATCCACTCAGGGATATTACACACTCTAGACCCCTTTTCACGAGGATCTACCAGGCTATACCTTACAAAACGACCAAATGCTTGCCCGGCCAAGGTCAAACAATAAAATAATACAGACCGTTGAGGTCACTTACACGTGAATACACAGACGGATGAGGTCACACAACTCAATCAACAAAACTGACTTATACAACATTACCCATACAGGGGTCAAAACACAATACAGTGGAAGACTGAAATCAACTATGACAATACAAATAAACTCTACCAACTCTCATCTCTTGATTAGTATCGCAGCTCGTCATCCTCCTGTGCCAATCCTGTGACTGCTCCCCTGAACCTGCATGTACCTGGACGCAAAACAGACATCCACCCTCTGATTACTCGGGAGTTAGTAAAACTCCATTGTTTTACTAGTGCAAGTATAATACGATATGAAATGCAACAAGTAAATAGCAACCACGAATTTACCATGGGAATCAACTATCAAAATATTCCCGAGAAGTTTTAGAATTTCGAACTCCAACAAGCAATATTTGAAGGGAACTCATTAGCTCGGGGATTTTTAAAGTAGAAAATTCTCTTGGACCTCAAGTCCCGATTTACAAAACCTCTTCGAAAACGTTAGATCCTCAGCCTGATTCTCATTTCAAAACACACTAGTTAAGATATCATTATGAGTCCGTGACCCACGTTCCAAAACGTTATCCAAACAATCACTGTTCAACAATCACTGTTCGTACACATCGTGTACCGAACTCCGGAGGCCTCGACGGACCTTACCCGGACTACACACGTTGTTCGTACACCTCATGTACCGAACCTCGGAGGCCTCGATGGACCCTACCTGGATTACACACGTTGTTCGTACACATCATGTACCGAACTCCAGAGGCCTCGACAGACCCTACCCAGACTACATACACTGTTCGTACGCATCATGTACCGAACTCCAGAGGCCTCGTCAGACCCTTACCTGGAACACACGCATGACACGACACAACTCATATTGATAAACTCAGACATCACCACGTACAACACACATAATTATCAATACGTCACCTCAATCAACAATAGCACCATAATACATATTAAGATATGAATATCATCACCATCACGAACACTTAACCATGATCAATCACGCAAGACACAAATCATGGGATTAGCACAACCAACACAATTTCCACGATGTTAGCTAGGTGAGGATATTATCACTATCATCAATTGTTCATGATTATAAAATCACATGAAACATATTCACGAAGGTAAACCAAATCATCATAAACCTAGCACGAAGTCTCTATTCACACGACACAAATCATATACCAAGATACTTGCCTCATTAACTGCTACTGAACACTCCGAAGAACACGGTTCAACCGGGAAGCTCGGACCCCGGAGAAGACAACGAATGGGAGGGTTCCGACTCGAGTTCTTCACAAGGATTTCGTTCCTAAGTTATATCAACAATAAATCAACAATCGTACGATGAATAATAATCGCATAACGCTCGAATCCCCCTCTAAGACCTTTTATCGGACACCTTCAAGGTGTCAATTAAGAACTCGACCAAAGTGACGAATCTAGACAATCCAACCATGGAATCACAAGTGAAATGATAGAATACATCTAAATAATCATCGATACGCCACAAATCTAAGTTATTACAGTTAAATCGGACAAAACCTACAAAAACCCCCAAAATCCCCCAAACTAGGATTTTCAAGAAATCTGAACTGATTCGCCTGATCAAAGGATGTTATAGAAGAATTAATCAATGATATTAACTCCATAACATCATGTATTCCTCGCCTGACAACATGCTTATGACCTCTCCAAACGTCCAGTCGCGGACAGAAAAGAAAGGAAGTGAAAAACGGGTGCAAACACATCTGATCGATCATATTTATACTACCCAGTGTGTGCCGACAACTTACGGCCATAACCGGCCTTCGTCGGGAAGCTGCCCAGTCCCTTACGGCCATACCCGATCATGCCTTACGGTCGTAACCGACATTCGTCCGGAAGCTGCCTGGCGCCCGTACGGCCATGACTCTCGGCCCTTACGGCCGTAACTGACATTCATCAAGCCATGCCTGCCGATCACTTACGGCCGTAACCGGCACCTTACGGCCGTAACTCGGCCAGGCCAGTACCTGCTCCAAAATGTGCGGCCGTGACTCGGCCGTGGCTACTTCCAACGGCCTGAACGACCCCGAAACCCGAACCTGGATATGAATGGAAGATACAGTTACAAAGTACTCGCAAAGACAAATCCAAGCGCTAAGAGAACATACGATTCTGACCACCCGAAGGCTCGATATTCCACAACGGAAAGTAATTACACAAAACTTTGGGAAATTACGAAACGGCCAAAAACATCCGAAATACACGATACACGATCGAAATACCAAGACAAAGATCTCAACATGAACAATAACATTAAATGAACTTACGAGAAACTCGAAACAACAGTTTCGGACGAGATTCGCAAGAATCAAACTCAAGTGCGGAAAAACCGCTTAAGAACACGGAACTCAACAAAACGACACCGAAATGAACTCGGACGTCAAAAAGTGCAGAATTAAATATTCTCAAAATGACGAAACGGTCATGTGTGAGTCGTCAAATCAGACTCCTGCCGAAAAAAGAAAATTACCGGAAATCGAAATTGCGGATATTACATACTACCCTCCTTAAAAGAAGTTTTGTCCCGAAACTTAAAACAAGTAGGGAGAAGCAATATCCCGCCAGGAAAACTCAACAAGATACACAAGAAAAGCGTAACTTACGCCCAACGGCGAAACATTACAAGCAACGCAAAGGAATATACGGCGTGAAAACACGCTCCACGACGACCAACACAACGCCACCGGTAGAGACATAATAAAACCAACAAGTGACAAGCATCATCAAACAGATAATATAATCAAGTCGATTATCCGAACTATCACAAAACACAAAGCACCTGTTACAAGGAAACACGCACGGTCGAGAAAACAGAAAATAAACACAAAACGATCCACAAGGACAATCACAAAGAATTCAGACTACGCGAAATCCTCAAAAACCACGCTAGGCATCTCTGTGTCCTTTAGGAGTAGGGACGCAACCTCGATCCCCAAATCTCTCAGCTACCGTATCGCAATGCACGGCTCAGTGACCCACCTGGTCACACTCAAAACAGCTGACTAATGGTGAACGACAATTCTTCGTGGTACGAGATCAGGCAACAACAGTCAGACAACCCTGATCGAACAACAACGATCGAACAACAACGATCGAATAACAACAATCAAATAACAATGATCGAACAACAACGACCGAACAACAACTATCGATCAACAATGATCGAATGACAGTGGTCGAACAATGGCTCCGAAGTTCACACTTCAACTCAAGACATCAAAAGAACTAGTAGAAACTAAAAGATGTTACTTCCGAACAAGGTTCACAAGAATCGAACCGAACTCGGAAAAGTCACAGCGATAACCAGATCGACCTAAAACAAGATCACGGCTCGTTTGAACAATGAAACTGAAATACAGAACAAGTTCAGAAGGTATCAATGAACACGAGCGAGTCGATAGACTTGAGAAAGAGGAAATGCAGAAGTCCAAAAACAATACGGGTATTACATTCGACCTCTTATAAAAGAAGGTCATCCCCATAACTCACAATAACGGAAACGAGGCAACAACATAAAAGCATCTGACGGAAACATTTCCCATGGGCCTCTTAGAGCCGATCCTGATATCTGTACTGAAGTTCGTGCCCTGAAAGACTCGGAACCCAACTCGCAAAACTGGATCCTGTGTCTCTCGGGTCCATACTTGAAACGTGTTACTGACGAGAAGAAAAATTGGTACGTGCATGCCCCCGTCACACCACGGTTGAAACACCTCAGCTCGGCATACCGAAGATACAAATACTAGATATAATGGAACATAACATCGCAAAACAACAAACCCCGGATGCCAACTTGGCATAATATATCAACACATACTAAAATCACAACAACCACGGCATCGTTCGACGATTATAACGGCCCAAGCGATAACATCATATAATTACTAAACATCACGAAACAACCACGTATGTACACAATCATACAAACTCAAGTCCTAACTGCTCACACGGGTGCGATAGCACGCAAATCGCCACAAAACGACAACATTAAAGATCAACATCACACCCCTCACAGATGGCTAACACAATAATGCGTGGCGAACGACTCAATGCTCACACCACCAATTCAACCACAACTCGGAGTTAACACCCTAACAAAAGTTCGAACATCCTACATACATTTCCGGTCCACAAATAGGAATGATAGGTCTTAAAAACGAAAACCACCTTTTTGAGAACAATTTGGAAACACCGGTAGATCTTGAGTATCACCTTACAAAAAGTTGAACAAACATCATTGTCGAGACTTTGAAAACCATCTTGTGTTTGAACAAAAAGGAGGAACTTTTCTTTTAGTGAAAAACTTTCAGAAATATTCGACCCTCGGGTCTAAGCAAAGCTTTTCAAAATAATTGAAAATATCTCAAAATATTTTGGTCCTCAATTGGAATAATTTTGAAACATATTGCGGCACTGGAAGGCACCTTGAAAGTATCGCGAGAAAATAATTCATTTTAAAAGTACGTCTCGAAATTTATTTTCTAGGATACTCAAGGTTTTCGAAAATCTATTAGGCAAGAATGCCAAAAACTCACATGTAACAACATTCACTTACATACATCACAATACATGCATCAACTCACCCAAAAGCCAAGACAACACATGTCTTTTACCGGAAACAAACAGTCAAATATCATATTCAAAGGGACATAAATAACGACAACACTCCTTATATAAACGAAATATGAGAGTCACATAAACGCATCACGAAACCAAGAATCTGCATAGAGACTCCGCCACTTAACACGAATCATACCCGTAACTCGTGTCACACGAAGCACAACACAAAGAAGGGAGACTTACATCCACAGGTCGCACGAAGATGATGATCGCCCCACGATACTAATCACGAATAACAAACTCAGACGACGTGTCGCGACACGACTCAGTTAGACAAAATCCGACGAGACAAAAACTCAACAGACACCACTGAACCCGACAACCTAGGTTTCCACAACCTAAGCTCTGATACCATATATGTAACACCCCCAATCCACTCAGGGATAGTACACACTGTAGACCCCTTTTCACGAGGATCTACCAGGCTATACCTTACAAAACGACCAAATGCTTGCCCGGCCAAGGTCAAACAATAAAATAATACAGACCGTTGAGGTCACTTACACGTGAATACACAGACCGATGAGGTCACACAACTCAATCAACAAAACCGACTTATACAACATTACCCATACAGGGGTTGAAACACAATACAGCGGAAGACTGAAATCAACTCTGACAATACAACCAAACTCTACCAACTCTCATCTCTTGATTAGTATCGCAGCTCGTCATCCTCCTGTGCCAATCCTGTGACTACTCCCCTGAACCTGCATGTACCTGGACGCAAAACAGACATCCACCCCCCGACTACTCGGGGGTTAGTAAAACTCCACTGTTTTACTAGTGCAAGTATAATACGATATGAAATGCAACAAGTAAATAGCAACCACGAATTTACCACGGGAATCAACTATCAAAATATTCCCGAGAAGTTTTAGAATTTCGAACTCCAACAAGCAATATTTGAAAGGGAACTCATTAGCTTAGGGATTTTTAAAGTAGAAAATTCTCTTGGACCTCACGTCCCGATTCTCATTTCAAAACACACTAGTTAAGATATCATTATGAGTCCGTGACCCACGTTCCAAAATGTTATCCAAACAATCACTGTTCCACAATCACTGTTCGTACACATCATGTACCGAACTCCGGAGGCCTCGACGGACCTTACCCAGACTACACACGTTGTTCGAACACCTCATGTACCGAACCCCGAAGGCCGTGACAGACCCTACCTGGATTACAAACGTTGTTCGTACACATCATGTACCGAACTCTAGAGGCCTCGACGGACCCTACCCGGACTATATACACTGTTCATAAACATCATGTACCGAAGTCCAGAGGCCTCGTCAGGCCCTTACCTGGAACATACGCATGACACGACACAACTCATATTGATCAACTCACACATCACCACATACAACACACATAATTATCAATACGTCACCTCAATCAACAATAGCACCATAATACATATCAAGGTATGAAATCAACACATATAAATATCATCACCATCACGAACACTTAACCATGATTAATCACACAAGACACAAATCATGGGATTAGCACAACCAACACAATTTCCATGACGTTAGCCAGGTGAGGATATTATCACTATCATCAACCGTTCACGATTATAAAATCACATGAAACATATTCACGAAGGTAAACCAAATCATCATAAACCTAGTACGAAGTCTCTATTCACAAGACACAAATCATATAGCAAGATACTTGCCTCATTAACCGCTACCGAACACTCCGAAGAAGACGGTTCTCAACAAAACGGCACCGAAATGAACTCAGACGTCAAAAAAGTGCAGAATTAAATATTCTCAAAATGACGAAACGGTCATGTGTGAGTCGTCAAAACAGACTCCCTCCGAAAAAAGAAAATTACAGGAAATCGAAATTGCGGATATTACATACTACCCTCCTTAAAAGAAGTTTTGTCCCGAAACTTAAAACAAGTAGGGAGAAGCAATATCCCGCCCGGAAAACTCAACAAGATACACAAGAAAAGCGTAACTTACGCCCAACGGCGAAACGTTACAAGCAATGCAAAGGAATATAAGGCGTGAAAACATGCTCCACGATGACCAATATAACGCCACCGGTAGAGACATAATAAAACCAACAAGTGACAAGCGTCATCAAACAGATAATATAATCAAGTCGATTATCCGAACTATCACAAAACACAAAGTACCTGTTACAAGGACACGCGCACGGTCGAGAAAATAGAAAATAAACACAAAACGATCCACAAGGATAATCACAAACAATTCGGACAACGCCGAAATCCTCAAAAACCACGCTAGGCATCTCTGTGTCCTTTCGGGGCGGGGACGCAACCTCGATCCCCAAATCTTTCAGCTACCGTCTCGCAATGCACGGCTCGGTGACCCACCTGGCCACACTCGAAACAACTGACTAACGGTGAACGACAATACTTCGCGGTACGAGATCAGGCAACAACAGTCAGACAACCCCGATCGAACAACAACGATCGAACAACAAAGACCGAACAACAACGATCGAATAACAACAATCAAATGACAATGATTGAACAACATCGACCGAACAACAACTATCGAACAACAACGATCGAATGACAGCAATCGAACAATGACTCCGAAGTTCACACTTCAACTCAAGACATCAAAAGAACTAGTAGAAACTAAAAGATGTTACTTCCGAACAAGGTTCACAAGAATCGAACCAAACTCGGAAAAGTCACAGCGATAACCAGATCGACCCAAAACAAGATCACGGCTCGTTTGAACGATGAAACCGAAATACAGAACAAGTTCAGAAGGTATCAACGAAAACGAGCGAGTTGATAGACTTGAGAAAGAGGAAATGCAGAAGTCCAAAAACAATACGGGTATTACATTCGACCTCTTAAGAAAGAAGGTCGTCCACGTAACTCACAATAACGGAAATGAGGCAACAACATAAAAGCAGCTGACAGAAACATTTTCCATGGGCCTCTTAGAGCCGATCCTGATATCTACTGAAGTTCGTGCCCCGAAAGACTCGGAACCCAACTCGCAAAACTGGATCTTGTGTCTCTCTGTTCCATACTTGAAACGCGTTACTGACGAGAAGGACAATTGGTACGTGCATGCCCCAGGCACACCACGATTGAAACACATTGTCTCGGCATACCGAATATACAAATACTAGATACAATGGAACATAACATCGCAAAACAACAAACCGAAGATGCCAACTTGGCATAACATATCAACACATAATAAAATCACAACAACCACGGCATCGTTCGACGATTACAACGGCCCGAACGATTACCAAAACGCGTAAATAAATAAAAAACATCACATAGCCATGATAATTGGATCATATTTTCCTGCACGACAAATTCTAGCAAAATATTCCAAAAAATCATACTATACGAATATTTAATTGCTTGCATATTAATCACCAAATTAATTAAATTGAACAGAACCTAAAGACCGGCTCTGATACCAATTGTTGGAATATAAAACGCAGTGGAAGCAAGTTGGTGGGAATAATTTAATAAAAGGTTTCATAAACTAATCATCATAAAAACCGGATCTGTTTAGGCTTGTCAACTAATTAACTAAACAGATTAATAAACAATAAAATAAACATATTTACGCATGGGAGTCGGTAATTTTTACCTTTGACGTGAAGTGGTAGGAAATCCCCTTCTGATCGATTTATGTCCTCTTCGTGTTCCTCTCCGATCTTCTTGTATTTCTACCTCAAGATCTTCTAGAGTATATCCCGCCTACGTCCAGATGTCGTATGGGCAACAATATACCGGACTAAACTTGGACTGCAATGGGAATCGGCCGAACCACTATATTTCCAAGAAATTCCTTATAAGTTTTTCATCTCTATTTTTCTGAATATTTATGTATTTTCGAAAAATATTGTGTTAGCTAAATTGTGGAATCTAAGACACAAGTCAAGATCCACAATTAAACACAAAGAGAAAAAATCGAAATTCTTGAGCAATAATCAATTGAAAATCAGCCAACCCATGCTCCATATTTATAGGTGTTTTGGGCTACTCTAGGGACCTTAAGGAGGATATGGTAAGGACTCTTAATAGATATTTTCTTCCCATATTAGGACTCTTCCTAATATTAAGACTCTATTAATATCAACTTAGTCCACTAATAAGTTAATATTGTACTTCCTACCAAAATCTCAAATTACGAAATTGGGCTCCTTTTTGAATTTATTATTTCCCGTGTTTAAGATATTCCATGTCCATTAATTAATTTAAGCTACTGACAGCTTTTAATTAATTAATATATTATACATGAGTATACCACTCGACCTTTATTATTATATCGTAAAAATAATTCCACCTGTAGAGTTTAATATAATAATCATTTCGAGTGCCTCAAGGGACATGATCAACCCGACTGGTCGGGACACGATTTCTAGCTATAATATTAATTATCATATAAATAATAATATTGCCCAAAATATCGAGCATATTGAGTCAATCATTGTGGCTCTCACCCATGATAAATCTAAGCAATAAATATTAAATATATTTAATTAAATATTAATCACTAGAATTAAGAAATAATAATTATCCGAGATGTACGTTCTTCTTATCGTCAGTACAGAAGAATCTATCTCACCTCGATCCTGTTCAACGTATACCGAATACGCTAATATATGCTAATGGTCAAGACCAACCAATCTCAAGCATATACTACAACCTCTCACATAACGGTCTAATGTTATATAGGTTGTGAACTAAACTATATAAGGAACCGATAATGTGATCTTCTGTGTGACACGACACACCACATTATCTACAATATAAAGTAATTTAGACTACATTTGCATAACCATAGCGTGAATAAATATGCAAAACATGTGATAAATGAATTAAATATTCTCATAGATAAAGACCGGGAAATTAGGTAATACAAGCATAAAGTATGCTTTGACGTATACAACCCTAACATTCTCCCACTTATACTCAAAGCATGCTTTTGAAGTATACTATCTAGACTATGTCTATCTATCTCCCACTTATACTCAAAGCAATGCTGCCATACATCTCGACCCCATTCCTTCCACATGCCCTTCAAATAACTTCGAGGGCAACCCTTTCGTGAAAGGATCAGCTAGGTTGTCTTCAGATGCTATCTTGGAGACAATAATTTTCCTTCTCTTCATAAAATCTCGAATGATATGATATTTGCGCTTGATATGTTTGGTTGTTTTGTGGGCCCGTGGTTCCTTCGAATTTGCAATAGCACCGGTATTATCACAATAAAGTGTAATACTCCTGGGCAAATCAGGAATCACACCCAAATCCTTTAGGAAGTACTTGAGCCATACCGCCTATTTAGCTGCCTCTGAGGCTGCTACATACTCGTCTTCCATGGTAGAGTCCGCTATGCATTTCTGCTTCACATTCCTCCAACTGATGGCTCCACCTCCCAAAGTGAAAACATATCCGGAAGTTGATTTCGACTTTTCTTTGTCCGCACTGAAATCTGAGTCAGTGTAACCCAAAGGACAAAGTGTATCTGATTGCTATACAAGCATATGCTCCCTAGTCCTTCTCAGGTACTTGAGTATATGCTTGACATCAATCCAATATCCCGGTCCTGGGTTCGACTGATATCTCGCCACCATGCCTACATCATGACAGATATCAGGCCTAGTGCAAATCATAGCATACATGAGGCTTCCCACTGCCTAAGCATAAGGGACTAGCTTCATGTCATCTATCTCCTTCTGTGTCTTAGGACACATAACCTTAGATAGTTGAATTCCATGTCTGTAAGGTAAGAAACCTTTCTTGGAATTCTCCATGCTAAACCGCTTTAGCACCGTATCGATATAGGATGCCTGACATAAGCACAACATCCTTTTCTTGCGATCTCGAAAGATCTTAATACCAAGGATGTGTCTAGATTCTCCCAAATCCTTCATATCAAACTGCTCAGATAGCCATACCCTTACGTCTGATAATATCTTCACATTATTTCCAATTAGAAGTATATCATCTATATACAGCACAAGAAACACCAGCACGTTTCCATCGCACTTTTTGTATACACAAACCTCACTAGGACACTGTTCAAAACCATACGATTGAATGACTTCATCAAATCACATGTTCCAAGACCCTGATGCTTGCTTAAGACCATAAATGGCTCTCTTAAGCTTGCACACTAAGTGCTCCTCTCCTTCAGCAATGAATCCCTCAGGTTGGCGCATATAGATTTTCTTATCAAGACATCCATCTGCCAAATCTCCATATCCAAATACGCAGCTATAGCTAAGAGAATCCCGATCGATTTAAGCATGGCTACTGGCGAAAAGGTCTCATCGTAGTCGATGCCCTCCTTCCGAGTGTAACCTTTCGCAACAAGACCTGCTTTGAAGGTTTCAACCTACCCTTTCGATCCTCTCTTACGCTTGTAGACCCACTTACTTCCAATGGGTTTTACCCCATTGGGTATCTCTACTAGCTCCCACACTTGATTAGAATCCATAGATCTTATTTCGGATTCTATTTCTGTTTTCCAGGATTCAGCATCCTTGTCTTGAACTGCCTACTTATATGTACATAGATCTGTTTCATCCTGGTTCGGGGAGTGGTCCGAAGATTCTCCCACGTTGATGAAACCTTCAGGTTGTCGAACAACCCTCCCACTACGACGAGGCATGTCCTTAGTTTGCATATCCACAATAGTGTCGATACGTGGTACACTAGGTGTTTGTACAATTGGAATTGTCGAAATCTCGCCCCTAAGTTCTTCTAGAATGACCTCACTCCTAGGCTTGTGGCTTATTACATAGTCCTCCTCTAAGAACCGGGCATTTGTGCAACCAATGACCTTCTTGTCTTTAGGACTATAGAATAAGCCACCCTTCGTTCCCTTCGGATATCCTACAAACACTCGTACTTTTGTACGAGAAGCTAACTTATCAGCTTTCTTATTCAGTACGTGTGCTGGTGAACCCCAAATCCGAACATGTCATAGACTGGGCTTGCGCCCATTCCACAGCTCTGTTGGTGTTTTTGGAACTGATTTCGAAGGCACCAAGTTTAGAATGTACGCCGCTGTTTCCAAGGCGTATCCCCAAAATGAAATAGGCAAATCAGAATAACTCATCATTGACCTAACCATCTCTAATAAGGTACGATTTCTTCGTTCAGCAACACCATTTTGTTGTGGTGTACTGTATTGTGGTCAGAAGTAATCCCCTCATGTGCCAAGAAATCCAAAAACTCTCCACTAAGGTATTCGCCACCACGATCAGATCTTAGTGACTTGATACTCTGCCCATGACGCTTCTCCGTTTCAGCCTTGAATTCTTTGAACTTATCAAAAGATTCAGACTTACGCCGCATCAAATAGATGTATCCATATCTCAAATAATCATCTATAAATGTGATGAAGTATTTGAAACCACCCTTAGCGTGGATGTTCATTGGACCACATACATCGGTATGAACCAATTCCAACACATTTTGTGCACGATTTCCTTTGTTTTGAGAAGCCCTTTTAGTGATTTTACCTTCTAGACAGGATTCGCAGGTTGGAAATGACTCAACTTAGAGCGAGTCCAATAGGCCATCGCTCACCAATCTTTGAATCCTTCTAAGGTTAATATGACCCAATCCTAAATGCCACAAATATGTTGGATTTATGCTCAAAGGTTCTTTTTTTTATTAGGATTAGTCAAAGAGTTAAGCGATTTATAATTATGCAAGGGAGTTGGTGCAGCATTGATGGTATAAAGTTCTTCATTATAAGTACTCCCGCAAATATATTCACCATTTCTTTTAATAATTGCATTATCTTCAAAAGAAACTGAATATCCATCACGATGCAATTTAGAAACTGAAATCAAATTCATTCTAAAATCGGGTACCAATAATATATTATTAAGAACTAAAATCCTATCATCAACTTTTAGCTGCACGACTCCCACTGCAATAGCCTTCACCTGGAATAGTCGCCCCAGCTTATTGTAATCTCATCCGCACTAAGTACCTTGGTTACTTGGAACCCCTGCGAGTCATAACAAACATGATCAGTGGAGCCCGAATCCACTATCCACGATGTGGTGGAATAGGCAGCCAAACATGTTTTGACTACTAGTGCATGAGACGTACCTTTCTTAGGGCAGTCACTCTTGAAATGCCCTTTCAGACCGCAGTTGAAGCACTTGCCCTTTGGTTTGTTGTTCGCTTCTGGCTGAGGAGCCTTTGACTGAGTAGCCTTGCCCTTAGCTTTGAAGGTTGCCACTTGCTTCTAGCCAACCTGCTTTTTCTTTTTTCCCCATTTGAGTTTTGAAGAAGCAGCACCGGTTGCCGCAAGAATTTGATAATAACCTTGTTTGAAGAGACCTTCGGCAGACTGAAGCACTGACAGAAGTTCCACCAATGTGTAAGTCTTACGATTCATATTTTAGTTGAGGCGGAACTGCTCAAAGATTCTTGGTAAACTGCCCAAGATAATATCGACCTGCGACTCCGCATCGATAGTGGCCCCCAGTATGCTCAGTTCGTTCAAATGAGACATCATTTTAAGAACGTGATCCCTTACTGGGGTCCCTTCAGACATTTGGGTTGTCATCAAAACCCTCATTGCATTTTGCCTAGTCGCCCGGTTCTGATGACCAAACATTTCAGTGAGATTTTTTATCATTTCCGCGGCCGAGCCCATTGTCGGATGCTGATGCTGCAATACATTTGTCAATGAAGCCAAAATGTAACAGCGAGCCATCTCATCAGACTTTTTCCATTTCCGGAATTCAGCCAACTCTTCAAGAGTGGCATCCGGTTCTGGTTCCAAAGGACTCTCCTCAGTTAAAACAAATTTATGCCCCTCGGCAGTCAAGACAATATCAAGATTTCTTTTCCAGTCGGCAAAGTTAGTGCCATCAAGTTTGCTTTCTTTTAAAATAACAACTAGTGGATTGAAAGACATCTGAGAATAAAATTAAAAAACACCATTTATCACATATTTCGACGCATAATATATTGAAAAACCTTAAAACAATATATATGCAATCAACCAACACCTTGAAAAACCGCACATGCAAGCCACGATAGTGTGGACATTTGCATATTCATTTTCAAGTAGATTTTAACGTCTTTAATTTTACTATCTAGCCAAGACACATTTTGAC
This sequence comes from Orobanche coerulescens, assembly GCA_033398695.1. NCBI lineage: Eukaryota > Viridiplantae > Streptophyta > Magnoliopsida > Lamiales > Orobanchaceae > Orobanche > Orobanche coerulescens. The sequence continues at coordinate 92,892,661 of CM065817.1, read as the reverse complement.
AAGTAAAATTAATAGTTGGTTCCTCTTGGTCATGTATTTAATTAATATAGACTCCGATGGGGAGCTTATTAATTAATACACCTAAGTGAACACCATAATTTAACAAACCTTATAATATTATTTAATGATAATAGTCCTACAAATGGAGAGGTCCTATCATAAAAAATAATATTCACCTTTTTGTTATCAAATTTGAAGTTTAAAACCAGTGAGCAATAATTAGCACATCCGATGTGGAGGAAGACTCTAATGTCAATGCGCATGCTAATTATTTCACAATTTAAACCAATTATGGAGGTCAATTTGATTTTGAAAAATCAATTTAAAATCACTTAGTTATTTTGAAAAATTAAGGTTTTTAATTTTCTCGTCCTAACATGCAAGGAAACATATCACGCATACATCCATACATGCCATACATCAAAACAATAAAAACCAACAAATAATAAAATTGGACAATTAAATCCAATTATCATGGCTTTTATTTTTCGTTTTGAATAACGAGAAAATCTTCGGCTCGTTTGCTCCCACTGCTTCAAGCATCTCGCGGAAAAACGAATTGAACGACTCAGACCAGATAACTTGACCTGCTGCCCGCTGCCCGACCCGCTGCCCGAACTGCTGCCCGACCGGCTGCCCGAACTGCCCGCTGCCCGACTCGCTGCCCGGCTGCCCGACTCGCTGCCCGTCTGCCCGACCCACTGCCCGACTGGCCGATTGCAGCAGGCCACGACCGAGAGCAGCTGCTGGCCGAGTCCCGGTCGGCAAATTGCTGGTCTCGGTCGGTTCGTCCGATTGGGACTCCTCCTCGCGCTGGACTTCTTTCTCTTTCGTACTTTGAGTGTTCCAATTCGATTATAATTTTATTCAAAATAAAATACATCGAATTTACATCAAATTACAAGAAAAATAAATCCTATTCTACTCGTGGATTTTCTCACCGGAAAAACTTATACATGCCACAAAAACGGGTCAAATTACCAAAACACGTAAATAAATAAAAAACATCACATGGCCATGATAATTGGATCATATTTGTAACACCCCCAGAATATGACCGGGAATGCCACACGCCGTAGACCCTTATCGCAAGGATCTACCAGGCTAAACTCCAAAAGACTACTCGATGATTGACCGACCGGGGTCAAAATTAAATAGAAAACAGACCGACAAGGTCATAAACCAATTCAGAAACTAACGACATTCATATTACAATGACCACAATAAACTTGAACATAGAAAAGAATGACAACTCAATTTAAAAAAATCGATAACTACACCCATGCAAGGGTGAATACTCAAACGACAAAGAAAATACCGACCAAAATGAAACAAAAGAAAAGACTCTGACTCTGGTGTGATTAGCATCGTCGTCTTCCATCTCCTTCCAAGCCAATCCCGTGACTGCTCCCGAGCTGCCAAAACCTGAGCGCATAACAGGCACTCACCCCCCGAAAACTCGGGGTTAGCAAACCGGAATTTTGCTAGTGCAAGTACATAATATACAAGATATACTGACAGAATAACATAAAAATTCAACCGCCGTGAAGCCTTAACATAAACCATACATTCCCATAATCAACACGAGTAACACTCGCATACACAAGGTGCAAGATAATCACATAGCCATATTCTCTTTACGAAACATAACATCAATAAAATTTTAACCAAGCCCAAGGAGTCGAAAATCCCTTTTGGAAAAAGAAAAAAATAAAATGTTTTGATAAGGTAGTTTGCAACGTTATTGTTGACTCAGCCGTCTGGGTTTTTAAAATCGAAAGGGAATACTTTTGGAAATAATTTCAAAAACTCTCGGTCCTTGACCCAACGTATGGAAAACGATTACACAAAAACCAAGTCAACTTATTTGGGGTTCTCGTCCCAATTTATAGAACACCGTCACAAACGAAATCATTACAACATCTCACCGGGTTCTCAACCCATTCCAAATAACATCATCATGAAATCAATCATCTCAACATTCCACAGGTCCTCGACCCAAAACACGTAATAGCACCACAATACAATCAAAGGTACAAAACTCTCATTCGACATATCCCGCTCAAGACCCCGACATTAACCCTGAGATTTCGTCAAACCACCGTGGTTAACTAACCCTGATACCAACGCTTTAAAAACAATTTGAAACAAGCTTTCAAAAACATGAATTGCGGTCTGTATCAAGACAAATATTAAAAAGTGAGTTGAAAGAATTTGAGATACGAACATCGTTCGGTAACGGGTCTTAGCTATCACTCGAATACCCGTAACCAATAAGCTGCCAGCGCCTCCACCGCACACCTGTGCACCGGCGTTCACTCCACTATGTCGGCCGCTCCTTGAACATGTCACCGCACCGCGTCACTCCCGCAAGAGCCGCCTTGCACGCGCATTAGGTGACACCGGCGTTCACCACCCATATGGAGCCGCACATTGCAACAGTACACCGTGCCGAGTACACCGCCCGCCTCGTAGGTTCCGGATATGACGTTTCTCACAACAAGTATCCACATTGTTCAAACATCAAGCACACGGACAATTGTCACAACAATTTTCAACTCGGTACATCAAGTCACACAATTTCTCCGCCAATCCATATCCACACAAATAAACAATAACACGCACGTTATCAATCAAACTCAATCAACACCGCACATATATCTCTATGTTGCGATTCAACCGAATATATACACATTTATATATATATATATAACCTCACTATATTATATGAATAACTATAGTTCGCCCATCAATCCAAGTTGAGTACGTCAACTAATGGTAAAATTCAACACTCGTCGATCACCGACATAAACATATATATTGATATACGTATATACATACATATATTTAACATGTAACTATATATATAAACACACATATATATATATACACATATATATATACCTCCATATAAACTCATACACTTCGACAACAATGATTTCACGCAGTTACAATTCGTATATCGAGGTACTTGCCTTGGTAATACGACGCGAAGGAGGCGACGAAGGAATAGGTTCCGGTCCGAACAATCCTCTCAAATCCGACCCTAACACAATAATGATATACAATCAATCTCACATCATGAATACGAAGAAATCCCTCCTAGTTCTACCCGTTGGGACAATTTATCGAACACCAAGAGTGCGTAGGGAATTGAAATCGGTTAACGGTGAACTAACGGGATTTCATCCCAACCAAAAACAAGAAAACCAAGGGTCACGAGAGTACTATCAAAATCTAACAACAACATCGGTTAATTCGGATTAAAACACAAGATCACCACCAAACCCTCCCCAAAAATCATACTAGGGTATAAGAGATCTTACCTCTTGAAGATACAAACCCTATAATCCGAAGAACACGTGCTAGATCCACAATCCGAGCTACACGATCGAAGGAAGATGAAGAAAAACACACAATCAAAAGGGTGGATGGAGAAGAATTCCCCCTCTCAACCCTCTCTCTCTCGCGCACGGTGGAAGAAAAGGAGGAAATGAGCGAAACTCGCTGAAAACACCCAGTTATAGCGCTGACCGCATTGTGTGCCGCGGCTCAATAATCAGGCCGCGGCACAGGGCCAAAAATTGCGCCCGGTGGTGGCCGACCGCTCGGTGTGCCGCGGCTCGTTCGGAGTGTGCCGCGGCTCAGACTCGGCATGTGCCGCGGCACTGCCGGACTGTGCCGGGGCACGCGGTACAAGAGGTTTTAGCCGGCAGGTGCCACACGGGTGTGCCGCGGCCCGGACAAGTGTGCCGCGGCACTGACTCGGCTGTGTGCCGCGGCGCACAATCCTTGTGCCGCGGCACACGGTACAGCCTGCTCGGCCAACAACTGGGTAGTATGTGTGCCGCGGCGCACAATCCTTGTGCCGCGGCTCACACCCCCCCTCGGGTCCCAAAATGACGAAAAAATATCCGGAAAGAGAATAAAAGCAATAGGAATCGATATTTGGGCAACAATAACACGAAATGGAAGTACGGAACCCCAAAACGATCTGAGGTACACAACCAAGGTCGAACAAGGAACAAATTCCCTAAATTTCTAGGAAGTTACAAAAACGGCCCAAACATCCGAAAATCACGATACAACGTCGGATTAACAATCCGAAACTCACAACATGTTCTACTCAATCATACGAACTCATGGAAGTAAGAAAATGACGAAATCGAACGAGTTTAACGAGAATCAAATGCACATGAGACAAAATATAACACAAGATGAAATTACGTAAAAACATCATCGAGACCCGTCTAAGCGGAGAAACTCCAAGAACAAAATAGGTTCAGAATTCCAAAACAGTGTCAAGCGAGTTGTCGAAACGGACCTCCGCCGGAAAATGAAAATTACCGGAAATCGAATTTGCGGGTATTACATTCTACCCTCCTTAAAAGAAGTTTCGTCCGGAAACTTAAAATAGAGTGCGGCGGAACAGTCAAGGAAATCACTGCTTGCTCAAATTTCAATTCATCACGAGCAAAGCGCGAATGCAAGGTTCCGTAAATACGATGAACCGACCTAGCGAGCATCCCAGACGTGAGTCGAGGCGATAAAAATGTATGGGAACACGATAAGTTGAGGTGGAGGAGTATGAATTTGGATACCAAAACTCCCAGAGGGAAGAAAATCACAAAATAGTTCAGACGTCCCGAAAATCATGTTTCATTTCAACCAACCGCATCCAAGTTCATAATACATTCGGAAATGTTAATTGCTCGCGAGGAATATTAGCTTCAACAAAATTTCGCAAGAATCAAGCTCGAGATGTGGAAAGACCACAATAATTCACGGAGTCTAACAACACGGTTACAAATTCGTTCGAGAACGGTAGGCTAAGTACAACAGGTAGTTTAAAAATTTATCGAGAGGGTCATAGATGAAGTACCAAAGAATGAAAGTCACCCAACACCGAAAATACTATGAAGAGTACGGGTAGTACATTTCCCCATACTAAGAAAACATTTCGATCCCGAACTTAGAAAGCAAGAGTTGGTAACATAGAGCAATGAAATGAAGAACGATCAAAGTCACGATTGTCCAAAACAAAGAACGATTAGGGCATATTACAAAATATTCATCCTCCCATGTTAGGTTCTTCAGGAGGAAACATAGGGTTTCGGGACATTCTCCAGTCACTTGCTCTGCTCGCCAATAGGGTAGCATTCTTTGCCAGTTCAGAAATTATCTCACAATGCTTCTCCCGATGACCTTCACACCCGCACCGGTAACAAGTCAAGAGTGGAAAGGGACAATTTGCACGAACATGTCCCTGACGATTGCAGTTGAAGCACCCTCCCTTCTTACCGAGAGTCACCGATGCTGGCTTGGGATTCCAAGCGCTCACTCCCGATCGCGAAGACGACGCGTTCGAACGACGTGGGGGTTTGGGAGCCTTAGGCTCTTCACCGCCCAAAAACTTCCCAGATATCCTCGGTCTCTTGGCTTCGCTCGTGGGCTCGACCACTGAGGAGATTTCATAGGATATCGATTGATCTAGATACTCCTTCACCGTAGCATGGATCGTGGTCGTACGAACCACCTTGCCGCTTCCATTTCCATCATCACGTCCACGTCCGCCGAGGCTTGACATACTAATACGGATAACACCGATCAACAATATTAGTTTATCAGTCGTACAATATACCATAATTATCAACCCGAGTTTTAGTTAGCATCCTTAGAATAACGGTACTATCGTAAAGCATAAAGTTTTATGAAGTCAATTTCGAGTTCCTCGACGAGGACGGTCATTATATGTATGCACTTAATGAAAACAAATTTTGGAAAAAGAGGGCTAGTCACGTTGCGCCCAAGACTTGTAAACACTGTCTTTTATTTCGGAAGAGGAAGTTTATATAACGACTCTAAAAATTATTTTCGAGTGATGTATAAAAGAAAAAAAATTGAAAATAATTTCGTAACTAATTTGAAATATTTCAAGAATGTTGAGTCCCAAATACCACAATTTTGAAAATCTTTCCTCTTCTTCCAAACTGTTTATTTGAGAGAATTTTCCACCGAGATACGTGACCATTTAACATGACGATATTAAATCATGGCTTCACACAATGTTAGGAAATTTCAAAGCATCACTTTAAAATATTCGAGATACTACAGTCCGTGGGCCCGTGCGGAACCTACTGTGCTAAAAATCATTTAAAAAAATGTTCAAAATGCCAAAAAGGCCGATGTCGGTAATATTCTCAAATACTCACAAAAGTCATTTATAAAACATCAAATACCGTCATAAGAATACTATCAAAACATGCAAGACCAAAATATCAAAACTCGGTTTGCAAGATAATAAAAGCCATCTTAAAATACTCATGCGGTGGATAAAATTGTCATTCGTAAATTCATTCTAATAAAGTACCGAAACAGATAAACATGTTCGACTTCCATGTAATATCCTAAAACGATAATATCACCAACAAGTTCCAATTCCTAGTTCACATTAAGCATATTAGCACAATGTAATCAAATACGTGTATAAGGGAACTTACGATCGGGAGGCTTACCATCACGGATTGCCGGAAGATGATGTCGGAACCACGATACTAATCACAACTCTGATGCACGCGACTTACACAAGACATGGACTTGACCCAACGGCCTAGGTTTTTCGCAAACCTAAGCTCTGATACCATAAATGTAACACCCCCAGAATATGACCGGGAATGCCACACGCCGTAGACCCTTATCGCAAGGATCTACCAGGCAAAACTCCAAAAGACTACTCGATGATTGACCGACCGGGGTCAAAATTAAATAGAAAACAGACCGACAAGGTCATAAACCAATTCAGAAACTAACGACATTCATATTACAATGACCACAATAAACTTGAACATAGAAAAGAATGACAACTCAATTTAAAAAAATCGATAACTACACCCATGCAAGGGTGAATACTCAAACGACAAAGAAAATACCGACCAAAATGAAACAAAAGAAAAGACTCTGACTCTGGTGTGATTAGCATCGTCGTCTTCCATCTCCTTCCAAGCCAATCCCGTGACTGCTCCCGAGCTGCCAAAACCTGAGCGCATAATAGGCACCCACCCCGAAAACTCGGGGTTAGCAACCGGAATTTTGCTAGTGCAAGTACATAATATACAAGATATACTGACAAGAACAACATAAAAATTCAACCGCCGTGAAGCCTTAACATAAACCATACATTCCCATAATCAACACGAGTAACACTCGCATACACAAGGTGCAAGATAATCACATAGCCATATTCTCTTTACGAAACATAACATCAATAAAATTTTAACCAAGCCCAAGGAGTCGAAAATCCCTTTTGGAAAAAGAAAAAATAAAATGTTTTGATAAGGTAGTTTGCAACGTTATTGTTGACTCAGCCGTCTGGGGTTTTTAAAATCGAAAGGGAATACTTTTGGAAATAATTTCAAAACTCTCGGGTCCTTGACCCAACGTATGGAAAACGATTACACAAAAACCAAGTCAACTTATTTGGGGTTCTCGTCCCAATTTATAGAACACCGTCACAAACGAAATCATTACAACATCTCACCGGTTCTCAACCCATTCCAAATAACATCATCATGAAATCAATCATCTCAACATTCCACAGGTCCTCGACCCAAAACACGAATAGCACCACAATACAATCAAAGGTACAAAACTCTCATTCGACATATCCCGCTCAAGACCCCGACATTAACCCTGAGATTTCACAAACCTCCGTGGTTAACTAACCCCGATACCAACGCTTTAAAAACAATTTGAAACAAGCTTTCAAAAACATGAATTGCGGTCTGTATCAAGACAAATATTAAAAAGTGAGTTGAAAGAATTTGAGATACGAACATCGTTCGTAACGGGTCTTAGCTATCACTCGAATACCGTAACCAATAAGCTGCCCGGGCGCCTCCACGCACACACTGCACCGGCGTTCACTCCACTATGTCGGCCGCTCCTTGAACATGTCACCGCACCGGCGTCACTCCCGCAAGAGCCGCCCCTTGCACGCGCATTAGGTGACACCGGCGTTCACCACCCATATGGAGCCGCACATTGCAGCGTACACCAGGCCGGAGTACACCGCCCCGCCCTCAGAGGTTCCCGGATATGACGTTTCTCACAACAAGTATCCACATTGTTCAAACATCAAGCACACGGACAATTGTCACAACAATTTTCAACTCGGTACATCAAGTCACACAATTTCTCCGCCAATCCATATCCACACAAATAAACAATAATACGCACGTTATCAATCAAACTCAATCAACACCGCACATATATCTCTATGTTGCGATTCAACCGAATATATACACATTTATATATATATATATATATATAAATATATAACCTCACTATATTATATGAATAACTATAGTTCGCCCATCAATCCAAGTTGAGTACGTCAACTAATGGTAGAATTCAACACTCGTCGATCACCGACATAAACATATATATTAATATACGTATATACATACATATATTTAACATGTAACTATATATATAAACACACACATATATATATATATATATACACATATATATATATATACCTCCATATAAACTCATACACTTCGACAACAATGATTTCACGCAGTTACAATTCGTATATCGAGGTACTTGCCGTGGTAATACGACGCGAAGGAGGCGATGAAGGAATAGGTTCCGGTCCGAACAATCCTCTCAAATCCGACCCTAACACAATAATGATATACAATCAATCTCACATCATGAATACGAAGAAATCCCTCCTAGTTCTACCCGTTGGGACAATTTATCGAACACCAAGAGTGCGTAGGGAATTGAAATCGGTTAACGGTGAACTAACGGGATTTCATCCCAACCAAAAACAAGAAAACCAAGGGTCACGAGAGTACTATCAAAATCTAACAACAACATCGGTTAATTCGGATTAAAACACAAGATCACCACCAAACCCTCCCCAAAAATCATACTAGGGTATAAGAGATCTTACCTCTTGAAGATACAAACCCTATAATCCGAAGAACACGTGCTAGATCCACAATCCGAGCTACACGATCGAAGGAAGATGAAGAAAAACACACAATCAAAAGGGTGGATGGAGAAGAAATCCCCCTCTCAACCCTCTCTCTCTCGCGCACGGTGGAAGAAAAGGAGGAAATGAGCGAAACTCGCTGAAAACACCCAGTTATAGCGCTGACCGCATTGTGTGCCGCGGCACAGGGCCAAAAATTGCGCCCAGTGGTCGGCTAACCGCTCGATGTGCCGTGGCTCATTCGGAGTGTGCCGCGGCTCAGACTCGGCATGTGCCGCGGCCTTTGCCGGATCTTGCCGGCACGCAGACAGAGGTTTTAGCCGGCAGTGCCACACGGTGTGCCGCGGCCGGACAAGTGTGCCGCGGCACTCGACTGTGTGCCGCGGCGCACAATCCTTGTGCCGCGGCACACGCAGTGCAACTGCTCGGCCAACAATCGGGTAGTATGTGTGCCGCGCGCACAATCCTTGTGCCGCGGCTCACACCCCCTCGGGTCCCAAAATGACGAAAAAGATCCTAAAGAGAATAAAAGCAATAGGAATCGATATTTGGGCAACAATAACACGATATGGAAGTACGGAACCCCAAAACGATCTGAGGTACACAACCAAGGTCGAACAAGGAACAAATTCCCTAAATTTCTAGGAAGTTACAAAAACGGCCCAAACATCCGAAAATCACGATACAACGTCGGATTAACAATCCGAAACTCACAACATGTTCTACTCAATCATACGAACTCATGGAAGTAAGAAAATGACGAAATCGAACGAGTTTAACGAGAATCAAATGCACATGAGACAAAATATAACACAAGATGAAATTACGTAAAAACATCATCGAGACCCGTCTAAGCGGAGAAACTCCAAGAACAAAATAGGTTCATAATTCCAAAACAGTGTCAAGCGAGTTGTCGAAACGGACCTCCGCCGGAAAATGAAAATTACCGGAAATCGAATTTGCGGGTATTACAATATTTTCCTGCAAGACAAATCCTAGCAAAATATTCCAAAAAATCATACTATACGAATATTTAATTGTTAGCATATTAATCACCAGATTAATTAAATTGAATAGAACCTAAAGACCGGCTCTGATACCAATTGTTGGAATATAAAATGCAGCGGAAGCAAGTTGGTGGGAATAATTTAATAAAAGGTTTTATAAACTAACCAACAGAAAAACCGGATCTATTTAGACTTGTCAACTAATTAACTAAACAGATTAATAAACAATTAAATAAACATATTTACACATGGGAGTCGGTAATTTTTACCTTTGACGCGAAGTGGTAGGAAATCCCCTTTTGATCGATTTATGTCCTCTTCGTGTTCCTCTCCGATCTTCTTGTATTTCTACCTCTAAATCTTCTAGAGTATATCCCGCCTACGTCCAGATGTCGTGTGGGCAACAATCTACCGGACTAAACTTGGACTGCAAGGGGAATCGGCCGAACCACTATATTTCCAAGAAATTTCTTACAAGTTTTTCCTCTCTATTTTTCTGAATATTTATGTATTTTAGAAAAATATTGTGTTAGCTAAATTGTGGAATCAAAGACACAAGTCAAGATCCACAATTAAACACAAAGAGAAAAAATCGAAATTCTTGAGCAATAATCAATTGAAAATCGGCCAACCCATGCTCCATATTTATAGGTGTTTTTAGGGGTGGGCACGGTCCGGGACGGTTCGGGATTGGGCCGGTCCCGGTCCCGGTCCCGATTAATATAAGCGGTCCGGGACCGGTCCGGGACAAGGGTGCTTCCCGTTTTGTTCCGGTATTTTCGGGACCGGAACGGTTTCGGGACGGTCCGGGACAAAACGGGACATTTTTTTGGTAAATATAAATAATAAAAAATATATTTAGAAAATATTTTTTTTATATTTTTGGATATTTATTTGCAAATTTATAATCAAAATTTTACAAATTATGCATTATTTATCAATAATTTAGTAAAATTTAGGTATATTTGGATATTTAATTTATGGGATAAAAGTTAATTTACAAATTAAAATCTCATAAATCTAATATTAATTTTAAAAAATCCATATTTCGGGACAAACGGGACAGGACGAGACAAAAATCACCTATCCCGCTCCTGTACCATTTTCGATCGGTTCGGGACCGGTTCGGGACAAAATTTGTCCGTCCCAAATGGTCCAGGACACTTTTGGAACGGGACCGGAATGGTTCAGTTCGGCCAAACGGGAACAGGAATTTGTGCCCACCCTAGGTTTTTTGGGCTACTCTAGGGACCTGATTAGTGCATAATTGATCTAAAATTCATATACAAAATATTCATTTTTCCGGGCATACTTGTACTGATTTGTGATTAAAAATATATATTTTACAGATATGTCCAAACATGAGCTAAAAATGGTTATTTTCTGATTCGACATGAAGCATCAAAAGGACGGAAAACAAGATCAAATCAACGACGGAATTTTTCAAGGCAAAAGCGACCTACAACACGGCGCAAAACATGCAGTGTTATGTAGGCCCGTTCACATACGGCGCAACAAGAGCCGTGTCTTGGGTTGTTTCACACACGACCGGCATTTAGCGCCGTGTCCTCAGCGTATTCGGAAGAGACAGTCACCACAAAGCTGCGCACAACACGGGCAAATCGCCTTTTTCATCGCCGTTTTTCAGATGCCATAAAATTAGTCCACTTTTGACCAACTTGTGAACTCAACCACAAGATATTTTTGGTCAAAAATCTGAAAATTCAAAGACATGGGTGAAGTGTGAACAAAGAATTAAAAAATGATATTACAATAGATATTTTGAATTAAATAATCAATTGTATTCTTGAAAATCACCTATAAAGGACATCTTCATCCATTGCAAAATCACCAATTACCAATTCTCAAAATCATCTTCTTGCTAAGAAATACTCCTTTCTTTTAGCAATATATTTTCCTTAGAACTTTCAATTTTAGTTTGTATTTTATTTTGGTTTGAAGTTTTCTTTCATTTAGTTTGTAATTGAAAAGTGCTTGATCAATAAGCACTTAGTATTTTACTTTCAATTTTTGTAAGCTTGTAACCTTTAAACAAGTTTGAAGTTATATTTTGAAGTTTGTTTCTTGCACTTTGATTCATCATATTCAAGTAAGTTTTATCTATTGTCATTAAGTTCTAGTAATTAAAAGTTTCTATATATATATTATATATATCAATTATTTCTATTATAATTTTAGTTTGTATAAACCAATGAGTAGCTAATCTTTCTTCCTAGGGGAAGGGGGATTTCTATTAGGTTATATATTGAGTATTTGATTGATTTAAACTATTTTTAGGACTAATTGGTTTAAATGGAGATTGATCATATCCTATTTTTACTAATGAAACCTTCTTGATTGATTGTTGAGTGAATTGGAAACATATCTTTTCAATCTATCAAATGTTAATCTTGTTATCAACATCTTAAGATTGCGAAAGTGGTTAAGATATCTTTGATTACGAAAGTACGGAGGTGAAAAGTTGATTACTCGATGAACGATCGTTTATCCTAAAAATAGTCAAGTTAGAGAAATGAAAGGACTAATTGGTTTAAATAGAGATTGATCATATCCTATTTCTACTAGTGAAACCTCCTTGATTGATTGTTAAGTGTATTGGAAACACATCTTTTCAATCTATCAAGTGTTAATCTTGTTATCAACATCTTAAAAAAGTAGCGTGATTAAGACATCTTTGATTACGAAAGTACGGAGGTGAAAAGTTGATTACTCGATAAACATTCGTTTTTTCTTTTATATCCGTATAAATCAATTCCGATACTTAATTAAAAAACCTAATTTAATGAACCCGTATTCCCCTAGATTTTATAAATTCCCAACTCATTTTAATTCTATTCATTTTCACTAGTTATAAATAGTCTAGTATAAATAGTCTTAATATAAATAGTCTTAATAAAAATAGTCTAGTATAAATAGTCTAGTATAAATAGTCTTAATATAAATAGTCTAGTTAAAAATAGTCTTATATAAAATAGTCTTATATAAAATAGTCTTATATAAGATCAAATTTTTGAGGATAAGTTTTATATAAGACTATTTTATATAAGACTATTTTATATAAGACTATTTTATATAAGACTATTTTTAACTAGACTATTTATATTAAGACTATTTATACTAGACTATTTATACTAGACTATTTTTATTAAGACTATTTATATTAAGACTATTTATACTAGACTATTTATAACTAGTGAAAATGAATAGAATTAAAATGAGTTGGGAATTTATAAAATCTAGGGGAATACGGGTTCATTAAATTAGGTTTTTAATTAAGTATCGGAATTGATTTATACGGATATAAAAGAAAAAACGAATGTTTATCGAGTAATCAACTTTTCACCTCCGTACTTTCGTAATCAAAGATGTCTTAATCGCTACTTTTTAAGTTGTTGATAACAAGATTAACACTTGATAGATTGAAAAGATGTGTTTCCAATACACTTAACAATCAATCAAGGAGGTTTCACTAGTAGAAATAGGATATGATCAATCTCTATTTAAACCAATTAGTCCTTTCATTTCTCTAACTTGACTATTTTTAGGATAAACGATCGTTCATCGAGTAATCAACTTTTCACCTCCGTACTTTCGTAATCAAAGATATCTTAACCACTTTCGCAATCTTAAGATGTTGATAACAAGATTAACATTTGATAGATTGAAAAGATATGTTTCCAATTCACTCAACAATCAATCAAGAAGGTTTCATTAGTAAAAATAGGATATGATCAATCTCCATTTAAACCAATTAGTCCTAAAAATAGTTTAAAACAATCAAATACACAATATATACCCTACTAGAAATCCCCTTCCCCAAGGAAGAAAGATTAGCTACTCATTGTTTTATACAAACTAAAATTATAATAGAAATAATTGATATATATAATATATATATAGAAACTTTTAATTACTAGAACTTAATGACAATAGATAAAACTTACTTGAATATGATGAATCAAAGTGCAAGAAACAAACTTCAAAATATAACTTCAAACTTGTTTAAAGGTTACAAGCTTACAAAAATTGAAAGTAAAATACTAAGTGCTTATTGATCAAGCACTTTTCAATTACAAACTAAATGAAAGAAAAACTTCAAACCAAAAATAAAATACAAACTAAAATTGAAAGTTCTAAGGAAAATATATTGCTAAAAGAAAGGAGTATTTCTTAGCAAGAAGATGATTTTGAGAATTGGTAATTGGTGATTTTGCAATGGATGAAGATGTCCTTTTATAGGTGATTTTCAAGAATACAATTGATTATTTAATTCAAAATATCTATTGTAATATCATTTTTTTAATTCTTTGTTCACACTTCACCCATGTCTTTGAATTTTCAGATTTTTGACCAAAAAAATATCTTGTGGTTGAGTTCACAAGTTGGTCAAAAGTGGACTAATTTTACATGGCATCTGCTGAAAAACGGCGATGAAAAAAGGCCCAGTTTGCCCCGTGTTGTGCGCAGTTTTGTGGTGACTCGGTCTCTTCCGGAATACGCGCGAGGACACGGCGCTAAATGCCGGTCGTGTGTGAAACAACCCAAGACACGGCTCTTGTTGCGCCAGATGTGAACGGCCTACATAACACGGCATCGCTTGCGCCGTGTTGTAGGTCGTTTTGCCTTGAAAATTCCGTCGCTGGATTTGATCTTGTTTTCCGTCCTTTTGATGCTTCATGTCGATCAGAAATAACCATTTTTAGCTCATGTTTGGACATATCTGTAAAATATATATTTTTAATCACAAATCAGTACAAGTATGCCCGGAAAAATGAATATTTTGTATATGAATTTTAGATCAATTATGCATTAATCAAATACCACACACTTAAATTCTTGCTAGTCCCGAGCAAGACTCTTTATTAATCACACACAAAATAAAAATTAAAATAAGACATAAAAAAAATAAAAAATAATACACACAAATTTAAGAAAAATAATTATATATAAAGATAAAAAGAGATCAAAATGCCATTAATACACAATAACCAACTTTATACAGTAGATAGAAAATGAATCAAGATTCAAAATAAATCTACTAACGATTTTGAAGTTAAAACACGGTTTTTATTTTTGTAATTCCAAAATGCAAGGTTTCCCCCCCTAAAGGTTGATTATTTCTTTCCCACTCGTGACTTCACACGACTCCCTTTAATGGTTGCTCTCGATCACTCGTTTATTTTTCGACTCAATATGAAGAAGAATTTCATCAGCGTCATCAAATATTGTGATTTTCACAAAATTGAGTGTATTGAAATTCACCGCTAATTAATTCAAATCGCTCATAAACTACATCCCTTTTAGTGATAGCTTTCACACCGTTATTTGCTAACGTGTAGCTCTTTTCACTAACACAATTTCTATCTCATTATTTTTCTTTCGTAAAAGGTGATAGCTTTCACACCGTTATTTGCTAACGTGTAGCTCTTTTCACCAATTTTTACGAGACGGCGACTACGCACCAACAATGGTTAGTCCTTTATTTTTCGCAAAATTTAAGACTTCCAAAATTAGGCAGCTGTTGCTGCTCAACACTTCTCCTTTTCGTCATTTATTTTTTTAGGTGATAGCTTTCACACCGTTATTTGCTAACGTGTAGCTCTTTTCACCAATGACTCCTATTTTTTTTTAGGGAATAGAATGTTTGCAGAAAATCATTTATTAGTTAAGCATGAAAAATCAAAAACTCCACAAATTAAGTAAATTTCAGTTCTATTTTTCATCAACCGACTGATTCTTCTTTTCTCAAGGTAACGAATGACTCGATTTTATATGATAACTACAAGGTTTGGAAAGAGAGATTAAGGCTCAAAATTTTTGGAATATACAATTTTTTACCGGTTAAAATAATTTTAGAAGCTTGTATATAGTTAATTTATTGGTGTTTATGGCCAGATCTAGAAATCTCACAAATCAAAATACTATATATATATATATATATATACTAAAAAAAAAATTTAAGGCAAATAAAAACACACCAAAATACTAACACACTAAAACATACTACAACAAACCACACCAAAATTACAACACACCAAAATACTAAAACAAACCACCCCCAAACTTGAAAATAAAACTGTCCTCAGTTTATAAAAAATAAAAATCAATGCAGAAAAGCAGAATACTCCCTGTTAAGAAAGTTGATGTCTGAGCCTAACGCCTTTTAGAATCTGCAAGAGAATAAATATACGAGGCACATACAAAAGAAAATAAAATATACTCGTAAGTATAACATAATTTTTAGATGCGCATCAAGAAAGTCCGAAGAGTCGCCTTACGCTGCCATCAAAGTTTTTATAAAACCAAAACACGAAATAAAAATTACAGCAATACATAAATCGTGAATAGATGCGCGTCAAGAGATCAAGAAGAAACTCCTTAAGCTGCCATCATTTAGCACGACTATTACACACGACAGGAAGTAAAAATACAAGAGGTCCGTCATGGGTTATCAAAGGGAGAGGAATGAATCCACTTTTCGTTTTCTCACTGTAAAATCTTCTACCCAGACAATTTTAGCTAGAGCTGGATCTGGTTGAGGAACAAATTCATTGAGTTTTTTGATAAGTTCTTCTGGTGTTGTTGCAACGACTATGAATCGTTTTGCACGCTCGGAAATAAAGCCCTTTTCGGCAGAGTAGTCGATGAAAGACAGTAAACCATCAAAGAAACCATTGACATTAAGCACTCCTATTGGTTTTTGATGAACATTTAGCTGGGCTCTGGTAACCACATGAAAAAGTTCCTCAAGGGTGCCAAAACCACCGGGAAGGGCGATAAAGGCGCCAGAATTATTTATCATGTGAGTTATGCGATCTTGCATATTCACAGATCTAAACTCATCTCCAATAGTTGACCCGGTGATTTTACTTTCAGCCAGAGGTTTTGGGATTACTCCCAATACTCTTACTCCTTCCATATAGGCGAAGCAGCACTCGTCCCATTAATCCTAGACTTCCTCCTCCGTAAACTACATGAATGCATTTTCTCCTAAGGTACGACCCAAGTCGTGGGCCGCTTCATGAAGCATGCCTCTTTTCCAGAACTAGATCCACCAAAAATGCAGATGTGTAAAATTTTTTTGTGGAAGATGATGACTCCATTTTTGAAAAGAATTTTTTAGAGAGAAAAAGAGAAAAGTACAAGTTTGAGGGATGAATAAAAGAAACAAGCACAAAGGTTATTTATAGAAGAAAAATGAGGAAAAATTGCTTAACAAGTTTGTGATTGCGTTGATTGCGCTTCAACTACTCAATAGAATAATGAATGCATTTATCGCGTATCACATTTTTTATTCGTAAAATCTCACCACACGACAAAAATAAAAGATACTTACGCGTATGTACGGTAGTTGTGATTGTGGCTCACATCTTCCTCTGATTTTACGTTCGAACGGCCTAAACGCCTTCTATGAGTGGGAGAAGCTTCCCATCCAATTTTCTTACAAATTGGCAAACAGGTCTTTTAACGCCGATTCCCAAGACGTTGTTCATATTCTGGTTTGAATTTATTCCACAAACATTGAATTCCGTAATACACAAGTCCACTAGGATGCGTGTCAAGAGAAATTTCGATATTATCTAAATTCTCCTTATTCAGACCATCATTGATGAACTGAATTTTATCTTCTCTGTTTGTAGATGGAATTCCTAAAGATCGACATTTTGCATTACAGTTCCATCTAGCACATTTATAGCAAACGGCTAGAATCTTTGCTCGTCGTTTCTTGGCATATGAACTTTTTCCAAGCCCTCGTAAGAATCTAGTTGGTGTTTCTGTGAATTCACCTTCTATTCTTACTTTGGCTTCGATAATGAATCTTATGTCAAAAGGTATGCTTTTATTCGTAAGCAACCTCATCCTTTCAAGCCTTGTCTTGTAAAATTTTTAAAATTGCATTTTTGCTTAGAAAGGGAAATCTTTTTTCAATTTTAAACAATGTTTCATCCATGACCAAAAAAATTAAAATGAAAAACGATAAAATATCTACAAATATCAGTTGTTGTGGGAAACTGAAAAATCCGACTTTAATAGTCACGGAGTACCGTTATCCGCCACTTGACCGGACAGAAAAATTATATTTGGCCTAAAACAATCCCCGGCAACGGCGCCAAAATTTGATCGGTCAAAAACTTATCCTAAAAATAGGAGTTCTTGAGTCGCTCGCAAATATATACGAGGTAGAAGTAGTTTGTGGTAAGTTCTACCAAGGTCTTTTCTCTCGAGGATTGTCCAACAGGGCTTCGTATAATATTTTGTATAGATTGCAAGAAGTAAATACTAATATACTAAAATATATTTTTTTGGTTTTTTAACTAAATTAAAATGCACTATATTTTAAACCAAACTATTTTATATAAGACTATTTTATATAAGACTATTTTATATAAGACTATTTTTAACTAGACTATTTATATTAAGACTATTTATACTAGACTATTTATACTAGACTATTTTTATTAAGACTATTTATATTAAGACTATTTATACTAGACTATTTATAACTAGTGAAAATGAATAGAATTAAAATGAGTTGGGAATTTATAAAATCTAGGGGAATACGGGTTCATTAAATTAGGTTTTTTAATTAAGTATCGGAATTGATTTATACGGATATAAAAGAAAAAACGAATGTTTATCGAGTAATCAACTTTTCACCTCCGTACTTTCGTAATCAAAGATGTCTTAATCGCTGTCACTTTTTTAAGATGTTGATAACAAGATTAACACTTGATAGATTGAAAAGATGTGTTTCCAATACACTTAACAATCAATCAAGGAGGTTTCACTAGTAGAAATAGGATATGATCAATCTCTATTTAAACCAATTAGTCCTTTCATTTCTCTAACTTGACTATTTTTAGGATAAACGATCGTTCATCGAGTAATCAACTTTTCACCTCCGTACTTTCGTAATCAAAGATGTCTTAACCACTTTCGCAATCTTAAGATGTTGATAACAAGATTAACATTTGATAGATTGAAAAGATATGTTTCCAATTCACTCAACAATCAATCAAGAAGGTTTCATTAGTAAAAATAGGATATGATCAATCTCCATTTAAACCAATTAGTCCTAAAAATAGTTTAAATCAATCAAATACTCAATATATAACCTAATAGAAATCCCCCTTCCCCTAGGAAGAAAGATTAGCTACTCATTGGTTTATACAAACTAAAATTATAATAGAAATAATTGATATATATAATATATATATAGAAACTTTTAATTACTAGAACTTAATGACAATAGATAAAACTTACTTGAATATGATGAATCAAAGTGCAAGAAACAAACTTCAAAATATAACTTCAAACTTGTTTAAAGGTTACAAGCTTACAAAAATTGAAAGTAAAATACTAAGTGCTTATTGATCAAGCACTTTTCAATTACAAACTAAATGAAAGAAAAACTTCAAACCAAAAATAAAATACAAACTAAAATTGAAAGTTCTAAGGAAAATATATTGCTAAAAGAAAGGAGTATTTCTTAGCAAGAAGATGATTTTGAGAATTGGTAATTGGTGATTTTGCAATGGATGAAGATGTCCTTTTATAGGTGATTTTCAAGAATACAATTGATTATTTAATTCAAAATATCTATTGTAATATCATTTTTTTAATTCTTTGTTCACACTTCACCCATGTCTTTGAATTTTCAGATTTTTGACCAAAAAAATATCTTGTGGTTGAGTTCACAAGTTGGTCAAAAGTGGACTAATTTTACATGGCATCTGCTGAAAAACGGCGATGAAAAAAGGCCCAGTTTGCCCCGTGTTGTGCGCAGTTTTGTGGTGACTCGGTCTCTTCCGGAATACGCGCGAGGACACGGCGCTAAATGCCGGTCGTGTGTGAAACAACCCAAGACACGGCTCTTGTTGCGCCGTATGTGAAACGGCCTACATAACACGGTACTGTTTGCGCCGTGTTGTAGGTCGTTTTGCCTTGAAAAATTCCCGTCGTTGGATTTGATCTTGTTTTCCGTCCTTTTTGATGCTTCATGTCAGTAATCTGTAAAATAACCATTTTTAGCTCATGTTTGGACATATCTGTAAAATATATATTTTTAATCACAAATCAGTACAAGTATGCCCGGAAAAATGAATATTTTGTATATGAATTTTAGATCAATTATGCACTAATCAGGACCTTAAGGAGGATATGGTAAGGACTCTTACTAGATATCTTCGTCCCATATTAGGACTCTTCCTAATATTAAGACTCTATTAATATCAACTTAGTCCACTAATAAGTTAATATTGCATTTCCTATCAAAATCCCAAATTACGAAATTGGGCTCCTTTTTGAATTAATCATCTCCCGTGTTTAAGATATTCCATGTCCATTAATTAATTTAAGCTACTGACAGCCTTTAATTAATTAATATATTATACATGAGTATACCACTCGACCTTTATTATTATATCGGAAAATTAATTCCACCTGCAGGGTTTAATATAATAATCCTTTCGAGTGCCTCAAGGGACATGATCAACCCGACTGGTCGGGACACGATTTCTAGCTATAATATTAATTATCATATAAATAATAATATTGCCCAAAATATCGAGCATATTGAGTCAATCATTGTGGCTCTCACCCATGATAAATCAAAACAATAAATATTAAATATATATAATTAAATATTAATCACTAGAATTAAGAAATAATAATTATCCGATATGTACGTTCTTCTTATCGTCAGTACAGAAGAATCTATCTCACCTCGATCCTGTTCAACGTATACCGAATACGCTAATATATGCTAATGGTCAAGACCAATCTCAAGCATATACAACAACCTCTCACATAACGGTCTAATGTTATATAGGTTGTGAACTAAATATTACTATATAAGGAACCGATAATGTGATCTTCTGTGTGACACGACACACCACATTATCTACAATATAAAGTAATTTAGACTACATTTGCATAACCATAGCGTGAATAAATATGCAAAACATGTGATAAATGAATTAAATATTCTCATAGATAAAGACCGAGAAATTAGGTAATACAAGCATAAAGTATGCTTTGACGTATACAACCCTAACAACCACAACTCGGAGTTAACACCCTAACAAAAGTTCGAACATCCTGCATACATTTCCGGTCCGCAAACACGAATGATAGGTCTTAAAAATGAAAACCACCTTTTTGAGAACAATTTGGAACCACCAGTAGATCTTGAGTATCACCTTACAAAAAGTTGAACAAACATCATTGTCGAGACTTTGAAAACCATCTTGCGTTTGAACAAAAATGAGGACACTTTTCTTTTAGTGAAAAACTTTCAGAAATATTCGACCCTCGGGTTTAAGCAAAGCATTTCTAAATAATTGAAAATATCTCAAAATATTTTGGTCTTCAACTGGAATAATTTTGAAACATATTGCGGCACTGGAAGGCACATTGAAAGTATCGCGAGAAAATAATTTATTTTAAAAGTACGTCTCGAAATTTATTTTCTAAGATACTCAAGGTTTTCGAAAATCTATTAGGCGACATGACTCAGTCAAACAAAATCCGACGAGACAAAAACTCAACAGACACCCTAGGTTTCCACAACCTAAGCTTTGATACCATTTATGTAACACCACCAACCCACTCAGGGATATTACACGTCGTAGACCCCTTTTCATGAGGATCTATCAGGCTATACCTTACAAAACGACCAAATGCTTGCCTGGACAAGGTCGAACAATAAAATAATAGACCGTTGAGGTCACTTACACATGAATACACAGACCGATGAGGTCACACAACTCAATCAACAAAACTGACTTATACAACATTACCCACACAGGGGTCGAATCACAATACAGTGGAAGACTGGAATCAACTCTGACAATACAACCAAACTCTACCAACTCTCATCTCTTGATTAGTATCGCAGCTCGTCATCCTCCTGTGCCAATCCTGTGATTGCTCCCCTGAACCTGCATGTACCTGGACGCAAAACAGACATCCACCCCCCGTTTACTCGGGGGTTAGTAAAACTCCACTGTTTTACTAGTGCAAGTATAATACGATATGAAATGCAACAAGTAAATAGCAACCACGAATTTACCACGGGGATCAAATATCAAAATATTCCCGAGAAGTTTTAGAATTTCGAACTGCAACAAGCAATATTTGAAAGGGAACTCATTAGCTCGGGGATTTTTAAAGTAGAAAATTTTCTTGGACCTCAACTCCCGATTTACAAAACCTTTTCGAAAACCTTAGAGCCTCAGCCCGTTTCTCATTTCAAAACACACTAGTTAAGATATCATTATGAGTCTGTGACCCACGTTCTAAAATGTTATCCAAACAATAATTGTTCCACAATCACTGTTCGTACACATCATGTACCGAACTCCGGAGGCCTTGATGGACCTTACCCAGACTACTCACGTTGTTCGAACACCTCATGTACCGAACCCCAGAGGCCTCGACGGACCCTACCTGGATTACAAACGTTGTTTGTACACATCATGTACTGAACTCCAGAGGCCCCGACGGACCTACCCGGATTATATACACTGTTCGTACACATCATGTATCGAACTCCAGAGGCCTCGTCAGGCCCTTACCTGGAACACACGCATGACACGACACAACTTATATTGATCAACTCACACATCACCACATACAACACACATAATTATCATTACGTCACCTCAATCAACAATAACACCATAATACATATTAAGGTATGAAATCAACCGATATAAATATCATCACCATCACGAACACTTAGCCATGATCAATCACGCAAGACACAAATCATGGGATTAGCACAACCAACACAATTTCCATGATGTTAGCTAGGTGAAGATATTATCACTATTATCAACCATTCACGATTATAAAATCACATGAAACATATTCACGAAGGTAAACCAAATCATCATAAACTTAGCACGAAGTCTCTATTCACAAGACACAAATCATATAGCAAGATACTTGCCTCATTAACCGCTATCGAACACTCCGAAGAACACGGTTCAACCGGGAAGCTCAGACCCCGAAGAAGACAATGAACGGGAGGGTTCCGAATCGAGTTCTTCACAAGTATTTCGTTCCTAAGTTATATCAACAACAAATCAACAATCGTACGATGAATAATAATTGCATAACGCCTGAATCCCCCTCTAAGACCTTTTATCGGACACCTTCAAGGTGTCGATTAAGAACTCGATCAAAGTGACGAATCTAGACAATCCAACCATAGAATCACAAGGGAAATGATAGAATACATGTAAATAATCATCGATACGCCACAAATCTAAATTATTACAGTTAAATCGGATAAAACCAACAAAAACCCCCCAAAATCCCCCAAACTAGGATTTTCAGGAAATCTGACCTGATTTGCATGATCAAAGGATGTTATAGAAGAATTAATCAATGATATTAACTCTAGAACTTCATGTATTCCTCGCCTGACAACATGCCTATGACCTCTCCAAACCTCCAGCCGCTGACAGAAAAGAAATGAAGTGAAAAACAGGTGCAAACACGTCTGATCGATCAGAATTATACTTGTAATACCCAGTTGTAATTCAGTAATTATCATTCAGTATTTATCATTCAGTAATTGATACTCAGTAATTTCATTCATTATTGATCATTTGTCACTCATATTCAGTCATGGTATTCATCATTCAGAGTAATTGTATCGTGTATCAATCGTCATTCATCACCAATCTGATTGGAGTTTCGTGCCGTGTTTATCATCATTGTCATTTTCGTTGCGAGCTGTGCGTGAGGAGTAGCGCACGCTACATACTCCTTTTAGCGTACGCTAATTGGGTATAGGTAGCGCACGCTACCACTCAGCTTTAGCGCACGCTAAGGTTACCCTGGCTGCAGTCCAGAAGGTACTGGACTGCAGGTGAGTTATAAGTAGCGCACGCTACGATTGGTAAGTAGCGCGCACTAGTGGGTTGAAGTAGTGCACGCTAATATGAGGTGTAGCGCGCGCTAAGGACGGATCAGGTTGAGTCCAGTGGCTACTGGACTGCACTGGATTATTTCATAGCGCACGCTATGTGTTGTTGTTAGCGTACGCAACCGATATATTAGCGCACGCTAAACAATGGTTGTAGCGCACGCTATCGTGGTCGAATCGTAGTCGACAGCTTTTGGACTCGATCTTTGGGCATCAATATTTCGTAAGCGCACGCTATTAATGGGTCTTAGCGCACGCTGGTAGTATGGCCGTAGCGCACGCTACAAGAAGGTACGTAGCGCGCGCTACCGTGTTCGGACAGTGGGTACTGGACTACCCAAATTACTCGTTAGCGCACGCTACGCACAAGGGCTAGCGCACGCTAACCAGGACTGACTATAAATTGGACAGTTTAGTCAGAGTTCGTCATTATTCATCTCATTTCATTCCTTCGGTAGTTTTGGGCGATTTCGAGCGATTCGGAGAGGATTCTTCGAGGTGTAATCATCAATCATCATCTTCAAGCTCATCTTTCGGATTAATCATCATTTCATCATCTTTATCGTAACGAATCAAAGGTATTAATCTCTTGGATCTAGAATTTCGGATTTTTGGGTTTTCCCTCCCGATTTCTTTGTGTAAGCTTAGATTATCATTGGAATATGTTAGATATGGATTATCTACCTTGGATAAGTATATTCTTACGGATTTAATGGTTATTTTCGGAATTATTTCAAGAACCCTTGGGGTTGACTTCGGTTATTTTGGGGATTTCCGATTGTCGTTATTATAAACTTGAATTGTGGATTTCTATGAGATTATTGATGTCGTTGATAATGTTTTGCTGGTTTGAATCAATCATGTTGGAGTTGGTTCGATAATTCGGGTTTGGTTTTAACCAACGGGTATCTCAATGTTTTCGTTAGAGTTCACCTACGAGTTCGGATATTGTGGTATCGACGTTTGGGTCGGTTATGATCGTATTTGATTCGTGTATTGATCGGTTGTTGGTAATTATTGTTATTCAAGGTTGTTCGAGCGACCGGCATTTCATTTAGGACGTTGTTCGTGGACGGACATTCTTCATCGGTATTGTGTAAGTTAATTCTTACTCAGTTAAAAGGATATTCATTCCTTTCGTTGTTGTTCATTCATAATCATAATTCATTCATAAGGTACTAACCGTTTCAAAACTTGTAATTGTCACTTAATTACTTCATTCACGAGCAGCGGTTCCAATCATTTCATTGAGCTGTCATTCATTTCACCATCATTTCATCTTGGTGAGTCATTATTCATTTTCGATGTCACTTTTGTTATATCGTGGCATTCCGGGTCATACTGGCGTGCCGGTTGGTATGTGTAGGATTTTCATGTCGGGCACATTTAAGTCGTGTGTTGGTTGGTGGCCTCACATTGGACTGTGCACACGAGTTGATGGCTTCGTGAGACTGATTAGGTACAAGACCACACGGGTATTCGATCGATACTCGTTGGTGGCTTGTGCACGGACACATTTCCATCCCGGACGTAGTGTGGCGCCATTCCTTTGAGCCGTACTGTTAGTCGATTCATATAGCATGTTTGATTGTGTATGTTTCGACAGGATTGTGTTTATTCAACTCTTGAGGATTGTTGTTCTGTGTAACTGACCCCGTTGGGGAATACTGTTTTTAGGTCATGGCAAGGCTAAGGCACGGGGAGAGCACGGTGACGGCGAGGAGTCCCAGTGATACTAGTAGGGGGCCCCAGTCTTTTCAGTCATTATGTTTCTTGTATTTATTCCGCTGCAGATATTCCGTTGGAATATTCATTTCACTTATTGTTGTATATTTTATCTCCATATAAAATATACTTGTATTCAGTATCATCCTGGGTGTGTTGTATAAAACTCCTCATCGGAGTAATTGATGTTGTAATGTGGTTCGGTACTACATTTACCTGTGTAATTCATTCATTTTCATTCGCCTGGTGGGTCCCAGTCGGGGGTCCACGGCACTGTAATATCCGCCTAGTTTGGGGTGTTACATTTGGGGTGTTACATTTGGGGTGTTACAGAGTTCGTATCGGAGCTCAGGTTTTGAATACTACCTTCCGAGTCATGTCTCATTTGAAATCATCGTCATCAGACTAGTATCATTGGACTTTCACGTCACGTGTGACCTGTGCAGATGCCGAGCCAATCAGACGAAAGAACTGTAAGATTTCTAACGCCATGGTATAATTTCTGGCAATTATCATTCATTCATAATTTATCAGTTAACAATCCTCAAACATCATTTTCATTTTGACCAGGACGGTCATTTTAACTCATTAATCACTCAACTCATTTCATTACTCGATTGTTGATCTGGAAGATCATATAATTAATCTTGTTAACTTATTCAAGATAATCATTTCAATAATTTCATCAGACATCATGTCACCTCGATTAATCGTTCATGTAAACACTGTGTTAGAGCGTATGCTCATTTTCATCATTTAATGACGTAATCATAATGTGATACTCATGCGAGATATATAATCATCATATGACTTTCCACTTCAGTATGGAAAGGGCTGGCATAGGACGTGGAGGACGAGGCCGTGGGCGGGCGAATCCGAGAACTCGTGCAAATACTCGTGCAAATGCCGGGAATAATGCTAATTCATCAAGCGGCCAGCGCCACTCATTCACCTGGACGCGATCATTCACTGTCGGGGAGTCGTACCCGGGACACGGCTCAGTCAGAGGGTGTCCGGGTTGACCCACTCGCATTTATGCAGGGCATGATGGCCCAAATGACCCAGATGGCTCAGTTGATGGAGACGATGCATAACTCCGTCAATCAAAATCAGCAGGCTCCTCCGCCGCCACCTCAGAGGTAAGAGAGGGGTGTAAGCAATATCATTAGCGATATCTCTCGCCAGCGACCACCTACCTTTGAGGGCTCATCTGAGCCGGCGGATATTGTTCATTGGCTTGAGCATTTTGAGAAGTTATTTACTATGGTGGATTGCCCTGAAGGGCATAAAGTTTCAGTTGCGGCTTACTATCTCGGTAAGAGCGCTCATTCATGGTGGTTATCGTTGAAGCCCACAGACGGATCATGTACTTGGGATCAGTTCAAGACTCTCATGATGGAGAGGTACTATCCGGCCCCACTCAGGGAGGCCAAGTTGTCGGAATTACTCACTCCCGACCTTTCGGCGGATGACGATGTTCTCGCCATCGCCGAAAAATTTCAGGAACTTCTTCCGTTCGCCTCATCTATCATTCACTCAGAAGCGGACAAGATCAAGTATTTCAGCAAGAGGCTGAAACCCCGTATGAGACTTCAGTTACTTAATCATAACTGTGCCACTCTGGCCGAGTTCATTGAGAAGGCTCTTACTTACGAGCTTACGGCTAAGGAAATTGCTAAGCAGCAACCTTCGTCTTCTAGCAAGAAGTCCAAGAACCGTAATCATCGACGGGAGTCGCCACTTTCAAGAAACCACGTGCGGGCTCTACTTTTTCGAGCGAACTCCCACGACGTCTAAACCCGCGGAATCTCGATCACGAGCGGCCGGTTCGGCCATCACCTGTTTCAACCGTGAGGAACAGGGTCATTTCGGCACCAAGTGTCCTAGAAGATCATCACGTGCCACAATCGTGGGAATGCCGGGCATAGGGCCCGTTTTGCCGAAGGGACTCTAAACCCACTCCGGCGTCATCTCGGGCCCAGTCATTCAGTGCGTAATCAAGGCTACTCGGTCGGCGTCGTTCAAGACAGCGGGAGCTAAAGGCGGAGCAGAGCTATCAGGACGGAGCGTCGGTTCGGGGGCAGCAAGCCCCGAATTTATGAGATGAAGAAGACCGATGATCCGAGGCCGAATGATCTCGGTACACTCGATATTCTATCTCAACTGTGTGTACCCTTTTTGATCTTGGTGCATCTCATTCATTCATTTCCGAGTCATGTTTGAGTAGACTACGTCAGGTAGTGCTACTAGTTGTGAGCCTTATGTCATTGGCCTACGATGGTAGGCAATTATCGTAATCGTGAGATTGATTGTCGATTCGATTTGGCCATGGTCGTGTATGGCGGCGGACCTAATCGTAGTAGATTTGCCGAGGGACGACGTCATCTTGGGTATTGATGGATGGATCGTCATGATGCCATCATTAGTGTCCGTAGCGTATGGTCACTATCATTTCGAACGATGGGGTCGAATATGTTTTTCGGGAGGTAATCCATACTGCAGTAAAGTCATTAATTTGATGAAAGCGGTAAGGTTACTCAATCGGGGATGTGTCGGTTATTGGTGCTATATGGCCAAAACCAGAAATGATCGATAATGTTAACGGATATTCCGGTGGTGAGGCAATATACCGATGTTTTCCGCACGAGTTACAGTTCGCCTCCACGAGGGATGTGGAATTCACGATTGAGTTGGAGCACGTACGTCCCGATATCGAAGGCACCGTCTGGATGGCCCCGACCGAAATGCAGAACTAAAGAACCAACTTGAGGAGTTGTTCGAGAAAGGTTATATCCGACCGAGTGCGTCCCGTGGGGAGCACCGGTGTTGTTTGTCAAGAAGAAGGATGGTTCATTCCGCTTATGTATTGATTATCGGGAGTTGAACAGGTGACGATCAAGAATAAGTATCCCTTACCCCGTATTGATGATCTCTTAGATCAACTTCAGGAGCTTCAGTATTTTCCAAGATCGACTTAAGATCTGGATATCATCGATTCGGATTCGAGAGTCGGATATCGCGAGGACGGCGTTTCGAACACGCTATGGTCATTATGAGTTTGTGGTTATGCCGTTCGGATTGACTAATGCACCTGCGGTATTCATGGAGTTAATGAATCGGGTCTTCATCGACTTTTTGGATCGGTTTGTTGTTGTCTTCATCGATGATATTTTGATTTATTCTCGTGACCGGGAGGAACACGAGTTTCACCTTCATCAAGTGCTCGACGTGTTGAGACGAGAGCAACTCTATGGAAAGTTTTCCAAATGCGAGTTCTGGATGTCTGAAGTGACTTTTCTCGGACATGTAATTTCATCGGACGGAGTTCGTGTCGACCCTCAGAAGACGGAGGCTATCCGAGACTGGTTACCTCCGAAGAATGTTAAGGAGATCCGAAGTTTTCTCGGATTAGCGGGCTATTATCGGCGATTTGTGGAGGGATTTTCTAAAATCGCTCAACCCTTGACGAACCTTTTGCGGAAGGATAAGAAATACACGTGGTCCGACGCGTGTCAACGGAGTTTTGAGGAACTCAATAGCCGATTAATGTCAGCACCTGTACTTTCCTTGCCACAGGGGACGGAGGGATTTGTGGTTTATAGTGATGCGTCCAGACAGGGTCTCGGATGTGAACTCATGCAGATTGGGAAGGTTATTGCTTTTGCTTCACGACTATTGTGTCCTTACGAGATTTATTATCCGAGCCACGTCCTTGAGCTAGCTGGCTTGGTGTTCGATTTGAAATTTTGGCGTCATTATCTTTATGGCGTTACTTGTCAGATATTCACAGATCATAAAAGTTTAAAGTATATATTTACTCGTAGGAGTTAAATATGCGGCAGAGGCGATGGTTAGAACTAATCAAGGATTATGATATTGAGATCCTTTACCACCGGGCAAGGCGAACGTTGTCGCCGACGCCTTGAGTCGTAAGTCCGTTCGGGAGCAGATGCTTGCTCGTTTAATGATTCGAAGGAGCTTCAGGAATTCCTTAGACCCGAGATCGAGGTCCGGCTTCAGCGATTCGGGGACAACTTTGTATGTTAGAGATTTCATCGTCACTTGAGGAGGTAATCGAGAGAATCGAGTTCAGACCCTTCATTGTTGCGCATCCGTGAGGATGTGACTCGGGAAGCCCACGGATTCGTAGTCCACGAGGACGGACTTTTGAGGTTTAAGAACCGGTTGTGCGTATCGCGAATGAAGAGTTGAAAAACTCGATTTTGAGAGAAGATCATACTACCCCTTATTCTGTTCACCCGCGGTCTAGCAATATGTATAAAGACTTGAAACAAAATTACTTGTGGAGTAATATGAAGCTAGAAGTCGCGGAATTAGATTCGATATGCTTAACTTGCCAGCAAGTCAAGATTGAACATCGGCGATCGCGGGTATGCTGAAACCTCTCCCTATTCCAGAGTGGAAATGGGAAGACATTTCTATGGATTTCATCACGAGTTTGCCGACGAGTCGTCGTGGCATGAATACGATCTGGGTGATTGTGGACCGCTTAACTAAATCAGCTCATTTTCTTGAGATTAAGGATACTTGGGGTCCCGAGAGACTTGCCCAGCTATTCATCAAAGAGATTGTGAGACTGCACGGTACTCCTAAAAGTATCGTTTCCGATCGTGACGGACGGTTTGTGTCACATTTTTGGAAATCAGTTCATCGTGCTATGGGAACTCAGCTTAATCTCAGTACCGCTTTTCATCCTCAGTCCGACGGACAATCAGAGAGGACTATTCAGACATTAGAGGACATGTTGAGAGCTTGCGTCCTCGATTGGAAGGATGATTGGGAAGCCCAACTACCATTGATCGAGTTCACGTATAATAATAGTTGGCATGCTTCCATTAAGATGGCACCTTACGAGGCCTTGTACGGTCGTCGTTGCCGCTCTCCTTTGTGTTGGTATGACTTGTCAGAATCAATCGGCACCGAGCCCGACATGCTTATAGCCGCCCGGGAAAAGGTAGCTTTGATCAAGAGTCGTTTGTTGACCGCTCAGAGTCGACAGAAATCATATGCGGATAACCGTCGTCGACCATTAGAGTTCGAGGCTGGCGACCATGTGTTGGTCAAGGTATCCCCGAGTCGTGGTATCTTCCGTTTTGGGAAGAGGGGAAAGTTGAGTCCGAGATTCATTGGACCGTTTGAGATTTTGGATCGAGTAGGCGAGTTAGCTTATCGATTGGCTTTACCTCCGGCGTTGAGCCGAATTCATAATGTGTTTCACGTCTCTCAGTTGCGGAAGTATGTTGCCGACCCGAGTCACATACTTCAGTTCGATGAAATCGAGATTGCCGATGATCATTCATATGAGGAACGTCCTATACGAGTTTTAGAGCGGCGAATCAAGCAGTTGAGGAATAAGACGATTCCTTTGGTTAAAATTCAGTGGTCTAGACACGGAGTCGAAGAGGCTACTTGGGAAACCGAGGATAGTATGCGGGAGAGTTATCCCGAGTTGTTTGACCCTTAGTTTCGGGGACGAAACTCTTTTAAGGGGGGGTGTATGTAATACCCAGTTGTAATTCAGTAATTATCATTCAGTATTTATCATTCAGTAATTGATACTCAGTAATTTCATTCATTATTGATCATTTGTCACTCATATTTAGTCATGGTATTCATCATTCAGAGTAATTGTATCGTGTATCAATCGTCATTCATCACCAATCTGATTGGAGTTTCGTGCCGTGTTTATCATCATTGTCATTTTCGTTGCGAGCTGTGCGTGAGGAGTAGCGCACGCTACATACTCCTTTTAGCGTACGCTAATTGGGTATAGGTAGCGCACGCTACCACTCAGCTTTAGCGCACGCTAAGGTTACCCTGGCTGCAGTCTAGAAGGTACTGGACTGCAGGTGAGTTATAAGTAGCGCATGCTACGATTGGTAAGTAGCGCGCGCTAGTGGGTTGAAGTAGCGCACGCTAATATGAGGTGTAGCGCGCGCTAAGGACGGATCAGGTTGAGTCCAGTGGCTACTGGACTGCACTGGATTATTTCATAGCGCACGCTATGTGTTGTTGTTAGCGTACGCAACCGATATATTAGCGCACGCTAAACAATGGTTGTAGCGCACGCTATCGTGGTCAGATCAGAGGTCAGACAGTTTTTTGGACTCCAGTGCTGGGCATCAATATTTCGTTAGCGCACGCTATTAATGGGTCTTAGCGCACGCTGGTAGTATGGCCGTAGCGCACGCTACAAGAAGGTACGTAGCGCGCGCTACCGTGTTCGGACAGTGGGTACTGGACTACCCAAATTACTCGTTAGCGCACGCTACGCACAAGGGCTAGCGCACGCTAACCTGGACTGACTATAAATTGGACAGTTTAGTCAGAGTTCGTCATTATTCATCTCATTTCATTCCTTCGGTAGTTTTGGGCGATTTCGAGCGATTCGGAGAGGATTCTTCGAGGTGTAATCATCAATCATCATCTTCAAGCTCATCTTTCGGATTAATCATCATTTCATCATCTTTATCGTAACGAATCAAAGGTATTAATCTCTTGGATCTAGAATTTCGGATTTTTGGGTTTTCCCTCCCGATTTCTTTGTGTAAGCTTAGATTATCATTGGAATATGTTAGATATGGATTATCTACCTTGGATAAGTATATTCTTACGGATTTAATGGTTATTTTCGGAATTATTTCAAGAACCCTTGGGGTTGACTTCGGTTATTTTGGGGATTTCCGATTGTCGTTATTATAAACTTGAATTGTGGATTTCTATGAGATTATTGATGTCGTTGATAATGTTTTGCTGGTTTGAATCAATCATGTTGGAGTTGGTTCGATAATTCGGGTTTGGTTTTAACCAACGGGTATCTCAATGTTTTCGTTAGAGTTCACCTACGAGTTCGGATATTGTGGTATCGACGTTTGGGTCGGTTATGATCGTATTTGATTCGTGTATTGATCGGTTGTTGGTAATTATTGTTATTCAAGGTTGTTCGAGCGACCGGCATTTCATTTAGGACGTTGTTCGTGGACGGACATTCTTCATCGGTATTGTGTAAGTTAATTCTTACTCAGTTAAAAGGATATTCATTCCTTTCGTTGTTGTTCATTCATAATCATAATTCATTCATAAGGTACTAACCGTTTCAAAACTTGTAATTGTCACTTAATTACTTCATTCACGAGGAACGACGGTTCCAATCATTTCATTGAGCTGTCATTCATTTCACCATCATTTCATCTTGGTGAGTCATTATTCATTTTCGATGTCACTTTTGTTATATCGTGGCATTCCGGGTCATACTGGCGTGCCGGTTGGTATGTGTAGGATTTTCATGTCGGGCACATTTAAGTCGTGTGTTGGTTGGTGGCCTCACATTGACTGCACACGAGTTGATGGCTTCGTGAGATCGACAGGTACAAGACCACACGGGTATTCGATCGATACTCGTTGGTGGCTTGTGCACGGACACATTTCCATCCCGGACGTAGTGTGGCGCCATTTCTTTGAGCCGTACTGTTAGTCGATTCATATAGCATGTTTGATTGTGTATGTTTCGACAGGATTGTGTTTATTCAACTCTTGAGGATTGTTGTTCTGTGTAACTGACCCCGTTGGGGAATACTGTTTTTCAGGTCATGGCAAGGCTAAGGCACGGGGAGAGCACGGTGACGGCGAGGAGTCCCAGTAATACTAGTAGGGGGCCCCAGTCTTTTCAGTCATTATGTTTCTTGTATTTATTCCGCTGCAGATATTCCGTTGGAATATTCATTTCACTTATTGTTGTATATTTTATCTCCATATAAAATATACTTGTATTCAGTATCATCCTGGGTGTGTTGTATAAAACTCCTCATCGGAGTAATTGATGTTGTAATGTGGTTCGGTACTACATTTACCTGTGTAATTCATTCATTTTCATTCGCCTGGTGGGTCCCAGTCGGGGGTCCACGGCACTGTAATATCCGCCTAGTTTGGGGTGTTACATTTGGGTTGTTACAGAGTTGGTATCGGAGCTCAGGTTTTGAATACTACCTTCCGAGTCATGTCTCATTTGAAATCATCGTCATCAGACTAGTATCATTGGACTTTCACGTCACGTGTGACCTGTGCAGATGCCGAGCCAATCAGACGAAAGAACTGTAAGATTTCTAATGCCATGGTATAATTTCTGGCAATTATCATTCATTCATAATTTATCAGTTAACAATCCTCAAACATCATTTTCATTTTGACCAGGACGGTCATTTTAACTCATTAATCACTCAACTCATTTCATTACTCGGTTGTTGATCTGGAAGATCATATAATTAATCTTGTTAACTTATTCAAGATAATCATTTCAATAATTTCATCAGACATCATGTCACCTCGATTAATCGTTCATGTAAACACTGTGTTAGAGCGTATGCTCATTTTCATCATTTAATGACGTAATCATAATGTGATACTCATGCGAGATATATAATCATCATATGACTTTCCACTTCAGTATGGAAAGGGCTGGCATAGGACGTGGAGGACGAGGCCGTGGAGCGGGCTGAATCCCGAGAACTCGTGCAAATACTCGTGCAAATGCCAGGAATAATGCTAATTCATCAAGCAGCGACGCTGCCACTCATTCACCTGGACGCGATCATTCACTGTCGGGGAGTCGTACCCGGGACACGGCTCAGTCAGAGGGTGTCCGGGTTGACCCACTCGCATTTATGCAGGGCATGATGGCCCAAATGACCCAGATGGCTCAGTTGATGGAGACGATGCATAACTCCGTCAATCAAAATCAGCAGGCTCCTCCGCCGCCACCTCAGAGGCAAGAGAGGGGTGTAAGCAATATCATTAGCGATATCTCGCCAAATGACCACCTACCTTTGAGGGCTCATCTGAGCCGGCGGATATTGTTCATTGGCTTGAGCATTTTGAGAAGTTATTTGCTATGGTGGATTGCCCTGAAGGGCATAAAGTTTCAGTTGCGGCTTACTATCTCGGTAAGAGCGCTCATTCATGGTGGTTATCGTTGAAGCCCACAGACGGATCATGTACTTGGGATCAGTTCAAGACTCTCATGATGGAGAGGTACTATCCGGCCCCACTCAGGGAGGCCAAGTTGTCGGAATTACTCACTCCCGACCTTTCGGCGGATGACGATGTTCTCGCCATCGCCGAAAAATTTCAGGAACTTCTTCCGTTCGCCTCATCTATCATTCACTCGTAAGGCATAAGATCAAGTATTTCAAGAAGAGGTCAAACCCCGTATGAGACTTCGCCATACTTAATCATAACTGTGCCACTGCCGAGTTCATTGAGAAGGCTCTTACTTACGAGCTTACGGCTAAGGAAATTGCTAAGCAAAGAACCTTCGTCTGCTAGCAAGAAGTCCAAGAACCGTAATCGATGACGGAGTCGTGCCACTTTCAAGAAACCACGTGCGGGCTCTACTTTTTCTCGAGCGACCTCCCACGACGCGTCTAAACCCGCGGAATCTCACCACGAGCGGCCGCCGGCCATCACTGTTTCAACCGTGATTTAAGGGTCATTTCAGCACTAAGTGTCCAAAGCTTGATCATCACGTGCCACAATCAGGGAATGCCGGGCATAGGGCCCGTTTTGCCGAAGGGACTCTAAACCCACTCCGCGTCATCTCAGCTCCTGTGTCATTCAGGTGCGTAATCAGCTACTCGGCTGCTCAAGACGACAGGAGCTAAAGGCGGAGCTAAGAGCTATCGACGGAGCGTCCGGTTCGGGGGCCGGCAAGCCCCGAATTTATGAGATGAAGAAGACCGATGATCCCGAGGCCCGAATGATCTCAGGTACACTCGATATTCTATCTCAACCTGTGTGTACCCTTTTTGATACTGGTGCATCTCATTCATTCATTTCCGAGTCATGTTTGAGTAGACTACGTCTGGGTAGTGCTACTAGTTGTGAGCCTTATGTCATTGGCCTACCTGATGGTAGACGAATTATCGGTAATCGTGAGATTCGTAATTGTCCGATCTGGGCCATGGTCGTGTATGGCCAGCGGACCTAATCGTAGTAGATTTGCCGAGGGACGACGTCATCTTGGGTATTGACTGGATGGATCGTCATGATGCCATCATTAGTGTCCGTAAGCGTATGGTCACTATCATTTCAGACGATGGGGTCGAATGTGTTTTTCAGGGAGGTAATCCCGGCTGTTCTGGTAAAGTCATTAATTTGATGAAAGCAGTAAGGTTACTCAATCAGGGATGTGTCGGTTATTGGTGCTATATGGCCAAAACCGAGAAATGATCAGTAATGTTAACGGATATTCCGGTGGTGAGGCAATATACCGATGTTTTTCCAGACGAGTTACCTGGTTCGCCTCCACAGAGGGATGTGGAATTCACGATTGAGTTGGAGCCTGGTACGTCCCCGATATCGAAGGCACCGTACCGGATGGCCCCGACCGAAATGCAGGAACTAAAGAACCAACTTGAGGAGTTGTTCGAGAAAGGTTATATCCGACCGAGTGCGTCCCCGTGGGGAGCACCAGTGTTGTTTGTCAAGAAGAAGGATGGTTCATTCCGCTTATGTATTGATTATCGGGAGTTGAACAGGGTGACGATCAAGAATAAGTATCCCTTACCCCGTATTGATGATCTCTTAGATCAACTTCAGGGAGCTTCAGTATTTTCCAAGATCGACTTAAGATCTGTATATCATCAGTTGCGGATTCGAGAGTCGGATATCGCGAGGACGGCGTTTCGAACACGCTATGGTCATTATGAGTTTGTGGTTATGCCGTTCGGATTGACTAATGCACCTGCGGTATTCATGGAGTTAATGAATCGGGTCTTCATCAACTTTTTGGATCGGTTTGTTGTTGTCTTCATCGATGACATTTTGATTTATTCTCGTGACCGGGAGGAACACGAGTTTCACCTTCATCAAGTGCTCGACGTGTTGAGACGAGAGCAACTCTATGGAAAGTTTTCCAAATGCGAGTTCTGGATGTCTGAAGTGACTTTTCTCGGACATGTAATTTCATCGGACGGAGTTCGTGTCGACCCTCAGAAGACGGAGGCTATCCGAGACTGGTTACCTCCGAAGAATGTTAAGGAGATCCGAAGTTTTCTCGGATTAGCGGGCTATTATCGGCGATTTGTGGAGGGATTTTCTAAAATCGCTCAACCCTTGACGAACCTTTTGCGGAAGGATAAGAAATACACGTGGTCCGACGCGTGTCAACGAAGTTTTGAGGAACTCAAGAGCCGATTAATGTCAAGACTGTACTTTCCTTGCCACAGGGACGGAGGGATTTGTGGTTTATAGTGATGCGTCAAGACAGGGTCTCGGATGTGTACTAATGCATAATGTGATGGTTATTGCTTATGCTTCACGACAATTGAGACCTTACGAGATTAATTATCCGACCCACGACCTTGAGCTAGCAGCCGTGGTGTTTGCTTTGAAAATTTGGCGTCATTATCTTTATGGCGTTACTTGTCAGATATTCACCGATCATAAAAGTTTAAAGTATATATTTACTCAGTAGGAGTTAAATATGCGACAGAGGCGGTGGTTAGAACTAATCAAGGATTATGATATTGAGATCCTTTACCACTCGGCAAGGCGAACGTTGTCGCCGACGCCTTGAGTCGTAAGTCCGTCAGGAGCAGATGCTTGCTCGTTTAACAGATTCGAAGGAGCTTCAAAGGAATTCCTTAGACCCGAGATCGAGGTCCGGCTTCAAATAATTCGGGGACAACTTTGTATGTTAGAGATTTCATCGTCACTTGAGGAGGTAATCGTGAGAGAATCGAGTTCGACCCTTCATTGTTGCGCATCCGTGAGGATGTGACTCAGGGGGAAGCCCCTGGATTCGTGGTCCACGAGGACGGACTTTTGAGGTTTAAGAACCGGTTGTGCGTACCGGCGAATGAAGAGTTGAAAAACTCGATTTTGAGAGAAGCTCATGCTACCCCTTATTCTGTTCACCCGGGGTCTAGCAAGATGTATAAAGACTTGAAACAAAATTACTGGTGGAGTAATATGAAGCGAGAAGTCGCGGAATTTGTTTCGAGATGCTTAACTTGCCAGCAAGTCAAGATTGAACATCAGCGACCTAGAGCCCATACGACCGTGACTCTGGGCCCTTACGGCCGTAACCGGCATTCGTCAGGCCATGCCTGCCGATCACTTACGGTCGTAACCGGCACCTTATGGCCGTAACTCGGCCAGGCCAGTACCTGCTCCAAAATGTGCGGTCGTGGCTACTTCCGACGGCCCGAACGACCCCGAAACCAGAACCTGGATATAAATCGAAGATACGGTTACGATGTACTCGCAAAGACGAATCCAAGCGCTAAGAGAACACACGATTCCGACCACCCGAAGGATCAATATTCGACAACAGAAAGTAATTACCTAAAACTTTGGGAAATTACGAAAACGGCCCAAAACGTCCAAAATACACGATACACGATCGAAACACCAAGCCAAAGCTCGCAACATGAATAATAACATTAAATGAACTTACGAGAAACTTGAAACAACAGTTTCGGACGTGATTCGTGTTAGGCGTATTTTTATACGCTTATTTATCATTATTTTGTATTCTTTTTATGATTAAATCTGCATAAATGAGCTTCTAATGCACTATTATTATATGTTTTGCAGGAAATTGGAGTCCAGAAGCCAAAACGATGAAAAACGGGCGAAAACGGCGATTTTTGGCCTAGGGCCGCGGCACGTACCAAGTGAGCCGCGGCACACGAGGATGTCCAGCAGGCACCGAGCGCACTGTACTGTGAGCCGCGGCACGTAGAAGCTGAGCCGCGGCCCAGAAGAAAAAAATAGCGCCCAGGCATCCCGCTGAGTGCCGTGAGCCGCGGCACAGATTAAGTGAGTCGCGGCCCACAGGGCGGTTTTGGTGTGCTCCGCGCGGGTTTGGGCCGTTTTGAAGCCGGTTCTCGACCTAATTACATGGACGCATTTTGGAGGCTGCTGGGAGTTATAAATAAGGATTTAAGGTCATAATTGGAGGGGATCTTGGAATCATAGGATTATCGCGGAAGAGAGGAATCGATCATAAGAAGCAGAAGACACCAAGAGCAGAGGGCGGAAGCCAGAAGAATGGAGGAATCCGAGCTCTTCATCTGCGTTTGATTTCAATGCTTTCATTCATTATTTCTGTATTTTTATCCTTCAGCATGTCAGGCTAAAACCCTGTTCTATGATTTTGATGAAACCAAAGTTTCGACGGATTTGCTTTTGATTATCTATATAATTCCCTTTTTCTGTTGAGTTTTCCCAATCGATTTTAATGCTTTCAATTGTCTGGCCAATAATTAGATTGTTTTAATTACGCAACTCGAATCGGGAGAGGAGAGTTGGTGAGGAACTATTTGGTGAGAACCATTTTATCTTGTGAGATAGGAATATACTCATAGGAATTACGTGGTCTTTTGGAGATTTTGTGATTTTTGCCTATTTTCGAAATAATTCACCTAGGGATAGAGTGTATTATTCGCCTTAGAAAAATCTACTGACCTCGGGAGAGGCGGTAGAGTATTTAGCAATTTTCGCCTTCAATAAATTGGGGAAATCATTAACTTCAGATAATTGAGAGTAAATTCGGATAAACCAAGGTGGATTCACAATCCTAGACTTATTCATCATTTGATTTTCTTTCTTCGAGCGATCGTCTTTACTGTTCTTTAGTTATTAATTGCAACCCAAATTTCGACTGTTCAAATAAAATTAGAATACATAAAAATCGGTACTTAGTAATTCAGTCCTCGTGGGAACGATAACTCACTCATCACTTTATTACTTGTCTACGATAACGTGCACTTGCGTTTAACGAAATATCGCAACAAGTTTTTGGCGCCGTTGCCGGGGACTGATTTTTTTTACTAATATCGATTTCAGTAGTTCTAGTCTTAGTTTGAACATTTTTTTTTTATTGTTTTTGTGTAATTTTATTTATTTGTTTTTCCTTTCAGGAGTTTCCGGTTAGTGCATGAGAAAATTCGGTAACGAAGGCCTACTACCTTTGGATACCGAACTCGAGCGCACTCTTCGGAAAACCAAGAAGGAGAAACGAGAGCTACCAGCAAAAGTCACTATGGCCGATAATACGGGAAATCACGCAGCAGACAATCCCATTCAGCAAGTTCAACTGGCATTAGCACTCCGCGATTATGCTATGCCGCAAATCAATACGAACTTTTCGGGGATCCGGCGTCCGACAATCCAAGCCAATAACCTCGAAATCAAGCCGGCTATAATTCAGATGGTGCAAGCTAGCCAGTTTTGTGGATTGCCGAACGATGACCCCAATGCACACATTGCGTCTTTTCTCGAGATTTGTAATACCTTCAAGAACATCGGTGTCACCGATGATGCCATCCGTCTAAGGCTTATCCCTTTCTCTTTGAGGGACAAAGCAAAATTTTGGTTGAATTCCTTACCGCCGGGCTCGATCACTACATGGGCAGAATTAGCGCAAGTCTTCCTGGCTAAGTTCTTTCCACCATCAAAGACGGCGAGGTTAAGGAACGAAATTACTACCTTTGGGCAATTTGATATGGAGTCGCTTCACGAGGCTTGGGAGCGATACAAGGATTTACTGAGAAGATGCCCACACCACGGCCTACAGGATTGTCTCCAAATACAAACATTTTACAATGGATTGAGTGCTTCTACACGCACTCTCGTCGATGCGGCCGCTGGAGGAGCATTGATGGGAAAAACGATGGCCGAGGCACATTCTTTATTGGAAGCTATGGCTGCGAATGCTTATCAATGGCCGTCCGAATGAGTAATTCCGAAGCAAGTTATGGAAATCTCCAATAATGATCTGATCTCTACATTATCAGCTCAAGTCGCCGCCTTAACGCTGCAACTTCAAGCCTTTTCACATGCTCCTTCCCCCGTGACCATTGAATCGTGCAATTGGTGTAATGGATCTCATCCTAGTGCAGAATGTCAAGTCGGAAACCCTTTCGAGTAACCTTCGATGGAACAAGCTCAGTTCGTGGGGAACGGGAACCGGCAAAATAATCCTTACTCCAGCACTTATAATCAAGGGTGGCGGAATCACCAAAAAAATTCGTGGAGGAACGGGCAAGCTTTAAAACCTCCACAAGCTCAATTCGCGCAGCCCCCACAGCAGCCCCCTCAATCACCAAAGATATCCTTGGAAGATGCTCTTGCTCAATTGGCGGCTAACACGAGCCAATTCATGACCCGCACTGAGACTACCCTTCAAAATCATTTTGCCTCCATCCGAAACTTGGAAGCACAAATGGGGTAGATTGCAAGTCTATTGTCCTCTCGACCTCAAGGTGCATTACCCAGCGCAACCGAATTAAATCCCAAGGAAAACGTGCAAGCAATCGAACTACGAAGTGGAAAGGAGTTGAAAGTGCAGCCTATCAATGACAAGGACAAAATCGAGCAAAGTGAGAAAGAAAAGGACGAGGCGCCTAAGCTAAAGGCAGTGTCGCTTACTCAGCCCACCCCTCAAATTCCATTCCCACAGCGTTTGCAAAAGCAAAAATTAGATAAGCAATTTTCCAAGTTCCTCGACGTCTTCAAGAAACTGCACATAAACATTCCATTTGCCGACATGTTGGAGCAAATTCCGAGTTACGTAAAATTCATGAAAGAAGTCTTGTCAAACAAAAGAAAGCTCGAGGAGTATGAGACAGTCGCATTGACGGAGGAGTGCAGCGCTATTTTACCAAAGAAGCTCCCACCTAAATTGAGAGATCCGGGAAGTTTTACCATTCCTTGCATCATTGGGAATTCATCTTTTGAAAGAGCCCTATGCGATCTCGGAGCCAGCATAAATCTTATGCCCCTTTCTATTTTTAAAAAGCTGGATATTGGGGAAGCCAAGCCGATGACGGTCTCCTTACAATTGGCCGATAGATCCATCAAATATCCGAGGGGAGTGATAGAGGACATCTTAGTCAAAGTCGATAAGTTCATCTTTCCGGCCGATTTCATTGTGCTTGACATGGAGGAGGACCACGACATCCCAATTATCTTGGGAAGACCATTTTTGGAAACTGGCCGAACTTTGATCGATGTGGAAAAAGGGAAGCTTACTCTACGAGTTCAAGAGGAGCAAGTAACGTTCAATATCTTTCGATCCTTAAAATATCCGAGTGATGCTGAAAATTGTTTCCAAGTTGACGTCATTGACTCGTGTGTAAGTAGTGCATTTCGAGAGAATTATCCACCCAATCCATTGGAGTCCGTTTTGATGGGGTTTGCTTCCGAATTAAATTCAGAGCATGCAACCTACGTTCGACACATAGATGCTTCCCCCCCACCCCCCAATTTTCATTCATCAACCGTATGAGGAACTCGGAAATTCACTAACTCGACCCGTCCCTTCAATCGAGAAACCTCCAAAGTTGGAACTCAAGAAGCTGCCTTCTCATTTAAAATATGCATTTTTGGGACCCGACGATTCCCTGCCAGTTATTCTTTCGGCCACTTTAGTGGGGGATCGAGAGGCAAAATTATTGAGAGTTTTGAGGGAATACAAATCTGCTCTTGATGGTCTATTGCGGATATTAAGGGGATCAGCCCGTCCATTTGCATGCACAAGATTTTGATGGAGGAAGACTACAAACCATCCGTGGAGCATCAACGCCGTTTGAATCCAAACATGAAGGAGGTGGTAAAAGTCGAGGTTTTAAAACTCCTCGACGCAGGTATGATCTTTCCGGTTTCTGATAGAAAGTGGGTAAGTCCGGTCCAAGTTGTGTCAAAGAAGGGTGGGATAATGGTTATTCAAAATGATAATAATGAATTAATTCCCACTATGATTGTCACGGGGTGGCGTATGTGCATAGATTATAGGAAGTTAAATAAAGCCACTAGAAAAGACCATTTCCCCTTACCTTTTATTGACCAAATGTTAGATAGATTAGCCGGACACGATTTTTATTGCTTTCTTGATGGTTATTCTAGGTATAATCAGATTTATATAGCCCCAGAAGACCAAGAGAAAACGACGTTTACATGTCCATACGGCATTTTTGCTTATAGGCGCATGCCTT
Organism: Orobanche coerulescens; assembly: GCA_033398695.1. Classification (NCBI taxonomy): domain Eukaryota; kingdom Viridiplantae; phylum Streptophyta; class Magnoliopsida; order Lamiales; family Orobanchaceae; genus Orobanche; species Orobanche coerulescens. Next base: position 92,849,947 of record CM065817.1, on the reverse strand, counting down.
TTGGATTATGTAATGTGCCGGCTACTTTTCAACGGTGTATGATGGCTAATTTTTCTGACATGGTAGAGCATTGCATTGAGATTTTTATGGATGATTTTTCGATTTTTGGTGATTCGTTTGACATTTTTTTGCAAAATTTGCAGAAAGTCCTAAAAAGATGCGAAGAGCCAAATTTGGTATTGAACTGGGAGAAGTGTCACTTTATGGTTCAGGAGGGCATAGTACTTGGCCATCGAATATCCTCACATGGAATTGAAGTCGATCGGGCAAAAATTGAAACAATCGAGAAGATGCCTCTGCCTACTTCGGTTAAAGGGATTAGAAGCTTTTTGGGACACGGCGGTTTCTATCGCCGATTTATTAAGGATTTTTCGAAGATCACGAAGCCGTTGTGCAATCTACTCATGAAGGATGTTCCGTTTAATTTTGACGAGTCGTGTAAACAAAGTTTCGATTTATTGAAGAAAGCTCTAAGCGCGGCACCGGTGATAGTCGCTCCAGACTGGGACCTTCCGTTCGAATTAATGTGTGATGCTAGTGATTTTTCCATTGGGGCTATTTTGGGACAAAGACGAGGGAAAGTGTTCCACGTCGTGTATTATGCGATCCGAACACTCGACGACGCCCAAAGAAATTATGCCACAACGGAAAAAGAATTGTTGGCGGTAATCTTTGCATTTGATAAATTCCGGGCATATCTACTAGGGACGAAAGTGATAGTGTGGAAGGATGCTAAACCAAGATTGATTAGGTGGGTGCTTCTCCTTCAAGAATTCAACTTGGAAATTCGGGATAAAAAAAGGGACTGAGAATGTTATAGCCGATCACCTTTCATGGTTAGAGAGTCCCCTCGAGCGAGGAGAAAGTCATCCACAAATCATGGAAACCTTTCCCAACGAGCAGCTCTACAAGTTGGGTTCGCAACACGCGCCTTGGTATGCTGATCTAGTGAACTACTTGGCAAGCAAAACAATTCCAAACGACCTCTCACGCCATCAAAAGAAGAAGCTAATCTCAGACGCTAAGTATTATTTGTGGGACGATCCTTTTCTATTCAAAAGATGCCCCGATCAAATCATTCGCAGATGTATTCCGGATGAGGAAATCCACAGTGTGCTGAACCATTGTCATGCATCACCCTACGGTGGACATTTTAGTGGAAATAGAACAGCGGCAAAGGTCTTACAATCGGGGTTCTATTGGCCGTCATTATTCAAGGATGCTCACTCCTTTGTGTCCACATGTGATCGGTGTCAACGGACAGGAAACATCTCAAGACGACACGAAATGCCGCTGAACACCATACTTGAGGTTGAATTGTTCGACGTGTGGGGGATCGACTTCATGGCTCCATTTCCTCCATCCAATAAGAATCTCTATATTTTGGTAGTCGTGGACTACGTCTCAAAGTGGGTTGACACGGTGGCACTACCAATGAATGGTTCAATTGTCGTAATCAAATTTATAAAAAAAATACATTTTCACGCGTTTTGGGACTCCACGTGCTATTATCAGTGATGGTGGTTCACACTTCGACAACAAATTCCTTGATGCGGTCTTGAGAAAATACGAAGTCACTCATCGTGTTGCTACAGCCTACCATCCTCAGACGAGCGGTCAAGTCGAGATATCAAATCGAGAGCTGAAGTGGATCCTAGAAAAAACAGTCAGCTCGTCTCGAAAAGATTAGTCTTTTAAACTCGATGATGCACTTTGGGCGTACTGTACTGCGTATAAAAAACCTATCGGGATGTCGCCTTACAGATTAGTTTATGGGAAAAGTTGCCATTTGCCCGTAGAGATGGAACATCGTGCTTATTGGGCGATAAAGAAATTAAACTTTGATCTGAAGTCTGCTGGTGAGAAGCGTTGTTTACAGCTGAACGACTTGGAGGAAATTCGCCACGACGCATACGAAAATGCGAAGCTTTATAAGGAGCGAACAAAGATTTGGCATGATAAGCACATCACATAGAGATAGTTTGTCCCGGGTCAAGAAGTGTTGTTATTTAATTCTCGCTTAAGGTTATTCCCAGGGAAATTGCGTTCACGATGGTCGGGACCATTCACCGTAGTTCAAGTGTTCCCACATGGTACGGTGGAAGTACAAAAAGATGACTGCAAATTCAAAGTTAATGGACAGCGATTGAAGGCCTACTTGGGAAATCCAATAGACGCGCATAAGACGAGTGTCGTCTTATCCACCGTCGGATGAATGCTAGAAAAGTGCGGCTGAAGACTATAAACTTAGCGCTTCTCGGGAGGCAACCCGAGTATTAGTTGTAGAATTTTTATTTTTTAGTGTTTTCTTGCATTTTAGAGTCTTTATTTTTCGTCATTTTTTCTTTGATTTGCCTATCCCTCTCGTTCTTGATGTTTCCCTTTAAAAATTCTGTGCAGGAATCACCTTAGGGGAAGAAATCAGTGATGGGCCGCGGCACAAGAATAGTGAGCCGCAGCACATACCAGTTGAAGGAAAAAGGCCAAACAAACTATACTCTGTGCCGCGGCACGACCTTACTGAGCCGCGGCACACCAGGTCCCTGAGCCGCGGCACATATTCCCTGAGCCGCGGCACACCAAATGTCCAAGAAATGCCCAGGAGACTGTACTCTGTGCCGCGGCACGGACCAAATGAGCCGCGGCACACTAACACGACGAGCCGCAGCACGCGTAGATTGAGCCGCGGCACCCGGCGACATCACAAAAAGTCCCAGGCCGACTGTACTATGGGCCGCGGCACACTTAAGCTGTGCCGCAGCCCCCGATGCAAATATGAAAGCCCATGTATCCTTCATATAAACGATCGGCTGGCACACATCAGGTAAAGTCCCTTCCTTCACACAAGCACTCGGCCGATATCTTTTTCTGCTCCTTCTTGCATTCTTCATTCCAAGTCAGGTAATTCTCAAATTCTTAATCATAATTGATGCATGATTCGAAAAGTGAATTGAAGTTATATGCTGCTAGTTGTTCTTCAAAGTTTTCTCAAAAAATGGAGTTGGAATATGGTGAATATGGAGTTTGATTGTGATGGTATTTGTGATTATGAACTAATTGGTGATGTTAGTTGTCTTTTATCATGGCTATATATCTGTGTTATTATTTTTGGGATTTGGAGTTAGCCATTAAAATTCTTGTTCTTCATTTTAACTTGTGCATACCAAGTGTTTGATAAATAGCAGCAATGAAACATTGTTAAGCCAAGCATTTTCAAACTATATGCAACGAATCGTTTTATCGGATTACATTATCTCCCGACCCTTACATCATATGTAAACTTGAGAGCTCATTCTTAATTTCCTCTTTGATGATGCAAGCTCATTCATTCACATTCCGCATGGTGTAGGCGAGAAGGCAGTGTGCTCGCCGACGACGCCGCACTACCGTGAGATGACTGTAGGGGAGTACTTGATCTTTTTCTTTTATTGCATATTATTCTTTCTGTCCAGTGAGGTCAATATACGTCCTAAGTTTGGGGGGGTTTACTTTTTGTTGTTGTACTTATTCGGTTGCACTTTTCATTATTTTTCGTTATTTTTGTTGCTAGCCTTGCTTGCCGTGTTTTTAATTGCATTCGTGAATTTTTCGTGCTTCTTTTTGTGTAAAACTGATGTTACGATACTGATTTCTCGGGGAAGAAACAGTTGAGTTCTAGTGAGTTGTAGTCAGTGATATCTGTTTCTGTTGAGTATTCATCTAGGTCCGAAATTCTTTTTGTTTTTGTAGAAATCTTAGCGGATAAGAGAGGAGACATACGTGTTTTCAAATCGCCGCCTATACGTCTGGTTACATTTTTCCCAATAGCTAGTCGTCCAGTAACATAAGTCGTGTTGGCACTTAATGTGAGTTTAGAGTCGGACAGTTTTTTCCCAAAAGTCGAGATGTTATTTGTTCTATGATGGGAAGTCTATAAACCGGGGGTATTCACGTGACCCGTTGTCTACTCTCGCGTAAAACGACAACCCGGATTAGACTAGTGGTTTAGAGATTTCGCATGTGCCGATTATGGGGAGCCTAGTAACTGGGGGTATTCGCGTGACCCGTTGTTTACTCTCGCGTAAAACAGCAACCTTGAATCGGACATGCGGGAATAGCTATTCGAGTTGTTTCTCCGCTGTGGAGGGGAACTTAGTAACTAGAAGCATCGATGTGCCCCATAATTGTATTTTACGTCAAATGGTTCCCCAATACATGAGAATGGAATTCCACCCTAGGATTATCCCGATGAAACATCCCGAGATCCAAACCTAGTGGTCAACTCGAATCAATTTATCGACCATATATAAGGGAATACTGTCCGAGGGTTATATTTGATGATGAAACTCTGCCACTAGACTGTGGGATTGGGCGAGTTAGCTTGTTTATTTTAACCCTTCATATTGGCGGTCGATTAAATTCACGCTTGTTAATCTTTGAGCTAGAATTTCTTCATGCATGATTGATTAGGACTGAAATTGGTTACTTTGTGGAATCAGTGTCCAGGATGTGACTTACTATTACGAGACTTGTACTATTCTTTGAGATTTTCAGGGTAGTATTGATTAGGTTGAGCACTATGAGTTGCACGATCATTCACGATAATCTTTTGTTTGAAATTGATTATCTTTGCTTGAGGACAAGCAAAGGCTCAAGTTTGGGGGTATTTGTTAGGCGTATTTTTATACGCTTATTTATCATTATTTTGTATTCTTTTTATGATTAAATCTGCATAAATGAGCTTCTAATGCACTATTATTATATGTTTTGCAGGAAATTGGAGTTCGGAAGCCGAAATAATGAAAAACGGGCGAAAATGGCGATTTTTGGCCTGGGGCCGCGACACGTACCAAGTGAGCCGCGGCGCACGAGGATGTCCAGCAGGCACCGAGCGCACTGTACTGTGAGCCGCGACACGTAGAATCTGAGCCGCGTCCAGAAGAAAAAAATAGCGCCCAGGCATCCCGCTGAGTGCCCTGAGCCGCGGCACAGATTAAGTGAGCCGCGGCCGACGGGGCGGTTTTGGTGTGCTCCGCGTGGGTTTGGGCCGTTTTGAAGCCGGTTCTCGACCTAATCACACGGACGTGTTTTGGAGACTGTTGGGAGTTATAAATAAGGGTTTAAGGTCATAATTAGAGGGGATCTTGGAATCAGAGGATTATCGCGGAAGAGAGGAATCGATCATAAGAAGCAGAAGACACCAAGAGTAGAGGGCGGAAGCCAGAAGAACGGAGGAATCCGAGCTCTTCATCTGCATTTGATTTCAATGCTTTCATTCATTATTTCTGTATTTTTATCCTTCAGTATGTCAGGCTAAAACCCTGTTCTAGGATTTTGATGAAACCAAAGTTTTGACGGATTTGCTTTTGAATATCTATATAATTCCATTTTTCTGTTGAGTTTTCCCAATCGATTTTAATGCTTTCAATTGTCTGGCCAATAATTGGATTGTTTTAATTACGCAACTCGAATCGGGAGAGGAGAGTTGGTGAGGAACTATTGGTGAGAACCGTTTTATCTTGTGAGATAGGAATATACTCATAGGAACTACCTGGTCTTTTGGAGATTTTGTGATTTTTGCCTATTGTAGAAATAATTCACCTAGGGATAGAGTGTATTATTCGCCTTAGAAAAATCTACTGACCTCGGGAGAGGCGGTAAAGTATTTTAGCAATTTTCGCCTTCAATAAATTGGGGAAATCATTAACTTCAGATTATTGAGAGTAAATTCGGATAAACCAAGGTGGATTAACAATCCTAGACTTTTTCATCATTTGATTTTCTTTCTTCGAGCGATCGTCTTTACTGTTTGTTCTTCTATTGGTTTTCTTTAGTTATTAATTGCAACCCAAATTTCGACTGTTCAAATAAAATTAGAATACATAAAAATCGGTACTTAGTTATTCAGTCCTCGTGGGAACGATAACTCACTCATCACTTTATTACTTGTCTACGATAACGGGCACTTGCATTTAACGAAATATCGCAACAATTCGCAAGAATCGAACTCAAGTGCGGAAAAGCCACTTAAGAACACGAAACTCAACAAAACGACACCGAAACGAACTCGGACTTCAAAAAGAGCAGAATTAAATATTCTCAAAATGACGAAACAGTCATGAGTGAGTCATCAAAATAGACTCCCACCGAAAAAAGAAAATTACCGGAAATTAAAATTGCGGATATTACAAAAACTTAGGGTGAAGCCTTCTATTTTCATAGTATGGTATTTGATTCGATATTTTGTTGAACTAGGATCGATTCGTTGAAGGGATTTGGACCGTACGTCTTTCCGTTCGTTATTTTTATATCGTTTCCGACCAAGGAAAGTACTCTGATTTCGTTTATTGTGCTTCGTCTGAATATGTGAAAATGTGATTTTGAGAAATATGATTTGTGCCATGTGATTGTTGAGTATGTGTGAGCCGAGTAAAACCAGCGAGGGTCCTCTGGGATTTCGTCAGACTTCGAGCTCTACGGATCACTCGATTGGGTTGTATACCGGGGATGGCCTGATGAGGACTCTCTGGGGTGTGTATCCCATGTGGGTACATGTCCAGCACAACTCGGGAGGTTGTTTTGCGATGATGATTACGGTATTGTATTCCGGAATATATGTGTTGGCACAGTGGTTTTTGTTGAATATTCATTTGTTGTACATATTCTCTAATCGGTGTACTTGCACCGGCATTTTACTGACACCTTCGGGGATAGATATACTTGTTGTGTATTCAGGTTCAGGTCTAGTGGGAGAGCCAGCACAGGGTGAACACAAGTTTGGTGGGCAGCATTGATAACGTGTACTATTTTGAGTTGGTGGTCATATTGTCAAGGTAATGGTTGTCTTTTAGTTTTGTACTCGCACGGGTACTGTCATGTGTTGTCATTGTGTTGTTTTTCATTGTTAATGGTGCTGTTGTATCAGCTGTGGACTGTTGTATCAGTCGTGATCCTACGGGATGATGTGTTATTTGGTTTGGTAATATATGTTGTGTTGGAGACAGTTTGTTCTTTTAATTAAGTGAATGTTGCAGTTTCTTAATTTTTAATGTTTTTTATGTATATTAAGCCTGGTAGGTTCTCCAAAAAGAATCTACGGCGCTGTAATATCACCGTAAATCACGGGGGTGTTACAGAAAGATGTGGCGGAATATGTCTCGAACTGTTTAACATGTCAGCAGGTTAAGATCAAACATCAGCGACCCGCCAGAATGTTGAAGCCACTTCCGATTCCTGAATGGAAGTGGAAAGATATATCAATGGACTTTATCACCAGTATGCCGAAGACCAGAACAAGGATAAACATGATTTGAGTGATAGTTGATCGCCTAACCAAGTCGGCTCATTTTCTGGGCATTACGGATACTTGGGTGTTGGAATATAAAACGCAGCGGAAGCAAGTTGGTGGGAAAAATTTAATAAAAGGTTTTATAAACTAACCAACAGAAAAACCGGATCTATTTAGGCTTGTCAACTAATTAACTAAACAGATTAATAAACAATTAAATAAACATATTTACGCATGAGAGTCGGTAATTTTTACCTTTGACGCGAAGTGGTAGGAAATCCCCTTTTGATCAATTTATGTCCACTTCGTGTTTCTCTCCGATCTTCTTGTATTTCTACCTCAAGATCTTCTAGAGTATATCTCGCCTACGTCCGGATGTCGTGTGGACAACAATCTACCGGACTAAACTTGGACTGCAAGGGGAATCGGCCGAACCACTATATTTCCAAGAAATTCCTTACAAGTTTTTCCTCTCTATTTTTCTGAATATTTATGTATTTTAGAAAAATATTGTGTTAGCTAAATTGTAGAATCCAAGACACAAGTCAAGATCCACAATTAAACACAAAGAGAAAAAATCGAAATTCTTGAGCAATAATCAATTGAAAATCGGCCAACCCATGCTCCATATTTATAGGTGTTTTGGGTTACTCTAGGGACCTTAAAGAGGATATGGTAAGGACTCTTAATAGATATCTTTTTCCCATATTAGGACTCTTCCTAATATTAAGACTCTATTAATATCAACTTAGTCCACTAATAAGTTAATATTGCACTTCCTACCAAAATCCCAAATTACGAAATTGGGCTCCTTTTTTAATTAATTATTTCTCGTGTTTAAGATATTCCATGTCCATTAATTAATTTAAGCTACTGACAGCTTTTAATTAATTAATATATTATACAAGAGTATACCACTCGACCTTTATTATTATATCGGAAAATTAATTTCGCCTGCAGGGTTTAATATAATAATCCTTTCGAGTGCCTCAAGGGACATGATCAACCCGACTGGTCGGGACACGATTTCTAGCTATAATATTAATTATCATATAAACAATAATATTGCCCAAAATATCGAGCATATTGAGTCAATCATTGTGACTCTCACCCATGATAAATCAAAGCAATAAATATTAAATATATATAATTAAATATTAATCACTAGAATTAAGAAATAATAATTATCCGAGATGTACGTTCTTCTTATTGTCAGTACAGAAGAATCTATCTCACCTCGATCCTGTTCAACATATACCGAATACGCTAATATATGCTAATGGTCAAGACCAACCAATCTCAAGCATATACTACAACCTCTCACATAACAGTCTAATGTTATATAGGTTGTGAACTAAATATTACTATATAAGGAACCGATAATGTGATCTTCTGTGTGACACGACACACCACATTATCTACAATATAAAGTAATTTAGACTACATTTGCATAACCATAGCGTGAATAAATATGCAAAACATGTGATAAATGAATTAAATATTCTCATAGATAAAGACCGGGAAATTAGGTAATACAAGCATAAAGTATGCTTTGACATATACACCCATAACAATCTCCCACTTATACTCAAAGCATGCTTTTGAAGTATACTATGTAGACTATGTCTATCTGTCTCCCACTTATACTCAAAGCAATACTGCCATACATCTCAACCCCATTCCTTCCACATGCCCTTCAAATGACTTCGAGGGCAACCCTTTCGTGAAAGGATCAGCTAGGTTGTCTTCAGATGCTATCTTGGAGACAATAATTTTCCTTCTCTTCACAAAATCTCGAATGATATGATATTTGCGCTTGACATGTTTGCTTGTTTTATGGGCCTGTGGTTCTTTCGAATTTGCAACAGCACCGGTATTATCACAATAAAGTGTAATACTCCTAGGGCAAATCAGGAATCACACCCAAATCCTTTAGGAAGTACTTGAGCCATACCGCCTCTTTAGCTGCCTCTGAGGCTGCTACATACTCGGCTTCCATGGTAGAGTCCGCTATGCATTTCTGCTTCACACTCCTCCAACTGATGGCTCCACCTCCTAAAGTGAAAACATATCCGGAAGTTGATTTCGACTTTTCTTTGCCCGCACTGAAATCTGAGTCAGTGTAATCCAAAGGACAAAGTGTATATGATTGATATACAAGCATATGCTCCCTAGTCCTTATATGCTTGACAGCAATCCAATGTCCCGGTCCTGGGTTCGACTGATATCTCGCCACCTTGCCTACATCATGACAGATATCAGGCCTAGTGCAAATCATAGCATACATGAGGCTTCCCACTGCCGAAGCATAAGGGACCAGCTTCATGTCATCTATCTCCTTCTGTGTCTTAGGACATATAGCCTTAGATAGTTGAATTCCATGTCTGTAAGGTAAGAAACCTTTCTTGGAATTCTCCATGCTAAATCGCTTTAGCACCGTATCGATATAGGATGCCTGAGATAAGCACAACATCCTTTTCTTGCGATCTCGAAAGATCTTAATACCAAGAATGTGCCCAACTTCTCCCAAATCCTTATTATCGAACAGCTCAGATAGCCATACCCTTACGTCTGATAATATCTTCACATTGTTTCAAATTAGAAGTATATTATCTACGTACAGTACAAGAAACACCAGCATGTTTCCATCGCGCTTTTTGTATACACAAACCTCACTAGGACACTGTTCAAAACCATACGATTGAATGACTTCATCAAATCGCATGATCCAAGACCTTGATGCTTGCTTAAGACCATAAATGGCTCTCTTAAGCTTGCACACTATGTGCTCCTCTCCTTCAGCAATGAATCCCTCAGGTTGGCGCATATAGATTTCCTTATCAAGACTCTCGTCCAGGAATGCAGTCTTGACATCCATCTGCCAAATATCCATATCCAAATGTGTAGCTATAGCTAAGAGAATCCGGATCGATTTAAGCATTGCTACTGGCGGAGAGGTCTCATCGTAGTCGATGCCCTCCTTCTGAGTGTAACCTTTCACAACAAGCCTTGCTTTGAAGGTTTCAACCTTCCCTTTCGATCCTCTCTTATGCTTGTAGACCCACTTACTTCCAATGGGTTTTACCCCATTGGGTATCTCTACTAGCTCCCACACTTGATTAGAATCTATATATCCCATTTCGGATTCCATTGCTGTTTTCCAGGATTCAGCATCATTGTCTTGAACAGCCTGCTTATACGTACATGGATCCGTTTCGTCCTGGTCCGGGGAGTGGTCCGAAGAAGCTCCCACGCCAATGAAATGTTCAGGTTGACGAACAACCCTCTCACTACGATGAGGCGTGTCCTTAGTTTGCGTATCCACAATAGTGTCGATATGTGGTACACTAGGTGTTTGTACAATTGGTATTGTCGAAATCTCGCCCCTAAGTTCTTCTAGAATGACCTCACTCCTAGGCTTGTGGCTTATTACATAGTCTTCCTCTAAGAAGTGGGCATTGGTGCTAACAATGATCTTCTGGTCTTTAGGACTGTAGAATAAGCCACCCTTCGTTCCCTTTGGATATCCTACAAACACTCGTACTTATGTACAAGATGCCAACTTATCAGCTTCCTTATTCAGCACGTGTGCTGGTGAACCCCAAATCCGACATGTCCTAGACTGGGCTTGCGCCCATTCCACAGCTCTGTGGGTGTTTTTGGAACTGATTTCGAAGGCATCAAGTTTAGAATGTACGCCGCTGTTTCCAAGGCATATCCCCAAAACGAAATAGGCAAATCAGAATAACTCATCATTGACCTAACCATCTCTAATAAAGTACGATTCCTTCGTTCAGCAACACCATTTTGTTGTGGTGTACCAGGCGCTGTGAGCTGGGATGTAATCCCTTCATGTGCCAAGAAATCCAAAAACTCTCCACTAAGGTATTCGCCACCACGATCAGATCGTAGTGACTTCATACTCTGCCCATGACGCTTCTCCGTTTCAGCCTTGAATTCTTTGAACTTATCAAAAGATTCAGACTTACGCCGCATCAAATAGATGTATCCATATCTCGAATAATCATCTATAAATTTGATGAAGTATTCGAAACCACCCTTAGCCTGGATGTTCATCGGACCACATACATCGGTATGAACCAATTCCAACATATTTTGTGCACGACTTCCTTTGCTTTGAAAAGCCCTTTTAGTCATTTTACCTTCTAGACAGGATTCGCAGGTTGGAAATGACTCAACTTGGAGCGAGTCCAATGGGCCATCACTCACCAATCTTTGAATCCTTCTAAGTTAATATGACCCAATAATAAATGCCACAAATATGTTGGATTTATGCTCGAAGGTTCTTTTCTTTTATTAGGATTAGTCAAAGAGTTAAGCGATTTATAATTATGCAAGGGAGCTGGTGCAGCATTGATGATATAAAGTTCTTCATTATAAGTACTCCCGCAAATATATTCACATTTTCTTTTAATAATTGCATTATCTTCAAAAGACACTGAATATCCATCATGACACAATTTAGAAAGTGAAATCAAATTCATTCGAAAATCGGGTACCAATAATACATTATTAAGAACTAAAATCCTATCATCGACTTTTAGCTGCACGACTCCCACTGCAACAGCCTTCAGCCTGGAATAGTCGCCCCAGCTTATTGTAATCTCATCTGCACTAAGTACCTTGGTTACTTGGAACCCCTGCGAGTCATAACAAACATGATCAGTGGAGCCCGAATCCACTATCCACGATGTGGTGGAACAGGCAGCCAAATATGTATTGACTACTAGTGCATGAGACGTACCTTTCTTAGGGCAGTCACTCTTGAAATGTCCTTTCAGACCGCAGTTGAACCACTTGCCCTTCGGCTTTTTGTTTGCTTCCGGCTGAGGAGCCTTTGACTGAGGAGCCTTGCCCTTAGCTTTGAAGGTTGCCACTTGCTTCTGGCCAACCCGTTTTTTCTTCTTTTCCTATTTGGATTTTGAAGAAGCAGCACCGGTTGCCGCAAGAATTTGATGATAACCTTGTTTGAAGAGACCTTCGGCAGACTGAAGCTCTGTCAGAAGTTCCGCCAATGTGTAAGTCCTACGATTCATATTGTATTTGAGGCGGAACTGCTCAAAGTTTCTTGGTAAACTGCCCAAGATAATATTGACCTGCGACTCCGCATCGATAGTGGCACCCAGTATGCTCAGTTCGTTCAAATGAGACATCATTTTAAGAACATGATCCCTTACTGGGGTCCCTTCAGACAATAGGGTTGTCATAAAACCCTCATTGCATTTTGCCTAGTCGCCCGGTTCTGATGACCAAACATTTCAGTGAGATTTTTCATCATTTCCGCGGCCGAGCCCATTGTCTGATGCTGATGCTGCAATACATTTGTCAATGAAGCCAAAATGTAACAGCGATCCATCTCATCAGACTTTTTCCATTTCCGGAATTCAGCCAACTCTTCAGGAATGGCATCCGGTTCTGGTTCCAAAGGACTCTCCTCAGTCAAAAAAAAATTATGCCCCTCGGCAGTCAAGACAATATCAAGATTTCTTTTCCAGTCGGCAAAGTTAGTGCCATCAAGTTTGTTTTCTTTGAAAATAACAGCTAGTGGATTGAAAGACATATAAGAATAAAATTAAAAAACACCTATTCATCACATATTTCGACGCATAATATATTGAAAAACCTTAAAACAATATATATGCAATCAACCAACACCTTGAAAAACCGCACATGCAAGCCACGATAGTGTGGACGTTCGCATATACATTTTGAAGTAGATTTTAACATCTTTAATTTTACAATCTAGCCAAGACACATTTTGACAAGTAAAATTAATAGTTGGTACCTCTTGGCCATGTATTTAATTAACATAGACTCCGATGGGGAGCTTATTGATTAATACACCTAAGTGAACACCATAATTTAACAAACCTTAGAATATTATTTAATGATAATAGTCCTACAGATGGAGAGGTCCTATCATAAAAAATAATATTTACCTTTTTGTTATCAAATTTGAAGTTTAAAACCAGTGAGCCAATAATTAGCACATCCGATGTGGAGGAAGACTCTAATGTCAACGCGCATGCTAATTATTTCACAATTTAAATCCATTATGGAGGCCAATTTGATTTTGAAGAATCAATTTAAAATCACTTAGTTATTTTGAAAAATTAAGGTTTTTTAATTTTCACGTCCTAACATGCAAGGAAACATATCACGCATACATCTCATACATGCCATACATCAAAACAATAAAAACCAACAAATAATAAAATTACACAATTAAATCCAATTATCATGGCTTTTATTTCTCGTTTTGAATAACGAGAAAATCTTCTACTCGTTTGCTTCCACTGCTTCAAGCATCTCGCGGAAAAACGAATTGAACGACTCGAACCGGACAACTTGACCTGCTGCCCACTGCCCGACCCGCTGTCTGACCTGCTGCCCGGCTGCCCGAACTGCGGCCCGACCCGCTGCCCGGGGTGCCCAGCTGGCCGATTGCAGCAGGCCACGGCCGAGAGCAGCTGCTGACCGAGTCCCGGTCGGCACATTGCTGGTCTCGGTCGGTTCGTCCGATTGGGACTCCTCCTCGCGCTGGACTTCTTTCTCTTTCGTACTTTGAGTGTTCCAATTTGATTACAATTTTATTCGAAATAAAATACATTGAATTTACATCAAATTACAAGAAAAACAAATCCTATTCTACTCATGGATTTTCTCACGGGAAAAACTTATACATGCCACAAAAACGGGCCAAATTACCAAAATGCGTAAATAAATAAAAAACATCATATAGCCATGATAATTGGATCATATTTTCCTGCAAGACAAATTCTAGCAAAATATTCCAAAAAATCATACTATACGAATATTTAATTGGTAGCATATTAATCACCAACTTAATTAAATTGAATAGAACCTAAAGACCGTCTCCGATACCAATTGTTGGAATATAAAACGCAGCGGAAGCAAGCTGGTGGGAAAAATTTAATAAAAGATTTTATAAACTAACCAACAGAAAAACCGGATCTATTTAGGCTTGTCAACTAATTAACTAAACAGATTAATAAACAATTAAATAAATATATTTACGCATGAGAGTCGGTAATTTTTACCTTTGACGCGAAGTGGTAGGAAATCCCCTTTTGATCAATTTATGTCCTCTTCGTGTTCCTCTCCGATCTTCTTGTATTTCTACCTCAAGATCTTCTAGAGTATATCCTGCCTACGTCCGGATGTCGTGTGGACAACAATCTACCGGACTAAACTTGGACTGCAAGGGGAATCGGCCGAACCACTATATTTCCAAGAAATTCCTTACAAGTTTTTCCTCTCTATTTTTCTGAATATTTATGTATTTTAGAAAAAATATTGTGTAAGCTAAATTGTGGAATCCAAGACACAAGTCAAGATCCACAATTAAACACAAAGAAAAAAATCGAAATTCTTGAGCAATAATCAATTGAAAATCGGCGAACCCATGCGCCATATTTATAGGTCTTTTGGGCTACTCTAGGGACCGTAAGGAGGATATGGTAAGGACTCTTAATAGATATCTTCTTCCCATATTAGGACTCTTCCTAATATTAAGACTCTATTAATATCAACTTAGTCCACTAATAAGTTAATATTGCACTTCCTACCAAAATCACAAATTACGAAATTGGGCTCCTTTTTGAAGTAATTATTTTCCGTATTTAAGATAATCCATGTCCATTAATTAATTTAAACTACTGGCAGCTTTTAATTAATTAATATATTATACATGAGTATACCACTTTATTATTATATCGGAAAATTAATTCCACATACAGGGTTTAATATAATAATCCTTTCGAGTGCCTCAAGGGACATGATCAACCCGACTGGTCGGGACACGATTT
The DNA here is from genome assembly GCA_033398695.1 of Orobanche coerulescens. Classification (NCBI taxonomy): domain Eukaryota; kingdom Viridiplantae; phylum Streptophyta; class Magnoliopsida; order Lamiales; family Orobanchaceae; genus Orobanche; species Orobanche coerulescens. The sequence continues at coordinate 92,834,830 of CM065817.1, read as the reverse complement.
CTAGCTATAATATTAATTATCATATAAATAATAATATTGCCCAAAATATCGAGCATATTGAGTCAATCATTGTGACTCTCACCCATGATAAATCAAAGCAATAAATATTAAATATATATAATTAAATATTAATCACTAGAATTAAGAAATAATAATTATCCGAGATGTATGTTCTTCTTATCGTCAGTACAGAAGAATCTATCTCACCTCGATCCTGTTCAACGTATACCAAATACGCTAATATATGCTAATGGTCAAGACCAACCAATTTCAAGCATATACTACAACCTCTCACATAACGGTCTAATGTTATATAGGTTGTGAACTAAATATTACTATATAAGGAACCAATAATGTGATCTTCTCTGTGACACGACACACCACATTATCTACAATATAAAGTAATTTAGACTATATTTGCATAACCATAGCGTGAATAAATATGCAAAACATGTGATAAATGAATTAAATATTCTCATAGATAAAGATCGGGAAATTAGGTAATACAAGCATAAAGTATGCTTTGACATATACAACCCTAACATTGGGGACCAGAAAGGTTGGCACGAGTGTTTATTGCAGAGATAGTCTGATTGCATGGTACACCGAAGACCATTATTTCTGATTGAGATGGTCGCTTCGTGTCACATTTTTGGAAGGCGGTTCATAGAGCCTTGGCAACAAAGCTGAACTTTAGCACAACTTATCATCCTCAGACTGATGGACAGTCCGAGAAGACTATTCAAACAGTAAAAGACATGCTGAGAGCTTGTGCCCTATATTGGTCGACTGAGTGGGAAGTTCATCTACTGTTGATTGAATTCACTTACAATAATAGTTGGCATGCCTCTATTAAGATGGCACCTTTCGAAGCATTGTACGGGAAAAGATGTAGATCACCCTTATGTTGGGACGATTCGTCTGATTTAATCGGGACGGAACCAGAATTGATAGTCCAGACTCAAGAGAAGGTAGCTTTGATTCGTGAAAGGCTGTTGACTGCCCAGAGTCGACAAAAGTCTTATGCGGACGTGCTCCGTCGCCCATTAGAGTTTGGTATTGGGGACCACGTGATTTTAAAGGTTTCTCCTACTCGGGGGATCTTTCATTTTGGGAGGAAAGGAAAGCTGAGTCCGAGATACACCGGACCATTCGAGGTTCTTGAAAGAGGTGGAGAGTTGGCGTACAGGTTGTCCTTTCCGCCATTGCTGAGTCATGTTCATAATGTGTTTCACGTATCTCAGTTATGTAAATACATACCAGATCCTAGTCATGTCATCGATTTCGGCGAGATCGAAGTAGATAATGATGGCACGTTCGAAGAGAAGCCAATCAAGATACTCGAGAGTCGAGTCAAGCAATTGAGGAATAAACCAATCTCCTTGGTTAAAGTTCAGTGGTCGCGACACGGAGTCGAAGAAGCCACTTGGGAGACAGAGGATAGTATGAAGTCAAGATACCCAGATTTATTTTCATATTGAGTTTCGGGACGAAACTTCTTTTTAGAGGGAGAGTATGTAATATCCGGATAATTGTTGAGTATTTTCATCTGTACTTGAACCTTGTAATACTCGAATTTGTGGTACCAATAATTGAAGTATGATTTTTCCATATTCATATTCCAACATTCATGATCATATTGGGAAGAACTTGCAAATTCATGCATGAAACTACGTCATAACTGTTAGGAGTATGTCCTCAAATGCCACACAGAGGATGTTGAGTGAGGGCATTATACTTGTAATTATGTAAATCATTAATATAAGGCAATGGATGTTTCTTTATTTACTAGAAGTTACTGGCATTCCTAACTCATATATATATATATATATATATATATATATATATATAAACTAGTTCGTGTATTTGAGAGCAAAACGTTCCACTCCTTATTTGATAAGGGGGTCGGCACTGGAAAGGTTTATAGCTCAAATACTTAATCGTTCGCAAGTTGATGAAACTTGGCTGGGCATTAAGTTTATGTGAAGACTTGTATGACGTGTTCTTTGACATGGAGAGTGTCTGTCGAACACTAATGATTAGTGGGAGCACACGTTATAGGTATGCTAATTGGATTAGTATACTCGAACCGACTCACCCTCGATTCGTCACACGGATTTCACTCCGGGACAGTCAATGACGGAATCAAAAGGTTGTGATAGGTATTCGTGAACCTTCGACTTGAGGAATTAGTAGGAATGTGCTTGTGACGTTAAGATTTTCATTAGAGTAGTTCGATCCTATAAACCGAGAGGTAGGGGTCAACCTCGACGTGCATCTTAACGGGCAAGTAGCAGGTCCTACTGAATACCAAGATAGAATTGTTTCTCCCGTTAGTGAGCGGGTTATATGTCCTATGCGGTTATTGGCAGATGAGATCATAAGTCTTTGACCAAAGCATTGGAGCTAGTTGTATTGGATACACGAGAGCTCAATGATCTCGATTTGCATTAACGCATGCATAGCATCAAGTACAGATAGGATTTGAGTGACCGTGACCCTACAACTTGATCGGGACATTTGAAAGAAGGGTTTATACGTATACTAGTATTCACGACAGAATGGTTCTTTAATGATCCCATCATTCGTTCTCAGTTGGGGTACAGCTTAGGCCGCTGGTGCTACTACTCTTTGGTTCCTCCCATTGCTGATTGAGATGGACCTACCGATTCGCGCAATAGGATTGACGACGGAATGAATCAAGCTTATTATCTCATTATGAATTTTAGATATTGGATATCTAATTTAGGACATTGGATGTCTAAATCGATTTATTGGATAAATTGATTTACGGCCTAATGACTTAAATAAATTACTAGGTGATTAATTTAATTCATGAATATAATTATTTCTTGGAGAAATTAATTATGTTATTATGTATTTGATATGATTAATTAATTGAATTAATTAATCGATATAAATACATCGGACGGAATCAGAGTTTATCTGTTTGGACTCACGGGAGTCTGAAAAGGACTGAACTCATCCGGCACCTTCTAGATGGCCACCCCAATCACCTACCCCTCAATTGGTCTTGGTCTTCACTTGGTGGGGTTCAAGCATTGTGACCAATCAAGGGGACAAAATATCACTCTTGGTGATTTTGTCAAAGGGAGGTGATTTCTTGGGAGATATGATGAAAATAAATATGAAAACTAAATCTCTTTTTCACATACTTGCATAACTCACGGTTTGGGCAAGAAAAAGGAGAGAGGAAAAATCTTTCCAAGACTTCATTTGCATTCTTCATCATCTTCATCTTCATTCATAATTTTCGTTGGAGAAAATATTTGTGAGATAGAGAGATATATATTATACACTTAGAGTGTAATAATAAAAGCTTCATCACTTGATTCTAGCCATAAACTTAGAGGTTAATCAAGTGTTGTTATTCCAGTCGTTTTTCCGGCACGTGGCTGTTGGGATTCGGTGATTAAAATCGAATTACGCAGCGGAAAATATAACCGGTCCAACCGGATAAAACCAAACCCCAAAAACGGACCGATCAAGCATCATATAAACGAATATAAATAACGAGGAAGAAAATCCAAGAATACTTACCCTCATAGTCCTTTGATAATCTTCGAAGGAAAAAACCCGAGCAAGCCTTTTCTCGATTACCGACACGAACACGAATCTAATTCGTTGTAGCTTGTTGAATGATCCAACACCGAAAATGCCGAATGTCTCTACGTTATCACGCGTCGGATATTGATCGGAAAAATAAAATACCAATTCCTTCTCAAAGAACACGGCTAGGAATTGATACGGTATTTTTCTTCTCTTCTCTTCTTCCTTTTCTTTCTCTCAAAGATGAACAAGAAATTGAAAAAAAAAAAATTCTACCTCCTATTAAGTCACTCACGGCTGAAACTTCAACTCCTTTGTGGTGAGTTATGGTATGATTTTATAACATGGTTGAAAAGATACTAAAGATAAATATTCTCATGTTATCTTTTGTCTTCATGTACAAAAACAACTCAAACTCACCCCACACCACATCATGAGAACTAAAGGAAGTATCATGCAAGGTGGGAGGAAAATGAGGGGGGCGGCCCACTAGATTTTAGGTGAGAAAATGAGCCGAGCCACTCGGTTCATGCACCGGACGTTCGCGTGTCTAGTTTGTTAAATACACTTCGTTTTATCCCAAATGTATTTATACTTAATTAATTAATCCAATTAATTAATGTTATCAAATACAAAATTATAATAATATATTTCCAAGAAATAATTATTTATGGATTAAATTAATTACCTAGTAATTAATTTCAATTCACTAGACCGCATGATTTATCAAATAAATCAAATTAGATATATAATATCCAATATTAATGAAGAGATAATAAATATATATTTATCCATCAAATATCCTTGTGCGCGAGTCCGTAGGTCCGTCTTAGTCGGCAATGGGAGGAACCAAGGAGTACGGGTAACACTTAGCCAGTCTAGTGCTTCGTACCGTAACCCAACTAAGAACGAATGATCGGATCATTCCAAAACCATTATGTCGTGAATACCGTATACATATAAACCCTTCAATCATATGTCCCAGTCAAGTATTAGGGTCACGGTAAAGTCAAACCCTACTGTAACTTGACTCTATGCTTTCTGTTAATACAAACTGAGATCATCGAGCTCTCGTGTATCAAATACAACTAGCTCTATATGCTTTGGCCAAAGACTTATAATCTCATTTGCTATTAACCGCATATGACATTTACCTGCTCACTTACAGGAGAAAGAATTCTATCTTGGTATTCAGTAGAGATTGCTACTTGCCGATTAAGTTGCATTTTGAGGTTGACCCCACCCACCGGCGATTGGATCGAACTACTATAATGACTGACTCAATGTCACAAGCACATCTCCTACTAAAACCTCAAGTCAAAGGTCCACGTATACCTATCACAACCTTTCGATCCATTCATTGACAAAACCTGAGTGATATCCATGTGACCGAATCGAGGTGAGTCGTGTTCGAGTACACTAATCTCATTAGCATACCTATAACGTGTGCTCTCACTAACTCTTAGTGAAGACTGACACTCTACATGTCAAAGTACACGTTATACAAGTCTTGTCTAAACTTATTGCCCAGTTAAGTTTTATCGACTTGCGAACGAGTTAAGCATTCGAGCTCTAAACACTTCCAGTGCCTATCTCCTTATCTCCATAAGGAGTAGAATGTTTGCTCTCAAATGCAAGGACTATTATTCTATATACCAAATCACAATGCCAGTGATATACAATAATATAGAAATAATTATTGCCTTATTAAATATTCATAATTACAATACAAATACTCTCACTCTCTCATCCTCTGAGTGGCATTCGAGGGCATATCCCTAAAAATCTCCCACTTGCACTCAATGCTACAAACTATGGTATCTAATACCCATACTCTCCAGATGTCTCTCTAAGACCTTCTGAGATAGTGGCTTGGTAAGCGGATCAGCAACGTTATTTGCTGTGTCTACTCTCTGCAGTATAACATTTACTTCCTGAACCATTTCTCTCACAAAATGATATTTTCTCGGAATATGTTTGGTACTGTGGTGAGCCCTAGGCTCCTTAGCCTGTGCAACAGCTCCGTCGTTGTCACAAAACAGCATCACGGGCTTCTCCACATTAGGAACCACTTGAAGTTCCTCAGTGAACTTCTTAATCCAGAAAGCTTCTTTAGCAGTCTCCGTGGCTGCTTGATATTCGGCTTGACATGTAGAGATAGCATTCGAACTTTGCTTGGCACTTCTCTAAGAAACTGCCCCACCATTCAGAGTGAAGATATACCCTGATGTGGACATCTGAGAATCCATGTCCCCCGAAAAATCTGAGTCTGTATAGCCCATCACTCTAATTTATCCACCGCCGTATGTAAGAACCAAGTCTTTAGTCCTCCTTAGGTACTTAAGAATGTTATTTATAGCAGTCCAATGTTCCTGCCCTGGATTTGACTGAAACCGACTTACTATGCTCACAGCATAGGTAATGTCCAGTCTAGTGCGAATCATAGCGTACATGCTACCTACTGCCGAAGCATAGGGCACCTTACTCATTTCCTTTTTGTCTTCCTCACTTTGAGGACACATCTCTAAGGAAAATTTTGCACCATGTTGCATAGGAAGGAACCCTCTTTTAGAATCTTCCATCCTGAATCGCTTCAGGATCTTTTCTATATAGAGGGCTTGGGAAAGACCTAACATTCTTTTCGCTCTATCCCGGTAGAGACGAATACCCAGAATATAGGTAGCTTCTCCCAAGTCTTTCATTGAGAACTCTTTAGAAAGCCAAGCTTTCACAGAACTGAGCATTCCTACGTCATTTCCTATAAGTAGAATGTCATCTACATATAGTATTAAGAACGCAATTTTTCTCCCACTAACCTTCTTGTAAATACAGGGCTCCTCTTCGTTTTGGACAAAATCAAACTCTTTGACTGCCTCGTTAAAACGAAGATTCCAACTCCGTGAAGCTTGCTTCAGTCCATAAATGGCACACTGAAGTTTGCATACTTTATGAATATTGGTTTGAGATATGAATCCCTTAGGCTGTTCCATGTAAATCTCCTCCTCGAGGAATCTATTTAGGAATGCCGTTTTCACATCCATTTGCCATATTTCATAATCTAAGTGGGCTGCTATGGCAAGCATCATGCGAATAGACTTAATCATAGCTACAGGCGAGAAGGTCTCGAAGTAATCGATTCCTTCTCTTTGGGAATAACCATTTGCCACAAGCCTGGCCTTATAGGTATCAACCTTGCCATCTCCATGAGTCTTTCTTTTATAGATCCATTTGTTTCCAATAGGCACTATGCCTTTAGGACGATCTACTAAAGTCCGGACCTGATTAGCATGCATTGAGTCTATCTCAGCTTCCATAGCTTCTTGCTACTTGGTGGAGTCAACATCTACCATCGCTTGGTCGTATGTAGAAGGATCATTCTCTTGACTACTTTCTGTCATCTCATGGACACCCAGTTCCTCTTCATGAAGATAGCCATACGTCTCAGGTAATTGAGAAATTCTACTAGACTTGTGAGGTTGTGTTTGTATTTCAGAAGGTTGGGTTCTAATATCATGCATAGGTGTCTCATTTGGTGTTTCTTTTATTTCTTCCAAAGAAATATTTCTACCTACCCCTCCTTCCTGAATAAATTGATCTTCCAGGAAGTGTGCTTGTATAGCAACGATGATCCTATGATCTTCGTGCAAGTAGAATAGATATCCCATGGAATCCCCTGTATAGACTATGAAACGACCTTTCACAGACCTAGTTTCCAATTTCTCTACTTTAGTCTTCTTGACATAAGCAGGGCATCCCCAAATCCTAATGTGATTAAGACTTGGTTTCCTACCTCTTCACATTTCATGTGGAGTCTTAGGAATGGATTTGGAAGGACATCTGTTCAAGATATGCGCAGCAGTAAGGAGCGCGTAACCCCATAGATAAATCGGTAGATCAGTATAGTTAAGCATGGAGCGAACCATGTCCAACAAGGTTCGGTTCCTTCTTTCTGATACACCATTTAATTGTGGAGTAGCTGGAGGAGTGAATTGTGACACTATTCCTAATTCTTTTAAGAACTCAACAAATTCGGTACTCATGTACTCACCACCCCAGTCTGACCGAAGAGTCTTAACACGGTTACCTGTTTGATTTTCAACTAGGGATTTAAATTCCTTGAATTTATCAAAAGCTTCAGACTTATGTTTCATTAAGTACACGAATCCATACCTGGTATGGTCATCAGTGAATGTAATGAAATACTAAAAGCCATCTCGTGCCACTTCAAAAGGGCCACAGATGTCGGTATGGGTCAATCCAAGTTCTTCAGCAGCTCTTTCAAAAGTCCCTACGAAGGGTAACTTAGTCATTTTGCCTTGAAGGCAACATTCACAAGTTGGATAGGGATTTGATCCCAATGGACCCGTAAGCCCATCTTTCTCCATTTTATGAACCTTGTTCTGACCGATATGACCAAGTCTAAGATGCCACTTAAGTGCTTGGTTCGTTTCATCCCTACCACGCTTCCTAGTTATAGTGTTCACAGTTGTTTTATTATTTAGATTAAAATGGTATAAACCATTTAATAATGTAGCAGTACCAACCAATTTATTTCTACAATAAATACGACAGGACCCATCTCAAATAAAGAATTGAAATCCCTTTTGGTCCATGACCGGAATTGATACAATATTTTTCTGCCCCTTGGGCAAAACAAGTACATTATCTAAAGTAAGAATAAAACCAGTTTCTAAATCCAACATAAGGGATCCGATATCAGAAGCCTGGACACTATGCCCACTTCCGACAGTGACCATCACCTCCCCTGAATCCAACTTCCTACTTCATTCCAGATCCTGATTCATTGTACAAATGTGAGAACTCGCACTGGAATCAAGTATCCAAGAAGTAGAATATACAGTTACAGAACAATTTGTTTCTAAAACCAGTAGTTCCGTACGTGAAGCCGCATTTCGGTCAAGCTTTGGACAGTACCTCTTCCAGTGGCCTAGCTCACCGCAGTTGAGGCACACATCCGTTTTCTTGTCCCCCTTGCTCTTTTGAACCATTGGGGCCTTGCCATTTCCTTTGTCGATCTTGGCTATTGGACCTAACTGCTTCTTGTTCTTTTTCTTCTTATTCTTGGACTTCCAAGTCCCAGAAGAAATCACAAGTGCAGCTTCCTTTCCCTTTGTCTTCATCTAGGACTGGGCAGTCGTCAGTTTGTTCATTAGCCCAGCTAAGTTGCATGCAATCTCATTGCAGTTGAAGTTCATGACAAATTGTGAAAATAAGTCAGGAAGTGACTGCAGGATAAGGTCAGTTTGGAGAGATGCATGCATCTGAAAATCAAGAGCTTCCAACCTCTCAATCATCGAGATCATCTTGAGGACATGGTCCCAAACCCTCTCTCCTTCCTTCATCCTGGCGCCGAATAATTGTTTCGATATCTCATATCTAGCAGTTCGGCTATGCTCTCCATAGAGCTCAGCCAGGTGCGATAAGATGGCTCTAGAAGACGTCATCTTTTCATGGGCTCATTGAAGCTCATTGGTCATTGAGCCTAACATGTACCCTCGCACTCTTATGTCGTCTTTTACCCATTTCTCATGGGCATCGACATCTTCCTGATTGGCTCAGGTTCTTGCAGGAGTCGCTGGGATGTCCGCCTCCAAGACGTATCCCAACATTTCCATAGTTAGGACAATCCTCAAGTTCCGAAGCCAGTCCACATAGTTCGGACCAGTCAGGACGTTCTTTTCAAGTAATATAGCGAATGGGTTAATTGTCATATTGAGAGTTTTGTTAACTGCAGAGAATAATTTAAGATTCCTTAGTGATTGTTTAATTATGATCCGAGTAAAGAATTTAAGGACTTTTTTTATTTATAACTCGGCTCCCACTATTTTATCGGCATTTACACACTCCCATGTTAAATCCGGAAGTCTTGGGTGACTTCATAGTGGTGATCGACTTCTTTACAAAGTTTAATAGAGGGCAACCCATACGGTTTCTATTCTATTATTCTTTATAAAGTGGTGTCTAATACCAACCCATCTAATGGATGATTCAATCTTCTTTTACCCCTAGTTCACTTGCCCTCAACCCATTCGGTTCCTATGGCTCGCTGAACTATCTAAGTCTAAACTGTCAACTCCTATTAGTCTGACAATTGAATCTTACCCGGCAACCCATACGGTTTATAGGGGTTTGATTTGTCACAACCAAAGGCATCTAATTCACTCTAGAAATTTATCAATTTTCCCCAAAAATATTACCCCGATATACTCGGAAGAATAATATTCCGGTTTAGATTTCAATTCCATGAGTTTGAAGGAGGGTAGGAAACCTCGTAACCTTTATAGCTTAGTATTTGTAAGTGGGAGTATTAACGCGATTATATGTTACACTTTGCACATTAATCCGTTTATAAGTGCGGTTTGTCGGTTTGTTTGTTTGTCATACAATATGAAAACATACACAACCTAAAACTAACAACATGCAGTTCATGGATCGTAATCTAATTACATGTCTTCGGTCTTGAATCTTCGTCTTATCGAGTGGATCTTCCTCCGGTCTTCGTCATTACATATAAATTTTACATTTGAAAAATTGCATCCTATACAAATTTTCTAGTAAAATAAATAGGCTCAAAACGGCCTTTACAACCCAATCGAATAAAACAAACGATTCAAAACTAGGTCAATGAACTACATCCCCATTCAAAATTAATGCAACAATTACATTAAAATAAATGGCAATAATAATTAATCTAAAATTGATCTAATCAACAAAAATTAATCCAACAATTAGAATTAATCCAATTAATTCACTTAACCGTTAATTTTAATTTGCTCCAGACAAAATAAATATTTCATTAAATTAATTCCCTTAAAATAAAATTACCACAATTATATTTTAGTCAAATTAAATCCAATTTAATTTGCGGAAAATTAATTTACCGAACGAAATATAAAAACGGAGTCGGAAAACACAAGGCTCAGGCCAAGCCAAGCCTGACCGAGTCAGCTTTGCGGATCCGGCCAATTTTCCGGCTCATTTTTCGTCCCGAATCCAAAAATAATATTTTTCTAATTTTTATATTACACAATTAAATCAGTTTTTCAAAAGAAAAATTGATTTATATTGTAACATAAAATCATGAAAAATAATTTTTAGATGAACAATTAAACATCAATAATTAAAACAATTATGATTCTAAATCATAAAAAAAAAATCAAGCATACCATATGAAAATATCGAATATACGATCGCAAAGACCTCACTCTGATACCACTATTGGGATTCGGTGATTAAAATCGAATTACGCAGCAGAAAATAAACCGGTCCAACCGGATAAAACCAAACCCCAAAAACGGACCGATCAAGCATCATATAAACGAATATAAATAACGAGGAATAAAATCCAAGAATACTTACTCTCGTAGTCCTTTGATAATATAATCTTCGAAGGAAAAAACCCGAGCAAGCCTTTTCTCGATTACCGACACGAACACGAATCTAATTCGTTGTAGCTTGTTGAATGATCCAACACCGAAAATGCCGAATGTCTCTACGTTATCACGCGTCGGATATTGATCGGAAAAATAAAATATCAATTCGTTCTCAAAGAACACTGCTAGGAATTGATACGGTATTTTTCTTCTCTTCTCTTCTTCCTTTTCTTTCTCTCAAAGATGAACAAGAAATTGAAAAAAAAAAATTTATCCCTCCTATTAAGTCACTCACGGCTGAAACTTCAACTCCTTTGTGGTGAGTTATGGTATGATTTTATAACATGATTGAAAAGATACTAAAGATCAATATTCTCATGTTATCTTTTGTCTTCATGTACAAAAACAACTCAAACCCACCCCACACCACATCATGAGAACTAAAGGAAGTATCATGCAAGGTGGGAGGAAAATGAGGGGGGCGGCCCACTAGATTTTAGGTGAGAAAATGAGCCGAGCCACTCGGTTCATGTACCGGACGTTCGCGTGTCTAGTTTGTTAAATACACTTCGTTTTATCCCAAATGTATTTATACTTAATTAATTAATCTAATTAATTAATTTTATCAAATACAAAATTATAATAATATATTTCCAAGAAATAATTATATATGGATTAAATTAATTACCTAGTAATTAATTTCAATTCACTAGACCGCATGATTTATCAAATAAATCAAATTAGATATATAATATCCAATATTAATGAAGAGATAATAAATATATATTTATCCATCAAATATCCTTGTGCGCGACTCCGTAGGTCCGTCTTAGTCGGCAATGGGAGGAACCAAGGAGTACGGGTAACACTTAGCCAGTCTAGTGCTTCGCATCAGAACCCAACTAAGAACGAATGATCGGATCATTCCAAAACCATAATTTCTTGAATACCGTATACGTATAAACCCTTCAATCATATGTCCCGGTCAAGAATAACGGTCACGGTAAAGTCAAACCTCATCAGAATTTGACTCTATGCTTTCTGTTAATGCAAACTGAGATCATCGAGCTCTCGTGTATCAAATACAACTAGCTCTAAATGCTTTGGCCAAAGACTTATAATCTCATTTGCTATTAACCGCATAGGACATTTACCTGCTCACTTACAGGAGAAAGAATTCTATCTTGGTATTCAGTAGAGATTGCTACTTGCCGATTAAGTTGCATTTTGAGGTTGACCCCACCCATCGGCGATTGGATCGAACTACTATAATGACTGACTCAATGTCACAAGCACATCTCCTACTAAAACCTCAAGTCAAAGGTCCACATATACCTATCACAACATTTCGATCCAGTCATTGACAAACCCTGAGTGATATCCATGTGACCGAATCGAGGTGAGTCGTGTTCGAGTATACTAATCTCATTAGCATACCGACAACGTGTGCTCCCACTAACTCTTAGTGAAGACCGGCACTTTACATGTCAAAGTACACGTTATACAAGTCTTGTCTAAACTTATTGCCCAGTTAAGTTTTATCGACTTGCGAACGAGTTAAGCATTCGAGATCTAAACACTTCCAGTGCCTATCTCCTTATCTCTATAAGGAGAAGAATGTTTGCTCTCAAATGCAAGGACTATTATTCTATATACCAAATCACAATGCGAGTGATATACAATAATATAGAAATAATTATTGCCTTATTAAATTTTCATAATTACAATACAAATACTCTCACTCTCTCATCCTCTGAGTGGCATTCGAGGGCATATCCCTAACAATCTCCCACTTGCACTCAATGCCACAAACTATGGTATCTAATACCCATACTCTCCAGATGTCTCTCTAAGACCTTCTGAGATAGTGGCTTGGTAAGCGGATCAGCAACGTTATTTGCTGTGTCTACTCTCTGCGGTATAACATTTACTTCCTGAACCATTTCTCTCACAAAATGATATTTTCTCGCAATATGTTTGGTACTGTGGTGAGCCCTAGGCTCCTTAGCCTCAGGCAATGCCGTCGTTGTCACAAAACAGCATCACGGGCTTCTCCACATTAGGAACCACTTGAAGTTCCTCAGTGAACTTCTTAATCCAAAAAGCTTCTTTAGCAGTCTCCGTGGCTGCTTGATATTCGGCTTGACATGTAGAGATAGCATTCGAACTTTGCTTGGCACTTCTCTAAGAAACTGCCCCACTATTCAGAGTGAAGATATACCCTGATGTGGACATTTGAGCATCCATGTCCCCCGAAAAATCTGAGTCTGTATAGCCCATCACTCTAATTTCTCCACCGTCATATGTAAGAACCAAGTCTTTAGTCCTCCTTAGGTACTTAAGAATGTTCTTTATAGCAGTCTAATGTTCCTGCCCTGGATTTGACTGAAACCGACTTACTATGCTCACAGCATAGGTAATGTCTAGTCTAGTGCGAATCATAGCGTACATGCTACCTACTGCCGAAGCATAGGGCACCTTACTCATTTCCTTTTTGTCTTCCTCACTTTGAGGACACATCTCTAAGGAAAGTTTTGCACCATGTTGCATAGGAAGGAACCCTCTTTTAGAATCTTCCATCCTGAATCGCTTCAGGATCTTTTCTATATAGAGGGCTTGGGAAAGACCTAACATTCTTTTCGCTCTATCCCGGTAGAGACGAATACCCAGAATATAGGTAGCTTCTCCCAAGTCTTTCATTGAGAACTCTTTAGAAAGCCAAGCTTTCACAGAACTGAGCATTCCTACGTCATTTCCTATAAGTAGAATGTCATCTACATATAGTATTAACAACGCAATTTTGCTCCCACTAGCCTTCTTGTAAATACAGGGCTCCTCTTCGTTTTGGACAAAATCAAACTCTTTGACTTCCTCGTTAAAACGAAGATTCCAACTCTGTGAAGCTTGCTTCAGTCCATAAATGGCACACTGAAGTTTGCATACTTTATGAATATTGGTTTGAGATATGAATCCCTTAGGCTGTTCCATGTAAATCTCCTCCTCGAGGAATCCATTTAGGAATGCCGTTTTCACATCCATTTGCCATATTTCATAATCTAAGTGGGCTGCTATGGCAAGCATCATGCGAATAGACTTAATCATAGCTACAGGCGATAAGGTCTTAAAGTAATCGATTCCTTCTCTTTGGGAATAACCATTTGCCACAAGCCTGGCCTTATAGGTATCAACCTTGCCATCTCCATGAGTCTTTCTTTTATAGATCCATTTGTTTCCAATAGGCACTATGCCTTTAGGACGATCTACTAAAGTCCGGACCTGATTAGCATGCATTGAGTCTATCTCAGCTTCCATAGCTTCTTGCTACTTGGTGGAGTCAACATCTACCATCGCTTGGTCGTATGTAGAAGGATCATTCTCTTGACTACTTTCTGTCATCTCATGAACACCCAGTTCCTCTTCATGAAGATAGCCATACGTCTCAGGTAATTGAGAAATTCTACTAGACTTGTGAGGTTGTGTTTGTATTTCAGAAGGTTGGGTTCTAATATCATGCATAGGTGTCTCATTTGGTGTTTCTTTTATTTCTTCCAAAGAAATATTTATACCTGCCCCTCCTTCCTGAATAAATTGATCTTCCAGGAAGTGTGCTTGTATAGCAACGATGATCCTATGATCTTCGTGCAAGTAGAATATATATCCCATGGAGTCCCCTGTATAGACTATGAAACGACCTTTGACAGACCTAGTTTCCAATTTCTCTACTTTAGTCTTCTTGACATAAGCAGGGCATCCCCAAATCCTAATGTGATTAAGACTTGGTTTCCTACCTCTCCACATCTCATGTGGAGTCTTAGGAATGGATTTGGAAGGACATCTGTTCAAGATATGCGCAACAGTAAGGAGCGCGTAACCCCATAGATAGATCGGTAGATCAGTATAGTTAAGCATGGAGCGAACCATGTCCAACAAGGTTCGGTTCCTTCTTTCTGATACACCATTTAATTGTGGAGTAGCTGGAGGAGTGAATTGTGACACTATTCCTAATTCTTTTAAGAACTCATTAAATTCGGTACTCATGTACTCACCACCCTGGTCTGGCCGAAGAGTCTTAACACGGTTACCTGTTTGATTTTCAACTAGGGCTTTAAATTCCTTGAATTTATCAAAAGCTTCAGACTTATATTTCATTAAGTACACAAATCCATACCTGGTATGGTCATCAGTGAAAGTAATGAAATACTAAAAGCCATCTCATGCCACTTCAAAAGGGCCATAGATGTCGGTATGGATCAATCCAAGTTTTTCAGCAGCTCTTTCAAAAGTCCCTGCGAAGGGTAACTTAGTCATTTTGCCTTGAAGGCAAGATTCACAAGTTGGATAGGGATCTGATCCCAATGGACCCGTAAGCCCATCTTTCTCCATGTTATGAACCTTGTTCTAACCGATATGACCAAGTCTAAGATGCCACTTAAGTGCTTGGTTCGTTTCATCCCTACCATGCTTCCTAGTTATAGTGTTCACAGTTGTTTTATTATTTAGATTAAAATGGTATAAACCATTTAATAATGTAGCAGTACCAACCAATTTATTTCTAATATAAATACGACAGGACCCATCTCAAATAAAGAATTGAAATCCCTTTCGGTCCATGACCGGAATTGATACAATATTTTTCTGCCCCTTGGGCAAAACAAGTACATTATCTAAAGTAAGAATAAAACCAGTTTCTAAATCCAACATAAGGGATCCGATATCAGAAGCCTCGACACTATGCCCACTTCCGACAGTGACCATCACTTCACCTGAATCCAACTTCCTACTTCATTCCAGATCCTGATTCATTGTACAAATGTGAGAACTCGCACTAGAATCAAGTATCCAAGAAGTAGAATATACAGTTACAGAACAATTTGTTTCTAAAACCAGTAGTTCCGTACGTGAAGCCGCATTTCGGTCAAGCTTTGGCAAGTACCTCTTCCAGTGGCCTAGCTCACCGCAGTTGAGGCACACATCCGTTTTCTTGTCCCCCTTGCTCTTTTGAACCATTGGGGCCTTGTCATTTCCCTTGTCGATATTGGCTATTGGACCTAACTGCTTCTTGTTCTTTTTCTTCTTATTCTTGGACTTCCAAGTCCCAGAAGAAATCACAAATGCAGCTTCCTTTCCCTTTGTCTTCATCTGAGACTGGGCAGTCGTCAGTTTGTTCATTAGCCCAGCTAAGTTGCATGCAATCTCATTGCAGTTGAAGTTCATGACAAATTGTGAAAAGAAGTCAGGAAGTGACTGCAGGATAAGGTCAGTTTGGAGAGATGCATGCATCTGAAAATCAAGAGCTTCCAACCTCTCAATCATCGAGATCATCTTGAGGACATGGTCCCAAACCCTCTCTCCTTCCTTCATCCTGGCGCCGAATAATTGTTTCGATATCTCATATCTAGCAGTTCGGCTATGCTCTCCATAGAGCTCAGCCAGGTGCGATAAGATGGCTCTCGAAGACGTCATCTTTTCATGGGCTCATTGAAGCTCATTGGTCATTGAGCCTAACATGTACCCTCGCACTCTTATGTCGTCTTTTACCCATTTCTCATGGGCATCGACATCTTCCTGATTGGCTCGGGTTCTTGCAGGAGTCGCTGGGATGTCCGCCTCCAAGACGTATCCCAACATTTCCATAGTTAGGACAATCCTCAAGTTCCGAAGCCAATCCACATAGTTCGGACCAGTCAGGACGTTTTTTTCAAGTAATATAGCGAATGGGTTAATTGTCATATTGAGAGTTTTGTTAACTGCAGAGAATAATTTAAGATTCCTTAGTGATTGTTTAATTATGATCCGAGTAAAGAATTTAAGGACTTTCTTTATTCATAACTCGGCTCCCACTATTTTATCGGCATTTACACACTCCCATGTTAAATCCGGAAGTCTTGGGTGACTTCATAGTGGTGATCGATTTCTTTACAAAGTTTAATAGAGGGCAACCCATACGGTTTCTATTCTATTATTCTTTATAAAGTGGTGTCTAATACCAATCCATCTAATGGATGATTCAATCTTCTTTTACCCCTAGTTCACTTGCCCTCAACCCATTCGGTTTCTATGGCTCGCTGAACTATCTAAGTTTAAACTGTCAACTCCTATTAGTCTGACAATTGAATCTTACCCGGCAACCCATACGGTTTATAGGGGTTTGATTTGTCACAACCAAAGGCATCTAATGCACTCTAGAAATTTATCAACTTTCCCCAAAAATATTACCCCGATATACTCAGAAGAATAATATTCCGGTTTAGATTTCAATTCCATGAGTTTGAAGGAGGGTAGGAAACCTCGTAACCTTTATAGCTTAGTATTTGTAAGTGGGAGTATTAACGCGATTATATGTTACACTTTGCACATTAATCCGTTTATAAGTGCGGTTTGTCGGTTTGTTTGTTTGTCATACAATATGAAAACATACACAACCTAAAACTAACAACATGTAGTTCATGGACCGTTCCTAGAACAAAAACATCGTAATCTAATTACATGTCTTCGGTCTTGAATCTTCGTCTTCTCGAGTGGATCTTCCTCCGGTCTTCGTCATTACATATAAATTTTACATTTGAAAAATTGCATCCTATACAAATTTTCTAGTAAAATAAATAGGCTCAAAACGGCATTTACAACCCAATCGAATAAAACAAACGATTCAAAACTAGGTCCATGAACTACATCCCCATTCAAAATTAATGCAACAATTACATTAAAATAAATGGCAATAATAATTAATCTAAAATTGATCTAATCAACAAAAATTAATCCAACAATTAGAATTAATCCAATTAATTCACTTAACCGTTAATTTTAATTTGCTCCAGACAAAATAAATATTTCATTAAATTAATTCCCTTAAAATAAAATTACCAGAATTATATTTTAGTCAAATTAAATCCAATTTAATTTGCGGAAAATTAATTTACCGAACGAAATATAAAAACGGAGTCGGAAAATACAAGGCCTGGGCCAAGCCCGCGGCTGACAGTGCCCATTGACCAAAGAAATCCAGTGCCGGATCCGGCCAATTTTCCGGCTCATTTTTCGTCCCGAATCCAAAAATAATATTTTTCTAATTTTTATATTACACAATTAAATCAGTTTTTCAAAAGAAAAATAGATTTATATTGTAACATAAAATCATGAAAAATAATTTTTAGATGAACAATTAAACATCAATAATTAAAACAATTATGATTCTAAATCATAAAAAAAATCAAGCATACCATATGAAAATATCGAATATACGATCGCAAAGACCTCGCTCCGATACCACTGTTGGGATTCGGTGATTAAAATCGAATTACGCAGCGAAAAATAAACCGGTCCAACCGGATAAAACCAAACCCCAAAAACGGACCGATCAAGCATCATATAAACGAATATAAATAACGAGGAAGAAAATCCAAGAATACTTACTCTCGTAGTCCTTTGATAATATAATCTTCGAAGGAAAAAACCCGAGCAAGCCTTTTCTCGATTACCGACACGAACACGAATCTAATTCGTTGTAGCTTGTTGAATGATCCAACACCGAAAATGCCAAATGTCTCTACGTTATCATGCATCGGATATTGATCGGAAAAATAAAATATCAATTCGTTCTCAAGGAACACGGCTAGGAATTGATACGGTATTTTTCTTCTATTATCTTCTTCCTTTTCTTTCTCTCAAAGATGAACAAGAAATTGAAAAAAAAAAATTCTCCCTCCTATTAAGTCACTCACGGCTGAAACTTCAACTCCTTTGTGGTGAGTTATGGTATGATTTTATAACATGATTGAAAAGATACTAAAGATCAATATTCTCATGTTATCTTTTGTCTTCATGTTCAAAAACAACTCAAACTCACCCCACGCCACATCATGACAGCTAAAGGAAGTATCATGCAACGTGGGAGGAAAATGAGGGGGGACAGCCCACTAGATTTTAGGTGAGAAAACGAGCCGAGCCACTCGGTTTATGTACCGGACGTTCGCGTGTCTAGTCCGTTAAATACACTTCGTTTTATCCCAAATGTATTTATACTTAATTAATTAATCCAATTAATTAATTTTATCAAATACAAAATTATAATAATATATTTCCAAGAAATAATTATTTATGAATTAAATTAATTACCCAGTAATTAATTTCAATTCACTAGACCGCATGATTTATCAAATACATCAAATTAGATATCTAATATCCAATATTAATGAAGAGATAATAAATATATATTTATCCATCAAATATCCTTGTGCGCGACTCTGTAGGTCCGCCTTAGTCGGCAATGGGAGGAACCAAGGAGTACGGGTAACACTTAGCCAGTCTAGTGCTTCGTACCGTAACCCAACTAAGAACGAATGATCGGATCATTCTAAAACCATTATGTCGTGAATGCCGTATACGTATAAACCCTTCAATCATATGTCCCGGTCAAGTATTAGGGTCACGGTAAAGTCAAACCCTACTGTAACTTGACTTTATGCTTTCTGTTAATGCAAACTGAGATCAACGAGCTCTCGTGTATCTAATACAACTAGCTCTAAATGCTTTGGCCAAAGACTTATAATCTCATTTGCTATTAACCGCATAGGACATTTACCTGCTCACTTACAGGAGATAAAATTCTATCTTGGTATTCAGTAGAGACTGCTACTTACCGATTAAGTTGCATTTCGAGGTTGACCCCACCCACCGGCGATTGGATCGAACTACTCTAATGACTGACTCAGTGTCACAAGCACATCTCCTACTAAAACCTCAAGTCAAAGGTCCACGTATACCTATCACAACCTTTCGATCCATTCATTGACAAAACCTGAGTGATATCCATGTGACCGAATCGAGGTGAGTCGTGTTCGAGTACACTAATCTCATTAGCATACCTATAACGTGTGCTCTCACTAACTCTTAGTGAAGACCGACACTCTACATGTCAAAGTACACGTTATACAAGTCTTGTCTAAACTTATTGCCCAGTTAAGTTTTATCGACTTGCGAACGAGTTAAGCATTCGAGCTCTAAACACTTCCAGTGCCTATCTCCTTATCTCCATAAGGAGTAGAATGTTTGCTCTTAAATGCAAGGACTATTATTCTATATACCAAATCACAATGCCAGTGATATACAATAATATAGAAATAATTATTGCCTTATTAAATATTCATAATTACAATACAAATACTCTCACTCTCTCATCCTCTGAGTGGCATTCGAGGGCATATCCCTAACAGTGGCAAGTAGAGATGCGGTGCTTTCAGTGTTGGATCGTTCAAGGGCTTGGAGCGGATTGGATTCGTAGAGATCAAGCAAAGCTTGGGGAATAGCTCAAGAGAAGGTTACCATTTAATCAACGGACTTCGAGGTTTAGTTTCTTACAACTCTTTCTTTTCGTTTATATATTCATATATACGTAGCTCGATCGATCCTCGTAGGGATTCAGATCGAATTAATTTCGTTTTACCGCTTCCGCTGGGCCTTGGTTTTAGGCACCGAATCCCAACAGTGGTATCAGAGCGTAGGTCTTGCGATCGTATATATGATATTGGCATTTCGAATGCTCGATTAGATGGTGAAATATTTGGAATCATTTTAGTCATATTCGTGGTTGATAGGACGACAAATGTAGACCTCCTAAAAACCCGGTCTAAAGAAGCCCAATATAAACCGACATACCGATCTCTGAGTAAAGGAGGAAAGACCTAGACAAATGGAGTCCGATCTAGGGGCTTGGAGAAGAGTGTCCCGATCTAAGTGATCTTGCCGACCTATGGACTCAGATAAGAGTGTCCGGACCTAAGGGGTCTCGCCGACCTGTGGACTCAGATAAGAGTGTCCCGACCTAAGGGGTCTCGCCGACCTGTGGACTCAGATAAGAGTGTCCCGACCTAAGGGGTCTCGCTGACCTCTGGACTCAGATAAGAGTGTCCTGACCTAAGGGGTCTCGCCGACCTCTCGACTCAGATAAGAGTGTCCCGACCTAGGGGGGCCCTTATAATATGAACCGACCTGCCTAACCATCACCCGGAGTTGGAAATCGCCGGGCTCATGAAGGTTGAGCTCTCGAAAAGATAGATCTTGACCTACCTGACAGAATGCCGGAAATTCAGGGGCTGATAAACCGCAGTCCCCAAATCCCGGATATTGAGGGATGGGAAATTGCATCCTAAATCCCTGAATATCTGGGATCTTCCTTAAAATCAAGAAAAGAACTCAAGGACAGGCATCCCTCCCTTCTATAAATATGGGATAAGCCTTCCTTCTAATGGAGAAGGCAGAATTCTGAAATTACAGTGTTTTTTAGAGAGAGAAAGAAATATACACAGAGAGAGAGAGTGACACTTCACATATTTGGGTTTTCTCGGATAAACTTCTAATATTAACCCGGTTCTTGGTGACCGATTAGCTCGGTTACATCAAGTGGCGCCGTCTGTGGGAACTGTGACATCGAGTCATTCTTTGAGTTGAGACGTGAGATCAAAAATGGCGAAAGAAACAACCCAGAAGAAAGTTGGAGATCTGATATCCCGAAATCTGGAAGAACAACTAGCAGCTGCGGGTGGAGAACTGATCTTAGAAAAAACGCCCGTCACCCCTAGAGAAGAGGCTACACCCAGCACAATCACCTTGACAAAATAAACCTTAGCCGACATAATTTCGAATGCAATTCAGAAGAGCCGGGAGGTTAAAAAACAAAAGATGCCTAGAAAAATAATACATATCCTCTCGAAAGAGCCGGAGGAAATTGATCACCAGGAAGATCATGGGGAAAGCTATCAGGGGAATGAGGAGCTAGCATGGAGGTGTAGCGCAAGGTATATACCTTCCGAGGAAATCTACCCAAGGAGGAAGTACTCCGTGGAAAGCCAGATCTGGAATCACACCGCAGCCACTCCAAATAGAAAACCCAGAAGTCTGGTGAATAATCTACCCAAACTCAACCAATCGAAAATAGAACTAAATATCACCGAGTTTTGCTGCTGTGACTCTTTGTTAAAACCGATCTCACTTCTACTTACCCACCTCCAAATTGCGCCCTCAGTCCAGAAAATACGAGCTTGAAATCGACTCCCTCAGCACAAGAAATTCGAGCTCGATAGCCACTCTCAGCCTTGAAATTTCAAACCTGATACTGTTTCCCTCAACATGTAGACTCTGACCTCTCGAATACCAAGAGATTCGGAGCGACCATCTCAAACAGAAAGCTCATCACAACCCCAGTAGTGTAGCTTGGTGCCTCTGTTTACTATGGCCGGTTCGATAGATCGCCGGACCATAGTTGTTTACCAATGTGATATCAATTGAACGCCTGGAGGAATCAAGGATATTAAGAGTTTTCAATTTTCTAACATGGGATTCACCTAATATGCGAATTTTATTTTGGCAGCATATTCCTGCTCGAATCTTTGCTGATAGGATGTTAGTGCAATCTCAATGGAGATAATGATCGCCAAGAAAAGACATAAAAACTAAAGATAAGTATCCTCTTTTAATATTGGCACATAAATTGATATGTGAATGTTTACTTTGTATAAGTTATGCTGTAACACAGATCTAGATGTGAATTATATCTAAAGTTTCTTGAAGAATTATGTAAATCCGTATATCGGCGATACAGAATGATTTTTCGTGAAATCCAACATCTTCGGATTTTCCTCAGATATAGAAATATTTGATTCGATATTCTAATTAATTTATCTGAACAACTTAGCATTTATTATTTATATATTCTTGTATATCACAAACATTGTGATTTGGTAAACATTGAAGTGAAGTCCATGTAAATAAGAGCGAACATTCCACTCTCGTTACCGGGTGAAACGCCCTCAAATTTGATGGGGTGAAACGCCCTCAAATTCGAAGATCGGGTGAAACGCCCTAGAAATTTGACCGGGTGAAATGCCCTCAAGTTTGAAGATCGGGTGACCTGCCCTCAAATGAAGACCGGGTGAAACGCCCCAAAATTTGATAGGGTGAAACACCCTCAAATTCGAAGATCGGGTGAACCGCCCTAGAAATTTGACCGGGTGAAACGCCCTCAAGTTTGAAGATCGGGTGACCTGCCCACAAATTTGAAGATTGGGTGAACTGACGTCAATTCGAAGATCGAGTGAAACGCCATAAGAAATGTGATCAGGAACAAGGGTGAACTGCCCTAAAAAATCTGCTCAGGTGAAATGCCTTCAGATCCAAACAAGGGTGGACTGCCCTAAAATCTGATTAGGTGAAATTCCTTCAGATTCTGACAATGGTGAACTGCCCCAAAAAATCAGAACAGGCAAACTGCCCTGAAACCTGAGCTCGGGAAAATATTCTCAGACCTAAAGTTTGAACCAAGCTATATTCCACTCAAAAGAGTTGGGAGCATCCGAGCTATATTCCACTCAAAAGAATTGAAAATATCCGAGCTATATTGACCTGAGGTCATCAAACTCCGAAGGACTGTTTGAAATATCCGATCTGTATTAAGGTCGTTGATAAAACCAAGTTGGGTTGACCTAAAGAAGTGGTTTAAAATAACCGAGCTATATTAATCTAAGAGTTATTTAAAGCAGCCGGTCTATATTAACTCCGAAAGGCTCCGATCTATATTAAGGTCGTTGATAAAGCCAAGTTGAGTCGACCTCAAGAAATTGTTTATAGTCGAGCTATATTTACTCTGAAAAAAGTGGTTCTTTCTAGTTAAAGCTATGGTAACCTCAAAGAATTTGAAGTACCCGGGCTATGTTAAAAAAGACATATCAACATCATACACATACGAACTGCATTCACATAAAGAGATTTTTTTCATTAAAAACATCAAAGACCAGTACAAAGATGATGAAAGAGAGAAATATACAAGTAAAAGCTAAACTACGGGCTCGGGAGATTGGGGAGGAGGCAAGGAAGAAGTATCAGGGTTGGCCCCAGTAGCACCGGGATCGGGAGTCTCAGCCCTGCCAGGCGAAGCAGAAGGGATAGAGGGCAGCTCAAGTCTAGGCCAGATTCCTTTACAGACTCTCCAAGGACGTCCTCCCACCAGGCTGTTTCGGGAGATTCGTTCACAATGCTAGACCAACCTGAGGGGACAGGAGCCCCTTCCAAAGCCACATCTCTGTCCAGCTCCCCTATAAAGCCCAAAGTGGCCAGCTGCTCGCAGGCGCGAGATAGGGCGAAATCAAAATATTGCGTCGCAGCAGGAGCCAACCAAACCAGGTAGGTGGTAGAATTGTGGTACCGAGCTAGGAGAACAGCGTGATAGACCTCTAGGAAATATTGACCCATGTCGCTGGCCAGAAAGCAGCGTTGGCCGTCCGAAATTCCTTGAGAATAGGCTGACTCCCTAGCCTTGGCGAGCTGAGTTTCAAGATGGGTAATCTTCTCCGACTCAGCCTTAGCCTGTGCAAGCTGAGCTTCAAGTTGGGTAATCTTCTCAGATTCAGCCTTGGCCTCTGCTAACCGAGCCTCGAGACGGATAACCTTCTCCGATTCGGTTTGGGTCTGAACTTTCGAAAGCTTTAGCTCTTGGTTCAGTTGAACATTGGCCATCTGAGCCTGCTCCAAAACTGTCTCCCGCTCGGAGATCTTTTTCAGGGCAATATCTAAGCGATGTTCTCTCTCTTGTAATCGGGAGGCGAGGTCATCTCTAGCCTCCAAGGAAGCTTTAAGTTCCGCCGATGTTTGGGTCATCTGGGAGGAAGATGAGGCCCCGTCCTTCTGCTCTTCCGCGAAGTTCACTAAAGTAGCGCAGAACTGAAAAAGAAGGACGATCTCATCAAAAACATAGGCAGGAATAAAATAGTAAATAAGAAGAGAAGGAAAAGTAAATGAAGAATACCTTCCCAAAATACATCATCATCAGATCTAGACGGGTGTCCGGCGGAGAGTTGCGTAGTGACTGCATGTCCCTATCTGGGACTACCGAGCTGAAATACGGAAGGAATTTCTCCCACTCTTTACAGCGTAGCAAGGTTTCCATAGTTGAGCTAGGAGGAGTCGCAGCCTTAAGTCGCTTAGAAGGAGCGGAGGAGCTGGCGGAGCAGGTCCACTTGATGACCTGCGGCTGCATAGAGGAGCTTGCAGGGCTCCGCCCCGTGGTTAACAGGGGGGCCAAGTCGGAAGGCAGGGTTACCCTAGCCTTGGGCTTGGATACAGGCCTCTGTTTCGGTCTGGATGAACCCTCCGCCCTCTCTCTGGGAGGATTCGCCGACCTAGAAGCCTTGTCCTTCACAGGCTCAGCAGGCTTGGTGGCATCAGATTGACAGGTCCGCATGAAATGATCTGCAGAAAAAAATACATGGTCAGTAAGCTCACCGAAGAAAAAATGACAGAAGTATGACAAGGCAAAGCCATTAAAACCTACCAATGTCAGGGATAGTTGGATAAGGGTTCGAGCTCAGCCCACAATGAAATAAAAGGTCGTGAAAATGTGTCAGCTGGAAGGCATTATAGGAAACGGAATTCCATTCCCGAACCTCACTTGAAAGTGGCCTGACTACCTTCAGACTGATTACGATTCTTGGACTTCTTGCTAGCAAATGAAGGTTGCTGCTTAGCAATCTCCTTAGCTGTAAGCTCATAGGTAAGAGATTTCTCAATGAATTCGGCCAAAGTGGTGCAATTATGATTAAGCAAATGTAGTCTCATACGGGGTTTCAGCCTCTTGCTGAAATACTTGATTTTATCCGCCTCTGAATGAATGATGGATGAGGTGAAAGGGAGAAGTTCCTGAAATTTCTCGGCAATGGCGAGAACTCCTCGTCTGCTGAGGGGTCGGGTGTGAGTAATTCTGACATCTTGGCCTCTCTGAGTGGGGCCGGATAATACCTCTCCATCATGAGAGTCTTGAACTGATCCCAAGTACATGATCCTTCGGTGGGCTTCAACGACAACCACCAAGAATGAGCGCTCTTACCCAGATAGTAAGCCGCAACTCAAACTTTGTGTCCTTCGGGACATTCTACCATCGCAAATAGCTTCTCGAAGTGTTCGAGCCAATAAACAATATCCGCCGGCTCAGATGAGCCTTCAAAAGTAGGTGGCCTTTGGTGGGAAATGTCGCCGATGATACTGCTCACATTCCTCTCTTGCCTCTGAGGTGGCGGCGGAGGAGCCTGTTGATTTTGATTAACTGAGTTGTGCATCGTCTCCATAAGTTGTGCCATCTGCGTCATTTGGGCCATCATGCCCTGCATAAAAGCGAGTGGGTCAACCCGAACACCTTCTGACTGAGCGGTGTCCCGGGTACGACTCCCCGATAGTAAATGATCACGTCCAGGCGAATGAGTGGCAGCGTCGCTGTTCGATGAATTAGCATTATTCCTTGCGTTCGCACGTGTATTCACATGAGCTCTCGGGATTCGGCCCGCACCACGGCCTCGTCCTCCTCGTCCTCTTCTTGCTCTCTCCATACTGAAGTAGGAAAGTCACATGATGATTATATTTTCCATATGAATATCACGTTATGATTATGACATGAGATGATGAAAATGAGCATACACGCTCTAACACAGTGATTACATGAATGACTAACTGAGGTGACATGATTATCTGATGAAATTATTGAAATGATTATCTTCAACAAGTTAACAAGATTAATGATATGATCTTCCAGATCAACAACCGAGTAATGAAATGAATTGAGTGATTAATGATTTAACCTAACCGTCCTGGTCAAAATGACAATGATGATTGAGGATTGTTAACTGATGAATTATGAATGAATGATTATTTCCAGAAATTATACCATGGCGTTAGAAATCTTACAGTTCTTGGTCTGATTGGCTCGGCATTTGCACAGGTCACACGTGACGCGAAGGTCCAATGATACTAGTCCGATGACGATGATTTCAAATGAGACATGACTCGGAAGGTAGTATTCAAACTACGCTCCAATACCAACTCTGTAACACCCCAAACTAGGCGAATGAAAACTGATGAATTAAATAATATAATTGTAGTACCGAACCACATTATATTACCAAATACTCCGATGAGGAGCTTAAGTACATTACAACAGGACAAAACAGAATACTAGTATATTTTATATGAAGATAAAATACACCACCCTGAATAAATAAACGTCTCAAACGGAATTTGCAGCGGAAATACAAATGAAGAGAAATAAGAATGACTAAAATGACTGAAATGACTGAATTAAACGGAATGACTGGGCCCCCTACTAGTATCATTGGGACTCCTCGCCATCAACATGCTCTTTCCGTGCCTTTGCCTTGCCGTGACCTGAAAACAAAATCCCCCAACGGGGTCAGTTACACAGAACAACAATCCTCAAGGGTTGGAAATACACAATCATGATTTAACTGAAGTTATGAAATATCCTTAGTTATGAATTACGCTGAAGAGGAGTATCATAGTACGCCTGTAGTGTTCTGTGCAAGTGTACAAGACGAATGGCCGGACACACCTGTCCTTGTACCTAATTAGTCTCACGGAGTTAATCTTTACCGTATGCACTGCCCAATGTATCACTCCCAATACATGGCCATCACGTGCCCGACTAAAAATTCCACACATCCGCACCCGGCCACGCAATATGAACCCAGAAGGTCATATGAACGAGAATGACCACAATGAATATCAATGAATAATAATAATCTGACAAAGTCAAGAATGACTCACCGAGATGAAAGTAATAATGAAGTGATGGATAGTTTCAATGAAATGATTGGAACCGCCGTTCCTCGTTAATGAAGTGATACTTCGACATTTACAAGTCTCAATATGATTATTACAATGATGAATGAGTTATGATTATGAATGATCAACAACAAAAGGAATGAAATCCTTTTAACCGAGTAAGAATTAACTTACTCAACACCGGTGAAAATTATCCTTCCATGAACAACGTCCTAATTGAGATATCGGTCGCTCGAACAACCTTGAATAAATACAATTACCAACAATCCGTTCAATATACGAATCAAACAGGAATATAACGACCTCAAAACGTTGATACGATTAAACCAAGTTCATTGGGGCATTATATCGAACACTTTGTGGCCAACTTCGATTGATTACAACCAAACCTCAATAATGCCAACATCAAATCCCCAAGAAGTGTTTCAAACCAACAAAACATCTTCAATACGATCAATAATCCGTTATGAATATCCAAAATCGTGATTACAACGACAATTAATCGAAAACCCCCAAATCCAACTCAAAATTCAAAGTGTTCTTGAATAATCCTACAATAATCCAATGAATAATCAAACATATCCATAATCATGCGTATATCACTTCATACAACATGATCTTAACATCCAAAACATCATATCTCAACACAAATCGAAAATCCAAGAGGTTTGATGAAGATTACCTTTGAAGATTCAAGCACTATGATCCGAAGAAATCGCGTTAGATCGACAATCCGAGCTTCACAACCGAATGAAAATGATGAAATTCCAACACTCAAGTGATAGATGAAGAAAAGTTCTCCCCTCAAGCTCTATCTCCCGCAAGAAGGTGAAAAAAGGATGAAATGAGCTGAATACGCTCAGGAAAACGCAATTATAGGGTTGACTGCCCTGTGTGCCGAGGCTTAGCCGAAGTGTGCCGCGGCACAGGGCCAAAAATATGCGCCTAGTGATCGGCAGTGTGCCGCGGCCCTGCCGGCATGTGCCGCGGCACAAGGTACAGAAAGTTTGGCCGATAAGTGCCACACGAGTGTGCCGCGGCCCGGACAGGTGTGCCGCGGCCCTGCCGGCATGTGCCGCGGCACAAAGTACAGAATGATCGGCCAAAAAACAGGAAAATGTGTGTGCCGCGGCGCACACTCCTTGTGCCACGGCCCACACCCCCTTGGGTCCTAAAATGAT
This sequence comes from Orobanche coerulescens, assembly GCA_033398695.1. Lineage (NCBI taxonomy): Eukaryota > Viridiplantae > Streptophyta > Magnoliopsida > Lamiales > Orobanchaceae > Orobanche > Orobanche coerulescens. The sequence goes on along the minus strand of CM065817.1, from coordinate 92,806,068 downwards.
GAAAAATGACCTGGGATGGGAATAAAAGCAATAGGAATCGATATTAGGGAACCAATAACACGAAATGGAAGTACGGAAACCCCAAAACGGTGTTTCCAAGTAATGATTACAATGGTTCGTCCAACAAGAACAAGATTCGAACAATGAAGAGATTTGAAATGACATGAACTCCAACGTCAACAACGACTAATGAATCAATTACCACGATCAAGATACTACTCTTGACTCGATTCCCAAGTAAGGTTGAAACAATGAACAATATCGATACACAACTCGAAGTTATTCCGAACGGTGAACACGGATGAATGATTATTAACAAGTGAGAAAGTACATAGCGACAATTACCGAATGAAATTACTGAATGATAATGACTGAATTACAACCGGGTATTACAGTAGATGCATTCTTTTATGATATGTTTAGCACGGTAGATGCGTGCTTATATGATGTGTGAGACGTGGAAGAAGCATGTTCTCATGGCATATATGGCGTGGTAGATGCATGCCTTATGATATGATATGATATTGAGATCTTTCTCGTGCCTAGTACGTTGGTAAATGGGACCAAAGATAATAAAATTATTTTGAGAAAGATTCTCATTGATGATCATATGTCATGTGTAGCGTCAAACATGATACATGCATGATTTCTACTTATTGGGCTTTAGCTCACGTAGTTTATGCATTGTAGGTAATCCTGATGCTTGAGCATATTCCCTTATTGGATGGGTTGGAGTTCCACTGTTACTGAGGATCGACGTACATGGATGACGACCTGTCGGGCTTAACCATGGGCTTAACATATTTTAGTTATTGTTTATCAACCTTGTTTTATAAATAGATATTGTGGTAATGTACTCATATGTTCGAGTGTTGTTGATTGTGTGGGGTGTACTTTAAGTTTACCACTACACCATAGATTGCATACAGCAACGTATAAAATACGTTGCAATATGCCCTAAATTCATTGCAATAGGGCCTATTGCAACGATTATGCAAAAATCAAGCGTGCACTTTACTCTGGTTGCCATAGGGCCCATATGGCAACAAATTTGGTACCATACTGCAACGACATATTATCGTTGCAAATATAGTATATGGCAACGATTTAACGGCTATAGCAACATGTTTAACACCATTGCAATATCTTGGACTACCTATGGCAACATTTTTTTGCAACAATTTTTTTGTGTTAATTGTTGCAATACATGGATTCAGGCAACCCTAAGGCAACATATATATGCCCAATTGCAACGTATTTAGAATCAAATGCAATCTAATTTTATTAATGAATATGACATATATGGCAACATTTAAGCTTCTATTGCAATGCTAAATAAAAAAACTGGCATGACCATTAGATTTATTTCAATTGGTATATCGTAACATCAATCCAACCGAGCAATATTACTGTTGTTCCAACATCAATAAATTCACTCAGACTAAGTTTAGGAAAATGACCAAGTTGAAGTAAAATAACTAAGTTCAAGTGACACACAATCTAACTTAGTAATACATAGACCAATATCATAGTTAAACATTATAAACATCTCTTCTTCCTCTTCCTATTCCTCTTCCTCTTCATCTTCATCTTCATCTATCTTCATCTTCATCTTCATCTTCATCCGTCTCATCTCTGTAACAAATTTTTATATAATACCAGTGTCATGTTCATACAGTGTTCCAACTGAATACATCTTATACTATATAAAGTATAGTCATCAAAGCACCATAAGTGAGAGAAAAAGATGTAGATTACGCACCAACCAACAAAAAAATATCACAACACTATTGATCAGATAAGCATTGGATCTCTTCAATCCAAATATATCAAGATACCTGTGCAGATTGCAGATAGAATAATTATCAGGTTATAACATTTTTTAGATATGACATAGGTGTTCCGTCCACAATCTGATAACATACCATCTCATATTGATCTCTGGTGTTGTCACCTCAGATATCAAGACCATGCAAGTGTAAAGCTGCCCCTCCCCGGTTAACATGGAATATGCTACTGCAATTCCCGAAAGAGAGTGATGGACCATCTGAAAATCCAAAAGCAACCTAATCACATAGTCTACACAAAGGCATTTTAAAAAAATGACACTCCACAATTCCTTTATCAAACAGAAGAAAAACGAAAGTCTTCCTTTTAAAAACGGAAGGAAACTGGCAAAATATACTACAAAAATAAGACTGCTGGACATGTGGAGCTACTATTTTACGGAAGATAGAGTGACAATATCAGTCTAATCCCTACTCCAACTTAAGAGAATGACTACTTATGTGGAAGTTACAGAAGCATCACATCCGTAAAATAGCACCATATACACTTGAATCAGTAAAGATTACTCAAAAACCTAACCATCATAGTCATATTTTGCTGCCCATAAGAACCTCTCTGGATCAATATAGGACCACTGGACCAACAGAAACAGAGGCATGCTAAGTTTATAACAGTTGACTTACATACTCCATTCTACCCAAACAAGGATACAGCCAACAAATCATTCCAAGATCTGAAATGAAGTAGCCAACTGATATCTGCCAAAATTCAGAAGACCAAAGAGAAAAAGTGAATACCATGAGCACCCATCACCACAAAAATTATCAATAAGTTAAGATAAAACTAGAATATAAGAACTTAGTGCAGGAAATCTTGGCAAAGATGCTTCAGTTATGCTGAGGAGCCTCACATAGCCATCACATCTTATAGTGTTACTCTAGAGTGTGTGCGTCTGTGTGTATGTGTATCCTTTTTTCATGACTAGAACTGTCTTAGACTCTTAGATATGCAAGATTATAATTTATAATGGTGATCCTATCCTCTTTGGTTGTCCAGAATAAGAATATACTAATCTCATTAACTTCAAAAGACGAAGACACAAAATGAGAACAGTGGAAATGAAAACTACTCCGTGATTCCAGTTGGCAACATGGCTAATTCACGTTACTTCCCAGCCGTGATACAATATAACCACAAATTTTTAATGATCACGTGCAACCTTTTCCTCATAAATAAAAGAAATGATATCCAATCAGATAAACATAACCAGTAATTGTATATAAAATTTGGTTGTCTTCCCAGAGATATGTTGGGCCAACTTTCCTTCCCAGAGATAAACCACAATGCAGTTGCATTTCCTTCACTTGGTTCAGCCAACTTTCCTGATAACAACAATAGAAAGGAATATGCTTAGCTACACCACTTTACAAAATGGTAATCGGTAAATGAAAAAGAAAAAAATAGAAAAAGAAAAGAAGTGATCGAACGGGAGAGACGATGAAATTAATGTAAAACCCGGCCTAAAAGTAGTTTATAACAGCCCGGACTCTTCGCTTACTGCGTCTTAATGCTGCAAATAGATACCGAACCCTGTTAATAATTCAACTCCCACAACTGTTGAAGCGAATTACAAGTTGCCCATGTTTGTAAACAGAAGCTAAAAGTTGAATAACTTCAAAAGTTAAATCAAAAGCAGCACTTGAGGGGGGGAAAATCAGCAAGAAGCTCACGATCACTTTTTTTTCCAAGTGTTTACAAAATACTTCTTCAACGAGTAATGAAACCTTTCGTCTTTTGAAAGAAATATCATACCAGCAAGAAGGCCTCTGATATCTTGATTCAGAAGCTCCAGCCACTGACAATCAGCGCTGAGTTCAGCATCCGAATGGCCGTGCTTCAGAACAGCAGCCAAGATTCAGACAAGATGTGGAAGGCAGGATGAATCATAAATAATATCAGCACCTAAACTTTGAAAAAAAAACAGGTAATTACATGAATAAAATTGAGCTTTTTAAGAAATATTACAGACATAGAGCTCTCTCCATGCTTGGCAGCAGGGTGAATCCTTTTTAGTGCCAGCTTGGCCCCCTCCCGTGAACCCCATCCATTCGCCATAACACTCATGTTCCTCCACTTGTCCTAACCAAACCAAAACCAACACTAATATGGAATAAAAAAACAACTAAATTCTAGAACACAAAAATCCAATGTATATATCATTACCATCACCAATAGAGAAATGCTGGGTTAAAATTCTACCTTCAGATCAACATTGGATCGTAGATACAAAACCCCGCTGAATTGTGGATCCTTAAGAATCATACGCCATTTCCCAGGCCCGTGCTTGAGGACTCCAAATTTACGAGCTGCTTCCTCTTCTGAAGTCCACTTATGTTTAGGTGCCCCCATTAGTTTTTCAAGCCCAGAATAGATTCCTAAGGGGTAAAAAAACTTCTGAAGATTTGCTTAAGCTTATTATGTTTAAAAAAAAAACTCATTTAGGAATACTATTCTAGAAAAAAAACAATGAATTTACAGAATCTCTGGATGAATTATCAAAACTCATCAAAATATACTGAATTTTACAAATCGTGTGATAAATTACCAACAAACTCATCCAAAATTGATTAATTATAGGCGGATCAGAAAGATTGGATGGAGCAGCAAAATGCGGATGCCAAAACCCTAATTTTGCAATGGTTGTAATTTATATCAATACCTCAAAACGACGCTTTCGTTTTTACTCCCAGATTCCTCTTCTCCTCCACTGTCATTCTCTTCCTCTTCTCCGTCACTGTCATTTTCTTCGTCGTCGCCGTCATCATTTTCACTATCGGTGTGCCTTGAAGAGAAATGTCGCGTGACTAAGGCAGTGTGTGGATAAACCCTAATGTTGTCGCCGGATATGTGGTGAGTTGCTTTCGATGTGAGTGTTAGGTGGCGGGTTTGGGCTGAGGGAGCGGCGAGGGTTTGAGATAATGTGGTTAGTGTTTTAATGTTTCAAAAGCCCGCTCAATTTCTTTAGTACCCGCCTAAATTTTGGGCGCCAAATTGCTACTTACAGCAACGAATTCTTAAATTGTTGCAATAGAATGTAAATTTTACACTATTTCCAACTTTTTCGCTTAAATTGTAACACTTTATAAATGCATTGCAATATATCCGAGTTGGTCTATCAATAGCAACGTTTTCTGATGAAATTTTTGAAATCTGGTTTCTATAGCCAATCTATGGTGTAGTGTACTTAGTATGTTTATGTAACTTGTGAGGTTGTTTAAATATCGTAATGTAAAATAAACAACTAAGTGATTTGGGAAGACTAGAGTTTGATTATGTACTAATCTCTTGTGGTTATAGCTCTGGGGATATTGATGTCATGAGTTTGATTCGGATTGAGACTGGATATCTCTCTATGATAGTTGTATTGGTTTTATATCACATATTTTGGGGTAGGTACTAGTTTAGGGGAAACTCTGTCAAAATTTCACCATAATTTATAAGTATTAATATGATATAGGATAGTTTACGTTAGGTAGTTAGTGTGGGTCGTTTAAAAAGAGACAAAGCCATGCAAAGAGATGAAAAGATAAACAATGAAGTACACTCTCCAACAGATGAATTTGTTACGAGATGCAACGGCTCTGAAGAGCTCAAGAATCTTACTATAAATATCTGAAAAACCCTTGAGCAGAAGCACGATGCGAACTATACTTACAATCAATCAAACCAAATGAAAGCAATATACATATATAGCATCGTGAAGAGCAAAATGATAAAGTATCAAATACAGAGAAGCTTTGAAGAAGTTGGAGAGCACAAACACTCGTCTTAAAGTTGAGTACGGGGTACTTCTTGAACGAGGTTCTTGAGAGTAAGAGGTTGTACGGCATCCACGGGCTCTTGATTGGAAAGTGATAGGCAAATTGTGAGTTGTTGAGGCATCCAGGAGTTTTCGATCAAGAGGTGTTCGGCAACCAAGGAAGGAGTTACAACGGCCACGGGTTTTCACTGGTAGAAAGCTGTTGTAACTAAATTTAGTGTAACAAGAGTTCAATGGCTGAAACTTATAGTGAATTTATCTCCAACTAGTTTGGACAGAAGTAGACTAGTAGGGGATTACCCCACCTCTGAAACCACTATACGTGATTTATTGTCTTTATCATCATACTTAACTGTTACATTCATCTTAACTGTTGCATTAAAAGTCAGTTGTCTTCCGCAAAATATTTTACAGCTAATAAACCTTAACTACATTAAACTCAGTCGAGTTAACTTAGCTGCACTAACTCTCAGTCGAGAGTTTTCAAATAGTTATTTAGCAAAAGATTTTACAAGTCTATTCACCTCCCTAGACTTGTACCCGACGTACTTGTGACCTACACCATAACCCCAAAATTTTAACATCTCCTTCTTTGATCTCTGTCTATACATACAAATGTACACCATTTACCTTCTCTATTGAATAAACTCTAGACATAACAGGTGTCATCGAAAGAAGCATCAACTCACATGACCACATCGGGTGGCCATCACTTTGTATGTCTGTCATCTGAATAAGAATTTAGGTGAATGTCATAATTCATCTAGAATGTTTACATATTGATTCACAAGAAAGTATATGTGAGAAAAGACCGTCAAGGAAAATCCGGGATGCCGTTTGGATCCATATTGTAATATCCGGATTTGTTATTGTGTATTTCATCTGTATTCGAACCCTGTATTATTCGGATTTGTAATCTCGATAATTGGAGTATGATATTTCTCGTATTGGTATCTTTGTACATAAGTATATCGTCATGCAAATTTCGCATGCAAACTCGTGATAGCGCATGCTAAGAATGTAGCTTAATGCGCGCTATCGGCTACAACTAGCGCACGCTACGAATGTAGGATTTGCGTGCGCTAGACAGTCAATTATTGAGCTAGGCGGCTAGCACATGCGCCAGCCGGGACATGGGTCCGGATAAGATTCCCGCGGACGAACTTGGACAGATTTGGAGTCAACACTTATTAGCGTGCGCTAAGATTGTATGGTAGCGTGCGCTAATTAGTTAAAGTGCAGAAATGTTATAAATGGGACAACAACCCATTTTTGGCTTACATTTCCTTTGTTTATTCTTCATTCTTGAGAGACCAGAGAACAATATATCCTCCTTACACACTTAGAACACATCCACTCGATCATTGGAGATTGTATGTCACTTGTGTTTGACCATTGGGGTGGAGAAACGATTGATTTGGAAAACAAGCAAACGGAATCGGATTCTACTTGTTGTCTCGGTGTTTTTCTTCATCTTAAGGTATGTTACACTACTTTCAATCTTGAATTCGTGTTCTTAAGGATATGATGATTATTATATCAAGTTATTGAGTTTCATTGGTGATTTATCCAAACCACATCATGTTTAAGAGATTGAGATGATTATGCTTTATGTACCTTGGTTAAGAACATCATAATTTGAATCTTGTTATGATGAAAAAGTAGAGGGAGTTTCTGAAATTGGTAATCCGAATCTAGAAGGTGTCTTCATAGTAATCACGGACTTGACTTTAACATCATTATTGTTAGATGAATCTAAGAGATTGATCATGGAAGGATTTATCTTGTAAAGATGGAGTGTTAATCAAAATACAAGATGATAGTTTTGATTGATATAAAGGTATTGATATCGACCGTTAAGCCTTCCGAATTCGCATGAAGAATTGTAATCGAAAGGGAATATGGTTTTATGATGATATACATATTCTTGAATTTGAAGTTGTTGTTAACCGTAAAGATCATTCATAAACCGTATGAGCATGATATGCATGGAGATGACATGTATTAACACTGAAGATTTCATGAGTTTCATCACCATTAGATCAAGTCTGCTGCCCAGTAGTGTACTGTCCTACACGTTTAGTGCACGCTAAGCTATGTAGATTAATGTGCGCTATCGAGCATGAGTAACGTATGCTACATTTGGTACGTAACGTATGTTAGGTCATCAGGTGAGTCAGTCGGCTGATCAGTGAGGTACTGACCGTGCATAGTTAGCGTACGCTAGGCTTCATTGGTTGCGTGCGCTAACGAGCAGGCTTAACGCATGCTACGTAGAATACTTAGCGTACACTAAGCAGTCCAGGCAGATTGCGTTTTATGAACTTTCAGCTGAAAATCAGATTGTTAGACATTCGTACGACGTGAGATAAATTCTATATTATTTCTTTTGTTAAGGTTCGAGCTTGCTACGTGATTGATCGAAGGGGCGACCTTCGAGTGTTTCGTTTTCGTGGAAGTATTGTTCTTGTCTTCGAATCGAGGCAAGTACCTTAATTGTTTGATGTATTGATGTCATACATATTGTTGTACATGTATATCGTTGTTGTATGTCCACCACGTGTTGGTCCGGGGATCATCTTGGGATCTATGCTAGCGTGCGCTGGATCATTGGACGGGTTTTTCCACCATGTGTTGGTCCGATGGGATCATCTTGGGATCTATGCTAGCGTGCACTGGATCATTGGATGGGTTTTTCCACCACGTGTTGGTCCGACGGGATCATCTTGGGGTCTAGGCAGTGAACGTTGGATCATTGGAATTAGCATGTATATGTTGTGATATCATGTTGTGATTATCATGTATGTTATTATTATTATTCTTCGTGAGATGTTGAATAATATGTTGTGGTACTTGTACTAGCATCGTTGTGCTAACCCCTTCGGGGGTGAACATTTTATTTATGTTCAGGATCCAGGAGAGCGGGGAAACAACCACTGGAGCTGCATGACGACGAGGGTGCAGAGTGATGTTCCATCCGGGTTTATTTGTCTGTTGTTTGTTGGTTATTTCAATAAGTACTCGAGTACGTAGTCATTTATGATGATTTGGATTCGGTGATGTATTAATACTTTTACGTTGAACATTTGTATTTTTCGGTACTTGGTCAGAACTGTTGTATCTTATTTCTGTCATTCTCATTCGTTGGCATCGGTTAATGTCTTTTTAGTTCTTCAGCCTTGTAAATTCATATGTAAATGAATTACGGCGCTGTAATATCCCTGAATATATTGTGGGTGTTACAGAATATGGTATAAGAGCTATGATTATGGATATCTTGGCCATTGGGTTAAAATAGGGGTCATATATGTCTTTTGAGGTAAGCGGCCGTGAATAACATCACTGTATTGCCTATGTCTTCGTGCGGGCGGTGGTTGTAAGTTCCTAAACTCTATCTCGTCCTTTACATGTTATATTTCTTTGTACTTGAGCATTTGAACGGTATTGTTTCCTATATATTGAGTATTTATTCTTGCAGAATGTTGATAGACGGACGTGGACGTGGTCGCGGTCGTGGACGCGGACGAAGGAATGCCGAAAGAGAAGCTCCGCCTTCTAATCAAGCCAGTCATAGTTCAGGCGAGCCACAGAGATCTATCAATAACGAACTAGAACCTGCTGTGCCTGAAATCCTTCGTCAGGTGGTGAACCAGATGACTCAGTTCGCCCAGGTCGTGGACCGAATGCAGGTGGCGGTAGGATTATAGCAGGGAGATAGACAGCAGGGGATTCCAGACATGGGAAATCGAGGTGACCGATGGTTGCAAGAGGTGGCGAAGATGCAACCACCCAAATTTGAAGGCTTTTCTGAGACTCCCACATGGGATAATTGGTTGAAGGAATTTGAGGAAATCTTTTCCGGAATTAACTGCCCAGACGACCGGAGAGCCTCTATTGCTCAATACTTCCTGATAGGGGAAGCGTCCGAATGGTGGGAAGCCATCCGGCCTGTAGACCATGATGCTGATTGGACAGAGTTTAGATAGATGATGGAAGCTCGGTACTGCCCTTGTCCTATGAGGGAAGCCAAAGTTCGGGAGTTTTTCTCCGCACAGCCATCAGACGAACCCGTATCCCAGACAATTAAGATGTTTAACTATCAGCTAGCATTTGTTCGACACCTGGTCAGAACAAATGCAGAAATTATGATCCATTTTGATATGAGGATGAAACCAGAAATTCAGAGGTACATGTCCGGTTTTGAATGTACCACTCTCCGTCAATACCAGGATAAGGCATTGGCGTATGAAATCAAGGAAGCTGCAATGGAGAAGTTTACAGAGTCCAAGAAGCAGAAAGTCTCTGGTACCTTTACAGAGCACAAGAGTAGCGGGCCCCGCAAAGCCCAGTCATCCTTTCATTCTTTCAAGAAACTTCCGTACCCAGTTAGTAGCGGAAAGAACTCTGGAGCAGTATCAGTCACGACATATGTGACAAGAAAGTGCTTCAACTGTGGCCGAACAGGACATTATCGACGAGATTGCTCATTCCCTACTGTGATTTGTTTTGATTGTGGTCGAGAGGGACATCGTGCGGTGTTCTGTGAGGTGGCTGTGGAAACTTTTAGAGCTCGTACATCACAGCCAGCCCAAAAAGAATCGAGTATTCAGCAGACGCAACACAGTATACAAATGCCTCTGAATTTTAGCCGCGGATGAGGCAGATGACAGTTTGACCGAAAGGGGACATCGAGTGCCGAATCTGTTCCCCCACGTATGTACGAGATGAGGAGAACAGACGATTAGGATGCTGCTGTCGCATCAGGTACCGTTCAGATCCTTTCCCAGCCAGTTAGCGTTTTATTCGATACAGGAGATACGCATTCATTTATATCCTTATCTTGCGTAAATCGTTTGAATATTTCTGGTTTTCATAATTGTGAACCTTATGTTATCGGTTTACCGAGTGGAGAGAGGATTGTTAGAAACTTAGAAACTAGAGATTTTCCTGTATCATTTGGAGGCAGAGAGTGGCTCTCAAATCTGATTGTAATAGAAAAGCAAGGAGATGACCTGATACTCGGAGACGATTGGCTTAATCGATATGGAGCTATTGTAAACTACCGAAGGAGGAATATCTCGCTGATCGCTGATGATGGTTCCGAAATATTGTTTGAAGGATGGAAGCCAGGAAGCTCAGGAAAGTTGATCAAGGCGATGAAAGCTGCCAAATTGTTGAAACAGGGCTGTACCGGATACTGGTGTTATGCATTGAAGAAAGAAGACGAAACTGTGGAACTTTCATCCATTCCTGTTGTGAACGAGTTTCCAGATGTATTTCCTGACGAGTTACCTAGACTACCTCCACGACGGGATGTACGAACTGAAGAAGCAGCTGGAGGAGTTACTGGACAAAGGCTATATCCAGCCAAGCGTTTTGCCTTGGGGAGCGCCAGTTCTTTTTGTCCGGAAGAAGGATGGATCGCTTCGATTGTGTATTGACTATCGAGAGCTGAACAAGATGACAATTAAGAACAAGTATCCGTTGCCATGGATTGATGATTTGTTTGACCAGTTGCAAGGAGCAACAGTATTTTGTAAAATCGATCTGAGATCAGGATACCATCAGCTGAGGATTAAGGAATCTGATGTTCCGAAGTCGGCATTCAGAACTCGCTATGGACACTATGAGTTTGTAGTGATGCCGTTTGGTCTCACTAACGCACCTGCTGTATTCATGCAATTGATGAATCGAGTGTTCATCGAATATTTGGATAAATATGTGGTCGTGTTCATTGATGACATTCTGGTGTATTCTAAGAGTCCGGAAGAGCACGCACAGCATTTGCGGATTGTATTAGAACTTTTGAGAAGCGAACAACTGTACGCCAAACTCTCTAAGTGTGAATTCTGGATAAAGGAAGTAATGTTCCTCGGTCATGTGGTATCAGCTAAAGGAGTCCGAGTATATCCTCAGAAGATCGAAGCAGTTATGGATTGGAAGCCTCCAAAGAATGTGAAAGAAGTCCGGAGTTTCTTAGGACTTGCTGGATATTATCGTCGGTTCGTGGAAGGGTTTTCCAAAATCTCCCGCCCACTTACTCGACTCCTGCAGAAAACTCAAAAGTTTGAGTGGAACGAGTTGTGCCAGAAAAGTTTTGATGAATTGAAGAAGAGATTGACAACAACACCGATTTTAACACTTCCACAGGGGACTGGAGGATTCATAGTTTTACAGTGATGCTTCAAACCAAGGACTCGAATGTAACACCCCCAAATCCTATTGGGTTATTACAGTGCCGTGGACCCCACGCCAGGAGATCCACCAGGCGAACATGACTAAAATACATTAAATTAAACAACAAGGGGAAATCATACTCCCTACCATGATATCCGACACAATATTCCGATAAGGAATTTCAACGACAACGATGGGCCTACATGGCGAAAAATAAGATACAACAATATCCACGAGCATCTGCTCGGGTAATACGTAATGACAATGACTGATAGACTGAAGAACACTCCAACTGACTAACCAACATGAACAACTCGGACTAGTATCGCTCGAATGCCTCGTCGCCATCATCATGCCCCTGTCTCTCAACTCTCTCCTAGCAAGCACCTAAAACATGAAAACATGTTCCGCCCCCACGGGGTCAGTCATCCAGATAATGAATATCAAATACATGTATAACATGATATGCATCCAAAGGCAGAATGAAACGGTACAATGATAATAATAATACGAGATGCTCACAGACCAATGTAAGAACCGAGCATTCGTGATATACTATGCCCACGGCATATTATTAATACCTGTTCGACAGGTTAGAATGTAAATGCCCAACGGCGAATCATAATAATAGAGTACCACAATGAATTACACGACATGAACCAAACCAGAACTGAATTAATTATGAATCACAATGCCCGAAGGCTCCAATGAAATTATCAAGACAATCACAAAAGCTTGAAAGCCACTCAGCCGAAGCTGTCAAATATCACAATCACATGAAATCGGAATAGCCCGAAGCTATAGTTAATGAGGGCTAATAAGGTCATAACCACGAACGTGACCTACTGAGCTGTAGGTGTTGGGAAGCCAACCGCGAAGGTTCAATCCCCAAGCTTACCCATAAGATCATAAACACGACTGTGACCTACTGAGTTGTAGGTGTTGGGAAGCCAACCGCGAAGGTTCAAGCCCCAAACTTACCCATAAGATCATAAACACAATCGTGACCTACTGAGTTGTAGGTGTTGGGAAGCCAACCACGAAGGTTCAAGCCCCAAACATACCCATAAGATCATAAACACGACCGTGACTTACTGAGTTGTAGGTGTTGGGAAGCCAACCGCGAAGGTACAAGCCCCAAACTTACCCAAAAGCACTAGCCGAGACTAGCCTCCAAAATATAATTAATCACAAATGACAACAGTTCGTAGATTACCGAATTCACGAGAATATTAGTGTGCTACCTTGAGTCGGCCAACACGATAATGATGTCTCACGGATGGGCATCGTACTCGACAGTCCCAATTCAATACCTCGAGCACCTTAGAATAGTCAATCGATAACAACAACACAACGGATGGGAACTATCCTCGACAGCCCCAATTCAATACCTCGATTGGCTTAGAATGGCCAACCGATAACAATGATGCAGCGGATGATTCAATACCTCAATTGCCTTAAAGCGGTCAATCGATAACAATGATACAATGAATGATTGAACACTTCGATTACCTTAGAATGGCCAATCGATAACAATGATACGAAGGATGTCTCGGCACCTTTAATCGGTTACCGACAACGAAGAAGAGAAATGAATACGTCAACGCCTTTAATCGGCCAAAACAACATCAAGGACAAAACTCCAACATTAATAGCAATTATTACAACGACGTCTTAAATCGACATTAATATCAACAACAACGATCGATACATCGATACCGCGAACCGGTGATCGATAATAACATTAACAACGAGTATCAAAATGCCTTGAACCGGCCATTAACGAACAATAAAAACATTTGGCATAATTGCCGAAAGGTATCGTATCGAACGATCTCTTAATATCAATGAATTCAAGAAGAGACTAAGTCTCGGAATGATACAACACATTCATACACATATATGATAACATTAATCTCATTGACTAGTACAAGTATAAAACTTGCCTCAACCGAAGGCGATGAAATCCTTCCACGAACAATGAACGGCGTCCTTCGATAAATATAAGTGCTCGAACAACCTTGAATGAAATACAATTCATTCAATAACACAATATCGAATGAAAACAGCACAACGATCGAATGAAACTCTTTGAGACATTTAATCGAACACTAAATGTTCAAAGTTCCTCAAGAACTTAAGAATCATCAATCGGATTGAACGAATCAAAGATATGGATATACAATCCATAGAACATGATTAATAATGTTTACAAACATCAACCGATTCAACAAATTCAGACGGAAAATGAAATTAAAGCCAAAACTCCCAAAAATCAAATTTTAGGAGATTTCAAGAAATTACCTTGATTAGGATGAAGAATCCACAAACATGTTGTTAATCCACACCACAACTTGAAGAAGATGAAATTATCTGAGTTTGATGATACTAAATCGCCCAAAATATCGCCCACAAATCGCCCAAGGAGGAGAGGAAGAAGGAAAGTGATGAAATGAGCTTGATTCTCATGAAACTCTTTGAAATAGGCAAAATCAGTCGTGTGCCGCGGCACAGATGAGTGTGCCGCGACCCATGGCCAAAATCGCCAAGACATCGCTTTGTTCCGCGGCCCGGCCTGAATGGGCATGCCCTTGTCTGACCCGCTCCAAAGACAAAAAGGCACATGGTGCAGCCTTAGCTATTTTGACCATAACTCCTTCGTCCGGACTCCGATTGACTCACCGTTTGAACCATTGGAAATATAACTTGATTCTATATAATATTGAAAAGATTCAGAATTTTTGGAGTTTCCAAGAATTAATGGTGATTTTACAAAGTCGAACTCATACGTGGAAAAGTCGCTTAAGAACACGGAATTCAACAGAACGACACCGAGACGAACTCGGATGACAAAAAGTGTAGAATTAATCATTCTCGGAATGAGGAAACGGTCATAATAGAGTTCCTAAGATGCAATTACACCAAGAAAAAAAAAATTATTGGAAATCGAAATCGCGGATATTACATACTACCCCCCTTAAAAGAAGTTTCGTCCCTGTAACACCCCGAGATATTCGGAATAATTACAGCGCAGTAAACCCTTTAAGTAAGGATTTACAATGCTAAATAAAAGAAATGCAAATATAATTCAACCTTACAACTGAAGTTCAAAATACAGAAGTGGTTCAACTGATCCAAAGAGTTAACTTATACAACCACATCAAAAATGACATTATTAAAACACACGTACTCGAGTACTAAAGTGAACCAAGAAGACAAATCATAATAACAATAAATATCAACCACATCACTGAGCCATTTCATCGTCCTGTCGGTACTGTGGTTGCTTCCCCGCTCCTCGGCTACCTGAACATCAAAACAATGTCCACCCCCGAAGGGGTTAGCAAAACAAAGCTAGTACAAGTATCATAATACATAAATCATCAGTTCATCATAAATCATGCAAAACGGACTTCCGTCATCGGAATCCAACGATGTGAATCCTCACGATTCCATCAACACAATACAGGGTAATCCAACGATCCAGCGCCCTTGGTATAGATCCCCATGATGATCCCGTCGGACCAACGCAAGGTGGCAAACCCGTCCAGCGATCCAGCGCCCTCAGCATAGATCCCCATGATGATCCCGTCGGACCAACGCATGGTGGACATTCGATCCAGCGCCCTCAGCATAGATCCTCATGATCCCCTCAGATCATTTATACCATAAACCAATCAATTATGCATACATATATGCATTTCAATATGTTCATCAATACGAACAATTAACAACGAATACCACGAGAAATTAAAGAAATACATCTCATATTCGAAAACATGAACAAAACCATAAGCATGATCAAAGTTCCAATATAAATCAAACTCAACATATGATACTTGCCTCGAAAATGGCAAGAATGGAAATACTCCAACAAATTACACGCGTCCGTATGTCACCGCCCCTCGATCGTCCCCTATGCAAGGATCGGACCTAAGAAATAATAAAGAATTCCTCACACATCATACGATCGTCTAACAATCCGGTTTACGCAAGCTCTAAAAATGAATTCTGCATGAACTACTTAGCGTGCGCTAGGTACTCTACGTAACATGCGCTAAGCCTGCCTGTTAACGTATGCAAATGACCAAGTCTAGCATACGCTAGCTGTGTACTGACACTCCTCTCTGATCAGCCGACTGTCCTGCCTGATGACATAACGTACGTTACGTACCAAACGTAGCGTACGTTATTCATTCCCGATAGCGCACGTTAATACGCCTATCTTAGCGTGCGCTAACTGTGCATGGCAGTTTACTACTGGGCAGAAAACTTGAGCTAAATGTGATGAAACTCATGAAATCTTCAGTGTTAATACATGCCATCTCCGTGCATATCATGCTCATATGGTTTTTGAAAGATCTTTACGTATTAAATGACTATGAGATACAAGGATACGTATAATCATCATAACACCATAATTCATCTTTGATCTTCAAGAAATATCCTAAGTCCAATCCATTTCATGTCCCAAAACGTATGATTCCTTTAGGTAAAGACATAAGAACTTGGTAATCTCCATATACTGGTCATAATCGGTTTTGAAGATACATGAATATGCTTAGGAGTCCACATACTAAAAAGGTTCAATGGATTATACGATGAATAAGTGCCGAAACGTCAAAAATATCCTTCTAACACATGATGTTCGACTACTAACGAATTTAACTGACTAGATAATCATGATCAAAACGTCCTTCATACTAGTACTTAATATTGGTGAAGAATCACCTACCTCAAAGTAGTGAAGAACAAGGAGGAACTCGAAGCAATCCAACGCCGAAGGCTTGAACAACAATCTCTAATGATCTACAATCTTCAACTCGAGCTAGGATGCTGATATGAAGGGTTTAGGATGAAGAGAGTGACTCTCTAAGTCCAAGAATTCGGATGTGGGAGTGAAAAGGCTGAAAATATGAAAAAGGATGATGTCCTATTTATAGAAAGTGGTTATTAGCGCGCGCTAGTCCATATTTATAGCGTGCACTAACAGCTTACTGACTTCACTATACTCAGCATTTAGCGTGCGCTATCCTCATATTGTTAGCGTGCGCTACCGCGTTGACTTGGCTTTTCCCGAAAGCCGTCCAGGTTCATCCCGACACAATCCGACCAAGATCCGCGGCCTGATCTCACCTACCAACACGTCTCAATCATGCTGACTACGTATAGCGCACGCTAAGGTTCATATATAGCGTGCGCTACTAAACTCAAATTAGCGTACGCTACGCCTAGTCGATAGCGTGCGCTACATGTGCAAAATCACAATATTGAACGAAATCATGCAATCATGCGCTTAACAACACCGAGTCATGAAATACGGAAAATAATACTCAGATCAAAATAAAACAAATACAATATCGCAAGGTTCAAAAACACATCAGAAATCTCGGGTATTACATCCTTCCTCCCTAAAAAGAAGTTTCGTCCCGAAACTTAAGATGAAAACAACTCTGGATATCTAGCCTTCATACTGTCCTCTGTTTCCCAAGTGGCCTTTTCAGCTCCATGCCGTGACCATTGTACTTTAACCAAGTGTATCGGTTTATTCCTCAATTGTTTGATCCGAATCTCAAGTATCTTGATTGGTCTCCCTTCAAAGGTACCGTCATTAGCATCTCGATCTCGTCGAAATCAATGATGTGACTGGGGTCTGGTACATACTTCCGTAGTTGGGATACTTGAAACACATTGTGAACGTGACTCAGTGATGGCGGTAAGGCCAACCTGTATGCTAAATCTCCAACTCTCTCGAGAATCTCGAATGGTCCGATATATCTCGGACTTAGCTTGCCTTTCCTCCCAAAACGGAAAAATCCTCATGTAGGAGACACCTTCAATAGTACATGGTACCCAATGTCGAACTCTAGAGGGCGACGACGTATGTCTGCATAAGACTTCTGTCGACTCTGGGCAGTCAACAGTCTTTCTTGAATCAAAGCTATCTTCTCGTGAGTCTGAACTATCAATTCCGGTTCCGTCCCGATCAAATCCGAAGAATCATCCCAGCACAGGGGTGATTGGCATCTTCTCCCGTAAAATGCTTCAAATGGTGCCATCTTAATAGAAGCATGCCAACTATTATTGTAGGTGAATTCAATCAACGGCAAATGAACTTCACAATCAGTTGACCAATCCAAAGCAGAAGCTCTAAGCATGTCTTCTACTGTTTGTATAGTCCTTTCGGACTGACCGTCCATCTGAGGATGATACGCCGTGCTAAAGTTTAGTTCGGTCCCCAAAGCCCTGTGAACTGCCTTCCAGAAGTGCGACACGAAACGACCATCTCGATCTTAAATAATGGTCTTCGGTGTCCCATGTAATTTGACTATCTCTGGAATAAATACTCGCGCTAATCTCCCAGGTCCCCAAATATCTTTAATTCCTAGGAAATGAGCCGACTTGGTTAGTCGATCAACTACAACCCAAATAATGTTCATTCCCGTCTTGGTCCTTGGCATACTGGTGATGAAATCCATCGAGATATCCTCCCACTTCCACTCAGGAATCGGAAGCGGTTTTAACATTCCGGCAGGTCGCTGATGTTCAATCTTAACCTGCTGACAAGTCAAACACTTTGAAACGTATTCTTCTATGTCCTTCTTCATATTCCCCCACCAGAAGTTTTGTTTAAGATCCTTATACATCTTACTGCTGCCTGGGTGAATAGAATAAGGCGTGCTATGAGCTTCCTTCAGAATTGTCCATCTCAAATCATCAGCATAGGGAACGCAAAGTCGACTCTGAAATCTCAGAACTCCGTCATCTTGTATCACGAATCCTGGGGCCTTTCCTTTCTTTACTTCGTCACATAACCGAAGGATCAGGGAATCGTTCAACTGCTTAGATTTGATCTCCTCGACTAGTGATGAAGTCAGTTCCATCACATATAGTTGCCCTTGGATTCCTGGTGCCCATACTTCAATCCCTTCGCGGATCAGTTCCCGTTGAATGCTGGTTTGGTATGTAAGTGCTTCCAACACTCGAAGAGAAACAGGTTTACGGCTCAATGCATCGGCTACTACGTTTGCTTTACCTGGATGATAGAGAATTTCCAAGTCGTAATCCTTGATCAATTCCAGCCACCTTCTCTGCCTCATGTTTAGTTCTTTCTGACTGAAAATGTACTTGAGGCTCTTATGGTCTTTAAAGATCTGACAAGTCGCCAAATTTTCAAGGCAAAGACCACAGCTGCTAGCTCCGGATCGTGAGTCGGGTAATTAACTTCGTACGATTTCAACTACCGAGAAGCATAGGCAATCACCTTATCCTTTTGCATCAAGACACATCCCAGACCCTGATTTGAAGCGTCGCTGTATACCATGAATCCATCAGTCCCATCTGGTAACGCTAATATAGGTGCTGTCGTCAGTCTCTTCTTAAGTTCATCAAAACCAGCCTGGCATTTCTCATCCCACTTGAACTTTTGAGTTTTCTGTAACAACTGAGTGAGCGGACGAGCAATTTTAAAAAATCCCTCTAGAAAACGACGATAATATCCAGCAAGTCCTAAGAAACTCCGGTCTTCTTTCACGTTATTAGGATCTTCCCATTCCAAGATTGCTTCGACTTTCTTCGGGTCCACCTGAACTCCATCAGCTGATATCACATGCCCAAGGAAAGTTACTTCCCTAAGCCAGAACTCGCATTTGGAAAGCTTTGCATATAGCTGTTCCTTCCTCAAGGTGCTCAAAACCACACGCAAATGCTCGGCATGCTCCTCTTTGTCCTTCGAATATATCAAGATGTCATAAATGAAGACGACCACAAATTTATCCAAGTATTCTAAGAATATCCGATTCATCAATTGCATGAATACCGCAGGAGCATTGGTAAGTCCAAATGGCCTCACTACAAATTCATAATGCCCATACCGGGATCTGAAAGCAGACTTTGGTATATCCGATTCCTTAATTCTCAACTGATGGTATCCTGATCGCAAGTCAATCTTCGAGAATACCCTTGCCCCTTGCAGTTGATCAAACAAGTCGTCGATCCGAGGTATATGATACTTATTCTTGATCGTCACTTTGTTGAGATCCCTGTAATCAATACATAATCGGAGGGATCCGTCTTTCTTCCGGACAAAGAGAACGGGCGCTCCCCAAGGAGAAACGCTAGGTTGAATATAACCCTTCGGTAATAATTCCTCCAGTTGCTTCTTTAGTTCATACATCTCGATTGGCGCCATGCGGTATGGTGCTCTGGAAATAGGAGCGGATCCAGGATCTAATTTGATGGTGAACTCCACTTCTCTCTGCGGAGGTAACCCAGGTAGTTCGTCAGGAAATACATCTGAGAATTCATTCACAACTGGAATAGATGAGAGCTCTACTCCTTCCTCTTTCCTCATGGCATAGCACCAAAGTCCATGACATCCCTCTTCAGTAATTTCACGGCTTTCATTGCATTGATCAATTTTCCCGAGCTTCCCGGTCTCCATCCTCGGAATAAGTGTTCAGATCCGTCATCAGCAATGATAGAAATGACTCCCTTTCGGTAATTCAGAATAGCTCCATAACGGTTGAGCCAATCGTCTCCGAGAATTAAGTCGTCGCCATGTATGTCAACTACAATAAGATTTGATGGCCAATCTCTCCCTCCTATAGATACTGGAAAATCTCTAGCTTCTAGGGTTCCCACAATTTTCTCTCCGCTCGGTAATCCCACAACATAAGGTTCATAATCATACAAGCACGAGATTTTCAAACGATTAACACAGTTCAAAGATATAAAAGAATGCGTAGCTCCTGAATCGAATTAGACACTAACTGGTTGCAAAAGGATCTGAATCGTACTTGATGCAACAGCTGTGTTCTGATCGTCTGACTTCTTCATCTCGTAAATACGCGGAGGAACGGACCCAGCGCTAGATGCTTCCCTTTTCCCAACATTCTGCTGCTGGAAACCACTTTGCTGCATCTGGTTTAAACTAGTGTCCTTCGGGACCGGTGCAGGAGTGCGAGTGCCAAAAGATCGAGTCACATTCCCACAAAATGTTGCGCGATGCCCTTCCTGTCCACACTCGAAACAGGTCACAGCAGGCGCGAAACAGTCACATCGAACATGCCCCGCTTTGCCACAGTTATAACATTTCTTCCCTGCGTCTGAAATGGTTGGTGCTGCCCGGAACTTCTTTCCGCCTCGAGAAGGATGTGGAGGCCTCCTGGATGAATGAAAAGAGGACTGGCCCCTGCGAGGCCCACTACTCTTATTCTCCGTGAAGTTGCCAGACACCTTCTGTTTCTTTGCTTCCGTTTATTTCTCTACTGCCACCTCTTTCATATCACAGGCCAGTGCTTTGTCCTGATACTGTCGCAAGGTGGTACATTCAAATCCGGACATATACTGCTGAATTTCCGGCTTCATTCGCATGTCGAAATGAAAAATCCTCTCCGCCTCGGTTCTGACCAAGTGGCGCACATAAGTCAGCTGGTGATTAAAAGTCTTAATCACGTCTGTCACAGATGCTTCTGAATTTTGTGGTGAGAAAAACTCCCGGACTTGGGCCTCTCTAACTGGGCGAGGACAATACTGCGCTTCCATCATTAATTTGAACTTCGTCCAGTCAACATTATGCTCCTCAGGTCGAATGGCCTCCCACCAATCGAAAGCCTCCCCCGTCAGAAGATATTGGGCGACCGGAACCTTTCTGTCGTTGGGACAGTTAATCCCCGCAAAAATCTTCTCTAACTCCTTCAGCCAGTGATCCCAAGAAAGCGTCTCAGCATAACCGTCAAATTTCGGAGGGTGCAATTTGACCACCTCAGTAAGCCATTTGTCTCCCCTATTATCCACGTTATGCTGCTGTCCCATCGCCGTCTGCATGCGATCAACAACTTGAGCAAACTGGTTTATCTGAGCAACCACCTGCTGAAGCACTCCCGGCACATTAGGATCTGCATTATTATTTGCTGATCCCTGCTGTCCTCCAGAATCGGTTCGACTAGCAGATATCTCCGGGGTAGACGCCGAATCCTCCTGTCTCATATTTCCACGTCCGCGTCCACGACCACGTACGCGTCCACGACCTCCTCTCAACATACTGTAAACACAAATACTCAATATCCAGGGCAAACTTTCTAAAAGGAAGTCCATCAATGTTTACAAAACATGAATTAAATAAAACGGTAGTATTTGAAATTAGGAAACTTACAACCACGGTCCACACGACGATGCTGGCTCAGCAATGATGTTACAAACAACCAATAATCAAATAACGTAAAGAGACCCAACTGACCCGACTGCCAAGATATCCATGAATCTTAGCTCCGATACCATATTCTGTAACACCCCGAGATATTCGGAATAATTACAGCGCCATAAACCCTTTAAGTAAGGATTTACAAGGCTAAATAAAAGAAATGCAAATATAATTCAACCTTACAACTGAAGTTCAAAATACAGAACTGGTTCAACTGATCCAAAGAGTTAACTTATATAACCACATCGAAAATGACATTATTAAAACACACGTACTCGAGTACTAAAGTGAACCAAGAAGACAAATCATAATAACAATAAACATCAACCACATCACTGAGCCATTTCATCGTCCTGTCGGTACTGTGGTTGCTTCCCCGCTCCTCGGCTACCTGAACATCAAAACAATGTCCACCCCCGAAGGGGTTAGCAAAACAATGCTAGTACAAGTATCATAATACATAAATCATCAGTGCATCATAAATCATGCAAAACGGACTTCCGTCATCGGAATCCAACGATGTGAATCCTCACGATTCCATCAACACAATACAGGGTAATCCAACGATCCAGCGCCCTTGGTATAGATCCCCATGATGATCCCGTCGGACCAACGCATGGTGGAAAACCCGTCCAGCAATCCAGCGCCCTCTGCATAGATCCCCATGATGATCCCGTCGGACCAACGCATGGTGGACATTCGATCCAGCGCCCTCAGCATAGATCCTCATGATCCCCTCGGATCATTTATACCATAAACCAATCAATTATGCATACATATATGCATTTCAATATGTTCATCAATACGAACAATTAACAACGAATACCACGAGAAATTAAAGAAATACATCTCATATTCGACAACATGAACAAAACCATAAGCATGATCAAAGTTCCAATATAAATCAAACTCAACATATGATACTTGCCTCGAAAATGGCAAGAATGGAAATACTCCAACAAATGACACACGTCCATATGTCACCGCCCCTCGATCGTCCCATATGCAAGGCTCGGACCTAAGAAATAATAAAGAATTCCTCACACGTCGTACGAACGTCTAACAATCTGGTTTACGTCCGCAAGCTCTAAAAATGAATTCTACATGAACTACTTAGCGTGCGCTACGTACTCTACGTAACGTGCGCTAAGCCTGCCTATTAACGTACGCAAATGACCAAGTCTAGCATACGCTAGATGTGTACTGACAGTCCTCTCTGATTAGCCGACTGTCCTGCCTGATGACATAACGTACATTACGTACCAAACGTAGCGTACGTTATTTATTCCCGATAGCGCACGTTAATACGCCTATCTTAGCGTGCGCTAACTGTGCATGACAGTTTACTATTGGGCAGAAAACTTGAGCTAAATGTGATGAAACTCATGAAATCTTCAGTGTTAATACATGCCATCTCCGTGCATATCATGCTCATATGGTTTGTGAAAGATCTTTACATATTAAATGACTTTGAGATACAAGGATATGTATAATCATCACAACACCATAATTCATCTTTGATCTTCAAGAAATATCCTAAGTCCAATCCATTTCATGTCCCAAAACGTATAATTCCTTTAGGTAAATACATAAGAACTTGGTAATCTCCATATACTAGTCATAATCGGTTTTGAAGATACATGAATATGCTTAGGAGTCCACGTACTAAAAGGGTTCAATGGATTATACGATGAATAAGTGCCGAAACGTCAAAAATATCCTTCTAACACATGATGTTCGACTACTAATGAATTTAACTGACTAGATAATCATGATCAAAACGTCCTTCATACTAGTACTTAATATTGGTGAAGAATCACCTACCTCAAAGTAGTGAAGAACAACGAGGAACTTGAAGCAATCCAACGCCGAAGGCTTGAACACCAATCTCCAATGATCTACAATCTTCAACTCGAGCTAGGATGCTGATATGAAGGGTTTAGGATGAAGAGAGTGACTCTCTAAGTCCAAGAATTCGGATGTGGGAGTGAAAAGGCTGAAAATATGAAAAAGGATGTTGTCCTATTTATAGAAAGTGGTTATTAGCGCGCGCTAGTCCATATTTATAGCGTGCGCTAACGGCTTACTGACTTCACTGTACTCAGTGTTTAGCGTGCGCTATCCTCATATTGTTAGAGTGCGCTACCGCGTTGACTTGGCTTTTCCCGAAAACCGTCCAGGTTCATCCCGACACAATCCGACCAAGATCCGCGGCGTGATCTCACCTACCAACACGTCTCAATCATGCTGACTACGTATAGCGCGCTCTAAGGTTCATATATAGCGTGCGCTACTAAACTCAAATTAGCGTACGCTACGCCTAGTCGATAGCGTGCGCTACACGTGCAAAATCACAATATTGAACGAAATCATGCAATCATGCGCTCAACAACACCGGATCATGAAATACGGAAAATAATACTCAGATCAAAATACAACAAATACAATATCACAAGGTTCAAAAACACATCAGAAATCTCGGGTATTACAGTCCCGAAACTTAAAACAAGTTGGGAGAAGCAATATCCCGCCAGGAAAACTCAATGAGATACACCAGAACTGAAAGCTCGCTTCTCATCGGCATCGGATGCCCATACAAACACTGATTCACCTCCAAAGAAGAACAGCAATGCACATATAGTCCTCAGAACCATATCTATCGCACGCCCAAGTCCCCATGACTTGACGTCTCGAATCACAATAAACAATCACCTAGATTATCACGAAATCTCGGTACAACACCAAAAGGAATGCATCAAACGATCTCAAAATCTCAAGATTCTCAAATACGACCATTATAAAATAGATCAACAATAAATGATCCACAACCATGATACATTATTACGGATTGAGTTATACAGTCATCCGAAAGACAAGGCTACATTTCAAATGTACCCAACATCGATATCCTCCATATCATCGATCTCCTCGATCCCAACGATTCAACGAAGACTCAAATCTGAACTCACCGCTTAATATGACCCCGAAAGGTTACCAAAAACGAGAGTGACGATGCTGAATGATAAATGATTATAAATCCGACAAGGATCAAGAATGACTCACTGAGGTGAACTAATAACGCAATGAGTGATAGCTCAAATGAAATGATTGGAACCATTGTTCCCCGTGAAGTGAATGATTAGTTTGATAATTATAAGTCTCAATGTGGTTGATATATGATGAATGACTTATGCGAATGATTGAACGGCGATGAAATGAATGATTATCCTATTACCGAGCAAGAATTAACTTGCTCAAAACCGGTGATGAATGTCCTATTGCATCACAGTTAAAGCAAACAACAGTCGAACTCGTCGTCTGAGATGAAGATGCTCTCCCAGCACGAAGATGACTAGAAAACAATCTCTTGGACGTCGGAGTTCGATGTCCCTCTGACAACTCTTTCCATACCGAGACAGGAAAGTCACGTGATAATTACAGATCTCGTATGAAGATTGCATTATGATTATGATACGGAATGATAACAATGAGCATACATGCTCTAACACAATGAATGCATTAATAATGAAATAAAACGATCGTCGACATGACGCCGTAATATGATAAGATCGCATGAAAGATCAAGTGAGGTGACAAGACTATCTGATGAAATTCCTAAAATGATTACCTTGAACAAGTTAACAAGGTTGAAAATTTGATTCACAAGATCAACAACTGAACCGTGAGATGGACTGGATGATTAATGAATTAATTGAACAATGAGATTGACTGAGTGATAATGAATTAACTGAGCAATGAGATTAACTAAGTGATGAATGAATCAACTGAGCGATGAGATTAACTGAGTGATGAACGAATTGACTGAGCAATGAGATTGACTGAGTGATGAATGAATTGACTGAACAATGAGATTGACTGAGTGATGAATGAAAAAACTGAACAATGAGATTAACTAAGTGATGAATGAATTGACTGAACAATGTGATTGACTGAGTGATGAATGAATTAATTGAACAATGAGATTAACTGAGTGATGAATGAATTGACTCAGCAATGAGATTGACTGAGTGATTAATGAATTAATCTGAACAATGAGATTGACTAAGTGATGAAGGAATTGACTGAGTGATGAATGAATTAACTGAGCAATAATATCGACTGGGTGATGAATGAATTAACCGAGTGATGAATAAATTATCTGAGTAATGATGTTGACTGAGTGATGAACGAATTAACTGAGTGATGAATGATATTGACTGAGTGATGAATGAATTAACTGAGTGATGAATGAATTAACTGAGTGATGAATGATATTGACTGAGTGATGAATGAATTAACTGAGTGATGAAATCAAAATGATGATTGAGGATTATTAACTGATGAATGAGTTGATCCTTAATGCTTACACAAGTCACACGTGCTCCAAAACAATTAGTCATGAATCAATCATAACACTAATATCACATATAGGTTTCAACAAAGCATGAACAATTAATTACATGATGAATGTATGAACATAAAGAGAATCGAGTCCTTACACAGGTCATACGAAGCTTCGAGGTCTCACGATACTAGTCCCAACTGACGACGACTCGATGAATGAATGACTCATGCAGTCGTATTAATATTACGACTCATAAAACCCGACTGTCCAGATTGTCATAACCTGACAGTCCCACTACTACCGTATCGGTAGATCCACATAACTCACATATCAGGGTATCTCACAACCCAAAAGCTCTGATACCATCTTCTGTAACACCCCCAAATCCTATTGGGTTATTACAGTGCCATGGACCCCACGCCAGGAGATCCACCAGGCGAACATGACTAAAATACATTAAATTAAACAACAAGGGGAAATCATAGTCCCTACCATGATATCCGACACAATATTTCGATAAGGAATTTCAACGACAACGATGGGCCTACATGGCCAAAAATAAGATACAACAATATCCACGAGCATCTGCTCGGGTAATACGTAATGACAATGACTGATAGACTGAAGAACACTCCAACTGACTAACCAACATGAACAACTCGGACTAGTATCGCTCGAATGCCTCGTCGCCATCATCATGCCCCTGTGTCTCAACTCTCTCCTCGCAAGCACCTAAAACATGAAAACATGTTCCGCCCCCACGGGGTCAGTCATCCAGATAATGAATATCAAATACATGTATAACATCATATGCATCCAAAGGCAGAATGAAACGGTACAATGATAATAATATTACGAGATGCTCACAAACCAATGTAAGAACCGAGCATTCGTGAAATACTATGCCCACGGCATACTATTAATACCTGTTCGATAGGTTAGAACGTAAATGCCCAACGGCGAATCATAATTATAGAGTACCACAATGAATTACACGACATGAACCAAACCAGAACTGAATTAATTATGAATCACAATGCCCGAAGGCTCCAATGAAATTATCAAGACAATCATAAAGGCCTGAAAGCCACTCAGCCGAAGCTGTCAAATATCACAATCACATGAAACCGGAACAGCCCAAAGCTATAGTTAATGAGGGCTAATAAGGTCATAACCACGACCGTGACCTACTGAGCTGTAGGTGTTGGGAAGCCAACCGCGAAGGTTCAAGCCCCAAGCTTACCCATAAGATCATAAACACGGCCGTGACCTACTGAGTTGTAGGTGTTGGGAAGCCAACCACGAAGGTTCAAGCCCCAAACTTACCCATAAGATCATAAACACGACCGTGACCTACTGAGTTGTAGGTGTTGGAAAGCCAACCGCGAAGGTTTAAGCCCCAAACTTACCCATAAGATCATAAACACGACCGTGACCTACTGAGTTGTAGGTGTTGGGAAGCCAACCGCGAAGGTTCAAGCCCCAAACTTACCCATAAGCACTAGCCGAGACTAGCCTCCAAAATATAATTAATCACAAATGAAAACGGTTCATAGATTACCGAATTCACGAGAATATTAGTGTGCTACCTTGAGTCGGCCAACACGATAATGATGTCTCACGGATGGGCATCGTACTCGACAGTCCCAATTCAATACCTCAATTGCCTTAGAATGGAGAACCGATAACAATGATACAGCGGATGATTCAATACCTCGATTGCCTTAAAACGGTCAATCGATAACAATGATACAATGAATGATTGAACACTTCGATTGCCTTATAACCGCCAATCGATAACAATGATACGAAGGATGTCTCGGCACCTTTAATCGGTTACCGACAACGAAGAAGAGAAATGAATACGTCAACGCCTTTAATCGGCCAAAACAACATCAAGGACAAAACTCCAACATTAATAGCAATGATTACAACGACATCTTAAATCGACATTAATATCAACAACAACGATCGATACATCGATACCGCGAACCGGTGATCGATAATAACATTAACAACGAGTATCACAATGCCTTGGACCGGCCATTAACGAACAATAAAAACATTTGGCATAATTGCCGAAAGGTATCGTATCGAACGATCTCTTAATATCAATGAATTTAAGAAGAGACTAAGTCTCGGAATGATACAACACATTCATACACATATATGATAACATTAATCTCATTGACTAGTACAAGTATAAAACTTGCCTCAACCGAAGGCGATGAAATCCTTCCACGAACAACGAACGGCGTCCTCCGATAAAGATAAGCGCTCGAACAACCTTGAATGAAATACAATTCATTCAATAACAAAATATCAAACGAAAACAACACAATGATCGAAGGAAACTCTTTGAGACATTTAATCGAACACTAAATGTTCAAAGTTCCTCAAGAACTTAAGAATCATCAATCGGATTGAACGAATCTAAGATATGGATATACAATCCATAGAACATGATTAATAATGTTTACAAACATCAACCGATACACTCGGGCTTCTGCCCCAACACCACTTGACCAAGGCGTTAATCAGCGGCAATCTTTTGGTCAATCTCAACAGAATTACGGCAGGGGCCGGGGATGGGGTCAGAACGCTGGAGGGGGAAACTCTAGTGTCGGTTTGGTACAACCACAGGTCTATGAGATGCGTCGAACAGACGAACCCGATGCGTCGGTGGCTTCAGGTAGCATTCATATTTTATCTCATCCTGTCCATGTGATTTTTGATACGGGTGCTACACATTCTTTTATTTCCTTGGAGTGTGTACACCGTTTGAATATAACTTGTATGACTGCTTGCGATCCCTTCATTGTGAAACTACCTAGCGGGGATAGAATTGTGGGGAACCGGGAGATTAGAGGTTTTCCGGTGATTATATCCGGTATGGATTGGTTATCGAATCTGATTGTAGTTGATATGGTAGGCGAGGACGTGATTCTCGGTGAGGATTGGCTTGATAGTCACCAGGCACTTATGAATTACCATACCAAGGTTATCACTATGATGACTAAAGACGGATCTGAGTACTCATTTTTTGAACGTAAGTCGGACCAATCCAGGTTACTATCAGCGCCATGAAGGCCGTAAAACTTTTGCATAAAGGTTGTACGGGCTATTGGTGTTACACCTTGAAAACGGAAGGGGACGTAGTTGATTTCTCTTCGATTCCAGTTGTTAATGAGTATCCCGACATTTTCCCAGACGATATCCCGGGATTACCGCCAGATCGGGAGACAGAATTTTCTGTGGACTTAGAGCTAGATGCGGCTCTGATTTCTAAAGCACCCTATCGGATGGCACCTTCCGAGATGCAAGAATTAAAGAATCAGTTGGGAGATCTTCTGGAAAGAGGGTACATCAGACCGAGCGCTTCGCCTTGGGGCGCGCCTGTTCTTTTTGTTAGGAAGAAATATGGTTCACTACGTTTGTGCATCGACTACCGTGAGCTAAACAAAGTGACCATCAAGAACAAGTATCCTTTGCCTCGTATAGACGATTTATTTGATCAATTGCAAGGGGCTGCAATTTTCTCGAAAATTGATTTAAGATCAGGGTATTATCAACTCAGGGTGAGAGAGTCTGACGTTCCGAAGATGGCATTTCGGATGAGATATGGGCATTATGAATTTTTAGTTATGCCTTTTGGGTTGACTAATGCACCAGCAGTACTCATGCAATTAATGAATAAAATTTTCATCGAGTATCTCGACAGATGTGTAGTCGTCTTTATTGACGACATTTTGATCTATTCTCGAGATAAAGAGGAACATGCCCGAAACTTGTGTTTGGTACGAGATATTTTGAGAACCGAGCAACTCTATGCAAAATTCTCAAAATGTGAATTTTGGTTAGAAGAAGTTATGTTTCTCGGCCATGTGATTTCAGCCGAAGGGGTTCGTGTAGACCCACAGAAGATTGAGGCAGTGCTAGATTGGGCACCGCCTAAAAATGTTAAGGAAGTTCGTAGCTTTTTGGGCCTTGCTGGGTATTACCGTCGGTTTGTCGAGGGGTTCTCGAAACTCGCTCGGCCGCTTATGAAATTACTCCAGAAGACCGAAAAGTTTGTTTGGTCGGATGAGAGGCAACAGAGCTTCGATGAGCTGAAGAGACGTTTGACTTCAGCGCCAATTTTAACCTTACCACATGGTAGTGAGGGCTTTGCAGTTTATAGTGACGCTTCGGGTCAAGGCCTTGGCTGTGTGCTTATGCAGCATGATACGACGATAGCTTTTGCGCCTTGATAATTAAAGCCATATGAGATGAATTATCCTACTCACGATTTGGAATTGGCCGCAATTGTTTTTGCACTCAAGATTTGGCGGCATTATTTGTATGGTTCTCCGTGTCGGATTTATACCGATCACAAGAGCCTGAAGTATATTTTCAGTCAGAAGGAGCTGAATATGAGATAGAGGCGATGTTTAGAGTTGATAAAGGATTACGATTTGGAAAGTCTTTACCACCCCGGAAAAGCCAATGTCATCGCGGATGCTTTGAGCCGCAAATCGACATATCTTCAAATGCTCTAGGTTTTTACATCTCAGACGAAAATTTGTCAGGATTTAATTGAGCAAGGGATAGAAGTTTGGCTTCAACGAGTATAGGGACAGTTGTGTACTCTCGAAATTAGTTCGTCCTTGGTTGACGACATCAAAGGGAAACAGTGGAGTGACCCGATGATTTCTCAACTAAAGGAAGATGTAATTAAAGGAAAAGCTCCTGGCTTTATGGTTCACGGGGATAGTATTCTGAGATTTCAGGGCAGGCTTTGTGTTCCGAATGATCTAGAGTTGAGGCAGACAATTCTCCAAGAAGCCCATGCTATACCTTACTCAATCCACCCCGGGACGAGTAAGATGTATAAGGACTTGAAACGAAATTTTTGGTGGAACAACATGAAGAAGGATGTCACGAAATCTGTACTACGGTGCTTGACATGTCAACAAGTCAATATCGAACATCAACGAACAGCGGGGTTGTTGAAGCCGCTTCCCATTCCCGAGTGGAAGTAGGAAGACATCTCTATGGATTTCATCACTGGCATGCCGAGAACTCGGGCCGGAATGAATATGATTTGGGTAATTGTCGATCGGTTGACCATATCTGCACACTTCTTTGGTATTAAGGATACTTGGGGACCGGATAGATTGGCTCGAACTTTTATAGCTGAGATCGTAAGGTTGCACGGTGCCCCCAAGGCCATTGTTTCTGATCGAGATAGCCATTTCCTATCGCATTTTTGGCAGGCCGTTCATCAGGCTTTGGGTATTGAGTTGAGATTGAGCACTTTCTTTCATTCTCAGTCGGACGGCCAGACAGAGAGGACGATTCAGACGTTGGAAGATATGTTGCGAGCTTGTGCCTTAGAATGGAGTAATGATTGGGAACTTCACTTACTGTTGATCGAGTTTGCCTATAATAATAGTTGGCATGCGTCGATCAAAATGGCACCATTCGAGGCACTTTATGGTAGGCGATGTAGGTCTCCATTATGTTGGGACGAGGCTTCAGAGCTAATTGGAACTGAACCGGATATGTTGATGGAGACTAAGGATAAGATTTCTATTATTCGGGACCGATTGCTGACTGCCCAGAGCCGTCAGAAATCTTATGCTGATACTCATTGTCGACCCTTGGAGTTCGAAGTGGGGGATCATGTCTTACTCAAGGTGTCGCCAACCAGAGGGGTTTTCCGCTTTGGGAAAAAAGGGAAACTTAGTCCGAGGTATATCGGACCTTTCGAGATTTTGGACAGAGTTGGAGATTTAGCTTATCGCTTGGCATTGCCTCCAGCTTCGAGTTGTAATACCCGTGTATTTTGTGAGTGTTATTTTGGATGTATTTTGTGGTATTGTGGTTATTTGGACCGTATATATTGATGATTGACCTTGGCATATTGTTGGCTGATTATTGTTGGGTTCCGTGATTCTCGGATTGTGCTCGTTTTAGCCGGACTTCTTGCGAATTTAAATTTGGAAAATAGCAGTTAGCGCACGCTAAGACTGTATGTCTAGCGCACGCTAACCAGGTTCGAGTAGCGCACGCTACTCTTGTGCAATAGCGTGCGTTAGGCCCGCTGGACAGTAAGCTTTCTGGACTCTGGAATGAGGCGTTAGCGTACGCTATGGACGGACTAACGTACGCTATTTCGATGTACTAGTGCACGTTACTTGTATGATAGCGTGCGCTAGGATGTCAGTCGGTGAGGACAAACGTTTCTCGACTGCAGTACTTACAGTAGCGCACGCTATCAGATGGAGTTAGCGCGCGCTAGTATCAATCGGTAGCGCGCTAACAGATAGTTCGGCGTACGCTACGGAGCTCGGCGTAAAGTTCTGGCGCCTTTTTCTTCAACAAGGCACCGCCCTCGGCTCGTTAGCGCACGCTAAGCTCGTAGCCGTAGCGTGCGCTAATACCTCCCAGTATATATATGGGGGGTAGGTTCTAGAAATGTCATTTTTCACCTCTTCCTCTTCTCTTCGGCCGGGCATACTTGATCGCTGGGAGTGCAGATTTTTGGTCGGATTTCTTCATCCAATGATAATTTTGAGCTCCTAACACCAAGTTATCAACATCTTATCAACTTTCACCATCCAAATCAAGGTAAAACCGTTGGAACCCTAGTTCTTCATATTTTGGGGATTTGTGTCGAGATCTTTGATTCTAATCTATCCTAGCTCCGATTTGTACTAGATTGTGATGTTGTAATCATAATCCTTCATTTTTCTCCAAGATTCACTGATTTAACCCTAAGTTACCTTTCATAGTTTGGGTTCGAGCTACGTTTCCTTCGTAATATTTGAATAAATGTCCCTAAGGGTAGAACTTAGGTGAATCTTTCCATTTCCGTGGTGTTGTGTTTTGATTCCATATTTCGATGTGTTAGGATCGAATCGTTGAAGGAAGTTCGGACCGTACATTCATCCGCTCGCTTTCTTGTGTCGTTCAAATTGAGGCAAGTACTTTGATTGTGTTTACCGTACTTCGTGTGAATATGTAAAAATGGAATTTGTGCCAATTGTTGATCGAGTGTGTGTGAGCCGAGTAAAACCGGTGAGGGTCCCCTGGGTCCTGAGGCTGCGTATCCCTACGGATCACTCGGTTGGGCTATACACCAGGGAGGGCCTGACGAGGTGTCTCTGGGGTGTGTATCTTGCTGAGAGGTACAGGGCCAGTATAGCTCGGGAGGTTGTTTTGTGATGATGACTGTGATGTGGTATTCCGGAATATCTGTGATGGCACTATGATTTTCTATGGTTTTTGTTGGTTATTCACTTGCTGTACATATTCTAGAATCATTGTACTTGCACCGGCTTCTTGCTGACCCCTTTTGGGGTGGATATACTTTTGTGTATTCGTGCAGTCCAAGTGGGAGGACTAGCACAGACGGACACGAGCTTGGTGGGCGAGATTGATATCGTGCATTATTTTGAGTTGATGGTCATATGGTCATGGTCAAAGTCGTGTTTTGGTTTTGTACTGCAGTCTTGTCCGGTGTTGTATGTCATGTCATTATTAATGGTTAATGATGTTGTTGTATTCCCGTGGTGAACGGTCATATTGGTTATGATTCCTCGGGATGATATGTTGTTTGGTATTGTGATGTATGTTATGTTGAAATTGAAGTTGGTTTTGAATGTATGAACATTTATGTTTGTCGTATTTAATGTGTTTTATTTGGGTCTAAGCCAGTAGGTCCTCCAAAAGGATCTACGGCGCTGTAATATCTCCGTAAATCATGGGGGTGTTACGAATATGGTATCGAGCCTAGGTTTATGGATACCTAGCCGTCGGTGTTTTGGGTCCATTAAATTGAGTCGCTTGTTGTCTACGATATCATTAGCATGCTACCACCCCGTGTTGCCTGCATCGAAGACTCTTCGGATGTTGGTTATTTCTTCCTTCGGAAATAATTACCTTAATATTGTGCAATCTATTATTGTAATCATTTCCTTGTTGAATCATTCTTACTCTTCGCATGCCGAGAGGTAGAGCTATCCGTCAACGTGGTCGTGGTAGAGGCCGTGGCAGAGTGGTAGTGTCTGAGTCCGAGAGGTCCGTTTGAATCGGCATCTCGCTCTGCGACTAGGTCGGACCCGATTCCTTCGGGAGGTTCGAATGGAGGCTCGGAGGCCGAGGTGCCTAACGTTCTTCAACAAGTTGTAACACAAGTGCACCAACTGCACAAGTGGTGCGTAATATTAATACCGCGGGACGGTTGAGGATCGATGGCTTCAAGAAGTTATGAAGATGAACCCTCCTGCATTCGATGGTTCCGGTGATGCGAACAATTGGGATCATTGGTTAGTTGAGTGGAGAAGATCTTTGACGGTATTGGTTGTCCTGAAGCCAAGAGAGTCCCGATTGCTCAATATCTCGATGCTTGATGACGCTTGACCGGTGGCGAATGTTAAGCCCAAGGACCGTGATGTCACTTGGGAAGAATTTAAAGAATTGATGGAAGCTCGGTATTGTCCAAATGGTTCAGCTAGCAAGAGTCGTGAGTTCTTCGAGCTCAACCCGAAGATGTTCCTATTTCTCAAGCAATCAAGACATACAACAAGCGGTTAGTGTATGTCCAAGATCGAGTTAAGGATGAGATAGACAAGATACTTCATTTCGATGCAAGGATGAAACCGAGGTCCGAAAGTATATGGCGGGCCTTGGGTGTACCACTTTGAGAGAATATCGGGATAGAGCACTTGCTTATGAGATGGTGTCGGCCCGGTTCCAGAGCTTTCGAGCTCGAAGAAACCAAAATTTTCTCGGTAGTTTCCGAGGCGGTGGATCGCGTAGGCCTCAATCTTCTATGCAATCTTGCCGGTTCCCCTCGGCTAGTGGAGGAATGCCGAGGGTTTGTTTTAATTGTGGAAATCCGGGACATGTCGGTTCGCCGCACTTCGCCCCATTGATTGTTTTAAGTGTGGGAAGCGGTGGTCATCGCGCGTTATATTGTGAGTCAATGGGCGTAATATTTCTAAACAGCCTCCTACCCCGGGCACAAGCATGGTCAGCCAACTCCGAGTGTCGGACGCGGCATGGCAGAGGTAAAACCGAGCATAAGGATGCATCTAGCATTGGATCAGCCCCACCCCGATTGTATGAGATGAGGCGACCGATGACGTAGGGACCGCCACTACGCCGTATTGTTTATATTTCGATGCACCCGGTAGATGTATTGTTTGATTCTGGAGCTACTCATTCTTTTATATCATTATCTTGTGTGAATCGTTTGGGCCTAGACGGTCTCTCTACATATGAACCTTTTATTGTTGGGTTGCCAAGTGGGGAAAGGATAGTTGGGGATCAAGAGATCGCCAATTGTCCGTAACCATTGGCAAGAAAGATTGGTCATCCGATTTGATTGTGATCGATATGATGGGAGAGGATTTAATCCTCGGTGATGATTGGTTAAATCGGCATGGAGCGATAGTAGATTATCGTCGGAAGATAATTTCGATAGTCGCTACGGATGGTATCAACACGTTTTGAAGGGCAAAACCCGGTACTTCCGGGAAGTTTATTCGAGCCATGAAAGCGATGAAATTATTGCGACAAGGTTGTACCGATTATTGGTGTTACGCATTAAAGTCGGAAGTTGGCGAGTACGCTTATCCTCTGCTCCAGCTTGTGAATGAATTTCAGACGTATTTCCGGATGATTTGCGGGATTGCCACCACATCGTGAAGTAGAGTTCGTCATCGAACTAGAGCCCAATGCGGCGCCAATATCCAAGGCACCGCATGCAATGGCCCCATCGGAAATGTTAGAATTGAAGAAACAATTGGGTGAATTGTTGGATAAAGGTTATATTCGCCTAGTGTGTCTCCATGGGGTGCACCGGTATTGTTTGTACGAAAGAAAGATGGGTCCTTACGGCTATGTATTGACTATCGTGAGTTGAATAAACTCACTATTAAGAACAAGTATCCGTTGCCAAGAATCGATGATCTATTTGATCAATTACAAGGGGCTACGGTTTTCTCCAAGATTGATTTGAGGTCGATATTACCAACTCCGAATTCGAGATTCGGATATTCCTGTGTCGGATTTCGGACGAGGTATGGGCATTACGAATTCGTAGTTATGCCATTCGGTTTAACAAATGCTCCAGCGGCCTTCATGCAACTTATGAACAAAACTTTTATCGAATATCTCGATAAATTTGTAGTGGTGTTTATCGACGATATATTAATCTATTCCAAAAGTGAGACGGAGCATGCCGAACACTTGAGAATCACGTTGAGTATTTTGAGGGCTGATAAGCTTTATGCTAAATTTTCTAAGTGCGAGTTCTGGCTTAAAGAAGTTTCTTTTCTGGGACACATCATCTCAGCCGATGGTATTCGTGTAGACCCTCAAAAGGTTGAAGCAGTCTTAGCTTGGGAGCCTCCACGGAATGTTAAGGAAGTTCGGAGTTTTCTAGGATTAGCGGGCTATTATCGTCGATTTGTTGAAGGATTCTCGAAAATTGCTCGACTACTCACCCTATTATTGCAGAAGACACAGAAATTTGAGTGGAGTGATGAGTGTCAGAAGAGTTTTGATGAATTGAAAAAGCGGTTGACTACGTCTCCGATCCTATCCTTACCACAAGGAACGGAAGGTTTCGTTATTTATAGTGATGCTTCTAAACAAGGATTAGGATGTGTATTGATGCAAAATGAGAGAGTAGTGGCTTATGCGTCTCGACAATTAAAGCCATACGAGATGAATTATCCTACTCATGATCTTGAGTTAGCTGTGGTGTTTGCGTTGAAAATTTGGAGGCATTACTTGTATGGTTCTTCTTGTCGAGTGTATACGGATCATAAGAGCTTGAAGTACATATTTACGCGAAGGAACTAAATATGCGTCGCTGGCGATGGTTGGAACCGCTTAAAGATTATGATCTTGACATTCTTTACCATCCGTAAAGCAAACGTCGTTGCCGATGCGTTAAGCCGCAAGTCACCGTGTTGCAAAAGTTGGAACTACTTACCATTCAACCGAAGCTTAGACGAGTTGATTGATATGGAAATTGAAGTTTGGCCTCACGTAACTCAAGGACAGCTTGCGTTTCCTTGAGATTACATCCTCCGTAATGGAAGATATTAAGTCCAAGCGCTTAGATGATCTCTCAATCAGGCAATCGGGAAGACAGTGTTAGAGGAAAAGCTCCTGGATTCTTAATCGAAGAATACGGAGTTCTTAGATTTCGAGGCATAACTTGTGTACCTAATCGGGATGATCTCAAACAGGTAATTTTGAATGAAGCACATTCTACTCCGTACTCGATTCATCCGGGTATGAGTAAAATGTATAAGGACTTGAAGAAAAACTTTTGGTGGCCGAACATGAAGAAAGATGTAACAGAGTTCGTGATGAAATGCTTGACTTGTCAGCAGGTTAAAGCGGAACATCAGAGACCCGCCGGTAAATTGCAACCGCTACCAATTCCGGAATGGAAGTGGGAAGATATAGCGATGGATTTTATTGTGGGAATGCCAAAGACGCGAACTGGAGCGAATATGATTTGGGTAATTGTTGATCGGCTAACCAAATCCGCACACTTTCTGGGAATTAGAGATATTTGGGGACCGGAGAGGTTAGCTCGGATTTTCATTGCGGAGATTGTGAGACTCCATGGTACCCCAAAGAGTATAGTGTCGATCGCGATGGGCGTTTTGTGTCGCATTTCGCAAGCAAGACATCGAGCACTCGGTACCAAATTGAATTTCAGCACCGCTTATCATCCCCAGACGGACGGACAATCGAGAGGACGATCCAAACGCTAGAAGACATGTTGAGGGCTTGCGCGTTGGATTGGAAAGAAGATTGGGAGACTCATTTACCATTGATTGAATTTGCGTACAATAACAGTTGGCATAGTTCGATTGGGATGGCTCCGTTTGAAGCATTATACGGAAGACGGTGTAGATCGCCAATCTGTTGGGACGAGCCATACGAGTTACTTGGAGTAGAACCGGACTTGGTGGTTCAAACACGGAAAAAGTCGCAATTATTCGCAAAGGTTGTTGATCGCCGTAGTCGACAAAGTCATATGCCGACGCTCGTCGGCCGACCGCTAGAGTTCCAAAGGGACACCATGTGTTGTTGAAAGTATCGCCGACTCGTGGAGTTCTTCGGTTTGGTAAGAAGGGGAAGCTTAGTCCTCGTTATATTGGCCCCTTCGAGATCCTGGACAAGGTAGGCGATGTAGCTTATCGACTAGCATTACCTCCGACGCTTAGTCATGTTCATAATGTGTTTCATGTTTCACAACCGCGTAAGTATGTTCCCGATCCCACCATGTTATTGATTATCAAGAGATTGAGATTAGTGATGATGTTACGTATGAAGAACAACCGGAACCATACTAGAGAGACGAGTGAAACAATTGCGACGGAAAGTGATTCCGTTAGTAAAGGTCCAATGGTCTAAGCATGGAATTGAGGAGGCCACGTGGGAGACCGAGGAGAGTATGCGTGCCCGATACCCCGAACTTTTTGTATCTTAAGTTTCGGACGAAACTTCTTTTTAGGGGTAAGGGTGTAATACCCGTGTATTTTGTGAGTGTTATTTTGGATGTATTTTGTGGTATTGTGGTTATTTGGACCGTATATATTGATGATTGACCTTGGCATATTGTTGGCTGATTATTGTTGGGTTCCGTGATTCTCGGATTGTGCTCGTTTTAGCCGGACTTCTTGCGAATTTAAATTTGGAAAATAGCAGTTAGCGCACGCTAAGACTGTATGTCTAGCGACGCTAACGTGTTCGAGTAGCGCACGCTACTCTTGTGCAATAGCGTGCATTAGGCCCGCTGGACAGTAAGCTTTCTGGACTCTGGAATGAGGCGTTAGCGTATGCTATGGACGGACTAACGTACGCTATTTTGATGTACTAGCGCACGTTACTTGTATGATAGCGTGCGCTAGGATGTCAGTCCGAGGGACAACGCTTTCGACCGCAGTATTGCGTGTAGCGCACGCCATCGTATGGAGTTAGCGCGCGCTAGTATCAATCGGTAGCGCGCGCTAACAGATAGTTCGGCAGACGCTACGGAGCCTGCGTAAAGTTCTGACCGCCTTTTTCTTCAACAGTGCACCGCCCTCAGCTCGTTAGCGCACGCTAAGCCTGTAGCCGTAGCGTGCGCTAATACCTCCCAGTATATATATGGGGGGTAGGTTCTAGAAATGTCATTTTTCACCTCTTCCTCTTCTCTTCGGCGGCTGGGCATACTTGATCAGTGGGAGTGCAGATTTTTGGTCGGATTTCTTCATCCAATGATAATTTTGAGCTCCTAACACCAAGTTATCAACATCTTATCAACTTTCACCATCCAAATCAAGGTAAAACCGTTGGAACCCTAGTTCTTCATATTTTGGGGATTTGTGTCGAGATCTTTGATTCTAATCTATCCTAGCTCCGATTTGTACTAGATTGTGATGTTGTAATCATAATCCTTCATTTTTCTCCAAGATTCACTGATTTAACCCTAAGTTACCTTTCATAGTTTGGGTTCGAGCTACGTTTCCTTCGTAATATTTGAATAAATGTCCCTAAGGGTAGAACTTAGGGTGAATCTTTCCATTTCCGTGGTGTTGTGTTTTGATTCCATATTTCGATGTGTTAGGATCGAATCGTTGAAGGAAGTTCGGACCGTACATTCATCCGTTCGCCGTTTCTTGTGTCGTTCAAATTGAGGCAAGTACTTTGATTGTGTTTACTGTACTTCGTGTGAATATGTAAAAATGGAATTTGTGCCAATTGTTGATCGAGTGTGTGTGAGCCGAGTAAAACCAGTGAGGGTCCCCTGGGGTCCTAGAGGCTGCGTATCCCTACGGATCACTCGGTTGGGCTATACACCAGGGAGGGCCTGACGAGGTGTCTCTGGGGTGTGTATCTTGCTGAGAGGTACAGGGCCAGTATAGCTCGGGAGGTTGTTTTGTGATGATGACTGTGATGTGGTATTCCGGAATATCTGTGATGGCACTATGATTTTCTATGGTTTTTGTTGGTTATTCACTTGTTGTACATATTCTAGAATCATTGTACTTGCACCGGCTTCTTCGACCTTTTGGGGTGGATATACTTTGTGTATTCAGTGCACAGTCCAAAGGGGAGGACTAGCACAGGACGGACACGAGCTTGGTGGGCAACATTGATATCGTGCATTATTTTGAGTTGATGGTCATATGGTCATGGTCAAAGTCGTGTTTTGGTTTTGTACTCGCGCGGGTACTGTCCGGTGTTGTATGTCATGTCATTATTAATGGTTAATGATGTTGTTGTATTCCCGTGGTGAACGGTCATATTGGTTATGATTCCTCGGGATGATATGTTGTTTGGTATTGTGATGTATGTTATGTTGAAATTGAAGTTGGTTTTGAATGTATGAACATTTATGTTTGTCGTATTTAATGTGTTTTATTTGGGTCTAAGCCTGGTAGGTCCTCCAAAAAGGATCTACGGCGCTGTAATATCTCCGTAAATCATGGGGGTGTTACACGAGTCACGTCCATAGTGTTTTTCATGTGTCTCAGTTGAGAAAGTATGTGTCGGATCCGAGCCACGTTATCGACTACAGTGAGATTGACGTAGCCGAGGATATTACCTTTCCGGAGAGACCCGTGAAGATCCATGAGCGTCGCGAGAAACAACTTCGGCATAAGACCATTCCACTGGTTAAAGTGCAATGGTCGAGACATGGAGTCGAGGAGGCGACTTGGGAAACGGAAGAGAAGATACGGTCGGAGTACCCGAAATTTTTATTTCTTAAGTTTCAGGACGAAACTTCTTTTTAGAGGGGGAGAATGCAATACCCGTACTTTTTATTGACTATTTGACCTTGCCGTCCTTCTTATTTTGTCGCTCTGTAAACTCTTGGTGATGTTGTTGATATTGTTATAGAGTTTCATATCTTGTTTGGATCACGATCGTGTTGTTTAGACCTTACGGAAGTGTTCTGGGTAAGAGAAATAGCGTACGCTAGGCCTAGGCTAACGCACGCTAATTCTGTTTAAGTAGCGCACGCTAGGTTTGAGTCGTAGCGCGCGCTAAGGGACCAGTCAGATCGGAACCAGTAACTCGGACTGCTCTCTGGACTGGCAGTTAATGCGCGCTTGGAGTTCGTTAGCGCACGCTATTCGTGGTTAGTAGCGCACGCTAACATCCGTCCGTAGCGCATGCTAACGGGCTGGTTGGCAGAGGCAGTGAGGTTGTCCGGTTTTCTGGACTATCAGGTAATGTACACTAGGCTTCGGGTAGCGCACGCTACAAGAGTTGCATAACGCACGCTAAGCCATAGCGGTAGCGCACGCTAAGACTTGAGCAGGGCAGAGGACAGTAGGTTCTGGACTCCAGTTACTGGACACCACTTTTTTGGCTAGCGCACGCTAAAGAAAGGCGATTAGCGCACGCTAACGGGGCCAGCAAAAGCCACTGGACTACCCGGTGACCTCGCTAGCGCACGCTAATAAAGGAGGCGTAGAGTGCACTAGACTAGGCGAGTATATATTGGACAGTTGACTTCTGTTTCGTCATTTTTCATTCTCTTCACTCATTTTCGATGGGAGAAGCTCGGGAGAGGCGATTTTGGGCGATTGGAAGCGATCCATCTTCAAACAACAACATATTTGGTTGGAGAACAAGGATTTCACAACATCTAATCCATCCTAACGTCCAAATCAAGGTAAAAATCCTTAGAACCCTATTTTTTGGGAATTTTGGGGTTTTTCCTAGATTCGTCCGATTTATCCGTTTTGAAGATTGAGAACCTTGAGATTATGATGTATCTATTCCATATATATGCTTTTCCTGTGATTTTATGGATTGGATTATGCCGTTTTCGGGCTTGTGAAAGTTTGGGCGATTTTCCAGCCTCTAGTTGGTTGTCCGCGTATTTTCGTGAATCGTAGATGGGTTTCGGGAGTTTCTTCGTGTAGTTTGAGTATGGATTATTTATTATCATGTTCCTTGAGAATCGTTTAGGTGCCGGAAGTGCGTTCTTGGACCTACCGAACTCATACTCTTTTCCGTTCAATTTCTCGATGTCTCTAAGGCAAGTATATATTTATGATTATACGTTCTTGACTTTGAAAGTAAGATATATGAATGGCATGTTTATTGATATCCACTCTAGGCCGGGCCGACAGGTCCCCTGAGGGTTTCGTAGCCTTTGGTGCGATTCCACGGATAATTTGCGTTAACCACTCTGGGGCGGGCCGACGGGTCCCCTGAGGGTTCCGTAGCCTCTAGGTGCG
The DNA here is from genome assembly GCA_033398695.1 of Orobanche coerulescens. NCBI lineage: Eukaryota > Viridiplantae > Streptophyta > Magnoliopsida > Lamiales > Orobanchaceae > Orobanche > Orobanche coerulescens. The sequence goes on along the minus strand of CM065817.1, from coordinate 92,763,478 downwards.
GTTCCATGGTTGATCATGTATGCATTGTTGTGATGCTATGAGATTTAGTTATTCCGGAATACTAGTCTTCAATTGATGAATTGACGGTTACCTTTACTTTATTGTCGAGGAGTATTGTGTTTCATACTTGATATACTTGCACTAGCTATTCGACGGCTAACCCCTTTTTGGGAAAAATACTTTTTATGTATTTCAGGTTTCAGGAGGGCGGACAGGCAGGCATCGGGTCGGCATGAAGATGATGGGAAAGTGTGATACTGTGTCATTCCTCCTGTTATGTTTTGTGTTTCTCCATTCAGTGTTGTTGTACTGGAATGGTTTTTGAATACTCGAGTATTGTTTTCCATTTTCCTTGATGTTCTGGCCTGTGTTTGCCGAGGTATTGATTTGTGATGTCTTTGGATACATTGGATACATTTTGAATACCCTTTGTATTGTTCTTCATTCCATTGTATGTAGACCTTCTCGGTCAAAATTTATAGTTTTGCGTATGTTTAGCCTTGTGGGTCCCACGGCGGGGCTCACGGCACTGTAATATTCCCTGAATAACTTAGGTGTGTTACAGGATTGTCTTTGTAGTTCTTCTTGTACTTGGAGTAGTTTTTCTGGAAGTTGCTAAATCTTTGCATTATGAATGTCATCTCTTCTTCAAAATCTAGAGGTTTCAGAGGTTTGACTTCAGATAGGGCCTTGGCAGGGGACTTTGCTGCAAATGTTATTCCCTTCTCTGCTGGCTCAGTTCATGATGAACATGGAGGCTTGAACTCATAAGCCTTCATATCAGAGAACAACTCCTGAATCTTTATCTTGTTGAGATCATTTGATTCTCTCATATCCACAGCCTTCATGCTCCATTCGGGGTTGAGAGATCTCAGAACTTTAAGGGCCATCTCCCTGCTGCCATTTGTCCTTCCAAGGGAGTTAATTTCATTTATTATCTCAGTGAAACTTGTGTCCACTTGATCAGTTGATTCACCATTCTTCATTTTGAAGTTGTCAAACTTTTGAGTAGCAATTGACAACTTATTTTCTTTTAGCAGCTCGGTTCCCTCACACATTACAGCTAATGTGTCCCAAATTTCTTTGGCATTTTTATAATTCTTGATCTTGACCATGGTTGATTTGTCAAGAGTCTGGTATAGCATATCTCTTCCCCGGTTGTAAAGATTGGCCAACTTCCTTTCTTCAGGGGTCAGCTCCATCCTCTTTTTGGGAATCTTCTCTGGCTTCCCAGCTGCAATTTCTTCAGGGGACTTGTCCTTCTCAAAGATGAAAGTACTGTCTTCAATGATGCACCACATGTCGTCATGGATGGATGATAAGTGTGCCTGCATTCTTATCTGCCAAAGGTCATATTCATCAATAGAAAATACAGATAACCTAGAGTGCATGTGTTGCATGTGTTCCATTCTAAATAAGCGATTGAAATATATATATATATATATATATATATATCCTCTGATATATGGATCTGATTCTGTAAAATTGAACCAACCACTCTGATACCACTTGTAGGTCACAAGTCGTATGGAATAAGTCTAGAGGGGGTGAATAGACTTAATGAAACTCTTTCCCGAAAGTCAGGTGAGTTTATAGGTACAGATGACTTAAAGTCGTCTGCAGACAAGATATGCGGAAGGCACAGCTGATGATGATAGCAGGTAACTTAATGTCCTCTGTAGATAACTAACCAATGGAACAATAAATACGTATGCAGCAGGTTAGTATGATGTTCAATGCAATAAAACACGTAGGCACTTATAGTGGTTTCAGAGGTGGGGTTATCCTCTACTAATCCACTTCTCTCCGAACCAGTTGGAGATAAATTCACTATAACTTTAAGCCAGTGATAAGGTTACAATGAATTTTGCCTAGATACAACAGCTTCTAACCAGTGGAAACCCGTGGTCGTTGAAACTCCCTTGACTGCCTAGCACCTCCTCATTGAAAACCCTTGGCTGCCTCAACAACGCTCGAGTTGTCTATCACCTTCCAATTAAGAACCCGTGGATGCAATTATAGTCTCTTTACTTTAAAGAACCTTGTTCAAGAAAGCAACCCCGCACTCAAGTTTTTAGACAAGAGTGTTGTCTTCTCCAAAAAAGAGCTTCTTCGGATATGATCTTTTAAGCTTGCTCTTTCACGAAGCTATAGAATGCTTTTGATTGCTTGAATGCTTTGATTGCTTGTAAGTTTTGTTCGTACTGATGTTCGCTTCGTATCTTGCTCAATTCATATCTTCAGATATATATATATATATATATATAGTATGATCCTTGAGCTTCCTTCATAGCCGTTGCAACTTTGAAACAAATCCGTCCATTGGAGAGTGGACTTCTTTTTTTATGTTATCAATCCATTGCAAGGCTGGATTACCTTTTCAATTCTGAACGTTTGAAAGACTTCCTTGTGAGCGCCGTTATTTTTTTATTAAAATAAGTATAAAGTCTTCAGAATGCGGATCTTGATGAATATTTAATTCCTTTATTTCCGGGAATCTTTCAAGTTTGTCTCCTACGTCCGCATGTGACTTTCCGTGAATGTTGAATTTTCGACGCTTGCTGACGTGGACAGAGTATCTTGGATGAACTGAGAACCTATCTGAAATAACTTGGTCAAAGATGCCTGAAGTGCAGTCAACCTTATCTGATGAAAAGTTCTCTGATGTGAAGTCCTCTGAGGTTCTCTGGCCTGAACTTCTTGTTTTGAGGTTCTCTGACTTGAACTTCTATGAGATGATCTTCTCTGCTCTGAAGTGAAGTTCTCTGAGCTGAACTTCTCTGCCCTTGAAGTTCTCTAATTAGAAGTTCTCTGACTTTGGACTTCTCTGAGATAAAGTCCTCTGATTAGAAGTTCTCTGACTTTGTACTTGTTTGAGATAAAGTCCTCAGATTCGGAACGAACTTCTCTGAACTTCTATTATCTAAACCTTTGAAATAAAGTTCTCTATTTTGTACTAAGTCGATTTTACAAATGATCAATAAAACTAAGCTTAAAAACTTAAGGCCTATAGAAGATACTCATTTGGTTCTTCTTTATATTTTGCCAAGTACTTTAAACATACATTTTAATAATGAATCAATACAGGTATGAAATCGTGAAAATATAATAGGTATTCCTAACAGCCTTTCCCTTGTCCACTTCATCACGTAGCCGAATCATCATAGTATCATCTAATTGTTTGGATTTGATTTCTTCGATCAACGATGAAGTTAATTCCATCACACATCCTTGAACGCCTTGTAACCATACTTCAATTCCTTCATATATAAATTCTTGCTGTATGTTGGACTGGTACGTGAGTGTCTCCAGCATTCGAATATAAATGGGTTTGCGGCTCAGTGCATCAGCCACTACGTTTGCTTTTCTTGGATGATAAATAATTTCCAATTCATAGTCTTTAATCAATTCCAGTTATCTCCTCTGTCGCAAGTTCAACTCTTTCTGACTGAATATGTATTTAAGACACTTATGATCTGTGAAGATCTGACGGTGAGTCCCGTACAAATACTGTCTCCATATCTTCAGGGCGAAAACAACAGCTGCCGATTCCATATCGTGCGTTGGATAATTAACTTCATATGGCTTCAGCTGCCGTGAAGCGTAGGCGATCACCTTCTCATTCTGCATCAGTACACAACCGAGACCTTGATTTGAAGTGTCACTGTAAATTATGAATCCTTCAGTTCCTTTTGGTAATACTAGAAATGGAGTCATCGTTAATCTTTTCTTCACTTCATCAAAACTGGCCTGACACATCTTGTCCCGTTCAAACCTTTGGTTTTTCTGCAGTAATCGAGTAAGTGTATGGGTAATTTTGGAAAACCCTTCCACGAACCGATGATAATACACAGCAAGTCCTAAGAAACTTATAACTTCCTTCATGGTCTTAGGATACTTCCATTCAAAAATTGCCTTGACTTTCTGGTGATCTACTCGGACCCCTTCTCTGATACCACGTGACCAAGAAACATCACTTCTTTTATACAGAATTCACATTTAGAAAGTTTGGCATACAACTTCTCGTTTCTCAAGAGGTTCAAAATGATCCATAAGTGCTGTGTATGTTCGGCCAAACGTGCCTACGTCCTCTCTCTATTATCTTTTCTATAGGCTTAAGATAAACCTCTGCACCTCTCTTCTATTGGTCGAGGGATAACTGTTACAAGCTCGCCTTCTATCGGTCCGAGTAAACTGTTCTCTTACTTGTCTTTATGTCGGTCTAAGTTAAACCGTTTTCCTTTTCTATTGGACAAGGAATCAACCACTCTAGATTTCTATAGGTACTAGATAAACCTCACTTAGATATCGATTGCGATTCTAACAAATCCGGATCCTTGATCCTAATAACACCGAATCCAATCGTATCTTTTCTTTTTTTTTTCTCTTGTATGATTTCGTGTATAACACTCAATCACTAAATAATATAAGCTCAAGTACAACAACTAGGATTTTTACAATGATATAACAAGTATATATGTTTTGCTCAAGGTGGTTGTGTATTTTGATACCAAGTGGTTTGGTATTTATAGCCATTTCCATCCAACTAGCCGTTAGTCACTTTTGACTTGCTAGCGTGCACTAGCCTTTCTCCATAGCATGCGCTAACCTCGTTACGTACGTTATGGCTGTCCTGTAGCGTACGTTATCGCTTTCCAATTTCATTCCAATAGCTTTCGTTTCTTCTTTTACGTACGTTGTTGCTTTATGTTACGTACGTTTTCCTCTTGATGTACCGTACATTAATCATACAATGTAGCGTGCGCTAATCGTATATAGCCATTGCCTGCATTTGTCAAAGTGTCCGGTGCACTTGACTTTGACCCTGACTTTTACCCTGACTTTTCCCAACATTCATCTGATTTGAAATGATATTACGTACGTTAACCAATATGTGTTACGTACGTTAAATGGCTTCGATAGCGTGCGCTATACTGTGCTTATAGCGTGCGTTAAGCTTGTCATCTGCAGTCAAATTTCCTACTCATCTGATCAGGTAGTGTACGTTATGCATGTCTCATAGCGTACGTTATGCTTGCAAATTCCAGCTATTTGAGTCTTCGATTCCTTCGTTGATTTGGTTCGCCTTTTTGTTGTTTTGTTTTGTTTAGCAACTTAATCATCAAAACACTATTAATGAATGTATGGAATAAAATATTCCAACAATCTTTCCCTTTTTGATGATTACAAACAACCCTTGAATTGGAAAAAACCTGTAAAAATAAAAATATATATATTTGTACGAATCAAAGTTTTCGGCTTTGATTGTTTCGTTAGTTTCACCCATCTTTTCTTTTTCGGTCATTTTTTACTTCTTCGTTTTTCATTTTTCTATTCCTTCGTTTCTCCCCCTTTTTGTATAATTTATTTTTCTCCTTTTCGACTTCTTCGATTTTTATTATTCTCTCCTCCTTTTTACTTTTTATTTTTCTCGTCATTTCTTCCATGACGCTTTTATCCGATTCTACTCCTTTCTCCCCCTTTTTGTATTCAGCAAAAAGTGTAAATCAAAATATACCAATTGAATAGAGGATACCAATTAATGATAAAATATGCATAAAAATATAACTCCCCCTTTTGAAAATACATAATACTCCTCCTGAGTAAAATATCAATTGTTAAAAATTAATTTTTGGGAATCCAACCTATAGTTGGTTTTTGTTTAGAGACATAGACGATATTCGGAATAAAAGTTCCTTTGGGAATCCAAATTTTGTTAGTTTTTATCGTCCGTCATGGGCTTTGGCAATTCGAAATGTGTTGCCCAATTTTCAAACATTTTTCGCATCGGGGTATATGAAAATTTAAGGATTCGTATTTAGGATTTTGTTTGAATCCCAACCCCTGTTTATTTAAAGTAAACTTTTGCACCGAGAGCATTTGTTCAAATTTCTCGTTTCCACACGAGAATTTCTTCGTTAAACTTTTAAGCCAAGTTTGAACTTTTAAGAGATCATCCTTTAAAATATTTTCATTCTCAACGCATTTTGAATGATCGATTTCGATAAATTCTCCCTTTTCAAGAATTTTTGAAATTTCAATTTCCAATGATTTATTTTTATAATGTAGGGATTTAATTTCTGATAAAGCATTTTGATAATCCGTATGTAATAACTCAAATGTTTCAAAAAGTTCATTGTAGGAGTTACTTACTTGACTTCCGACTCGCTATCGTCGAATGAACTTTTGGCCATAAGAGCGAGATTATTTTGATTGAGGAAATCTTCATCTTCATCTTCATCGCTCCATGTTGCAATTGGAACATCCTTCTTAGGTTTTGCTCGGCAATTCTTCACAAAGTGGCCTCGTTTACCACATAATCGACAATTATTGTCGAATTTCTTAGATTCGCCCTTTTGGATGTCCTGTTTTCTCCGGATTAATAAGTGTTGGAACTTATTAATATTTTTGGCATAATATACCGATTCTTCATCGCTTTCATCAACTGGGATTTCTTCCTTCTTAGACATCTTAGCCTTCATGGCTATTGATCTTTCCTTCGGCTTCGGTTTAGCATTCCGAGATTTTAGAACAATCTCGTAGTTTATAAGTGAACCAACGAGAGCACTAAAATCAAGATTATTTAAATCTTTAGATTCCATTATCGCCGTAACTGTGCCATCCTATTCTCGAGGCAGTGATCGTAGGATCTTTTTAACTTTTTCACTACTCGAAAGTGGTTTTCCAAAACATGTTAATCCATTTGTGATGACCGAAAATCGGTCGAGGATGATCGTGATGGATTCATCGTCCTTCATTTGAATTAGCTCGTACGCATGAAGGAGCATGTTTATTTTCGACTTCTTGACTTGAGACGTTCTCTCATGTGTGACTTCAAGCATTTTCCAAATCTCTTTGGCACTGTCACACGAAGATATCCGGTTATGTACTTCCGGATTTAAGGCACAATATAGAAGTTGAGTTTCCTTACAATTGTAATGATCATTTTTCCAATCCGCGTCATCATATTCTTCGAAGGATTTAAGCGTACCGTCAGATTTGAGAGGAATTTTGGGACCAAGACATATGACTTTTCATAATTCAATATCGTAAGCTCGGATGAAAATTGACATTTTCTTCATACAAGTCATGAAGTTCGATCCATCGGAGAATGGAGGTCAGTTTAGCGCAAGACCTTCGATCGGGACAAGTTGAAACGCCATTTGGATCTTCTCCTTAGATGTTAAGCCGCTTATTGGAGGTACTGCTCCGATACCAAATGTTGGAGCAAGATTGGTCGTAATCGCCGTTTGGAGATAGAATTGTAAAACTCTTTCGCGTTGCGGTAGCGATTTAAATAAAGTGTAGAAAATAAATTGATACAAGGGTTTATAGAGGTTCGCCCAAACGTGCCTACGTCCTCTCTCTGTTATCTTTTTCCATAGGCATAAGATAAACCTATGCACCTCTCTTCTATCGGTCGAGGGATAACCGTTACAAGCTCGTCTTCTATCGGTCCGAGCAAACCGTTCTCTTACTTGCCTTTAAGTCGGTCCAAGTTAAACCGTTTTCCCGTTCTATTGGACAAGGAATCAACCACTCTAGCTTTCTATCGGTACTAGATAAACCTCATTTAGATATCGATTGCGATTCTAACAATGCCGGATCCTTGATCCTAATAACACCGAATCCAATCGTATCTTTTCTTTTTCTCTCTCTTGTATGATTTCGTGTATAACACTCAATCACTAAACAATATAAGCTCAAGTACAACAACTAAGATTTTTACAATGATATAACAAGTATATATGTTTTGCTCAAGGTTGTTGTGTATTTTGATACCTAAGTGGTTTGGTATTTATAGCCATTTCCATCCAACTAGCCGTTAGTCACTTTTGACTTGCTAGCATGCGCTAGCCTTTCTCCATAGCGTGCGCTAACCTCGTTACGTACGTTATGGCTGTCCTGTAGCGTACGTTATCGCTTTACAGTTTCAATCCAATAGCTTTCGTTTCTTTTTTTACGTACGTTGTTGCTTTATGTTACGCACGTTATCCTCTTGCTGTACCGTACGTTAATCATACAATGTAGCGTGCGCTAATCGTATATAGCCGTTGCCTGCATTTGTCAAAGTGTCTGTTGCACTTGACTTTGACCTTGACTTTTCCCAACATTCATTTGATTTGAAATGATATTACGTACGTTAACTAGCCTGTGTTACGTACGTTAAATGGCTTCAATAGCGTGCGCTATACTGTGCGTATAGCGTGCATTAAGCTTGTCATCTGCAGTCAAATTTCCTACTCGTCTGATCAGGTAGTGTACGTTATGCATGTCTCATAGCGTACGTTATGCTTGCAAATTCCAGCTATTTGAGTCTTCGATTCCTTCGTTGATTTGCTTCGCCTTTTTGTTATTTTGTTTGTTTAGCAACTCAATCATCAAAACTCTATTAATGAATGTATGGAACAAAATATTCCAACAATCTCCCCCTTTTTGATGATTACAAACAACCCTTGAGTTGGATAAAACCTGTAAAAATAAAAATATATATATTTGTACGAATCAAAGTTTTCGGCTTTGATCATTTCGTTAGTTTCACCCATCTTTTCTTTTTCTGTCATTTTTAACTTCTTCGTTTTTCATTTTTCAACTCCTTCGTTTCTCCCCCTTTTTGTATAATTTATTTTTCTCCTTTTCGACTTCTTCGATTTTTATTATTCTCTCCTCCTTTTTACTTTTTATTTTTCTCGTCATTTGTTCCATGACGCTTTTTATCCGATTCTACTCCTTTCTCCCCCTTTTTGTATTCAGCAAAAAGTGTAAATCAAAATATACCAATTGAATAGAGGATACCAGTCAATGATAAAATATGTATAAAAATATAACTCCCCGTTTTTAAAATACATAATACTCCCACTGAGTAAAATATCAATTGTTAAAAATTAATTTTTGGGGATCCAACCTATAATTGGTTTTTGTTAAGAGAGATAGACGATATTCGGAATAAAAGTTCCTTTGGGAATCCAAATTTTCTTAGTTTTATCGTCCGTTGTGGGCTTTTGCAATTCGAAATGTGGTGCCTAATTTTCAAATATTTTTTGCATCGGGGTATATTAAAATTTAAGGATTCGTGTTTAGGATTTTGTTTGAATCCCAACCCCTGTTTATTTGAAGTAAACTTTTGCACCAAGAGCATTTGTTCAAATTTCTCGTTTCCACACGAGAATTTATTCGTTAAACTTTTAAGCTCGGTTTGAAGTTCTAAAAGATCATCCTTTAAAATATTTTCGTTATCAACGCATGTTGAATGATCGGTTTCGATAAATTTTCCCTTTTCAAGAATTTTAGAAATTTGAGTTTTCAATGATTTATTTTTAGACTGTAGGGATTTAATTTCTGATAAAGCATTTTGATAATCCATATGTAATAACTCAAATGTTTCAAAAAGTTCGTCGTAGGAGTTACTTACTTGACTTTCGACGTCGCTATCGTCGAATGAACTTATGGCCATAAGAGCGAGATTATTTTGATTGAGGAAATCTTCATCTTCGTCTTCATCACTCCATGTTGCAATTAGAGCCTCCTTGTTGGGTTTTGCTCGGCAATTCTTTGCAAAGTGGCCTGGTTTACCACATAATCGACAATTGTTGTCGAATTTCTTAGATTCTCCCTTTTGGATGTCCTGTTTTCTCCAGTTTAATAAGTGTTGGAACTTATTAATATTTTTGGCATAATATGCCGATTATTCGTCACTTTCATCAACCGGGATTTCTTTCTTCTTAGACATCTTAGCCTTCATGGCTATTGATCTTTCCTTCGGCTTCAGTTTAGCATTCCGAGATTTTAGAACAATCTCGTAGTTTATAAGTGAACCAACGAGAGCACTAAAATCAAGATTATTTAAATCTTTAGATTCCATTATCACCGTAACCGTGCCATCCCAATCTCGAGGTAGTGATCGTAGGATCTTTTTAACTTTTTCACTACTCGAAAGTGGTTTTCCAAAACATGCTAATCCAATTGTGATGACCGAAAATCGGTCGAGCATGATCGTTATGGATTCATCGTCCTTCATTTGAAATAGCTCGTACTCGTGAAGGAGCATGTTTATTTTCGTCTCCTTGACTTGAGACGTTCCTCATGTGTGACTTCAAGCATTTTCCAAATCTCTTTGGCACTGTCACACGAAGATATCCGGTTGTGTTCTTCCGGATTTAAGGCACAATATAGAAGTTGAGTTGCCTTACAATTTTAATGATCATTTTTCCAATCCGCGTCATCATATTCTTCGAAGGATTTAAGCGTACCATCGGATTTGAGAGAAATTTTGGGACCAAGACATATGACTTTCCATAATTCAATATCGTAAGCTCGGATGAAAATAGATATTTTCTTCTTACAAGTCATGAAGTTCGATCCATCGGAGAATGGAGGTCGGTTTAGTGCAAGACCTTCGACCGGGGCAAGTTGAAACGCCATTTGGATCTTCTCCTTAGATGTTAAGCCGCTTATTGGAGGTACCGCTCCGATACCAATTGTTGGAGCAAGACTAGTCGGAATCGTCGTTTGGAGATAGAGTTGTAAAACTCTTTCGCGTTGCGGTAGCGATTTAAATAAAGTGTAGAAAATAAGTTGATACAAGGGTTTATAGAGGTTCGTCCAAACGTGCCTACGTCCTCTCTCTGTTATCTTTTTCTATAGGCATAAGATAAACCTATGCACCTCTCTTCTATCGGTCGAGGGATAACCGTTACAAGCTCGTCTTCTATCGGTCCAAGTAAACCGTTCTCTTACTTGCCTTTATGTCAGTCCAAGTTAAACCGTTTTACTTTTCTATTGGACCAGGAATCAACCACTCTAGCTTTCTATCGGTACTAGATAAACCTCACTTAGATATCGATTGCGATTCTAACAATGCCGGATCCTTGATCCTAATAACACCGAATCCAATCGTATCTTTTTTTTCTCTCTCTTGTATGATTTCGTTTCTTCTTTTACGTACGTTGTTGCTTTATGTTACGTACGTTATCCTCTTGCTGTAGTGTACGTTAATCATACAATGTAGCGTGCGCTAATCGTATTTAGCCGTTGCCTGCATTTGTCAAAGTGTCCGTTGTACTTGACTTTGACCCTGACTTTTCCCAACGTTCATCTGATTTGAAATAATATTACGTACGTTAACCAGTCTGTGTTACGTACGTTAAATGGCTTCGATAGTGTGCGTTATACTGTGCGTATATCGTGCGTTAAGCTTGTCATCTACAGTCAACTTTCCTACTCGTCTGATCAGGTAGCGTACATTATGCATGTCTCATAGTGTACATTATGCTTGCAAATTCCAGCTATTTGAGTCTTCGATTCCTTCGTTGATTTGCTTCGCCTTTTTGTTGTTTTGTTTTGTTTAGCAACTTAATCATCAAAACTCTATTAATGAATGTATGGAATAAAATATTCCAACTGCACATGCTCTTTCGGACTCTTGGAGTAGACCAAGATATCATCGATAAACACCACTACGAATTTGTTCAAGTACTCTATGAATACTCGATTCATTAACTGCATAAACACGGCAGGCGCGTTGGTGATACCAAACGGCATCACTACAAACTCATAATGCCCGTAACGAGTTCTAAATGCTGACTTTGGGATATCGGATTCTTTAATCCTCAACTGATGGTATCCCGAATTCAAATCAATCTTTGAAAATACTGTCGCTCCTTGTAACTGGTCGAACAGATCATAAATCCGTGGCAACGGCTACTTATTCTTGACTTTCATCCTGTTTAACTCTCGGTAGTCGAAGCACAATAGAAGCGATCCATCTTTCTTTCGAACAAAAAGAACTAGTGCTCCCCAAGGCGAAACACTAGGCTGAATATAGCCTTTGTCCAGCAGTTCTTCCAGTTGCTTTTTCAGTTCATACATATCGGTAGGTGCCATTCGATACGGTGCCTCAAAATCGGTGTAGCTCCCGGCCCTAGCTCGATGGTAAACTCTACATCTTGTTGTGGAGGTAGTCCAGGTAATTTGTCAGGAAACACACTTGGAAATTCGTTCACAACCGGAATAGACAATAGCCCTACTCTTCCTTCTTCTTTCTTCATTGCATAACACCAGTACCCGGTATAGCCCTGCTTTAGTAGTTTGACGGCTTTTATAGCTTTGATTACTTTCCTTGATCTTGATGGTCTCCATCCTTCGAATAATAATTCGGAACCATCTTCGGCTATCATCGAGATATTCCTCTTCCGGTAGTTCATAATAGCTCCATAACGGCTAAGCCAATCATCTCCAAGAATCAGATCGTCTCCTTGGATCTCTACTACAATCAGATTTGAGGGCCACTCTTTGCCTCCAATTGTTACAGGAAATTCTCTAGTTTCTAAATTACCCACAATTATTTCCCCACTCGGTAAACCCACAATAAAAGGCTCACATTGATGAAAACAAGAAATGTTCAAACGATTAACACAATACAATGGTATAAATGAATGTGTAGCTCATGTATCGAACAAAACACTAACTGGTTGCAAAAGGATCTGAATGGTACCTGGTGCGACATCTGCATTCTGATCGCCTACCCTTCTCATCTCATAAAGGCGTGGAGGAGCGGACCCAGCACTCTATGCTTCTTTTCGGTCTTACTGTCCTCTGCCTCTACCTTGGCCAAAATTCTGGGGTGGCTGAACACTCTGTTGCGTCTGAGGGACACTCGACTCTCTATGAACTGCCCGTAAAGTACGAGCTCCAAAAGATTTTTTAGCCTCTTCACAGAACACCGCACGATGTCCTTCCCGTCCACACTCGTAATACGTCACGAAGGGAAGTGAGCAGTCACGTCGATAATGTCATGTCCGTCCACAGTTAAAACATTTCCTGGTTGTATCTGCCATTGTTGATACTGATATGGAGTTCTTTCCCGCCTTGGGTGGATGCTGAGGCCTCTTGAATGAATGAAAGGATGACTGGGCTTTGCAGGGCCCACTACTCTTGTGTTCTATAAAACCACCAGAGACCTTTTGCTTCTTGGATTCAGAAAACTATCTGGGTTCCATAAGCTAGTTTCTGCTTGAATTTCTTCTCCTCTTCATTTCAGCTAACTTTGTTCACTTTTCGTACTAACTTCCTGTAGATGTAGTCAGGCCAGTTAATCCTTTGCTGCTTAATAAGAGCTCCCATCACTGTGAATTTGGCAGATGATAACTGATCATAGCTGCCGGCCATGTCCATGACAATTTTGTTTGTGATGTCAATGACATATTTGTAGTCCTTTTTGAGGTCGCCTCTTTTCGCTGTAAGCTTGACATTAATTGGCTGTTCTAGTAATTTGATTTCATACCAGATTTCAGTGGCGCTTTGCTTTAGGGATTCGACTGCAATGCCCCTGTTCTCCATTTTGAAAGCGTCAGCAATGGTTTGTGGAGTGATAATGACTTCTTCTCCAACGAGTGAACTTTTGATACAGCGTTCAGTGACTCGTGCTTCCTTGAAAAAGCAAATGACAGCTTCCTTGAATAGTTGCTTCGGGTTGATGTTAAGAAAATGGTAGATACCATTCTTTTTCATCATCCAGATAACATGTCTCATTCCGCTACTGTCCGCCATGTTCGCCTCCAGTATTCCTTCGAAATCAACTACGATGCTGAATATAATCTGCTCCTTCACCATTTTGAGGTTAACTCCTTTGAAGTATTGGGTGAAATCCATTTCTGCAAAAAAAATAAGGTGTTGATTTGAGTGCATTGAATATTCAGAAGTTTTTCTGCTTTTGAAAACTAGGGTTCTAAGAGCTTAAAGATGGTAAAGATTTGTGAAATAATTTTCGCCGTCTTAATAGCCATTCGAAGAGACGTTTGAATTTAATAATTAAAATAAGGAATGGCGGTCCGAATTTTGATAAATTGATGGTTGAATTTGATTGGATGTCGTGGAGGTGGACCTGGAAGTAGTGTGGTGATTTATTATTAGCCATGTGTAATAAAGTTAAGTATTTAAAGAACTAGAAAACTTAGTTGGTTGACTTTTTGACTTCTGATAAAGTTTTGATCTCAAGTTTTTCTCTGCTCTGATCAGAGGACTTATCTTGTCTGGGCTCTGATCATCTAGCTTTCTTCGTCTTCTGCATCAGGTGAGATATGTCTCCTGTGGTTGACATCAGCTAACTTTCTCATCTATCCTTTGGATCCTCGTCTGGTCTGATCAGGTTACTTCCTTGTATGCTCTGATCAGGTGTCTTTCCTTGTCTCTTCTCTGCTTCAGGTCAGATGACTTTTCTTCAGGTCAGATAACTTTTCTTGTCTTGTTCCGTAGATTAGGTGACATGTCTCTTCAGCTTTTATGATCAGATAACTTTGACTTGTTCTGATCAGGTGGCTTTTATTCTTTGGTCTCCGCATCAGGTAGCTTTTTCTTCGTATGGTCAGGTGACTTTTCCTTTGTCTGTCTTTCTAATTTTGATCGATTGACTTTTCTCAACTACATCGGATCAGGTAACTTCTCTTGTTTGGTTCTGATCCGATGACTTTTTCTTATTAGAGCATTCTTCACCTAAATTTGAGAGTTTTAATTAAGCACTTCATTTCTTGTTGCTGGTGCGTATGCTTCATCAAAATCTATTTCTTCATGCTCAGTATGAGCTTTGCTTATATTCCTAACAAGTTCCCCCTCTTTGGGATGTCGGGTTTTTCTTTGTTGCATTCCAGAATGAGCTCTCCTCTATTGACACATCTGGGCCTCTTTGATTAGTTGATACTGACATTCTTTTTGATCCCAGACATGTGCCTGATTTCTAAGATCATTCTTCAACCCTTAGTGATGACTCTGTGGTTGCTACACAGTAGTCTTTCCATTTCTTCTGCAGTCAGTTAGAAGAGATTTGGGTACCCAGATTTGAGTGGGTCCTTTAGGGTTAGTGGTTCTCACCGAGGAGTGGTTTCTCCTGTGAACCTCATTTCTATATGCGTATTTATGTTCATTGTATCCTTGGTTTGGATTATGCATATAATATGGTTACTAGTTTGCTCCTCAATTTTTGACAATTTGATCCCTTTTCCTTTCCCACTAGTGGCTAAAGACCGTTTATACTCACTGCACAAAACCGTGAATCTTAAAAGTTCAAATATTCATTTCTAATGCAATATAAGTCAGCATAACTTTGAAATTAGACGAACCTATAGTATTCATCTAGTCCGTCGACATCAAGTCGAAATAGTAGCCACCTTCGTATTTGTTGAAACTGATTTGTTTCCAAAATTATATCTTTATCCTCAAGTAAAGGACCTTCATCGGAAAACTCTCCATCTTCATCCAGAAATGCTTCGTGAGTACGTTTGTGATTCCCATCTAGACGATTTGGCATATACTCCATACAATGTCTTACAGACTCAGCAACAATGTAAGATTCTGCGATTGACCCTTCAACATATCTCTTATTACTAGGAATATCTTTAAAGTCTTTCATCGATCTGTATTTTCAAAAATTAATATGTTATACATCATTTGCATATAAAATTGGGGTATATGCAATGAAGTGTTAAACAGGTTTCTTTACCTTTCAATGGAATACATCCATTGACTTCCCGTTGGTCCACAAATCAAAGCTTCATCCGCAAGGTGAACAATAAGATGGATGCTGATATCAAAGAAAGAAGGTGGAAAATGTTTTTTGAGTATGCACAATGCCTCCACAACCATATATTTTGCTCTTTGGATGTCCTTGCGGATTAAAACTTTTGAGCATAATATGTTGAAAAACAAGCTTAATTGTTGGATTGCTCGTCTTAAATCTCGGTGATTTGGAAAGGCATGCTGAAGCAAAACAGGTAGTAAATATTCCAAAATTACGTGATAGTCATGTGACTTCATTGAGTGCAACTTAGGTGGGTTGATATTAACAATGTTGCTCAAATTAGATGAAAAGCTAGAAGGGAGCTTTAAGTCCTTCAAAATTTGACAAAATTGTTGTTTCTCCTGTTTATCTAACAAGAAGGAGGCTTTCGGCTTCACTTGCTTACCGGTTTGTCCATCTATTTTCATCCACTGGCCACTATGTATACCCATCTCCTTCATGTCAAGCCTCGCATGTATTGTATCCTTTGTTTTGGCTTTGTCATCAAGGATTGTGCTTATTAAGTGCTCCGCAACATTTTTCTCCGTGTGCATCACATCAAGAACATGGCGAACTTGATGATACCCCCAATACTCCAAATTAAAAAGGATTGATCTTTTATACCATGCCTCCTTCACTTCTTCATTCTCATCTAAATCACCACTCTTTCGCTTACTTGTGTCTTTGGGAACCTTTCCTGGAGTATACTCAAATTCACTTACCTTCTTTAAAAGTGCATCTCCAAATAAACGTGGTGGTGGATCTGCATATTCTGATGTTTTAAGCCCCAAAGTTTTACCGCCCCTGAATGGGTGATCCTTTTTGAGGAACAAACGATAGTTAGTGTAAACTACCTTATGGGAATTATTTAGTCGAATGGATGGAGTTTGATCACCGCAAATAGGACAAGCTTTATATCCATGAGTTACATAACCAGATAAGTTGCCGTACGCAGGAAAGTCATGGATCCCCCACATGAGCATAGCTTTCAAGGTAAAAGGCTTCATTTCATACATATCATAAGCAGGAACACCTTCTTCCCATAGTATCTTTAACTCTTCCACAAGTGGCTGCAGAAAAACATCTATGTATTGACCTGGAGCGTTAGGGCCAGGTATCAACAAAGACAACATTTGAAACTCTCTTTTCATGCACAATGAGGGGGGAAGATTATATGGTATAGTCATAACGGGCCAACAACTATAACTAGATGATTGAATACCACGTGGATTAAACCCATCGGTGGCTATCGCTAGCCAAACATTACGATTTTCTTTAGCAAAATCTGGCCACCTATTCTTAAACATTCTCCACTGGGATGAATCGGATGGGTGGCGTTGATAATCCCAGCAACTTGTAGCTCGATCGTGCCATGTAAACTCTCGTGCTATCCACGGTACAGTATAGAATCTAAGTAGCCTTGGAATTATAGGGAAATGCCTCAACACTTTGCGAGGTTCTTTGTGAATACTCCCCTTTTTCCTTTTGGTAACCGCATATCGTGGTTCCCTGCATTGAGGACATTCCTCCTTTTCTTCATTCTCCTTCCAGTACAAAACACAATTATTAGTGCATGCATGAATGAAAGAGGCCTTCATTCCTAGGTCTTTCATCATACTCTTCATATGGGGATACTTTTCTGGAAGTGTATTCCCACTCGGCAGCCACTTTTTCAAGATATTCAATAACGCCGTCACACTATTTCCGGACCACCCAAATTGCTTCTTTAAATTGTGTAACTCCACAATAGCCGAAAGAGTCGTCTCAGAACCCTCACACGATGGATATAACTTCTCAGTTGCTAATCTCTTATACTCATCGTACTTTTTATTGGCAACAATAGGTTCAGTAATAAGTTCAGGTTCAGCACATCGAGCATAAGCAAAAGCTTCATCATGTACACTGTAAGCCGCATCAACTAGATTCTCTATACCATTCCCTTCATCCCTATTGTTATTTAAAGGACCAATGTTTTCTTCTACATCAACGAGATCCGTGTTTTCCAAAGAAAGATTCTCCCCATGCAAAAACCACCGGGTGTAGTGCTTGGTAATTCCATACCAAATCAAATGTTTTCGGATATCTACGGCCGAATGTCGCAACTTATTTTTACACTTCACACAAGGGCAAAGAATGGTCGACAACTTTAGAATGTCGTTTTTTACTGTAAACTCGATGAATTCTTTAACTCCTTTTATATAAGTTGGGTGTAATCTATTAGCCTCATTCATCCATTGTTTATTGATTGGTCCAGACATTCTGAAAGGGTAAAATTTATTGGTATTTAACCCCTCATTTCTCATTAGGAAGGAATTATGAGTATTGCAAAACTGGTTAACTAACTTAAGCTATAAACCTACTGGAGCTAATCTTAACATACAACTCAGAGATTCCTCCGCATGCATTCAACTTCACAGTAAAAATAGGGGGACATGCCTCCTTTACTAATTATAGGAGAAATGGAAAAAAATGGAAACAAAATATTTTTAAGGGTGATTGTAAAGGCACCCTTCATTTTTTATTTATACACCCTTTTTTTAATAAAAAGTAAAATTATTTGATAACCAATGATTTATTTTTAAGCATCCTCATTTTAGCATCCTCATTTATCATCTAAATCATAATAAAAAATTTATGCCCTTCTCCTTTCTAACAGTGTTGTGACAAAATTAGGATGAATTGAAAATTCGGCTAGAAACAAGAAGCTTCTTTTGGCAGCAAAAAGAACTGTAGAACTTGCGACATTCAAACAAACTCTTTTCTATCAACTTGTACAATTTTTACTCCCAAGTGAAAAATGAAAAGAAACAAAGGAAATAAATGAAAGACAAACAACACAATAATATTATGTTCCATCGAGTCACTTGGTCAGACAAAGAGCAACTGCTAGTTTAAAATAAGTTAAGCAGTATTCTTATTAAAATTTGAGAAAATACCATACTCTACTTTAAAAAAATCATAAACACAGTCTACTAACTGCCTCATCCTGCTTTGGGTTAATACTGTTTAGATCCATTTGTCCAACAACATAATCTAAGTTAAATATAACAGAAGAATCTATTTTGTGGATGCCTAAAGTAGCAAGAACACACAACTGAACACTAACCAAACAATCAATTCAGATCCACTCAAAAGAAGACCGAAGAAACTATCAAAGGTAGCTTATCTCCTTACCTGAAAATGAAGAATGGTTGATTTTACAGATCTGGTATTCTGCCAAAACTCATAAAATACACCACCTTTCTTCGTTAACTTGCATTCCTAACAGACCCAAACAGAAGACAAAACTCACTTAATATCAATTCTGCTTCATCATCAACATCGCATGCATCTTAATCCCAACTATAATGGGTCGCTGACTGGAAGATGATAGTATCAGCTAATGGTCAAGATTAGATAACAGTATAAAATCATGCAAAATGCAAGGATTGAATGTAATTGGCATTGATTCACAAGGATTTCACAATTCTAAAAACTTAATTTCTAACATCTACCATTCTAACGATGACAAAACACCTGGTGGGATTATACCCACTAGACACCCCCTTAAATCTAACAGTTTGCGATTTTTTAGTTGCCCTATTTCACTGGCCGATTTTTTTAGTTTGCGATTTTTTAGTTGCCCTATCTAACACCTGCCCGATTTTTTAGAACAACTGAAGCTGAGAATTTCCAATTTTTGCATGCTCACTATGAAGCCTATATCAGTGTTGTATCGACAATACATATAGTTGTTCATCAAAATCTTTTTTACCCGAAATCCCTAATAATCACTACCCTAATTTCCAATTGTTACCGGAATTCTCAGGCTCAATCTAGATTACAGATAGTTGTTCATCAAAATCATTGGCAGAAGAACAAAAATCGAATAAAATAAAGATAGTTGTTCAACATATTAAAGAATCAGATACGAAACTGAAATGCAAAAATAACTTGAAAGCATGATAAATACCTATGTATGAGAAATATTCTTGCATCTAACTGAATCTTCCAAGTGGATTCGATTCAGTTGCTGCCCTTGATCTCTCTTCGAATTTGATTAACGTATGATACATTCAAGTACTGAAGATTATTGCCACCGAAATCTGATTGTTGAAGAATGAATAGTTTAGGGTTTTAGGGTTCGTCAATAGAGGAGAGTTTTAGGTTTAGTCACCTGCTAGTAAACACTGTAGAAAGAAAAGTATGAAGAATGTGTTTTAGGGTTCGTCAATAGCGGGAGATGGTGAAAACTTTGGCGCCTGGTTTTCGATGGTGAAATACTGAGCTCGGGTAAGGGAAAGGGATTTTGTTTAATTATTAACTTTTTAATATGTAATAAGTTTTTTTTTAATTATCTAAGTAACCAATAAAAACCGTTACAAACATTTTGTTAATTCGTTACTTATTTAATAAACACGGTACAAAAATTATGGGGCCAATTTGTAACGGATATTTTTTTTGTAACGGACTTTGTTTGTTACAAATCTGTGATGGATTTATTCCGTTACAAAGACCAAAAAATGAGTGTTACAAATTAGGTTAAATGGTGTAGTGTTAGTCCGACTGAGCGTCCGTCGAGTAGTTGAACTATGAACCAACCAACTTAGAATTTTAACTCAGTCGTAGTAGATGTTGGATGTTCGTACATTAGAATTGTTATGTAAGTTGAGTTGTCGTTATTTCCTTTTGTGTAAGGTTCGGGGTTTGCAAACGGTTGATCGAATTAGGGGCCCTCGAGTTTGTCGAACTCGTGAAGTATTTATTTCTTGCCATCTTTCAAAGGAAAGTATTTTAATTATGTTTTATGTATTGATGATATGCACGTTGTCGTGCATATATGTCGTTGTTGTATGTCCACCTCATGTTGGTCCGACGGGATCATCTTGGGATCCATTGTTCGCTATTTTTTTAAACAATCCGCAAGTGTACGGAGTAAATGTAGAAATCGGCGAGCAAGGTCGTATTCCACAAAGACTAATTATTCGTATTGTGTTGATTACTAGATTATAGTGATCCCAATTTTATATAGACGATCGATAGAGTGGATGAATGGTTAACAAAATAAAATAATGAGAATTAATTTGAAAAAATAAAAAATATCCAAATTAAAGAGAATTTTAAGAGTTTTGAAAGATAGATTCCAGGTCTAGGTTTCCGTTGATCACTAAGTTTAGTCGGGATTGATGTCGAAGGGTTCTAAGTGCGTTGCTAAAATGATAATCACAGCTATGTCTTAAAGTCCCTCTCGAGATGCAATAAAACGTAGATTAAACAACCTATAACAACGTCTCCGTCTATTATAAATTATCTAACTCCAAAATGTTCATACGATTTAATATCATCATAGTTTATCACCGATTTCTCAATCTCGTAATTAACTAAGTCAAATACTCAAAACCTATTAATGCCCTCTTCTCTCGAATTATGAGCAATTAAGTTTAACATGTAAAAATATTGATCAAGTGTTCTAACATGAATCAAAACCAAGTATTTGATAAAGAAGACACACTAGATGTATATAATCATCAATCCTTCAAAACCATCATGAATCAACGTACTCCCATGCCCGGAATCTAACAAGTTTAACCGGACATGGTAATGAAAGAAAGATCAATAATCATCATGTTCAAGCTAAATAAATAACAAAAATGAGTAAAAGGTAGGAAGAATATAAAACTCGGATGGTTTCTTGAGTGAACTTCGTTCAAGCCTTCAAGTGTTCTTGATGTGTTCTTCCTTGTGCTTCCTTCAAAGTCTCCTTCTTTTGGTAAGTTTTCTCTCAAATCTTGTGTTTTTCTCTCTCTCCAACTCCCCTAATCTCAGAATATATTCTTCAAGTCTAGTCCAAGGCCTTTTTATTAAGCCAAGAAGCCAATATTCTTGTTCAAATCTTGTAAAAATGTCAATAAAGTGATTTTGCACCGAAAAGTGACACGGCCCGTGTCAAATGACACGGCCCATGTCATAATGTTCTAGAATTGATAGTTGCTTTTGGATAGGCAACCCGACCGTGTTGTATGACACGGTCGAGCCAGTGACACAGCCCGTGTCAAATGACACGGCCGAGTCCGTGTTGAATTGTTTTGACTCCATTTTTCCTTCTTTTTCGGCTCGATCTCTCGTTTCCGCATTGCTTGATATGCATTGGGGATTGAGACTTCGTTGATAATGTCCTTAAAACACCTATAAAATCAATAAAACCTACCCAAGCGTGATCCAATCTAACAAACACAATATGAGCACAAACGACATAATTCTACACATTTTAGGATCTTAAAATCCGGAAAAACCTTATAAAAATATGTGTAAAAATGTGTGTTACCAAAATCCCCCAAACTTAAACATTGATTGTCCCGAACAATGCACTTCAAAATAACCAATATTAAGGGAACTCATTCCTCAACACACCTCAAAGGATCATTTTGAAAATTCATCAATATGCCTCGAGTAATAAATAAGTTGAGTTCTATAAAGTATTCAAATTTCTGGGGTGCTTCCTTAACATCATAGCCAATACTTGAAGAATATGATCACCGGTCAAGTGTATTCACTCACTATCAAAGTGTATAAAGGGATATGTGTATGCTCAAAACTCATTCAATTAAATAAGAATCCCCATAATCTTGCCAATCGTCTACATCTCTACCACTATTTGTGCATGCAAATTTGTGAATCATAAAGGACTTTACTGGTTATAATGTAGGGTTTTTGGTCGAGGTAGGATAAGTATGGCTAAAGTGACTTAACTTGAGCAATTTAGAACTACACCCCAATAATCACTTCGCTCAATTAAAAGATCAAATTTTTTTCTGGAATTTGCTTCATTCAACCCCTTAATTTTAATATAATCGCAATAAGCACTTTTGAAAGTGAATATCACAACCTTATTCCTCCTTATCGCTCCATTTATTTTATTTCCTCCTTATCGCTCCATTTAACACTATTTGTTTTTGCCTTTTCATGTGGTGGACAACATCGTCATTATAATCACACCATTCTTCCTTCAAATTTATTTTGATAAATCATCACAATTGAACCAACAATCTTCCCAATCGCCTCCACACACCTTTTTATTCTTTTGCCAATTTGTTCTAATAAGCTCAAGTATAGGACAAAAGTTTATAATGGAATGGGAAGCTCATAATGTGGCTAACAATAAATAGGCTTTAAGCTCAATTGGGCTAACTAGGGAATTAAAAATTGTCGGGTTGGCCAAAAGGTTTGAAGGGCTAACAAAAAAAATCGCCTAAAATCACTTTCACTAATTTGTACACACGTTTGTAGTTTCGAATAAGATACCAAGGCATGTTTTAGAGTCTTAAAACATGAATGATACACTTGACAATGAAACTTGCATATTTAATGATGCATGAAGGCTCAAAAGCTCACAAGTTATATTTGTTCATATTTCCAAGATATTAAACTATTTATTCAATTTCACTCCATTTTGATTATTCTACAATTTTTCCTCGTCAAATTATCCTTGATTTGC
Source organism: Orobanche coerulescens (assembly GCA_033398695.1). Lineage (NCBI taxonomy): Eukaryota > Viridiplantae > Streptophyta > Magnoliopsida > Lamiales > Orobanchaceae > Orobanche > Orobanche coerulescens. Next base: position 92,740,454 of record CM065817.1, on the reverse strand, counting down.
ATATCCAAATAACAACATATATACCCGAGGCATCCAAGACAAGAGTTCATTCTTTTGAGTTTCATCCAAGTACATGATACTCAAAACACACCAAAAATAAATTCACACCAAAATTCGAAAAATAAAAACAAACAAACAATAAAACAAACAAATAATGAGAAACAACAATCAAAACAAGATGTTCAAAAAATAAACAAACGAATAGTATAAGTATTTCTTGACCCAATATTTCCCCCAAACTTGAATTAAAGAGTATACACACGAAGGGGGGTATAGTATTTAAACAATAAAAAACTTTGGGTCAAGAAATACTTACAATCGGTTCTACTGATTGGGCGGAGGGAAGTGGCTTTGTTGGACATGTCATTCGTGCATTTGTCGTAATAAGGTCAGCATCTCGTCTTATTTCTGTCGGGTCTCCTCTCGGAAAGCCTCAAATTCCTCTCTAAGTGTTGAACGAGATGGGGCATGTCTTGATTCGGCCTGTCTCGATGACTCGGGCCGATCCCTCTCACTTTCTTCTTCCTCTTCTTCATTGTCCTCATAAGCATCTTCTTCCTCCATTCTCTCCGCTCTGTCTTCATTTTTTGTATGTCGAGGTCGAACATTACGAGTAAAGTGTCTATCACCAGGGGAGACCAATCTAGGTGCTATCCGGGATACTTTGTGTGCATCCGTGGCCATTTGTAAGTTTCCTAAATACTATCAATCATCGTCAGAGGTGTATTCGGGAGGAGGAAATGATCACTATCATTTTGGAGGAATATTGTACGCGAGTCGTAGTCTAGGATGTTCATCAATTTCATCGCTGATAAGGATAGAATCATATTTCCTGGAAGGGGGGTTTGGTGGTCCAGTGATATCTCATAATGAAGTGCGATAGGGGTAATCAAACCCCCTATCCAAATCTCCCCTCTCGGTTTCGTAGCGACATCCTCAAAATGATCCATTAGTATAGCCCTGGTTGCTGGATTTGTCCCATCGAGCATATGAGTTAGAAAGTATAACTCTCGCTGGGTAATCGGCCCTGTTTCTTTTCACCCCAAAACAGTGCTTGCAATCACTTTCTGAAGATATCGGAGTACTGGATTGCGAATAGAGGGTTCTTTGGCTGACTTTGGAATATAAGGGCGTGCCTCGCTTCCCGGATACTCCACCATAGCTCGCCAGTAGATTTTACACTCGAACCTATTTATTCGGTATTATCCGTACCTTCGTGTGTCATATATATCCTCTAATTCCCTTGGAGATAGCTTCTCGTTCTCATTGTTCAGGCGGAATTCTAAAGCGATTGGCTCATGAGTGATCGGATCTCTTTTAACCGTTAACGTGCTTAGGAATTCCAGTGTGAGGCATCTGTAGGTGGGCCATTGTTGTGTCATCATCCACTCCCACTTTATCCTTCTAGCAGCTTCATCACGTCGTCTTGTATACCCATGACTGTCATGCATTCATCGTCGGGCCATCTAGTTTGAAGCATTTTTTCTGCCCCAACATCTGCTACCGCGCTTGTCGGCTCTCTGGAAGTTCAATTCCGTACGTTTCTGGTGTCTCAACATCCTCTTGGGCCAACATTCTTGCCAGTTGCTCTATTTCAGTCGTCTGTCGCCCTCGTCCTCTTTGAGCAGTACCACGTCCTTGTTGGGCATTACCGCGTCCTCGACCTCTGGCCATTTTTCTGCAATAATTTATCAATTATCATTTGTTTCAAACACAACGCCATGGGTCAATAATTTTCAATAATATTGTCTCCCCCAAACTTATAACCAAATACACATTTACCCCAAAATATCCATTTTTTTTCATCCAAAATACCCAGATGTATAATTCAAAATACCAATCTTCTTGAAAAATGATTTCCATCATATACATCATCCCTTTCATAACAAGAATTTCCAGCATTTTGATTACAATCACCAAACATATCAAAATTCATGAAAAATCCCCAAAAAAATTCAACTCATGAACCCTAAATTAATCAAGCATTCATAATTCACACAATCTTAGTATACTTAAGAATTAAATCATCCAAAATCGTAATACATACCTGGAATTCGGAGTAAAATGATGAAGAAAACTGAAAAAAATCACGAGTAGGGGAGGGATGATTACGTCCGATTTCTACCACTTTGAAGCTCTTAGATTGTGGGATAATGATATGAATCTTATATTTATGCTTGATTTGATATAATTTTTCCTTGATTTTTATGATTTGTAGGGAATTCGGTGTTAGGGTTTTTTAGATTGGGGAAGAAGAAGGGAAAAAAAATTTGGGGAAGAAGATGAATAGAGCACGGTTGGGTTCTGTTTATATACACCCGACTGACATGGCTCGTGTCAAATGACATGGCCCGTGTCATACCTGCTCAGTTTTTTCAAAGGACGCCTGACCACCTGACCCGACCGTGTCAAACGACACGGCCCGTGTCGCACTTGCCCATAAAGTGAAAAATGCATGCATGCCAAACCCGACCGTATCAAATGACACGGCCCGTGTCACACCTGCTTGAAAAATGAGAAACCACTGTCTGCCTGACCCGACCATATGACATGGCCCGTGTCGTACAAGCCTGGAAAGTGCGTTTTTAGTCTCAGGTCTTTTTCCTGCGAATTGTACACCAACAGTTGAACCGGTCAGTTCCTCATCTAGTAAAAATAAAAATAAAGTGCGAATAAGAACAAAACTAAGAAGAACTATTGGGTTGCCTCCTAATTAGCACTAAGTTTAACGTCTTTAGTCGGACGCCTTCAACAGAAAGTTCTATAGCTCGATTAAAGTTATCATGGACACGGCTTCCTTTTGATTTGGATGATGGTAGTGTTTGACTCTTTGTCCGTTAACTTTAAATAGCTCACCATCTCTGCTCATGAGCGACCACTTCGGGTGGAAGTACTTTCTTGACCACGAATGGCCCTGACCATCTTGATTTTAATTTTCCAGGAAACAATTTTAATCTTGAATTATAGAGTGCACAAATTCACGTTTTATGATCATCTTGTCGTGCCATCTTTTAGATCTCTCTTTGTAGATTTCAGAGTTTTCATGGCCATTCATCCTGGATTTCTTCCAACTCATTCAGCTCTAACAATCTTTTCTTTCCAACGGCCTCAAAATCCAGATTTATTCTTTTTACCGTCCACATCGCCTTATGCTCCAACTCTAGAGGTAGATAACATGAATTCCCAAATATGAGTTGGTAGGGAGATGTTCCAATAGGTGTTTTATAGGTTGTGCGATAAGCCCAAAGTGCATCGTCAAGCTTCGACGACCAATCTTTCCGAGATGTACTCACCGTCTTTTCCAGAATTAGTTTAATTTCTTTGTTAGCTGCTTTGGCTTGTCCATTTGCTTGCGGATGATAGGCCAATGATTTCTTTGATCGGACTCCATATTTTTGAAGGAGTTTATCCATGATTTTGTTAACAAAGTGTGATCCCCCGATCACTGATTAACGCTCTTGGGGTTCCAAACCAGCAAAAAATGTTCTTCTTTAAAAACTTCATCACCACTTGTGCGTCATTTGTTGGGGAAGAAATTGCCTCGACCCATCGAGATACATACTCGACTGCTAGCAGAACATACTTATTCCCAAATGATGAGGAAAAGGGACCCATGAATTCAATTCCCCAGGCGTCAAAAAGTTCAACCTCAATTACGTTGGTCATGGGCATCTCATGACGCCTTGAAATATTCCCCACTCGTTGGCATCTATCGCATTGTTGAATTAAGAGATAGAAATCTTTGTATAACGTAGGCCAATAAAATCCGTTTTGAAACACCTTTGCAGCAGTCCGTTTTGCTCCGAAGTGTCCTACGGTTGGTGAAGAATGGCATTGTTGAAGAATTTCCTCCCGTTCCTCTTGCGGCACACACCTCCTCACTATCATGTCGGCACATCTTTTGAAAAGTAGTGGCTCATCCCACATATAGAACTTGATATCATGGAGGAATTTCTTCTTTTGATAACGAGATAAGTCCGTAGGTAGTACGCCTGCAACCAAAAAATTAAAAATGTCAGCAAACCAAGGAAATTTAGCTTCTACCATGAAAAGCTGCTCGTCCGGAAACTCTTCTTTAATCCCTTCAATTTCGGGCTCCTCCTCCTTCTTGTACTCAAGGCAAAATAAGTGGTCAGCCACCACATTCTCACAACCCTTCCTATCTCGAAGTTTCACGTCAAACTCTTGCAAAATAAGAATCCATCGAATCAAATGAGGTTTGGAATCTTTCTTTTCGAACAAGTACTTGATAGATGCGTGGTCTGTATGTACTATCGTATTTGTCCCAATTAAGTATGATCTGAACTTATCAAAACCAAATACCACGGCAAGCATTTCTTTCTCCATTGTTTTGTAATTTTGCGGGGCTCCATCTAATGTTTTGCTTATATAGTAAATAGACCGAAAGTGTTTCTCACGACGTTGTCCCAACACAGCTCCAACTGCATAATCACTTGCATCGCACATGATCTCAAAAGGTTGAGACCAATCCGGTACTACGAGGATAGGAGCACTCACTAATGCCTTTTTTAGAGTTTCAAATACCTGCAAACACTTGTTAGAAAGAATGAAAGCGGTATCTTTTTCTAACAATTTACTCAAAGGTTTAGTGGTTCTTGAAAAATCTTTTATGAACCTCCTATAAAAACCAGCGTGACCAAGAAAACTCCTAATAGACTTTTCATTCTTCGGAGGGGGAAGTTTCTCAATGGTGACAATCTTCTATCTATCAACCTCTAATCCTGCAGCGAACACTCTATGGCCTAGGACAATCCCTTCTTGCACCATAAAGTGGCATTTCTCCCAATTTAGCACAAGATTAGTATCTTCACAGCGCTGCAAAACTAAAGTGAGATTATGTAATCAATGATCAAATGAATTTCCAAACACCGAAAAATCATCCCTGAATACTTCCATTATATTCTCGATCAAATCATTGAAGATAGCCATCATGCAATGCTGAAAAGTGGCTCGGGCATTACATAAGCCAAACGGCATCCTATGATAAGCATAAATTCCATAAGGACATGTAAAAGCCATTTTTTCTTGATCTTCCGGTGTTATGTAAATTTGATTATATCCTGAATAGCCATCAAGGAAACAAAAAAAATCATGCCCCGCCAATCTAACAAGCATTTGATTAATAAAGGGGAGAGGAAAATGGTCTTTGCGAGTAGCCGCATTTAAAGCCATGTAATCTATACACACTCGCCATCCCGTAACTACCCTCATAGCAATTAATTCAGCTTTAGTCACGGTCATCCCCACTTTTTTAGACAGAACTTGCGTAGGACTCACCCACTCACTATCGGAAATTGAATAAATCATTCCCGCATCTAACAGTTTGAGCACTTCCTTTTTTACCACTTCTTTCATTATATGATTAAGTCTTCGTTGATTTTGCACTTTAGGTTTATAATTTTCTTCAAGAAAAATCCTATGCATGCATATTGAAGGGTTATTCCGTTCAAGTATGAGATAGACCATCCTATAGCCAACTTATGAGCTCTCAACACACGAAGCAATTTATCTAATTGAGTAGAGGTAAGGGAAGAGGATACAATTACTGGATTTGTATTATTACCATCTAGAAATGCATACTTAAGGTGTTCTGGAAGGGTTTTAAGGTCCAAGTGGTTGTGATACACCCGACTGAGATGAAACAGGACTTAAATTTTGGACCGTGTCAGTTGACACGGTCGAGTCGCCCATCAGCTTGATTTCAGCAACTACTACAGGCTCCTCTTGTTCTGTTTCTTTGTCAAAATCATCGAATTTATTGATTTGTGGTTCTTCCTATAGGGAATTCAATTCACAAACATAATCAAACAAGTCAGAGTCATCAAACTCCAAGGTTGAGTCACTAGAAAAGCATGAGTTCGCAAGAGCAAACTCTAACGGATCTGAAGATAATGAGTGTAAGACTTTTTCTTTCCATACGAACTTATACTATCAATAACATTGCAATATTCCATATCATCATGAAATTTCATAGCTTTAATTATGGAAAATAGACATGCTCATCATTAACACGTAGTGTTAATTCTCCCCTTTCGACATCAATAAGAGCCTTTCCCGTTGCTAAAAATGGATGTCCAAGGATAAGTGGTAGATCTTCATCTTCTTCCATGTCGAGAATGACGAAATCCGCTGGAAATATATATTTTTTGACCTTTACGAGCACGTCCTCAACAATCCCCTTGGGGTGTGTTATGGATCGATCCGCCAATTGTAACATTATCATTTTGGCTTTCATTTCCCCGACTCCTAATTTCCTGAAAATAGATAAAGGCATAAGGTTAAGCACCTAAATGACACAAATCTTTATCAAATGAAACTTTTCCAATGGTGGATGGAACGGTAAAGCTTCCAAGGTCCTTAAGCTTTTGAGGTAATTTGCATTGGATAATATCGCTACATTCATCGGTTAGTTTAACCGTGTCATGCTCTTCTATCCTTCTTTTTCTTGACATCACATCTTTCAAGAGTTTTGCATAATTAAGCATTTCTTCCAAAGCGTCTGCAAAAGGAATATTGATGTTAATTTTCTTGAAGATGTCTAAAAATTTTGCAAATTGTTCATCTAACTTTTTCTTTTTAAAACGTTGAGGAAAAGGGAGAGGAACTTTAAAAGTAGAAGTAGAGTTAGAAGATATTTTAGGCATCTCAGCCCCCTTTGATGTGTCATGCTTCACTTCTTCCTCTACATTTTTGATTTGATCCTCTTTGGCTCCCTCACTTTGGTGGACCGTTGGCATCTTTAGCCCTTCATAATTCATTCCGCTTCTTAAGGTGATAGCTTGACAAGATTCTTTTGGATTTACTTCGGTATTGCCCGGAAATTGTCCCCGGTGCCGACAACTTTAGCCAGTTGCCCAATTTGAGTTTCGAGATTTTTCATTTGAGCTCCCATGGTCGTAGCTAATTGAGTAACATAGTCTTTGATTTTATCTAATTTTTCTCATCTCGACTAAATCGAATTGTTGTTTCCATCATAAAGGTAGCTAGAATATTCTCGATATTTGATGTTGGCTTTGCTTCTTCAATTATTTCACCATTTGACACTTTGAATCCAGCCAGTGGTTGTACGGCATTCTTTTGATTAGCATAGCTAAAATTTTCATGATTTCTATTGGAGGGATGGTAGAAACCCGGCGGTGGATTATTCCGAAAATTGTTGTAATTCAGATTATTAATGTAATGTGCCTCCTCCGATGGGTCGGACGGTAGTGAACTTCCTTGAGAAGCTATTTTCGAATCACCTTCTTTTGTTAGGGCCCCCAACTGAGTAGTTAACATCGTCGTTTACGCGGTTAGTGCCTTGATAGGGTCCGGATCGGATATCTCAGCCACCCTTCTAACATTTGCTCTTTCCATCGGCCATTGATAACTATTCATAGCCATTTGTTATATTAATCCATATGCTTCTTCAGCGCTTCTTGCTAGCAATGCCCCTCCCACGGAAGCATCAATAAAATTCCTCGTTTCTCCCATAAGACCACTGTAGAAGAAACACATTTGTTGGTCTTCTGGGAAACCATGTCGAGGATATCACCTTAGATCTTTCAAACATTCCCAAGCTTCATATAACGGTTCGGAGTCCAGTTAATGAAATTGAGTAATCTAACTTTTTAGCTTCATCGTCTTGTTAGGTGGGAAAAATTTGAACAAAATTTGTTCGCTCAAATCCTCCCATGTACTTATACTTCCCGGAGCTAAAGTCCCAAGCCAGTTTCTTGCTTTCTCTCTCAAAGAGAATGGAAACAATCGTAAGCATATTGCATCATCCGACACCCCATTCATTTTGATAGTATCACATATTTGCATGAAATGTGTGAGATGGGCATGTGGATCCTCGACAGCAAATCCTCCAAATTGGTTTTGTTGAACCATTGAAATTAAGGCGGGCTTCAACTCGAAATTTAGAGTGTTGATTGGAACATGAGTGATTTCTCCAAAGTTTCGGTCCAGCTTTGGTCGGAATCCATCCCGAATTGATTGCACCCTAGTTGTTGGATTTTCAATCCTTCCGCCATCAATGTCCTGGATTATTGCATTCTCGTTCGTGTTATTCATCCCCATGTTGTCTCCTGCTCTCTCCATGTCTTCAAAAAGATCCCTTCTTAGTTTCCTTGAGGTAGCACTTGTTCTTTGGGCAAATGCTTCTACTTCCGGGATGAAAGTTTCTAAAGGCACTCGAGATGAACGGGTGTTCATGCACTCCCGGAGTAGGATTTAAATGTGCACAACATGAGTTATGTAACAAAATAAGAAAATGTTTAAATTAAGACCAAAAACACTTATCGTAATATCCAAATTAATAAAAATAAATTAGTCCCTGGCAACGGCGCCAAAAACTTGTTCGCTATTTTTTTAAACAATCCGCAAGTGTACGGAGTAAATGTAGAAATCGGCGAGCAAGGTCGTATTCCACAGAGACTAATTATTCGTATTGTGTTGATTACTAGATTATAGTGATCCCAATTTTATATAGACGATCGATAGAGTGGATGAATGGTTAACAAAATAAAATAATGAGAATTAATTTGAAAAAATAAAAAATATCCGAATTAAAGAGAATTTTAAGAGTTTTGAAAGATAGATTCCAGGTCTAGGTTTTCGTTGATCACTAAGTTTAGTCGGGATTGATGTCGAAGGGTTCTAAGTGCGTTGCTAAAATGATAATCACAGCTATGTCTTAAAGTCTCTCTCGAGATGCAATAAAACGTAGATTAAACAACCTATAACAACGTATCCGTCTATTATAAATTATCTAACTCCAAAATATTCATACGATTTAATATCATCATAGTTTATCACCGATTTCTCAATATCGTAATTAACTAAGTCAAATACTCGAAACCTATTAATGCCCTCTTCTCTCGAATTATGAGCAGTTAAGTTTAACATGTAAAAATATTGATCAAGTGTTCTAACATGAATCAAAACCAAGTATTTGATAAAGAAAACACACTAGATGTATATAATCATCAATCCTTCAAAACCATCATGAATCAACGTACTCCCATGCCCGGAATCTAACAAGTTTAACCGGACATGGTAATGAAAGAAATATCAATAATCATCATGTTCAAGCTAAATAAATAACAAAAATGAGTAAAAGATAGGAAGAAGACAAAACTCGGATGGTGTCTTGAGTGAACTTCGTTCAAGCCTTCAAGTGTTCTTGATGTGTTCTTCCTTGTGCTTCCTTCAAAGTCTCCTTCTTTTGGTAAGTTTTCTCTCAAATCTTGTGTTTTTCTCAAAACGTATTCTTCAAGTCTAGTCCAAGGCCTTTTTATTAAGCCAAGAAGCCAAAATTCTTGTTCAAATCTTGTAAAAATGTCAATAAAGTGATTTTGCACCGAAAAGCGACACGGCCCGTGTAAAATGACACGGCCCATGTCATAATGTTCTAGAATTGATAGTTGCTTTTGGATAGGCAACTCGACCGTGTTGTATGACACGGTCGAGCCAGTGACACGGCCCGTGCCAAGTGACACGGCCGAGTCCGTGTTGAATTGTTTTGACTCCATTTTTCCTTCTTTTTCGGCTCGATCTCTCGTTTCCGCATTGCCTGATATGTATTGGGGATTGAGACTTCGTTCTTGCTTGATAATGTCCTAAAAACACCTATAAATCAATAAAATGTACCCAAGCGCGATCGAGTGCAGCAAACACAATATGAGCACAAACGACACAATTCTACATATTTTAGGATCTTAAAATCCAGAAAAACCTTATAAAAATATGTGTAAAAATGAGTGTTACCATCTATGCTAGCATGCGCTGGATCATTGGATAGGTTTTTCCACCTCGTGTTGGTCTGACGGGATAATCTTGGGATCTATTCAGTGAATGTTGGATCATCGGAATTACCATGTGTATGTTGTATCATGTTATAGTTATCATGTTGTGTATAGTATTGTGAGTTTTCTCATAGTAGAGACTCGTTGTTATTATTGTCGTTAATGATGTTGCTGTTATTCTTCATGAGATGTTGAATAATCTGTTGTTGTATAATTATCATACTTGTACTAGCATCATTGTTCTAAACCCTTCCGGGGTGGACATTTGTTGTATGTTCAGGATACAGGAGGGCGGCGAAACAACCACTAGAGCTGCATGAGGACGAGGGTGCAGAGTGATGTTACGGTCGGGATGATTTGTCAGATTGTGTTTTGTTTTAATAAAGTACTCGAATACGTTGTAGTTTTGTTTGTCTTTAGAGGTTTGTATTCGGATGTTGGCTGATTTGTACGTTTCAGATTGGTGATGTAATAATTAATTTTTCGTTTGGCGTTTAACAATGTTGCTTTTAAATTCTTAGCCTAGTAAATCCTTATATCAAGGATTTATGGTGCTGTAATAATCCTGAATATCTCGAGGTGTTACAAAAATAACAACAACTGACAAGATGGAGAATACTCCAATAACTGACCGACCAACATGAACCCCGAACAACTCGGGACAAGTATTGCTGGAACGCCTCATCGCCATGTCATGCCCCTGTGTCTTAACTCCCTCCTCGCAACACCTAAAATATGAAAACATGTTCCGCCCCCATGGGGTCAGTCATCCATATAATGAATATCAAATACATGTACAACATGATATGCATTCAAAGGCAAACAAATGGTACAACAATAATACGAGATGCTCACAAACAATGGTAAGAACCGAGCATTTGTGAAACACTATGCCCACGACATACAATCAACACCTGTGCAATAGGTCAGAATACAAGTGCCCAATGGCGAATAATCAAGATAGAATACATACACGAATTACTCGAATGCAACCCAGTCCAAAGCTGAAACCGATAACAACGACGATGCCCAAAGGCTCCAATAGAAACACTAATACATCGCACATGGCCTAAAAGCCCTAAGCCGAAGCTACAAAATATCACGATGGCCTGAAAGCCCTCAGCCGAAGCTGCAAATCATCACAATGGCCTGAAAGCCCCAGCCAAAGCTAAAAATCAATAATGAGATGGTCGAAGCTAAACAGCCCGAAGCTGCAAATCAATAATGAGATGGTCGAAGCCCCTTGAGTAAGGGGTACTTTTTTGAACGAGGTTCTTAGAAGTTGAAGGTTGTAAATACATCCACAGGTTCTTGATTGGAAGGTGATACAGAGATTGCGAGTTGTTGAGGCATCCAAGGGTTTTCGATCAAGAGGTGCTAGGCAGTCAAAAGGAGTTGCAACGGCCACGGGTTTCCACTGGTTGGAAGTTGTTGTAACTATGTGAATCATTGTAACATTTTTCACTGGTTGAAAGTTATAGTGAATTCATATGCAACTGGTTTGGAGATAAGTGGACTAGTAGAGGACTACCTCACCTATGAAACCACTATAAGAGATTGTGTGATTTACTATTTTAGCATCATACGTAACTGCTGCATACATATTTACTGTTCTATTAGAAAGTCATCTGCAGTTGACACAAGTCATCTGCATTATTATCAGCTGTGTCTTCCGCATTACTCATCTGCACCCAAGGTTTATTAGCTGCACTAAATTACAGCTGGGGTTACTCACCTGATAATCAGGAAAAGTTTTAATAAGTCTATTCACCCCCCTAGACTTATTCCTGATGACTTATGACCGACAAGTGGTATCAGAGAGGTTGGTTCAATTTTATATAACCAGATCCATATACTTGAGTATATCTATTTTAATCTCTCATTATAATGGAACATATGCAGTATATGCTCTCTAGACTACCTGTCTTTTCTGTTGATGAATATGACATTTGGAAAATAAGAATGCAGGCTCATCTATCATCTATCCATGATGATATGTGGTGTATCATTGAGGATGGTCCCTTCATCTTCCTGAAGGACAACACGGCTGAGGAAATAGCAGCAGGGTAACCAAGAAAGATTCCTAAGAAGAGAATTGAGATGTCCCCTGAAGAAAGGAAGCTAGCCAATCTTGACAACCGGGCCAGAGACATATTATACCAAACTCTTGATAAGGCCACCATGGTTAAGATCAAGAACTGCAAGAATGCAAAGGAGATCTGGGACACATTAGCTGTAATGTGTAAGGGAACAGCGCTGATCAAAGAAAATAAGTTGTCAATCGCTACTCAAAAGTTTGACAACTTCAAGATGAAAAATGGAGAAACAATTGATAATGTGATTACCAGATTCACTGAGATTATCAATGAAATAAACTCTTTTGGAAAAACCTATGGCAACCATGAGATTGCTTCGAAATACTATGGTCTCTTTCCCTTGTATGGAGCATGAAGGTCGTAGCCATCAGGGAATCAAAGGATCTTAACAAAATAAAGATCCATGAGCTATTCTCTGACCTGAAAGCATCTGAGTTCGAGCTTCCCTACTCATCATCTAATGAGACAGTTGAGAAAAGAATTGCTTTTGCAGCTGAGTCACCTGCAAAGAGCCAAGATGAAATTAATCATCCCAGTCCCCTGAACTTTGAGGAAGAAATGGCATTTATCATGCAAAGATTCAGTTATTTTAGGAAGAATTACTCAAAGTACAAAAAGAACTACAAAGAGAATCCCATGAGGAACCAAAAAGTTGGTAACTGGAAAGTAGAATGCTACAACTATCATGAAATAGGACATATCTAGTTTGATTACCCTAAGCTCAAGAAGGATGATGATAAGAAGGACATGGGCAGCAAAGAAGACAAGAGGAAAGCTCTCATTGGTGAAGACCAAGTTCAAGAGAGAGTATAATCAAGCAGTTGTAACACCCCCAATATATTCGGGAATATTACAGCGCCGTAAATCCTTTACATAAGAATTTACAAGGCTGATTAAAAGAAAAGACAATAACAGATACCGCTTTATGAAATTACTGAAGTAAAATACAACCGTCTGGTTGAAAACGAAATAGGAATATCCAATGAAGAGTTATTATTACATCACCAAAATCCAAATCATTATAACGGACGACGTACTCGAGTACTTATTGAAATAATCAACAAATAACAGATAGTAAACCCGGCCAGAACATCACTTTGCACCCTCGTCGTCATGCATCTCCAGTGGTTGTTTCCCCGCTCTTCTGGATCCTGAACATACACAAATGTTCACCCCCGAAGGGGTTAGCACAACGATGCTAGTACAAGTATAATAATCATACAACAGTGATATAATCAACAATTATATCATAACAAGTTTCTCCAACGAGAATATCCACAACACATATCATAACATAACAGTTTCAACATACTGATGGTATTCCAACGATCCAGCGCACACAGCTATAGATTCCCATGATGATCCCGTCGGACCAACACATGGTGGAACTACCTGTCCAACGATCCAGCGCACACAGCTATAGATTCCCATGATGATTCCCGTCGGATCAACACATGGTGGACATATATTCACAACATATTTACACGATACAATCACATCATAATTGTCATAATATAAACAATTCTAATTTAGAGTACTTGCCTCGGTTCGTTGACAAGAAAAAACTTCCACGAATATCAAAATACTCGAAGGTCGTCCCCTTCGATCAATCACGTGATAAGCTCGAACCTTAACAAAAGAAATAGTACAGAATTCATTTCGTGCCGCATTTAACGCCTAACAATTCAATAATTACGGTAGGAAGTCCTTAATACGAAATGCATGCGGGCCATTAACGCACGCTACGAATCATATGTAGCGTACGTTAATGCTACTCGTTAGCGTACGCAGTACACACTGCCTAGCGTACGCTAACCCAGCGTTGTCAGTGCCTCACTGATCAGCCGACTGACTCGGCTGATGATTTAATGCACGCTAAGTCTAAAACGTTGCGTACGCTAAACGTACTCGATAGCGCACGTTAAATCTCGTATATTAGCGCACGCTAATAATGCATGGCAGTTCACTGGAGGGCAGCAGATTTACACAAATAGTGATGAAGTAAGCGATTTCTTCAGTGATTTGATGTTTGTAATCTGTCTTCATGTTATGTTCATAACCTTTATGAATGATCTCCAGGATAATATCAACTTCAAGATGCAAATATACGTATAATCATCATGACACCATAATCCATCTTGATTTCAATTCTCATGCGAAGTTGGTGATCTCCGGTTGATGTATTAGATTCTACTATCATTATACATATTCAGACTTCATCTTGAGGTGAACTAACAATTCCGACTTATACGAAAGAATATTTCCTAATATGATTCTTCCTTTAAGTTCTTATAACATCTCTTCCAAATCATGATCACAAAGATAACATAAATCATACGGATTGTTAACTTCAGAATATTTCTCTTATCATTTGAAGTACTAGGATCCCAACTTCAAGGTTCCAACAATAATATCGTATTTGTAGACATTCCAATCTTCTAAACATGATGTTGTTGAATAATTCACTAATGAAATTCAATACCTCGATAATATGATCATCGTATCCATTGGAAAACCAAATCTAAGACTGGTGATAGGTTGAACATACCTTAGAATGCCGAAATCACTGAACCACGAGGTATAATCCGACTCCGTTTGGTTAGGTGACACTCCAAGGTGTTACTTCTCTTCAATGATCACTCACAAGTGATACTCAATCATTCAATGATCACTAATATATGTTCTAAGTGTTTAGAAGGGATATACTTGCTCTCTGGACTCTCAAAGGTGAAGTATAGACGAAGGAAATGAAAGCCAAAGCGGTTGCTGTCCCATTTATAATATTCTGCATTATTGACAAGTTAGCGCACGCTACTAAGCATCCCTTAGCGTGCGCTAATAATGGTTTACTTCAGAATTTGTCCGGATGCGTCAGCGGGAATCTTATCCGGACCCATGTCCCGACTGGCGCATGTGTTAGCTGTCCCGCTCAATAATTGAGTTCTTAGCGCACGCAACCCCTACCTTCATAGCGTGCGCTAATAATGGCCCGATAGCGCGCGTTAAGATACATTCTTAGCGTGCGCTATCACAAGGTTTCTTGAGCAAATTTTGCATGTTTCTATACTTATGCATAATGATATCAATGCACTAAATATCATATTCCAATAATCAAAATCACCAATCCGAAATAATACATGGTTGAATACAGATGAAATACACTGTAATAAATCCGGATATTACATACTCTCCTACTAAAAAGGAGTTTCGTCCCGAAACTCAAGACGAAAATAACTCGGGATATCTAGACTTCATATCGCCTGCTTCCCAAGTGGCTTCTTCCATTCCGTGACGTGACCACTGAACTTTGACCAAAACGATTGACTTGTTCCTCAGTTGCTTGACTCGACTCTCGAGTATCTTGACTGGTCTTTCTTCAAATGTCCCATCCTGCTCGACTTCGATCTCGCCGAAATCAATGATATGACTGGGATCTGGTATATATCTCCGTAACTGGGATACGTGGAACACGTTATGAACATGACACAATGACGGCGGCAATGCCAATCTGTATGCCAACTCCCCAACTCTCTCGAGGATTTCAAATGGTCCGATATATCTCGGACTCAGCTTTCCTTTCCTTCCGAAACGAAAGATTCCCCGAGTAGGAGAAACCTTCAAAAGTACGTGATCTCCAGTACTGAACTCCAATGGACGGCGGTGTACGTCCGCATAGGATTTATGGCGACTCTGGGCAGTTAACAGCCTTTCACGAATCAAGGCTATCTTCTCTCGAGTCTGCTCGATCAACTCTGGATCTGTTCCGATCAAGTCCGATGAATCGTCCAAGCTTAGGGGCGATCTGCATCTCCTTCCGTATAATGCCTCAAACGGTGCCATCTTAATGGAAGCATGCCAACTATTATTGTAGGTAAATTCAATCAACGGTAGATGAACTTCCCAATCGTTTGACCAATCTAAGGCACAGGCCCTTAGCATGTCTTCCACCGTTTGTATAGTTCTCTCAGATTGTCCGTCAGTCTGCGGGTGGTAAGCTGTACTGAAGTTCAATTCGGTCCCCAAGGCCTTATGAACTGCTTTCCAAAAGTGAGACACAAAACGGCCGTCTCGATCAGAAACAATGGTCTTCGGCGTACCATGCAATCGAACTATCTCCGAAATAAAGACTCGAGCCAACCTCTCTGGTCCCCACGTATCCTTAATGCCTAGAAAATGAGCTGATTTGGTTAAACGATCAACTATCACCCAAATGATGTTCATTCCTGTCCTGGTTTTTGGCATATTAGTGATAAAGTCCATCGATATGTCCTCCCACTTCCATTCAGGAATCGGGAGTGGCTTCAACATTCCAGCAGGCCGTTGATGCTCGATCTTAACCTACTGACAAGTTAAGCATTTCGAAACATAGTCCGCTACGTCTTTCTTCATGTTGCCCCACCAGAAGTTCTGTTTCAAGTCCTTATGAATTTTACTGGTGCCCGGGTGGATAGAATAGGGCGAACCATGAGCTTCCTTCATAATCGTCTGTTTCAGAACATCAACATCGGGAACGCAGAGTCGGTTCTGAAATCTCAGAACTCCATCGTCATGAATTATGAATCCGGGGGCCTTTCCTTTGATCACTTCATCATGCAACCGAATCATCAGAGGATCATCTGCATGTCTAGATTTGATTTCTTCGGTTAATGACGAAGTTATCTCCATCACGCACAGTTGTCCCTGGACTCTCTGTAACCACACTTCAATCCCTTCACGAATCATCTCTCGCCAAGGCTAAGTTGGGAAGTCGGCGTCTCCAGATCTCGAATAGAGACAGGCTTGCGGCTAAGTGCATCGGCCACTACATTTGCTTTGCTGGATGATATAAAATCTCCAAGTCATAGTCCTTAATCGGTTCCAACCATCTTCTTTGCCGCATGTTCAACTCTTTCGACTAAATATGTACTTGAGACTCTTATGATCCGTAAAGATCCGACGGTGAGTCCGTCATGAGATAATGCCTCCGCATCTTCAAGGCAAAACCACCGCCGCTAGCTCCAAATCATGTGTCGGGTAATTCACTTCATAAGATTTCATTGTCGCGACGCATAAGCGATCACATTATCATTCTCGCATCAACACGCACCCAAGTCCTTGGTTCGAAGCATCACTGTAAACTATGAATCCTTCAGTTCCCTGCGGAAGTGATAGAATCGGTGCCGTCGTCAATCTCTTCTTCAATTCATCAAAGCTAATCTGACACAGTTCATTCCACTCAAACTTTTGAGTTTTCTGCAGGAGTCGAGTAAGTGGGCGGGAGATTTTAGAAAACCCTTCCACGAATCGACGATAGTATCCAGCAAGTCCTAAGAAGCTTCGGACTTCTTTCACGTTCTTTGGAGGCTCCCAATTCATAATTGCTTCGATCTTCTGAGGATCTACTCGGACTCCTTCAGCCGACACTACATGGCCGAGGAACATTACTTCCTTTAGCCAGAATTCACACTTAGAAAGTTTGGCGTACAATTGCTCGTTTCTCAAAAGTTCCAATACAATCCGCAAATGCTGCGCATGTTCTTCCGGACTCTTAGAATACACCAGGATGTCGTCAATAAACACGACCACAAATTTGTCCAAAAATTCAATGAACACTCTGTTCATCAATTGCATAAATACAGCAGGTGCGTTAGTGAGACCAAACGGCATCACTACAAACTCATAATGCCCGTAGCGAGTTCTGAACGCTGATTTCGGAACATCAGACTCCTTAATCCTCAGTTGATGGTATCCCGATCTCGCATCGATTTTAGAAAATACCGTTGCCCCTTGCACCGGGTCAAACAGATCATCAATCCGTGGTTTCGGATATTTGTTCTTAATCGTCATCTTGTTCGGTTCTCGATAGTCAATACACAAGGAGCGATCCATCCTTCTTTCGGACAAAAGAATCGGCGCTCCCTGTGGTGAAACGCTTGGTCAATATAGCCCTTGTCCAAGAGCTCCTCCAGTTGCTTCTTCAGTTGGTACATCTCAG
This sequence comes from Orobanche coerulescens, assembly GCA_033398695.1. NCBI lineage: Eukaryota > Viridiplantae > Streptophyta > Magnoliopsida > Lamiales > Orobanchaceae > Orobanche > Orobanche coerulescens. The sequence continues at coordinate 92,722,575 of CM065817.1, read as the reverse complement.
TAGGTGCCATACGATACGGCGCCTTGGAAATCGGTGTAGATCTAGGTTCCAGCTCAATGGTAAATTCCACATCCCTTTGTGGAGGTAGTCCCGGTAACTCGTCAGGAAATACATCTGGAAATTCGTTCACCACAGAATGGACGAAAGCTCCACAATTTCGTCTTCTTTCTTCATTGCATAACACCAATATCCTATGATACTGCTTCAACAATCGACAGCCTTTCATCGCTTTGATCAATTTTCCCGAGCTTCGGTTTCCATCCTTCGAATAGTACTTCGGAGCCATCATCCGATCGCTGAAATATTCCTCCTTCGGTAGTCTACAATTGCTCCATACTGATTAAGCCAATCGTCTCCGAGTATCGTGTCATCTCCTTGCATTTCTATCATGATCGATTTGAGAGCCACTCTCGCCCCCAAATGATACAGGAAATTTCTAGTTTCTAAATTTCCGACAATTCTCTCTCCACTCGGTAAACCAACAACATAAGGTTCACAAGTATAAAAACCAAATATTCAAACGATTTACACAAGACAAAGATATGAAAGAATGTGTAGCTCTGTATCGAACAAAACGCTAATCGGCCGGGAAAAGATTTGGGCAAGACTGATGCGACAAAGAAGATCCCGATCATCCGTCCTCCTCATCTCATACAAACGTGGGGAACAGATCCGCACTCGATGTGCCCTTTCGGTCCCATTGTCCTCTGCCTCGCCCGGCCAAAATTCCGAGGCATCTCGAACACTTTGCCGCGTCTGTTGGACACCGCTTCCTTCGAATCGGGCCATTGTGATGAGCGGGTTCTATTGTACTTAGTGGCGTCCTTACAAAACGCCGCACGGTGCCCTTCCCTGTCCGCACTCAAAACATGTAATCGAGTGCGCAAACAATCACGCCAAAGGTGGCACAGGCGACCACGGTTAAAGCACTTCCTAGCCGTATCCGTCGTGGCCGACATTGTTCCGTAATTCTTTCCGCTCTTAGCCGGGTGCGGAGGTTTCTTGAAAGAAAAGAAGACTGGCCTTGCGGGGCCCACTGCTCTTGTGCTCTGTAAAGTACCAGAGACTTTCTGTTTCTTCGACTCCATAAACTTCTCCATTGGTGCTTCTTTTATTTCGTACGCCAACGCCTTATCCTGGTATTGGCGGAGAGTGGTACATTCAAAACCGGACATGTACCTCTGGATTTCTGGTTTCATCCTCATTTCGAAATGAATCATCATCTCCGCATCTGCTCGACCGGATGTCGAACAAATGCTAATCTTTGGTTAAACATCTTAATCGTGCAGGATACGGGTTCATCTGATGGCTGAGCAGAGAAAAATTCTCGAATTTTGGCTTCCCTCACAGGACGAGGGCAATACTGAGCTTCCATCATCATTTTAAATTCTGCCCAATCGGCATCATGATCTGCAGGTCGGATAGCTTCCCACCACTCGGATGCTTCCCCTATCAGCAAGTACTGGGCAATAGGAGCTCTCCTGTCGTCCGGGATATTAATTCCAGCAAAAATTTTCTCCAGTTCCTTCAACCAATGGTCCCAAGTGGGAGTCTCGGAAAAGCCGTCAAATTTGGGTGGTTGCATCTTTGCCACTTCTTGTAACCATCGGTCACCTCGATTTCCCATTTCTGGAATCCTTTGTTGTCCATCTCTCTGCTGAATTCCTGCCGCCACTTGCATTCGGTCCACGACCTGAGCGAACTGAGTCATCTGGTTCACGACTTGACGAAGGATTTCTGGCACACCAGGTTCCGGTTCGTTATTAATAGACTGTTGCGGCTCGCCTGAGCTATGACTAGCCTGATTGGAAGGCGACGCCTCCCTATCAGCGTTCCTTCGTCCGCGTCCACGACCGCGACCACGTCCACGTCCGCCTCTCAACATGCTGTAAGCACAAGTATTTAATACACAGGAAACAGCATCGTTCTAATATTCAAGTATAAAGAGACACAACATGTAAAGAACGAGATAGAGTTTAGGAACTTACAACCACCGTTCGCATGAAGACGTAGGCAGTGCAGTGATGTCATTCACAGCCGGTTACCTCAAAAGACATAAATGACCCCTATTTTAACCCAACGGCCAAGATATCCATAATCTTAGCTCTGATACCATATTCTGTAACACCCCAATATATTCGGGAATATTACAGTAGTAAATCCTTTACATAAGAATTTACAAGGTGATTAAAAGAAAAGACAATAATGTATACCGCTTTATGAAATTATCAAGTAAAATACAACCGTCTCAAGTTGAAAACGAAATAGGAATATCCAATGAAGAGTTATTATTACATCACCAAAATCCAAATCATTATAACGGACGACGTACTCGAGTACTTATTGAAATAATCAACAAATAATGTATAGTAAACTGGCGTAACATCACTTTGCACCCTCGTCGTCATGCATCTCCAGTGGTTGTTTCCCCGCTCTTCTGGATCCTGAACATACACAAATGTTCACCCCCGAAGGGGTTAGCACAACAATGCTAGTACAAGTACAATAATCATACAACAGTGATATAATCAACAATTATATCATAACAAGTTTCTCCAACGAGAATATCCACAACACATATCATAACATAACAGTTTCAACATACTGATGGTATTCCAACGATCCAGCGCACACAGCTATAGATTCCCATGATGATCCCGTCGGACCAACACATGGTGGAACTACCTGTCCAACGATCCAGCGCACACAACTATAGATTCCCATGATGATTCCCGTCGGATCAACACATGGTGGACATATATTCACAACATATTTACACGATACAATCACATCATAATTGTCATAATATAAACAATTCTAATTTAGAGTACTTGCCTCGGTTCGTTGACAAGAAAAAACTTCCACGAATATCAAAATACTCGAAGGTCGTCCCCTTCGATCAATCACGTGATAAGCTCGAACCTTAACAAAAGAAATAGTACAGAATTCATTTCGTGCCGCATTTAACGTCTAACAATTCAATAATTACGGTAGGAAGTCCTTAATACGAAATCTGTCTGGACAGATTAACGCACGCTACGAATCATATGTAGCGTACGTTAATGCTACTCGTTAGCGTACGCAGTACACACTGCCTAGCGTACGCTAACCCGGCGTTGTCAGTGCCTCACTGATCAGCCGACTGACTCGGCTGATGATTTAACGCACGCTAAGTCCAAAACGTTGCGTACGCTAAACGTACTCGATAGCGCACGTTAAATCTCGTATATTAGCGCACGCTAATAATGCATGGCAGTTCACTGGAGGGCAGCAGATTTACACAAATAGTGATGAAGTAAGCGATTTCTTCAGTGATTTGATGTTTGTAATCTGTCTTCATGTTATGTTCATAACCTTTATGAATGATCTCCAGGATAATATCAACTTCAAGATGCAAATATACGTATAATCATCATGACACCATAATCCATCTTGATTTCAATTCTCATGCGAAGTTGGTGATCTCCGGTTGATGTATTAGATTCTACTATCATTATACATATTCAGACTTCATCTTGAGGTGAACTAACAATTCCGACTTATACGAAAGAATATTTCCTAAGATGATTCTTCCTTTAAGTTCTTATAACATCTCTTCCAAATCATGATCACAAAGATAACATAAATCATACGGATTGTTAACTTCAGAATATTTCTCTTATCATTTGAAGTACTAGGATCCCAACTTCAAGGTTCCAACAATAATATCGTATTTGTAGACATTCCAATCTTCTAAACATGATGTTGTTGAATAATTCACTAATGAAATTCAATACCTCGATAATATGATCATCGTATCCATTAGAAAACCAAATCTAAGACTGGTGATAGGTTGAACATACCTTAGAATGCCGAAATCACTGAACCACGAGGTATAATCCGACTCCGTTTGGTTAGGTGCCACTCCAAGGTGTTACTTCTCCTCAATGATCACTCACAAGTGATACTCAATCATTCAATGATCACTAATATATGTTCTAAGTGTTTAGAAGGGATATACTTGCTCTCTGGACTCTCAAAGGTGAAGTATAGACGAAGGAAATGAAAGCCAAAGCGGTTGCTGTCCCATTTATAATATTCTACATTATTGACAAGTTAGCGCACGCTACTAAGCATCCCTTAGCGTGCGCTAATAATGGTTGACTTCAGAATTTGTCCGGATGCGTCAGCGGGAATCTTATCCGGACCCATGTCCCGGCTGGCGCATGTGTTAGCTGTCCCGCTCAATAATTGAGTTCTTAGCGCACGCAACCCCTACCTTCATAGCGTGCGCTAATAATGGCCCGATAGCGCGCGTTAAGATACATTCTTAGCGTGCGCTATCACAAGGTTTCTTGAGCAAATTTTGCATGTTTCTATACTTATGCATAATGATATCAATGCACTAAATATCATATTCCAATAATCAAAATCACCAATCCGAAATAATACATGGTTGAATACAGATGAAATACACTGTAATAAATCCGGATATTACAGCAGTGGATTCTTATCTGATGATGATGATGACTGCAACTGCTTGATGGCAAACCTAGCTGATGAGGAGGTAACATCTAAACCTTTAACTTCAGGATATATCAACTCAGACATGTCTGAAGACATTGATCTTTATAAATCTGTAAATCAGCTATTTAAAGATTTTGAAACACTTAAAACTGCTCTGACTGTGACAGTTGAGAAAACACAGGTGCAAGATGAGAATGGACAGCTGAAAAATGATTTGGAAAAACTCGGCTTAGAGTTAACAAAAAACGGATCTGAATTTGAAAAACAGACTGAAAACATTTTGAAAAACTCAGCTGAAAATACCACAGCTGAGATTAAAAGGTTGACTACGTTAAACAGAGAAAAATCAGCTGCACTTGCTCATATAAAATCTGAGTTGTCTAAACCGACACAGCTGAGTAATACATAGGCAAAAGTAATAACATCTCTAAAAGCACCTGTAACCCTTGATGGATTGTGTATAAATCAGAGGCCACTTTTTTTAAAATCACGCCTTGGATATGATCCAAATCCTCCCTCTACTTCTAAAACCACCTTTATAAAGGGAGAAACATATGTCCAGATTATTGACCCTACAAATAAACTTGTATTTAGAAATAGGCAGCAGCGCAGTCAAAATTTTAGGCAGCAGCCAAATTTTCAAGGAAGCCACCTAGACAAAAGACTAGGCATTGGCCCAAGCAGCATCAGCAGTCCAAACATCATTCTTCTTATTACCAAAAGACTCCCCAAAAATAGATTTCAAAATGAGAGAGGTAAATGGAAACCTCAATGTTATCCAAACTTTCATGATAATAAGGTACATAGACCTCAAAACATTCATCATAGGTCTCAGCCAAGATTTTAGACCTAGACAATATGAACCAAATAGGGGTAATCAATATAATTTTCATAACCCAAGTAGAAACTCCAGATAAATCACTAACCCCAAAGGAACCTCACAGATTTGGGTACCTAAATCTCTGCTTGTCTGATTGCAGAAAAGATGGAAGGACTGTTAGGAATACTTGTTAGATTTTGATGATGTCATTGATATAAAATCAAATGTTTATTACTTGGCAAAATGTAAGGAAGAACCAAATGAGTATCTTCCATAGGCCAAATATGTTAAGTATAAAACTTGGCAAAATGTAAAGAAGAACCAAATGAGTGTCTTCTGTAGGCCAAAAATTAGTTAGGCTGAAAAACGGCTTAGTACTAAGTGCAGCTTAGTCCATCAGAGAGGAACAGCCGACTCCAGACAGAGTAGCTCTGGTAAACTAAATTTATCAGAGAAGTTTGACCAGACTACAGCCGAGGTACCTCAGGGAAGTCACCTGACCAGATAAGTCACAAACAGTGAACAGCCGAGAGGACCTATCTGCAGAGATGTTAGCTGCATATCAGCCTACTCAAAGGCAGCCAAGTACTCCAAGTCCACGTCAGCATGCGTTGAAAAGTCAAGTATTACGGAAAGCTCACATGCAACGTGAAGAGACAAATTGGAGTGATTCCCGCAAGAGATATGATTTAAATAAATCATCCTGACCCACCTTGAAGACTTTAATCCTTTTATATTCGAAAGATTCGGCGCTCACATGCAGAAGTCTTCACAACGGTCGGAAGATAAAATAAAATAATAGGAATCCAGCCTTGCAACGTTCAGAAAGATTAAACAATGAAGTCTCCCTCCAACGGACGGATTTGTTCAAAAGATTTGCAACGGCTACAAGGAAAAAGCTCAGAGATCTGACCTATATATATCCAGAGATTTGAAACTGAGCAACTACCGGTGCGAACATACATTCAAGCGATCAAAGCAATCAAGCAATCTAAAGCAATTAATAGCATCGTGAAAAGAGCAGATCTAAAAGTTCATACTTAAGGAAGCTCTTAAGTTGGAGAAGACAAACACTCTTGTCTATAATCTTGAGTACGGGGTACTTCACTGGTTGAAGTAAGAGACTGTAAGGGCATCCGAGGATCGAGGATCAAGAGGTGCAAGGCAGTCAAGTGTGTACAACGGCACGGATTTCCACTGGTTGGAAGCTGTTGTAGTGTGGTTGAATCACTGTAATATTTATCACTGGTTGAAAATTATAGTGAATTCATCTCCAACTGGTTTGGAGAAAAGTGGATTAGTAGAGGATTACCCCACCTCTGAGACCACTATAATTGCCTGTGTTATTTACTGTTTTACTGCATCATACCTTAACTGCTGCATACATTGTTAAGTGTTTCATTAAGTTGATTTCTATTCGTCATCAGCTGACTTCCGCACATATCCAAGAACAAACGACTCAAAGTCATTTGTCTAACTATCAGATGAAGAAACTCACTCTTCGTGAAAAAGAGTTCAAGAGTTTAAACAAGTCTATTCACCCCCCCTCTAGACTTGTTCCTGGACAACTTGTGACCTACAAGTGGTATCAGAGAGGTTGGTTCATTTATTTCACGAACCAGATCTATATTAGATATATATATATATATCTTAACTCTCACTTTATAATGGAACACATGCACTCTAGACTCCCTGTCTTTTCAGTTGACGAGTATGATCTGTGGAAGATAAGAATGCAGGCACACTTATCTTCAATTCATGACGACATGTGGTGCATCATTGAAGACGGTCCATTCATCTTTGAGAAGGACAACACAGCCGAGGAGATCGCAGCAGGGAGGCCAGAAAAGATTCCTAAGAAGAGGACGGAGCTGACTCCCGAAGAAAGAAAGCTGGCCAATCTTGACAACCGGGCCAGAGATGTGTTATATCAAACTCTTGACAAATCCACCATGGTCAAGATCAAGAACTGTAAGAATGCCAAAGAAATTTGGGACACATTAGCTCTAATGTGTGAAGGAACGGAGCTGATCAAGGAAAACAAGCTGTCAATTGCTATTCAAAAATTTGACAACTTTAAAATGAAGAATGGTGAATCCATAGATCAATTGGACACAAGGTTCACTGAAATTATCAATGAGATCAACTCCCTGGGCAAAACCTATGGCAACAGGGAAATGGCACTAAAGGTCCTCAGATCTCTCAACCCAGAATGGAGCATGAAGACCGTAGCCATGAGAGAGTCCAAGGACCTGAATAAGATAAAGATTCAGGAGCTGTTCTCTGATCTGAAGGCTTATGAGTTCGAGCTTCCAAGTTCATCCTCAACTGAGCCTGCAGAGAAGGGAATCGCATTTGCAGCCGAGTCCCCTGCCAAGAGCCTATCTGATGTGAAACCTCCAAATCCACTAGATTTTGAGGAAGAAATGGCTTTCATAATGCAAAGGTTCAGCAATTTCAGAAAGAACTACTCCAAGTATAAGAAAAACTACAAGGAGAATCCAAGAAGGAACCAGAAGGCTGGAAGCTGGAAAGTAGAATGCTACAACTGTCACAAAATAGGACACATCCAAATGGATTGTCCCGAGCTCAAGAAGGACGAAACCAAGAAGGAGGTGGGCAGAAAGGAAGATAGAAGAAAAGCTCTCATCGGAGAAGACCAGGAACATGTCGAATCAAGCAGCGGTTTCTTTTCTGATGAAGACGAGGAGTATGATTGCCTGATGGCAAACCTAGATGATGAAGAGGTAACTTCTAAACCCACCGGTTCAAATAATAGCTCAGCCATGTCACAAGATATGGATCTACATGAATCGGTAAATCAGTTATTTAAATATTTTGAAACACTCAAATCTGCACACCAAGCTGTATCAGCAGAGAAGACTCAGCTGCAAGATGAGAATAGGCAGCTGAAAAATGATTTCGAAAAACTCAGCCTAGATTTAAATAAGGTTGAGACAACTACAACTGACTTTAAAAACCAGGCAAATGTCAATACAACTGAGATAGATCGGCTAACCATTTTACTTAAAGAAAAATCAGCTGCACTTGCTCATGCCAAAGCTGAGTTTACTAAGCTGGCACAGATAAATAAAACTCAGGCGCATGAAATAACCTCCCTGAAGGCGTCTTCAACCCTGGGAGAATTGTGTACTTATAAAAGGTCACTATATACCAAATCAGGCCTTGGATATGATTCTCACACTCCCTCTAGTTCTGAAACCAAGTTTATCAAGGGAGAAACAATAGTCTCGACTGCTGAGCCTGTGTATAAACCGATATTCAAAAACAGGCAACAGCCAAGTCAAACGTCTAGGCTGCAATGTTACACTGCATGACCACCTAGACAGCGACTAGCAGTGGCCTGCAAAAGCAGAAAGCCCTGCATAACATGCCCACTATTACCAACAACTCCCCAAAAATAGATTTCATAATGGGAGGGGCAGATGGAAACCTCAAGGTTATCCTAATTATCAAAATGAACAAGTGTGGAGACCACAAAGATTTAATAAATGGTCTCGGCCTAGATTTAGAAATGGCCCACACTATCAAAATTTTGAGGAATATCCGGTATACAATCCAACCAGGAGATTCAGACCTCGACCACAGACACCTTATAAGGGTTATAATACTAATAATAATAACAATTTCCATAATCCAAGGAGAAATCAATTCTCCAGGAAACCAACTAACCCCAAAGGACCCACACAAATTTGGGTACCTAAATCTCTGCTTGTTTAATTGCAGAAAAGGTGGAAGGACTACAACCAGATCTCCTCAAGCTCAAATTTTGGAGGTGAAGAATGGTTTGTAGACTCTGGATGCTCGAGGCATATGACCGGGAACAAGAAGATGTTGACCAAATACATCAAAGAAAGAGGTCCCGATGTAACCTTTGGAGATAGCTCTAGAGGACAGACAAAAGGCTTTGGAGAGCTGCACCGAGGAAACATTGTCATATCCAAAGTCCATTATGTCAAAGGGCTCAAGTACAACCTCCTGAGCATAAGCCAGTTCTGTGACGAGAAGAATCTAGTAGTCTTCACCATCTTGAAGTGTATGGTGATAGACATCTTATCTGGAGAAATAAAGCTACAAGGTTTCCGAAGAAGAGATGTCTACATGATTGATTGGAACACAGGAACACCTAACTCCTGTTTTCTATCCAAGACAGTAGCTGAGAATGGATGGCTGTGGCACAAAAGACTATGTCACCTAAACTTCAAAGCCATCAACAAGATTAGCTCTCAGAAGCTGGTCAGAGGACTTCCAAATGAAGCATTCAAGAAGGAAGCACTCTGTGATGCATGTCAGAAGGGAAAGCAGACTAAGGCATCATTCAAGCCAGTTCAGCCTACAACGCTCACATCAAGGGTCTTAGACCTACTCCACATGGATCTATTTGGTCCTATCAAGCCAAGAACCTTGAGCGGCCGAAAGCATGCACTTGTAATAGTAGATGATTATTCAAGGTACACTTGGATCATTTTTCTATACAAGAAAAGTGAAACCCTGACCAAGTTACCTGAGCTGCTGAGAAGGATCCAGAATGAGAAATCCCTCTCCATAATCAAGATCAGATCATATAGAGAAGGAGAGTTTCTCAATAAGGCGATAACTGATTACAGCGATCAGAATGGGATCCAGCATGAGCTCTCTGCAGCCAGGACGCCTTGACAAAATGGTGTTCTTGAAAGAAGGAATGAACTCAAGGAAGCAAAGAAGGTCCATGATTGCGAGCGGACCTACCCAAGGTTACAGGGTCAAGTGCCAACACACTGTCACACCTGCAGCAGAGTATGATAGTAGGGAGACATGGCAAAACTCCCTATGAGGTTTGGAATAATAGAACTCCTACTGTTGCTTACTTTCATGTCTTTGGTTGTAAGTGTTTCATCCACAACAACGGTAAAACACAGCTAAATGCCTTTGATGCTAAAACTGATGACGGTCTCTTGATGGGATATTCCCAAAGAAGCAAGGCATATAGAGTTTTTAATAAAAGAACCTTAGTTGTGGAGGAAACACCCCATGTTGTTTTTGATGAATCTACCGTTGAGTACAAGAAACAACTTGAGCTAATTGAGAACAAGCTCAAGTCAGCAACCCTTGAAGAAGTCATTATACATGACACTGTAATGGTGGACTCACCTGTAGACCAGCCTAATGACCCAACTGCAGCTGATGAAGACCCAACTGCAGATCATACAGGATCACCAAACCTATCTGATCCGATTCTTTGCCGAAAAGACCCAAAAGGCGACAAAGACTCATCTGCAGATCAAAACCAAGTCAGATGACAAGGCGGTAGCTGATCCAGTTGCAGACCAGAACCCAGCTGATGCAGATAACCACCAGGGCAATCCAACAGGGGGAACAAACCCAGAAGAGGACGATATCCCCAAATGGATCAAGGATCACCCAATTCAGCAAATAATTGGAAAGTTGACTGATGGAGTTAAGACGAGACAATCAACCCTACCAGCAGGAATGGCGATGTTCTCATGTTTCATGTCACAAATTGAACCCAAGACTACAGAACAAGCCTTGGAAGATTATTCATGGATTAATGCCATGCAAGAGGAATTGGAGCAGATGGAGAGAAACAAAGTTTGGGAACTAACAGACAGACCTGATCACAAGAAAGTTATTAGCACCAAATGGGTGTATAAAAACAAGAGTGATGAAGACGGAGCTGTTGTTAGGAATAAAGCCAGACTCGTAGCAAAAGGTTATGCACAGTGTGAGGGAATAGATTTTGATGAAACTTATGCACCTGTTGCAAGATTAGAGGCCATCAGACTATTCCTCGCATATGCTGCATTCAAAGACTTTGAAGTCTACCAGATGGATGTAAAAAGTGCTTTTCTGAACGGAATCCTAGAAGAAGAAGTCTATGTAGAGCAACCCCCAGGTTTTGTCAAAGGAGACAAAGTCTATAAGCTGTTGAAGGCTCTGTATGGACTCAAGCAAGCACCAAGAGCGTGGTATGAAACACCTGCGTGTTTCTTGAGAAAAATGGATTTTGCAAAGGGAAAGTGGACAAGACCCTATTCAGAGTGGAGCACGAAGGCCACATATTAATAGTCCAGATTTATGTGGATGACATCATATTCGGGTCAACCAATCCAGAACTATGCGAGAAATTCTCCAACCTCATGCAAGGAGAATTCGAGATGAGTATGATGGGAAAGCTCAACTTCTTTCTCGGATTACAAGTTAAGCAGATGGAAAAAGGAATTTTCATCAACCAAGCAAAGTATACCAGAGATCTTATCAAGAGATATGGAATGGAATCAGCCAAACCCGCAAGAATTCCAATGAGCACAAGTACTCACCGGATGCGACGAGGCGGGCATATCGGTGGACTCAACCCACTACAGAGGACTCATCGGATCTCATCTGCACTCACCGCAAGCGAGCCGGACATATCATATGCGATTGGAGTTTGTGCAAGATTCCATCCAGTCAAGCAATCACACCTAGATGCGGCCAAGAGAATAATTAAGTACCTAAAGTCTACAATTAATGTTGGACTATGGTATCCCAAAGATGACAACTTCGAGCTATCAGATACTCGGATGCGGATTTCGCAGATGCAAAATCAACAGAAGAGCACCGGTGGAACGTGTCAATTCCTAGGAACCGATCGATATCCTGGTTTAGCAAGAAGCAGGTTTCTAATTCTATCTCCACTACAGAGTCAGAATACCTAGCTGCAGGTAGCTGTTGTGCACAGATTCTATGGATCAGACAACAGTTAAGGGACTATAATATCATTGCCAACGAAGTCCCAACTGTGTGACAAAGAATAGTTATTGCAATAACCAACAATCCGGTTTTGCATTCAAGGATGAAGCACATTGACGTTAAGCACCATTTCATTAGAGACCATGTGCTTAACAAAAGGGTTAGAGTTGAAAGAGTCAGCACAGACTACCAAATAGCTGACATCTTCACTAAACCCTTGCCAGAAGAAAGATTCCTAGAGCTGAGCAGAGACCTTGGATTACTAGATTGGGAACCTAGTACTGAAGCAAGTTAAAGGAAGGACGGACCCCCAGAATCAGCCTAGCTGATGCAGGCGAGAAGATGAAGGCCAGACAAAGCAACTTAGCTGTTCAGAACACCAGGCGAGAAGTCAAACTCACCTGTTACAGAGTGGTCAACAGTCAACAAATCAGACCAGCTAAGTTTTCTAAACTGACCTCTAAATTTTTAATTATTATCTGTCACATTTATAATATTAATTTTGGCTAACGAAATGGCATTTAAATATACATTTTTATAAGCCAAGTGGCAATTTTAATACACGCGTCAAACGCCTATTAAATCAACCTCTACGATGGCCAATCAGAATCAACCGTCGAATTTTAAAATTGGGCCACCGATTCAAATTTGAAATTCAAAATAATATCAAAAGGCGTACCACCGTTCAAATATAATAAACTAATACAAACGTCTTTTCATCTTCTTTATAAGGAAAGAAGACCTTTCACTTTACTTTTTACGCTTACAGAAACCCTAGATTTTACAGAGCAAAAATATACACTAAAAATCCTCTATTTGCAGAAATGGCATCTTTCGAAGGAGTGAATTTGAAGGCAGTGAAGGACCAGGTCATTTTCTCCATGGTTGTCGACTTTCAAGGTTTACTCGAAGTCAATTTGGAGGACTATGACATGCTCAATTTGATCCGGGCAATGAAGCTTAACGGAATCTACCCTTTTCTCGACATCAACCCGCAACATCTGTTCAAAGAAGATGTCGTTGAGTTCTATCACAACGCTTATCTGGTTCCAGACGGGATTTACAGCACCGTTGGCGGAGTACCAGTCACCATTTATCGAGAGACGATTCGTTCTGTATTCGGGATGAAGCACCGTGGTTTGGCGGTCGAAGCTCTCAAGCAATCCGCCGCCGAAACCTGGAAAACGATTAAAGTCGAAAATATCCCAGAAAAATTGAAATTTACAGCCAAGAGGAATGAATTAAAAAGGATTTACCGTGTTGCGTTGGACATTACCAACAAGATAGTCATGGGGATGGCGGGCAGTTATGACCAACTGTCATCGTCGAAATTTATGGTGTTGGGTGCGTTGATTCAGGAGGAAGAAGTCGATTGGGCAGACTATATTTTCAGGCAACTCGTGCGCGAGGTGAACAAGGTCGAGTGGCTTGACGATGAGAAGAAGTTCAAGAAAAAGCTTGCGTTCGGAACGCATCTCAGTTGGTTTTTGGAGAAGACCGGAGTGGCTAAGGGAAACACTGACCCCTTCCACCCAAATAAAAGGCTTGGTCATATGGACCATGAGAAGAAGAAAGTCGGAGGCACTGGGAAAGCAGCTTAGTTGTTGAAGGAGCTGCCGGACTCAAGAACATATCCAAGATACGATTTATCAGAGGAGTCGGACAGACCTGCAGCTCAGATCGGAACTGCAGTCGAGTCCGACAACGAGTCCGACGATACACCCATTGCAATCAGATTCAAGAGACGGGGACCATCCCCAGAAGGACCCTCTAACCTGCAGTCATCACCGGAACCCTCTCCTAAGAGGCCAAGGAAACTGCAGTTTAGCGAGGGAGAGAAGTCTGAACACCTTACCATCCCCTCAGTTCGGTCACCAATTCATCCTGAAGACCTGCCTGCACCAGACACCACTGAAACTCGGATTGTACCTGTTCTCACCCCCCCAGTCTACATATCCGAAGAAGAGGAAGCAGGTATAATAATCTCTATTCCTGAAGCTGACTATACTTTTAACCTGTTAGAAAATAATACCTTTAATCTTTCTATTGAACAACTCCAGCTTGTTAAACCACAAGCAGTAAAACACTCTTTTGTACATATTTTTGAAGAGTGGAAATCTTTCAAAACTATGCCTTTTACAAATCTTCAAACCTACGTTGCAACTAGTGGTTGGGAATATTCCCAAGCCACTGAGGAGGTTCTGATTGAATTTTGCAAAGAATCAGACTTGGCTTTAATCCTCCAGGATAAATGGTTCATGTCACATTTTAAAACAAACATGGACCACTTTATCCATTCTATCATGCTCAGTATTTTTGATGGCGTTTTTGGAGAGGAGGAGGAGGAGGTAGCTGAAAAGGAGATTAGGATTGAAGAAGTAGATGGAGATAATGAAATTATTGATTTGGTGGCTGAAGAAGATGAAGAAGAGAGAAAAACAGAAGAAAATATTCCAGTTGAAAAACAGCCAGAAAAAATTGAGAAGACAGAGGAAGTGGCTGATGAAGGAGATGAAGAAGAAGGAGAGGAGGTAGATCAGGAAAAAGATGAAGAAGAAAAGGAGGATGAGGATGATGAAGGAGAAAAGAAGGAGAAGGATGATGATAAGAATGATGATGATGATGATGATAATGATGATGGAGGAGATGCAGGAGCAGCAAAAGAAAATGAAAAAGAAAAAGATGAGGAAGAAGAAAAAGAAAACTCTGGAGAAAAGGAAGAAGAAGGGAAAGAGGAAGAGAGAGAAGGAGACAAGGAGCCAGAACCAGAACCGGAGCCAGAGCCTATTCATGAAGCTGCAGATAGATCGTGGTACTGCCCCAGACACCGGCTAGACGCAGAATCTGGTCAAGACTCCGTGTCGTGACCCGGAGAAAACCCTCTCTGACCTACCAGCTGCAGACAAGAGCCTGCAGTCTAGTGGTTCCCTTGCAGAAGGCTCAGGAGAGCACTCTCCATCAGCTCAGATATCCCCCACCATGACTGAGCTGAATAGGCAAATCGTCAAAGACACTATTGGAGAGCTGCTATCATCTCAGGTCACTCCTGACCTTCAGTCAATAAATGCCAAAATAGACACTCTTCTACAGAGAGAGATTCCTCAGCCCCCTCCACCTACCAACAACAGAATGCCATTTGGCATGTCTGATTGGATGAGCAGAATGGAACAGCAATTGACTATTCTGGTTGATGCTGGCAAAAAGGGGGAAGAGAGAGTTCAGGGGGAAGAGAGAGAAATAAGAAGAAAGAAAAAGCAGGATGTCCTTCAAATTGAAGGACCCTCTACTTTGAAGAGAAAGGAAGCTGTGGATCCAAATGACCAGGCTGACCAGCCTGAAGGAAAGAGAAGAAGAACTAGAGGTGGCTTTGGACCTACTCTAGAATGGGATGGGAAGGAGCTGTGGTTTGTTGAAGACTTCATTCCATTTGAAGCTCTTTAGATGTGGGGATCTGCTAAGAAGAGGTTTATCAAAGACTATTACATCTGGGAACTACTCCAGGATGATAAACTCTCCCCTCAAGAAATTTTCATAAACTTCATGGAAGAAATCCATCCGAAGCTTTGGGCTGTTCTGAAGAAGCATGCTAAAGAACAAAATGCTTATCCTATGATTCCCTCATTCAGGGCAGAGGAAGCACCAATCTGTATGGACGGTGAACTTGATGAGTTAGCACTTCAAAGGGAAATCAAGCTATTGTGCCTTGAGAACAGATTCAGATCCCAGCAAGAACAAGACTTCGCAGCACTTGTTGTGAAGAGAAAATATGGTCTTGCTCCAGTCAAGATAAGACCAATTGGAGCCAAACCATTCAAGCCTGCCAAGCAGCCTGTTCGAAGAGGCAGAGGAAGAGGCAGATGACTTTTTGCTATTTCTTTTACTTGTAATGTTTTATGAATTTAAACTTTCTTGTAAAATTTCAATAATAAACAAGTCAGAAAATTTTATAACAGTCTGTTGAATGACAATTTCTAGTTGTCTCAATATTAGACTGATTTCAGTTTGTGTCTTGCACTTAAGTGCAGACTTGGTCATTTGATTACTTATTTAAAGTTTTGCCATCACCAAAATAGGGGGAATTTGTTAGGAATACTTGTTAGATTTTGATGATGTCATTGATATAAAATCAAATGTTTATTACTTGGCAAAATGTAAGGAAGAACCAAATGAGTATCTTCCATAGGCCAAATATGTTAAGTATAAAACTTGGCAAAATGTAAAGAAGAACCAAATGAGTGTCTTCTGTAGGCCAAAAATTAGTTAGGCTGAAAAACGAATTAGTACTAAGTGCAGCTTAGTCCATCAGAGAGGAACAGCCGACTCCAAACAGAGTAGCTCTGGTCAACTAAATTTATCAGAGAAGTTTGACCAGATCGGCAATGAGGTACCTCAGGAAGTCACTGACCGGATAAGTCACAAACAAAGGAATGTACCGAGAGGACCTATCTGCAGAGATGTTAGCTGCATATCAGCCTACTCAAAGGCAGCCAAGTACTCCAAGTCCACGTCAGCATACGTTGAAAAGTCAAGTATTACGGAAAGCTCACATGCAACGTGAAGAGACAAATTGGAGTGATTCCCGCAAGAGATATGATTTAAATAAATCATCCTGACCCACCTTGAAGACTTTAATCCTTTTATATTCAAAATATTCGGCGCTCACATGCAGAAGTCTTCACAACGGTCGGAAGATAAAATAAAATAATGGGAATCCAGCCTTGCAACGTTCGTAAAGATTAAACAATGAAGTCTCCCTCCAACGGACGGATTTGTTCAAAAGATTTGCAACGGCTACAAGGAAAAAGCTCAGAGATCTGACCTATATATATCCAGAGATTTGAAACTGAGCAACTACCGGTGCGAACATACATTCAAGCGATCAAAGCAATCAAGCAATCTAAAGCAATCAATAGCATCGTGAAAAGAGCAGATCTAAAAGTTCATACTTAAGGAAGCTCTTAAGTTGGAGAAGACAAACACTCTTGTCTATAATCTTGAGTACGGGGTACTTCACTGGTTGAAGTAAGAGACTGTAAGGGCATCCGAGGATCGAGGATCAAGAGGTGCAAGGCAGTCAAGTGTGTACAACGGCACGGATTTCCACTGGTTGGAAGCTGTTGTAGTGTGGTTGAATCACTGTAATATTTATCACTGGTTGAAAATTATAGTGAATTCATCTCCAACTGGTTTGGAAAAAAGTGGATTAGTAGAGGATTACCCCACCTCTGAGACCACTATAATTGCCTGTGTTATTTACTGTTTTACTGCATCATACCTTAACTGCTGCATACATTGTTAAGTGTTTCATTAAGTTGATTTCTATTCGTCATCAGATGACTTCCGCACATATCCAAGAACAAACGACTCCAAGTCATTTGTCTAACTATCAGCTGAAGAAACTCACTCTTCGTGAAAAAGAGTTCAAGAGTTTCAACAAGTCTATTCACCCCCCCTCTAGACTTGTTCCTGGACGACTTGTGACCTACAAGGACTACCATAATGTCACATCAAATTCAACAGTAGGAGGTGAATAATGGTTCACGGACTCAGGATGCTCAAGGCACATGACAGGAAATAAGAAGGTCCTGTCAAATCACATCAAAGAAAGAGGTCCATATATAACCTTTGGAGATAGCTCTCGAGGTCAAACAAAAGGTTATGGGGAGCTACACAGGAAACATAACCATCTCAAAAGTGCAATATGTCAAAGGGCTCAAATACAACCTGTTGAGCATAAGCCAGTTCTGTGATGAAAAGAACGTAGTATTTTTCACTATTTGGAAATGCATGGTAATTGTTATCCTATCTGGAGAAGTGAAACTACAAGGATACAGAAGAAGGGATGTCTACATGATAGATTGGAATACAGGCACTCCCAATACATGTTTTATATCAAAATAATAGCTGAAAATGGATAGCTTTGGTGCAAAAGACCGTGTCACCTGAACTTCAAAGCCATCAACAAGATAAGTTCTAATAAGCTGGTTAGAGGACTTCCATCAGAAGTATTCAAGAAAGAAACTCTTTGTGATGCATGCCAGAAGGGAAAGCAAACCAAAGCATCTTTCAAACTAGTTCAGCCTACCACTCTCACCACCAGAATTTGGACCTACTTCACATGGATCTATTTGGTCCAATCAAGCCAAGAACTCTGTGTGGAAGGAAGCATGCCTTAGTAGTTGTGGATGACTACTCAAGATACACTTGGATAGTGTTTCTCTACAAGAAAAGTGAGACTATAACCAAGCTACCTGAGTTGCTAAGGATGATTCAAAATGAGAAATCCCTCTCCATCATAAAGATCAAATCAGACAGAAGAGGAGAATTTCTCAAGAAGGCAATCACTGAATATAGTGATCAGAATGGAATCCAGCATGAAGTCTTTGCCGCAAGAACACCACAACAAAATGGTGTAGCTGAAATAAGGAACAGAACCCTGAAGGAAACAGCGAGGTCAATGATTGCTGAGACTGACTTGCCAAAGAGGTTCTGGGCTGAAGCTGTCAACACAGCATGCCATACTCAGAATAGGAGTATGATAGTAGGGAGACACGGCAAAACTCCCTATGAGGTTTGGAATGGCATAATACCAATTGTTGCATATTTTCATGTTTTTGGTTGTAAATATTTCATCCAAAACAATGGTAAAACCCAACTGAATTCCTTTGATGCTTAAATTGATGATGGTCTATACTCACAAATAAGCAAGGTATACAGAGTATTTAATAAAAGAACATTAGTTGTGGAAGAAACACCTAATGTTGTCTTTGATGAATCTACTGTTGAGTACAGAAAATAGGTGGAGTTAATTGAGAAAAGGCTCAAAACCACCACCCTGGAAGAAGTCATCATCAATGACACATGAATGATGGACACAGCTGATGAAGACCCAACTGCAGATCAGACAGGATCTCCAACCGTAGCTGATCCAACCACAGCTGATCCAACCACAGCTGATCCAACCGTAGCTGATCCAACCACAGATGATCCAATCGGAGCTGATCCAACTGCATCTGACAAAACCATAGTTGAACCTAATACAGCTGTAGACCACCCAATCCAAGCTGATGCAAAATCTGACGTAGTTCCTCAAAGCAACTCAATAGGGGGAACAAACCCTGAAGATCAACTTTCAAAGGCTGAAGATGAAGATGAAATTCCAAAATGGCTAAAAGATCACCCCCATCCAACAGATTATTAGAAACTTAGCTGATGGATTCAAGACCAGGAAATCTATAGAACCAGCAGGAATGGCAATGTTTTCTTGCTTCATGTCTCAAATGGAGCCCAAAACAACAGATCAAGCCCTGGATGACTATACATGGGTGATTTCAATGCAAGAAGAGCTAAACCTAATAGAGAGAAACAATGTCTGGGAACTAACAAACAGACCAGATCACAAGAAAGTCATAGGCACCAAATGGGTGTACAAAAACAAGTGTGATGAAGATGGAGCTGTTGTTAGGAATAAAACCAGATTGGTTGCAAAAGGATATGCTCAATGTGAAGGAACAGATTTTGATGAAACATATGCACTAGTATCAAGACTAGAAGCAATCAAACTATTCCTTGTATATACAACATTCAAAGACTTGGAAGTATACCAAATGGACATGAAAAGTGCATTTCTCAATGGAGTACTAGAAGAAGAAGTCTATGTTGAGCAACCCCCTGGATTTGTCAAAAGAGACAAAGTATAAAAGCTTCTGAAAGTTCTATATGGACTCAAGCAGGCACCAAGAGCCTGGTATGAAACCCTATCTGTTTTTCTTGAGAAAAATGGATTTTACAGAGAAAGGTGGACAAAACACTCTTTCAGAATTGAAGATGAAGAACATATACTACTAGCTCAAGTATATGTGGATGACATTATATTTGGCTCAACCAACCCTGAGCTATGTGAAAATTTCTCAAATCTCATGCAAGGATAATTTGAGATGATCATGATGGGCAAACTAAATTTCTTTCTTGGTTTGCAAGTCCAACAAGTTGACACTGGAATATTCATCAACCAAGCAAAGTGTATAAGGGAACTGATCAAAAGATTTCGCATGGAGAGAACCAAACCCCTAAGAGTACCAATGAGCACATCCCTACACATTGATGCAGATGAAGGAGTCATTTCATTGGATCCAACCCACTATAGAGGACTAATTGGATCACTACTATACCTTACAGCAAGCAGGCCTGACATTTCATATGCAGTAGGAGTGTGAAGATTTCAGTCCAAGCCAAAGCAGTCTCATCAGGAAGCAGCAAAAAGGACAATCAGATACCTTAAGTCTACAATCAATGTTGGACTATGGTATCCAAAAGATGACAACTTTGAACTTTCAGGATATTCAGATGCTGACTTTCCAGGATGCAAGATCAACAGAAAAAGCACCAGTGGAATGTGTCCATTCCTGGGAACCAGACTAATATCTTGGTTCAGTAAGAAGCATGTGTCCAACTAAATATCCACAACTGAGTCGGAATACCTAGCTGCAGGTAGCTGTTGTGCTCAAATTCTGTGGATCAGACAATAGCTAAGGGACTACAACATCATAGCAAATGAAGTTCCTATCAGGTGTGACAACAATAGTGCAATTGCAATAACAAACAATCCAGTCCTTCATTCCAAAACTAAGCACATTGATGTTTAACATCACTTCATCAGAGATCATGTGCTCAACAAAAGAGTAAGAGTGGAAAGAGTCATCACAGAGTACCAAATTGCTGATATATTCACAAAGCCTTTACCAGAAGAAAGGTTTCTGGAACTAAGCAGGGATCTTGGACTACTAGACTGGGAATATAGTGAATAGCTAAAAACCAGGCGAGAAAAGTCATCTGACCTGAAGCAGATCACCTGACCAGAACAGACGACAAGAAAGTTACATAACTAGAAAAATTCATCTGATCTGAAGCAGAACAGAAAATCTACCTGACGAAAACCAGATGAAAGAAGTCATCTGATCAGACCAAACGACAGAAACTCACCTGATCAGACCAGAAGAGAAAAAACATCTGATAAAAGGACAGACAAAGAAAAGCAAGCTGACCAGAAGTCAAAGATTCAACCAGCTAAATTTTCTATTGTAACACCCCAAACTAGGCGGATATTACAGTGCCGTGAATCCCCGACTGGGACCCACCAGGAAAATGAAAATGATTAATTAAATAATATAATTGTAGTACCGAACCACATTATATTACCAAGTACTCCGATGAGGAGTTTAAGTACAACACACCAGGACAATACCGAATACTAGTATATTTTATATGAAGATAAAATACACCACCCTGAATAAATAAACATCTCAAACGGAATTTGCAGCGGAAAATAAAAATGACTGAAATGACTGAAACAAACGGAATGACTGGGGCCCCCTACTAGTATCACTGGGACTCCTCACCGTCAACATGCTCTTCCCGTGCCTTTGCCTTGCCGTGACCTAAAACAAAATCCCCCAACGGGGTCAGTTACACAGAACAACAATCCTCAGGGGTTGAAAATACACAATCATGATTTAACTAAAGTTATGAAACATCCTTAATTATGAATTACGCTGAAGAGGAGTATCATAGTACGCCCGTAGTGTTTTGTGCAAGTGTACAAGACGAATGACCGGACACACCCGTCCTTGTACCTAATTAGTCTCACGGAGTTAAGCTTTATCGTGTGCACGGTCCAATGTATCGGTGAACCCAGTACATGACCATCGTGTGCTCGACTAAAAATTCCACACATCCGCACCCGGCCACGCAATATGAACCCAGAAGGTCATATGAACGAGAATGACCACAATGAATATCAATGAATAATAATTCGACAAGTTCAAGAATGACTCACCGAAATGGAAATAGCAGTGAAGTGATTGATAACTCAATGAAATGATTGGAACCGTCGTTCCTCGTGAATGAAGTGATTATTCGGCAATTACAAATCTCAATATGGTTAATACAATGATGAATAAATTATGATTATGAATCAACAACAACAAAAGGAATGAATATCCTTTTAACCGAGTAAGAATTAACTTACCGAACACCGATGAAGAATGTCCATCCACGAACAACGTCCTAAATGAAATGTCGGTCGCTCGGACAACCTTGAATAACACAATTTACCAATAATTCGATCATTACATGAATCAAATACGATCATAACTGACTCAAACGTCGATACAACAATATCCAAACTCGAATATATCGAAACCAACTCCAAGATGAGTATTTCAAACCATCAAAACACTATCAATGATATCAATAATCCCGTAGGAATCCACAATTCAAGATTACAACAACGTCAAACGGAAATCCCCAAATTATCCGAAGTCAACCCCAAGGGTTCTTGATATAAATCCCCAAAATAGCCATTAAATCCGTAGGAATATATTTCTCCAAGGTAGATAATCCATATCTAATATATTCCAACAACAATCCAAGCTTACACGAAGAAATCAGAAGGAAAAACCCAAAAATCCGAAATTCTAGATCCAAGAGATTAATACCTTTGATTTGATGTGATGAAGATGATGAGATGATGATTAATCCAAATGATGAGCTTGAAGATGATGATAGATGAATACACCTCGAAGAAAACTCTCCAAATTGCCCGAAATCGCCCAAAACCGAAGAGAAAATGAGAAGGAGTGACAAATGACAAAATCTGGGCTACACTGTCCAATTTATAGTTACTCCAGGTTAGCGTGCGCTAGCCCTTGTGCGTAGCGTGCGCTAACGGGTATTTTGGGTAGTCCAGTACCCACTGACCGAAAACGGTAGCACGCGCTACGTACCATCTGTAGCGTGCGCTACAGCTGTACACTTAGCGTGCGCTAACCCCAAAATGTTAGCGTGCGCTAACGAATCATCTGATGCCCAGTACTAGAGTCCAGAACCTTCTGTCCTCTGATCTGATCTCGATAGCGTGCGCTACAACCAACAATTAGCGTGCGCTACTACACCGTTTGCGTACGCTAAAAACCACTCATAGCGTGCGCTATAAATTAATCCAATGCAGTCCAGTAGCCACTGGACTCAACCTGATCCGTCCTTAGCGCGCGCTACACCAAATATTAGCGTGCGCTACTACAACCCACTAGCGCGCGCTACTTACCATTCGTAGCGTGCGCTGCTTATAACTCACCTGCAGTCCAGTACCTTCTAGACTGCAGCCAGGGTAACATTAGCGTGCGCTAATGCTGAGTGGTAGCGTGCGCTACCTGTACTCAATTAGCGCGCGCTAAAAAGAGTACGTAGCGTGCGCTACTCCTCACGCACAGCCCACAATGAAAATGACAATGATGTAAACACGGCACAAAACTCCAATTAGATTAGTGATGAATGACGATTGATACATGATACAATTACTCTGAACGATGAATACCATGATTTAATATGAGTGACAAATGATCATTAATGAGTGAAATTACTGAATCATAAATACTGAATGATAATTACTGAATTACAACCGGGTATTACATACACCCCCCTTAAAAGAGTTTTGTCCCCGAAACTAAGGGTCAAACAACTCGGGATAACTCTCCCGCATACTATCCTCGGTTTCCCAAGTAGCCTCTTCGACTCCGTGTCTAGACCACTGAATTTTAACCAAAGGAATCGTCTTATTCCTCAACTGTTTGATTCGCCGCTCTAAAACTCGTATAGGACGCTCCTCATATGAATGATCATCGGCGATCTCGATTTCGTCGAACTGAAGTATGTGACTCGGGTCGGCAACATACTTCCGCAACTGAGAGACGTGAAACACATTATGAATTCGGCTCAACGCCGGAGGTAAAGCCAATCGATAAGCTAACTCGCCTACTCGATCCAAAATCTCAAACGGTGCAATGAATCTCGGACTCAACTTTCCCCTCTTCCCAAAACGGAAGATACCACGACTCGGGGATACCTTGATCAACACGTGGTCACCGGTCTCAAACTCTAATGGTCGACGACGATTATCTGCATAAGATTTCTGTCGACTCTGAGCGGTCAACAAACGACTCCTGATCAAAGCTACCTTCTCACGGGTGGCTATAAGCATATCGGGCTCGGTGCCGATTGATTCTGATAGGTCATACCAACACAAAGGAGATCGACAACGACGACCGTACAAGGCCTCGTAAGGTGCCATCTTAATCGAAGCATGCCAACTATTATTATACGTGAACTCGATCAATGGTAGTTGGGCTTCCCAATCGTCTTTCCAATCGAGGACGCATGCCCTCAACATGTCCTCTAATGTCTGAATAGTCCTCTCTGATTGCCCGTCGGACTAAGGATGAAAGGCGGTACTGAGATTAAGTTGGGTTCCCATAGCACGATGAACTGATTTCCAAAAATGCGACACAAACCGTCCGTCACAATCGGAAACGATACTTTTAGGAGTACCGTGCAGTCTCACTATCTCTTTGAGGAATAACTGGGCAAGTCTCTCGGGACCCCAAGTATCCTTAATCTCAAGAAAATGAGCTGATTTAGTTAAGCGGTCCACAATTACCCTGATCGTATTCATGCCACGACGACTCGTCGGCAAACTCGTGATGAAATCCATAGAAATGTCTTCCCACTTCCATTCTGGAATAGGGAGAGGTTTCAGCATACCCGCCGGTCGCTGATGTTCAATCTTAACTTGTTGTGAGTTAAGCATCTCGAAACAAATTCTCGCGACTTCTCGCTTCATATTACTCCACCGTAAATTTTGTTTCAAGTCCTTGTACATCTTGCTAGACCCGGATGAACAGAATAAGGGGTAGCATGAGCTTCTTTCAAAATCGAGTTTTTCAACTCGTCATTCACGCAGACGCACAACAGATTCTTAAATCTCAAAAGTCCATCCTCGTGGACCACGAATCCAGGGGCTTTCCCCTGAGCCACATCCTCACGGATGCGCAACAATGATGGGTCCGAACCCTGATTCTCTCTGATTGCCTCCTCAAGTGACGATGAGATCTCCAACATACAAAGCTGTCCCTGAACTCGCTTAAGCTGCACTCGATCTCGGTCTAAGGAATTCCCGCCAAGCTCCTTCTGAACTGTTAAACGGGCAAGCATCTGCTCCTGAACGGACTTACGACTCAAGGCGTCGGCGACAACGTTCGCCTTGCCCGGGTGGTAAAGGATCTCGATATCATAATCTTTGATTAATTCCAACAACCATCTCTGTCGCATATTTAACTCCTTCTGAGTAAATATATACTTTAAACTCTTATGATCGGTGAATATCTGACAGGTAACGCCATAAAGATAATGACGCCAAATCTTCAAAGCGAACACCACGGCTGCTAGCTCCAGGGCGTGGGTAGGATAATTAACCTCGTAAGGTCTCAATTGCCGTGAAGCATAGGCAATAACCTTTCCATTCTGCATGAGCACACATCCGAGACCCTGTCCGGACGCATCACTATAAACCACAATCCTTCCGTCCCCTGCGGCAAGGAAAGTATAGGTGCTGACATTAACCGGTTATTGAGTTCCTCAAAACTCCGTTGACACGCGTCGGACCACGTGTATTTCTTATCCTTCCGCAAAAGGTTCGTCAAGGGTTGAGCGATTCTAGAAAATCCCTCCACAAATCGCCGATAATAACCCACTAATCCGAGGAAACTTCGGATTTCCTTAACATTCTTCGGAGGTAGCCAATCTCGAATAGCCTCCGTCTTCTGAGGATCGACACGAACTCCGTCTGATGAAATTACGTGTCCGAGAAACATCACTTCGGACATCCAGAACTCACATTTGGAAAACTTCCCATAAAGTTGTTCTCGTCTCAACACGTCCATCACTTGATGAAGGTGAAACTCGTGTTCCTACCGGTCACGAGAATAAATCAAAATGTCATCGATGAAGACAACAACAAACTGATCCAAAAAGTCGATGAAAACCCGATTTATTAACTCCATGAATACCGCAGATGCATTGGTTAATCCAAACGGCATAAACACAAACTCATAATGACCATAGCATGTTCGAAACACCGTCCTCGCGATATCCGACCCTCGAATCCGCAACTGATGATATCCAGATCTTAAGTCGATCTTGGAAAATACTGAAGCTCCCTGAAGTTGATCTAAGAGATCATCAATACGGGGTAAGGGATACTTATTCTTGATTGTCACCCTATTCAACTCCCGATAATCAATACACAAGCGAAAAGAACCATCCTTCTTCTTGACAAATAACACTGGTGCTCCCCTCGGGGACGCACTCGGTCGAATATAACCCTTCTCGAACAACTCCTCAAGTTGGTTCTTTAATTCCTGCATTTCGGTCGGGGCCATCCGGTACGGTGCCTTCGATATCGGGGACGTACCAGACTCCAACTCAATCGTGAATTCCACATCCCTCTGTGGAGGCAAACCAGGTAACTCGTCTGGAAAAACATCGGCGTATTCCCTCAATACCGGAATGTCCATCAACATTACTGATGATTTCTCGGTTTTGGTCATATAGCACCAATAACCAACACACCCCTGATTGAGTAATCTCACTGCTTTCATCAAATTAATGACCTTACTGCAATGTAATGATTACCTCCCTGAAACACACATTCAACCCCATCGTCTGAAATGATAGTGACCATACGCTTACGGACACTAATGATGGCATCATGGCGATCCATCCAATCAATACCCAAGATGACGTCGTCTCTCGGCAAATATACTACGATTAGGTCTGCTGGCCATACACGGCCATGAAGCTGAATCGGACAATTCTAAATCTCACGATTACCGATAATTTGTCTACCATCAGGTAGGCCAATGACATAAGGCTCACAACTAGTAGCACTACCCAGACGTAGTCTACTCAAACATGACTCGGAAATGAATGAATGCGATACACCAGTATCAAAAAGGGTACACACAGGTTGAGATAGAATATCGAGTGTACCTGAGATCATCCGGGCCTCCGGATTGTCGGTCTTCTTCATCTCATAAATCCGGGGCTTGCTAGTCCCGGCACCGGACGCTCCCATCTGCTGGATATAGGCTCTACCTTTAGTCGCTCCTGTCGTTTTAAAAGACGCTGATTGAGTGGCCTGATTCTGAACGGCTGACTTCTTAGGGGCCTGAGATGACGTGTAAGTAGGTTTGGAGTCTCTACGGCAAAAACGGGCCTTATGCCCAGCAATCCCACAATTATGACATGTGATAGTATGCCTCGGGCATTTGGTGCTGACGTGACCCGGTTCTCCACAATTAAAACAGGTGATGGCCAAACTGGCTGCTCGTGACTGAGATTCTGCGGGTTTAGACATCGCAGGAGGTCGCTCAGAAAAAGCAGAGCCCGCACGAGGTTTCTTGAAGGTTGTCTGACCGCCTTCAGACTGATTACGATTCTTCGATTTCTTGCTAGCAGACGAAGGTTGCTGCTTAGCAATTTCCTTAGCTGTAAGCTCATAGGTAAGAGCTTTCTCAATGAATTCGGCCAACGTGGTGCAATTGTGATTAAGCAACTGTAGTCTCATATGGGGTTTCAGCCTCTTGCTGAAATACTTGATTTTATCCGCCTCTGAATGAATGATGGATGAGGCGAAAGGGAGAAGTTCCTGAAATTTCTCGGCAATGGCGAGAACTCCTCGTCTGCTGAGGGGTCGGGTGTGAGTAATTCTGACATCTTGGCCTCTCTAAGTGGGGCCGGATAATACCTCTCCATCATGAGAGTCTTGAACTGATCCCAAGTACATGATCCTTCGGTGGGCTTCAACGACAACCACCAAGAATGAGCGCTCTTACCCAGATAGTAAGCCGCAACTGAAACTTTGTGTCCTTCGGGACACTCTACCATCGCAAATAGCTTCTAGAAGTGTTTGAGCCAATGAACAATATCTGCCGGCTCAGATGAGCCTTCAAAAGTAGGTGGCCTTTGGCGAGAGATGTCGCCGATGATACTGCTCACATTCCTCTCTTGCCTCTGAGGTGGCGGCGGAGGAGCCTGTTGATTTTGATTGACTGAGTTATGCATCGTCTCCATTAGCTGTGCCATCTGGGTCATTTGGGCCATCATGCCCTACATAAAAGCAAG
Source organism: Orobanche coerulescens (assembly GCA_033398695.1). Taxonomy (NCBI): domain Eukaryota; kingdom Viridiplantae; phylum Streptophyta; class Magnoliopsida; order Lamiales; family Orobanchaceae; genus Orobanche; species Orobanche coerulescens. Next base: position 92,694,482 of record CM065817.1, on the reverse strand, counting down.
TGGGTCAACCCGAACACCTTCTCACTGAGCCGTGTCCCAGGTATGACTCCCCGATAGTGAATGATCGCGTCCAGGTGAATGAGTGGCAGCGTCGCTGCTCGATGAATTAGCATTATTCCTCACGTTCGCACGTGTATTCACATGAGCTCTCGGGATTCGGCCCACACCACGGCCTCGTCCTCCGCGTCCTCTTCTTGCTCTCTCCATACTGAAGTAGGGAAGTCACATGATGATTATATTCCCCGCATGAATATCACGTTATGATTATGACATGAGATGATGAAAATGAGCATACACACTCTAACACAGTGATTACATGAATGCTTAACTGAGGTGACATGATTATCTGATGAAATTACTAAAACGATTATCTTGAACAAATTAACAAGATTAATGATATGATCTTCCAGATCAACAACCGAGTAATGAAATGAATTGAGTGATTAACGAGTTAACATGACCGTCCTGGTCAAAATGAAAATGATGATTGAGGATTGTTAACTGATGAATTATGAATGAATGATTCTTATTGCCAGAAATTATACCATGGCGTTAGAAATCTTACAGTTCTTGGTCTGGTTGGCTCGGCATCTGCACAGGTCACATGTGACGCGAAAGTCCAATGATACTAGTTCGATGACGATGATTTCAAATGAGACATGACTCGGAAGGCAGTATTCAAAACCACTCTCCGATACCAACTCTGTAACACCCCAAACTAGGCGGATATTACAGTGCCGTGAATCCCCGACTGGGACCCACCAGGCAAATGAAAATGATGAATTAAATAATATAATTGTAGTACCGAACCACATTATATTACCAAGTACTCCGATGAGGAGTTTAAGTACAACACACCAGGACAATACCGAATACTAGTATATTTTATATGAATATAAAATACACCACCCTGAATAAATAAACATCTCAAACGGAATTTGCAGCGGAAAATACAAATGACGGAAATGACTGAAATGACTGAAACAAACGGAATGACTGGGGCCCCCTACTAGTATCACTGGTACTCCTCGCCGTCAACATGCTCTTCCCGTGCCTTTGCCTTGCCGTGACCTGAAACAAAATCCCCCAACGGGGTCAGTTACACAGAACAACAATCCTCAAGGGTTGAAAATACACAATCATGATTTAACTGAAGTTATGAAATATCCTTAATTATGAATTACGCTGAAGAGGAGTATCATAGTACGCCCGTAGTGTTCTGTGCAAGTGTACAAGACGAATGACCGGACACACCCGTCCTTGTACCTAATTAGTCTCACGGAGTTAAGCTTTACCGTGTGCACGGTCCAATGTATCGGTGAACCCAGTACATGACCATCGTGTGCTCGACTAAAAATTCCACACATCCGCACCTGGCCACGCAATATGAACCCAGAAGGTCATATGAACGAGAATGACCACAATGAATATCAATGAATAATAATTTGACAAGTTCAAGAATTACTCACCGAAATGGAAATAACAGTGAAGTGATTGATAACTCAATGAAATGATTGGAACCATCGTTCCTCGTGAATGAAGTGATTATTCGGCAATTACAAATCTCAATATGGTTAATACAATGATGAATGAATTATGATTATGAATGAACAACAACAATAACAAAAGGAATGAATATCCTTTTAACCGAGTAAGAATTAACTTACCCAACACCGATGAAGAATGTCCGTCCACGAACAACGTCCTAAATGAAATGTTGGTCGCTCGAACAACCTTGAATAACACAATTTACCAATAATTCGATCATTACACGAATCAAATACGATCATAACCGACTCAAACGTCGATACAACAATATCCAAACTCGAATATATCGAAACTAACTCCAAGATGAGTATTTCAAACCATCAAAACACTATCAATGATATCAATAATCCCGTAGGAATCCACAATTCAAGATTACAACAACGTCAAACGGAAATCCCCAAATTATCCGAAGTCAACCCCAAGGGTTCTTGATATAAATCCCCAAAATAGCCATTAAATCCGTAGGAATACATTTATCCAAGGTAGATAATCCATATCTAATATATTCCAACAACAATCCAAGCTTACACGAAGAAATCGGAAGGAAAAACCCAAAAATCCGAAATTCTAGATCCAAGAGATTAATACCTTTGATTTGATGTGATGAAGATATGATGATTAATCCAAATGATGAGCTTGAAGATGATGATAGATGAATACACCTCGAAGAAAACTCTCCAAATCGCCCGAAATCGCCCAAAACCAAAGAGAAAATGAGAAGGAATGATAAATGTCGAAATCTGGGCTACACTGTCCAATTTATAATTACTCCAGGTTAGCGTGCGCTAACGGGTATTTTGGGTAGTCCAGTACCCACTGACCGAAAACGGTAGCGCGCGCTACGTACCTTCTGTAGCGTGCGCTACGGCTGTACACTTAGCGTGCGCTAACCCCAAAATGTTAGCGTGCGCTAACGAATTATCTGATGCCCAGTACTGGAGTCCAGAACCTTCTGTCCTCTGATCTGATCTCGATAGCGTGCGCTACAACTAACAATTAGCGTGCGCTACTACACCGTTTGCGTACGCTAAAAACCACTCATAGCGTGCGCTATAAATTAATCCAATGCAGTCCAGTAGCCACTGGACTCAACCTGATCCGTCCTTAGCGCGCGCTACACCAAATATTAGCGTGCGCTACTACAACCCACTAGCGCGCGCTACACCAAATATTAGTGTGTGCTACTACAACCCACTAGCGCGCGCTACTTACCATTCGTAGCGTGCGCTGCTTATAACTTACCTGCAGTCCAGTACCTTCTGGACTGCAGCCAGGGTAACATTAGCGTGCGCTAATGCTGAGTGGTAGCATGCGCTACCTGTACTCAATTAGCGCGGGCTAAAAAGAGTACGTAGCGTGCGCTACTCCTCACGCACAGCCCACAATGAAAATGACAATGATGGTAAACACGGCACGAAACTCCAATTAGATTAGTGATGAATGACGATTGATACATGATACAATTACTCTGAACGATGAATACCATGATTGAATATGAGTGACAAATGATCATTAATGAGTGAAATTACTGAATGATAAATACTGAATGATAATTACTGAATTACAACCGGGTATTACATCTATATCTTTAAAACACTTATCTTATTACATGTGGCTAAAAACACACGACCACATTACCCCCACGTTCACTTCACGATGTCCAATCAGTCACTCAAACTGCCACATCTTTATTTAATTATTAAATTCAAAATGTCTCTTCGAATGGCTATTTAAGACGGTCAAAATCATTTCACAAAACCCTATCGTCTTCAAGCTCTAGAACCCTAAAATCTCAGAAAATCAAAACCCTAGTTTTCAAAGCCGGAAATTCTCCAGAACTTCAATACACTAAAATCCGAGAAAACTTTTTGCAGAAATGGATGTCAACACCTATTTCAACAACCTCAACCTGAAAAAGGTGAAACAACAGATCATTTTCAGCATCATCGTAGACTTTGAAGGTCTACTGGAGGCGAACAACACGGCAGAGATGGCGCATCTGATCGAAAAGATGAAGAAGAACGGCATATATCATTTTCTAGACATCAATCCTATGCACCCATTCAAGGAAGTTGTTATATGTTTTGTCAAAGAGGAACAGGTCACGGAATACGTCAGAGGATTAACTGCCTGATTACATATACAGGCAGTTAGTCTGATAGGTCAACAAAGCTAGCTGGAATAATGATGAGAAGAAGTCTAGGCATAAGTTAGATTTTGGAACCCAGATTAGTTGGGTTCTGGAGTTCATTGGGAAGGCCAGAGGAAAAGCAGAAAATTTCCATCTCAGCGAGAGACTGGTCACCTGGACCAAGCTGCAAAGGAAAATTAGCAGAAAACAAACCCAGAGCAGCTGAAATTCTTGAAAAGATGAGGACTGGAACATCCTCATACAAAGAAGTATCAGACTCTGGCGAAGTTAAATCAGATGCAGATGATAAATCTACAGCTGAGGTTCTTGCTGAAGAAACTGCAGATTACATTCATAAAAAGTCACCTGTAGACGAGATGCCTGAGAAGTCACCTGCAATCGAAGTCATCCCATCTTCAGATGATGACATCATTCAAACTGCACCTGAAGTCACACCTGCAGAAGATTCAGATAGTGACAGCATGCCTCTCTCCAAATTATTCAAAAAGAGAAAATCACCTGAAAAGGTTGCCCATATTATATCCTCACCTGATCAGTCACCCAAAAGACAGAAAGGACTGGTGGATTATCCCTCAGACTCTGAAGAAGAGATGCATTCAACTGCACCTACATCATCTAAAGACCAACAAACCCATTCCACGGAGGGTGATACCAGAGGTGTTCCCACTCGTAACTCGTCCAAGCATTACTGAATAAGAGGAAGCAGAAGATATCATTGAGGACCAAAACACTGGATATTGCTTCAACCTCAAGAAGAACCTGGAATGGTAAGATCAACTTCTTAGTGGTGATCAAATTCTTTACAAATTTTAACATACGCAACCTATCAGGTTTTTTGCCTATTAATTTCTGTAAAGTGGTGTCCAACACCAACCCGTCCAACGGATGATTTGATTTTCTTTTACCCCTAGTCTTCATTCCCTCAACCTATCAGGTTTCTTGGCAATCCAGACTATCTAAGTTGTTGACCATCAACGTCGATCAGTCTGACTATTGAATCTCACCCGGCAACCTATCAGGTTTCTAGGGGCGAAATTTATCACCAACCGAAGGCATCTAATGCAGTCAAGAATTTTTTTCCAACCTCTACCAAATGTACTACCTCGATAACTCGGAAGCATAGCACACCAGCTCGGGTATCAATTTTCTACGAGTTTGATGGAGGGTAGGAAACCTCGTAACCTTTTTCAAACTTAGTCTGTTTGTTGTCGGGAGAATTTCGCAATTAATGTTACACTTTGCACATTAATTCATTTATAAGTGCGTTTGTGTTTGTCAATCATTCAAAATGAAAAACAGTAAATAGCAACCTAGTTACTACCAACATATAGCTCATGGACTTTTTCCTAAGTATTGGGCCAAGCGAATGACCCAATAAAGAAAATAAAAACAGTCTTCGATTCTTCATCTTCTCGGTCGGTTGTCTTCGGTCTTCGTCATAGCCAAATAAATAATTACATCATAGAAAATGCATCCTATTATACAAATTTTCTAGTAAAAATAAATAGGCTCAAAACGGCATTTACAACCCAATCGAAACGAACAAATCAAAACTAAGTCCATGAGCTATATCACCATCACATAAGGATTCCACACAACATGTAACGGCAATGAAATTAAATAATTAATTTTAATATATTAATCCAATTAATCTATAAAATTAATCTATTCAATTTCTACAATATTAATCCAATTAATATATATGGCATTAAAATTAAATAAACAGTTAATGTATTAATCCAATCAATATAAAAATTAATCTATTCAATTTTAATGGTATTAATACAATTAATACTAATAATCGTCATCTAAATTCGTTCGAAGTAATCCGGCCAAAAATAGTATTTTCATTTAATATCTTTCCCATTTAAAATAATATTCCAAATATATATTTTAATCAAATTAAATCCAATTTAAAATTTTGGAAAATATTACAACGTAATACAGTGACTAAACGAAGTCCCGGACAAGTCGGAACGGGCCCAGCCCACAAACCGAGCCCCAAAAAGGGGGCTGGCCGAGGGTGACCCGCTGGAGCGAGTCACCTGCCTGCTACTATCCAGGTAGCAGGCCTCCTGTCCGGCCAGGCACGGCCTGGCCGTGACTCTGGCAGCCCCGGGCTGCCTTGTTCGACGTCCGTTCAGCTCGTTTTTCGGCTCGTTTCCAAAACGTGATGTTTTGAACTTTTATGTAGGACTTATAAATCAATAAAATAAAATTTTACAGATTTATAATTCACATAAAATCATAGAAACAAAATTTACAACCAACAATTAAATATCTCCGATTATACCAATAATGATTCTAAATCATAAACATCATCCAATAACATTCAAAGTGCACAAATAATCGTATATACGGTATCATTGACCTCGCTCCGATACCACTGTTGGGATTCCGGATACAAAAACGAATATGCAGCAGAATAATAATACATAATAAAGAATCTCAAACAAGATCGACCAAGTAACGTATACACGAAAAATCAACGAAGATAAAAGGATCAAAGTCCCATACCTTTGAAGCCTTTGATAATATCTTCGTATGTTGATGATGATCACGAATCCGAACACGAGCACGAAATCCCTTCATTGAAAACACCGAAAGCCGGATGTCTCTACTTCACACGAGTTGGAACTTGTCCAGAAAAATCTACAAGACTCCGTTCTATGAAGAACACGGCTAGGAAGTGTCGTAGGAATTTTTTCTCTCTCATTTTTCTTACTTGTTTTTCACTTCTAAAATGATGAACAAGATGAAAAAAAATTCTCTCCCCTCTCAATATGTGGTTTGGCCGAAATGCACATAATGGTGTGTGGTAGGTGTTATCTTTTCATTTTATAAGACTAACATGATAAAAAGAAAGATAACAAGATGATAAGATTAGATACCAAATCATTTCATCTTTGGAACTATCTTAAGAACATGCTTTAGTCAACATAAAATAAAACATCACACCAAGACAAAAGGAGGGAGTGGGGTGGCCAAATGGAAGGTACTAGGAAACGGGCCGAGTCACTCGGTTCGTGTACCGAACGTTCGTCAAACGACTCCGTTAAATACACTCTGTTTTATCACCAATGTATTTATACTAATTAATTAATCCAATTAATTAATTATATCAAATACAAATATATTTCTCTAAAAAATATAATTTATGAATTAAATTAATTACCCAGTAACTTAATTCCAATTCATAAGACCGCTATTTGATTTATCCAATAAATCATAATTAGATATCCAATATCTAATATTATTATAGAGATAATAAATTCACATTTATCTGTCAACGATCCTGTTGCGCGACTCTTAGGTCCATCTCAGCCGGCATTAGGAGGAACTAATGAGTGCGGGCAGCACTTAGCCAGCCTAGCGGGCCGCATTGTAAACCCCGACCGAGAACGAATGAAGGGATCATTCCAAAACCATTATGTCGTGAATACCATATACGTATAGACCCTTCATCAGATGTCCCGGTCAAGTCTTCGGGTCACGGGAAAGTCAAACCCTACTGTTGACTAGACACTATACATATGTTAATGCAAATCAAGACCGACTGATTACTAATGTATCTAATACGACTAGATCAGAATGCTTTGGCCAAAGACATATGATCTTATTTGCCATTAACCATATAGGACATTCACCTGCTCACTAACAGGAGATAAAATCCTTTCTTGGCGTACAATAAAGACTGCTACCTGCCCGTATAGTCTGATTTTTGAGGTTGACTCAGCGATTAAGCAAATGAGTCTAACTACTCTAATGACAAACTAAACGTCACAGGCACATCTCCTACTGAACCCTCAAGTCAAAGGTCCACGTATACTATCACAACCTTTCGATTCGTCATCAACTCTCCAAGAGTGAATACCGTGTGATTGAATCAAGTATGAGTCGTGTTCGAGTATACTGATCCCACCAATATACTTATAACTATGCTATGCACACGTCCTAGCATCAGTTATACAACTCTTACTCAAAACTTAATGCCTAATTAAGTTTATCGATTTGCGAATGATTTACGTAAATAAACTTTAAGCACTTCCAGTGCCTTTTCTCTTATCTGATAACGAGAATGGAATATTCACTCTTATTTACATGGACTTCACTTCAATGTTTAACAAATCAAGAATGCATTTGAAATACAATAAACAGTGAATGATGCATATTGCCTTTTATTGATAATTCCATAATTACAAGTACAATGCCCCTTCTCACTCATACCCTAAGTGGCATTCGAGGGCATATTCCTAAGACTCATACCTCTCTTGCCTAACATGCTTTGAGAAAGTTGCCATGAGGTGAGCATTAAGCTCATAGGCTTCCATTTCTTTCAGATTCTTCAGAAGTTCTGGACAAAATGGTAGCCAACATAAGACAACTAATATTAATGGAATCATCACAATATTTCTTCTATTTTGCTTTGTTAGCATTTTCAGCAGGCTCATCAGGAATCTTTTCCTCAAGAACATACAACTTTCTTTCTTGCTTGAGAACTATTCTCAAGCTTCGGATCCAATCCAGATAGTTGCTTCCGTTTTCTTTGAGCTTGTCCTTCTCAAGGACGTATCGCAATGAAATGGTAGATGTATTGTTTGATGCCATTCTATTATCTATAAATTTCAATATGCAAAGTATTTAGTCACGTTTCTATTTCTCGAAAAATACTCCCACTAAAACAAAATACGCTCAATTTTGTAACATTTGTAATTTTAGTGGGCTAAGACCCCATTTTGCATAATTCTATACTCAGCTTTGGCATGACACCGAGAATTGAGCTACTTTAGGTAGATAACCCTTTATCGATTATATCATATGTAACTCTTAGATTATACTAATGGAATTTGGCATCTTATGCCTAAGCATGTTATAATTGTAACACCCCCAAAACCATCCGGGATATTACAGCGCCGTGGGTCCCACGCCGGAACCCACCAGGCTAAAAACCGTTTACAAAACCGATTCAAAAGCGCCAATAGGCCGATGACGGTAATATTTTTCAAATACTCAAATATTTTCAAAAACATAATTTTGAAATACCGTCATAAAATACCATTTGAAAATACAAGGCGAAGTGCCAAATCTCGATAGTTCAAAATGTACGTTAAGATGCCGCTTAAACGTACCGATAAAATAGTTTAGGAAAAGACTTTAACGAAATAACCCAAGTTCGTAAAATGCCCAAAAGGCCATTTTAAAATACACACACGAGTTGGTAAAAATACCAAAGAGCTATTTTGAAATATACACACGCAGCGGATAAATGCAGTTCAAAATACACATTTGCAGCGGAAATGAATAACCAGAAAAGAAATACTCGATACTCCAAAATATGCCACCGCCAGTATCACATCGGGAAGCTCATCCCTTCACGACCGCTACTAGCTCGATCTCCAAGTACCTAAAAATAAAGCCCACGACGGGGTCAGCCACAATACTCAATAATGATATCGATCACATCATCATAAATAATTACATACCAATGTAAAAATATAGTAAGAATACTACCAAAGTAATCTTACCGACATAACCTTACCAATCCACAACAATCCAATCCTTACCATAATCCACATTTCGCATCCTCGAATGACGAAATGAACTTAACAACAATTATTTGTACTGTATCCAAACAATACCAAATATCCTCAAAACACCATCATAACTCATACGCGGAAATAATCTGTTCGTGCCAAATCCTGTCCGTCGGATTTGCACCATCAAATCTCAACCTGGATAAACCAATAACGTACCACATATCTGTAGATCAACTACCACAAAACAATGAATACAAATCCCAAAGCAACGACATACAGTCCGAATGCTTATACGATCAATAACCAGATCAACCGATAAATCAACTGAGAATATCATCGACATGATAACTCCAATACGACCAATAAAGGATCAACGATAATCGAGAGTACCATCAACATGATAACTCCGACACGATCAACAAAGGATCAACAATAACCGAGAATACCATCAACAAGGTAAACTCCAAATGATCAACAATAATGGATCTCAAAGAAATAACTCCGACTGTCGAACATACCCCTCGGGCGTATGAACAACCAGTCACAAACTGTCGAACATACCCAACCATAAATGGAGGATGAACGACCAAACAATATGGCTCAAAGATGGAAATCATAGTACGCCCGATCCGGAAATGTGTCCGTGCACAAGCCACCCCGGGTATTGATCACATACACGTGTGGTCTTGTACCTAATTAGCCTCACGAACTACGTCTCGTGTGCACGGTTCAATGTGGAAATATCAACACATAACCATCATGTGCCCGGCTAAAAATCCTACACAATAACCAATCGGCACGCAGATATGACTCCAGATATGTCACGATGCAACATGACAACGAAACTCAAAGGAACACATATCCAATAAGGATCAAAAGACTCACCGAAGTGAACAACAACAGACTGACAATGAAAAGTCGACACGACTAATCAATATCCAAAACATCAATCCTGGGATCATCATCCCCAAATGAATGACCAACACGATCTACGATCTCAATACAATAGTCCTGGGATCAACATCCCTCAACGAATAACCGATACGAAACTCATTATACGAAACCTCAACATATACAACAACTCAACATACTAATTATCTCATAACTGAACAATACATAAGTTACCTCAAAGCCGAAGACAACATCCTTTCCACGAACAACATCCCTGAACGAATACACGGTTATACAAATAATCTCAAATAAGGTACCATCCATTCACTACCAATAAACCTTTATCCCGATACTTATGTCATCACGATAACTATCCTCGATATCCGATATTCTATATCCTTGACCAAAAATAAATCACGTCTTCCTTGAACACAATTAAATCATATACCTTATGATTTATTACAACCAGAGCACGATATACAAACCATTATCCCGACAACTTACATTTCTAACAACATTGCTATACGAATTATAAATGAAATGAAAACGAAACCATTCATCAAATATTATAAAATGAACAAGTATAAACTTGCCTCGATACCGATACCACGGCCGTTACCAAAATCCATTGCCTTTGTCTACGAGCTCCTTAGCCCCGACCAAAAGCAATCTACGAACTCTTCGACTTCAACCGCAACACAACGGTCATAATCCACGATCAAAACATCACAACCTATTGCAATAACCGATTAACACACATTCGATAAAAATCAATAACCGACATACTCAACCAATAAACTCAACGGTTCAACGAAACCTCGATCATATACATAATACCAAATAATCCAACTCAACCGATACGAACCCAAATCCACGATACAAGCCGTAACTCGATGATCACAAATAACAATCAATAACCGATCAACAACGGTTCTACAATATCCCGATTAAATACAAATTCAAACAACCCAAACCAATCAAACACGAACTCAAAACCAAAATACGATTCCACAATCCGAAGATTATATCAATAATCAATTTAAACCAACAAGGGTCTAACATTACCGATTCCAAATTCAATCTTAAATACGGATACAAGTTTCCTCCTTGTAAATTCATAATATAAACCAATTATCGATTATCATCATCAATCCGGACGATCCGATTAATTCAACATTATAGATAACCATATTCCAAGGGTTTCAAATAATTCCATTATCCGAATTGAACACTTGTTAAATACTTATGAATTCTCAAACTCAAGAGTGAATCATAAACTTATCAAATCAAATCATATTCGTATTCCTATACGAATATTGTACCAAATACATAACTTAGTTCTAAATGTGAATATTCCATATTCATATCCAAAACACCAACACTTCTTAAACATGTTCAACAATTCATATAATCCAAGAGTTCCTTATGAACACAACTAATTCCGAAATCATATTCAAAATCTCTAATACGACATAATCCGATGTGTTCTAACATCTAAACAATCCTTATTCACAATTCAAGGTGTATATAATCATGTTCTTAAACATATACACTTCTCATAACATCATGAATCGCAACAAACCACCAAGAACATCGAGAATACTACGATTCCATAATCATAACGACATAATCAAGGCATTTGATCACCAATTCATTATCTTCCTTTAACAAAATTCCCATAATTACCAAGAATCATCACAACAATATCATTTCCATCACCATTCATACGAAAACGTGTAGAATTTTCCAAGTTCTACTCATTGAGACATTTCATCGAACACTTTGAAGGCATAGTCCAATTCAATCGATTATTCAAAGGAATACTCGAATTCTTTCCACAAAACTTCAAGAACAACGAATAATCTCAAGAATACAACAAGATTCCATCAATAATCTGAGTTAAAACGAATCAAATCGGCCAAGACATCAAGAAATCTCAAGAACATCCAAAAACCAAAAGTTTAGGTGTTCTTACCTTCGATCCGGGTGGAAGATGATGTTAATCCATGATTACAACTTTCAAAACATGTTGCTAGATGATGATATTACTCAAATCCATCCACTTTGATGAAGAAATCGCCAAAAAACGAAGAGAAAACATGAAAATGTCGAAGTGACCCGGTCCAGGCCTTAAATAGCCGGACACTGCCGGACGCTTACGTACGTAACCGGCCGGGCCCTTACGTACGTAACCGGCCATGGCCGAAGTCTCTGCCCAGAAATGCCGGCATCGTTACGTACGTAACCGGCCGAGGCTTACGTACGTAACGGTCCCTTACGGCCGTAATCGGTCGGTACCTTACGTACGTTATCGGCCAGTCCTAGCCCCCAGCGAGTCACTGCCGACCGCGATCGGCCACCCCCACGAATCACTGTCGGCCATTCCCGGCCATTCCAACGAGTCACGACCGGCCATGCTCGGCCATCCAGGTCATCTCGGCCACGACTCGACCGGCTACTCCGTAACGTACGTAACACTTAATCCGTTGCGTACGTTGTAACACCCCGAGATATTCGGAATAATTACAGCGCCGTAAACCCTTTAGATAAGGATTTACAAGGCTAATTTTAAAAGAAGTGTAAAAACAATACAATCGAACAACTGAAGTTCAAAATACAGATTTGATTCAACCGATCAAATAGTTAATTTATACAACCATATCGAAAGGACATTATTAAAACAGACGTACTCAGTACGAATCGAAACAAGAAAACAACTCTCGACAACAATAACATCAATCACATCACCGAGCCATCTCATCGTCTCCGTTTGCATCGTGGCTGCCTCCCCGCTCCTCGGCTACCTGAACATCAAAACAATGTCCACCCCCGAAGGGGTTAGCAAAACAATGCTAGTACAAGTGTCATCATACAATAAATCATCAATACATCATAAAACATGCAAACCGGACTTCCGCCACCGGAATCCGACGATGCGAATCCTCACGATTCCATCAACACAATACATGGTAATCCAGCGATCCAGCGCCCTCAGCATAGATCCCCATGATGATCCCGTCGGACCAACGCATGGTGGAAAACCTGTCCAGCGATCCAGCGCCCTCAGCATAGATCCCCATGATGATCCCGTCGGACCAACGCATGGTGGACATTCGATCCAGCGCCCTCAGCATAGATCCTCATGACCCCCTCGGATCATTTATACCATAATCAAACAATTATGCATACACATATGCATTTCAATATGTTCATCAATATAACAACGAATATCACGAATATTCTCAGAAATACATATCATATTCAACAGTATGAATGAAACCACAAGCATGATAAATCGAACTCGACATATGATACTTGCCTCGAAAATGGCAAGGGCAAAACACTTCAAAGATCTCGACACACTCGAAGGCCGCCTCCTTCGATCAACGTAACAAGCTCGAACCTTAACAAAAGGAACGATATACAAATCATCTTAAGTCGAACGATGGCCTAACAATTCGGTCTACGGTCGAAAAGATCAAAAATAACCAATCTGCCTGGACTGCTTAGCGCGCGCTACGTACTCTACGTAACGTGCGCTAAGACGGACTGTTAGCGTACGCTATCGTATAAGACTAGCGTGCGCTAGCCACGGTCCGCGCAACTAACTGGCCGTCTCATAACGTACGCTACGACGCTTTCGGCGTTAATCGACCCCGATAGCGCACGTTAACTTACACGTGTTAGCGCGGCGCTACTACCGCATGGCGTAAAACCGCGAACCGAAATCGGGTTGAAGGGTGGAAAACTCATGAATTCTACCGTGATAATACAAGTCATCTTCGGCAAAACATGCTAACCAGGTTTGTGGAAGATTCCATTATCATGAGGTACAAATATACGGATAATCAACTCAAGATCATATCCTTTCTACGATCTCCAAGAAATAACCTAAGTTCCATTTGTTCTATGTTCCAAAACACATGATTCCATCGTGTAAAACGTATCAACCGGGTAGATATCCGATTATTGATCAAAACTTGATTTGAACATGCTTAGAGTCCTATAATAAGATGGTTCAAAGGTTCATACGATATATAATGCCGATACGTCAAAAGTATCCTTCTAACATGTGATGACCGATTATAAACGAATTACTTGTTATCAAAACATGATTTAAACTTCCTTAGGACATTACTAACATCAGTGAAGAATCACCTACCTCAAGGTAGTGAAGAATACGGAGGAAAATGAAGCGATCCAACACCGAAGGCTTGAACACCAATCTCCAATGATAAACGATCTTCAATCTCGAGCTAGGAGGTTGATATGAAGTGTTTAGGACGAAGGGAATTATGATCTAAGTGTAAGAGTTCGGGTTATGGGAGGAGAAAAACTGAAATCTCGAATAGGATGATGTCCTATTTATAATAAATGGCTATTAGCGCGCGCTAGGCCCTGCTCGTAGCGTGCGCTAACGGCTCATCGGACTAGATCAGACTCGGCACTTAGCGTGCGCTACGCATCGACCAGAAGGCGCTAAGGCGTTGACTCGGCTTTTCCCGAAAGCCGTCCAGGTACATCCGACACAATCCGACAGGGGTCCCCCGGCCAGATCTCACCTACCGCACGTCCCAATCAATTTGACCACGCATAGCGTGCGCTAATTACATTCTGTAGCGTGCGCTATGAAACCATGTTAGCGTACGCTACCCTTAGCCTGTAGCGTGCGCTACATGCACAGAATTTCAACCTTACAAATCACAACCATGAAATTAAACGCTCGGCAACATCGGATTATGAAATACGGAGGATAATACTTAGACAAAAGTACAATCATTACAATATCGCAAGTTCCAATTACATACTAGAAATCTCGGGCATTACATACGTAATACGTACGTTGACTTGCTACAGTATTATACTCGTATTACGTACGTAATACACCTTGTATAACGTACGTAACTCCGTCCGTTGACTCACCTGTCCACATCTGCGCCGAAAGCTGCCGACCACGGGGCCCACTGTCCGATTCCTCTTGTTACGTACGTTATGTACACTATATAACGTACGTAAGCTAACACATTTTACGTACGTAAGCTCCAAGGCTTAACGTACGTAATGGCTTTTATACTTAGCCAAAAATCCAACTGTTCCTGTCCGACGTCTCGACGTACAAAATACAAACATACGGCATACTGAATACACATATCAATCCAAAATATTCTCATACGGTATACGATATCCAAATCTGTTAACTTTGATACAACATATCCTGAATATATCTCACAATCAAAAGCGATAATCACGCCAAGATAATCGTCTCGGTTCTCAATTTATTTTATCCATACCGTATAGATACCAAACTATACAAGATATCTCGGATAAAATAACGCGAAAAATTTATATGAAAATTCGGGTATTACATACTACCCCTTAAAATAAGTTTCGTCTCGAAACTTGCAACTGTCGCCAACAATGATAAGTCCAAAATTTTCAAACTAAACAAAAAATCTATCAATCTTAGCCACAAGCGAAATAACCAAAACAATATACTTTCATTAGCGTGAAGCCGATGATCTCCAGTGATACTAGCACACGACTCCCATACGAAGTCTCAACACAACCAACGCACACCAATATCACACATAGCAGATTGAAAAGAATCTCAAAAATTTTGGAAACTCCAAAAATCGATTTGACTCAAAAGTCAGAAAAGCTCATTTTCAAAAATCACGCTACTACTGCACTGAGAGCCACATAACACACACGCCCGGGTTTCACAATAACCAAGCTCCGATACCATCTTCTCGTAACACCCCCAAAACCATCCGGATATTATAGCCAGTGGGTCCTGCCGGAACCCACTGTGCTAAAAACCGTTTACAAAACCGATTCAAAAGCGCCAATAGGCCGATGACGGTAATATTTTTCAAATACTCAAATATTTTCAAAACATAATTTTGAAATACCGTCATAAAATACCATTTGAAAATACAAGGCGAAGTGCCAAATCTCGATAGTTCAAAATGTACGTTAAGATGCCGCTTAAACGCACGATAAAATAGTTTAGGAAAAGACTTTAACGAAATAACCTAAGTTCGTAAAATGCCCAAAAGGCCATTTTAAAATACACACACGAGTTGGTAAAAATACCAAAGAGCTATTTTGAAATATACACACGCAATGGATAAATGCGATTCAAAATACACATTTGCAATGAAATGAATAACCGTAAAAGAAATACTCGATACTCCAAAATATGCCACCGCCAGTATCACATCGGGAAGCTCATCCCTTCACGACCGCTACTAGCTCGATCTCCAAGTACCTAAAAATAAAGCCCACGACGGGGTCAGCCACAATACTCAATAATGATATCGATCACATCATCATAAATAATTACATACCAATGTAAAAATATAGTAAGAATACTACCAAAGTAATCTTACCGACATAACCTTACCAATCCACAACAATCCAATCCTTACCATAATCCACATTTCGCATCCTCGAATGACGAAATGAACTTAACAACAATTATTTGTACTGTATCCAAACAATACCAAATATCCTCAAAACACCATCATAACTCATACGCGGAAATAATCTGTTCGTGCCAAATCCTGTCCGTCGGATTTGCACCATCAAATCTCAACCTGGATAAACCAATAACATACCACATATCTGTAGATCAACTACCACAAAACAATGAATACAAATCCCAAAGCAACGACATACAGTCCGAATGCTTATACGATCAATAACCAGATCAACCGATAAATCAACTGAGAATATCATCGACATGATAACTCCAATACGACCAATAAAGGATCAACGATAATCGAGAGTACCATCAACATGATAACTCCGACACGATCAACAAAGGATCAACAATAACCGAGAATACCATCAACAAGGTAAACTCCAAATGATCAACAATAATGGATCTCAAAGAAATAACTCCGATCGTCGAACATACCTCGGGCGTATGAACAACCAAATACAAATCGAACATACCCAACCATAAATGGAGGATGAACGACCAAACAATATGGCTCAAAGATGGAAATCATAGTACGCCCGATCCGGAAATGTGTCCGTGCACAAGCCACCCCGGGTATTGATCACATACACGTGTGGTCTTGTACCTAATTAGCCTCACGAACTACGTCTCGTGTGCACGGTTCAATGTGGAAATATCAACACATAACCATCATGTGCCCGGCTAAAAATCCTACACAATAACCAATCGGCACGCAGATATGACTCCAGATATGTCACGATGCAACATGACAACGAAACTCAAAGGAACACATATCCAATAAGGATCAAAAGACTCACCGAAGTGAACAACAACAGACTGACAATGAAAAGTCGACACGACTAATCAATATCCAAAACATCAATCCTGGGATCATCATCCCCAAATGAATGACCAACACGATCTACGATCTCAATACAATAGTCCTGGGATCAACATCCCTCAACGAATAACCGATACGAAACTCATTATACGAAACCTCAACATATACAACAACTCAACATACTAATTATCTCATAACTGAACAATACATAAGTTACCTCAAAGCCGAAGACAACATCCTTTCCACGAACAACATCCCTGAACGAATACACGGTTATACAAATAATCTCAAATAAGGTACCATCCATTCACTACCAATAAACCTTTATCCCGATACTTATGTCATCACGATAACTATCCTCGATATCCGATATTCTATATCCTTGACCAAAAATAAATCACGTCTTCCTTGAACACAATTAAATCATATACCTTATGATTTATTACAACCAGAGCACGATATACAAACCATTATCCCGACAACTTACATTTCTAACAACATTGCTATACGAATTATAAATGAAATGAAAACGAAACCATTCATCAAATATTATAAATCGAACAAGTATAAACTTGCCTCGATACCGATACCACGGCCGTTACCAAAATCCATTGCCTTTGTCTACGAGCTCCTTAGCCCCGACCAAAAGCAATCTACGAACTCTTCGACTTCAACCGCAACACAACGGTCATAATCCACGATCAAAACATCACAACCTATTGCAATAACCGATTAACACACATTCGATAAAAATCAATAACCGACATACTCAACCAATAAACTCAACGGTTCAACGAAACCTCGATCATATACATAATACCAAATAATCCAACTCAACCGATACGAACCCAAATCCACGATACAAGCCGTAACTCGATGATCACAAATAACAATCAATAACCGATCAACAACGGTTCTACAATATCCCGATTAAATACAAATTCAAACAACCCAAACCAATCAAACACGAACTCAAAACCAAAATACGATTCCACAATCCGAAGATTATATCAATAATCAATTTAAACCAACAAGGGTCTAACATTACCGATTCCAAATTCAATCTTAAATACGGATACAAGTTTCCTCCTTGTAAATTCATAATATAAACCAATTATCGATTATCATCATCAATCCGGACGATCCGATTAATTCAACATTATAGATAACCATATTCCAAGGGTTTCAAATAATTCCATTATCCGAATTGAACACTTGTTAAATACTTATGAATTCTCAAACTCAAGAGTGAATCATAAACTTATCAAATCCGAAATCATATTCGTATTCCTATACGAATATTGTACCAAATACATAACTTAGTTCTAAATGTGAATATTCCATATTCATATCCAAAACACCAACACTTCTTAAACATGTTCAACAATTCATATAATCCAAGAGTTCCTTATGAACACAACTAATTCCGAAATCATATTCAAAATCTCTAATACGACATAATCCGATGTGTTCTAACATCTAAACAATCCTTATTCACAATTCAAGGTGTATATAATCATGTTCTTAAACATATACACTTCTCATAACATCATGAATCGCAACAAACCACCAAGAACATCGAGAATACTACGATTCCATAATCATAACGACATAATCAAGGCATTTGATCACCAATTCATTATCTTCCTTTAACAAAATTCCCATAATTACCAAGAATCATCACAACAATATCATTTCCATCACCATTCATACGAAAACGTGTAGAATTTTCCAAGTTCTACTCATTGAGACATTTCATCGAACACTTTGAAGGCATAGTCCAATTCAATCGATTATTCAAAGGAATACTCGAATTCTTTCCACAAAACTTCAAGAACAACGAATAATCTCAAGAATACAACAAGATTCCATCAATAATCTGAGTTAAAACGAATCAAATCGGCCAAGACATCAAGAAATCTCAAGAACATCCAAAAACCAAAAGTTTAGGTGTTCTTACCTTCGATCCGGGTGGAAGATGATGTTAATCCATGATTACAACTTCCAAAACATGTTGCTAGATGATGATATTACTCAAATCCATCCACTTTGATGAAGAAATCGCCAAAAAACGAAGAGAAAACATGAAAATGTCGAAGTGACCCGGTCCAGGCCTTAAATAGCCGGACACTGCCGGACGCTTACGTACGTAACCGGCCGGGCCCTTACGTACGTAATCGCCATGGCGAAGTCTCGCCCGAAATGCGCATCGTTACGCACGTAATCGGCCGAGGCTTACGACGTAACGGTCCCTTACGGCCGTAATCGGTCGGTACCTACGACGTTATCGGCGCCCTAGCCCCGGCCGAGTCACGCGACCGCGATCGGCCACCCCCACGAATCACCGCCGGCCATTCCCGGCCATTCCAACGAGTCACGACCGCCATGCTCGGCCATCCGTGTCATCTCGCCACGAATCGACCGGCTACTCCGTAACGCACGTAACACTTAATCCGTTGCACGTAATAATGCGTTGACTTGCTACAAGATATACTCATATTACGTCGTAATACACCCTGTATAACGTACGTAACTCCGTCCGTTGACTCACCTGTCCACATCTGCGCCGAAAGCTGCCGACCACGGGCCCCACTGTCCGATTCCTCTTGTTACGTACGTTATGTACACTATATAACGTACGTAAGCTAACACATTTTACGTACGTAAGCTCCAAGGCTTAACGTACGTAATGGCTTTTATACTTAGCCAAAAATCCAACTGTTCCTGTCCGACGTCTCGACGTACAAAATACAAACATACGGCATACTGAATACACATACTGAATCCAAAAATATTCTCATACGGTATACCTGATATCCAAATCTGTTTAACCTGATACAACATATCCTGAATATATCTGTCAATCAAAAACGATAATCACGCCAGTATAACTGTCTCGGTTCTCAATTTATTTTATCCATACTGTATAGATACCAAACTATACAGTATATCTCAGATAAAATAACGCGAAAAATTTATACTGAAAATTCGGGTATTACAATAATCTCATCTTATGCCTTAAGGTTCAAAACTATTTTGAATTCTTAGTTCATTAAAAAACATAGGTCTCACCATTACCTATCCTACCTTACTAAGATAATCCGAGCACCCAACTTTGGCATGATCTGCTCAAGATGATCAAAGTCTTGATAGGTTGTTGGCCACTAAGTATACAGGATACATCTTGGAGAGTGTTTTAAACAACAAGCTGTACAATTTTCAAATCTGAGTGCGTAGCAGAAGTCTTGTCAAAGTAAGTTGTTGTAAATACAGTAACTAGATATGAAATGTATACTTAAAGATAATCACAAACATTAAAACAGTAGATGCAGAAGGTAATTGACACAGTAATTAAAGTGGTTCGAGGTAAACCCCTCTGCGTCCACTGGTCCTCCACACAGGAGTGAAAATGTTTATTAGAAATACTACGTACACAACTACGTATTTATAATCAAACCTAATCAGTATATCGTTCACACATATTGATATAATGATCTTAGCCTTCAACCGTTCACACAGATTGGTTTGAGCTTTCACTTGACTGGCTTTTTCACACACAGTTCCGAAGCTTCATCTTTTCAATGCAAGTCCATCACACACAGTTCGGGAAGAGCAAGGTTTCTCAGTCCACATAGGGCTGATGGGTTTGTTCAAGGGTTAGAACAATATTTGAACAACATCTTTGACTTTCTGAGCTTTTACCTGATGATGTGTTGTTCACAGTTTTGAGCAATGTATATCTCTTCTTTCAGAATAGCAGAATGCCTTGGGAGATATGTTTGCTCTGAATATTCGTGTAAGCACTTGTTTCACTTGCGTATAAATTCGATTGTTTGTTCGTTTGTTTTCATGTGTGTAGATCTTCAAAGGCTGGGGATATATATAGCTTTCTGAAATATATCTGTTGATATAAATCCGTTGACCAAGATTCCATTCCAACAGGATGATGTGTTTGAATAAAACACGATCCGGATTTTGCGCTAGATTGAAGATCTCTGACGGCTTGATATTTAAATACTTTATCCTTTAGTATTTAAATATATCTTCTCAAGCGGGACCTTGACTTAGTGAATAACAAAGATTCCTTCTTGTCCTGTTTGGATGGAATGATAGCTGTATTGTCGATTCGAGACAGCTTCCATACTTAGTCTTTATGAGACTCCTTTGCTGTATGATTGATTCTGTATGCTGGGGCTACGAGAAGTATTCGATATAGATTGATATCTTTTGATCAGCTTTTCGATACAGCTGCTTGTTGTATGTTGGATTGGCATATTGTCAAAACATTCTGTCATGATCTTTTGGATACATGAATTGTTTTTTCTGACAATCTCGATACAGGGATTGTTATCCCAACAATTTCCCCCTTTTTGATAATTTGTCAAGTCCTTCCAAGTCTTCCTTTTAAAACCTTATGATGTTATCCAAACATCCTTGATGATGCCAAAACTTTGACACTTAGCGTCTTGAAGGAGGGTAGACTTCTTGGTCTTCTGTTCGAATGTTCTCGCCTTCAGCATTTAGCTTAATACTAAGAACTGCTCGCAGGTTCAGCTTTTATCAAAAGAGTGATTCATGGTTAAACTTATGATTGGCGCGCAGGCACAATCTTACATTGTATTCTAGATATATACAACTTAAACTATGAACTGTTCGCAGACAAGTTCTTTACAGCTCATGTATTAAGATAAGTTTCATATTTGAATACAGCAAAGATAAATTTAAGTGTTTGTAGCATATAATAACACAGTAGATTACGAGTGTAATCTTTCAAGACAGGCAAAAATTTTTTTGATATTAAAACGAAGAGTACAAAATTTTGTTGTTCTGAAAATAAGATTACAAAATTATAATACAAGGAAATTTAACTCCTGTAGTCTGAATGCCTCCATGGCCTTTTAGGGTCATTCTTGGTACCCTTTCACCAGTTTTGATGTGCGTCCCTGTCTCGATTCAGATATAAGGCTCGACCTTCATATGATTTATCGAAGACTAGGATCCAATCCTCTGGGTGGGTAACCAAGTCACCATTTCTATGCTTTGACTTCATCTGCTGCTGTAGCGGGAGCGTTCCTTCTTCCAGCTTTTTCTTAAACTCCTATGCGGCTTCCTTTACCGTCCTGCATCTGTTGAATAATGAGGATTCCCTGATAAGAACAACAAAGCATCTTAGCAGTTCATTTCTCCTCCAGTTCTTGATCTTTTCAGCAGTGGGCTGTCGGTCGGCCGGGAGGTTCATAGCTTGCGGCTTTCGGACTAGGCTCTTCCAAGGATACTTAAGATCTTGGAATTCTGGTCGATATCCCTGTATCCTAACATTTGGATATGTGATACGGGCTATATCAGCAGTAATGGAGTCTTCAAAAGGAGCTAACATTTCTTTCTCTTGCTTTAGCCTTGTTCTCCTAGCAGCTTCCCTCGATTCTTCCCCCTTTTTGGCGTCATCAAGGTATGACACCTTTTCATCAAGGCATTCCAGGATTTGCAAAGTAGCATCCTGTTTCGTCTCAATATTAGTGATTTTCTCAACAAGGGAGAAGAGCACCTGCTACATATCTTGAATTTTCTTGTCGTGGGCTCGAAGCTGGGAACTGGATTCGATCAGAGAAGATGCTGTCTTGGCCTCAGACACACGTAGATTTGATTGCTCTTCTCTCCGGATCTGCTCCTATTTTTCTTGCAATTGGCTCAGTGCCTGCTTGAAAATGTGTGGCAAGACAGTGAAGGCTTCTACCACCCGGGAGACTTCGTGCTTCAGTCCTGTCATTTCTTCAACAGCATATCTGTGTAGCTAATCAAGAGCTTTTTCCATAGAGTACAGGGAATTGACGGCATCCTGGATGAAAATAGTTTGGAGTCCAAGAGCATGTAATCGCTCTTTTATTGTGGCTGTCCAAGGAGAGTCTGGCTGGGCAAAATCCTCAACTCCGTTCAACCGTCTCAAATTCACATTGGGACGTGAATTGAGTTGGACATCCTCAGGTATTATACCGTCGTCGGATTCCAAGGCGGTTGAGGGTGCGGGAGTATCAGATTCGGGCTCGGCGACAGGGGGTGCTGCATCCTCCTGTGCTGAACAGGGTTCTGAAGACATGGATACAGGAGGGACTGATTCCTCTTGCTGTCTCTCAGCTTCCGCCTACTCCGGGAGAGGGACTAATTCCTCGTGCGGGATGGCGCTGTATTCTTCTTCTGCTTGGGCGGCGACAGGCTCGGGTGCCTGTTGCGAAGCAGATTGTTCCTCCGTGACATGAGGGGCTGAATCCTCGTTGTCGGGAACAGTGTCTTGTTGATGGGGAGGTGATTTATGTTGACTTGAAGTTCCTGCACCCATCTGAAATTCAGATTCTTCGCGACTCTTTTTAGACCAGCCTGTAGGGCATCGTCATCATCGTCTGAGTCGGGATCTGATTTTGGACTTTTGGGAGATTCAACGGACTTAGCTTTTCCTTTCTTTCGTGCTTCGGCTTTTTCAAACAGATGGCTCTCAATAAGCTCTTTAACGCATAGGTTGTCCCATTGGATCAGGACAGCAATATCTTGAGCATCCGTCACTTCCAAAACAAATCTTTCTTCGTTACTCCATTCGCTCCAGTTGTACAGGGTTTCGTACAGAGCAAGTCTGTAACTCTTCCATTGGATAAACCGTTCGTAAGCCTGTTCGATTTGCAAAGATAGTAGGGTTTTGTTAATAATTGTGTCTGGGGAGGGGCTGCGTACAGCGCCTGGGTTTGCTGTAGGCATGGGTTCCTCTACAGGTGTGGAATCCTGCATCGGAGAGGGACTCCTTACAAGGGTTGGTACCCTGATGGGAGATGGATCCTGAACGTGTGTGGGATCCGGTATAGGAGAAGTAGCTTTTGGCTCCAAAGAGGAAGCCGACTCGCCAGAATCTTGTATGTTGGCAGATGTCTGTGCATCCGTCATAGCTGCCAAAGGCTCGGGATCTACTGTATCGACAGTAGCAGGCATCTCTTCCACAGGGGTTGTGCCCTGGGGGAGTTGTTCAGTGGGTTGAGCCACGGAAGAAGCGTTCTTGGAGGTTTCTTTAGCCTTAACTTTTGAAAGCCTCCTTAGCTTCCTTTTCGGCTTCTCAACAGCAACTGGAGTTTTGCTGTGAGATGTTTTTCTCTTCCTTGAAGTCTCCTCGCTATGAGACTTTGAAGATACGTCCCTTGGATCGGAAGAAAGGGGAAATTTGCGAACGTAGGGCCTGTTTGCAATGAGGGGTCCTTTCCTGAAGACGGTGGGTTTGATGCTTCCCATATAAATGCGAGAAGTGATCTTCTTGGGTTTTTCATCTTGCGGAACACCGCATTTGGTCAGAATGTAGTTCAACAGTAGACCAAAGGATTTCTTCTGCGAAGCAGGCTTAGAAACTTCTTCCTGCAACCGTTTGAGGATGATTTGACACCAGTTGACCTTGTCACAGGTCATAATTGCAACCATCATCCTAAACCTAAGATTGGTGCAAATCTCAAAAGCACCTGTTCTGTTCTCAATAATACGACAACAGAAATCATGTAAGTAGACAAAAGGTAAACAGAAGTTTTTCTTATGGCAAGAGGTGTGAACCGTTTCAACCGAGGATGAACTGGTGACCAAGCCATAGTAAGCAGTTAACAGTTCCTGGGACCCAAAGGTCTCAAGATCTTCCATTGACAGGCCATCAGCAGGAAGCTTGTAGATATTCAAGAGTAGCTCTTGTTCAACGCGGATCTCAACTCCACGAACGACAGCTGTGATGTCAACGACATGTCCTCCCTGGGCCAGTGAATGGAAACAAATGGCAGCATTGAGATAGAACTCCTCAACCAGATGAACATCAAATCATTCAGCAGAGTGGCTACCAAGGCGATAGAGGCCTTGTTGACGAATCCTAGTGATGACGTACTCCATCGATTCGACGTCATCCACTTCGGCATGAACACGTTCAAGCAAGACAGGTCTGGAAAAGATCCATCCATCGATGATGTTGGATGTTTTATTGAGAGAGATGGAAGAGGTCTGAGAAGATGCCATTGTTGATTCTCGAAGAAAAAAAAGGTTTCAAGCAAAAATGCAGTAAACACAGAAAACTTGTAGGCTGTATGCTCAAGAACTCTTACAATATGCAGAAAGCATAAAGAGTCTCAAATGGCATTTTCAATCCTTTTGGCGAAGAAGGGTTTTCAGAGACTGAACGTCACTAGTAGAAAAAACATCAAAGACTTCGGTACGTCTCACTTCGGTAATGTATATTAGCGAAGTAAAAACAAACAACAACTTCGCTTTTCAATTTACTGAAGTAAACAACACACATAGACTTCAGTAAATGGTACCAAACAAAAAGGCAGGAGCTAGTTAGAAATTTTAAGTTCAAAAGACTTCGCTAATTTTATAATTACTGAAGTAAAAAGTGTTTAATTTTATTTTTGACGCAATATTTTTACAACAGTGAAATGTTTACTTAACCTCATTTTTTTTCAGACTCCAAAAAACCCTCGTCTTCTTCACCCGCTCAATTATTTCCTCCATTATTTCCTCCCCAAAAATTTTTCCCACTCCATTTCTTTTTCACAGATCCATCGATAAAAACCTGCTACCGCCTGTAGCCGCCGTCCCACCCCTCGTCCAACCCTTCAAAACATCCGTGATCCATAAGTGAAAAGAAAAAAGAACGAGCAGAAAAAAAAAGAGGAGAACAAGCGACGGCGAGCGGCACTTGCAAGGCGCGCGGCGGAAATTGAAGGATAACAGCGACCAGCAAGGCGAGCGGTGGTCCGGTGGAAGTCTGAAGCGGCGCTTTGGTTTAGGAGGTTAGGGTTTTCTACTTTTCTTTCGGTTTGAGTCGTCTAATAATCATGGCTGTTATATAATTGTACTAGTTGGTTCGTATATTTGCTGATACTAAATTGACCTCTCTCTCTCTCTATATATATATATATATATATATATATATATATATATATATATAGTGAAGGTGTTGGGGGTGGGGAATTAAAGAAGAAGATGAGCAGTGGGGTTAAGGGAGCTGCAGCGCGCGGTAGGGTTTCGATTCCGAGCAGCGTGAAGAATACGATCGAGAATATAAAGGAGATTAGTGGGCCGAATCATAGTGAAGATGAGATTTATACGGTAGGGTTAGGATTAATGTTTAATTCTATTTTAATTTTAATTTTTATGCAAATTGTTTCAGTAATTAGGTTTGATCAATCTCGTTTTCTTCATTGAGTTAAGAAAAGATATTTGTCGGGTACGAAGTTGATTGAGAGATTGATGAATTTCTTGTAGGAATTGTCGTTTGCCTTATCATATATTTAATTAAGTTTGTTCTTGCTTTGAATATGTTGAAAACTATTAGAGTTACAAATTTAATAGCAGAATTAGAGAATGAACTAATGATGATTGAGGATGATCTAAAAGAAGCAGAAAGGGTCCATTCCTTTTACCTTCTTATTTATTCTCTCACTGTTTTTCTTCTTTTGTTGTAAGTTTACTTATATGATTCTTGTTCAGGTCAAAAAACATTATGAAGGAATTATGCATACTAAAGTCCTTGCTGACCTAAAAAATACAGAGGCTGAATATCTGGAGCTTGAGCATAGCTGTCATGTGCAATAGAAAGATATGAATTACATTTGGCACTTGTAGTTAAAATTGTGGTGTCTTTAGCAGAGATTATCATGCCACATCATTTTAAATGCCAATCCTTTCTGATCTTACTCCCATGCGATAGTCCTTTTTCTTATGGTCTCGTAACTCTTTAAATCCATATTACTTAGTCACTCTACTTCATAGTTCTCAGCTGTAATTTTTTGTTCTAAGTTTGTTCTCAAATAAAATCTGGACTTCATTCATGGTTAAATTGCAGGAAAGTCGTCAGAAAGCTTCAAGTGTAATTCCTGAGGCTGAGATTGAGGCATTAGGAAGCCTTAAGGAAAGCAATCATGAAGTATGTTAATTTTATATGACGTATTTCAGGCATGTGAAAAAGGCACTAAACTTGAGAAAGAGCAAATTCCAGAGGAACGCAACTCTTTCGAAGGTGCAGTAGGGCCTCTTCTCTAAATTTTTTTGAATTGTATTTCGTTTTCTATTCATAGAAGGACTAAGAATTTAAATTGAGTATAGCTGATCTAATAATACACAGCATAGCTTGCTTACAGTGTAATATCCGCAATTTTCGATTTTCGGTAAATTTCTTTTTTTGGTCGGAGTCTGTTTTGACGACTCTCTCATGACCGTTTCGTCATTCGGAGAATATTTAATTCTGCACTTTTTGTCATCCGAGTTCGTTTGGTCTTTGCTTTGTTGAGTTCCGTGCTTTTAGCGACTTTCGCGCTTGAGTTCGGTTCTTGCGAATCTCGTTCAAAGCGTCGTTTGGGGTTTTTCGTAAGTTCATTTAACGTTGTTATACGTGTTGTGAGCTTCGGTTTGATTATTCGTTGTCGTATGGTGATTTTCGGGCATTTGGGCCATTTTCGTAATTTCCCAAAATTTGGGGTAATTACCTTCCGTTGTCGGATTTCGAGCCTTCGGGTGGTCGGAATCGTGTGTTCTACTAGCTCTTAGATTCGTCTTTGTGAGTACTTCGTAACCGTATCTTCGTTTCGTATTCCGGTTCGGGTTTCGGTGTCGTTTTGTTGAATTCAGGATTACTAAACGACTTTTCTAAGTATGAGTTCGACTTTGTTAGATCACCATTAATTTTTGGTAACTCCAAAAATTCTGAATCTTTACAATATTATAGAGCATCGAATTAGCTTTCCGATGGTTCAAACGGTGAGTCAATCGAGATCGGACGAGAGAGTTATGGTCGTCTTAGTGGAAGATCACGGTGTCGGGCACCGTCCCAGAGCCTTTCGGCCGATAGGGTGGGCGAAAGACTCAACTGCCGGCATTTCTGTTTGGGTATCGGCCGATCATGTCCGGAAGCCTTTCGCCGATAGGGTGGGCGAAAGACTCTCTGCCGTGATCGGCTATAAAAGGCACAGCGGCGTTTTTCTTGACATTTTCTCACTTCTCTTCTTCCATTCCGCTACTGAGCCGGGTAATCATGTAGAGATGTTGTTGGACAATAAATCCATGAAGTTTGGAGGTTCATATCATCAATCATCCGTCCTATAACATCCTCCAATCTACTGAATCGTTCGATTTCCTAGAAATCTAGTTTTGGGGAATTTGGGTATTTTTGTTGTTTTCGTCCGATTAATCCGATTTAACTTAGGATTATGATGGATTGATGATTATTTAGATGTTTTATATCTTTTACCTTGTTATCCCATGGTTGGATCGTATCGATTCGTTGTTTGAGTCGAGTTCTTGACCGACGCCTTGAAGGTGTCCAGAAATGTCTTAGAGGGTTTTCGGGCGTTCTACGATTATCCTTCCTCGTATGATCGATGATTTATTGATTATATTGTTGTTAGGGTCGAGTTCTTGTGAAGAAACCGTGTTGAACCCTTTCGTTGGTCGCGTCTTCCGTTTGATAGCTTTGGGCATTTGAAGCTTTCCGGTTGATCCGTGTTCGTCGGGATACTTGCGTGCGATTTTGAGGCAAGTACCTTGCCCATACTTTTCTCGGTTTATGTATATGATGATCGGTGGTCGTCTTGATGTGTTTGTTTGGTTATTTGAAATGACGTTTCAAAAGAATTTCGGTTTGGCCTCGTTAAAGGCTTCCTTTCAAAACGCGTGTGTTTTGTGAACGGTGTTTTGAGAATCGATTATGAATTGATTATTTTGAACGTCGAAGGATTTTATGATGATACTCATATTGTTTAAGTTATGGAATCGTGTATTTCCTTATTTAATCTTGTTATCGTAATTTTGAAGAGTTTGATAATGGTGTCGAGTTAATGGCCATCTCTAGTAAGTATTCGTAATGAACTTACATTCTTAGCATATTAGTGTCGCATGAGTAACGTGTGTGTGTGTATGCTCACTACGGGTTAGATCCGACGGGGTCTCGGTAGGGGTCCACGGAGGTGTGGATCGACGAGCTTTGCTTTTAACCACTACGGGTTAGATCCGACGGGGTCTCGGTAGGGGTCCACGGAGGTGTGGATCGACGGTTAATTGTGGTGCATTTTTGCAAGTGTGGTTTGATATTGGCATTTCCGGAAATGAGTGCTTTCGAACGGTTTTCATGATTGCATGCATTGACTAAGTGTGTAAGAGGTAAGTGTTCGTTTGGCTTACTTGGCTAGGATGGCACTGGAGTATTTTGTTGTTTGTTTTAAATCTTTTATTTGTGGATTTTGACGTTGGGATACGAACCTCCTGGTCGTTCTTGTGTACTGTGAGTTGATGAGATTTGGGGCTAAAATCCCAATGGTTTTGTAAAAGTCGTTTACATTTGGGGCTAAAATCCCAACGGTTGGTTAATGTCATTTTTCAGAAAGTAAACCTTTGGGGCGGTGACCCCTTTTGTCTTTTGGTTTTCGAAAAGTAGGATTTGATAATCCTAAATTGTTTTCTATTAAAACTCTCGATGGCATTCTAAACTGTTTTATAAATTACTTCCATTGATTTATGATATTTCGTTTTTGAAATGTTTTCTCAAACCCTTGCCTCGGGAAGTACTTTTCGTTTCGTTTGGATCTTTGAGGATCCTCGGTTATTGTTATTCGTGGAATGTGAATTGTATGGCTCGTATTTGCACTTTGTATTTGCACTAGCAAAACAGTGGAGTTTGCTAACCCCCGAGTATTCGGGGTGGATGTCTGTTTTGCATTCGGGTTTTGGAGCATAACACGAGTCGGCATGAAGGATGATGAAAGATGATCGATACTAATCACATGAGGAACCGTACATCGTGTGTTGGTTCAGTTGTACTTTATTTTCCGCTGCTGTAGTGTTCCCGTTGTACGGGTGTAGTTGTATTTTGTCCCATGCGTGGGCATGAGTTGTATTTGAGTTGTATGTATTTGTGGAAAGACCAAATCGGTCTCTCGAGTCATTGTAGCCTCGAAGGCATTGTCGAGAATGTTAAATGTCGTTACCAGCCTGGTAGATCCTTGAGGAAAGGTTCTACGGCGTGTAATATCCCTGAGCGGATTGGGGGTGTTACATAAATGGTATCAGAGCTTAGGTTGAGGAAAACCTAGGCTGTCGGGTAAAGTCGTGTTGTTTGAGTCTTGTTTCGTCGGATTTTATCTGACTGAGTCGTGTCGCGACGCGTCGTTTGAGTTTGTTGGTCGTGATTAGTATCGTGGGGCGATCATCATCTTCGTGCGACCTGTGGAAGTAAGTCTCCCTTCTTTGTGTTGTGCCTCGTGTGACACGAGCTATTTTTATGATTATTTGTTAAGTGGTGGAATTTTATGTGAATTTTGATTTCACGATATGTATTTAGTCGACTCTCGTATTTGATTTATACGAGGAGTGTCTTCGTTTGTGATGTCTTTTTATTGTCGTTTTTCTCCGTTGTTGATGATTTTCGAATCGATTTGCACGTTTTACAAGTCTCTTGTGGAAGCTTTGTGCTTATACGCGTTCGACTTGTTCACTAGCCAGTGCGGGAGAGCATTTTATCAGTGGTTTTGTTCTGAATGTGGTATTTTATCGTTTATTTCCGTTTAAAGACATATACTGTCTTGATTTTAAACTTTTTGATGCGTGTGCTAGGAGTTGTTTTAGTGAACGTCGGTATGTGTGAGTTTTGGGCATTCTGGCCTATTGGATTTTTGAAAACCTTGAGTATCTTAAAAAAAAAAAAAAAAAAATAAATAAATTTCGAGACATACTTTTCTCCAATGTCTCGATAACGATGTTTCAAGTTTGTACTTTTTGAAAGGCGATACTCAAGATCAACCAGTATTCTTCTAAATTATTTTCAAAATGAGGTTTTCGTTTTTAAAACCTATCCATTCCCGTTTGAGGGCTGGGTATATATGTATGATGTTCGCGTTGTCATTTTGATGTTTGCTCCCGAGTATGACCGAATTGGCGGTGTGAGCGTTGAGTCGTTTTCCACACATTTGTTGTGTTAGCCCCTTGTGAGAGGTGGGATGTTGGTGTTGAATATTGTCGCCTCGTGGTGATTTCTGCGTTGTCGCGCATGTGCGAGCTGTTAGAGCTTGGTTTGGTATGACCGTGTGTATCGGTGATAGTTCCGTTATGTGTCGGTTGTTTAATGTCTTGTTACCTTGCTCCTGTTTTGTGAATTTCGTGGACGAGGTCGGAGGTAATGCCCGTACTATGTTGACTTCTGTATTTTCTCTTCCTCCAGTCTATCGATTCGCTCATGTTCGTTGACACTTTATGAACTTGTTCTGTATTTCGGTTTCATCGTTCGAACGAGCTGTGATCTTGTTGTGGGCCGATCTGGTTATCGATGTGACTTTTTTTTCGAGTTCGGTTCGATTCTTGTGAACCTTGTTCGGGAGTAACATCATTTGGTTCTACTAGTCCTTTTATTCGAAGGGATCGGATTTTAAACTTCTGTATATTCTACTTTGTCGACTCATTTATGTTCGTTGACATTTCTGAGCTTGTCCTGCCCCTTGTTTTTGTTTATCGAACGAGTGTGGCATCATTTCGGAATAACTCGTTTGTCGTTGTGACTTTTCAATTTCTATTCCCTTTCATGTGGATCTTATGTGAATGCATACGTTGTTGTTTTCACCGGATCATATATTGTCTCGAGTCGAGATGTGAACCTTGGAGTTGTTGTTTGAATTTTATTGTTCTTCGTGATTCGAACATGATTGTTCGCTTTTTGTTGTCTCGACCGTTGTGGTTCGGTCGTTTGTTTGTTCGGTTTTTGTCCTCGTTTCGTGATCGTTGAGCATTCAGGCTCCTTCCTAATTCCCTTAAGTTTGGGAAATTAGTCTCGTTTTCGATCTTCCAACCCTTGGGGGGTGGAATTCCGTATTAGTTCAGCGATTGGCTCGCATTTCGATTGATGTACCGTTGGGTTGGTCAATCATATTGATTTTCGTTCGTTGTGTTTTGTGATTTTCGGATAATTGACTTGGCTATATCATCCGTTTGATGACGTTTGTCACTTGTTGGTTTTTATTATATCCCTAACGGCGACGTTGTGTTGGTCGCCGTGGAGCGTGTTTTCACGCCGTATACTCCTTTGCGTTGTTTGTGACATTTCGCCGTTGGGCGTTAGTTACGCATTCTTGTGTATCTCGTTGAGTTTTTCCTGGCGGAACATTTCTTCTCCCTACTTGTTTTAAGTTTCGGGACGAAACTTCTTTTAAGGAGGGTAGAATGTAATATCCGCAATTTTCGATTTTCGGTAAATTTCTTTTTTTGGTCGGAGTCTGTTTTGACGACTCTCTCATGACCGTTTCGTCATTCGGAGAATATTTAATTCTGCACTTTTTGTCATCCGAGTTCGTTTCGGTCTTTGCTTTGTTGAGTTCCGTGCTTTTTAGCGACTTTCGCGCTTGAGTTCGGTTCTTGCGAATCTCGCTCAAACTGTCGTTTGGGGTTTTTCGTAAGTTCATTTAACGTTGTTATACGTGTTGTGAGCTTCGGTTTGATTATTCGTTGTCGTATGGTGATTTTCGGGCATTTGGGCCATTTTCGTAATTTCCCAAAATTTGGGGTAATTACCTTCCGTTGTCGAATTTCGAGCCTTCGGGTGGTCGGAATCGTGTGTTCTACTAGCTCTTAGATTCGTCTTTGTGAGTACTTCGTAACCGTATCTTCGGTTCGTATTCCGGTTCGGGTTTCGGTGTCGTTTTGTTGAATTCAGGATTACTAAACGACTTTTCTAAGTATGAGTTCGACTTTGTTAGATCACCATTAATTTTTGGTAACTCCAAAAATTCTGAATCTTTACAATATTATAGAGCATCGAATTAGCTTTCCGATGGTTCAAACGGTGAGTCAATCGGAGTCCGGACGAGAGAGTTATGGTCGTCTTAGTGGAAGACTGTCAGCTGTCGGGCACCGTCCAGGAGCCTTTCGGCCGATAGGGTGGGCCGAAAGACTCAACTGCCGGCATTTCTGTTTGGGTATCGGCCGATCATGTCCGGAAGCCTTTCGGCCGATAGGGTGGGCCGAAAGACTCTACTGCCGGCAGTCAGCCTATAAAAGGCCTGGCAGCGTTTTTTCTTCAGCATTTTCTCACTTCTCTTCTTCCATTCCGCGGCTGGAGCTGGAGTAATCATGTAGAGATGTTGTTGGACAATAAATCCATGAAGTTTGGAGGTTCATATCATCAATCATCCGTCCTATAACATCCTCCAATCTACCGAATCAGGTCAGATTTCCTAGAAATCTAGTTTTGGGGAATTTGGGTATTTTTGTTGTTTTCGTCCGATTAATCCGATTTAACTTAGGATTATGATGGATTGATGATTATTTAGATGTTTTATATCTTTTACCTTGTTATCCCATGGTTGGATCGTATCGATTCGTTGTTTGAGTCGAGTTCTTGACCGACGCCTTGAAGGTGTCCGGTAAAATGTCTTAGAGGGGTTTTCGGGCATTCTACGATTATCCTTCCTCGTATGATCGATGATTTATTGATTATATTGTTGTTAGGGTCGAGTTCTTGTGAAGAAACCGTGTTGAACCCTTTCGTTGGTCGTCGTCTTCCGTTTCGATAGCTTTGGGCATTTCGAAGCTTTCCGGTTGATCCGTGTTCGTCGGGATACTTGCGTGCCGATTTTGAGGCAAGTACCTTGCCCATACTTTTCTCGTTTTATGTATATGATGATCGGTGGTCGTCTTGATGTGTTTGTTTGGTTATTTGAAATGACGTTTCAAAAGAATTTCGGTTTGGCCTCGTTAAAGGCTTCCTTTCAAAACGCGTGTGTTTTGTGAACGGTGTTTTGAGAATCGATTATGAATTGATTATTTTGAACGTCGAAGGATTTTATGATGATACTCATATTGTTTAAGTTATGGAATCGTGTATTTCCTTATTTAATCTTGTTATCGTAATTTTGAAGAGTTTGATAATGGTGTCGAGTTAATGGCCATCTCTAGTAAGTATTCGTAATGAACTTACATTCTTAGCATATTAGTGTCGCATGAGTAACGTGTGTGTGTGTATGCTCACTACGGGTTAGATCCGACGGGGTCTCGGTAGGGGTCCACGGAGGTGTGGATCGACGAGCTTTGCTTTTAACCACTACGGGTTAGATCCGACGGTCTCGGTAGGGGTCCACGGAGGTGTGGATCGACGGTTAATTGTGGTGCATTTTTGCAAGTGTGGTTTGATATTGGCATTTCCGGAAATGAGTGCTTTCGAACGGTTTTCATGATTGCATGCATTGACTAAGTGTGTAAGAGGTAAGTGTTCGTTTGGCTTACTTGGCTAGGATGGCAATCGAGTATTTTGTTGTTTGTTTTAAATCTTTTATTTGTGGATTTTGACGTTGGGATACGAACCTCCCGGTCGTTCTTGTGTCTTGTGAGTTGATGAGATTTGGGGCTAAAATCCCAATGGTTTTGTAAAAGTCGCTTTACGGATTTGGGGCTAAAATCCCAACGGTTGGTTAATGTCATTTTTCGTAAAGTAAACCTTTGGGGCGGTGACCCTTTGTCTTTGGTTTTCGAAAAGTAGGATTTGATAATCCTAAATTGTTTTCTATTAAAACTCTCGATGGCATTCTAAACTGTTTTATAAATTACTTCCATTGATATATGATATTTCGTTTTTGAAATGTTTTCTCAAACCCTTGCCTCGGGAAGTACTTTTCGTTTCGTTTGGATCTTTGAGGATCCTCGGTTATTGTTATTCGTGGAATGTGAATTGTATGGCTCGTATTTGCACTTTGTATTTGCACTAGCAAAACAGTGGAGTTTTGCTAACCCCCGAGTATTCGGGGGGTGGATGTCTGTTTTTGCATTCAGGTTTTGGAGCATAACACAGGGTCGGCATGAAGGATGATGAAAGATGATCGATACTAATCACATGAGGAACCGTACATCGTGTGTTGGTTCAGTTGTACTTTATTTTCCGCTGCTGTAGTGTTCCCGTTGTACGGGTGTAGTTGTATTTTGTCCCATGCATGGGCATGAGTTGTATTTGAGTTGTATGTATTTGTGGAAAGACCAAATCGGTCTACTGAGTCATTGTAGCCTCGAAGGCATTGTCGAGAATGTTAAATGTCGTTACCAGCCTGGTAGATCCTTGAGGAAAGGTTCTACGGCGTGTAATATCCCTGAGCGGATTGGGGGTGTTACATACAGGAATTCAGGGAAATGGACCAATGAAAGGTTTCTAGATTCAAGAGGTTCCGAGAGCCTATCACATCGGGACTACATGCCGTCAGCATGGCAGGTACAATCTTTATATGTATTCATGACAGTGCACTATATGACTACAGAATGTTTTCATAACCATCATGCATATCTTAATGGATAATTGCACAAACTACCGCTGAGGTTTGGAATAATAACAAAAGAAGTAAGTTTCGATATTAAAAAAAAAACTTGAGGTTTGATTATATTTCAGGAGATAATTGTAATATTTTTATGATTTTTCGTGGGGGGTAGGGGGGTATGAAACTTTTTTGCTTATGAAGGGGGAATATGAGATAAGCAGTCGAAACCCTTTTTTTCTGTAATTTTGAGTTCTCTCTGTCTTTTTGGTAAATACCTTGAACCTCATGGGTGATTTTTGTAATTATCCAAATTTTAGTTTATAAAATACTTTTTCTCTATACACATGACTAACATTGCAACTTGAGAATCTTTTTGTTGCTGCAGTCCTTTGTGTCACACAGAGTACTTTTGCGACCTTCAGGTTTGGATCGAGAAACAGTATATAAATGTGCTTCTGGTTTTTTTTGTCCTACGTAATGTTCAAAAGCTAATAATCTATACTGTATTGCAGATGATGAAAGTAAGCATCATAACAATCCTACCTTTTTCACAGAATGGCTTCTGCCACGGTTGAGATTCTCAGACAGATTTACGATAAATGATGTATGATAACTCTGTCCCGTGGACGTGCTCGTTAATTTAATTATTATTATTATTCATCTGACAGGTTAATTTAGCATTAACGAGATTGTTGTTACTTTTTTTTTCTGCAGGATGGTCTCTTGGTTATTTTATGAACAGAACGGGACTCTATTATGGATCAGATTCTTAGAAGCAGCAGGAGAAGAAGTATGTGTAATTGGCCTTTCGGAATCTCTTTTACTATTTTGTAGCATATTTGAGTTTCGATCCTTGTTTATGATACATTTTAAATTAAAACTTTCATGGAGGAAACCGATAGATGTGTTCAACGAAGTGGCTGCAAACACTTAAAAAAAGTGATTGTCGACTTTTGTGCTTAGAATCTAAAAGGAAAGGGCAA
The DNA here is from genome assembly GCA_033398695.1 of Orobanche coerulescens. Classification (NCBI taxonomy): domain Eukaryota; kingdom Viridiplantae; phylum Streptophyta; class Magnoliopsida; order Lamiales; family Orobanchaceae; genus Orobanche; species Orobanche coerulescens. The sequence continues at coordinate 92,657,783 of CM065817.1, read as the reverse complement.
GCCTTGGCGCAATGGTGAGCTACTTCAATGATGACCTATAGATCACGGGTTCGAGTCGTGGAAACAGCATATTTGTAGAAATGCAAGCGGAGCTACCGAAGGCTTACATATACGACCACCCTCCTTCCGCCCTTGTAGAAATTATAAAAGGATGAGTTTTGATTTTGTAATGAGATTTTTGGTGCATGGCACAAATTATTTATGGGAGATATTTTGTAATGATACAAATTATATATAATCGAATTATTTATGGGAGATATTTTGGGAATTGATAGTTGCTTATGAATGCGGTTTAGTGTTGGTTTTTATATTATTGAGCTCTTGTGGTTGATGGTTAATTAGTTAAGGTGCATGTAGATTTTGGTAATGAATTTTAAATTGAAATGTGAAATACTAATATATATTACTGCAGAAAAAACAAAGTAAAAGCCCCTGTTTTACTACGCCAATTATAAAATAACCGAAGTTAAATGTATTCTTTTACTTCACTTACCCCCACATTTGGATCATAAATAGAAAAAAAAACGAGATAGACTTTGGTTATTAGGATATTAGACTTCGCATAAAAAGCAAAGTCTAAAGTATACCTTTTACTACACGAACATAGACTTCGGTAATTATAACGTTTTTACTTCAGATATTATCCGAAGTCTTTGAGGTTTATTCTTATAGTGAACGGTCAGATTTAAGGGATGGGAACTGTTTGTTTAAAATGGACGACCACGATTGGGCTAAGTGTAACCGGTACAACTTATCCAACTAATTTAAAATAGGAGCGGGTCCCATTTCTGACTTTTCAAATTACCCTTATTGCCTAAAACGGTGGTGTACAATTAATAAAGAATTTGAAAACATCGCGGCTAGAAGATACCAATGTCCAGATGTCGTGGAAAGCATTTAATGTAAGCAACTTGTAATGATAACAGAGCACGTGGACATAAAATATTGTAAAATAAATAACATGGTAATTGATTTCCCATAGTATATGTTGTATCCGCGAAAATACAGCGTTCCCCCTTAAAAGGTACATACGGGTTTCAATTCGATACAGCAGCTTTCGGATTAATGCTGTATTCTTGGGTCGTACGGTATTCCCCCTTAATTATTGCACACGTCAGCTGTAGGATAATTCATATCGCTTGGTTCCTACAGTGCTGTTCTGATGGACTGAGTGTACAGATAACTAACGGTGGATACTGTATTCTTGGGTCTTACATCATTCCCCCTCAATTTTATGAGTAAAAGCGTTAAAAACTTACAGGGAGTCAGGCTGTAGCAATACCAATTCATGTCGAAGCATGCAGAATCTTGCTGTGTCGAGAGGTTTGGTGAAGATGTCGGCTAACTGGATATCTGCATGAACTTTTTCCAGCCGAACATCCTTGTTCTCAACATGATTCCTAATGAAGTGATGCTTCATGTGAATATGCTTGGTGCGAGAGTGCAATACAGGGTTGTGAGTGATAGCAATTTCACTCATGCTATCTTACATAATCGGCGTTTATTTGGCTTCAATTCCATAATCTAACAGCTGTTGTTGCATCTAAAGGATCTGCATACAGCAAATGCCAGCAGCATAGTATTCTGATTCAGCTGTTTAAAGCGAGTTAGCCAATTGTTTCTTGCTAAACCAATATACAAGTCTAGGTCCAAGAAAGTGACAAGTTCCACTTGTACTCTTCCTATCTAGCTTGCAACCTCAGAGATCCGAGTCTCTGTAGCCAACTAAATCGAATCCGCCTTCTTTAGGATACCACAGTCCTACAACGATTGTTCTTTTGATGTATTTCAGAATTCGTTTAGCTGTTGCGAAGTGTGATTCTTTAGGTGATACTTGATATCGCGCATATATTCCCACAGCACACTGGATATCGGGCCTGCTAGTCGTTAGGTATGGGAGTGAGCCAATAAGCTTCCTGTAGAGTGATTGATCAATCGGGTTTCCAGCTTCATCAGCACTAATTTGCACGGAAGTGCTCATGGGGGTTGACGATGATTTGGAAGTACTCATTCCAAATTTGTTGAGAAGCTCCTTGTTGTACTTTTCCTGTTTGATGAAAATCCCTGTAGGCAACTGCTTTACCTACAAACCTAGGAAATAACTAAGTTCTCCCATCATACTCATTTCAAATTTACTTTGCATGAGATGAGAGAACTTTTGACATAAAGCAAGGTTAGTTGAACCAAATATTATATCATCTACATAGATTTGAACCATCAAGAGGTCATCACCTTCCTGTATTTTGAACAAGGTATTGTCCACAACACCTTTCTCGAATCCATTATTGGTTAGATACTGGGACATGGTCTCATACCATGCTCTAGGGGCTTGCTTAACTCATACAGTGCTTTCCTTAGCCTGTATACTAGGTCTTCGCCTTCTGGATTGACAAACCCTGGTGGTTGTTCAACATATACTTCTTCAGCGAGGTCTCCATTTAGGAATGCACTTTTGACGTCAATTTGGTATACAATGAAGCTCTTATGTGCGGCAAAGGCTAAAAATATCCTAATGGCTTCTAGTCTGGCTACAGGGGCAAATGTCTCATCGTAGTCTATGCCTTCTTCCTGTCTGTAGCCTTGGGCGACTAGTCAGGATTTATTCCTGATAAGGAGTCCATTTCTATCCTTCTTGTTTCTAAATACCCATTTGGTTCCAATTACTGATTGATGCGTAGGTCTGGGTACAAGATACCATATGTTGTTTCTTTCGAAATCGTTAAGCTCTTCTTCCATAGATGTGATCCAATGAGAATTGTTGAGAGCTTCTTTGGTAGAAACAGGCTCGGATTGGGCTAAGAATATATCAATAGTGCACATATTAAGTCTTCTAAGCTCGGATTGAGATTTCCATTCAGGAAATGGTGATATCTCAGTATCGGGTTCTTCTTGCGCACATAGTACATTTCCTTGTGTACTCTGTATTCTCCTACGGGTAGAAACACCAGCATCAATGTTTCCAATGATCAGATCTTGCGGGTGATCTCTCAACCATCTTATGTCGGGTTCTAATTTGGGGTCCCATACTGTATCTTGAGTTGCTGTAGTTTCGGCTTCAGCTTGTACACCATAGGCTTCATCTACGTCGGTTCTTACAGCTGCGGGGTTGATTTCTAGGTCAACGACAGGTTCGATAGGAGTTGGTGGATCTATGATGGAAAGTTGTTGGATGTTCTGAGAAAGGTTTTCTACTCCTGTAGGATCATGGTGAGGTTCATCGAACACTACATGAACTGATTCCTCAATTGTTAGCTTCCATTTATTGAAGATCCTATAAGCTTTGCTAACAGAGGAATATCCTACAAATATCCCTCCATCCGACTTCTCATCGAAGGTTCTAAGTTGATCCTTACCGTTGTTCAAAACGTAACATCTGCATCTAAATATGTGAAAGTACGAAACTAACAGAGTTTTGTTGTTCCATACCTCGTATGTTATTTTGTTGTTATGCTTGTTGACGATACAGTGGTTTTGTATGTAGCACGTTGTATTGGTGGCTTCGCCCCAGAAACGCTGTGGCAGCTTGCTTGCGGCAATCATTATCCTTGTTGCTTCCTTCAGCATCCTGTTCTTTCCCTCGGCAACACCATTTTATTGAGGTGTACGGGCAGCTTATTTTTCGTGTTATATCCTAATTTCCGAACAATATTGCTCTGTAAAGCGGTTAGTGAATTCTGTACCTCTGTCGGAACGAATGGACACGATACTCGACCCTTTTTCATTTTGAAGCTTTCTCAGGTGCTTGGGGAGCTTTGATGTTGTTTCCTTCTTCTTGCTTAGGAAAATTGTCCAAGCAGACCTGGAATAATCATCAACAATAACGAGATAGTATTTCTTATCTCCCAAACTTACCGGGTCTATAAGACCATAGAGATCCATGTGTAGCATTTCCAACACTCTGTGGGTTGAAAGGTAGGATTTGCTTTTCAGTGTGGTCTTGATTTGCTTGCCTTTCTGACAGGGTCCACAAACGATGTCTTTCTGGAATGAAACATTTGGCAATCCTCTAACCATTCCCTGTCTGGAGAGTTTGTTGATAGTCTTGAAGTTGATGTGTGACATCCTTTTGTGCCATAACCAGCTTAGATCTGCAGTGCCTTTGGCAACAAAACAAGGAATTATGGAGCTCGTAGGCATCCAGTCAGCGATATACATATTACCTGATCTGAGTGAGCACAACTTCTTTGGCCAGGATGTTCTTGACTCTACAGTGATCTATATAGAATTTCACCGAGAACTGTTTGTCACAGAACTAGCTAATACTAAGTAGATTGTACTGTAAGCCTTCAACATAAGCTACATCGGTGACTTTGAATTTTCCAGCAAGTAAGGTTCCCTTCCCTCTTGTTCTTCGTTTAGATTTATCACCGAAGCGCACTTTTGGACCGCAACCTTCTACGAAATATGATAACTTGCTTTTATCTCCTGTCATGTGCCGGGAACATCCGCTGTCGAAGTACCAGATGTCCTTCTCCAGAATGTCCTGTAGCAAACAAATTAGGTAGATTTAGGTCCCCTTTGATTGTTGGGTCCATGGATGTTAGTGCCTTTAGGTATTCAGATTTTCCTGACAGCAATAGGTTTACTGTAGGATGGTTTAGGTCCGTAATTGCGATTTCTATGTGGGGCATATACGTACTTGCCATAACCATTATAATTATTATGCATGTAAAATTCAGGGTTATTATTAGTCCAGTACGAATGCCGACTTAGAGGTGGAGCCATTTTCTTTGGCCTAACAGCTTGCCTTCTGGGTCTCCAGTTGGATTCCCAATGCTGTTGTTGATACTGTGTGGAAACTTGCTGTTGCGATGAATGACGAGGCTCTTGTATCCAATACCTAGGCGTGTTGTACTGAAAGTACTGCCATACGGGCCTTTGGTATTTGGATACAGCCTTCCTTCTGAACGGCTGTTAGCGCTGCTGATATGCTCGGGGAGCATGCTGTTGGATACACCTTATAGGTCTGAATGGCTGGTGATTACGCTGTCTGGAATAGGACTGAGGTGGCGGAATGGCATCTTTTGCTGTTCGCGGTGCAACGGGTTCCTTCACATAACTCGGAACTTCTTCCGATACAGGAATGGGTTCCACACCCCTGACGAACACAGTACTAGTTTTCCCTTTATTGGAAAATGAGCTGTATCCTAAGCCACTTTTATAATGAGCATGTTGCCGAGTGCTTAAAATTTCTTCCATTCTTTTGGATGATTTCTCGAAAGATTTCAGAATGATCTCAAGTTCTCCTTCTCGTTTTTTGAGAGTTTTTACTTTGGATTGAAGCATAACAAAATCATTTGTATTGCTTTCACTATGAGATTTAGTCTCACTTAGTTCATGAGCAAGTTAATGATTGCTCTCCATGAGTTTTTCATACTCGATTTTGCTGTTTTCACAATCAATAGACATATTTTTGTAATTTACTTTCAGCAAGCCGTTTTCTTCTTTCAGCTCTAAGTTAGAAAGTTGGAGCTGTATGTTTTCATTTTTCAATGTCTCATGGGCCATTTGAATGGTCTTAAACTCATTCATCATGTTTGCAAAAGTATGAGATGCATTGGAGGGAATAGCTGAAGTTGAGCTTACCTCATCATCGCTATCTTCATCTTTCTGAATGTCATTGGCCATAAAGCACATATAGGCTTTATCTTCGAAATCATCATCAGATGAATCACTATCAGTGACTACCTGAAGACATTCTTCGGATTTAGATGGAGCGGGGGCGGCTTCTGATTCACCAATCAGGGCCTTGAGCTTGTTTTTCCAAGCACGTCTTCTTTCATCCTTTTCTTGTTGCTCGGCTTCCGGCAACCTTTGAACTTTGGGATGAGGACATTTATTTGCATAATGTCCAGGTTTCCTGCAATTACAACACAGGTTAGCATCACCAGAGGAAGTTTCAGTACTTACCTTGTGTACAGGTTTGGGCCTGTATGGAGTCTTTCCCGACTGCTTGATAAACTTCTTGAACTTATACATGAGAAGTGCCATTTCGTCTTGCGACAAAATGTCATCGTCGCTGTCAGCATTCTTATGAGTGGGCTTTGATGAGCTCGGCATGCTGTGTCTTCGATTGGATACAGCGGCTAAGGCTGTAGTCCTGGCGGGAGATTCTTCAGCTTTCTCTCTCCTGTCTATATCGTACTCAAATGCTTTAAGGTCAGAAAAGAGATCAAAAGTAAGATTGCACGACACACGCATAGCTGTGGTCTTAATATCCCATAGGGCAGGGAGTAATCTGAAAATTTTTAGGTTTTTCTCCCTTTGAGTATAAATTTTGCCTAATGCTTCAAGTTCACCAACAATCCCAGTGAATCTGAGGTCAAGTTCCTCAAGTGTTTCAGTTGGTTTCATTTCAAAAGATTAAAATTGCTGAGTTAATTTTGAAATCTTGTTTTCTTTTGAGAGCTCAGTTCCCTCACAAATTAACTTGAGTTTATCCCAGATATCCTTGGCTGATTTACAGCTCTTTACCTTAGAGATTGTGCCTTTGTCAAGGGTGACAAATAGCGCATTCTTCGCAACATTGTAGAGGTTGGCGCGCTTTCTTTCGTCAGAAGTCCATTGTTCATGCTCTTTTCAAGCATCTCTGCATGATCCTGGCCTTCAATCCTTGGGGCCGGATTTACCTTCATAATCTTTATGGGGCCATCTTGTATGACAAAAATCATCTCTTCGTGCATTGCTGCAAGATGAGCCTCCATCCTAATTCTCCAATCATCAAATTCATTAATTGAAAACATAGGAACTTTATTGATCAATGATGAATCCATATGAGAGTATAAGGATGAAAACGACTGTTTTATAAAAATAAGTGATTTAAGGATCTGATTCAATCAAAAATACGACTGATTCTTTTTAGAATCAACGTCTCCGATACCACTTGTTGGCCACTAAGTATACAGGATACAGCTTGGAGAGTGTTTTAAACAACAAGTTGTACGGTTTTCAAATCTGAGTGCGTAGCGGAAGTCTTGTCAAAGTAAGTTGCTGTAAATACAGCAACTAGATATGAAATGTATACTTAAAGATAATCACAAATACTAAAACAGTAAATGCAGAAGGTAATTGACACAGTAATTAAAGTGGTTCGAGGTAAACCCCTCTACGTCCACTGGTCCTCAACACAGGAGTGAAAATGTTTATTATAAATACTACGTACACAACTACGTATTTATAATCAAACTTAATCAATATATCATTCACACAGATTGATATAATGATCTTAGCCTTCAACCGTTCACACAGATTGGTTTGAGCTTTCACTTGACTGGCTTTTTCACACACAGTTCCGAAGCTTCGTCTCTTCAATGCAAGTCCATCACACACAGTTCGGGAAGAGCAAGGTTTCTCAGTCCACATAGGGCTGATGGGTTTGTTCAAGGGTTAGAACAATATTTGAACAACAACTTTGACTTTTTGAACTTTTACCTGATGATGTGTTGTTCACAGTTTTGAGCAATGTATATCTCTTCTTTCAGAATAGCAGAATGCCTTGGGAGATATGTTTGCTCTGAATATTCGTGTAAGCACTTGTTTCACTTGCGTATAAATTCGATCGTTTGTTCGTTTGTTTTCGTGTGTGTAGATCTTCAAAGGCTGGGGATATATATAGCTTTCTGAAATATATCTGTTGATATAAATCCCTTGAGCAAGATTCCGTTCCAAAAGGATGATGTGTTTGAATAAAACACGATCCGGATTTTACGCTAGATTGAAGATCTCTGACGGCTTGATATTTAAATACTTTATCCTTTAGTATTTAAATATATCTTCTCAAGCAGGACCTTGACTTAGTGAATAACAAAGATTCCTTCTTGTCCTGTATGGATGTTGTATGGAATGATAGTTGTATTGTCGATTCGAGACAGCTTCCATACTTAGTCTTTATGAGACTCCTTTGCTGTATGATTGATTCTGTATGCTGGGGCTACGAGAAGTCTTCGATACAGATTGATATCTTTTGATCAGCTTTTCGATACAGCTGCTTGTTGTATGCTGGATTGGCATATTGTCAAAACATTCTGTCATGATCTTTTCGATACATGGATTGTTTTGTCTGACAATCTCGATACAGGGATTGTTATCCCAACATAGGTACTTTAATTGAACGGCATTAAAAAAAATTTAATGAGGGATTTTATCATATGTTTCATGTCTATGTTGGCTAACATACATCTAAACATACATCACGTCACCTACATGCATAAATTTAGACATGCATAGCATTACATGACATAATAAGCATAGGACCGTGTATAGCATGGCCATAACCCTAACGCGATTTTCATGAGCCAACATGAAAATCACAAAGGTCAATCTAAAGGGTATAATTGGTCTTCATTGATCTTCCAATTTCTTGGAACGTCATACGCGGTAAATTGGCTCCTCGAGTCCGTCCTTCATCTCCTTATTATCTTCATTACATTAATAAAAAAACTATACTACGCTAGTAAAGTAAATTACAAAAGGGCAAACGACACGCAGGCCAGAAATAATAATAAATTTAAAAACAACTCACAGGCCGTAAAAACTAATTATAGTTAACGACATGACATGTTGTTAAAACCAACCCAAAATTAAATTGAAACATCCAATCACATTGGCCATATTATGGTCATGCCATACACTAAATATATACTAAAATTAATTATCACATAATTAATTAAACACAATATGAATCTGCATGACAGTTAGGCATAAAATAAATAGCCATGCAAGAATCAACAATCTGATGCATTAGCCCAGTTGGCCGAGTAGTTATAGGCCGCACATGGCCGCGTGGGTTCGAAACCTGCCACCAACAAAAATATCATTTTTGGCTATATTTATTTGGAATTTTGAACAGGCTGTACATAGAACTCAGTGATTAAAAATAACAAACAGGCACTGCAGCCCAGTTGGTAAGACGCGGCAGTGGTGTCCGGACAGCGCGGGATCGAATCCCTCTATCAGCGTTGGTTCGCAACCCGACCCGGTCCGCCGACCCGCAAGAAACAGGTCTGTTCCATAACAGTACTAGACAGAAAAATCGCAAAAATAGTCCAGAAATTGATTTTTAACGATCCGATTTAATCAAATTGAATCAGAAAGATATTTACAAAATCTCTATAAATATAATCAAGAACACAATTTATATATTCAAAGCATATAAATATGTTCTACATATACAATTAAATTACTTGCAAGTTGGCTCTGATACCACTGTTGGGATTTACATGTATCTAATATAATAAATTGAGCAAAAATGCAGCGGTATAATTAACGAAAACCCAAATGAGGATCTTCATGCAGTAATTTAATTGATTTATAAAGAGTTCGTCGAATTACTTTAATCCGTGTTGAATTGGTACTGCCACTAGAAGGGGGGTTGAATAGTGCGGATTAGAGTTTTAAACTCTTTTTGTGCGGAAGTAATTAATCGGAGTAAAAGAAAGAGCAGAAATGAAATGACACACAAAATTGTTCGAGAGGTTCGGCTATAAATCAACCTACGCCCCCTACCTAGTGTCGTCGACTATGACTTTTCTAAAACTTTGAATGCACTTTCGAGTTTAGTGCCAACTCTTACAATATCACTTTCAAGATTAGTACCGAACTTTACAGCTTCTTGATTTCCGGGCTCAAGAACAACCTCAGTAAATTTCTCTTGTTTTTAAGGATACAAGACAGCCTCACAATAACTCAACAAAAGTTGCGAGTAAGGAAACTCGTCTTTAAAAAAGATAGCTCACGTTGATACAAGAATGTAGATATCATATTCATAGAATAATTCTTCTCGTATCAGAATAATCTTTCCAGAGATAGCTTGATATGCTCATAAATTGCTTGTGTATGCTTGTATATTCTTGTGAATTCTTATGTATCTCCAACACCTTGTATGTCATGTATTTATAGCCTCTTGGAGATATTTTCCCGTTGGAATAGTATGCCTATGTTACGTACGCTAAGTAACCTACATTACGTACGTAATCCATGTAATGTACGTTACACCTTACGTGTAACGACCGTAATGCAGCATAAGAAAATGGGCGGACTCCTGGCTGAATTCTGTTACGTATGTTTTGCATCAATGCATTACGTATATTATGTTTGGTCTTCATATCTGTTGGATCGGATGACCTTATTGCAACGGTCGATGACTTACTTTGTTGACTCCTGATTTTCGAATATTATGTACGTTACCTATTATTCAAAATGCTTAATACGAATGTTAGTGTTACGTACGTTATGAATGGTTTGTTACGTACGTTATGTAATGAAAATATGGAATGTTAATTTTGTCTTGTAAAACATCATCAAAATATTCAAAATGTGTTATGAAAAATATTGTTCCAACAATCCGAAGAACATATCTGAATCCGGACCAGAAGCTGATGAAAATCGTCTTTCTCTTTCGATGATCCACACACGAACAATTGGTACAAACCGAATTGCTAGATCCTTACTAATAATGTTGATAAACAGTACAATAAATAATTTCTTGCTAGAAGGGTTTGTACTGTTGATCAAAATCAACTAAGGGAAGAAGACGGAGATGGCCTATAATACCTGGTAAATTTAGAAAATTATTTCTATATTTATTAATTATTTTTACAATACACAGTAAATAATAATTTAAATTTAATTATCAGTTGGGTCTATAATTATTTATTAAGTCCGATCATTATAAGTCCACGCTCATTTCAAACATCATTCATACATGTAGTTTAAGTTCATTTAGTCCAAATTAATTAACAAGCCCAACTCCTATAATTATCTGCCAAGCCCAGTTATCATAATATGTATTCAAACCCAATATCCAAGCCCAATCCCTACTTTAATGTATCCACAACCCAAATCTTACATTTTACACTATTCAGCCCAAACTCTACTACACTATTCAGCCTAATTCTAACCCAACAACCCAATTTTTCAATTTAACTGGATTTGGCCTAGTCCGAGTCTAAATCTAAGAACCCACTTCCTCACGTGTCGACAGTTGTGAGAGAACCCACTTTCTCACGTTCTCACAATGAAGTGGAGGAGTGAGGGAAGGAGGTTATGACCATGAGCAGTGGCAGTTCAATTCTAAACTACAACTATAAATCACAATTCATCATAATTCACGTTCCAATCTACGATCCCAAAACAAAACGAAAAAAAAAAAAGAAGAATTTCAGATCGGAATCACAACCAACACTAGATTTTTCACAACTTCTTCATCCACCAGATACAGAAAGGTAAAAAACTCAGAAATTTCAAGCTCAAATTTTTCCACACAAACGCACCCAAGAACTCAACCTTGGTTTCGATCCAAACTACTTCAACCCGCAACTGTGACCACTTTTCTATTGTTGGTATATTTACCATGTCTTGAATCTCCCGCATGAGCTGCAAATCTGAGAAAAACAAAGTAGGAGACAGATTCGTTAATAACGAAAACATTGAATACTATATATATATATATATGTAAGTAATCGAAAGAAGCAAATCGAATATGGGCGATGTTGAGTCCAGAATTTCTGTCTCCTTAAAGCATATTCGCCCCCACCGCAGTGTGTAGCGTCTGCCTCCCAGGATAAAACAACATCTCGATGCGTTGATAAATCGATCATCGCACCCTCAGTGAACTAGAATTAAACATGAACTACCACCAACGCGACCCAAATTATGAAAGGAAATTATTTCCGAAAAAAAAACGAAGTCGGATTTTCTTGGGTGAAAAAAAAACGGACGAAATTCCTATGTAAAAATAAGACCCCTCACATCTTTATTTATAGGTGAAGATGAGAGAGAGACATGTGCTGGAGGAACTCTATACCAACCAAAATTGGTATCTGGAGGAACTCTAAACCGATCGAAATTGGTATCTGGAGGAACTCTAAACCGATCAGGATTAGTATCTCAATACTTATCCCGATCTGTTTAATTCGATTTTATCCGGATCCGAAAAATTCAGAATTTATTAATTGAGGTATTTTCAGTAAAATAAAATTTTACCGAATAAAATTGCAGTAAAAAGATAACTTCGAGACGCCGAGACATTTCGCCCAAATCGCCCTTCGACCGAACCAAACCGAACCGAGCCGAGCCGGACGAACGAACGGCGGAGGCGGCGGCGCGCGTGTGTGTGTGTGTGCGCGAGGGGCGCCTAGTCACACATCCACACATGTCTCACTTTTTGAACATGCATTTGTCCACATCTCCTTATATACTCATAATTTCTCCATTCTTTTTCCAATGTGGGATAGCATCCCAAACCCATTTCTAAAGGTTTCACTTTGGAATATTATATCTCATTCATACCTCAATTATTTTGAGTGTTCTTACATGATTTGGAAACCTCGTACGGAGTACTACGTATTCCAACTAAGTCCCGACTTTAACTCGTAGTCGAGCCCACTCAAAATTTCCTCTCAAGTGGGCTGCTCAAAACAACCCATTTCCTCCTTTTTATCTAATATTTCCAACAATCCCCCACATGAATGAGATTGATGGTCCAGCAGCACACGTCAGACATGGAGTTGACTTGGTGATAGTTACTGCGGTTAGGCATTGCATAGGATAGGTAGAGTATGCTTCTTGAACCTTCCCTCGAAAAGATATATTCACCTTACTGGCTAGACAGTATGACTAGATGCCTTTGAACTGTCCGACCGCTTGTGTAAGTGATCGTATATCCTTCACAAGTGCCCTCCCTGATTTATTCTGTTCTCATTATTGTGCCCGTTTTGGCCGTGGACACCGTCCTGGTTCTGCGGGAGTTTCTAGAGAATTGTGCCTTGCAATTCTCCTTTGAAGCGGCCCCTCTTCACTCCAACATAGGTGATTCTTGTTAAGTGTTTTGAGTAAACCCGTATTTTACTCCACCCGACTATACGTTATCGACTTAAGAATCATTAAAAGCATAAGCTTAACCACTCCCTATGGGTATCACTGTTTTCATCCTATGAATGGTCGGTTCGGGGTAACCTCCACAGTGATCGTGCCCAGTTTTATGAATTCGTTGTCCCATTGAACCTAGATCTTGGGATCTCCAGTCATCTTAGGTTGGGTATCCTCCATATAACCATTAGCTCATGGCAATAGACCCATTCCTCTTGATGATTTATCAACAAGGTCTTTTGATAACCCTTTGGTTACGGATCCGCTTTGTTATCTCTTGACGAATCGTAGTCAATAGTGATAATCAATGTTGATAGCAAAATGGTATTATGTCTTTTCCTCATATGATGAGACTTACCATTATACTTTTGCTCTGTGCCCCGTCAATCGTGGATTGACTATCACAATAAGTACATATTGCGATCACAGCTTTGCCCATTTTGGAATATCTTCTAGAACTTGGTATTGCATTATGCCTCTTATGCATATTTGTGTAAGGTTATGAACTCATATTCCTTTGTAAATCGAGCAATAACCATCTATATTAAAGATTTCCATACTACTGCTGCACTAACTAGTGTGAAACATATTCACTATTTAGACATTAAATTCATAATGTCAGATATCCAATTTGCGTTACTATATCATTTTATAGTTTTTTGAATATCTCATATCAAAAAGATATACACACAAATAATCTTTATATCATTGTAATCACCAATTGATGATTAGTTTCCTGATTACTCGTGTATCCACATAGTCTACTCACGATATAGACTGTTTTTAGTCTTGTACAATTCACTTAGTACATTAGACTTTTAGTTACTCTTGAAAGATCAGTTGCCTTTGTGCTTGGATAGATGCACCATATCCATTGACATTCGAATTGATTCCGTTGATCTTTCCAAGATTCATGTCATCATAGTATGACTGACCTCATATGAGACATTGTGAACGACTTGAGATTTTACATCTTAAAGTCATCTCTTTGGTCTCATATATTTATCTTTTCAGACTTTGTTGAATTGATCCTTTTGTCATTACTTACATCAATGACTCGATCGTTCAAATTCATTCTTAAAATGACATATTCGTCATGTGTATTTGACATATACACACTTGACATATTCATTGTCTTGAATCTTTTTGACATTATAAATTGGCATTTTTAACGTTTTAAAATTACGTTACTAACTATTAACCGAGACTTTAATTTCTCATAGATCAAATTACTAATTTTAAGCGTCCCCAAAATTAGCAACTTTTCATTAACTATATTACCAAATTTGAGTGTCCCCAAATTGATACTTTTCGGTCATTTAATCACCATATTTAAGCGTTGTCAAATTGGAGATTTTGTCACATCCTTTGAAGTCATTTCTTGACATCACAGTGTCAAAGATTTTATGCCACTACTTTAGTGTCAATTTAGATTCATAATACTTTCACTAAGTTGCAGACTTTCAATCGTTGCGTAAGGCACATATGCCTTTGGTTCTTCCAAGTTGGCTTTTCTCAAAGACGCCATTTAGACAGACCGCATGTATGTTCATTTGATATACTTCTACATGTATATCATAATAATGAACTTTCTTCTCGTTACTAGAGAATATATCTCAAAGTACTTTAGTGTAATACCCGGTTGTGAATTCATTTATTATCATTCAGTAATTGTCACTCAGAATTTTTTCACTCAGTAATAATCGTTCATCATTCATATTCAGTCAACTATGTTCACCATTCGGCGTATTTTGGGATCATCACTGTTTGAGATCGAGCCGAGATTATTGTCATCATCATCATGTTTTAATTTTCAGTTCGAGAGGTAGTGCACGCTACACATTCTGGTTAGCGCGCGCTAATGGGGTGCAGGTAACGCACGCTATGATTCAGTATTAGCGCACGCTAGCGCAAGTGGGCAGACAGTCCAGAAGGTACTGGGCTGATTTGGGAAATTCGTAGCGTACGCTACGAGTGGTAAGTAGCGTACGCTAATTGTGCTGGTAACGCACGCTAAGTCACATTAGTAGCGCACGCTAACGCGTGCAAGGCAGAGGACAGTAGGTTCTGGACTTTAGTTTTTGAATATCACACATCAGTTAGCGCACGCTAACAATCTGGGATAACGCACGCTATCGGTAAGGTGTTAGCACACGCTACCTAGTCGTAGCGCACGCTAACGAGGCATTTCAGAGCTCACTGGACTACCCAGTAAACCGCTAGCGCACGCTAAATATCAGGTCATAGCGTGCGCTAAGCTGGGGCAGTATAAATAAGACAGTTCAGTCCAACCTTCGTCATTTTTTCATTTCTCAACCATTTCGGACGAGCTTGGGCGATTCGGAAAGGTCTTTTCGAGCTGCAATCATCTAGCATCATCTTCAAGCTCCTAAGTTGGATTAATCATCATCTAATCAGTTTCATCACTCCAAATCAAGGTAATGATTCTTGGATCTAGAATTTCGGATCTTGGGTGTTTTGCTTTCGATCTCTTTGTGTTAAATCGATATTGTGTTGGAATATGTTAGATATGGATTATCTATCTTGGATACATGTATTTCTACGGATTCATTGGTGTAATTTTCGGAATTTGTGAATAATTGAGGAATTGTTCAAGAACCCTTACGGGTTGACTTTGGGTTTTTGGGGGTTTTCGACTAAATGTTGTTGAAATATCGATTTAAGTATTCCTATTGGATTATTGATGATATTCATGAGGTTTTGTTGGATTTAATCATTCATTGGAAGTTGGTTTCAGATTTAATTGAGTTTTGGTTGTAAACAATTGGAGATTGTTTACAACGCGTTTGTTTTAATGCCCCAATGAGTTCGGGTATTGTTGTATCGACTTTTGAGTTGATTGTGATCATGCTTGATTCGTGTATTAAGAGAATTGTTGATATTTGTGTTGTTCAAGGTTGTTCGAGCGGCTGATAGTTCATTAAGGACGTTGATCGTGGAAGTACTTTCTCGCCTTCGGTTTGAGGCAAGTTTTATACTTGTACTACTCAATGAGATTAATGTCATCATATATGTGAATGAATGTGTTGTATCATTCCGAGACTTAGTCTCTTCATGAATTCGTTGATATTAAGAGATCGTTCGATACGATACCTTTCGGCAATTATGCCAAATGTTTATTGTTGTTCATTAACGGCTAATTCAAGACATTGTGATACTCGTAATTAATGTCATTGTCGATAGCCGGCTTGTGGCATCGATGTATCGATTGTTGTTAATATTGATGTCAATCTAAGACATCGTTCAGATCATCGTTATTCATGTTGGGGGTTGTCATTAAAACCGTATTGGCCGAATTAAGGCATTGGCTTATTCATTTCTCATCTTCGTCGTTGGTCACCGATTAAAGGTGCCGAGGCATCCTTCGTATCATTGTCATCGATTGGCCGTTCTCAGGCAAATCGAAATGTTCAATTATTCACCATCTCATTGTTATCGATTGACCGTTCTAAGGCAATCGAGGTATTTAATCATTCATCGTATCATTCGTAGCGATTGGCCATTCTAAGCCAATCGAAGCGCTTAATCATTCATGGAATCATCCGCATCATTGTTATTGGTTGGCCATCCTAAGGCAATCGAGGTGTTAAATTGGGACTGTCAAGGACGGTGTATATCCATGTGTTACTGTCATCGTGTTGGCCGACTCAAGGCAGCACACTATCATTCATTGTGATACGGCTTCGTGCCGTGGCTTCGGCCCTAATTGTGATACGGCTTCGTGCCGTGGCTTCGTCCCTAATTGTGATACGGCTTCGTGCCGTGGCTTCGTCCCTAATTGTGATACGGCTTCGTGCCGTGGCTTCGGCCCTAATCGATACAGCTTCGGGCTGTTTTGGCTTCATGTGATTGTGATATTTGACAGCTTCGGCTGAGCGGCTTTCAAGCCTTTATTATTGTCCTGGTAATTTCATTGGAGCCTTCGGGCATTGTGATTCATAATTAATTCAGTCCTGGTTTGGTTCATGTCGTGTAATTCATTGTGGTATTCTGTGATTTTGATTCGCCGTCGGGCACTTATGTTCTAACCTGTCGAACAGGTATTAATAGTATGCCGTGGGCATAGTATTTCGCGAATGCTCGGTTCTTACCTTGGTTTGTGAGCATCTCGTATTATTATTATCATTGTACCGTTTCATTCTGCCTTTGGATGCATATCATGTTATACATGTATTTGATGTTCATTATCTGGATGACTGACCCCGTGGGGGCGGAACATGTTTTCATGTTTTAGGTGATTGCGAGGAGAGAGTTGAGACACAGGGGCATGACGATGGCGACGAGGCATTCGAGCGATACTAGTCCGAGTTGTTCATTGTCGGTCAGTCAGTTGGAGTGTACTCCAGTCTTGTCAGTTGTTGTCGTGTTGTATTACCCGAACAGATGTTCGTGGATGTTGTTGTATTTCATTTTTGGCCATGTAGGCCACTTTTGTCGTTGAAATTCCTTATCGGAATTTTGTGTCGGATGTCATGGTAGGGACTATGATTTTCCCTTATTGTGTAATTTATTGTATTTTAGTCATGTTCGCCTGGTGGATCTCCTGGCGTGGGGTCCACGGCACTGTAATAACCCAATAGGATTTTGGGGTGTTACAGAAGATGGTATCAGAGCTTTTGGGTTGGGAGATACCCTGATATGTGAGTTATGTGGCTCTAGCGATGCGGTAGTAGTGGGACTGTCAGGTTATGACAATTTGGACAGTCGAGTTTTGTGAGTCGTAATATTAGTACGACTGCACGAGTCATTCATTCATCGAGTCGTCGTCAGTTGGGACTAGTATCGTGAGACCTCGAAACTTCGTATGACCTGTGTAAGGACTCGATTCTCTTTATGATCATACCTTCATCATGTCATTAATTGTTCATGT
Source organism: Orobanche coerulescens (assembly GCA_033398695.1). Taxonomy (NCBI): domain Eukaryota; kingdom Viridiplantae; phylum Streptophyta; class Magnoliopsida; order Lamiales; family Orobanchaceae; genus Orobanche; species Orobanche coerulescens. The sequence continues at coordinate 92,640,025 of CM065817.1, read as the reverse complement.
TTGTTGAAACATATATGTGATATTAGTGTTATGATTGATTCATGACTAATTGGTTTGGAGCACGTGTGACTTGTGTAAGCATTAAGGATCAACTCATTCATCAGTTAATAATCCTCAATCATCATTTTGATCTCATCACTCAGTTAATTCATTCATCACTCAGTCAATGTCATTACTCAGATAATTCATTCATCACTCAGTTAATTCATTCATCACTCAGTCAATATCATTACTCAGATAATTCATTCATCACTCTAATTCATTAATCACTCAGTCAATCTCATTGTTCAATCAAATTATTAATCACTCAGTCAATCTCATTGTTCAATCAAATTATTCATCACTCAGTCAATCTCATTGATTCAGTCAATTCATTCATCACTCAGTCAATCTCATTGTTCAATCAAATTATTCATCACTCAGTCAATCTCATTGATTCAGTCAATTCATTCATCACTCAGTCAATCTCATCGCTCAGTTAATTCATTATCACTCAGTCAATCTCACTGTTCAATTAATTCATTAACCATCCAGTCCATCTCACGGTTCAGTTGTTGATCTGTGAATCAAATTTTCAACCTTGTTAACTTGTTCAAGGTAATCATTTCAGGAATTTCATCAGATAGTCTTGTCACCTCACTTGATCTTTCATGCGATCTTATCGTATTCCGACGTCATGTCGACGATCGTTTTATTGCATTATTAATGCATTCATTGTGTTAGAGCGTGTATGCTCATTGTTATCATTCCGTCTCGTGATCATAATGCGATCTTCATGCGAGATTTGTAATCATCATGTGGCTTTCCTGCTTCAGTATGGATAGAGCTGTCAGAGAACGCAGGGGAGAAGGCCACGGTGCTGGCCGAAAGCCAGGACCTCATGTGAATACCCGCGCAAATGCGAGGGATAGCATTTATTCATCAGATAGCGGGGCTACTCATTCATCAGCAGATAATCAGTCGCTGTCAGGGATTCGTACCCGAGAGGCATCTCACTCGGAAGGTGTTCGGATTGACCCATTCATATTTATGCAGGGCATGATGGCCCAGATGACTCATATGATGCGGATAGTGGAGGCCATGCAGACCTCGATGGTTCGTGGTCCACCGCAACAGGGATTCCAGGTGCCGTTTCATGGACAGACTGGGGGAGTGAATCAGATTGTTGGCGATATCTCTCGTCAGAGGCCGCCTACTTTTGAGGGTTCGTCGGAACCAGCTGATATTGTTCATTGGCTTGAGCATTTTGATAAACTCTTCGACATGGTTCAGTGTCCGGAAGAGAGTAAAGTGGCAGTAGCGGCTTATTACTTGATTAAGGGTGCTTATTCGTGGTGGCTTTCTGTGAAACCCACCGATCGCGATTGTGGTTGGAGCGAGTTCAAGACCCTCATGTTAGAGAGGTATTATCCGGCTCCACTTCGTGAAGCCAAGTTGTCAGAGGTTTTGAACCCCGAATCCGTCGAGGACGAGGGTGTTATTGTCATTGCTGAGAAGTTTCAGGGACTACTTCAGTTTGCTTCGTTAGTTATCCGTACTGAGGCGGATAAGATCAACTATTTTAGCAAGAGGCTAAATCTGCAGTTGAGGATGCAGTTGTTAAATCACAATTGTAGTTCACTTAGCGAATTCATCGGGAAGGCTCTTGGAGCAGAGCTTTTGATCAAGGAGCTTACTCAGAAGCATCCTTCAGTTTCTTCGAGTGAGAGGACTAGAATGCCGGCTCGTTCAGAGGGACATCGGGCTCCGACGTCCAAGGGGTCGTTTTCTAGCCGTCTTCGTGCTGGGATAGCATCTTCCTCTCAGGCGATGAGTTCGACTGTTGTTTTCTTTAACTGTGATTCAGCAGGTCACATTAGTACTCGGTGTACGGTGCCACCTATTATTTGTTTTCTGTGTGGGAATCAGGGACACCTTCAGAAATACTGCAGGAGTTCTGGTTCCAGTAAATCTCAAAAGAACTCAAGGGCCGCGAGAGACTTCGTTACTCCATCCCGTGCATCATCCAAGGGACCCTATTAGGCCTCGAGGGCCAGAGGTAAGGACATTCATCACCGGTTTGAACAAGTTAATTCTTGTTTGTTAGTAGTATAATCATTCATTTCGTTGTCGTTCATTCATTCATATAATTCATTCATCATACATCAATCATGTTGAGACTTGTCATCATGAAACTAATCATTCAATTCATTAGGAACAACGGTTCCAATAATTTCACTTGAACTATCACTCATGACGTTATTAATTCACCTTGGTGAGTCATTCTTAATCCTTGTCGGATTTATAGTCATTTATCATTCATCATTCATTTTAGTCACTTTCATTCTCGTGACCTTCTGAGATCATATTTAGCGGCGAGTTCATCTTCGGATATACCTTAAATCGTTGAGATAGAGGAGATCAATGATATGGAAGGATATCAATGTTGGGTACATTTCAGGTGTAACCTTGTTTTTGGATGACTGTGTAAATCTATCCGTAATAATGTATCGTGACTGTGGATCATTTATTGTTGATCTATTTTATGATGATCAAATTCGAGAATCTTGAGATTTGGGTAATTTGTTGAGAATTCGTCCCTTTGGCGTTGTACTCAAGATTTCGTGATAATTTGGAAATCGTTCACTGTGATTCGAGACATCAAGTCTTGGGGACTTGGGCGTGCGATTGATTTGGTCCCGAGGACTATTTGGGCACTATTGTTTTCAGATCATCATGGATAGTTCATATCCCGAGTTATTTACCCTTAGTTTCGAGGACGAAACTCTTTTTAAGGGGGGGAGTATGTAATACCCGGTTGTGAATTCATTTATTATCATTCAGTAATTGTCACTCAGAATTTTTTCACTCAGTAATAATCGTTCATCATTCATATTCAGTCAACTATGTTCACCATTCGGCGTATTTTGGGATCATCAATGTTTGAGATCGAGCCGAGATTATTGTCATCATCATCATCATGTTTTAATTTTCAGTTCGAGAGGTAGCGCACGCTACACATTCTGGTTAGCGCGTGCTAATGGGGTGCAGGTAACGCACGCTATGATTCAGTATTAGCGCACGCTAGCGCAAGTGGGCAGACAGTCCAGAAGGTACTGGGCTGATTTGGGAAATTCATAGCGCACGCTACGAGTGGTAAGTAGCGTACGCTAATTATGCTGGTAACGCACGCTAAGTCACATTAGTAGCGCACGCTAACGCGTGCAAGGCAGAGGACAGTAGGTTCTGGACTTCAGTTTTTGAATATCACACATCAGTTAGCGCACGCTAACAATCTGGGATAACGCACGCTATCGGTAAGGTGTTAGCGCACGCTACCTAGTCGTAGTGCACGCTAACGAGGCATTTCAGAGCTCACTGGACTGCCCAGTAAACCGCTAGCGCACGTTAAATATCAGTTCATAGCGTGCGCTAAGCTGGGGCAGTATAAATAAGACAGTTCAGTCCAACCTTCGTCATTTCTTCATTTCTCAACCATTTCGGACGATCTTAGGCGATTCGGAAAGGTCTTTTCGAGTTGCAATCATCTAGCATCATCTTCAAGCTCTTAAGTTGGATTAATCATCATCTAATCAGTTTCATCACTCCAAATCAAGGTAATGATTCTTGGATCTAGAATTTTGGTTCTTGGGTGTTTTGCTTTCGATCTCTTCATGTTAAATCGATATTGTGTTGGAATATGTTAGATATGGATTATCTATCTTTGATACATGTATTTCTACGGATTCATTGGTGTAATTTTCGGAATTTGTGAATAATTGAGGAATTGTTCAAGAACCCTTACGGGTTGACTTTGGGTTTTTGGGGGTTTTCGACTAAATGTTGTTGAAATATCGATTTAAGTATTCCTATTGGATTATTGATGATATTCATGAGGTTTTGTTGGATTGAATCATTCATTGGAAGTTGGTTTCGGATTTAATTGAGTTTTGGTTATAAACAATTAGAGATTGTTTACAACACGTTTGTTTTAATGCCTCAATGAGTTCGGGTATTGTTGTATCGACTTTTGAGTTGATTGTGATCATGCTTGATTCGTGTATTAAGAGAATTGTTGATATTTGTGTTGTTCAAGGTTGTTCGAGCGGCTGATAGTTCATTAAGGATGTTGATCGTGGAAGTACTTTCTCGCCTTCGGTTTGAGGCAAGTTTTATACTTGTACTAGTCAATGAGATTAATGTCATCATATATGTGTATGAATGTGTTGTATCATTCCGAGACTTAGTCTCTTCATGAATTCGTTGATATTAAGAGATCGTTCGATACGATACCTTTCGGCAATTATGCCAAATGTTTATTGTTGTTCATTACGGCCGATTCAAGGCATTATGATACTCGTTATTAATGTCATTGTCGATAGCCGGCTCGCGGCATCGCTGTATCGATTGTTGTTAATATTGATGTCAATCTAAGACATCGTTCAGATCATCGTTATTCATGTCGGGGGTTGTCATTAAAACCGTATTGGCCGAATTAAGGCATTGGCTTATTCATTTCTCATCTTCGTCGTTGGTCACCGATTAAAGGTGCCGAGGCATCCTTCATATCATTGTCATCAATTGCCCGTTCTCAGGAAAATTGAAATGTTCAATTATTTTACCATCTCATTGTTATCGATTGACCGTTCTAAGCCAATCGAGGTATTTAATCATTCATCGTATCATTCGTAGCGATTGGCCATTCTAAGCCAATCAAAGCGCTTAATCATTCATGGAATCATCCGCTGCATCATTGTTATCGGTTGGCCATCCTAAGGCAATCGAGGTGTTAAATTGGGACTGTCAAGGACAGTGTCTATCCGTGTGTTACTGTCATCGTGTTGGCCGACTCAAGGCAGCACACTATCATTCATTGTGATACGGCTTCGTGCCGTGGCTTCGGCCCTAATTGTGATACGGCTTCGTGCCGTGGCTTCGGCCCTAATTGTGATACGGCTTCGTGCCGTGGCTTCGGTCCTAATTGTGATATGGCTTTGTGTCGTGGCTTCGGCCCTAATCGATACAGCTTCGGGCTGTTTTGGCTTCATGTGATTGTGATATTTGACAGCTTCGGCTGAGCGGCTTTCAAGCCTTTATTATTGTCCTGGTAATTTCATTGGAGCCTTCAGGCATTGTGATTCATAATTAATTCAGTCCTGGTTTGGTTCATGTCGTGTAATTCATTGTGGTATTCTGTGATTTTGATTCGCCGTCGGGCACTTATGTTCGAACCTGTCGAACAGGTATTAATAGTATGCCGTGGGCATAGTATTTCGCGAATGCTCGGTTCTTACCTTGGTTTGTGAGCATCTCGTATTATTATTATCATTGTACCGTTTCATTCGGCCTTTGGATGCATATCATGTTATACATGTATTTGATGTTCATTATCTGGATGACTGACCCCGTGGGGGCGGAACATGTTTTCATGTTTTAGGTGATTGCGAGAAGAGAGTTGAGACACAGGGGCATGACGATGGCGACGAGGCATTCGAGCGATACTAGTCCGATTTGTTCATTGTCGGTCAGTCAGTTGGAGTGTACTCCAGTCTTGTCAGTTGTTGTCGTGTTGTATTACCCGAACAGATGTTCGTGGATGTTGTTGTATTTCATTTTTGGCCATGTAGGCCACTTTTGTCATTGAAATTCCTTATCAGAATTTTGTGTCGGATGTCATGGTAGGGACTATGATTTTCCCTTATTGTGTAATTTATTGTATTTTAGTCATGTTCGCCTGGTGGATCTCCTGGCGTGGGGTCCACGGCACTGTAATAACCCAATAGGATTTTGGGGTGTTACATTTAGGCTGTCATGTTACTACAACCTCAGTTAGTAGTTTCGCCTCTTATTTATCCATGGATCCATTTAATTTTATTTCCGAATTGAATTTACGTTGGATCCTAGTGGTATCTATTCCAGAGGAAGATCTACCGAATATTAAATAAAATTCTGCACAACAGAATTATCCTTTCTCTCTTATATGACCATATGAAGAGTGTATATGGCATTGTAAATTATCTTCTGGCACGCATGCTAGAAATTTCAGACGTAGTAATTTTTCAAGTTCAAGCCTTTTTGCTTCAACCTTTAAAACCACTTGGTGATTCATTTCACATTGATAAATCCACGGTATCTCATAATTGATTTAGTTTTTAAATCAGTAATGCGTTTGATACACTCGCATCATGCATCATGTGCGTATCCAGTGAAGATGCAATCGACCGTCTTGGGTCAGACCTTCACTTGCTTTGGCTTAGGAACTTTTGCCTTAGCCATATACCCCCACATTATTAGTATTTCTAAAATTGTTTTTTTACATTTCAGAACTAATAGGAAATTTCAATTATTTCCTTGCGTGGTATCTTATTTTAAATTAAGTAGTCTTCACGTGACTAATATCCTCATATTCAGTGATAGTTTGAACTGATTAACATCGTTTTTGCGTCTCCGTTAGAGTGCAATTCAACCATCTTAATTTCCAGATTAAGTTGGTTTTCTATCTCGAGCTTTTAGAGCGTAAATTTCTCTTTTTGCTTTACTCATTATCGAGTACACGTAACTAATGTATCACTGTCTTTATAGAGTAATCACATTTCTTATTACAACCTCTCATAAGAGTAAGTTTCATCATCATTTAAAACCTCTCTGGTTATAATATTCGATTAAAGAACTTTTATGTTCTTAGCATTGAATTTCTCCGAATTTTCAGCATGGTTCCAAGTAGAACCAAAAATTCTTAGCACAAACGCTGATACACCACCTTTAGACCCACATTCGGTGATCCTCGATCAATCGATGCATTAGGGTTAACAAGATCTCGAATTTCTCCGAATTTTCAACGTATAGAGCTAATATCAATATTTGCCGTGTTTGATATCACATGGATCACCGTAATAGGCTCGTGTGTCACTGCCGCAGCAGACCGACACCAACACGAGAATATATATAATTTAACCGGAAGAGCAAATCCAACCAAAAATTATAATTCTCAAGCCGACCCACAACCTGTACTCTCCAGGCCCGTTAGGTTTTTAACGTCCGAGCATCCGATCAAGATTGATATTCCATCACATAAAAGGATTAAAATCAATCAACAAATACTATTTAGTTAATATCTTAATTAAACTAAATAACCTTAACATATTAATCGAATAATCAATTAATAATTGATTCGTCTCTTATCAAGCAATGCTATACCTTATCATCGTATGCATGATTATATAATAGCAAATATAATCACAATCTTATTTAGAAAAACGCATGGCAACAAATAATATAAATTCTTCTCATTTATATTAACCACAAACACTTTCTAAATAATGATCGGCGTGTAATCCATAATATTTTTTTTTATTCTGATCAGCTATTAGCAACTACGTTTGCTGACAGTAGCGTAACTAAAAAAAATCCAGACTATATATTGCAATGCCACATATGCCGGATAAATGAATTAGAGTCGAATAAGCATCGTCGATCCTACCATTCATGGATCAACACAACAAGACACACAAATATGTTTACGCAGATTTTACCATTAATAAACAATGAACTAATGTAAACATAAATACTTTCCTACATGACATGCCAGCTAATTCAAGTCATCCTTATACAACAAAATAAACATAATATGTTTATAATATATATGTGCAGTTATAAAGCAACCACAGGGCAAATCGAATTATAGAGGCAAAGAAAGATTGGAAGAATCGGCACTTCAGTAGGTGCTCAAGCCCTCACTCTAAGCCAAGGCAATTGCAAAACCATAAATAGAATAAGAAATAGAAGAGCACATCCCGAAGCTGATCGTGAGAAATGGATATTCATTTGAATTTTTTGTTTGCTCGTAATATTTTTTAGTCCATTTATTTGGATCACATCTCGATCAAAGTTTGAAGAACCTTCACAAGATCGTTTTGAGCAGTGTGTCCCAGCAAGAACAGCCGCATATTTTTCATGGCAGATCCAAACATCATTAAAATTAAATTTCGAAAATAATAAATTATTTTTCCCATAGATGGAAAATATGCAGAGATCCGATATTAATAATTTCGAAATTTATGCTACAAAATAATAATTTGCTTTAAGATTGTTGGTATATTTACCATGTCTTGAATCTCCCGCATGAGCTGCAAATCTGAGAAAAACAAAGTAGGAGACAGATTCGTTAATAACGAAAACATTGAATACTATATATATATATATATATATATGTAAGTAATCGAAAGAAGCAAATCGAATATGGGCGATGTTGAGTCCAGAATTTCTGTCTCCTTAAAGCAAATTCGCCCCCACCGCAGTGTGTAGCGTCTGCCTCCCAGGATAAAACAACATCTCGATGCGTAGCGAACTAGAATTAAACCTGAACTACCACCAACGCGACCCAAATTATGAAAGGAAATTATTTCCGAAAAAAAAAAACGAAGTCGGATTTTCTTGGGTGAAAAAAAACGGACGAAATTCCTATGTAAAAATAAGACCCCTCACATCTGTATTTATAGGTGAAGATGAGAGAGAGACATGTGCTGGATGAACTCTATACCAACCAAAATTGGTATCTGGAGGAACTCTAAACCGATCGAAATTGGTATCTGGAGAAACTCTAAACCGATCAGGATTAGTATCTCAATACTTATCCAGATCTGTTTAATTCGATTTTATCCGGATCCGAAAAATTCGAAATTTATTAATTGAGGTATTTTCAGTAAAATAAAATTTTACCGAATAAAATTGCAGTAAAAAGATAACTTCGAGACGCCGAGACATTTCGCCCAAATCGCCCTTCGACCGAACCAAGCCGAGCCGAGCCGAGCCGAGCCGGACGAACGGACGGCGGCGGCGCGTGTGTGTGTGCGCGCGAGGGGCGCCTAGTCACACATCCACACATGTCTCACTTTTTGAACAAGCATTTGTCCACCTCTCCTTATATACTCACAATTTCTCCATTCTTTTTCTAATGTGGGATAGCATCGCAAACCCATTTCTAAAGGTTCACTTTGGAACATTATATCTCATTCATACCTCAATTATTTTGAGTGTTCTTACATGTTTTGAAAACCTCGTACGGAGTACTACGTATTCGAACTAAGTCCCGACTTTAACTCGTAGTCGAGTCCACTCAAAATTTCCTCGCAGGGCTGCTCAAAACAGCACATTTCCTCCGTTTTATCTAATATTTCCAACATCTATCACCACCAGTTCGATCCGCGGTAAGCATGGTATGCCGCCGCCGCCGCCGCTTAGTTCCACAGTCGCTAACCACTATTCCCGCTACTGCAAAACTTGTGAAGGAAGGGCCTCGATATTTTTTCTTTCTTCCTTCCGCCGAAGATCGAATTGAGGGAGGTGAAAGTCCGAACTAAGCCCATGAACTTGTTTGAGCGGATGATCGTTGATCGAAATTGTAGTCACCGCCGCCTTCGTCTGTTAGTTCTGCAGATTGCTGGAGGATATGTTTCGCAAGGAAGAAAAAACACGGGAAAGGGGGCTGATGTTGGTATAATAACCAATCTATTTCCCAGTTTCTTATTCTGGAGTTGGCCGATTTTAATCCCAGTAGTTGGGCCAATATCTCCTCCGGCACAATTATTTTCTTTTGTTAACCAAAAAAAAAAAAACCAAAATGTTCTGTTTTCCATTCGGCCCACTTCTAATTTTAGTCCATTAAATATTCAAGCCAGCCCAAATATCAAACAATCCTTCACCCACAAAATTTCAAGCTTTTCCAAATAAATCAGATTGTGTCCTTATCATTAATTTTCTTTTACTTCATAAAATCCTATATTTTTACAGTAAAATAAAATACTTACATATTTCTATTTTACTTGTAGAATACGAGAACCAAGAGCACGATTAGTACGATTCATACGCATTCAACCATCATCATTTACGTCATCTCAGCTTCAGGTGGGAATTATTACTTGTCAATTTTAATTGCTTTATTTGGACTCTATAGGTGATATGTTATATTTATAATTTACATGCAGTCCTATATTTTTCATACCAAGTATCAATATATGTTTACATGCAGTCACATGTTTACATGCTCAAGTTATATGATGATATAACAAATATTCATGTATGCCTCTGTTATGTATTGTGATTATTGTTGACTTGTGATGTTCCCACAGTTGGAAGTAAAATGCAGCGGAAACGAAGTTTGGGAAAGTTTGATAAACACGTTTTACGCATCCAGGAGCATAAGATCTATTTAGGCATGCTAATTAATTAATTACTATGACTAATAAGCAATTTAAATATTATTTATTATTTATTAAATAAATATATTGGTAATTGAAATATCCTAATCTGGATCTACAAGATCATCGGATATTACCTTTGAAGCGAAGTTGTTGTTTTCGTCTTGATCACCTTGTATTTCTACTTTTAGACCTTCTAGAGTATGATCCGCCTTAACCCGGACGTTGTGTGGGCAACGAGCTACCGGATATTGCTTGGACAACAATGGGATTGGCCGAACCTCCTTTTGTATGTGGTCACTCGATTTTTCTTTATTTTCTTGTATTGCATGAACACTCTTAGAAAATTGATATGTTATCTAAATTGTAGAATCAAAGACACAAGTCTAAATCTATAATTAAACACAAGAAGAAAAATTTGATCTCACAATCTTGCAAAGACATAGAAATCGGCCAACCCCCATAGATGTCCTATTTATAAGCTCTTGGACTATTACTAGGGATCTTAAGGAGGATTAGGGAAGGAGTACTTGGAAATCATCCAATGGGCCATCATCTACCAATCTTTGAATCCTCCCAAGGTTTACATGCCCTAATCGTAAATGCCACAGATAGGTTTGGTTTATGCTTGAAGGTTCTTTTCTCTTTTTAGGTTTAGACAAAGAGTTAAGTGATTTGTGCATAGGAGTTTGTGTAGTATTAACGACATACAGTCCATCATTAAAAATACATTTGCAAATATATTCACCGTTTCTTTTCCTAATAATATCATCATCATCAAAAGAAACGTCGCATTTTAATTTAGAAACCGAAATTAAATTCAGTCTAAAATCCGATACTAATAATACATTATTGAGGACTAATAATTATCATTAATCTTTAACTGCACGACTCCCACTGCAACAGCCATAAGCCTGGAATAATCACCACAGTTGATGGTAATCTCGCCCGCACTAAGTGGCTTAGTTACCTGAAAACCATGCGATTCAAAGCAAACATGATCAGTGGAGCTTGAATCAACTATCCATGAAGTGGAAGAACAAGATGCCAAACATGTTTTGACTACTAGTGCACGAGCCATACCTTTCTTAAGAGCAGGGCAATCTGCTTTAAAATGTCCTTTCTGACCGCACTTGTAGCACTTTTCCTTTGGCTTTTTGTTCGCCTCGGGGTGAGGAGCCTTGCTTTTCACCTTGAGAGTTGCCACTTGCTTCTGGCCAAACTGCCTTTTCTTCTTTCCCCATTTGGGTTTGGAAGAAGTAGCACCAGTTGCCGCAAGAATTTGATGATAACCTTGTTTGAAGAGACCTTCAGCAGATTGAAGCTCTGTCAGAAGTTCCGCAAAAGTATATGTCCTACGATTCATATTGTAGTTAAGGCGAAACTGCTCAAAGCTTCTTGGTAAGCTGCCCAAGTTAATATAGACCTGCGACTTCGCATCAATAGTAGCCCTAGTATTCTCAGTTCGTTCAAATGAGACATCATTTTCAGAACATGATCCCTTACTGGGGTCCCTTCAGACATTTGGGTTGTCATCAACACCCTCATTGCATTTTGCCTAGCCGCCCGGTTCTGATAACCAAATATCTCGGTGAGATTTTTCATCATCTCTGCAGCTGAGCCCATCATCTGATGCTGATGCTGCAATACATTTGTTAGTGAAGCCAAAATGTAACAGCGAGCGATCTCATCAGACTTCTTCCATTTTCGGAATTCTTTCAACTCTCCGGGAGTGGCATCCAGTTCTGGATCCAGAGGGCTCTCCTCAGTTAACACAAGTTTATGCCCCTCAGCAGTCAGGACAATGTCAAGATTTCTTTTCCAATTGGAAAAGTTAGTGCCATCAAGTTTGTCTTCTTTGAGAATAACAACAAGTGGATTGAAAGACATCTGAGATAAAAATTAAAAACATCCATCACATAATGCATAGCAAAATATATCGAAAAAACCTCAAAACACAATATATATGCTAGCAACCAACACCTCGGAAAACCCGCATATGCAAGCCACGACCGTGTGGATATTTACACACACATTTTTCAAGTAGAGTTTTACGTCTTTAATTTTAGGCTAAAATGCTCCTGGGGTCCCTTAACTTAATTTCAGATAACGATTTAGTCCTTTATCTTTTTTTGTCCCAACTAAGTCCTTTATCTTTCAAATTTTAAGCAAAGTTAGCCTTGGTTATGCTTTTTTGGTAATGCCATTAACTGTTGTCCAGGTGGCTGTTAAGTTGGTCACATTGATGCCAAATCAGATGCTGACTATCATCTTCTTCATTTATACTTCAGATCTCATCTTTCACCATTTAAAATTGTGTCTGCCGCGGCCGCTTGAGGCTGTTCCAATGGTATGGAAAAGTTGTTGGGAGTCATGTCCGCTGGACGACGAGGGGTGGAGGTCGTGGTGTTGATCGTAGAGGCGGCGCGACGAGAGTCGCATCTCTAATGAGTTTAAACTCGTCGGCAGCCTCCTCTGTGACGACAGCGATGCTCCAGGCGGTCTTCTGGCGGATTGGGATGGATCCGGGGACGAGAGCTGCTGGTTGGGGAAGAACAGGAAAGCTGCAACTGCAGCAGGCTGGAGTCGTGACTTGACGGTGGCGCGACGCGGCGATTCAATGTGTCTGCGGATCGCCGGAGTTACAGGAGATTCAGGCAGACTCCAGCAATGTCCCCGGTGACCTGGAAAGCAGGTGGAGAAGCTGGAGTGGATCGGTGTCGAACAGAAAAATCTGTAATGGCGAAAACTAGATCTCCGGTGAGTTTTAATCTGGATCGGTGTCGAACGGAAAGCTGGAGTGGTGTTTTCGGTTGACAGGTCTCATCGCCCGCTTCTTCATTCTATAATCCACGTAGGTTAGGAAATGGACACATAAGTTAGATATTTGACACGTAGGAATGTTTATATCTACGTAGGTATAAAATCAGCATCTAATTAATTATTATAATGGAGACCAACGGAAAAGGCTAACTTTGCTTAAAATTTGAAAGATAAAGGACTTAGTTGGGATAAAAAAAAGATAAAGGACTAAATCATTATCTGAAATTAAGTTAAGGGACCCCAGGAGCATTTTAGCCTTTATTTTACTATCTAGTCAACTTACGTTATGCCAAGTAAAATTAATAGTTGGTTCCTCTTGGCCATGTATTAATTAACATAGATTCCGATGGGGAGCTTATTAATTAATACACCTAAGTGAATACCATAATTTAAATCCTTAAAATATTATCTTTTAAATAATAGTCCTACAGATGGAGATGGTCTATCACAAAAAATAATATTTACCTTATGTTATCATTTGAAATTTAAAACTAGTGAACCTATAATTAGCACATCCGATATGGAGGAAGACCCTAATGTCAACGCGCATGCTAATTACTGCACAATTTAAATTAATTATGGAGTTCAATTTAATTTTATTTTAAATAAATCAATTTAATCACTTAGTTATTTTAGCCTTAAGGTTTTTAATTTTTTCGTCCTAACATGCAGAAAACATATCACGCATACATTCATACATGCCATACATCAAAACAATAAAAACCAAAAATAAAGCATGGATAATTAAATTATCCAATTATCATGGTCTTCTTCCTTGAGTTGATCCGAGAAAATCTTCGACTCGATCTCTCCCACTGAATCAAGCATCTCGTCACTCCTCCCCAGCCGGGCCGTGGATTTCCAAAATTAAAATTTCACTTTTATGTAAAATTAATTACAAAAAAAATTTGTGAATCCCGACTCTCCAGCGGACGCAACGAACGGCGGCGAAACGGACCGGACCAAAAATTGGACGGCCCGACCTGAACCGGCGAACCGGACCGGACAGTGCCGCGGATCTCGTAGCATGCTCGCTTCAGCGCGGCCTTTCGGCTTCTTGTCGCCGCGCTTTGCTTTGTCGCCGCAGCGCTGCCGATCCGGCGATCCAGGCCTGCTTCTATTTCTTCGTGACCCCGTCTTTTTCGAATTCGATTACAATTTTATACAAAATAAAATACATCGAAATTACAGCAAGATTACACGAACAATAAAACATCTAGAACTAAATTTTCTCACGGGAAAAACCATTACATGCCTCAAACCGGGCCAAACCAACAATTGCATAAATAATAAAATTAAATAAATAAATAAACCATTCACATAACCATGATAATTGGATCATATCAACTACAAGAACACATCTAGCAAAATATTCCAACATCAAATTACATGAATATTTAAATTGCTATCAATTAATCACCAAAATTAATTAAAATTGCAAAAAGCCTAAAAATCAGGCTCCGATACCAATTCTTGGAAGTAAAACGCAGCAGAAGCGAAGTTTGGAAAAGTTTGATAAATGCGGTTTATGTATCCACGAGAATAAGATCTATTTAGGCATGCTAATTAATTAATTACTACGACTAATAAGTAATTTAAATATTATTTATTATTTATTAAATAATATTTGTAATTGAAATATCCTAATCTAGATCTACGAGATCATAGGATATTACCTTTAAAGCGAAGTGGTTGCTTTCGTCTTGATCACCTTATATTTCTAACTTTAAACCTTTTAGAGTATGATCCGCCTTAACCCGGACGTTGTGTGGGCAACGAGCTATCGGATATTTCTTGGATAACAATAGGAATGGCTGTTGGGAAAACAAATACCCTATATCGAAACAGCCAGGATATTCAATCCCTGTATCGAATAGTGTTGATAAGAGGTTTTGACATATATGCCAATCCCCAATACAGTAAGTATCGAAGAGTTGAAGTGTCAACCTGTATCGAAAGCCTGTCTCGAATCCAGCATATAGTGGAACCTTTGAGTACAGCAAAGAAGTCTTATAAAGACCAAGTATGGAAACTGTCTCGAATCACCAATACAGTGATCTTCCATACAACTCTCAACAGGACAAATAAGGAATCTTCAGAAGTCAAGTCCCGTTGATAAAGAAGTATTTAAATACTAAAGGATAAAGTATTTAAATACTGTCAGTCAGAAGATCTTCAAATCCTGCTAAATCCGGATCGTGCTTTTTCATCCCGTTGGAACGGAATCTTGCTCAACGGATATATCTCAACGGATATATATTTCAGAGACTATATATATCTCCAGTGTTTGAAGATTGAACACTACTCAAAAACTGACCTACTGAACGATCAAGCTTACAAAGAAATACTCAGAGAAAAATATATCTCCAAAGCTTACTGCAACTCAGATCTAAGAGATATACAGTGCTCAACATCTTGAACAACACTTCATCATCCAGAAGCTCATAAAGTCAAAGTTGTTGTTCATACCCTGTTCTATAACTTGAACGAACCCAGATCAGGCCTGTGTGGACTGAGTAATTGTTGCTACTCCATAACTGTGTGTGAAGGATTTGCATCGAAGAAGACGAAGCTTCATAACTGTGTGTGAAGAAGCAAGTCAAAGCATTAGCTCAAACTAATTATGGTGAACGGTTGAAGCTAAGATCTTTATATCAATTTGTGTGGACGATATATTGATTGTGTGTTGTTATAATTACGTAGTTGTGTACGTAGTAATTATAATAAACTTTTTACTCCTGTGTGGAGGACCAGTGGACGTAGAGGGGTTTACCTCGAACCACTTTAAATATTATGTTATTTACCTTCTGCCTTACCTGTTTTAATTACTGTGATTATTTAAGTATACACTGCACATCGAGTTGCTGTATCCACATCAACTTACTGTATTTAAGACTTACGCTACGCACTCAGATTTAAAATCAGTACAGCTTGTTGTTTAAACTATTTCTCAAGCTGTATCCAGTATACTTAGTGGCCAACAAGTGGTATCGGAGAGGTTGATTCTAAAAGAATCAGTCGTATTTTTAACCGAATCAGATCCAAAATCACTTACTATTTAAAACAGTCTCTTTCATTTCTTTATTTTCACATGGATACATCTATGATCAACAAAGTGCCTATGTTCTCTATTAACGAATTTGATGATTGGAGAATTAGGATGGAGGCTCATCTTGCAGCAATACACGAAGAGATGATTTTTGTTATACAGGATGGCCCTATCAAGATCATGAAGGTAAACACAGCCGCAAGGATTGAAGGCCAAGCCCATGCTGAGATGCTCGAGAAGGAACGCGAGCAATGGACCACAGATGAAAGAAAGCGAGCCAACCTCGACAATGTGGCTAAGAACGCATTATTTGTCACTCTTGACAAAGGCACGTTCTCAAAGGTAAAGAGTCAGAATCACCAAGGAAATCAGGATAAACTCAAGATGATTTGTGAGGGAACTGAGCTCTCAAAAGAAAACAAAATTTCAAAACTGACTCAGTAATTTGAATCTTTTGAAATGAAACCAACTGAGACGCTTGAGGAACTTGACCTCAGATTCGCTGGTATTGTTGGTGAACTTGAAGCTTTGGGCAAAATTTATACCCAAAAGGAGAAGAACTTAAAAATTTTCAGATCTCTCGCCCGATGGGACATTAAGACCACATGACTATGCGTGTATCTTGCAATCTTAATGAAATATCTACTTTTGATCTCTTCTCGACCTCAAAGCTTTTGAGTATGATATTGACAAGAGAGAAAGTCAAGAATCTCCTTCAAAGGTCACGGCACTAGCCGCAGATCGAATCATCGACATAGCATGCCCACTCGTCAAGCCTAGTCACAAGAATGCTTGTGATGGCGACGACATCCTGTCTCAAGATGAAATGGTACTTCTCATGCACAAATTCAAAAGTTCATCAAGCGATCTGAAAGACTCCTACGAGCCCAAACACATCCACAAGGTAAGTACCGAAACTTCATCCGGTGATGCTAACCTATGCTATAATTGCAGGAAACCAGGGCATTATGCAAATAAATGTCCTCATCCCAATGTTTAAAGGTTGCCGGAAGCCGAGCAACAAGAGAGAGATGAAAGAAGACGTGCTTGGAAAAACAAGCTCAAGGCCCTGATTGGAGAATCAGAAGCCTCCCCCACACCATCCAAATCAGAAGAATGTCTTCAGGTGGTCACTGAAAGTGATTCATCTGACGATGAGTTCGATGATAAAGCATAAATGTGCTTTATGGCCAAAGACGTTCCAGAAGGTAAAGATAGCGATGATGAGGTAAGCTCAACCTCAGTTATTCCATCAAATGCATCTCATACTTTTGAAAACATGATGAATGAGTTTAAAAACATTCAAAAGGCCCATGAGACATTGAAAAACGAGAATATACAGCTCCAACTGTCTAACCTAGAGCTGAAAAATGAAAATGACTTGCTGAAGATAAATTATGAAAATATGTCTCTTGACTGTGAAACCAGCAAAGTCGATTTTGAAAAACTCATGGAGAGCAATCATCAACTTGCTCATGAACTAAGTGAGGTTAAAACTCACAACGATAGCAAGACAAATGATTTGGTTCTACTTCAAGCCAAAGTCACAACTCTCGAAAAACGAGAAATTGAACTTGAGACCACTCTGAAATCGTTCGAGAAATCGTCCAAAAGAATGGAAGAAATTTTGAGCACTGGGCAACATGCTCATGATAAAAGTGGATACAACTCATGCACAAACAAAGGGAAAACTAGTACAGTGTTCGTCAAGAGTGTGGAACACATTCTTGTTTCGAAAGAAACTTCGAGTCCGGTGAAGGAACCTATTGCACAGCGAACAGCAAAGGCTGCCATTCCGCCAGCGCAATCCTATTCCAGATAGCGGAATCACCAGCCATTCAGACCTGAAAGGCGCACTCAATAGCATGCTCCCCGAGCATATCAACAACGCCAACAGCCGTTCAGAAGGAAGGCTGTATCCAAATACCAAAGGCCCGCACGGCAGTACTATCAGTACAACATGCTGAGGTATTGGATACAGGAGCCCCGTTATTCCTCGAGACAGCAGGTGTCCGCTCAGTATCAACAACAGCATTGGGAATCCAATTGGAGACCCAGAAGGCAAGCTATTAGGCCAAAGAAAATGGCTCCACCTCTAAGACGACACTCGTACTGGATTAATAATAATAACCCTGAATTTTACATGCATAATAATTATCATGGTTATAGCGACTACGGATATGCCCCACGTAGATATCGCAACACTGTACCGAGTGTTGTTGGGATTCGGTGCCTAAAACGAAGGCCCAGCGGAAGCGGTAAAATGAAAATTAATTCGATCCGAATCCCTACGAGGATCGATTGAGCTACGTATATACGAATATATAAATGAAAAGCAAGAGTCGTAAGAAACTAACCCTCGAAGTCCGTTGATTAAATGGTAACCTTCTCTCGAGCTATTCCCCAAGCTTTAGTTTGATCTCTACGAGTTCAGTCCGCTCCAAGCCCTTGAACGATCCAACACCGAAAGCACCGCGTCTCTACTTGCCACGCGCCGGAAAAACGACCGGAATAACAACACTTGATTAACCTCTAAGGTTACGGCTAGAATCAAGTGATGAAGCTTTTATTACTACACTCTAAGTGTATAATATATCTCTCAATAATTTCTCTCAATTTTCTACAAGAAAAATGAAGAAGAAGTGAATGAAGAAGATGAATATGAGTGTTAAACTCAAAGTCTATCTCTCTCTCTCTTTCCTCACGTTGGAATCAAAGTCCTTGAAAGTGATTGTCATCATCTTCATTTATTCAACTCCCCACCGCTACCAACAACTCATACATGTGGGAATCTAACCCCACCATATATCATAATCCATTAAAGAATGGAACAAGAGTCCACAAGGAAGGTGGGTGGAATGTGGGGGGGCGGCCCATGCTAGAAATCGGACGAGTTCGGTTCGTTTCGGACTCCCGAGGGTCTAAACAGATAAACTACAATTCCGTATCGATGTATTTATATCGATTAATTAATCCAATTAATTAAACATATCAAATACAAAATAATATAATTAATTACTCCAAGAAATAATTATATATATGAATTAAATTAATCACCCAGTAAATTATTTAATTCATTAGGCCGTAAATCAATTTATCCAATAAATCGATTTAAACATCCAATGTTCCAAAATTAGATATCCAATATCTAATATTCACAATGAGAGAATTAGCTTTATTCATTCCGTCGTCAATCCTATTGCGCAACTCGGTAGGTCCGTCTCAGTCAGCAATGGGAGGAACCAAAGAGTAGTAGCACCACCTAGCCAGCCTGGCGGCCTACATTGTACCCCAACTGAGAACGAATGATTGGGATCATTCAAGAACCATTCTGTCGTGAATACCAGTATACGTATAAACCCTTCTTTCAAATGTCCCGATCAAGTTATAGGGTCACGGTCAGTCAAACCCCATCTGTACTTGACGCTATGCATGCGTTAATGCAAACTGAGATTATCGAGCTCTCGTGTATCTAATACAGCTTGCTCCAATGCTTTGGCTAAAGACTTATGATCTCATCTGCCAATAACCGCATAGGACATATAACCCGTTCACTAACAGGAGAAAGAATTCTATCTTGGTATTCAGTAGGACCTGCTACTTGCCCATCAAGATGCATGTCGAGGTTGACCCCCGCCTTCCGGTTTATAGGGTCGAACTACTCTAATAAAAATCTTGACGTCACAAGAACATCCCTACTAAATCATCAAGTCGAAAGTTCACGAATACCTATCACAACCTTTCGATTCTATCATTGACTGTCCCGGAGTGAAATCCGTGTGACGAATCGAGGATGAGTCGGTTCGAGTATACTAATCTAATTAGCATACCTATAACGTGTGCTTCCACTAACCATTAGTGTTCGACAGGCACTCTCCTTGTCAAAGAACACGTCATACAAGTATTTACATAAACTTAACGCCCAGTCAAGTTTCATCGACTTGCGAACGATTAAGTATTTGAGCTATAAACCTTTCCAGTGCCGACCCCTTTATCCAATAAGGAGTGGAACGTTTTTGCTCTCAAATACACGGACTAGTTTCTACATGTATATTTATGAGTTAGGAATGCCAGTAACTACCAGTAAATAAAGAAACATCCATTGCCTTATATTGATGATTTACATAATAACAAGTACAATGCCCTCACTCAACATCCTCTGAGTGGCATTCGAGGGCATACTCCTAACAATCTCCCACTTGCACTCAATGCCACACACTATGATATCTAATACCCATGTTCTCCAGATGACGCTCCAAGCTAGTCTGAGAAAGTGGCTTGGTCAGTGGATCGACGACGTTGTCGGCCGAGTCTACTTTGTGCAGCACAATGTATCCCTTGCTAACAAATTCTCTTACGAGATGATACCTCCTCTCAATATGTTTGGTGCTGTTGTGAAACCTCGGCTCCTTGGCCTGCGCTACAGCTCCGTCGTTGTCGCAGTACATTGGAATAGGCAGCTCAGCATATGGTATCACTTGAAGTTCTCCCAGAAATTTCTTAATCCAGAACCCTTCCTTGGAAGCCTCCGAGGCTGCTTGATACTCAGCCTGACAGGTGGAATCAGCAGTCGTGCTTTGCTTGGCGCTACGCCAAGATACTGCTCCTCCATTAAGAGTAAATATGTAGCCATAAGTAGACATCGAGTCGTCCTTCAGTCCTTGGAAGTCCGAATCAGTGAATCGCACCACATCCAAATCTCTACCGCCATACATAAGAACCATATCTCTAGTCCTTCTTAAGTACTTGAGAACGTTCTTTACAGTAGTCCAATGTTCCCTACCTGGGTTTGCCTGAAACCTACTCACCACGCTTACAGCATACGCGATGTCAGGTCTTGTACACAACATAGCATACATAAGGCTACCCACGGCCGAAGCATATGGTGTATTACTCATTTCCTTTCGTTGTTCCTCACTTTGAGGACACATCTTCAAGGTGAGTTTTATTCCATGTCGCATCGGTAGGAACCCTCTTTTAGAATCACCCATCTTAAATCGCTTTAAGATTTTATCTATATAGAGGGCTTGGGAAAGACCTATTGTTCTCTTCGCTCTATCCCGGTAGAGTCGAATACCAAGAATATAGGTAGATTCTCCCAAGTCTTTCATGGAGAAATTACTCGAAAGCCAAGCTTTCACAGAACTGAGCATTCCCACATCATTTCATATTAGTAAAATGTCATCTACATATAGTACTAAGAATGCGATCTTGCTCCCACTAACCCTCTTGTATACACAAGGTTCCTCCTCATTTTGCACAAAGTCAAACTCTTTGACTGCCTTGTCAAAATGAAGGTTCCAACTACGCGATGCTTACTTCAGTCCATAAATGGAACGCTGAAGCTTGCACACTTTCTGAATATCGACTTTGGACACAAAGCCTTTAGGCTGCTCCATATAGATTTACTCCTCGAGGAATCAATTAAGGAAAGCCGTCTTTACATCCATTTGCCATATCTAATAATCGTGGTAGGCAGCTATAGCAAGCATCATGCGAATAGACTTGATCATGGCTACAGGCGAGAAGGTATCGTGGTAATCGATCCCTTCCTTTTGGGTATAACCCTTTGCCACAAGCCTGGCCTTATAGGCGTCAACCTTGCCATCACCATCAGTCTTTCTCTTGTAGATCCACTTATTCCCAATAGGCACTATGCCCTTGGGGTGGTCTACTAGAGTCCAGACCTGATTGACATGCATCGAGTCTATCTAAGCTTCCATAGCTTCACGCCATTTCGCGGAGTCTACATCCACCATCGCTTGGTCATAGGTCGTCGGGTCGGTCTCTTGGCTATCACTTGGAACCTCATGGAGACCTAGCTCATCCAAGTGCACAAGGCCATACCTCTCAGGTAAATGAGACACCCTACTAGACCTACGAGGTGGTTGTACTTGTGTTTCAGAAAGTTCGGTTCCAATTTCTTGCACAGGTGTCTCCTTAGGAGTTTCATTGTATTCTTCCAAAGAAATACTTCTACCTGCTCCGCCTTCCTGGATGAACTCATCTTCCAGGAAGTGTGCTTGTAAAGCAACAATGATCTTTCGATCTTCAGGCATGTAGAAGAGATACCCCATCATCCCAGACGGGAATCCAATGAAATGTCCCTTCGCGGACCTAGCTTCCAACTTCTCCACCCTAGTCTTCTTGACATAGGCGGGACATCCCCAAATCCTAATATGATTAAGACTTGGTTTCCTTCCCTCCCACATCTCATGTGGAGTTTTAGGAATGGATTTGGAAGGACATCTGTTTAAGATATAAGCGGCAGTCAGGAGTGCATACCCCCACAGGTAAATTGGTAAGTCAGTATAGCCCAGCATGGAACGGACCATGTTTAACAAGGTCCGGTTCCTTCTTTCTGACACACCATTTAACTGAGGAGTACCTGGAGGTGTTAGTTGTGAAACTATTCCATGTTCCTTAAGGAACTCGTCAAACTCCGTACTCATATACTCGCCACCTCGGTCCGACCGAAGTGCTTTGATATGATTACCAGTTTGTTTCTCGACTAGGGCCTTGAATTCCTGGAATTTCTCAAAGGCCTCGGATTTATGTTTCATTAAGTATACATAACCATACCTAGTATGATCATTTGTAAACGTAATGAAATATTGATATCCGTCACGTGCTGCTTCCAAAGCACCACATGCGTCGGTATGGATTAATCCCAGTTTATCAGCGGCTCTTTCAAATGTCCCTGTGAAGGGGGACTTAGTCATTTTGCCTTTAAGGCAAGATTCACAAGTAGGAAAGGGATCTGATCCCAATGGACCCATAAGTCCATCTTTTTCCATCTTGCAAACCTTGGTCTGACCAACATGACCAAGTCTAAGATGCCATTTCAAAACTTGATTGGTTTCATCCCTACCACGTTTTCTAGTTATAGTATTCACAACTACTTTGTTACTGAGATTTAGATGATACAATCCATTCAACAATGTAGCAGTACCCACTAGTTTATTTCTAAAATAAATTTTGCAGGAACCATCACCAATGAAAAATGAAAAGCCTTTTCGGTCCATGACCGGAATGGATACAATGTTTTTGTGCCCCTTGGGCAAAACAACTACATCTTCTAAAGTCAAAACAAAGCCGGATTATAAACCCAAAAGAAGTGATCCTATGTCGGTCGCCTCGACACAATGCCCGCTTCCGACTGTGATCATAACTTCTCCAGCTCCAAGCTTTCTACTTTGTTCCAGATCCTGATTCACGGTACAAATATGAGAACTAGCACCAGAATCCAAGATCCAGAAGTAGAAAATACGATAGCGAACAATTTGTTTCCAAAACTAAAAGTTACAGACCAAGTGCCATGAATAATCGGGACAGTCTCTAGCTCGGTGGCCCACTCACCGCACTTGAGACAAGCATCCTTCTTCTTCTTGTTCTTCGAACCATCGGGGCCTTGCCCTTACCCTTAAGGTCCTTAACTTGTGGTCCAGTTTGCTTCTTGGTCTTTTCTTCTTATTCTTAGACCTCCGAGGTCCGTAAGAAATCACAAGAGCAGACTCCTTCATCCGCTGAGTCTTCATCCGAGGCGAGCGGTCACAAGTTTGTTCATTAGCCCAGCTAAATTACATGCAATCTCATTGCAGTTGAGTTCATGACAAACTGTGAGAAGGAATCAGGGAGAGACTGTAGGATAAGGTCGGTTTGGAGAGAAGTATCCATTTTAAAATCAAGAGCCTCCAATCTCTCGATCATGGATATCATTTTGAGGACATGTTCCCCAAATTTCTCACCTTCCTTCATCCTTGCACCGAACAGTTGCTTGGATATCTCATATCTAGTAGTTCTGCTATGCTCACCATAAAGTTCGGTTAAGTGAGATAGAATCTGCCTTGCAGAAGTCATTTTCTTATGAGGTCTCTGAAGCTCATTAGACATAGAAGCCATCATGTATGCACGGACTTTTACGTCATCCTTAACCCACTTTTCGTGGTTTTCGATCTCTTCCTGATTGGCTCTGGTCCGCACAGGAGGCGCCGGAATGTCCGTATCCAAGACATATCCAAGTGCCTCTATACTGAGGACTATCATCAGATTGCGGAGCCAGTCCACAAAGTTAGGTCCAATTAGGGTGTTCTTGTCGAGTAGAATTGCGAGTGTATTCATTGTTATATTGAGATTTGAGTCTGCATTAAGTACGATAGATTAATTAGTGACTCATTCAATTATGTTCTGAGTATAGAATTAAGGTCTTTTCTATTCTTGTTACCCAGCTCCCACTATTTTTATCGGAATAACACACTCCCATGTGAAATCCGGAAGTATCGTCGCTCTACTTCATAGTGGTGATCGAGTTCTTTATAAATCTTAATAGAGGGCAACCGAATAGGTTTCTAGTCTATTAATTTTCATAAAGTGGTGTCCAACACCAACCCATCTAATGGATGATTCGGTCTTCTTTTTCCCCTTGTTCACTCCCCTCAACCTATACGGTTTCTATGGTTCGTGAACAAGTTAAGTTTATACCATCGACGCAAATGAGTTTCACAATTGAATCTTATCCGGCAACCTATCAGGTTTCTAGGGATAAAATTTGCTCCAACCGAAGGCATCCAATGCGCTCCCAGTAATTTATCCGTCCTCCCCGAATGACTACCACGATAACTCGGAAGCATAGCACATCCGGTTTGGATTTCAATTTCCCGAAAGCTCGATGGAGGGAAGGAAAAACTTTGAAACCTTATTAACTTAATAATTTGTCGTGGGAGAATTTTCGCGATTAACGTTACACTTTGTACATTAATCATATTAGCGCATTTGTGGTATTCATACAATATGAAAAAACCATACACAACCTAGTTGCTACCAACATGTGGTTCATGGACCGTTCCTAGAAAACAAAAACTTCGTAATCTAATTACAAGTATTCGTCTTGAATCTTCATCTTCTCAAAACGGATATTCCTCCGGTCTTCGTCATTACATATAAATTTTACATTGAAAATTGCATCCTAGATACAAATTTTTCTAGTAAAATAAATAGGCTCAAAACGGCCTTTACAACCCAATCGAATAAAACGAATGATTCAAAAACTAAGTCCATGAACCACATCACCATTCAAAAGCATTCATCAAATAAATACTAAATAAATTAAAAGCGTAGAGATACATTGATCCAATCAACAATACGAACTGATCAAATCGATTCACACAATCGGTAATATGAAAACGTTCAAAATAATTCGGTCGATCACAAGTATTCCAATAAATCAATTTTCCCATATAAAATGAAATACCATAAATTATTTTAATCGTATTAAATCCAATTTAAAATGAGGAAAATCATTTTTAGGAATAAACGAAGCAAACAAGCCCGAAACGGGTCCGAAATAGGCCGAACCGCGGCCGAAAATGCCACCAGGCAGCATGCAGGGCTGCCCATCGGCCCTGGGCCGCGGCCCCCTGAGCCTGGGCCGCGGTCCCCAGTACAGTGCCGACCCAGGCCGGCTGAAACAGCCCTGGGCCGCGGGGGCCGCGGCCCCCTGCTACCGGATCCCTCCTGGACCGTCCAACGGCATTTCGGGGCTAGTTTTTTCACCGGATATCCAATATCTATATTCTCCAACATTCATATCTTCAATATAAATCATATTTCCAAGGAATTAAGATTTATGTATAGACATAAACTTACGAAAAATATAACTACAACGAACGTAAAAACATATACCACGATTATGACTAAAATGATTCCAAATCATTCACCATCTAATCAAGCATTCCAAATGCCAATATCGTATATATGATCGCAAGACCTACGCTCCGATACCACTGTTGGGATTCAGTGCCTAAAACGAAGGCCCAGCGGAAGCGGTAAAACGAAAATTAATTCGATCCGAATCCCTACGAGGATCGATTGAGCTACGTATATACGAATATATAAATGAAAAGCAAGAGTCGTAAGAAACTAACCCTCGAAGTCCGTTGATTAAATGGTAACCTTCTATTGAGCTATTCCCCAAGCTTTAGTTTGATCTCTACGAGTTCAATCCGCTCCAAGCCCTTGAACGATCCAACACCGAAAGCACCGCGTCTCTACTTGCCACGCGCCGAAAAAACGACCGGAATAACAACACTTGATTAACCTCTAAGGTTATGGCTAGAATCAAGTGATGAAGCTTTTATTACTACACTCTAAGTGTATAATATATCTCTCAATAATTTCTCTCAATTTTCTCCAAGAAAAATGAAGAAGAAGTGAATGAAGAAGATGAATATGAGTGTTAAACTCAAAGTCTATCTCTCTCTCTCTCTCTCTCTCTCTCTCTTTCCTCACGTTGGAATCAAAGTCCTTGAAAGTGATTGTCATCATCTTCATTTATTCAACTCCCCACCACTACCAACAACTCATACATGTGGGAATCTAACCCCACCATATATCATAATCCATTAAAGAATGGAACAAGAGTCCACAAGGAAGGTGGGTGGAATGTGGGGGGGCGGCCCATGCTAGAAATCGGACGAGTTCGGTTCGTTTCGGACTCCCGAGCGTCTAAACAGATAAACTCCGATTCCGTATCGATGTATTTATATCGATTAATTAATCCAATTAATTAAAAATATCAAATGCAAAATAATATAATTAATTTCTCCAAGAAATAATTATATACATGAATTAAATTAATCACCCAGTAATTTATTTAATTCATTAGGCCAAAAATCAATTTATCCAATAAATCGATTTAAACATCCAATGTTCCAAAATTAGATATCCAATATCTAATATTCATAATGAGAGAATTAGCTTTATTCATTCCATCGTCAATCCTATTGCGCGACTCGGTAGGTCCGTCTCAGTCAGCAATGGGAGGAACCAAAGAGTAGTAGCACCACCTAGCCAGCCTGGCGGCCTACACTGTACCCCAACTGAGAACGAAGGATTGGGTTCATTCAAGAACTATTCTGTCGTGAATACCAGTATACGTAAAAACCCTTCTTTCAAATGTCCCGATCAAGTTATAGGGTCACGGTCAGTCAAACCCCATCTGTACTTGACGCTATGCATGCGTTAATGCAAACCGAGATCATCGAGCTCTCGTGTATCTAATACAGTTAGCTCCAATGCTTTGGCCAAAGACTTATGATCTCATCTGCCAATAACCGCATAGGACATATAACCCGTTCACTTACAGGAGAAAGAATTCTATCTTGGTATTCAGTAGGACCTGTTACTTGCCCATCAAGATGCACGTCGAGGTTGACCCCCACCTTCCGGTTTATAGGGTCGAACTACTCTAATGAAAATCTTGACATCACAAGCACATCCCTACTAAATCCTGAAGTCGAAGGTTCACAAATACCTATCACAACCTTTCGATTCCATAATTGACTGTCCCGGAGTGAAATCCATGTGACGAATCGAGGGTGAGTCGGTTCGAGTATACTAATCTAATTAGCATACCTATAACGTGTGCTCCCACTAACCATTAGTGTTCGACAGGCACTCTCCTTGTCAAAGAACACGTCATACAAGTCTATATAGAAACTTAACGCCCAGTCAAGTTTCATCGACTTGCGAATGATTAAGTATTTGAGCTATAAACCTTTTCAATGCCGACCCCTTTATCCAATAAGGAGTGGAACATTTTTGCTCTCAAATACACGGACTAGTTTCTACATGTATATTTACGAGTTGGGAATGCCAGTAACTACCAGTAAATAAAGAAACATCCATTGCCTTATATTGATGATTTACATAATAACAAGTACAATGCCCTCACTCAACATCCTCTGAGTGGCATTCGAGGGCATACTCCTAACAAGTGTAACCTACAGTAAACCAATTGCTGCCAGGAAAACTTGGGTACCTAGAGGAACTAACAATCATGGACCCAAAAATCAAAGGGGACCTAAATCTACTTAATCTCTTTGCTACAGGACATCCTAGAGAAGGATACCTGGTACTTCGATAGTGGATGCTCTCGGCACATGACCGGAGATAGAAGCAAGCTATCAGATTTTGTAGAAGGTCGCGGTCCAAAAGTTTGTTTCGGTGATAAATATAAAGGAAGAACAAGAGGGAAAGGAAACCTACTTGTCGGAAAATTCAAAGTCACCGATGTTGCATATGTTGAAGGCTTACAGTACAATCTACTTAGTATTAGCCAATTCTGTGATAAACAGTTCTCGGTGAAATTCTATATAGATCGCTGTAGAGTCAAGAACATCCAGACCAAAGAAGTTGTGCTTATAGGAAGCAGATCAGGTAACATGTATATTGCTGACTGGAAGCCTATGAGCTCCTCAATTCCATGCTTTGTTGCCAAAGGCACTGCAAATCTCAACTGGTTATGGCACAAGAGGATGTCTCACGTCAACTTCAAGACGATCAACAAGCTCTCAAGATAGGGAATGGTAAAAGGATTGCCAAATGTATCATTCAAGAAGGACAGCGTCTACGGACCGTGTCAGAAAGGCAAGCAAATCAAGTCAACCCTGAAGAGCAAATCCTACCTTTCAACCCAAAGAGTGTTGGAAATGCTACATATGGATCTCTACGGTCCTATAGACCCAGTAAGTTTGGGAGGTAAGAAATACTGTCTTGTTATTGTTGATGATTACTCCAGGTATGCTTGGACAATTTTCCTAAGCAAGAAGAAGGAAACAACATCAAAGCTGCCCGAGCTCCTGAGAAAGTTGCAAAATGAAAAAGCATTGAGTATCGTGTCCATTCGTTCCGACAGAGTACAAAATTTACTAACTGCTTTATAGAGCAATACTGTTTGGAAAATGGGATACAACACGAATACTCAGCTGCCCGTACACCTCAACAAAATGGTGTTGCCGAGCGAAAGAATAGGACGTTGAAAGAAGCAACAAGGACAATGATCGCCGCAAGCAAGTTGCCACAGCGTTTCTGGGGTGAAGCAACCAATACAGCATGCTACACTCAAAACCGCTGTATCGTCAACAAGCACCACAACAAAACAACATATGAGGTATGGAACAACAAAACTCCGTTAGTTTCATATTTTCACATTTTTGGATGCAGGTGTTATGTGTTGAATAATTGGAAGGATCAACTTAGAAACTTTGATGAGAAATCAGATGAAGGAATTTTTGTAGGATACTCCTCCATCAGCAAAGCTTACAGTATCTTTAATAAAAGGAAGCTGACGATCGAGGAATCGGTTCATGTAGTGTTCGACGAACCTCACCATGACCCTACTGGGGTAGATGATATTACTCAGAACATCTAACATCTCTCTATCTTAGATCCTCCAACTCCCATAGAACCTGTTGTTGACCTAGAAATCAACCCGCAGCTGTAAGAATCGACGTTGATGAAGCCGACGCTGTACAAGCTGAAGCTGTATCTATAGAACCTCTCGATACAGTACAGGACCCCGAATTAGAACCCGACCGAAGATGGTTGAGAGATCACCCGCAAGAGCTGATCATTGGAAACATAGATGCTGGTGTTTCTACCCGTAGAAGTATACAGAGTACACAAGTAAATGTACTTTGTGCACAAGAAGAACTAGATACTGAGATATCATCATTTCCTAAATAGAAATCTCAATCCGAGCTTAGAAGACTCAATATGTGCACTATCGCTGTATTCTTAGCCCAGTCCGAACCTATTTCGACCATAGACGCTCTTAATAATTCTCATTGGATAACATCTAGAAAGAAGAGCTTAACAGTTTCGAAAGAAACAATATATTGTATCTTGTACCCAGACCTAGACATCAATCGGTTATAGGAACCAAATGGGTATTTCAAAACAAGAAGGATTGAAATGGACTTATTATAATGAACAAATCTAGACTAGTCGCACAAGGCTATAGCCAGGAAGAAGGCATAGACTATGATGAAACCTTTGCCCCTGTAGCCAGACTAGAAGCCATTAGGATATTCTTATCCTTTGCCACCCATAAAAGCTTTATTGTATACCAAATGGACGTCAAGAGTGCATTCCTAAATGGAGACCTTGCCGAAGAAGTTTATGTTGAACAACCACCAGGGTTTGCCAACACAGACGGCATCGACCTAGTATACAGGCTAAGAAAAGCATTGTATGGACTTAAACAAGCCCCTAGAGCATCGTATGAGACCTTGTCCCAGTATCTAACTGACAATGGATTTGAGAATGGTGTTGTGGACAAGAAATTGTTCAAAATACAGGAAGGTGATGACCTTCTAATGGTGCAAATCTATGTAGATGATATAATTTTTGGTTCAACTAACCTTGCTTTGTGTCAAAGGTTCGCTCATATCATGCAAAGTAAATTTGAAATGAGTATGATGGGAGAACTTAGTTATTTCCTAGGTTTGCAGGTAAAGCAGTTGCCTACAGGTATTTTCATCAACCAGGAAAAATACAGCAAGGAGCTTCTCAACAAATTTGGAATGAACACTTCCAAATCATCGTCAACCCCCATGAGCACTTCCGTGCAAATTAGTGCTGATGAAGCCGGAAAGCCATTTGACCAATCACTCTACAGGAAGCTCATTGGTTCACTCCTGCACCTAACGGCTAGCAGACCCGATATCCAGTTTGCTGTTGGAGTGTGTGCGAGGTATCAAGTAGCACCTAAGGAATCACACTTCAATACAGCTAAACGAATCTTGAAGTACATTAAAGGAACAGTGGATGTAGGACTTTAGTATCCTAAAAAAGTCGGATTCGATTTAGTTGGATATAGCGACTCAGATCTTGGAGGCTGCAATCTAGATAGAAAGAGTACAAGTGGAACTTGTCACTTTCTTGGACCTAGACTCATTTCTTGGTTCAGTAAGAAGCAATTGGCTAACTCACTTTCCACAGCTGAATCAGAATACTATGCTGCTGGTACTTGATGTATGCAGATCCTTTGGATGCAGCAACAGTTATCAGATTATGGAATTGAAGCCAGAGAGACGCCAATCATGTGTGATAGCACGAGTGCAATTGCAATAACGCACAATCCTGTCCTGCACTCGCGCACTAAGCATATCAACATGAAGCATCATTTTATAAGGAATCATGTCGAGAACAAGGATGTTCGCCTCGAAAAGGTTCATACAGACATTCAGTTGGCCGACATCTTCACCAAGCCTCTCGACACAGCAAGATTCAACATGCTTTGACAAGAATTGGGAATGCTACAGCCCGACTACCTTTAAGTAATTTACTGTTTTTACTCAACAATTGAGGGGGGATGCTGTAAGACCCAAGAATACAGTATCCACCGTTAATTATCTGTACACTCAGAGCCTTCAGTACAGCACTGTAGTTAACAAAGACATATGAATCATCCTACAGCTGACGTGTGCAATAATTAAGGGGGAATACACTATGACCCATGAATACAGCATTAATCCAAAAGTTGTTGTATGGAGTTAAAACCTATATGTACCTTTTAAGGGGGAACGCTGTATCGTTGCGGATACAGCACATACTATAGGATTTCAATTCAGTATATATATTATATTATATTATTTCTTTTTTAAAATGATTTTTTTCCACGTGCCCTGTTTGATGTCAAACGTCATTTACATCAAATGCCTTACACGACATCTGGATAACTGAATCTCAAAAGCCGCTATGTTTTCAAATTGTTTAATGTTTTAAAACCGCCGTTTCAGGCATTTAGGGTAACAACAAATGTCAAAAGTGGGACCCGCTCATATTTTAACATTTTAATGGATAAGTGTACCAGTTACACTCAGTCCATCTTGACCGTTGATTTCAAAAACCGGTTCCCATCCCTTAAATCTGACCATTCGTACTCTGCAAAACTCTACTTCGCCGCCCACTATAAAAGGACTGATACTGCCATTAGAGACTCTTTACGCTTTCTGCAAAAATTAAGAGTTCTCAAGCAAATACAACCTACATAGTTTTCTACATTTTACTGCATTTCGTTTATTCTCTTCCATATTTTTCTTGAGGAACATCAATGGCTGGTCAGACATCTTCTCCCGCACTCAAGAAATCCGCAAACATCATCGATGGACGGATCTTCTCAAGATCTGTCGTCATCGAACGCATTCTCGCTGAAACAAATCATGTCGAACCCATGGAGTTCATCATCACTCGTCTCCGTCAACAAGGTCTCTACCGCCTTGGGAGTCAAACCGCTGAGAAATACGATGTTCATCTAGTTGAGGACTTTTACCTCAACGCCGCCGTTCACTTTTTGTCGCTGGCCCAAGGAGGTCACATTGCTGATATAACTGCTACCATTCAAGGAGTGGAGATCTGTATAGATCGAGATATTCTTCAAAATATTTACAGGCTACCCGCTGATGGCCTGACAATGGAAGAACTTGAGACTTTTGGGTCTCAAGAGCTGATAACGAAGTATTATGGGCTGTTCACCGGCTCAACTGTTGTTGACATGGTTCACACCACCTGTCACAAGAAGAATTTTTGTCTGCCATATGTGTATTTACATGATTTTTGCTGCAGGATCATCGAGAATCGAACTGGCGCATTCGAAATGTGCACTAATCTGAGATTCAGGATGATGGTTGCAATTTTGACCTGTGAAAAGGTCAACTGGTGCCAGATAATCTTGAAACGCTTGCAGGAGGAAATATCCAAGCCTGCCACCCAAAAGAAGTAGTTTGGTTTAATTTTAAACCATATTTTGACGAAATGCGGACTTTCTCAATCCGTTGATGTGAAGAAAAACAGCTCCTGGATATACTTAGGAGGCGTCAAGCCTACAGCGTATAACCAGAGCACTATGGTCTGTAACCACCCTAAAATCAAAAGTATGCCAGTTTATGAAGACCCAAGGGATGTTTCTTTGAAGTCCCAGGATGTGGAGTCTTCAAGGAAGAGGAAAAGATCTCACAGCAAGACACCTATTGCTGGTGAGAAGTCGAAAAGGAAGCTAAGGAGGTTTTCTAAAGCTAAAACCACCAAAACCTCCGAGGATGTTTCCACCGTGGCGCAACCCACTGAAAAACTACCTTAGGGCCCAACCCCTGTGGAAGAGGTGCCCGCTACTGTATCGACAGTAGATCCTGAGCCTTTGGTGGCTAAGACGGATGATCGGACATCTGCCAACTTAGAAGACTCTGGCGAGTCGGCTGCCCCTTTGGAGCCAATAGCTACTTCTCCTATGCGGGATTCCACACCCGTACAGGATCAATCTTCCTTTGGGGCACCATCCCCTGTAAGGAATCCCACTTCCCTACAGGATCCCACACCTGTAGAGGAAACCCTCGCTACAGCGAATTCAGACGTTGTACGCAGTCCCTCCCCGGACACCATTATCAACAAAACTCTTCTCTCTGTGCAGATTGATCATGCTTATGATAGATTCCTTAAATGGAAAAGCTACAGGCCGTATGACACCTTATACAACTGGAGCGAATGGAGCCACGGAGAGAGATTTGTATTGGAAGTGACGGACTCAACAGAGGTTGTAGCCCTGATCCAATGGGACAATCTCTACTGCAAGGAATTGATTGAAAGCCATCTATTGCGAAAATATGACGCCAGGAGAAAAGAAAAAGTTAAGTCCGAGGACTCTCCCCAAGATCCAAAAGATGACGATGACTCAGACGACGATGACGATGCTTTACAAGCTGGTCTGAGAATCAGTCGTGAAGAGGCTCAAGACAGAGATGCCTCTCAACCCAAGGATGACGAAGGGCCATCAAATCGAAGTGAGCCCCCTTCGCCACAGCAAGTGAACATTCCTGACGATGAGGAATCAGTCCCTCAAGTCGAGGAAGAAGAAATTGTTTTGGAACAGGCACCCGAGCCTGCCGCCGCTCAAGAAGAAGAAGTCGTTGCTCAGAGACAACAGGAGGAATCAGTCCCTCCTGTATCCATGTCTACAGACGCACCTTCGCAACAGGAGGACACAACACCCCCTGCCGCCAAACCCGAAAATGCTGCTCCCGCCCCATCAACCGTGGAATCCGAGGACGGTAATGTACCTGAGGATGTCCAACTCAATTCACGCCCTACCGTGAATCTGAGGAGGTTGAATGGATCCGAAGATTTTGCCAAGCCGGATTCTCCAAGCACTGCTGCTAGGAAAGAGCGCCTGCGTGCTCTTGGTCTTCAAACTGTCTTCATCCAGGATGCAGTTAATGCCCTGTACTCAGTCGAAAAAGCTCTTAATTGGATGCACACTTCTGCAGTCGAAGAGATGACTACATTACAGCATGAAGTCTCTCGCATAGTAGAAGCCTTCACTTTATTGCTAGAAGTCTTTAAGCAATCACTGAAGATCATGCAAGAGAAACAAGAGCAACTCCTGAGATAAGAGGCATCCAAAACGCGCATTTCTGAGGCCAAGACCGCAGCTGCCATGATCAAAACCACTTCTCATCTTCGAGCCCACGACAAAAGTATCAAGGATATGTCGCAGGTGCTTTCCACCCTTGTAGAAAGAATGACAAACATTGAGACGAAATAGGATGCCGCACTTGAGATCCAAGGACGTCTTGATGACGCCAAAAAGCGGAAAGAAGCAAGAGAAGCTGCTAGGAGAATAAGGTTATAGCACGAAAGGGAATTTAATGCTGCTCAAGACAGCATTACCGCTGAATTGAACAAGCTAGACCTTCCCTCTCAGAGTTTCAAGATTTCAGGCTCCCGACCTGAATTTCATGATCCAAATGTCCCGTGGCAAAGCTTAATCCAAAGACCTTCTGAAATTCGTCTGCCAACCAACCGCCATCCAACTGCCGAAGAGGTGAAGCCATGGAGGAAGAATGAGCTGATGAAATATTTTGTTAAACTCATCAGGGAATCCGCCATCTTCAAAAGCTATAAGACATTAGCGGAGGCTGCAGACAAATTCACGAAGATGTTGGAAGAAGGAAAGCTCCCTCTCGAGCTAGATATGAAATCCAAGCATAGAAGAGGAGATTGGATCACCCATCCAGAAGACTGGATTCTTGCCTTTGACAAATCCTACGATGGTAGAGCAATATACCTATATCGAGGCAACGATTCCCTATAGAACTGGTGGCGTGGAACCGATAATGATCCAGGGAAAAGGCCATGGAGACACGCGGACTATAGGAGCTGAAATCCTTAGTATATTAGTTTTGTTTGTAATTTTTCTTTCGAAACAGCAAACCTTGTACTCTATTTTTTGAATATCAATAAACGTGTTTGTTTGTCTTGAAAGATTACAACTCGTAATCTACTGTGTTGATACATGATTACATAACTTAAATTGTTGAGATAACAATCACAAGTATAGAAACTTGTTTGAAAATTAAGATGTAAGGACTTGTCTACGAACAGTTCATAATTTCAGTTGTATGCATTTAGAATACATTGTAAGATTGTGCCTGCGCGCCATTCATGAGCTTAAATTGTAAAAATTCTTAGCTGTATCGAACTCGCCTGCGAGCAATTCATAAATTAGACTAAGTTGCTGAAAGACAGACCATTTGACAGAAGACCAAGAAATCTGCCAGAAATCATCGAGAAAGTCATTCGCTTCATGAAGAAGGTTTTGGCATCATCAAGAACACTTGAAAGTTTTAAAGTCTTGGCAAATTGTCAAAAAGGGGAAAATTATTGGGAAAACAAATACCCTGTATCGAAACAGCCAGGATATTCAATCCCTGTATCGAATAGTGTTGATAAGAGGTTTTGACATATATGCCAATCCCCAATACAGTAAGGAAACTGTATCGAAGAGTTGAAGTGTCAACCAGACGAAAGCTTTGTCTCGAATCCAAAGATATAGTGGAACCTTTCAGTACAGCAAAGAAGTCTTATAAAGACCAAGTATGGAAACTGTCTCGAATCACCAATACAGTGATCTTCCATACAGCTCTCAAGAGGACAAAGAAGGAATCTTCAGAAGTCAAGTCCCGTTGATAAAGAAGTATTTAAATACTAAAGGATAAAGTATTAAATACTGTCAGTCAGAAGATCTTCAAATCCCGCTAAATCCGGATCGTGCTTTTTCATCCCGTTGGAATGGAATCTTGCTCAACGGATATATCTCAACGGATATATATTTCAGAGACTATATATATCTCCAGTGTTTGAAGATTGAACACTACTGAAAAACTGACCTACTGAACGATCAAGCTTACAAAGAAATACTCAGAGCAAAACATATCTCCAAAGCTTACTGCAACTCAGATCTAAGAGATATACAGTGCTCAACATCTTGAACAACACTTCATCAGCCAGAAGCTCATAAAGTCAAAGTTGTTGTTCATACCCTGTTCTATAACTTGAACAAACCCAGATCAGCCCTGTGTGGACTGAGTAATCGTTGCTACTCCAGAACTGTTTGTGAAGGATTTGCATCGAAGAGGACGAAGCTTCATAACTGTGTGTGAAGAAGCAAGTCAAAGCATTAGCTCAAACCAATCTGTGTGAACGGTTGAAGCTAAGATCTTTATATCAATCTGTGTGAACTATATATTGATTGTGTGTTGTTATAATTACGTAGTTGTGTACGTAGTAATTATAATAAACTTTTTACTCCTGTGTGGAAGACCAGTGGACGTAGAGGGGTTTACCTCGAACCACTTTAAATATTGTGTTATTTACCTTCTGCCTTACCTGTTTTAATTACTGTGATTATTTAAGTATACACTGCACATTGAGTTGCTGTATCCACAAAGATCTTCATCGTATTTAAGACTTCATTGCGCATTCGATTTAAAATCGATCTGACTTATTGTTTAAACTACTTCCCAAGCTGTATCTAGTATACTTAGTGGCCAACAACGGCCGAACCTCGTTTTGTATGTGGTCACTCGATTTTTCTTTATTTTCTAGTATTGCATGAACACTCTTAGAAAATTGATGTGTTACATAAATTGTAGAATAAAAGACACAAGTCTATATCTACAATTAAACACAAGAAGAAAAATTTGATCTCACAACCTTGCAAAGACATAGAAATCGGCCAATCCCCATAGATGTCCTATTTATATGCTCTTGGACTACTACTAGGGATCTTAAGGAGGATTATGGAAGGACTCCCAATAGATTTCATCTTACCATATTAGGACTCTTCCTAATATAATGAATCTATTAATATCAACCTAGTCCATTAAAAGGTTGATATTGCACTTCCTACCAAAATCCCAAATTATGAAATTGGGCTCCTTATTAAATACATTATTCCCATGTTTAAGATATTGAATGTCCATTAATTAATTATAAGCTACTGACAGATTTAATTAATTAATATCTTATCCAAGAGTAGTACCACTCGAACCTTATTATTATATTGGAATTAAATCCACATGCAGAGTTTAATATAATAATCATTATCGAGCTCCTCAAGGGTACATCATCAACCCGCACGAGTCGGGACACGATTTCTAGTAATAATAGTAACTGTCATATAAATAATATTATTTCTCAAGATACGAGGCTTATTGAGTCGATCATTTTGACTCTCACCCATGGTAAATCAAAACAATAAGTATTATAAATACACAATTAAATATTATATACTTAGAATTAAGAAATAATAATTATCCGAGATTTACGCTCTTCTTACAGTCAGTACAGAAGACATTATCTCACCTCAATCCAGTTCAACGTATGCATATACGCTAATGTATGCTAATAGTCAAGACCAACTAATCTCAAGCATACACTACAACCTTTCATATAATTTGTCTAATAATTATATAGGTTGTGAACAACTATTATATTATTTTATAAGGTACCGATAATTTGATCTTCCGTGTGACACCAACACACCACATTATCTACAATATAAAATAATTAGATATTTCATTTGCATAACCATGACGTGAATAAATATGCAAAATGTGTGATTAAATGTAATTAATATTCTGATAGGTAGTTACAGGGAAATAAGGTAATAAAAGCATAAAGTATGCTTTGCAGTATACAACCTTAACACCCACGAGCAATAGAAAGCTCATCCCATTTTCTATGTAAAATTTTCAGGTTAATTCATAATGATGAGAACGAGTTGCAGAGGAGTCGGACATATGATATAGATATTAAATGTTTTATTTCCGCTCAAGTTTAATATAAAAAATTTAACTTTATTTTAGTAATTATTTTTCGCTGCTAGATTTTTATGGTTATTTTGAAGATTTAAGAACCACTTTGTTTCCGCAATTATTTTTTTAGAAAATGCATGTTTCGTAGCAACTTCAAATTTCTACAAATTTTCCTTATTATTAAAAATATACTCATAAAGTACCTTAGAAAAATCAGGTCGTTATAGTATGGTATCATAGATAAATCCGGTCTACTTTCTTGGTACGCTGGAATGTTTTTATTTAAAAGTTATAAAAATATTTTTCCTCAAGGGAATATCATATGTTCGACTGCCGCTACTTCGTTACATCATTCCAAGGTAATCGATTTCAAGTCATATTTATATCATACATACATTTTGCTTGATATCATAAAATTTAACAACTTTATGTATTTATACATGTATCCTGTTAGTATGGCCGGATTTACAGTGACTCCACATAAGAGGGTTGAGGCAGGTTCTAGCGTGCGCCCTTTGACACATAGAGACTCTTGGGGTAATCCAGGGCTACCCGAGAATGCCCCACATTACCTGATCGAGAGGATACAGAAATGATTCATGTCTGGAAAGACCAGAGATTCGGTTGAGGAAGTCGAGCACCTGATCATAACTCTGCCTAATGATTGGAGTTACTCCATACACCGCATTTGGCATGAGCACAGTCTTGGATGATTTTCAGTACGCTGCTGGAAGGATTCTCGACTTGTATTCGAGGGGCGAGATTCCCAGGATATTTGAGATGCACGATACCCCATCACAGCTAATGGAGGAGTTTGAGGAGGATCCCGAGGAGGATCCAGAGGAAGAGGAGGACCCAGAGCTCGAGTAGATGGTTGACTCGGATGACAAGGATATCATCTCCTAGACTGAACCCTTACCCCATATTCCTATCATAGAGATCCTTAGCAGTGATGATGAGGATTAGGTTTATTGTTTGAAACGTCGTGATTTTATTATTTTAGTAGTAACTATTAGTTCCAACTTCTATTTTAGTATTATTCAAGAATATATATTGACAATCAAGAGTTATAGTTAATCAAATATTTAATTTCTCTCGGTAATTAATTCCAATATGTAATGGATTATTTTATTTTATGTTACGCATATAAATATCTTTATCTCTACCTCATTTATCACACTCAAGAACTTACAAGAACAGCGATTCATTAGCAGGACATAGCTCCCCGTGAAACTACATCCAGAACTGATCCTTGAAACCAAGCTCAAGGCGCACTTAATACACCTTCAAGCGAGAATGACACCACTTATCAGCAGCAGTTGCTCTCAGGCTTAACCACTCTTCTACAAGGAGCGACTACAGTGCCTCCAGCCACTCAAGGACAAGTCCAGGCCAGAGTGATAAACCAGTTTAATAAGTTCAAACCTCCAACATTCCTCGGGAGGGAAGGGTCAGCTGCCATCGAGGAGTGGCTACTGAACTTAGAAAGCATCTTCGATTACATGGGGAGTTATTTTTTTCATGGGAAGATATTAAATTTAGGGGAGTATACCTATTTTTATCAAAATGTTTTTATTGATTTAATGATTTTATATGCTTTTTGCTAATGACAATAAGGGGGAGAAGAAGTGATGGGAGAATTGATGGGTAGAAGAGAAGGAATGTTGGGAGAAAAAAACTAACAAAAACGAAAAAAGCCGAAAAGTTTGATCAGTATAATTTTTACATTTTTACAGGTATAAATCCCATCAAGTGTTGTTGTTTTGTCATCATCAAAAAAGGGTAGATTGTTGGAATAATGGCACCCACGTTCCGGAGTATTTTTGTGTAGACACTTCCATGACCCTTAGTTGCGACCTCGGGGTTTATTGTAATTGAAAGATAATAACTGATTATTTGCGAAATATTTTTTTTCATATATTGTTGATACTTATCTAGATTGGTACTCGATTATCGTAGTTTGAGATTGGATGATATTATCCGATAGATATTTGGGTTGGCCGAAATGGTGTATTGTATTTGAGTTGTGATGACGTTTTGAGAATTATGGTATCGTTGTAATACGGTTCAGAGTTTGGATTATGGAATGGATTATATTGGAAGTGACTTGGGTGTGCAGACCAGATGATTAATCTATTTTCTTCTGATGATGGGCATACTGTGATGTCCGTCTTGAGCCATACTAATTGGTTGCTCGTACACCATGTGTGATTGGGTATGTCCGATAGTTTGTGATTGGTTATGTTCAAGAGTCGAGTTTGTTTCATTGAGATCTATTGTATATGATTTGTATAACATATTGAGATTGATTATCATGTCTATCTGACTCTGTGGTTTTGGGTGAAATACTTGTTGTTTGTATTTTAGGTTGAGGGAAGGCCAAGGCACGAGAAGAGCATTGTGACAACAAAGGGTTTGAAGGATGCTACTTTGGGGGCCCGAGTTTTCTTTCCTCCGGTTATGACTAAAATCGTGTATTTTTTTCCCCTCTGTAGTAATTATTTCCAGCTGTACTATTTTGGGTATACTCCATCTTCAAATGGTTTATATTTGTATTTGAATCCTGTGTGTTGTGACAATTATAGTCGTATAATGTATAAACTCCTCGTCGGAATGATGGTTAATATTTTGTGGTTACTAAAATTATTATAGTTTATTTGTGTACTTCTATCACCTGGTGGGTTCCAGTGTATGATCTACGACACTGTAATAGCTGTCATTTTCGGGGTGTTACGATAGTCATACCAAATACAACACGATCGTGTCAACTTTAGTCGACTGTAATATCCGTAACTTTTCTATTTCTGGTAGTTTCTATTTTGGTGTATTTTCTGTTATTAGTGACTCTCTTGTAACCATTTCAACATTTTGAGAATATTTAGTTCTGCGTATTTTGGCATCCGAGCAAGTTTCGAGATTGTTGTACTCGATTTTGTGTTTAGTCGTGGTATTTTCCGCTTGTTGAATCGTTTTGTGCGATTGTGGTGCGAAACTCTCGTTTCGAGATTTGTCTGAGTTCGTTTAATGTTGTTAGACATGTTGTGAGTTTCGGCACGGTTGTTCGTTTCTGTATCGTGGTTTTCGGTCATTTCGGGTCATTTTGTAATTTCCTAAAAGTTTAGGGAATTTACTTTCGTGGTCGTATTCCGAACCTTCGGGTAGTCGGGATCGTGTTTCTCTTCTGGCGCTTAAATTCGTCGTCTCGAACCTTTCGCAAGCATGTTTTAGTTTTGTGTATTCATCGTCTCATGATTCCATCGCACTCTCTCTTGATGAACTGCTTTTAGCAGCTGTGCTGAGTGTCTTACGTATGTTAAGTCCAGGCATTTACGTATGTTAAGACTATTACGTACGTTAAGGACTTATTCCTAACGTACGTAACAATCTTCGTGTTTTTGGGCAGTGAGTCCTGCAAATTCATTACGTACATAAGCCTTAGAGGCTTTACGTACGTTATGAAGCTTACGTACGTTAACCCCTATGGATTACGTACGTAAGACATCTTAGGTTTAAATACCCAGGAGCGGACTGAATTCGCCCATTTCTTCCTTTCTTCTTCTCCTGCGCGACTTGGGCGATTTTTGGGCAATTTTCGGGCGATCTCGAGCCTTCTTTTACCTGGCCATCATCTTTCTTGGTGTTTGAGTATAGATTAACAACACCAATCCGTCTCTTTTGCCTTTGAATTGAGGTAATCTTCTAGAACCCTAGATTTTTCGGGATTTGGGGGTTTTCTACGTAAATTCTATGATTTAGTCGTAGTTATGATGGAATTGTGTTGAGTATAGATTATCTACTTCCGATTCATGTTTTCCTACGAGATTATTGTTGTACTCTTGGAATTGTTGAGAATCAAGAGGGTTTTGGTTGCGATTCGCCCTCGTTGTTAGGCGGGGTTTTCG
This sequence comes from Orobanche coerulescens, assembly GCA_033398695.1. Taxonomy (NCBI): domain Eukaryota; kingdom Viridiplantae; phylum Streptophyta; class Magnoliopsida; order Lamiales; family Orobanchaceae; genus Orobanche; species Orobanche coerulescens. The sequence goes on along the minus strand of CM065817.1, from coordinate 92,598,144 downwards.
GGCGTATTTCCATTTAGTTTCCAATCGTACTATTGTTGATAGTCGTTTTACGAATCGTCTAGGTTCTAGATTTCCAAATTCTTCCAGTGGTGGTCGTTTACCGTCTCTTTTCAGTCTGTCATGTCTCAAAGGCAAGTAACTCTTACGAACTTACTATCTTAAATGTGCAAAGTAATATATTTGAGTGTTAGAGTGTTTATGTTCACTCCGGGAGGGTCCGACGGGGCCTCGGAGGAATCCACGCATAGTTGGGTTCACGAACTTCTGGGTTAACCACTCCGGGAGGGTCTATCGGGGCCTCGGAGGGATTCGTGCATGGTCGGGTCCACGGTTGATCGGGAGGAATTGTATTTTGTGATGCATTGTAGATTTTTTATTTCCGAAAATCATTATCTGGCTTGTTTTCGAAAATCATTGATGCATGTTCTTTGATATTGTAAGATGTAAGAATTCATTTGCGTTACTTCTACTAGCTATTCCACGGCTAACTCCATTTGGGGGAAATACGTTTCATGTATTTCAGGTGCGAAGAATGCGGTCGGAAGAGTACCGGGGCAGTACGAGGATGAAGGCCAGGCATGATACTGTGATGTGGTCGTCGTGTTTAATTGTTTTGAGATCGGTTATTGGGATTTTGTTTTTATTTATCATAATTATTATATGGTACTCGAGTACTATAGGAGAGATATTTCTCTGTTGTTGGTTACATTAAATTGTTGTTTTTCTTTTTTTTTTTGTGGTTTAAATGTTGTCGTGAGAATTTCATCGGTTAATCCGATAGATGATGGATGGTTTTGCTGTGTTCTGTTATGGATGAAGTACAAAATTAGCCTTGTGAGTTCCATATGGGATTCACGGTGCTGTGACATGCCCTGAATATCTTGGGGGTGTTACACCGACAACCCGGATTGGGCTTCAGCCGATGGTGATTTACAAGTTTAGCTGACGACAATGTAGCGGTCGTCGACTAAATTCACCTTATATAAAAAAATGAATGAGTCGGCCCATTTTAGCTTTTTCCATTTCGCATCCCCGCGGTCTCTCCCTCGAAACCTCCGACCTCCGAGCCACCGCCAGCCACATCGGACCGCAACCACCGCCAGCCCCTCACACGCCAGCCACCGCCGGACCTCACCCCAGCCACCATCGGACCCCAGCCAGCACTAGACACCAAACAGCACCGGACCTCACCCCAGCCTCGTCGTACCGCAACCACCATCGGACGCCAGCCCCATCGTACCCTAGTCACCACCTGACCCCAGCCCCACCCACTGCCCGCGACCACTCTGCAACCCGCCGCCGCCGGTACTTTTTTATTTATTTCATTAATTTATATGTTATGTTTTATATTACTGTTTGGTTGAATTATTAAATAATATATATGTGTGTTTAATTTATGAATTGGTTTATCAAGTGGTTTATGAATTAGTGTGTGTTTAGTTTATTAATGGTGTATGTGTGTTGGTATTTTGTGTGTATTCTTAATTAGTGTGCATGTTTAGTGTACTTGTGTTGGTATTAGGTGTCTATATTGTTGTGTGTTGTAATACCCGAGATCTTTGTTCCGGATTCGTGGAGTTTTCTGGGTTTTATCGTATTATTATTGTTTTCATCGTTGGAATTTTTATGCCATGTTTTCGGTGTACCCTGTTGGGACATGTGTTTGAAGGTGTTTCGGATCACTATGTGAGTTTTGGGGTTTTTGTGGTGTAGCGCATGCTAACGCTTGTGGTGTAGCGTGCACTACTATATTGTGATTAGCGCAGGCTACCGGATGTGTAGCGCACGCTAACTGGCAGTCCAGAGGCAGTCCAGGAGCTACTGGACTGGGACTGGAGTCTCGTTAGTGCACGCTATAGTTGGTCGATAGCGCACTCTATCGTCTGCCTAACGCATGCTAATCGTTCTTACTAGAGCATTCTTGAATTTGGGGGTTTTCCTTGGATTTGTGATTCTTACCTGATCTCATCCGATCGGTTGTGTATTCTTGATTGTCTGGCCGTGATCTTCGGATTTTGTAAACCGTTCATCGATTTTTATCACCCGGATCAATGATTCTTGATTTCCTTGAGAACACTTAGATCCTTGTTGTTTTTAGGATCGTTTCGGATTCTGATCAGTGTTATTAATTCGTGGTGAATTTATTTTCGTAGTATTCGTGGTATTGCCGGATCCTTGGTCATTTTTGGAAGCTCAAGAACTATCCGACCGTGTCCGTTCGTTGTTCGGTTGCTCGTGGTATCGAGGCAAGTATCTTGTCCATACACTTCGTGTTTCGTAGATGCGATAGTTGGTAATTAGTCATATGTGGAACTTGAATGTTTAAATGAACCTTCTAAAGGATCGGTATATTCTCGATAAAAAGGATTCCCTTCAAGATAACTCGTACGAATCGTGGATAAATGTGTATTTGGAATATGTACGTATGTGTTGTATGTGGTTAGATGTTATAACCATACTTCGGGAATATAATAGACCGTAATCACTTGCCGAGGATTGTGTATCGATCCGTATACTTGTTCGGTGGGTAGTTAACATGTTGTGATATTAATTGCTACTCATTTGAAAGGAGGTTGTGATGCTTAATGTTGTTTGGCGTGTTAATTGCTTATTGATGCATGATTGTTGTAAGTGATTATGCCACCGGGTAAGATTGTTGAATCTCCGGGATTCATACTCATTAGTATGGGTCGGGCGGAACCGTAGGGTTATCATCGGGTATGTCTTGCGGGAACTCCAAGGTTCGTAGCTTATTAGTGCGATGCCGGGATAACTTATGGTTGTAATTTGGTTGTTTGATGTACGTGTCATGGGTTGTCCAATCGGACATGTCTCGTGGAGGCTCTGAGGCTCGTAGCTTGTTAGTGCGCTGCCAGGATAACGATGAACGTATGTACGATTATGGTTATGTGACTGTTGTCACAGAGACGTGTGATTTGATATGGTTCCCTTTTGGGTTATTCACTCGGGTATGTTCCGCAGGAGCATCTGAGGTCCGTGGCTTGTTTGCCCGGGACGCGAATAAGCCCTGGGAATATATTGATACGTATGATTGGGTCGTGGACCCCGTGTGTTGTTATCATAATGTTATTTTGGGAAAATGACTTTTGGGCTGTGTCCCTAATCGGTTTCGAAAGACTTGAGAATTCTTAAATCCCAAATATTTTCAAAACTCCTGAGATCGTAAAATGTTTTACAAGATGTATATCGGGTTTACCCCTATTTTTCGATTGAACCATCTTGATCAAGTGATTTAGCTCGGGAAGTATGTTTCATGATTATTATGTCCTTGGAGTATGATATGTATGGCTTGTGTTCGTATTGTATACTTGCACTAGCAAAACAGTGGAGTTTTGCTAACCTGCATCCAGGTACTTGCAGGTTGTTGGGGCGAGAATCACAGGATCGATACGAAGGATGATGGAAGACGACGATACTAATCACAGGAAGACCAGTTATTGTGTTTTGGTAGAACCTTATTGTTTGATTCCCTGTTGTGTGGTTCTCCCGTTTTACGGGCATGTTGGTATATTCCAACCCCTGCGTGGTTATGTGTTTTGAGGAAGAGTTATTTATATTTAATGTGTGTTGTGGAAAAGACCAAATCGGTCTATCGAATTGTTATTAGCCATGTTGGCATGTATCTATTTGTTTTGTTTTCCGCTTTTAGCCTGGTAGATCCTCACGAAGAGGGTTTGCGGCGCTGTAATATTCCCGAGTGATTTGGGGGTAATACAGAATATGGTATTAGAGCTTAGGTTGTGGAAACCTAGGTGTCGGGTCGAGTTATGTATTGTCGAGTCTTGTTTTGTCAGATTTTGTCTGACGGAGTCGTGTCGCGACGCGTCGTCTGGAGGTCGGTGGTGATTAGTATCGAAGTGAAGCCATCATCTTCGTGCGATCTGTGGATGTAAGTCTCCCCATTAAATTGTTGTGCCTCATGTTACACGAGCTTGTGTGATATTTGTAGTATGTTGAGGAGTTAAATGTAAATCTTGAATACGTAGTCCATGTTTGTTTGACTTTTGTAATGTGCCGGTGCATATGTATATATGTATATATATGTACCCTTGTTTAAATCGTTTTTACAAGAGTAATTTTTTTGTGTGGTTACACTAAGAAGATTTATAAACTTGATACTTTAACGTTTTGAATGTTTTGGGAAGTCACGTAAATTTTATTTTAAAACATCCTTCAAGAAAGGAAAAGTTTGATTTCCATATGGTGACCTCGAGACCGTAAACTTTTGAGAACTCAACTACTTATATTTTATTTTCATCTTGCATTGCATGTTTTCAAAAATTTGATTTTTAAAACTCAAACGAGGTCTACCAAAAACTTATTTGAAACGTGACTCTTGCTTTAACTTTTCGATTCCATGCATTTTGTTATAAAGGTGTGTGGTAACGATGTTGTTGTCTATAATACTCCGAGTTGTGATTAAGTGGTGGTATGAATGCTGAGTCGTTCGGTATGCACTCATTGAGATAGTTTCTTCACCGAGAGGTGGAAATTCGGTTCTGAGCGTTAATTAACTTTCGATGGTTAATTGTGTGATGTTGTAATATTGCGATCTGTTGGCGTATGGATTCGTATGCTGTTGTTTATTTGTAACCTCCGGTCTAGTACCATTGATAAGTGAGTATGTATGTATTACCAAACTTGCACAGCTAGCGCACGTCATCTTTTGTTATGGAGCGCGCTTTCTAGCTGGGCAAAAGTTTCGGAACTGCATTTTGCCGTCAGGCTTAATTTTTACAGCCGATCGTCTGTGAATGGATTCTATGTGTGTGATTATGTGATTTACGTTGCATTAGATTGCTGCTTGTTAGTATGCCAAGGGGCAGAGGTCGTGGTCGTAACCGTGGCACTGATGGCCACGGGGATCAAATGCAGAATCGAGAGAATATTTTTGGGAATGATATCGGTATTGGTGTTGCTACTATATTGCAACAAGTAGCAACACAGATGACTCAGTTGACCCAGGTGGTTCAACGCAACACTAACGTGACTTAGAACGTCGGTGTAAATAAATGGCTTCGAGAGGTAGTTCGTATGAATCCCCCTCGATTCGCCAGTGCTGCGGATGCGTTGTACTGGAATGGTTGGCTTTTACAATTGGGAAAGATATTCGAGGCCGTCGATTGTCCCGAAGAGCGGAAGGTGCCTATCGCTCAGTACCTTCTTGACAAAGATGCTGCTAATTGGTGGGAAGCTATTAATCCTCGTGATCGTGATGTCATGTGGGTAGAGTTCCAGGCATTTATGGAAGCTGAGTTATGTCCGAAACCAATTAGAGAATAGAGAATTCATTAATTCTTTTTGGCAGAACCGCAAGATGTATCGGTATCGCAGGCTATTATCGACTATAGCAAACAACTCAGTTATGTGCGAGATCAGGTGAGAACCGAAGAAGAGAAGATCCTTCATTTTGACAGATGGATGAAGCTGGAGATTCGCCAGTATATGGCGGGATTCGCTTGCACTTCGTTGAGGGATTATCAGGATCGAGCCTTGGCTTATGAACTGGCTTCGTTATCGTCAGAGCGTGTGCACGATCCAAAGGAACGGAGGATGTCCGATGACCTTATGGACAGTACAAGAATTGGTTTTTCTGGACTGCAGCGTCATAGTCTTTCTGCTGTGCGATGCGTGGGATTGAGAGTTCCAAATCGTTAGCTTTGACTCCTGGTAAGGCCAGGGGGTGTTTCAACTGCAATGTGTCAGGACATGTTCGTGCACATTGCCCTTCGCCGCCAGTAACGTGTTACAAGTGCGGACTCGTGGGACACCGGGTTCAATTTTGCGAGTTAGTCACCGAGTCTTCTGAGGCACGGACTTGAGTACTGATATCAGGGATGACTCTGAGGAGATCCTAAGAGTGTAGTCTACCAGCGGTATGTCATATTATTTTCTACCTTTGTTGTTTCGAACCTCGGGGATAAACTTCTTTCATTAGAAGTGGATCGGATTGTTGAACTTCTGTATTTCCAGTCATGTCGACTCATTTATACTCATTGATATTTTCTGAACTCATTCTATCCTTCACTTTTCATTGTTGGACGAGTTGTGGTATTGTTTCGAAGAAATTCGTCTGTTGTTGTGACTTTTTCCAAATTTGGCTCCATTACTATGAATCTTATATAAATGCGTTTATTGTCATTCTTACCAGACAATCTATTGTCACGAGTCGAGTTGTGGAATTCAGGATTGTTATTTGATTTTGTTGTTCGTCGTGATTCGAACATGATTATTCGACTGTTATTGTCTCGATCGTTTGATTGTTCAGTTTTTGTTGGTCTCGTATCGTGATTGTTGAGCGTTCAGACTCCTTCATAATTTCCTTAAGTTCAGGAAATTAGCTTCGTTGTCGATCTTCCGACCCTCGAGTGGTGGAGTTTTGTACTTGCTCAGCATTTAGCTTACGTTCTGACTGACGTACTGTTCGGGTTGGTCAACCATTTTAATTTTTGTTCGTTGCGTTTTGTTATCGTTCTGGCGTAGCGATATAGATGTTAGCAGCCTCGTGCTGCATGTGATTCATTGCAGGTCGTCGGCAACGAATAGCGTGTGTAATTTGAGATTATCTTGCATTGATCGTTTTCTGTTTTAAGTTTCGGGTTCGAAACTTCTTTTAACGGGGGTAGAATATAATACCTGAGATCTTTGTTCCGGATTTGTGGAGTTTTCTGGATTTTATCGGATTATTATTGTCCTCATCATTGGAATTTTTGTGCCATGATTTCGGTGTACCCTGTTGGGACATGTGTTTGAAGGTGTTTTGGATCACTATGTGAGTTTTTGGGTTTTTGTGGTGTAGCGCATGCTAACTCTTGTGGTGTGGCGCGTGCTACTATGTTGTGATTAGTGCACGCTTCCGGATGTGTAGCGCACGCTAACTGGCAGTCCATAGGCAGTCCAGGAGCTACTGGACTAGGACTGGAGTTTCGTTAGCGCATGCTATAGTTGGTCGATAGCGCACGCTATCGTCTGCCTAGCGCATGCTAATCGTTCTTACTAGCGCACGCTACCTGGTAGGTGCAGACCAGTCCAGGAGCCACTGGACTGGATTCGGGACTCGTTAGCGCACGCTACGCGTATTGGCTAGCGCACGCTAACTGTGTTACAGGCGGGTTGTTTTGGAGCGTTGACCCCGTTAGCGCACGCTAATGAAGTGTGCAAGCGCACGCTAATAACTGTCCAATATAAATACTAGACAACAGCGTTTAATCGTCATTTATCAGCTTTCTTCATCCATTTCCGATGGGAGTGAGCTCCAAAGGTGATTTTGAGCGACCTTCTTCCTCAAGCTTCATCTTTGGGTGGATTTATGCATATCTAACATCATCTAATCACCTTTTTGCTCTAAATCAAGGTAATCTCTTCTTAGAACCCTAGTTTCTTGAATTTGGGGGTTTTCCTTGGATTTGTGATTCTTACCCGATCTCATCCGATCGGTTGTGTATTCTTGATTGTCTTGGCCGTGATCTTCGAATTTTGTAAATAGTTCATTGATTTTTATCACCTGAATCAATGATTCTTGATTTCCTTGAGAACACTTATATCCTTGTTGTTTTTAGGATCGTTTCGGATTCCGATTAGTGTTATTGATTCGTGGTGATGTTATTTTCGTAGTATTCGTGGGATTGCCGGATCCTTGGTTATTTTTGGAAGCTAAAGAACTATCCGACCGTGTCCGTTCGTTGTTCGGTTGCTCGTGGTATCGAGGCAAGTATCTTGTCCATACTATTCGTGTTTCCTAGACGCGATAGTTGGTAATTGGTCATATGTGGAACTTGAATGTTTTAATGAACCTTCTAAGGGATCGGTATATTCTAGATAAAAAGGATTCCCTTCAAGATAACTCGTATGAATCGTGGATAAATGTGTATTTGGAATATGTAAGTATGTGTTTTATGTGGTTAGATGTTATAACCATACTTCGGGAATATAATAGACCGTAATCAGTTGCCGAGGATTGTGTATCGATCCGTATACTTGTTCGGCGGGTAGTTGACATGTGCTAATAATTGCTACTCCTATGCTTAATGTTGTTTGGCGTGTTAATTGCTTATTGATGCGTGATTGTTGTAAGTGATTGTGCCACCGGGTAAGCTTGTTGAATCTCCGGGATTCATACTTGCTAGTATGGGTCGGGCGGAACCGTAGGGTTATCATCGGGTATGTCTTGCGGGGACTCCGAGGTTCGTGGCTTGCTAGCCCGATGCCGGGATAACTAGTGGGGTTATCATCGGGTATATCTTGCGGGGACTCCAAGGTTCGTAGCATGTTAGTGCGGTGCCGGGATAACTTATGGTTGTAATTTGGTTGTTTGATGTACGTGTCATAGGTTGTCCAATCGGATATGTCTCGTGGAGGCTCCGAGGCTCGTAGCTTGTTAGTGCAGTGCCAGGATAACTATGAACGTATGTACGATTATGGTTATGTGACTGTTGTCATAGAGACATGTGATTTGATATGGTTCCCTTTTGGGTTATTCACTCGGGTATGTTCCGCGGGAGCATCTGAGGTTCGTGGCTTGTTAGCCTGGGATGCGAATAAGCCTTGGGAATATGTTGATACGTATGATTGGGTCGTGGACCCCATGTGTTGTTATCATAATGGTATTTTGGGAAAATAACTTTTGGGCTGTGTCCCTAAACGGTTTCGAAAGGCTTGAGAATTCTTAAATCCCAAATGTTTTCAAAACTCCCGAGATCGTAAAATGTTTTACAAGATGTATATCGAGTTTACCCCTATCTTTTGATTGAACCATTTTGATCAAGTGATTTAGCTTGGGAAGTATGTTTCATGATTATTATGTCCTTGGAGTATGATATGTATGGCTTGTATTCGTATTGTATACTTGCACTAGCAAAACAGTGGAGTTTTGCTAACCCCCGAGTATTCGGGGGCTGGATGTCTGTTTTGCATCCAGGTACTTGCAGGTTGTTGGGCAGCGAATCACAGGATCGATACGAAGGATGATGGAAGACGACGATACTAATCACATGAAGACCAGTTGTTGTGTTTTGGTAGAACCTTATTGTTTGGTTCCCTGTTGTGTGGTTCTCCCGTTTTACGGGCATGTTGGTATATTCCTGTAATACCCGTGTATTTTATGAGTGTTGTTTTAGATGTATTTTGCGGTATTGTAGTTATTTGGACCGTATGTATTGATGATTGACCTTGGTATGTTCATGGCTGATAATTATTGAGTTTTGTGATTCTCGGATTGTGCTTGTTTTGGCTGGACTTTGCGAATTTAATTTTGGAAAATAGCAGTTAGCGCACGCTAAGACTGTATGTCTAGCGCACGCTAACCAGGTTTGAGTAGCGCACGCTACTCTTGTGCAATAGCATGCGTTAGGCCCGCTGGACAGTGAACTTTCTGGACTCTGGAATGGGGCGTTTGCGTACGCTATGGAAGGACTAGCGTACGCTATTTCGATATACCAGCGCATGTTACTTGTAGGATAGCGCGTGCTAGTATGTCAGGTCAGTGAGGGCAGAAACATTTCTGGACTGCAGGTAGCGCACGCTACTGTATGGAGTTAGCGCGCGCTAGTGGCAATCGATAGCGCATGCTAACAGATGGTTTAGTGTACACTACCGGAGTCTGACAGAATGTTCTGGACTGCCTTTTCTTCAGCAGTGCACCACCCTCATCTCGTTAGCGCACGCTAAGCCTGTAGCCGTAGCGTGCGCTAATACCTCCCAGTATATATATGGGGGGCAGGTTCTAGAAATGTCATTTTTCACCTTTTCCTCTTCCCTTCGGCGACTGGGCAATTTGGAGTGTAGTTAGACGTGGTTTTCGACCAGTTTTCACCATCCAACAACATTTTCGAGTTCCTAGTCTCAATCTAACAAGACTTCATCCAGTGTATCAATCCATAGTTTTTCGGAATTTTGAGGGTTTTGTTTAGATCTCGTCCTTCTAGTCCGTTTTAAACCTTGAATTGGGTCAGATTATGATTGTGAGACCATAATCCCTTGTTTTTTTCTTGAAGTCTACGGATTTTGTTTGAGTTCCCACCTATTGATTGGAGTATGAATAACTTCGCCTTAGTAGTGTTTAATAGTTTGTCCCTAAGAGTAGAATTTGAAGGGAATCCTTCCGTTTCCGTAGTGTTGTGTTTTGATTCGGTATTTCGATATGTTAGGATCGAATCGTTGAAGGGAGTTCAGACCGTACATTCATCCGTTCGCCGTTTCTCGTGTCGTTCAAATTGAGGCAAGTACTTTGATTGTGTTTAATGTACTTCGTGTGAATATGTAAAAAATGGAACTTGTGCCAATTATTGATCGAGTGTGTGTGAGCCGAGTAAAACTAGTAAGGGTCCCCTGGGGTCTGGTACGCTGCGTTTCCCTACGAATCACTCGGTTGGGCTATACACCAGGGAGGACCTGACGAGGTGTCTCTGGGGTGTGTATCTTGCTTGAGAGGTACAGGGCCAGTATAGCTCGGGAGGTTGTTTTGTGATGATGGCTGTGATGTGGTATTCCGGAATATCTGTGATGGCACTATGATTTCTGTGGTTTTTGTTGATTATTCACTTGTTGTACATATTCTACAATTATTGTACTTGCACCGGCTTCTTGCTGACCCCTTCTGGGGTGGATATACTTTTCTGTATTCAGGTACAGGTCCAGTGGGAGAACTAGCATAGGACGGACACGAGCTTGGTGGGCAGCATTGATATCGTGCATCATTTTGAGTTGGTGGTCGTACGGTCATGGTCAAAGTCGTGTTTTGGTTTTGTACTCGCGCGGGTACTGTCCGGTGTTATATGTCGTGTCATTGTTGATGGTTAACGATGTTGTTGTATTCTAGTTGTGGTTGTATTGGTTATGATCCCACGGGATGATATGTTGTTCGGTATTGTGATGTATGTCATGTTGAAGTTGAAGTTGGTTTTGAATGTATGAACGTTCATGTTTTGTTGTATTTAATGAATTTTATTTGGGTCTAAGCCTGGTAGGTTCTCTAAAAATGATCTACGGCGCTGTAATATCTCCGTAAATCATAGGGGTGTTACAGAATATGGTATCAGAGCCTAGGTTCATGGATAACTAGGCTGTCGGTATTTTGGGTCTATTAAATTGAGTCAGTTGTTGTCTACGATATCATTGGCATGCTACCACCCCGTGTTGCCTGTGCTGGAAGACTCTTCGGATGTTGGTTGTTTCGTTCCTTCGGAAATAATTACCTTAATATTGTGCAATCTATTATTGTAATCGTTTCCTTGTTGAATCATTCTTATTCTTCAGTATGCCGAGAGGTAGAGCTATCCGTCAACGCGGTCGTGGTCGAGGCCATGGCAGAGTGGTAGTGTCTGAGTCCGAGAGGTCCGTTTCTGAATCGGTATCTCATTCTGCGACTAGGTCAGACCCGATCCCTTCGGGAGGTTCAGATGGAGGCTTGGAGGCCGAAGTGCCTAACGTTCTTCAACAAGTCGTAACGCAAGTGCACCAATTGGCACAAGTGGTGCATAATATTAATACCGGCAGGAGGGTTGAGGATCGATGGCTTCAAGAAGTTATGAAGATGAACCCTCCCAGATTCGATGGTTCTGGTGATGCGAACAACTGGGATCATTGGTTAGTTGAGCTGGAGAAGATCTTTGATGGTATTGGTTGTCCTGAAGCCAAGAGAGTCCCGATTGCTCAATATCTGACAGTTGATGACGCTTCGGACTGGTGGCGAGCTGTTAAGCCCAAGGACCATGATGTCACTTGGGAAGAATTTAAAGAATTGATGGAAGCTCAGTATTGTCCAGCGCCGGTACAACTAGCAAGAGTCAGTGAGTTCTTCAGAGCTCAACCCGAAGATGTTATTATTTCTGAGGCAATCAAGACATACAACAAGCAGTTAGTGTATGTCCAAGATCGGGTTAAGGATGAGATAGACAAGATACTTCATTTTGATGCAAGGATGAAACCGGAGGTCCGAAAGTATATGGCGGGCCTTGGGTGTACTACTTTGAGAGAATATCAGGATACAACACTTGCTTACGAGATGGTGTCAGTTCCTTCCTACAGTTTCGAGCTCGAAGAAACCGAAATTTTCTGGTAGTTTCCGAGGCAGTGGATCGCGTAGGTCTCAATCTTCTGTGCAATCTTCTGTTGGTTCCCCTCAGCCTAGTGGAGGAGTGCCGAGAGTTTGTTTTAATTGTGGAAATCTGGGATATGTCAGTTCTCGTTGCACTTCTCACCCCATTGATTGTTTTAAGTGTGGGAAGGAGGGTCATCGCACATTATATTGTGAGTCAGTGGGCAGAATCTTCTCTGAACAGTCTCCTACTCTGGCTGGCACAGTTACGGGTCAGACAACTCCGAGTGTCGGACGCGGCAGTGGCATAGGTAAAACCGAGCATAAGGATGCATCTAGAATTGGATCAGCCCCACCCCGATTGTATGAGATGAGGCGGACTGATGACGTAGGGACTGCTACGACGTCAGGTATTGTTTATATTTCTATGCACCCGGTAGATGTATTGTTTGATTCTGGAGCTACTCATTCTTTTGTATCATTGTATTGTGTGAATCGTTTGGGCCTAGACGGTCTCTCTACATGTGAACCTTTTATTGTTGGGCTGCCAAGTGGGGAAAGGATAGTTGGGGATCAAGAGATTGCCAATTGTCCTGTAACCATTGGCAGTAAAGATTGGTCATCCGATTTGATTGTGATCGATATAGTGGGAGAGGATTTAATCCTCGGTGATGATTGGTTAAATCGGCATGGAGCGATAGTAGATTATCGTCGGAAAATAATTTCGATAGTCGCGCCGGATGGTACTGAACATGTTTTTGAAGGGCAGAAACTTGGTACTTCTGGGAAGATTATTCAAGCCATGAAGGCGATGAAATTATTGCGTCAAGGTTGTACCAGTTATTGGTGTTATGCGTTGAATTCGGAAGTTGGCGAGGTATAGTTGTCCTCTGTTCCAGTTGTGAATGAATTTCCAGACGTATTTCCGGATGATTTGCCGGGATTGCCACCACATCGTGAAGTGGAGTTCGTCATCGAACTAGAGCCCAATGTGGCGCCAATATCCAAGGTACCGTACAGAATGGCCCCATCAGAAATGTTAGAATTGAGAAATAATTGGGCGAATTGTTGGACAAAGGTTATATTCGGCCTAGTGTGTCTCCATGGGGTGCACTGGTATTGTTCGTACGAAAGAAAGATGGGTCCTTACGGCTATGTATTGACTATCATGAGTTGAATAAACTCACTATCAAGAACAAGTATCCGTTACCAAGAATCGATGATTTATTTGACCAATTACAAGGGGCTATGGTTTTCTCCAAGATTTATTTGAGGTCAGGATATTACCAACTGCGAATTCGAGATTCGGATATCCCCAGGTCAGCATTTTGAACGAGGTATGGGCATTACGAATTCGTAGTTATGCCATTCGGTTTAACAAATGCTCCGGCGGCCTTTATGCAGCTTATGAACACAACCTTTATCGAATATCTCGATAAATTTGTGGTGGTGTTTATTGACGATATATTAATCTATTCCAAAAGTGAGACGGAGCATGCCGAACACTTGAAGATCGCGTTGAGTATTTGGAGGGCTGATAAGCTTTATGCTAAATTTTCTAAGTGCGAGTTCTGGCTTAGAGAAGTTTCTTTTCTGGGACACATCATCTCAGCCGATGGTATTCGAGTAGACCCTCAAAAGGTTGAAGCAGTCTTAGCTTGGGAGCCTCCACGGAATGTTAAGGAAGTTCGGAGTTTTCTGGGATTAGCGGGCTATTATCGTCGATTTGTCGAAGGATTCTCGAAAATTGCTCGACCGATCACTATATTATTGCAGAAGACACAGAAATTTTAGTGGAGTGATGAGTGTCATAAGAGTTTTGACGAGTTGAAAAAGCGGTTGACTACGTCTTCGATCCTAGCCTTACCACAAGGAACGGAAGGTTTCGTTATTTATAGTGATGCTTCTAAACAAGGATTGGGATGTGTATTGATGCAAAATGAGAGAGTAATGGCTTATGCGTCTCGACAATTAAAGCCATATGAGATGAATTATCCTACTCATGATCTGGAGTTCGCCGCTGTGGTGTTTGCGTTGAAAATTTGGAGGCATTACTTATATGGTTCTTCTTGTCGAGTGTATACAGATCATAAGAGCTTGAAGTATATATTCACGCAGAAGGAGCTAAATATGCGTCAGCGGCGATGGTTGGAATTGCTTAAAGCTTATGATCTTGACATTCTTTACCATCCAGGTAAAGCGAACGTCGTTGCCGATGCGTTAAGCCGCAAGTCGGTCGTGTTGCAGAAGTTGGAACTACTTACCATTCAACCGAAGCTTAGACGAGAGTTGATTGATTTGGAAATTGAAGTTTGGCCTCACATAACTCAAGGACAGTTGCGTTTCCTTGAGATTACGTCCTCCGTGATGGAAGATATTAAGTCCAAACAGTTAGATGATCTCTCAATTGTGTAGCTTCGGGAAGACAGTGTTAGAGGAAAAGCTCCTGGATTCTTAATCGATGAAGACGGAGTTCTTCGATTTCGAGGTAGAACTTGTGTACCTAATCGGGATGATCTCAAACAAGTGATTTTGAGTGAAGCACATTATACTCCATACTCGATTCATCTGGGTATGAGTAAAATGTATAAGGACTTGAAGAAAAATTTTTGGTGGCCGAACATGAAAAAAGATGTAACGGAGTTCGTGTTGAAATGCTTGACTTGTCAGCAGGTTAAAGCGGAGCATCAGAGACCTTCCGGTAAATTGCAACCGCTACCAATTCCGGAATGGAAGTGGGAAGATATAGCGATGGATTTTATTGTGGGAATGCCAAAGACGCGAACTGGAGTGAATATGATTTGGGTAATCGTTGATCGGCTAACCAAATCCGCACACTTTCTGGACATTAGAGATGCTTGGGGACTGGAGAGGTTGGCTCGGTTATTTATTGCGGAGATTGTGAGACTCCATGGTACCCCAAAAAGTATAGTGTCTAATCGCGATGGGCGTTTTGTGTCGCATTTCTGGCAAGTAGTACATCAAGCACTCGGTACCAAACTGAATTTCAGCACCGCTTATCATCCCCAGACATACGGACAGTCGGAGAAGATGATCCAAATGCTGGAAGACATGTTGAGGGCTTGTGCGTTAGATTGGAAAGAAGATTGGGAGACTCATTTACCATTGATTGAATTTGTGTACAATAACAGTTGGCATATTTCCATTGGAATCGCTCCGTTTGAAGCATTATATGGAAGACGGTGTAGATTGCTAATCTGTTGGGACGAGCCGTACGAGTTACTTGGAGTAGAACCGGACTTGGTGGTTCAAACACGGGAAAAAGTCACAATTATTCGGCAAAGGTTGTTGAATGCTCAGAGTCGACAAAAGTCATATGCCGACATTCGTCGTCGACCGTTAGATTTCTAGATGGGGGACCATGTGTTGTTGAAAGTATCTCCGACTAGTGGAGTTCTTCGGTTTAGTAAGAAGGGGAAGCTTAGTCCTCGTTATATTGGCCCCTTCGAGATCCTGGACAAGGTAAACGATGTAGCTTATCGACTAGCATTACCTCCGACGCTTAGTCATGTTCATAATGTGTTTCATGTTTCACAACTGTGTAAGTATGTTCCCGATCCCAGCCATGTTATTGATTATCAAGAGATTGAGGTTATGACGATGTTACGTATGAAGAACAACCGGTAACCATACTAGAGCGACGAGTGAAACAATTGCGACGGAAAGTGATTCCGTTAGTAAAAGTCCAATGGTCTAAGCATGGAATTGAAGAAGCCACGTGGGAGACCTAGGATAGTATGCGTGCCTGGTACCCCGAACTTTATGTATCTTAAGTTTCGGGACGAAACTTCTTTTTAGGGGGTAAGGGTGTAATACCCGTGTATTTTATGAGTGTTGTTTTAGATGTATTTTGCGGTATTGTGGTTATTTGGACCGTATGTATTGATGATTGACCTTGGTATGTTCATGGCTGATAATTATTGAGTTTTGTGATTCTCGGATTGTGCTCGTTTTGGCCGGAATTTGCGAATTTAATTTTGGAAAATAGCAGTTAGCGCACGCTAAGAATGTATGTCTAGTGCACGCTAACCAGGTTCGAGTAGCGCACGCTACTCTTATGCAATAGCGTGCGTTAGGCCCACTGGACATTGAACTTTCTGGACTTTGGAATGGGGCGTTAGCGTACACTATGGAAGGACTAGCGTACGCTATTTCGATGTACCAGCGCACGTTACTTGTAGGATAGCGCGCGCTAGGATGTCAGGTCAGTGAGGGCAGAAACGTTTCTGGACTGCAGGTACTTGCAGGTAGCGCAAGCAACTGTATGGAGTTAGCGCGCGCTAGTGGCAATCGATAGCGCACGCTAACAGATGGTTTAGCGTACGCTACCGGAGTCTGACAGAATGTTACGGATCGCTTTCTTGATGCACCGCCCTCAGCTCGTTAGCGCACGCTAAGCCTGTAGCTGTAGCGTGCGCTAATACCTCCCAGTATATATGGGGGGCAGGTTCTAGAAATGTCATTTTTCACCTTTTCCTCTTCCCTTCGGCGGCTGGGCGATTTGGAGTGTTATTAGACGTGGTTTTCGACCAGTTTTCACCATCCAGCAACATTTTCGAGTTCCTAGTCTCAATCTAACAATATTTAATCCAGTGTGTCATCCAAATCAAGGTAAGATTGTTCAATCCCTAGTTTTTCGGAATTTGAGGGTTTTGTTTAGATCTCGTCCTTCTAGTCCGTTTTAAACCTTGAATTGGGTCAGATTATGATTGTGAGACCATAATCCCTTGTTTTTTTTCTTGAAGTCTACGGATTTTGTTTGAGTTCCCACCTATTGATTGGAGTATGAACAACTCCGCCTTAGTAGTGTTTGATAGTTTGTCCCTAAGAGTAAAATTTGAAGGGAATCCTTTTGTTTCCGTAGTGTTGTGTTTTGATTCGGTATTTCGATATGTTAGGATCGAATCATTGAAGGAAGTTCGGACCGTACATTCATCCATTCTCCGTTTCTCGTGTCGTTCATATTGAGGCAAGTACTTTGATTGTGTTTAATGTACTTCGTGTGAATATGTAAAAAATAGAATTTGTGCCAATTGTTGATCGAGTGTGTGTGAGCCGAGTAAAACCAAAGAAGGGTCCCCAGGTCCTAGAGTGCGTTTCCCTACGGATCACTCGGTTGGGCTATACACCAGGGAGGGCCTGACGAGGTGTCTCTGGGGTGTGTATCTTGCTTGAGAGGTACAGGGCCAGTATAGCTCGGGAGGTTGTTTTGTGATGATGGTTGTGATGTGGTATTCCGGAATATCTGTGATGGCACTATGATTTCTGTGGTTTTTGTTGATTATTCACTTGTTGTACATATTCTAGAATCATTGTACTTGCACCGGCTTCTTGCTGACCCCTTCTGGGGTGGATATACTTTTGTGTATTCAGGTACAGGTCCAGTGGGAGGACTAGTACAGGACAAACACGAGCTTGGTGGGCAGCATTGATATCGTGCATCATTTTGAGTTGGTGGTCGTATGGTCATGGTCAAAGTCGTGTTTTGGTTTTGTACTCGCGCGGGTACTGTCCGGTGTTGTATGTCGTGTCATTGTTGATGGTTAACGATGTTGTTGTATTCCGGTTGTGAACGGTTGTATTGGTTATGATCCCACGGGATGATATGTTGTTCGGTATTGTGATGTATGTCATGTTGAAGTTGAAGTTGGTTTTGAATGTATGAACGTTCCTGTTTTGTTGTATTTAATGAGTTTTATTTGGGTCTAAGCCTGGTAGGTTCTCCAAAAAGGATCTACGGCGCTGTAATATCTCCGTAAATCATGGGGGTGTTACAATTCCAACCTCTGCGTGGGTATGTGTTTTGAGGAAGAGTTATGTATATTTAATGTGTGTGTTGTGGAAAAGACCAAATCGGTCTAGCGAATCGTTATTAGCCATGTTGGCATGTATCTATTTGTTTTGTTTTCCACTTTTAGCCTGGTAGATCCTCACGGAGAGGGTCTGCGGCGCTGTAATATTCCTGAGTGGTTTGGGGGTGTTACATGTGTTAGTTTATTTTATGTGATTGTTTGTGAATGTGTATAGGTTAAGTGGATAATATTAAGAAACTAACAAGTGGTAAGAAAAAGTCGAAGACTCTGGAGTCAGTGGAGAGTTCCACAGCTTCCAATCGTGCAGATCCCGTGGGTAGGTATTTGGATCAAAGTAACTCTCGCATACATGAGCTAGTACAGAAAAGTGGGCTAAAGTTTAAGGATGGAAACTTGTAGCCGACAGATAATGCACATACACTAGTGAGACGCTTATCCTACCAGACTCCCAAATCGAGGATGACCCCCAGTACTGCCGAGACGACTCAACCTTGTATGCCTCATGTGCATCACATTCCCTCCCCTCCTCCTACATCTGGGAGCCATGGAGCTACATCGAACACGTCATCCAAGGTGCGTTCGGGTCCACCGTCGACTCTATTTATGCCCCCTATGGTACCGGCGATTTCAAGGGTCGACGATAAAGGAGTCCGCCGGCCATACAACTTGGTTAACCCAATAGAGGCCTATGTGTTTCAGTCGTGGCCTGAGAAAATGATTTGGCGGACATGTTGGAAATCTTGGACGAAGTTGTATGTGGAACATGTAGAGCTTGCGTAAGACAAGGGGGAAGGTCATACTGAAGCCGAACCAAAAATGAAGAAGAAGAAGGCCTATGGCCCACCGAGGGACTAGCACTTTACTCACATGTTAGCAGAAATTAACGTCACAAGATAGTAGTAGATGAAAAGTACCGATGACCTATTTTGGCTTCTGATACTTGTACGGAATATTTGTCATAATGTTGGGTTTTCATACGCGATAGGGATCGGTAACGTGGGCTGAGTGGAAGGATGAGCCACAGTGCGTGAAGGATGCATTGAATAATGCTATTGTTAGGAATATGCCCTCGAATGCCACTCAGAGGATGAGAGATTGAGGGCATCGTATTGTAATTATGAACATAATTGAATAAGACATCTAGTATTGCTATATTGTTATATATCACTGGCATCGTAATTTGGTATAAACAGTAATAGTCCTTGCATTTGAGAGCAAAAATTCTACTTCTTATGAATATAAGGAGATAGGCACTGGAAATGTTTAGGGCTCAAATGCTTAACCAGCTCGCAAGTCGATAAAACTTAACTAGAGATTAAGTTTAGACAATACTTGTATAACGTGTAATTTGACATGTAGAGTGCCTGTCTTAACCTAAGGGCTAGGGGAGCACACGCTATAGGTATGCTTTTGGGATCAGTATACTCGGCTACGACTCACCTCGATTCGGTCCCATAGATTTTACTCCGGGATAGTCAATGACTGAATCAAAAGGTTGTGATAGGTATATATGAACCTATGACTTGAGGATCCAGTAGAAGATGTACTTGTGACATTAAGTTAGTCATTAAAGTAGTTCGATCCAATCACCGATTGGTGGGGTCGCCATCGAAATGCAACTTAATGGGCAAGTAGGAGTCTCTACTGAATACCAAGATAGGATTCTTTCTCTTGTAAGTGAGCAGATAAATGTCTTATGCAGTTAACGGCAAATGAGATCATAAGTCTTTGGTCAAAGCATTAAGAGATACTTGTATTTGATACATGAGGGCTCGGTGATCTTGGTTTGCATTAACAAATACATAGAGTCAAGTTTCAATAGGGCTTGACATTGCTGTGACCCTAATACTTGATCGGGATAATATTATTAAAGGGCTTATACGTATACAATATTCATAACATAAAGGTTTTGGAATAATCCCTATTATTCATTCTCAGTTGGGTTACATTGTGAGCCACGGGATTGGCTAAGTGTTACACTCTTTGATTCCTCACATTGCCGACTGAAATGAACCTATGGAGTCGCGGCACAGGATAGATAACGGATTAAATTAATGATATTCTCTCTTAATGACTATTAGACATTAGACGTCTAAATTAAATTATGGATCGTTATTTTAATTTATTAGATAAATAAAATCGATCTAGTAAATTAAATAAATTACTGAGTAATTAATTTAATTCATATTATTTCCTAGAGAATATATAATTAATATAATTAATTAATTAGATTAATTAATTATATTAATTTTGAAACGTATCAAGATTTATCTATCAGATTAGATACACACTTGACAGTCAACCCGGAATCTATTTTGGGTCCGTTTCAAGGACCGAACGAACCAACTCTCATTTTTCTCATTTTGGCCGTCCCACCGCTCACCATTTTCCATTGAAAATATTTTTTTTGTGTAGTCTTCTATTCATCATGTGAGTATTATTTTATATACTCATGCGAGTAAGACTTGTAAATGAATTTGGAATTTATTATTAAAAGTCTTCCATCATTGTTATTATTTAAAAGA
The DNA here is from genome assembly GCA_033398695.1 of Orobanche coerulescens. Lineage (NCBI taxonomy): Eukaryota > Viridiplantae > Streptophyta > Magnoliopsida > Lamiales > Orobanchaceae > Orobanche > Orobanche coerulescens. The sequence continues at coordinate 92,577,730 of CM065817.1, read as the reverse complement.
CTTGGTGAAGTTGAGAACAACAAGACTGACGATCGAATGGTGAGGATAATAGTAAGGAGAAAAAGAAGTAACAAAAAAAAAGGGAAGAAAAGAAAAGGAAATAAAAATCGTTTTCTTACTTCTTTTATTTTCTTTGAGATATATTTTTAATCTTAAAATTTAATTCTTGGAGAGTTGAAATTAATAGAAGAAAAATTTATCCTAAAATTATTTTATATAGCCATCGACCTTTCAGGTATTGGAGTGATGATTACATTTTTCCGTGTCATGTTTCCGACGTGTGATACGTAGAGGCACGATATTTTCGAAGCTCGGGATTTTGCGAAAGCTTGGATCGATTTTCGCAATATTTTATCAAAAGACTTCAAGGGTGTGATTTCTAATTCATACTTTGTATTTATATTCATATATACGATGCATGAACGATCTTCTTAGGGGTTCGGTTTATTCGGTTTCATCCGTTTGTTTTTCGGCTGCGTAATTCGATTATTATTATCGAATGCTTGATTGAATGCTTTTATGATTTAGGATCATAATTATTTTAATCGTTAATATTTAGTTATTCATCCAAAAATTATTTTTCATGATTATTTTTGTAATATAAATCTATTTTTTTTAAAACTGATTTATATGTATAATTTAAAAATTAAAAAATAAATATATTATTTTTGGATTCGGAATGAAAATACCTTTCAGAAAAATGGCCAGGCCCAGCAGCTCGGGGCTTTCGAGAGGCTGCCTATTGAGAGCAAGACGTGGCAAAGCAAAGATGTCGCTCGGCCAGTGGCGGGCACTGTCGGCCTCGAGATTGACCTGAGTCTTGTGTTTTTAGACTCTATTTTTATATTTCGTTCGGTAAATTAATTTCTCGCAAATTAAATTGTATTTAATTTGACTAAAATATAATTATGATAATTTTATTCTTAATGGAATTAATTCAATAAAATATTCATTTTCATCTGGACAAGTTAAAATTAATAGTTGTGTGAATTAATTAGATTAATTCTTATGAATGGATAAATTCTGTATTGATTGGATCAATATTTAGATTAATTATGTTTGCCATTTATTTTAATATGATTGTTACATTATTTTGTGAATTGTGATGTAGTTTGTGCACTTAGTTTTCAATCTTTATTCAATAGGGTCGTAAAGACCTTTTTGAGCCAATTTAATTTTATTAGTACATTTGCTAGAATGCAATTTTTTTATTAATGTAATAAATTAGCTATGACGAGGAGTCGAGGACGAACTGCCATGAAGACAAATATTCAAGATATGTAATTAGATTACTTGTATATTTATCGAGTTGATGATGACTCGGTACTTAGGAATAGTCAATGAACTGCATGTTGTTAGATTTAAGTTTGTATGTTTTTATATTGTATGACAAACAAACAAACCGACAAACCACGCTTATAAATGGATTAATGTGCAAGGTGTAACATAAAATCGAGTAATAGTCCCACTTACAAACACTAAGTTATAAAGGTTACAAGGTTTCCTACCCTCTGTCAAACTCATGGAAAATTGAAATCTAAACCGAAATATTATTCTTCCGAGTATGTTGGGGTAATATTTTTGGGGAAGGTTGATAAGTTCCTAGAGTGCATTGGATGCCTTTTGTTGTGACATATCAAACCTCTAAAAATCATATGGGTTGCTAGGTGAGATTCAATTGTCAGACTGATAGGAATCTTAGATATTTCACCCAGCCATAGAAACCGTATGGGTTAACAGCAAGTGAACGAGGGGCAAAAGAAGATCGAATCATCCATTAGATGGGTTGGTATCAGACACCACTTTACAAAAAATGATAGAATAGAAACCGAATGAGTTAGCCTCTATTAAACATTGTAAAGAACTTGATCACCACTATAAAGTCAACCATGACTTTTGAATTCAACATGGGAGTGTGTAATGTCGATAAAATAGTGGGAGCCGAGTTAATGGATATAGAAAGTCCTTAATTCTATACTCGGGGCATAATTTAACAATCACTAACAAATCTAATATTATTCTCTGCAATAGAACGAACAAACATTCAATATGACGTTAAACCCACTAAATATTACTCGAGAAGAACACCCTAACGGTTTCGAACTTTGTGGACTGGTGGTGGAACTTGAGGATTGTATGGAAATATTGGGGTACGTCTTGGAGGCGGACATTCCAGCGGCTCCTGCAAGAACCCGGGACAATTAGGAAGAAGTTGATGCCCACGATAAATGGATGAAAGATGACATAATAGTGCACGGGCACATGTTAGGCTCAATGACTAATGAGCTTCAACATACCCATGAAAAGTTGACGTCTTCGAGATCCATCTTAACGCACTTGACTGAGCTCTATAGATATCATTGTCGAACTAATAGATATAAGATATCAAAGAAATTGTTAGGCACCAGGATGAATGAAGGATAGAGAGCTGGGGACCATATCCTAAATATAGTCTCGATGATTGAGATATTGGAAGCTCTCGATTTTCTGATGCATATATCTATTCAAACACATCTTATCCTGCAGTCACTTCCTGACTCCTTTTCCAATTTGTCATAACTTCAACTGTAATGAGATTGCATGTAACCTAGCCGGGCTAATAGATAAATTGACAACGACTCAATCTCAATAAAGACAAATAGAAACGAGGTTGCACTTGTTATTTCTTATGGGACTTGGAAGTCCAAGAATAAAAGAAAAATGACAATAAGCAATTAGGTCCTAAAGCCAAGAACAATAAGGATAAGGACAAAGGCCCCAATGGTTCATAAGAGTAAGGGGCCAAGAAAACGGACAAATGTCTCAACTGCAGTGAGCTGGGCCACTGGAGAAGAGAATGTCCAAAACTTGACTGTTATGCATTTTCAAGTATGGAACTATTAGTTTTGAAATATATTATTCTGTAACTGTACAATCTACTTCTTAGAAACTTGATTCTGATACATGTTCTAAAATTTATATAATGAATCAGGATCTGGTAAGAAGTACAAAGCTTAAAATTGGAGAAGTGATAGTAATAAGTCGGAAGCAGACATAGTGTCAAAACTATTGGAATATTTTATTCCAAATATTCATTAATAGAGTTTTGATGATTAAGTTGTTAATCAAAGTAAAACAATAAAGAAGCGAAATAAAACAACGAAGAAGTCGAAGACGCAAAAAGTAATCCGGGAAACTGTTCAGATCAGTCAAGATGGCAACCTAGCTGATCAGACGAGATCAACCTACCTGATCAGACGAAAAGAAACCTACCTGATCAAATAAGAAGATAGTCTACATGATCATGCATAACGTACGCTAACGAGGAAACTTAATGTACGTAACGGTACAAGGATAACGTACGTAACACATGGTGTTTAGCGTACGTATCGAAGTGTTTCAGAATTCAAACAAGATGACCATTGTGACGTCATGGTTTACATCATCATATCAACGGACATGTCGACTGCATATAACGTACCGAATGAGCAAGAAGCTAACGTACGTAATGAACAAGACAGAAGCTACTGGACTAATTTGCATAGAGTATAACGTACGTACCATGTTCATGTTAACGTACGTAATGAAGCTAACGTACGTAAGAGATGAGTGATAGCGTACGTAATGAAGGCTAAAGTGGCTAACGGCTAGTTGAGGCTTTGGAGCCTATAAATACCACTTCCTATGGTATTGAACAAACAACAACACAAAGCAAATGATTCATTGACCACATATTAATATACATATTCTTGTTGTTGTAATTGTACTAATATTGATAGTTTGAGTGTTTATACATTTAACACATACACGAGAGGTAAAAGAAAAGATACGATTGGATTTGGTGTTATTAGGATCAAGGATCTGACATTATTAGAATCGCAATCGATATCTACGAGAGGTTTATCTAGTACCCATAGAAAGCTAGATTGGTTGATTCCTTATCCAATAGAAAAGGAAAACGGTTTAACTTGGAACGACATAAAGAAAAGTTCTTGAAAGAACTAGGAATAATATCACAACTTACACCCCCAGCTACTCCACTATTAAATGGTGTATCAGGAAGTAAGAACCGAACCTTGTTAGACATGGTTCGCTCCATGCTTAACTATACGGATCTATTAATTTGCCTCACTCCTTACTGCTGCACATATCTTGAACACATGTCCTTACAAATCCAATCTTAAGACTCTACATGAGATGTGGAGAGAAAGGAAACCAAGTGGTTGTAACACCCCCAATCCTCTTAGGGATATTACAGGCCGTAGACCCTTTCCTCAAGGATCTACCAGCCTCGTAACAGAAATCAAACATCAAAATACCACCTTCAAGTCTAAATGACGACCCAGTAGACCGATTAGGTCTTTCAGTTAATACATACAACTCAATCTCAATACATACCCATGTAGGGGTCAAAATACAACACTCTCTCATACAACGGGAAAATACTACAGTAGAAATAACTACAAGTACCAATACAACATCGAACGGGTCCTCATGTGATTAGTATCGATCATCATTTATCATCCTTCGTGTCATCACTGTGATATGCTCCCAAAACCTGAATATACCTGGACGTAAAACAGACATCCACCTCCCGATTACTCGGGGGTTAGCAAAATTCTACTATTTTGCTACTGCAATTACAAGGTGCAAATACGAGTCATACATTTCATATTCCAAGAATAATAATAATTACGAATCCTCAAGGATTCAAACACAACGAAAAGTACTTCCCGAAGCAAGAGTTTGAGTAAGGCTTTCCAAATTCGAAAGATCACAAATCAAGAGAACAATTGTAAAATGGTTTAAAATGCCCTCGGGAGTTTTAACAGAAAACCATTTAGGATTATCGAATCCTTCTCTTTCAAAAATCGAAAGGGGTCACAGCCCAAAGATTTGCTTTCTCAAATAAAACCAACAATAATTCACAGGGTTCATAGCCCACGCCACGTGTCCTCGACGGACATAAAGTCAACAGAATATAACCACCCAAGATACGAAATCTTGGTAACATGTCCAAGGTACTCGACCTGGCAAAATACATCCAAAATTATATCCATAACACCGTGATCACATGCCACATCATCTCACGGTTGGATCAATCACTTGTTGCATCCTGACCACATGATCACAAGCCATGTGTCACCGTAGGTTTTCTTAGGCTCTCACGGTTAGATCAATCACTTGTTACATCCTGACCACATGATCACAATCCATGTGTCACCGTAGTTTTCTTAGGGTATCACGGTTGATTCAATCACTTGTTGCATCCTGAACACATGATCACAAGTCATGTGTCACCGTAGGCCTTGCCTATGTCCACACATTCACACACATAACACAGTACATCAAGGATATCCTAACAATTCACCCAAAGACAACAAACACTTAGCACGACACAATTGTCAAATCACAACGCACTGAAATGTAATAATATATGTATATATATTATCAAAGCACAACATCAACACCAAGCGTATTCATAGGATTCACTTAACCATTCACAAAACACACATGCGTTTTGAAAGAGAGCCTTTAACGAGTCTAAACCGAATCTTTTGAAAGTTCATTTCAAACAACCAAACAAACACACTTAGAGGATCACCGATCATCATATGCACAAAACAAGAAATGTATGAACAACGTACTTGCCTCGGAATCGGCACGCAAGTACTTCGACGAACACGGCTCGACCGGGACACTCCGAATACCTACAACTTCCGCAAGACACAATGAAAACACTATCACAACGAGAAACAAGATCAAGAACAATGGAAATCCCACCAAACCAACAAAGGAAAACTCATTGGGACATTTAATGAAATATTAAATGTTCAATAATTCCCAAGAACACTCGAATCGTCAATCGAGTCAAACAAACTCGAAATATAGATATACAATCCATAGAACATGATTAATAACATCATACTACACCAACCGATTCATCAAAATTGGACTAGGATCAAAATCAAGAGCAAATTTCCAAGAAAATCAACTCGAAGAAAAATCAAGAATTACCTCGATCCGACGAAGAACAAGGGATTAGATGATGTTACAATCACCTAGAAGTCTCCAAAACACCTTGGAATTGAATAGAATCGACCAAGAATTCAAACCCTAGTCTCACCCGTCCGACAACCGCGAGGAGAAGAGAAGAAGGGGAGGAAATGGGGTGAAAAACCCGTCTGTCCCCTTATATACATCAGCGACGCACGACCAAGTGCTCGTGCGTTTGGTCGTGCGCTAGGACACTGCCCAGCTACTAACACCACACACGAGCACCGCGCACTAGCAGCTGCTCATGCGTCCCTGGAGCTCACTGCCGAGCAGTGGTTGCGCACGAGCACAACGCACAAGCATGTGCTCGTGTGCTACAATCAAAGGCTAATATAGAGCCCGACACAGCCCCGAAAGCACCCAGGACATAACCAACTCAAAAGGGAACAAAAACAAGGGCTCACAACGCCCTCAAAGAGACAAAACGACAACGGAAAACAATGTCATACATGCATACACACGATCTGCACGACTTACACAACAACAAGTTGTACCCGACGAACGCCACAACGTGGTACACAACATAGGGAAAATCCCGAATAATCATCAACGAAACAAAATAACCGACACAACCGACAAATAATTCGAAGTAACCAGAAATAGAAACCTCGGGTATTACATTCTACCCTTCTTAAAACAAGTTTCGTCTCGAAACTTAAAACCTGAAACAATCAAGGCAGAGTAACTCTAAATAACACATGATTCCGATAACCTGAAGATTGGGAAAGGCGATACGAAGACAAACACTCCAAAACTTCGGAAAATTACAAAATGGCCCAAAACGCCCGAAAATCACGATACGTGATCAAATAACCAAACCAAAGTTCACAACACGTCTAAAAAAGTTAAACAGACTTACTGGAAACTCGAAACAACACGTCTAACAAAGTTAAACAGACTAACAAAGTCGCTAAGAAGCACGAAACTCAACAAAACGACATCAAAACGAACTCGGTGGTCAACAAGTGCAAAATTAATCATTCCCAGAATGACGTAACGGTCACAAACGAGCCGCTAAATGGACTCCTGCCAAAAAAAGAAATTTACCGAAAATCGAAATTGCGGATATTACATACTACCCTCCTTAAAAGAAGTTTCGTCCCAAACTTAAAATAAGTAGGGCGAAGCAAAATCCCACCAGAAACATATCAACGAGATACACAAGAACCAAATAACTCACGCCCATCGGTGAAATGCTACAAGCAACGCAAAGGAACATACGGCGTGAAATCACGCTCGACGACAATCATCACAATGTCATAAGCAGAGACATAATAAAATCAACAAGTATCAAGTATCACTAAACAGATAGCACAATCAAGTCAATTATCTGAACAATCACAAAAAAAGGTACCTATCACCAGGAAACACGCACAGTCGAAAAATAGAAATTAAACATACAACGATCAGCGAGGGTAATCCCCGAAGAACTCCGACCACGCCGAAATTCTCAAAAACAACACTAGGCATCTCCGTGTCCTTTCAGAGAAAAGCCACAAACTCGATCCCCAAACCTCTCAGCTACCATCTCGCAATGCACAGCTCGGTATCCCAAATGATCACAATCGAAACAACTGACTAGCGGTGAACGACAACTCTTTGCGGTACGAGATCAGGCAACAACAATCAAACAACCATGATTTAACAACAATGATCGAACAACAACGATCGAACAACAATGATCGAACAACAACGATCGAACAACAACGATCGAACAGCAATAATCGAACAATAACGATCGAATAACAACGGTCGAACAACAACGATCGAACAACAATGATCGAACAACAACAATCGAATGACAATGATTGAATAACAACGGTCGACCAACGACTCTGAAGTTCACACTTCAAATCAAGACATTAAAAGAACATGTAGAAACTAAAAGACGTTAATTTCAAACAAGGTTCACAAGAATCGAACCGAAGTCGGAAAAGTCACAGCGATAAACATATTGATCCGAAACAATATCACAACTCGTTCGAATGATAAAAACCAAAATGGAGAACAAGTTGAGAAAGTATCAACGAACACGAGCGAGTCGACAGAATTGAGGAATAAAAAAATTACAGAAGTCAAAAATAATACGGGTATTACATTCGACCTCTTTTAAAATAAGTGTCGACCCCAAGACTCACAACGATGAAAGCAAGGTAACAACACAACAATCAACCGACAGAAACATCTTTCAAGGGCCTCTCAGCACCGATCCTGATATCTGCGCTGAAGTTCGTGCCCCAAAAGACTCGGTAACAAACTCGCAAGATTGAATTCAGTGTCCCTCGAGTCCCACTTGTAACAAGTTACTGGTCAGAAGGACAATTTGTACGTACATGCCCCGGCACATTACAGTTGGAGCACCTCGGCATACCGAATATACAACTACTAGGTACAATGGAACATAACATCGCAAAACAACATACCGGAGATGCCAACTTAGCACAACATATCAACGTAAGGCAACAAATAGTAACACGACAAAATATCCACTCCGGGTAATTGCACGAATACAAAAACTACCACTGCAACAAATGGAACCTGCAGTCGTAAACGAATCACATATAGCAATTACCATCCTAAGGCAACCCACATACACAAAATCACAGCAATGACGGCATCCATTCGGCGATTTCAATGGCCCAAACGATAACCAGTACACAATTACAAAACATCATGAAACATTCATATATGTACACAATCATACAAACTCAAGCTTTAACAGCTCGCACAGGTGCGATAACACGCAATCACCATGAAGCAACAAGCATTTAATACTAACATCACACCTCTCACAGAGGGTTAACACAACGATTACATGGTGAACGACTCAACGCTCCCACCACCAATTCAATCACAACTCGGAGGGCTAACACCCTAACGACAATACTAACATCATACGCACATTCTCTGACCACAAAAAGGAAATGATAGGTTTTAAAAATGAAAACCACCTTTTGAAAAAAAAAATTGGGAAACACCAGTTGATCTTAAGTATCACATTTCGAAAAAGTAATACAAACATCGTTATCGAGACTTTGAAAAATTGTTTTGCATTTGGTAAAAATGAGGACATCTTTCTTTTTGTTAAAAACTTTCAGAAATATTCGACCTTCGGGTCTAAACAAATACGTTTCTAAATTACTGAAAATATCTCAAAATATTTTGGTCCTCAAAGTGGAATTTTTTTTTTGAAACACACCGTTGTACTAGTAGGCACCTTGAAATTACCGCGAGGAAATAATCCATTTTAAAAGTACGTCTCGTAATTTATTCTCTAAAATACTCAAGATTTTCAAAAATCTAATAGGCCAGAATGCCCAAAACTCACACGTATCAACATTCTCTTACACGTCTCATAGTACATGCATCAAATTGTTTCAAAATCCAAACCAGACATGTCTTTTCCACAAAAACAAACAGTCAATAGTCACAATTAAAAACTTGCCTAGGAACGGGACGAAACCACTGATCCCATCCGAGGCCTCTAAGGATCCTCCCGGACTGGCCATAGTTAGAAATCAAAATCACGCACATACATCGCCTAGGACCGGGGCGAAACCACTGGTCCCATCTGAGGCCTCTATGGACCCTCCCGAACTGGCTAACCAAGAAGCTCGTGAATCAGGAGCGAAATCACAGACTCCTCCGAGGCCTCGTTAGATCCTCCCGGAGTAAGCAAATCACACACATATACATTACCATTCCATGTTAAACATAAGGGTTTCACAAGAATACTTTCAAAACGAGCAAATCATTTTGGAAAACATTAGCAGCGGAAAAAATCAACAGTCAAAAATACATTAGCAGCGACACCACTCCTCGTATAAAGAAAATATGAGAGTTAAATAAACCCATATCACGAAATAAAATCTACATAAGGATTCCATCACTTAACAAATAATCATACAAGTAACTCGTGTCACACGAAGCACAACACAAAGAAGGGAGACTTACATCCACATGTGACACGAAGATGATGACCGCCCCACGATACTAATCCTCACGATACTAATCACGACCAACAAACTCAGAAGACGCGTTGCGACACGAGTCAATCAGACGAAATCCGATGAGACAAGACTCAACAGACACAACTTGACCCGACAGCCTAGGTTTCCACAACCTAAGCTCCGATACCATTTATGTAACACCCCCAATCCTCCCAGGGATATTACACACCGTAGACCATTTCCTCAAGGATCTACCTGTATGGTAACAAAAATCAAACATCAAAATACCTCCTTCAAGGCTAAATGACGACCTAGTAGACCGACTAGGTCTTTCAATTAATACATACAACTCAATCTCAATACATACCCATGCAGGGGTCAAAATACAACACTCTCCCGTACAACGGGAAAAATAATATAGCGGAAATAACTACAACTACCAATACAACATCGAATGGGTCCTCATGTGATTAGTATCGATCATCATTGATCATCCTTCATGTCATACCTGTGATATACTCCCCAAAACCTGAATATAGCTGGACGCAAAACAGACATCCATCCCCCGATTACTCGGGGGTTAGCAAAATTCCACTATTTTGCTAGTGCAAGTACAAGGTGCAAATACGAGTCATACAATTCATATTCCAAGAATAATAATAATCAGGAATCCTCAAGGATTCAAACACAACAAAAAATACTTCCCGAGGCAAGAGTTTAAGTAAGGCTTTCCAAATTCGAAAGATAACAAATCAAGAGAACAATTGTAAAATGGTTTAAAATGCCCTCGGGAGTTTTAACAGAAAACCATTTAGGATTATTGAATCCTTCTCTTTCAAAAACCGAAAGGGGTTACAGCCCAAATATTTGCTTTCTAAAATAAAACCAACAATAATTCACAAGGTTCATAGCCCACACCACGTGTCCTCGACGGACATAAAGTCAACAGAATATAACCACCCAAGATACGAAATCTTGGTAAAACGTCCAAGGCACTCGACCTGGCAAAACACATCCAAAATCATATCCATAACATCGTGATCACGTGCCACGTCATCTCACGGTTGGATCAATCACTTGTTGCATTCTGAACACATGATCACAAGTCATGTGTCACCGTAGACCTCGCCTATGTCCACACATTCACACACATAACACAGTACAACGAGGATATCCCAACAATTCACCCAGAGACAACAAACACTTAGCACGACACAATTGTCAAATCACAACGCACCGAAATAAGATAATATATGTATATATATTATCAAAGCACAACATCAACACCAAGCGTATTCATAGGATTCACTTAACCATTCACAAAACACACCGTTCACAAAACACACACGTTTTGAAAGAGTGTCTTTAACGAGGCTAAACCGAATCTTTTGAAAATTCATTTCAAACAATCAAACAAACATACTTAGACGATCACCGATCATCATATCCACAAAATAAGAAATGTATGAAAAAGGTACTTGCCTCGGAATCGGCACGCAAGTACTCCGAAAAACACGGCTCGACCGGGACACTCCGAATACCTACAACTTCCGCAAGACACAATAAAAACACTATCACAACGAGAATCAAGACCAAGAACATTGGAAATCCCACCAAACTATCAAAGGAAAACTCATGGGGACATTTAATCGAACATTAACTGTTCAATAATTCCCAAGAACACTCGAATCGTCAATCGAGTTAAAAAAACTCGAAATATGGACATACAATCCATAGATCACGATTAATAACATCATAGTACACCAACCTATTCATCAAAGTCGGACTAGGATCGAAATCAAGAGCAAATTTCCAAGAAAATCAACTCGAAGAAAAATCAAGAATTACCTCGATCCGATGAAGAACAAGGGATTAGATGATGTTACAATCACCTAGAAATCTCCAAAACACCTTGGAATTGAGTAGAATCGACCAAGAATTCAAACCCTCACCCGTCCGACAGCTGCGAGGAGAAGAGAAGAAGGGGAGGAAATGGGGTGAAAAACCCGTCTGTCCCCTTATATACATCAGCGACGCACGACCATCACGCACGGCCAAGTGCTCATGCGTTTGGTCATGCACTAGGCCACTGCACAGCTACTGACACCACGCACGAGCACCGCGCACTAGCAGCTGCTCGTGTGTCCTGCTCGTGCATCCCTGAGCTCACTGCTGAGCAGTGGTTGCACACGAGCACAATGTACGAGCACGTGCTCATGCGGCCTGCTCGTGTGCTACAATCGAAGGCTAACATCGAGCCCGACACGGCCCCGAAAGCACCTAAGACATAACTAACTCGAAAGGGAACGAAAACAAGGGCTCAAAACACCCTCAAAGAGACAAAACGACAACGGAAAAAAATATGCCATGTCACACATGCATACACACGATCTGCACGACTTACACAACAACAAGTCGTACCCGAAGAACGCCACAACATGGTACACAACATAGAAAAAATCCCGCATAATCATCAACGAAACAAAATAACCGGCACAACCGACAAATAATTCGAAGTATCCAGAAACAGAAATCTCGGGTATTAAAGTGGTAATCTCATTAAGGACTTGGGCATGTCCTGCTTAAGTCAAAGTGACTACAGCAGATAAGATAGAAGACAGGTCTGTGAAAGGATGTTTCAAAGCATATCCAAGGGATTCAATGGGTTATCTATTCTACATGCACAATGATCATAGGATTATCATTGCTTTAACATCACACTTCTTTGAAGATAATTTCATGAAGAAGGCACATGTAGAAATGTTTCTATAGAAGAACTAAAAGGAAACACCCGATGGACATATGTACAAGATATTAGAACCGAACCTTCTGAAACACACCAGGACCATGAAGGTCTAGTAGATTTTCTCTTATAGGTATGGCTATCTGTATGGAATGGTTATCTGTAAAATGATAGAAAGTAGCCAAGCGATCGAAGATGTGGACTTTATGCTATGTGCTAAATATGCCTAACAATTAGAACCTTCATTTTGACAAAGCGGTCAATTAGATTGATAGCGTCAAGAATAAAAAGGGGTCATGTGTTTACAAGAAGGTTAGTGGGAGCAAAAGTACGTTCTTAATACTATATGTGGATGACATTCTACTTATAGAAAATGATGTAGGAATGCTCATTTCTGTGAAAGCTTGGCTTTCCAGTATGTTCTCAATAAAATACTTGCGAGAAGCTACCTATATTCTGGAAATTCGTCTCCATCGGGATAAAGCGAAGAGAATTATATGTCATTCCAAGCCCTCTATGTAGAAATGATCCTAAAACAAGAAGTCTGAAAGAGGGTTCTTACCTATGAGACATGGTATAAAACTATCTAGATCTATCTGTCCTCAACTGAGGATAGGCCTATGTACATTTTGATATGTAAAAAACCAGACATAGCTTATGCTTTGAGCATGATTACTCGGTTTTCAAGCAAACCAAGTTAAAAGAATATTGGACAACCATAAAGAATATTCTTAAGTGCCTGAGAAGGCCTAAAGATTTGATTCTTACACACGGTGATGGAAAATTGGTAGTAGAGGGTTATACGTATGCAATATTTTAAGGACAACATATAGGGTGGATATTTTTTCTGAACGGTGAAGCAGTATCTGGAATAGTTCTAAGATAAGCACGACTACATATTTCACATGTCAAGCTGAATATTAGGATGCCTCAGAGGTGGAAGCATTTTTTCATATAGAAGTTTCTTGGAGAACGTCAGGTGGTCCCCAATGCAAAACTGTTTGGCTCAGGCGAAGGAGACTAGGTCTCGCCAAAATACCAAACATATTGAGATTTAATGTCACCTTGTAGCAGTGATGATTCATTATGTTGTACTGCATAGAGTAAACTCAGCTGACTTTATGTCAGTAGTCCACCGACCAAGTCACTATCTCAGGTGGTCTTGGAACGACCTCTGTAGAGTATGGGTATTAGATACAATAGTGTGTGGCATTGAGTACAAGTGGGAGATTGTTAGGAATCTGCCCGAATGCCACTCAGAAGATGAGAGAGTGAGAGCATTATATTGTAATTATGAACATAATTGAATAAGGAATTTATTATTGCTATATTATTGTATATCAATGGCATCGTGATTTGGTATATAAAATAATAGTCCTTGCATTTGAGAGCAAACATTCCACTTATTATGAAATAAAGAGATAGGCACTAGAAATGTTTAGAGCTCAAATGCTTAACCAATTTGCAAGTCAATAAAATTTAACTGAACATTAAGTTTAGACAAGACTTGTATAACGTGTACTTTGACATGTAGAGTGCCTGTCTTCACTAAGGCTTAGTGGGAGCACATGTTATAGGTATGCTGATGGGATCAGCATACTCGGACACAACTCACCTCGATTCAGTCACATGGGTTTCACTAGGGGATAGTCTGTTGTGCGACGATTAATTCGCCGCGATAGGCGATCGGCGACCTCCCTGAAAAGTCAACCATAGAAGCCAAACTCCGGACGAACACCTAAAGTCCGGCATGATATAGCGATCGTCTTTTGGTAACCAGCGATCGTCTTTTGATACCTGGCGATCGTCTTTGTCTAACGGATCAGAGGCGATCGTCTCATGCCACGTGGGGATCCAGCGTCCGTCAAAGTCGTCGAAGACCGAATCTTGGACGATGGCCCACCCGCGGATCTTCACAGGATACCAACAAAAAGGATCATTGACCCCAGCCTGTCACCTACCGCACCTACCGACAAGGCCGCCGAAAGGTACGTAGTGGACCCTCCTCGGACAGCGACTCGCGACGCGTGCTGGCTTCCCATTGGTCCACCCAGCTGGCCTCCAACTGCAACCTCGGACCTCAGAGGAACAGGCCCACGTGACGGTACGATCGGCCGTTTATTTTAATATAGAAAACGGCGATCGCCCGCGATCGCCTGAGGGATCCCAACTACTTAGCCCCCTATAAATAGAGAACTCACTGTTGCGGCCAAAACGACGGATCCTACCACGAATTAAGTGCAGAATACACACCAAAGAGAGAACAAAAGGCTCTTTTGGCAAGCACTAACAGATTCATAGTGATATTCACACACATTCATCATAAATTCCAAGCAAGAACTCACAGATTCATCCATCTGGTTCTTCCGGCAATCTACGCGCTCTAAAGCCTAGATAACTAGAAGCTTTTACACTCATTGTATTAGATTCTAACATTAATATTTGTACTGGCAAGATATTTATTAATAACATCTCGCGAGAGCATTCAAGCCGGACTAACAACCCGCAAATCTTGTGTTATCTATTTTCCCACGGAAGTGTTCTCGCATTTTGTTTGTTACTCGATCGTTCCAAGAATACTATCTCCGGATAATATTTTGGGTAACAACAATTGGCGCTAGAAGGAGGGCATCTAAACCTTCATTTTCCTACCGTCTCGAAGAACACTCACTGTTCTCCTGGACATATACTTGAAGAAACACTCACTTTCTTCAATAGAAAAACCATCGAAAATGACATCAGAACAACCTCCAAGAGGGCCACTCGAGATCTCGAAATCTTATTCCGGCGAGGACCGAATCCCACCCACGGCGGAAGGCGACCGTGGCGGCGCTAGGCTCACTCCCGCCCCGAGGGACGGTTCTAGCCTCTCACTCGACCGCCCAGACATCGAACAGTTGAGGAGGCTATAGCCATCCTCGAGGAACGGCAGAGGGCCCGCGATACGCCTACCATCACCCCGTCGGCTAACCGCCGGCAAGCAAAAGGAAGCTCAAGGGGATCTATGTTGAGAAATCGACAGAAAGCCCCGAGCCGCTGGAGAAGGCTCTCGTAAGGCGGGACGATTCCGTCTTCACCGCCTAGGGAGCGATCCCTCATGGCGACCGGGCACTCGAGCCCCAAATGTGAGACATCGATATCTCAATCCTTTACCAGAGTTCGGCTTATCCGACTCCCAAGAGACAGACTGGCCAACGAGCCCCTGCCGCCCAAGAAGGGAACCTCCGCAGGGAGATCGTCATTCACCACGGAGCTAGGGGATCGGCACACGATCGCCTTGGTTCGCAGCCTGAGAGCCAATCGGCGAGCGATCGAGCGGCAGCGATCGCCGCTATGCAACGCCACTCGGCGAGATGAAGACGCTCCTAGAAATTGGGGCAACGCCAGAGACCGATCGCTGGGCTAAATGAGCCACTCGCGGTCCAGATCGAGATCGCTCCAGTCAATCAACGATCAATCCCCCACAAACACCTCTATACGAGGAGAACGGATCCGGAACCCACTTAAGCAAATTCCGGATCTACATGACTGGATGCGGAGCTTCGGATGCGACAAAATGTCGTATGTTCCCGTTAACTCTGGGCGATCTCGCCCACAGGTGGTACATCTCGCTACCATCTCGCTCAATCAATTGCTTTGAGAAACTGGCGAACGACTTCACGTCATACTTCGCCGCCAAAGTCGCTCGCCCGGAAGGTCCCCACCGCATGATGAAAATCAGGCAGGGGAAGGATGAATCGGATGAGGATTATATCGACCGGGTGGACGAGATAGTCCTCACCGGTGAGCCCGTCAGCGACGAGATCGCTCACCACGCAGTCCTGAACGGATTCCACGGACGATCGCCCATGTTCAGGCACCTCACAAAAGATTTTCCACCGACCTATACAGCGTTCCGCGTCAGAGCCGCCGATTATCTGGCCAGGCAGAAAATGCTCTCGCTCCGCCTGGACGAGGGACAGTCCGAAGAAGGGAAAGCACCTTCCCATGTCCAGAAGAAGACGGTCGCCAAGCCCAGAAAGGCGGTCACCAAGCCGCCTGGAGAGTTCAAAGCCTTCGAGGATGTAGAGGTCCACCTTCTTCACAACCTCAACTTATCTCCGGCCCACATCTTCAACGCGATCAAGGGTCGCGAGTGGCTTTCCAAGCCAAAGCCGATAAGGGACCACGGTCATCTAGACCGCAGCAAATTCTGTGCCTATCATAAGAGTCCCGGCCACAACACTAGCCAATGCCGCGACCTCCTCAGACAGCTCTGGCGACTGTTTGAGGAAGGCAAACTGGATAATTTGATCACCAAGCCGCAGCCCAGGACGGAAAGAGCCGGAGGCGCGAACGCCGACCGAGCGAGAGAATTCCTCCCAATCCGATCGCCAGATCGAGCATGAGCCGGAGTACTCGATGAATCGATCCCTCCGATCAACCCCGGCGGTCGGATCAACATGCTCCTAGCAGAGGTGGGAGCCTCGGGGCCTTTCCCCGGTTTCCACCTTGTCAAACAGGAAGCGAAAAGCCGAGCTGAGGGCATTCGCCGGAGTCCATGTTGTAGTACCTCCGGAGCCGACCATCTCTAGAGACGCGCTCATCACCTTTTCCAACAAGGACAGGGAAGGAGTGCAATGTCCCAAAGAGGATGCACTAGTGATCTCCGCTTGCATCCTTGGGAAGACGGTCGATCGCGTGTTGGTCGACAATGGGAGTTTTTGCAACATCATATTTAAATCCGCCCTAGACCAGCTCGGCAACCTGATCAAATTCATCAAGCCTTTCGACACCGTGCTCCAAGGGTTCGGCGACAACACAGTCCAAGCCTACGGGAGGATCAAGCTCTCCGTCGAGCTAATATGTTTTTATGATCCCAAGGTTAGGATTACTAGGAACCTAAGCTTTGTAATCATAGATAGGCCCAGCATCTATAATGGGTTCCTAGGTCGCCCCTTTTTAGAAACCTTTGAGGCGGTCGCCTCATCTTTCTTTTACTGTATCAAATTCCCCACTGCCGATGGGACGGTCGGTACTGTAAAAGGAGATCAGCTAATGGCAAAGAGATGTTTGAGTTACTCCTATGTTGTTAATTCTTCCAACACTTCCCGTACTGTATGTAACATTGAAGCGACCGACGATCAACCCATGGAGATCGACGAGCCTGAGACTTCGTACCAACCCGACTCAGGGGACGCCATCTCTCATCGATCGACGGACGACATCGAGCCAAGGATCGGTTTCGAGCCAAGTCTCGACATCGATCCAAGGACCGAGTCCGGAGATCGTACCAAACGAGAGGCGACTGCCTCGCCAAGAGTTGGAAAGCATTACGATGGATCCGGATCATCGACCGGGAAGTACAGATCGGCGCGAGCATCGACCGCGAATTAAAGGGAGATCTGATCAACTTGCTACGTAAGAACATCGGTGTCTTTGCCTGGTCGCATCAAGATATGGTTGGCATAAGTCCCGAACACGCCTGCCATTATCTGAAGATCGACCGGCAATGAAACCTGTTCACCGAGCGTAGGAAGTTCGGTCCCGAGAAATACGCGGCGCCGACATAGAAGTCCGTGGTTACTCAACAACAGATCGATCGGAGTAGCGACGACGAACCACAAGGGTCGCCAACGCGGTGCTCGTCAAAAAGCCGATCGCTCCTGGAGATTATGCATAGACTTCACCGACCTCAACGCGGCATGTCCAAAAGATCACTTCCCAATGCCTCATATCGATCATCCGTCGATAGCACGGCAAAGTTGCGAAATGATGTCGTTTATGGACGCCACGGATATCATCAAATCCCGATGGCGAGGAAGACATAAAACACACATCTTTCCACACGTAAAAGACATATACTTTGGGTCGAATGCCGTTCGGCTTGAAAACGCAGGGCGACCTACCGGCGATTAGTCAACGGGATGTTCGCCGATCAGATCGGCAAGACCATGGAGGTCTACATTGACGATATCGTGGTCAAAAGCCTCAAGAAGGAAGATCACCTCAACGATCTTGCCGAGACGTTCGCCATCCTTGAGAAGTTTAACATGAAGAACCCCAAGAAATGCAACTTCGGGGTGAGCTCCGGAAGTTCTTGGGGCACATAGTGAGCCAAAGGGGGATCGAGGCGAACCCCGCCAAGATACGAGCGATCCTTGACATGCGGGAACCGCGAAACATCAAACAGTGCAACGCCTCACAGTGTCTAGCCGCCCTCAACCGCTTTCATATCACGGCTCGGCGATAAAAGCAAGCCTTTCTTCGCGACCATCAAGAACAAGAAGTTCGCATGGACGAAAGAAAGCCGATAGCATTCGCCAAAATAAAGGAATATCTATCCAACCCCAGATCCTCGGCAAAGCCGATCCCTGAAAAATTATTCCTTTACTTAGCGGCCTCGGAGGACGCACTGAGTTCCGTTCAGGTGCGAGCAGAGGGGCAAGCCCACTTGCCGATCTACTATGTTAGCCAGGCGCTCCACGACGCCGAGACACGTTACACACCATTGGAGAAGATCGCCTATGCCCTTGTCATGAGTGTACGAAAACTGAGAGCTTACTTCTTCGATCACCAGGTGGAGGTCCTAACCACTCTACCCCTAAGACAAGTCCTGCACCGACCGGACACCAACGGACGACTCCTCAAGTGGTCGCTGGAGATCGCACAATACGGTATCACTTACGCTCCTCGCACGGCGATCAAAGGCCAAGCTCTGGCGGACTTCGTGGTGGAATTAACGTTCCCTCACAGTCCGACCCAGGTCGGCCGACCTGCCTGGAAATTATACGTGGATGGCTCAGCGACCAATGCGAGAGCAGGGGCAGGGATTGTCCTCATTAGCCCAGACGGTCAGAGTTTCACAAATGCCGTGCGTTTCGGTTTTCGTGCGACCAACAATGAGGCCGAATACGAAGCTCTGGTAGGCGGGCTTGATCTAGCCCTCGCCCTAGATGTTCGACGCCTCCATATCTACATGGACTCCCTTTTGGTCGTGAACCAAGTCAAGGGGGAATATGAGGCACGCGGCGAACAGATGGTCAAATACCAAGAGCTGGTCGCCGAAATGTGCACAAAATTTGAAGAAGTACTAATCGAGCAAGTCCCGAGAGAGCACATCTCACAGGCCGATGCACTTTCCTAACTCGCTTCATCGGATGGGGGAGCCGACTTCTCCTACATCCAAATGACTAAGTCAGCAAGGCCGCGATCGACAGAATTTGGTTACCACGGTCGCCATCGCCGAAGAGAATTGGATGACTCCGTTCATCAAATACTTAAAGGACGGAACGGTCCCTGACGACCGTGTGAAAGCTCGCCAACTCACGCGACTGTATACCCTATCGACGATCGGCTTTACAAGCGAGCTTTCGGCCTTCCTCCTCAAGTGTATTACACCGAGGAAGGTCGGCTCGTTTTAGCCGAAATCCATGACGGGATTTGTGGGAACCACGCGGGCGGGCGAGCCCTCCTCCATAAGACGACGAGACAAGGATTTTTCTGGCCATCACTTCGGAAAGACGCGATCGCTTATGCCAGATCTTGTCATAGATGTCAGGTAATGGGCCCCAACATAAAACTATCACCCGAACAGCTCACCTCCATGTATAGCCCTTGGCCATTTGCGCAATGGGGCATCGACCTTATAGGTCCCTTGCCGACGGCTCCAGGGGGCTGTAAATTCGCCATCGTTGGGGTCGATTATTTCACCAAATGGGCTGAGGCCGAACCACTCAACAAGATCGGCCAAGAGCAAGTGATCAAGTTTATATGGAAAAACATAATATGCCGATTCGGTTTGCCCCAGGCCATCATCTCCGACAACGGGAAACAGTTCGACGGCTTAGAAGTCATGCAATTCTGTGAAAAGTGGGGAGTCAAAAGGTTATTCTCAGCGCCCTATCACCCTCAGACGAACGGGCAGGTAGAGGCAGTGAATAAGATCCTCAAACACACGATCAAAGCACGACTCGAATCCCGGCAAGGAAGATGGGCGAGCGAGCTCCCAGACGTTTTATGGTCCTACCGAACGACGACCCGCAATTCAACCGGCGAAACCCCGTTCGCCCTTACCTTGAATGAAGCGGTGATTCCTTCGGAGATCGCCGTCCTCACCATCGAACCGAACAGAGATGACGACCGACAACGATGTAGCCCGCGAATCGACCTGGACATGCTTGAAGAAAGACGGTGACCTCGAAATGAAGAACACAATCCACAAAAGGAGAGCCGAGAAGTTCTTCAATTCAAAGGTCGAGAAAGAAGATTTCAAGTGGGCGATCTCGTCCTCAAGAAAATCCAAACCCATACAGCGTCTTTGGTCCAAATCGGGAAGGACCTTTCGCAGTATCCAGATGGTTAACTAAAGGAGCCTACGAATCGGAACATCCCGACGGTACTCGGACCAATACCCTCGAACGCCGTGCATCCGAAAAATACTATCGGTGATAAATTTGTATTCGATTTCAATGATGTACAAGGAATATAATGAGATTTTTGTTATCCCATCTGTTATGGCGATCGCCCCACTGTGCATCGCATATCACCGACGATCGCCGATCACGACGATCCTAGGTAAAATTATTGCGACCATGGTCCTGGAGGTCGATGGAACCGGCCTTCGCCCATGCAAGGTTCCTTTGGGCTGAGATCGTCCGCCCTTCGTTTAAATACGAGGTCGACGTAGCCGAAGGACCCTCCAAAATAGTCAGTAGGCGCGATCGCACGTTCTCAAGGTACATCATCTAACATGGTGAACCCGAACAATGCGACGTGCCGTTACCCCCGTCTCAACGTACACCGTCGAGGATCGCCATCTTCATGGCGGGCCGAGGTGGAAGCAGAGCTGACAAGCCGCGGACGTGGTGTCGAATAAGCCGACAACACTCCGCGCAAGGACTCCTCCAGACCGAGATCGCCCGCCTTCCGTTTTAACACAAGGCAGGCGTAGCCTAACGGAGGACCCTCACAAAAAGTGAGTCGCAGGGTACTAAATATCCCGTGCGCACGAAGACACGATTGGGGAGATCGGTCCATCGAACACCTCAACCATACATGACTCTTCAGAATCGGCGAAATGAAGATAGCTCGCCAGACAGACTAGTCTTTGTTCCCTTACTTACAATAAGTGAACAAAAACAAGGGGGCAGGGATAGGCCGAGCTACTCTCAAATACGATCGAACAAAGAGAAACCATATTCGATCGGCTTCGCTCAAAAACATGCAGGGCGATCGAGATCGTCCGACGAAAATTACAAGTAAGAATTCCAATTCAAAACATGTCAATACTTTCAACACTCAGACAATCGGCCGGACGAACAAGAAATCGAAAGCAAATATACGCGTACTCGAAAAAATTGCACACAAATAGTCAAAGGCGATCGCATATAATGCATTACGCGGAATGAGAAAAGGAGTATTTTATTCATAAACACAAGCTTCATACATTTCAAGGCCTGAAGGCATTACAACAAAAAAGTACAAGTTACAGAGGAAAAACAAAAAGCCTCTCAAAGTCCCGCCTGCTGGTCTTCGCCCTCGGGTCGCGGATCGGCCTGGGCATCGGCCTCGGGATGAATGAGTTTGCCGGTATACCAACTCAAGTCAATCCCGAGGTCGACCAAGTCAAGGATCGGCAGAGAGAATTCTGGATGCAGAGGATGCTTGGAGACATAGGATCTGAAGCTTTCCATCGAGGACCGGTCTCGACCCTCGCCTTTTTAGCAACTCGACCACAAGATAGGCCAAATAGTAAGCGAACTCGCCGACGTGCCCGACGTTAAGGTAGGGATCGACCTCGATCGCCTTCAGCTGCCCTTTCAGATCCGCCGCCGTCTTCTCGACCTCCGCCAGTTCGGCCGCCTTGGCAACATTCTCGCCCCTGGCCTTCTCCAACTCTCTCTTCGCCGCCTCCAGCTCACCACTAAGCCGATCCACCGCAGCCTTCACCCGGTCGCCTCCTCCTGCGAAGCCTCGAGCTTCGCGAGTCTCCTTCTCCTTATTACAGATCGATCGGCGCCTTCCTTGGAGCGACCCAGCCTCGCTTCAATCGATCCACGCCCCGCTTAGCCCGCTTGGCGGTCTCCTCATACTCTTTCTCCATCGACCGAATCTGTTCGCATCCTCGATATTTCGCTCCGGCGGTCTCGAGCTCGCGATGGAGATGAGCAGTGGAGGGTCGCCCTCAAAATCCCGAGCAGCTGACGGCCATCGCCGCGCCCGAAGAGCTGTGGCTACGGCCGCCGCATGGCGTCTCAGATCGCCGACGAGCGATCGCGTCAAGGTCGGCCGTCCAAGCCTTGGGCAGAGAAGTGATTGCCTCGCGAACGTAAAGGTGGACTTCAATAGAACCTTGAGCCTTGCTCGACAGAAGTCCAAGACTGTGGGGCGACGTCCGGTCGGCGAGGCGAACCACTGCAAGCAAACCAAGGAAATCAAGGAGTTAGCCCATACCATGCTCTAATGCCTAATTCGTAAAAACTTTTAACCCACTCTTACCTGTTGACCATTTCTGGGTCACGTCCGAAAAAGGCTTGCCCGGGTGTCTCCGCATCGGCGATCGCCATCTTCTTCGCCGAGCCGCCGATGACCGGGTCCGGTGACCGTGGGCTTGGCGCCGAACGCTCCATCATCGGGATGGCGGAGATAGGAGCCGCAGCCGACCGGAGGCTCAAGAATCGATACGTCCGCCTCGTAGATCGACGGACTCCGACCTCCGCCTCTTGCGGCGTTGAGCTGCTCCTCTCCTCGACCACCGGCTTGGCGACCGGCGCCTCCGGGTCTCGTCGCCGGGCAAAGTTGAGACGCTGCCGCAGAACGCGACTACCGCTTGCCCAAATTAAGGCGACCAAGAACTCCCAAGTCCGACATAGCTATCTCTCGCGGAGGTTCGCGATTCGGGAAAATAAGCCTCTCACAAAGAAAAGGTGCAAACAAGTTAGATAAAGTAAAACAACATCTTGGAGACGATCGTCAAAGAAAGGAAACACCACTTAACCTCATACCTTGAACTTTCAAGTGACGAGGGTAGCAAAACAAACGAGCCCCCAACCGATGAGCTTCGACCAAGCGATCGAACGTCAATAAAGGAGTTCGGCAACGCACGAATACGCTCCCAAACGATCAAGAAATCAAATGGGAGGTCAGCCGGTCGCCGTACAAGAGGTCCCGCAAAAGAAAACGAAATTAGATCACCCAAGACAAGCTCAATCAAAGGGAGAGTTTAAATCCTTACTCGGATTCCTCTCCTAAAATAGTGGGAATCTCCAACTCTTCATTCGGCCCTTCACTCAACGCCGATCGCCATGCCCCGCCGACCCAACACCATTTTGCTGTGTCGCCCGGTCTTATTCGGCACGCCAAAACCACTCTCCCGATTCGGCCCTGGATATGATAACCGCCGATCGTCCCTTTCTGCGCCCGGCTTAAACAGATAATTCATCTCCGTAGCGCTAAGGTGACGAAATAACCGGTGACCGCCGAACAAGGTCAACGTGCAGATGATCTCAGACCAAGCATTCGGCGTCGGTTGAAGAGGCGCCAAATTCGTGCGATCAAGAAATAGGAGACGGCGAGTGGCAACGGAATCGCACTCCGCCTCCATAATCATCTCGTTGACGGCGACCATATCCTCGGGGCGGTTGGTCGGCGCGCTCATTCTCCAAAGGCACGTGGAGGGAAACGTCGAGGGGATGTGATATTTGGCCCTCCAAATGCTCGGGTCATTCTTGGTCGCCGTATCTGATCCGCCGAGAGTCCACGGAGACGGGACGGCGGCCTGAAGACCGTCCGATTCACATGTTTGTAAGGGTGAGCGGCGGAGTAGGCCTCGAAATCGATTCCGGCAAGGTCCAGTGATCGTTTCCATCATCCGGGCAAAAGCCACATAGGAGGGGCCGAATCCGCTCTCTCTTTCCTGTGCCTCCCGCACTGCATCGTCTTCATCTACCGGCGAACCCCCTGCTCCGCCGTCTCGCCGTCCTCGCCACCTCGGCCTCGTTGAAAAGTTTTTCGAGTTCTTGGTGCAATCCCGCCGAATAGCTTCGCGGCCGTCTCCATATCCACTCTAACGGAACCTCCTCCCGCTCGTGCAACGCGGCGGCAATGAAGAACTTCCGTCTCGAAGGTTTTCGATCCTCCCGACATATTGGAAAGTAAAAATAAGGAAAAGGTTAAATTTAATCTTACCTAGGAAAAGAAGAAGATCGGCACTCAAAGGCTCCGTAAATTTCTCGCAGAGATTCGGCTATGGATGCTAAGGGCGCGTAAAAGTGAAGGAGAAGAAGCCCTCCTTTTTATAGATGGGAACGAGGGCCTAAGTGCAAAAAGGAGAAACCTCGGGATCAATCGAACCGTCACATGGGGACGCATTAAATGCGGCCTCGAATCCCGCATACGCGTCTTTTCGAGGGCACGCCACCGGCTGTGTCCGACAAACCGTCGGATTCCCCAACGGCAAAGACGACGCGTGTCCCCGCCAGTGAAAGGCCCGCCTTCTTTTCCCGCCGCTCCCGACGCGAAAGAAGGTCGTCCATATTTGAATTCAGATCGGGCCTGGTCGTCTAAACATCGGCGATCGCCAACGGTGCCACCTCACCCCGTGTTTTCAACATCAAGGCGAAATGGGGGCAATTGTTGTGCGACGATTAATTCGCCGCGATAGGCGATCGGCGACCTCCCGAAAAGTCAACCATAGAAGCCAAACTCCGGACGAACACCTAAAGTCCGATGATATAGCGATCGCCTTTGGTAACCGATCGTCTTTTGATACCCAGCGATCGTCTTTGTCTAACGGATCGAGGCGATCGTCTCATGCCACGTGGGGATCCAGGCGTCCGTCAAAGTCGTCGAAGACCGAATCTGGACGATGGCCCACCCGCGGATCTTCACAGATACCAACAAAAAGGATCATTGACCCACTGTCACCTACCGCACCTACCGACAAGGCCGCCGAAAGGTACGTAGTGGACCCTCCTCGGACAATGACTCGCGACGCGCGGCCGGCTTCCCATCGTCCACCCACCGGCCTCCAACCGCAACCTCGGACCTCAGAGGAACAGGCCCACGTGACGGTACGATCGGCCGTTTATTTTAATATAGAAAACGGCGATCGCCCGCGATCGCCTGAGGGATCCCAACTACTTAGCCCCCTATAAATAGAGAACTCACTGTTGCGGCCAAAACGACGGATCCTACCACGAATTAAGTGCAGAATACACACCAAAGAGAGAACAAAAGGCTCTTTTGGCAAGCACTAACATATTCATAGTGATATTCACACACATTCATCATAAATTCCAAGCAAGAACTCACAGATTCATCCATCTGGTTCTTCCGGCAATCTACGCGCTCTAAAGCCTAGATAACTAGAAGCTTTTACACTCATTGTATTAGATTCTAACATTAATATTTGTACTCGACAGTATATTTATTAATAACATCTCGCGAGAGCATTCAAGCCCGGGACTAACAACCCCGGCAAATCTTGTGTTATCTATTTTCCCACGGAAGTGTTCTCGCATTTTGTTTGTTACTCGATCGTTCCAGCAATACTATCTCCGGATAATATTTTGGGTAACAACATAGTCAATGACCGAATCAAAAGGTTGTGATAGGTATATGTGAACCTTTGACTTGAGGATTTAGTAGGAGATGTTCTTGTGACATTAAGTTAGTCACTAGAGTAGTTCAATCCAATCACCGGTTAGTGGGGTCAATCTCAAAATGCAACTTAGTAGGCAAGTAACAGTCTCTATTGAATACCAAGATAAGATTCTTTCTCCTGTAAGTGAGCAGGTAAATGTCCAATGCAGTTAATAGCAAATGCGATCATAAGTTTGGCCAAATCATTAAGAGCTAGTTGTATTTGATACATGAGAGCTCGGTGATCTCGGTTTGCACTAACAAATGCATAGAGTTAAGTTACAATAGGGTTTGAAATTGTCGTGACCCTAATACTTGATCGGGACATATAATTGAAGAGTTTATACGTATACGGTATTCATAACAAAAAAGATTTTGGAATGATCCCTATCATTCATTTTTATTTGGGTTACAGTGTGAGCCACGGGACTGGCTAAATGTTACTCACACTCTTTGGTTCCTTCCATTGCCGACTGAAATGAACCTATGGAGTCGCAGCACAGGATAGATGACGGATTAAATGAAGAATATTCTGTCTTGATGAATATAGACATTAGATGTCTAAATTAAATTATTGGATAATTATTTTTTAATTTATGAGATAAATTAAATCGGTCTAGTAAAATAAATAAATTACTGACTAATTAATTTAATTCATATTATTTCTTAGAGAATTTATATTTAATATAAGTAATTAATTAATTAGATTAATTAATTGTACTAATATTGAAACGTACCAAGGTTTATCTATTAGATTAAATATACAGGGTCCGTTTCACGAATTGAAACGAATCAACTCTCATTTTTTCATTTTGGCCGTCCCACCACTCATCATTTTTCATTATATATATATATATATTATTTTATGTACTCATGTGAGTAAGACTTGTAAATGAATTTATAATTCATTATTAGAAGTCTTCCATCATTTGTTATTAGTTATAAGACTTGGTGAAGTTGAGAACAAGAACACTCATTTGTAAGGAGAATAGCAAGGAGAAAAAGAAGAAGAGAAAAAAGAGAGAAATAGGAAGAAAAGAAAATGTAGAGAATAAATGTTCTTACTTCTTTTATTTTTTTTAGATATATTTTTTTATCATCAATTCAATTCTTGGAGAGTTGGAATTAATAGAAGAAAAATTTTATCCGATAATCACTTCATATAGCCATCGACCTTGGAGGTCTTAGAGTGACGATTATATTATTCGGTCATATTTTCGATGGGTGAAACGTATAGGCATGATATTTTTGATGCTCGAGATTTCGCAAAAGCTTTGATCATTTTTCGTCAATATTTAATCAAAGGACTTCAAGGGTATGATTTCTAATTTATACCTTGTATTCATATTCGTATATACGATGCATGAATGATCTTCTTAGGGTTCAGTTTATTCGCTTTGATCAGTGTGTTTTTCTGCTGCGTAATTCGATAATTATTACGAAATCCCAGCAACTATTTAGCTAAATTTATATTTCTATTACTAACGCTGCACTTTGTATTTAAATTGGGAATAACTTTAGTAATATGTATTTGTTATATATTATTTGTAGGTTTGGTTTGATGTTCTTTCGTTTCTAATACATACTTGGTGTGATGAGGTGCAAACAGCCAAGTAAGTAATTTTCACAATATGTTGTTGAGTATCTACGTGAGAAATCTTGTGTGATTGTTTATTATGTATAAATGTGTGTTATAGGTACAAGTCTTGAAAGAATGAGTTACACATGTTTTTTGTTGTTTGGGGTAATTTCTCCAAGGCTAAACCCGAGGAGTTCAAGTATCAGGAGTACGGGTGGAGGTGGCTATGCGCCTATTTTAGCAATCCGGACTATATTATATGTAATCGACAAATAAAAATTATATTTTGTTATTGTTTTTTAAAGATATGTACCGTATATGACACATACTAATATAATCAGTCATCGCAATATTTAATTTATTGCACGATATACATATTTCTGTTATCAAGTACTTACATCGGCTGTTTGCTGACCCCTTCGGGGGTGAATACCTATTTTTGTATTCAGGTACAGATCTTCATGGCGAGCAGGCACGGAGAGGCACGAGGACGACTAGCAGCAGTGATATTGTCTTAGGTAGTCGATGTTAGGAATATGCCCTCGAATGCCACTCAGAGGATGAGAGAGTGACAGCAATTGTATTGTAATTATGAATATTATATTTAATAAGGCAATTATTATTCCTATATTATTGTATATCACTGGCATTGTGATTTGGTATATAGAATAATAGTCCTTGCATTTGAGAGTGAACATTCTACTCCTTATGGAGATAAGGAGATAGGCACTAGAAGTGTTTAGAGCTCGAATGCTTAACTAGTTCGCAAGTCGATAAAACTTAACAGGACATTAAGTTTTAATAAGACTTGTATAACTGATGCTAGGATGTGCGCACGTCTTGATAGCATAGTTATAAGTATATTGGTGGGACCAGTATACTCGAACACGACTCATACTCGATTCAGTCACACGGTATTCACTCTCGGAGAGTCGATGACAAATCGAAAGGTTGTGATAGTACACGTGGACCTTTGACTTGAGGGTTCAGTAGAAAATGTGCCTGTGACTTTTAGTTTGTCATAGAGTAGTTAGACTCATTTGCTTAATTGCTGAGTCGACCTCGAAGCGCGGACTATACGGGCAGGTAGCAGTCTTTGCTGTACGCCAAGAAAGGATTCTATCTCCTGTTAGTGAGCAGGCGAATGTCCTATACGGTTAATGGCAAATAAGATCATAAGTCTTTGGCCAAAGCATTCTGATA
The DNA here is from genome assembly GCA_033398695.1 of Orobanche coerulescens. Classification (NCBI taxonomy): domain Eukaryota; kingdom Viridiplantae; phylum Streptophyta; class Magnoliopsida; order Lamiales; family Orobanchaceae; genus Orobanche; species Orobanche coerulescens. The sequence continues at coordinate 92,548,596 of CM065817.1, read as the reverse complement.
TAGTCGTATTAGATACACTATTAATCAGTCCGTCTTGATTTGCATTAACACATGTATAGAGTTTAGTCAACAGTAGGGTTTGACTTTACCGTGACCCGAAGACTTGACCGGGACATCTGATGAAGGGTCTATACGTATATAGTATTCACGACATAATGGTTCTGGAATGATTCGTTCATTCGTTCTCAGTCGGAGTTTACAATGCGGCCCGCTAGGCTGGCTAAGTGCGGTCCGCACTCATTGGTTCCTCCCAATGCCGGCTGAGACGAACCTACGGAGTCGCGCAATAGGATCATTGATGGATAAATATGAATTAATAATCTCTCTTATAATATTAGATAGTAGATATCTAATTTTGATTTATCGGATAAATCAAATAGCGGTCTTATGAATTGTAAGTAGGTTACTGGGTGATTACTTTAATTCATAAATTATATTTCTTAGAGAAATATATATTTGTGTTTGATATAATTAATTAATTAGATTAATTAATTAGTCCAAGCACATTGGAAATAAAACGGATTCGTTTGACAAACATCCGGTACACGAGGGATTCATTTTGACGAACATCCAGTACACGAGCCGAGTAAATTCGACCCGTCTTCTTGGAAATTTTCCTTAAGGCCGCCCCCCTCCCTCTCTTGTCTTTTTTATACTTATTTTATGTCACTAGGTGACATATGTGAGGTGTAGTTGATACCCTCAATCATGTGTTAAAGGTAGACTTTCATTTTTTTATTAATAAAAGTCTTTAAAAAGGAGAGAGGACAACTTCTTCTTGTATGAACTCAAAATCACGAATTTGAGAGAGAGTGTAAGGTTGAAAACTTCATCTTGATCTTAGAGACAAGATATAAGAAGAATACATTGAGAGAGAAAATTCCTACAAGCTTCCCTAGCCGCATTCTTGAAGAAAGGAAGCTTGTCGATTTTTTCATCAAGTTCCGGCGTGTGAAGTAGAGGCATCTTGCTTTAGGTGCTTGGAACGAAGGGCTCTTCATCATCATCATACGAAGGTTTTTCAGAGACATCATAGGTATGGGACTTTGATTCCTTGATCTTCGTATTTTTCTTTTCGTATATACGTTACTTGATCGATCCTCTTAGGGATTCCGTTTATTCTTCTGCTGCGTTTATTTTCTGTGGAATCCCAACAGTGGTATCGGAGCAAGGTCAAATATATCGTATATACGATCATCTTTGCATTTGGAATGTTATTTGATGATGTTTATGATTTAGAATCATCATAGATACAATCGAAGAAATTTAATCGTTCGTAGTAAGTCAAGTTTCGACTATTTTATGTGAATTATAAATCTGAAAAATTTGATTTTTGTTGATTTATAAGTTCTTCATGAAGTTAAGAAACTTTTTCGTTTTGGAAGTAGTCGAAAAATGAGAAAAACGGGGTTAAACACGAATACCGCACGAAGACGTTAGCTGTTCGCAGCAGCTTCTTCGGATCGCCGCTCGGCCGAGAGTGACTCGGTAGTTATCAGAGCCGCCGGCCACCGGGCAGTGGCCGAGAGTGACTCGGTCCGGGCGGTTCTCGGGTTTTCGGCCCGATTTTGAATCGGGCCGTGGGCTGGGCCTGATACCGGATTTTCCGGGACTCCATTTTTGTGTTTATATTTCGTTGTAATAATTTCCGAAATTTAAATTGGATTTAATTGGATTTAATAAAATATTTGGAATATCTTTTTATTAAGGGAAATTATTAGACGAGAATATTGTTTTGGCCGGATTACTTTGAACGGATTAAAATGACGATTATAAATATTAATTTGATTAATATTGTAGAAATTAAATAGATTAATTTTTATATTAATTGGATTAATATATTAATTGATTATTTAATTTCATTTACCGTTACATGTTGTATGGAATGCCTTATGTGATGGTGATATAGAAGACGACCGACTAGAAGACGAAGAATCAATACTGTATTTTCCTTTCTTTATTTGGCTTGGCCCAATACTTAGGAAAAAGTCCATGAGCTATATGTTGGTAGTAACTAGGTTGCTATTTATTGTTTTTCATTTTGAATGATTGACAAACCACAAACCGCGCTTATAAACAGATTAATGTACAAAGTGTAACATATAATCGCGTTAATACTCCCACTTACAAACACTAAGTTATAAAGGTTACGAGGTTTCCTACCCTCCGTCAAACTCATGGAAAATTCAAATCTAAACTGGAATATTATTCTTCCGAGTATGTCGGGGTAATATTTTTGGGGAAAGTTGATAAATTCCTTGTAACACCCCCAAATCCTATTGGGTTATTACAGTGCCGTGGACCCCACGCCAGGAGATCCACCAGGCGAACATGACTAAAATACGTTAAATTAAACAACAAGGGAAAATCATAGTCCCTACCATGATATCCAACACAATATTCCGATAGGGAATTTCAACGACAAAAGTGGCCTACATGGCCAAAATGAAATACAACAGCATCCACGAACATCCTGTCGGTAATACAACACGACAACAATCGACAAGACCGGAGTACACTCCAACCGATCGACCAACAATGAACAACTCGGACTAGTATCGCTCGAATGCCTCGTCGCCATCATCATGCCCCGTGTCTCAACTCTCTCTCGCAAGCACCTAAAACATGAAAACATGTTCCGCCCCACGGTCGATCATCCAGATAATGAATATCAAATACATGTATAACATGATATGCATCCAAAGGCAGAATGAAACGGTATAATGATAATAATAATACGAGATGCTCACAAACCAATGTAAGAACCGAGCATTCGTGAAATACTATGCCCACGGCATACTATTAATACCTGTTCAACAGGTTAGAACATAAGTGCCCAACGACGAATCATAATCACAGAGTACCACAATGAATTACACGACATGAACCAAACCAGAACTGAATTAATTATGAATCACAATGCCCGAAGGCTCCAATGAAATTACCAAGACAATCACAAAGGCCTTAAAGACACTCAGCCGAAGCTGTCAAATATCACAATCACATGAAGTCGAAACAGCCCGAAGCTGTTATTGATTAGGGCCGAAGCCACGGCATGAAAACCGTATCACAATTAGGGCCGAAGCCACGGCATGAAAGCCGTATCACAATTAGGGCCGAAGCCACGGCATGAAAGCCGTATCACAATTAGGGCCGAAGCCACGGCATGAAAGCCGTATCACAATTAGGGCCGAAGCCACGGCATGAAAGCCGTATCACAATTAGGGCCGAAGCCACGGCACGAAGCCGTATCACAATGAATGATAGTGTGCTGCCTTGAGTCGGCCAACACGATGATAGTAACACACGGATAGACACCGTCCTTGAAGGTCCCAAATTAACACCTCGATTGCCTTAGAACGGCCAACCGACAACAATAATGCAGCGGATGATTCAATACCTCGATTGCCTAAAACGGTCAATCGACAACAATGATACCATAAATGATTGAACATTTCGATTTGCCCGAGAACGGCCAATCGATAACAATGACACGATGAATGAGTGAATTGCTCGATTGCCTTAGAAAGGTCAATCGATACCTATGAGTTATTGTATGATTGAACATTTCGATTTGCTTGAGAACGGCAATTCTATATCAATGATATGAAGGATGCCCGGCACCTTTAATCGATTCTACGGACGAAGGCGAAATGAATAAACCAATGCCTTTAATCGGCCTGTACAGTTTTAATGACAATCCAAACAGGAATAACAATGATCTCAACGATGTCTTTAATTGACATCTATAATAACAACAATCGATACATCGATACCGCGAACCGGCTACCGACAATGACATTAATAATGAGTATCACAATGCCTTGAACCGGCCATTAACGAACAATGAAATATTTGGCATAATTGCCGAAAGGTATCGTATCGAACGATCTCTTAATATCAATGAATTCATGAAGAGACTAAGTCTCGGAATGATACAACACATTCATACACATATATGATAACATTAATCTCATTGACTAGTACAAGTATAAAACTTGCCTCAACCGAAGGCGATGGAATCCCTCCACGAACAACGAACGGCGTCCTCCGGTAAACACAAGTACTCGAACCACCTTGAATGAAATACAATTCATTCAATAACACAATATCAATCGAAATCAACATAACGACCGAAAGAAACTCTTTGAGGCATTTAATCGAACACTAAATGTTCAAAGTTCCTCAAGACCCTAAAAATCATCAATCGGGTTGAACGAATCGAAAATATGGATATACAATCAATAGAACATGATTAATAATGTTTACTAACATCAACCGATTCATCAAAATCGGATTAGAAACGAAATCAAGAACAATTCTCCAAAAAGTCAACTTGAAAGAAAATCAAGAAATATACCTTGATTCGACGAAATACTCGGATTAGATGATGATATAATCAACAAGGATCTTCCAAAATTCCTTGGAAATGATTAGAATCGGCTAAGAACTCGATTTCCCGAGCCTCCCGTCGCCAGACGCCGAAAAAGGAAGAAAAATCGCGTTGAAATGAAATCTGGCCGAGCCAGGCTATATAGCCGGCAGGTTACTGGCCAGAATCGGCAGCCTTACGGCCGTAACTGACGCCTTACGGCCGTACTCGGCAGGCCTTACGGCCGTAATCGCATTCGTCAAAATCGCCAAGACCAAATGGACACTTACGGCCGTAACTCGCCCACCTTACGGCCAGAATCGGCCTTCAAAATCCGCCCGGCCAGACGGCCGTATTCGATCACGCTTACGGCCGTAACTAGGACACCTTACGGCCGTAACCGCACCTTACGGCCGTAACTCGGCCAAAGCCGCTCGTCTGCCGTGACTCGGCCGTAGCCACTCCGACGGCCGGATGACCCCAAACCCGAACCTGAGTAAAAATCGAAGATACGGTTACGAAGTACTCGCAAAGAAGAATCCAAGCACTAAGAGAACACACGATTCCGACCATCCGAAGTGTCGGAATTCGACAACGGAAATAATTACCCCAGACTTTGGGAAATTACAAAAATGGCCCAAAACGTCCGAAAATCACGATACGTGATCGAAACACCGAACCAAAGCTCGCAACATGAATAATAACATTAAATGAACTTGAGAGAAACTCGAAACAACAGCTTTGACGAGATTCGCAAGAATCGAGCTCGATCTTGAAAACTCGCAAAAAAGCATCGAACAAAACAAAACGACACCGAAACGAACTCGGATGACAAAAAGTACAGAATTAATTATTCTCGAAATGACGAAACGGTTATGAGCGAGTCATCAAAACGGACTTCCGCCGAAAAAAGAAAATTACCGAAAAATCGAAATTGCGGATATTACATACTACCCCCCTTAAAAGAAGTTTCGTCCCGAAACTTAAAACAAGTAGGGAGAAGCAATATCCCGCCATGAAAAATCAACGAAATACACACGAACAAGAATGATCACAATGAATGATAATGAATCGAAATCTAACAAGGATCAAGAATGGCTCACCGGGGTGAAATGATAACGTAATGAGTGATAGCTCAAATGAAATGATTGGAAACATAGTTTCCCGTGAAGTGAATGATTAGTTTGATAATTATAAGTCTCAACGTGATTGATATATGATGAATGAATTATTTGAATGAATGAACGACAAATGAAATGAATGATTATACTATTACCGAGCAAGAATTAACTTGTTCAAAACGGTGATGAATGTCCTTACCTATGGCTCTCGAAGCTGGTAGGACCCCTTGGATGAAGCACGAGCCGGAGTAACAAAGTCCCCGAGGCCCTTGAGCTCTCTCGAGATCTACCTAACTAGGACCCTGCAATATTTCCGTAGGTGTCCCGGTTCCCACACGTAAAATGCACAATAGCCGCACCGTACACCGAGTATTCACGTGCCTGCCGAATCACGATTAAAGCAAACAACGGTCGAACTCGCTGCCCGAGAGGAAGATGCTTTCAAAGACGAAGACGACCGAAAACGACCTTTTGGACGTCGTAGCCCGATGTCCCTCGAACGAACCGGCATCCTAGTCCTCTCACCCGAAGAAGTCAAGGATGCTTCGAGTAAGCTCCTTGATCAAAACTCGCTCCAAGAGCCTTCTCGATGAACTCGCTAAGTGAATTACAATTGTGATTTAACAACGCATCCTCAATCATGGATTTAACCTCTTGCAAAAATACTTAATTTTATCCGCCTCAGTACGGATAATTGACGAAGCAAACTGAAGTAGTCCCTGAAACTTCTCAGCAATGACAATAACACCCTCGTCCTTGACGGATTCGGGGTTCAAAACTTCTGACAACTTGGCTTCACGAAGTGGAGCCGGATAATACCTCTCTAACATGAGAGTCTTGAACTCGCTCCAAATACAATCACGATCGAAGGGTTTCACAGAAAGCCACCACGAATAAGCGCCCTTACTCAAGTAATAAGCCGCTACTGCCACTTTACTCTCTTCCGGACACTGAACCATGTCGAAGAGTTTATCAAAATGCTCGAGCCAATGAACAATATCAGCTGGTTCCGACGAACCCTCAAAAGTAGGTGGCATCTGACGAGAGATATCGCCCACAATCTGATTCACTCCTCCAGTCTGTCCATGAAATGGCACCTGGCATCCCTGTTGCGGTGGACCACGAACTATCGAGGTCTGCATGGTCTCCACTATCCGCGTCATCTGAGTCATCTGGGCCATCATGCCCTGCATAAATATGAATGGATCAACCCGAACACCTTCCGAGTGAGATGCCTCTCGGGTACGACTCCCTGACAGTGAATGATTATCTGCTGATGAATGAGTAGCCTCGCTATTTGATGAATTAATGATATCCCTCGCGTTCGTGTGGGCATGCACACGAGATCCCGGTTTCTGGCCCGCACCGCGGCCTCTTCCCCTGCGTCCTCTGACAGCTCTATCCATACTGAAGTAGGAAAGTCACATGATGATTATAGATTCCGCATGAATATCGCATTATGATTACATTACAGAGTGACAATAATGAGCATACACGCCCTCGCACAATGAATGCATTAATGATTTAATGAAATGATCGTCGAAATTACGTCAGAGTATGATAAGATCGTATGAGACATCAAATGAGGTAACATGATTGCCTGATGAAATTCCTGAAATGATTACCTTGAACAAGTTAACAAGGTTGAAAATTCGATCCTCAAGATCAACAACCGAACCGTGAGATGGGCTGAACGATTAATGAATTAACTGAACAATGAGATTGACTGAGTGACGAGTGAATTAGCTAAACGATGAGATTAATTGAGTGATGAATGAATTAGCTGAACGATGAGGTTAATTGAGTGATGAACGAAGCAACTGAGCCATGATATTGACTGAATGATGAATGAATTAACTGAGTGATGAATGAGTTAACTAAGTGATGAATTAACTGACTAATGATATTGGTGAGTGATGAATGAATTATAAGAGTGATGAATTAATTAATCAATAATGAGATTGGTGAGTAATGAATGAATTGACGGAACAATGAGATTGACTGAGTGATTAATGAATTAATATGAACAATGAGATTGACTAAGTGATGAAGGAATTAACTGAGTGATGAATGAATTAATCGAGTGATGAATGAATTAACCGGGTGATGAATGATATTGACTGAGTGATGAAGGAATTAACTGACTGATGAATGAATTATCTGAGTGATGATATTGACTGAGTGAGGAATGAATTAACTGAGTGATAGATGAATTATCTGAGTGATGATATTGACTGAGTGATGAATGAATTAACTGAGTGATGAATGAATTAATCGAGTGATGAATGAATTAACCGAGTGATGAATGATATTGACTGAGTGATGAAGGAATTAACTGACTGATGAATGAATTATCTGAGTGATGATATTGACTGAGTGAGGAATGAATTAACTGAGTGATAGATGAATTATCTGAGTGATGATATTGACTGAGTGAGGAATGAATTAACTGAGTGATAGATGAATTATCTGAGTGATGATATTGACTGAGTGATGAATGAATTAACTGAGTGATGAGATCAAAATGATGATTGAAAATTATTAACTGATAAATGAGTTGATCCTTAATGCTTACACAAGTCACACGTGCTCCAAAACAATTAATCATGAATCAATCATAGCACTAATATCACATATAGGTTTCAGCAAAGCATGAAAGATTAATGACATGTTGGATGTTTGAACACAAAGAGAATCTATTCCTTACACAGGTCATACGAAGCTTCGAGGTCTCGCGATACTAGTCTTCACTGACGACGACTCGATGAATGAATGACTCGTGCAGTCGCACTAATATTACGACTCACAAAACCTGACTGACTAGATTGTCATAACCTGACAATCCCACTACTACCGCGTCGGTAGGACCACATAACTCACATCTCAGGGTATTTCACAACCCAACGCTCGATACCATTTCGTAACACCCCAAATCCTATCAAGTTATTACGGTCGTGGACCCCACGCCAGAGATCCACCAGGCGAACATGACTAAAATACGTTAAATTAAACAACAAGGGAAAATCATAGTCCCTACCATGATATCCAACACAATATTCCGATAGGGAATTTCAACGACAAAAGTGGCCTACATGGCCAAAATGAAATACAACAGCATCCACGAACATCTGTCGTAATACAACACGACAACAATCGACAAGACGAGTACACTCCAACCGATCGACCAACAATGAACAACTCGGACTAGTATCGCTCGAATGCCTCGCCGCCATCATCATGCCCCCGTGTCTCAACTCTCCTCGCAAGCACCTAAAACATGAAAACATGTTCCGCCCCACTGGTCAGTCATCCAGATAATGAATATCAAATACATGTATAACATGATATGCATCCAAAGGCAGAATGAAACGGTACAATGATAATAATAATACGAGATGCTCACAAACCAATGTAAGAACCGAGCATTCGTGAAATACTATGCCCACGGCATACTATTAATACCTGTTCAACAGGTTAGAACATAAGTGCCCAACGGCGAATCATAATCACAGAGTACCACAATGAATTACACGACATGAACCAAACCAGAACTGAATTAATTATGAATCACAATGCCCGAAGGCTCCAATGAAATTACCAAGACAATCACAAAGGCCTTAAAGACACTCAGCCGAAGCTGTCAAATATCACAATCACATGAAGTCGAAACAGCCCGAAGCTGTTATTGATTAGGGCCGAAGCCACGGCATGAAAACCGTATCACAATTAGGGCCGAAGCCACGGCATGAAAGCCGTATCACAATTAGGGCCGAAGCCACGGCATGAAAGCCGTATCACAATTAGGGCCGAAGCCACGGCATGAAAGCCGTATCACAATTAGGGCCGAAGCCACGGCATGAAAGCCGTATCACAATTAGGGCCGAAGCCACGGCACGAAGCCGTATCACAATGAATGATAGTGTGCTGCCTTGAGTCGGCCAACACGATGATAGTAACACACGGATAGACACCGTCCTTGAAGGTCCCAAATTAACACCTCGATTGCCTTAGAACGGCCAACCGACAACAATAATGCAGCGGATGATTCAATACCTCGATTGCCTAAAACGGTCAATCGACAACAATGATACCATAAATGATTGAACACTTGATTTGCGAGAACGCCAATCGATAACAATGACACGATGAATGAGTGAATACCTCGATTGCCTTAGAAAGGTCAATCGATAACAATGATTTAGTGAATGATTGAACATTTCGATTTGCTTGAGAACGGCAATTCGATAACAATGATATGAAGGATGCCCCGGCACCTTTAATCGGTTACCGACGACGAAGGCGAGAAATGAATAAACCAATGCCTTTAATCGGCCTGTACAGTTTTAATGACAATCCAAACAGGAATAATAATGATCTCAACGATGTCTTTAATTGACATCTATAATAACAACAATCGATACATCGATACCGCGAACCGGCTACCGACAATGACATTAATAATGAGTATCACAATGCCTTGAACCGGCCATTAACGAACAATGAAATATTTGGCATAATTGCCGAAAGGTATCGTATCGAACGATCTCTTAATATCAATGAATTCATGAAGAGACTAAGTCTCGGAATGATACAACACATTCATACACATATATGATAACATTAATCTCATTGACTAGTACAAGTATAAAACTTGCCTCAACCGAAGGCGATGGAATCCCTCCACGAAAAACGAACGGCGTCCTCCGGTAAACACAAGTACTCGAACCACCTTGAATGAAATACAATTCATTCAATAACACAATATCAATCGAAATCAACATAACAACCGAAAGAAACTCTTTGAGGCATTTAATCGAACACTAAATGTTCAAAGTTCCTCAAGACCCTAAAAATCATCAATCGGGTTGAACGAATCGAAAATATGGATATACAATCCATAGAACATGATTAATAATGTTTACTAACATCAACCGATTCATCAAAATCGGATTAGAAACGAAATCAAGAACAATTCTCCAAAAAGTCAACTTGAAAGAAAATCAAGAAATATGCCTTGATTCGACGAAATACTCGGATTAGATGATGATATAATCAACAAGGATCTTCCAAAATGCCTTGGAAATGATTAGAATCGGCCAAGAACTCGATTTCCCGAGCCTCCGTCGCCGACGCCGAAAAAGGAAGAAAAATCGCGTTGAAATGAAATCGCCGAGCCAGCTATATATAGCCGGCGGGTTACTGGCCAGAATCGGCGGGACTTACGGCCGTAACTCGGACACCTTACGGCCGTACTCGGCAGCCTTACGGCCGTAACCGCATTCGTCAAAAATCGCGGCAAAGACTCTGGACACTTACTACCGTAACTCGCCCACCTTACGGCCAGAATCGCCGTCAAAATCCGCCCGGCGCTCGTGCGGCCGTACCCGATCACGCTTACGGCCGTAACTCGGACACCTTACGGCCAGAACCGCACCTTACGGCCAGAACTCGCCAAAGCAGTGCCCTGCTCCGGCCGTGACTCATTGTAGCCACTCCGACGGCAGACGACCCCGAAACCCGAACCTGAGTAAAAATCGAAGATACGGTTACGAAGTACTCGCAAAGACGAATCCAAGCACTAAGAGAACACACGATTCCGACCATCCGAAGTGTCGGAATTCGACAACGGAAATAATTACCCCAGACTTTGGGAAATTACAAAAATGGCCCAAAACGTCCGAAAATCACGATACGTGATCGAAACACCGAACCAAAGCTCGCAACATGAATAATAACATTAAATGAACTTGCGAGAAACTAGAAACAACAGTTTCGGACGAGATTCGCAAGAATCGAGCTCCAGTGCGGAAAAGTCGCTAAAAAGCATGGAACTCAACAAAACGACACCGAAACCAACTCGGATGACAAAAAGTACAGAATTAATTATTCTCGAAATGACGAAACGGTCATGAGCGAGTCGTCAAAACGGACTTCCGCCGAAAAAAGAAAATTACCGAAAAATCGAAATTGCGGATATTACATTCCTAGAGTGCATTAGATGCCTTTGGTTGTGACAAATCAAACCCCTATAAACCGTATGGGTTGCCGGGTAAGATTCAATTGTCAGACTAATAGGAGTTGACAGTTTAAACTTAGATAGTTCAGCGAGCCATAGAAACCGAATGGGTTGAGGGCAAGTGAACTAGGGATAAAAGAAGATCGAATCATCCATTAGATGGGTTGGTATTAGACACCATTTTATAAAGAATAATAGAATATAAACCGTATGGGTTGCCCTCTATTAAACTTTGTAAAGAAATCGATCACCACTATGAAGTCACCCAAGACTTTCGGATTTAACATGGGAGTGTGTAAATGCCGATAAAATAGTGGGAGTCGAGTTCTGAATAAAGAAAGTCCTTAAATTCTTTACTCGGATCATAATTAAACAATCACTAACGAATCTCAAATTATTCTCTGCAGTTAACAAAACTCTCAATATGACAATGAACCCACTCGTTATACTACTTGAAAAGAACGTCTGGTAGTCCGAACTATGTGGATGGCCGGAACTTGAGGATTGTCCTAACTATGGAAATCTTGGGATACGTCTTGAGGCGGACATCCGGCCGCTCCTGCAAGAACCCGAGCCAATCAGGAAGATGTCGATGCCCATGAGAAATGGGTAAAAGACGACATAAGAGTGCGAGGGTACATGTTAGGCTCAATGACCAATGAGCTTCAACGTGCCCATGAAAAGATGACGTATTCACGAGCCATCTTAGCACACCTGGCTGAGCTCTATGGAGAGCATAGCCGAACTGCTAGATATGAGATATCAAAGCAATTATTCGGCGCCAGGATGAAGGAAGGAGAGAGGGTTGGGGACCATGTCCTCAAGATGATCTCGATGATTGAGAGATTGGAAGCTCTTGATTTTCAGATGCATGCATCTCTCCAAACTGACATTATCCTGCAGTCACTTCCTGACTCCTTTTCCCAATTTGTCATGAACTTCAACTGCAATGAGATTGCATGTAACTTAGCTGGGCTAATGAACAAACTGACGACCGCCTGATCTCGATGAAGACAAAGGAAAGGAAGTCGCACTTGTGATTTCTTCTAAGACTTGGAAGTCCAAGAATAAGAAGAAAAAGAACAAGAAGCAGTTAGGTCCGATAACCAAGATCGACAAGGGAAGGGGCAAGGCCCCAATGGTTCAAAAGAGCAAAGGGGCCAAGAAAACGGATGTATGCCTCAATCATGGTGAGCTAGGCCACTGGAAGAGGTATTGTCCAAAGCTTGACCGTAATGCGCCTTCAGGTACGGAACTACTGGTTTTAGAAACAAATTGTTCTGTAACTGTATATTCTACTTCTTGGATACTTGATTCCGGTGCGAGTTCTCGCATTTGTACAATGAATCAGGATCTGGAACGAAGTAGGAAGCTGGATTCAGGGGAGGTGATGGTCACCATCGGAAGTGGGCATAGTGTCGAGGCTTCTGATATCGGATCCCTTATGTTGGATTTAGAATCTGGTTTTATTCTCACTCTGGATGATGTACTTGTTTTGCCCAAGGGGCACAAGAATATTGTATCAATTCCGGTCATGGACCGAAAGGGATTTCACTTCTTTATTAGAGATGGGTCCTGTCATATTTATTTCAGAAATAAATTGGTTGGTACTGCTACATTATTAAATAGTTTATACCATTTAAATTTAAAGAATAAGACAACTGTGAACACTATAACTAGGAAGCGTGGTAGGGATGAAACGAACCAAGCACTTAAGTGGCATCTTAGACTTGGTCATATCGGTCAGACCAAGGTTCATAAAATCGAGAAAGATGGGCTTACGGGTCCATTGGGATCAGATCCCTATCCAACTTCTGAATCTTGCCTTCAAGGCAAAATGACTAAGTTACCCTTCGCAGGGACTTTTGAAAGAGTCGAAAAACTGGATTGATCCATACCGACGTCTGTGGCCCTTTTGAAGTGGCACGAGACGACTTTCAGTATTTCATTACATTCACTGATGACTATACCAGGTATGGATTCGTGTACTTAATGAAACATAAGTCTGAAGCTTTTGATAAATTCAAGGAATTTAAAGCCCTAGTTGAAAATCAAACAGGTAACCGTGTTAAGCCTCTTCGGTCAGACCGGGGTAGTGAGTACATGAGTATCGAATTTGATGAGTTCTTAAAAGAACTAGGAATAGTGTCACAATTCACTCCTCCAGCTACTCCACAATTAAATGGTGTATCAGAAAGAAGGAACCAAACCTTGTTGGACATGGTTCGCTCCATGCTTAACTATACTGATCTACCGATTTATCTGTGGGGTTACGCGCTCCTTACTTCTGTGCATATCTTGAACAGATGTCCTTCCAAATCTGTTCCTAAGACTCCCCATGAGATTTGGAGAGGTAGGAAACCAAGTGTTAATCACATTAGGATTTGGGGATGCCCTGCTTATGTCAAGAAGACTAATAGAGAAATTGGAAACTAGGTCTGTGAAAGGTCGTTTCATAGGATATCCAGGGGATTCCATGGGATATCTATTCGACATGTACGAAGATCATAGGATCATCATTGCTATACAGGCACACTTCCTGGAAGATCAGTTTATTCAGGAAGGAGGGGCAGGTAGAAATATTTCTTTGGAAGAAATAAAAGAAACATCAAATGAGACACCTATGCAAGATATAAGAACCGAACCTTCTGAAATACAAATACAACCTCGCAAGTCTAGTAGAAATTCTCAATTACCTGAGAGGTATAGCTATCTGCATCAAGAGGAACTGGGTGTCCATGAGATGACAGAAAGTAGTCAAGAGAATGATCCTTAAAGGAGGGTATAGGAATTGGGTGACTCCACCAAGTGGCAAGAAGCTATGGAAGCTGAGATAGACTCAATGCATGCTAATCAGGTCTGGACTTTAGTTGATCGTCCTAAAGGCATAGTGCCTATTGGAAACAAATGGATCTATAAGAGAAAGACTGATGGAGATGGCAAGGTTGATACCTATAAGTCCAGACTTGTGGCAAAGGGTTATTCCCAAAGAGAAGGAATCGATTACTTCGAGACCTTCTCGCCTGTAGCTATGATTAAGTCTATTCGCATGATGCTTGCTATAGCAGCCCACTTAGATTATGAAATATGGCAAATGGATGTGAAAACGGCATTCCTAAATGGATTCCTCAAGGAGGAGATTTATATGGAACAACCTAAGGGATTCATATCTCAAACCAATATTCATAAAGTCTGCAAACTTCAGCGTGCCATTTATGGACTGAAGCAAGCTTCACGGAGTTGGAATCTTCGTTTTAACGAGACAATTAAAGAGTTTGATTTTGTCCAAAACGAAGAAGAGCCCTGTATTTACAAGAAGGTTAGTGGGAGCAAAATTGCGTTCTTAATACTATATGTAGATGACATTCTACTTATAGAAAACGACATAGGAATGCTCAGTTCTGTGAAAGCTTGGCTTTCTAAAGAGTTCTCAATGAAAGACTTGGGAGAAGCTACCTATATTCTGGGTATTCGTCTCTACCGGGATAGAGCGAAAGAATGTTAGGTCTTTCCCAAGCCCTCTACATTGAAAAGATCCTGAAGCGATTTAGGATGGAAGATTCTAAAAGAGGGTTTCTACCTATGCAACATGGTGCAAAACTTTCCTTAGAGATGTGTCCTCAAAGTGAGGAAGATAGAAAGGAAATGAGCAAGGTACCTTATGCTTCGGCAGTAGGTAGCCTTATGTATGCAATGATTTGCACTAGACCGGACATTGCCTATGCTGTGAGCGTAGTAAGTCAGTTTCAGTCAAATCCAGGGCAGGAACATTGGACTGCTGTAAAGAACATTCTTAAGTACCTAAGGAGAACTAAAGACTTGGTTCTTACACACGGCGGTGGAGAACTAAGAGTGATGGGTTATACAGACTCAGATTTTTCGGGGGACATGGATGCTCACATGTCCACATCAGGGTATATCTTTACTCTGAATGGTGGGGCAGTTTCTTGGAGAAGTGCCAAGCAAAGTTCGACTGCTATCTCTACATGTCAAACCGAATATCAGGCAGCCACGGAGGCTGCTAAAGAAGCTTTTTGGATAAAGAAGTTCACTGAGGAACTTCAAGTGGTTCCTAACGCAGAGAAGCCCGTGACATTGTTTTGTGACAACGACGGAGCTGTTGCACAGGCTAAGGAGCCTAGGGCTCACCACAACACCAAACATATTGCGAGAAAATATCATTTTGTTAGAGAAATGGTTCGAGATGGGAATGTTACACTGCAGAGAGTAGACACAGCAAATAACGTTGCTGATCCGCTTACCAAGCCACTATCTCAGAAGGTCTTAGAGAGACATCTGGAGAGTATGGGTATTAGATACCATAGTTTGTGGCATTGAGTGCAAGTGGGAGATTGTTAGAAATATGCCCTCGAATGCGACTCAGAGAATGAGAGAGTGAGAGAAATTGTATTGTAATTATGAATATTATATTTAATAAGGCAATTATTATTTCTATATTATTGTATATGTAATACCCGTAATTTCGATTTCCGGTAATTTCTTTTTTTTTGGCGGAAGTACATTTTGATGACTCGCTCATGACCATTTCGTCATTCTGGGAATGATTAATTCTACACTTTTTGACATCCGAGTTCGTTTCGGTGTCGTTTTGTTGAGTTCCGTGCTTTTTAGCGACTTTTCCGCACTTGAGTTCGATTCTTGCGAATCTCATTCGAAACTGTTGTTTCGACTTTCTCGTAAGTTCATTTAATGTTATTATTCATGTTTCAAGCTTAGTCTTGGTGTTTCGATCATGTATCGTGTATTTCGGATGTTTTGGGCCATTTTCGTAATTTCCCAAAGTTTGGGGTAATTACTTTCCGTTGTCGAATTTCGAGCCTTCGGGTGGTCGGAATCGTGTGTTCTCTTAGTTCTAGAATTCGTCTTTGTGAGTACTTCGTAACTGTATCTTCGATTCGTATTCAGGTTCGGGTTTCGGGGTCGTTCGGGCCATCGGAGTTGGCCCCGGCCGAGTCGTGGCCGGGCAGTCTGGGCCCAGGCCGGCACTGGCCGAGTTACGTACGGTAGTGCTCGGAAGTTACGTACGTAATGCCGATTACGTTTGGGCAGCGTCTCAGCCATGGCCGGTTACGTACGTAAGCCCTTGGCCGGTTACGTACGTAACTCGGCCGGCAGACAGCCTATATAAGGCCCTGTAGACGGGTTTTTGGCCATTTTTCTCCTTCTTCTCCTTCTCTTCCGCGGCTGAGGGTGTGCTTATCATGGAGCCATGTTGTTTAACAACAAATCCATGAAGTTCTTGAGGTTATATCATTGATCAATCATCCGTTATCATCCTTTGATCTAGTGAATCAAGGTAATCTCTCCCTAGAACCCTAATTTCGTGAATTTGGGGGTTTTTGCATTTTTGTCCGATTCGTTCCGTGTTGTTGATTAATTCATGATGGGTATGATTAATCTTGGTAGTATTCTTGTGTTTAACATCATTTAATCCATTGTTCTTCGTCGAATCGAAGTATATTTCTTGATTTCCTTCAAATCGACTTTTTGGGGGATTTGTCCTCGATCTCGTTTTTCATCCGTTTTTGATGGATCGATTATGGTTAAATGATGTTGTTAAACATATTCTATGGATTGTATATCCATATTTCAACTTGGAATTCCGTTTTCGTGTTTTGTCGGGACGAATCGTGTTCTTGGCCGTTTTGGGGAAAACACTTGAACATTCGTCGTTCGTTCTTTGAATTCAGCGGCTTTGAGTCATGCTATGGAATTCATTTTCATTGTTGTTATTTTCCTCCATAGTTTATTATCGCGAGTTGGCGTTCGGTGGAGTCGGCGGGTTCGTAGTCGGTTCGTGCCAACCTACTCCGGTCGATTCTCCGCGTTGTGGTTGTTCAAGGCAAGTACCTTGTCCATACTTTTCTTGTTTCGTGGATATGATGATTGGTGACCGTCTCAATGTGTTTGTTTGGTTATTTGAAACGAGTTTTCAAAAGATTTGGCTAGCCATGTTAAAGGCTCACTTTCAAAACGCGTGTGTTTTGTGAATGGTGTAGTTTGTAAATGACTATGTGATTTCTATGGATATGTTTGGTGTTGATGTTGCACTTGGTATTGCGTGTGGACGTATATTATATCATTTCAGTGCGTTGTGGTTTGACGAGGTGTTTTGCTAAGTGTTTGATGCCTCTGAATGAATTGTTTGGATATCTTTGTTGCATTGTGCTATATGTGTGATTTGTTTAGCTAGCCAGCTCGGGAGGGTCCTTCGAGGACTCGGGCGGGATCAATGGTATTACCCTGTTCCCAAGGCGATGCTTGGTGTGACATGTTATTTAGTGAACGTATTTTACTCACCTCGGGGGGTCCGACGGTATCACGGAGGGAATTCCAATGGGTTGAGTCCGGGATTCACGAGTGAAAGACTTCACAGGTTGGTGTTTATTTAGTGAACGTATTTTACTCACCTCGGGGGGTCCGACGGGATCACGGAGGGAATTCCAATGGGTTGAGTCCGGGATTCATGAGTGAAAGACTTCACAGGTTGATGTTTATTTAGTGAACGTATTTTACTCACCTCGGGGGGGTCCGACGGGATCATGGAGGGAATTCCAATGGGTTGAGTCTAGGATTCACGAGTGAAAGACTTCACAGGTTGGTGTTTATTTAGTGAATGTATTTTATTCATCTCGGGGGGTCCGACGGGATCATGGAGGGATTTTCAATGGGTTGAGTCCGGGAATCACGAGTAAAAACTTCACGAGTTGGTATTGATTTTATGTCCGTCGAGGACACGTGACTTGGGTTTTGGCCCTGTGAACTGTTGTCGGTTTTCTATTTGCGAAAACAAAACCTTTGGACTGTGACCCCTGTTGATTTTGGAAAGATAAGGATTTGATAATCCTAAATTGTTTTCTATTAAAACTCTCGATGACATTTTAAACTGTTTCATAAATTGTTTCCCTTTAATTGTGGTCTTTCGGTTTTAGAATGTCTTACTCAAATTCTTACCTTGGGAAGTATTCGTTTCGTTGTATTTTAATCTTTGAGGATTTCTGATTATTGTTATTCTTGGAACTTGAATTGTATGGCTCGTATTTTTGCACTTGTACTTGCACTAGCAAAACAGTGGAGTTTTGCTAACCCCCGAGTATTCGGGGGGTAGATGTCTATTTTTGCATTCAGGTTTTGGAGCATAACACAGGGTCGGCACGAAGGATGATGAAAGATGAACGATACTAATCACCCGAGGATTCGTTGATGTCGTTTTGGTCCAGTTGTATTTTCTTTTCCGCTACAATATTTTTCCCCGTTGTACGGGAGTTTATTGTATTTTGACCCCTGCGTGGGTATGTGTTTGGAATTGAGTTGTATGTTATTGTTGAAAGACCAAATCGGTCTACTGAGTCATTTTAGCCTTAAAGGCGATGTTTAGATGTTTGATTTTAGTTATCAGCCTGGTAGATCCTCGAGGATAGGGTCTACGGCGTGTAATATCCCTGAGCGGATTGGGGGTGTTACATAAATGGTATCGGAGCTTAGGTTGTGGAAACCTAGGCTGTCGGGTCAGTGGTGTCTGTTGAGTTTTTGTCTGGTCGGACTTTATCTGACTAAGTCGTGTCGCGACGCGTCGTCTGAGTTTGTTGGTCGTGATTAGTATCGTGGGGCGATCATCATCTTCGTGCGACCTGTGGCTGTAAGTCTCCCTTCTTTGTTTTGTGCCTCGTGTGACACGAGCTATTTTTATGATTGTTTGTTCAGTGACGGAATCCTCTTATGGATTTTGATTTCGTGATATGTGGTTATTTGACTCTAATATTTCGTTCATATGAGGAGTAGTGTTGCTGGATTGTGCATGTTGAACTGTATTTCTTTTATCCGCTGCGTGAGTTCTTTTGTAATGACTTTCGGTATTTTACCGACCGAGTTTTATTTCGAAAACCGATTCCCTTAACCGAGTTTTTGGCGTTATGGCCTTGATCGTTTTGGCGAAATTCTTATGACGGTATTTAGTATTTTGTAAATGGCTTTTGTGATTTTTTGAAATATTACCGTCATCGGCCTTTTTGGCGGTTTTGTAAATGGTTTTTAGCCTGGTGGGTTCAGTAGCAGGACCCACGGCGCTATAAAGTTTTTGTAATTACGAAATTTTTGGGCATTCTAGCCCATTGAATTATCTTTGAAAACCTTGAGTATCTTAGAAAATAAATTTCGAGACGTACTTTTAAAATGAATTATTTTCTCGTGGTACATCCAAGGTGCCACAATATGTTTCCAAATTCTTCTACCTCGAGGACCAAAATATTTTGAGATATTTTCAATGTTTTAGAAACACTTTTATTTAGACCCGAGGGTCGAATATTCTGAAAGTTTTTACTAAGAAAAAGTGTCCTCATTTTTATCTAATGTGAAATGGTTCTCCAAAGTCTCGATAACGATGTCTCATGTTTGTACTTTTTTTTTTTGAAAGGTGATACTCAAGATCAACCGGTGTTCTTCTAAAATTATTTTCAAAATGTTCGTTTTTAAAACCTATCCATTCCCGTTTAAGGACTGGGTATGTATGTATGATGTTCGCGTTCTCATTATGAGGTTTGCTACCGAGTATGATCGAATTGGCGGTGTGAGCGTTGAGTCGCTTTCCACACATTTGTTGTGTTAGCCCTCTGTGAGAGGTGGGATGTTGGTGTTGAATATTGTCGCCTCGTGGTGATTTCTGCGTTGTCGCGCATGTGCCAGCTGTTAGAGCTTGGTTTGGTATGGCCGTGTGCATCAGTAATTGTTCTGTTATGTGTCGGTTGTTTAATGTCTTGTTACCTTGCTCATGTTTTTGTGAATTTCGTGGATGAGGTCGGGGGTAATACCCGTACTATTTTGACTTCTGTATTTTCTCTTTCTCCAGTCTATCGATTCGCTCATGTTCGTTGATACCTTATGAACTTGTTCTATATTTCGGTTTCATCGTCCGAACGAACTTTGATCTTGTTGTGTGTCGATCTAGTTATCGCTGTGATTTTTTCGAGTTCGGTTCGATTCTTGTGAACCTTGTTCGGAAGTGACATCATTTGGTTCTATTAACTCTTCTATTCGACGTGGATCGGATTTTGAATTTCTGTATTTTCGACTCTGTCGACTCGTTTATGTTCGTTGACATTTTCTGAACTTTCCCTATCCCTTGCTTTTGTTGATCGAACGAGGGTGGTATTGTTTCGGAATAACTCATTTGTCGTTGTGACTTTTCAATCGCTATTCCCTTTCCTGTGGATCTTATGGGAATGCATGTCTTGTTGTTCTCACCAGATCATCCTGGGAGTTGTTGTTTGACCTTCTCAATGTGTTTGTTTAGTTATTTGAAACGAGTTTTCAAAAGATTTGGCTAGCCATGTTAAAAGCTCACTTTCAAAATGCGTGTGTTTTGTGAATGGTGTACTTTGTAAATGACTATGTGATTTCTATGGATATGTTTGGTGTTGATGTTGCACTTGGTATTGCATGTGGACGTATATTATTTCATTTCGGTGCGTTGTGGTTTGACGAGGTGTTTTGTTAAGTGTTTGATACCTCTGAATGAATTGTTTGGATATCTTTGTTGCATTGTGCTATGTGTGTGATTTGTTTAGCTAGCCAGCTCGGGAGGGTCCTTCGAGGCCTCGGGCGGGATCAATGGTATTACCATGTTCCCAAGGCGATGCTTGGTGTGATATGTTATTTAGTGAACGTATTTTACTCACCTCGGGGGGGTCTGATGGGATCACAGAGGGAATTCCAATGGGTTGAGTCCGGGATTCACGAGTGAAAGACTTCACAGGTTGGTGTTTATTTAGTGAACATATTTTACTCACCTCGGGGGGTCCGACGGGATCACGGAGGGAATTCCAATGGGTTGAGTCCGGGATTCACGAGTGAAAGACTTCACAGGTTGGTGTTTATTTAGTGAACGTATTTTACTCACCTCGGGGGGTCCGACGGGATCACGGAGGGAATTCCAATGGGTTGAGTCCGAGATTCACGAGTGAAAGACTTCACAGGTTGGTGTTTATTTAGTGAACGTATTTTACTCACCTCGGGGGGTCCGACGGGATCACGGAGGGAATTCCAATGGGTTGAGTCCGGGATTCACGAGTGAAAAACTTCACAGGTTGGTGTTTATTTAGTGAATGTATTTTATTCACCTCGGGGGGTCCGACGGGATCACGGAGGAATTTCCAATGGGTTGAGTCCGGGAATCACGAGTAAAAACTTCACGAGTTGGTATTGATTTTATGTCCGTCGAGGACACGTGACTTGGGTTTTGTCCCTGTGAACTGTTGTCGGTTTTCTATTTGCGAAAACAAAACCTTTGGGCTGTGACCCCTGTTGATTTTGGAAAGATAAGGATTTGATAATCCTAAATTGTTTTCTATTAAAACTCTCGATGGCATTTTAAACAGTTTCGTAAATTGTTTCCCTTTAATTGTGGTCTTTCGGTTTTGGAATGTCTTACTCAAATTCTTGCCTCGGGAAGTATTCGTTTCGTTGTATTTTAATCTTTGAGGATTTCTGATTATTGTTATTCTTGGAACTTGAATTGTATGGCTCGTATTTTTGCACTTGTACTTGCACTAGCAAAACAGTGGAGTTTTGCTAACCCCCGAGTATTCGGGGGGTGGATGTCTATTTTTGCATTCAGGTTTTGGAGCATAACACAGGGTCGGCACGAAGGATGATGAAAGATGAACGATACTAATCACATGAGGATTCGTTGATGTCGTTTTGGTCCAGTTGTATTTTCTTTTCCGCTGCAGTATTTTTCCCCGTTGTACGGGAGTTTATTGTATTTTGACTCCTGCGTCGGTATGTGTTTGGAATTGAGTTGTATGTTATTGTTGAAAGACCAAATCGGTATACTAAGTCATTTTAGCCTTAAAGGCGATGTTTAGATGTTTGATTTTAGTTATCAGCCTGGTAGATCCTCGAGGAGAGGGTCTACGGCGTGTAATATCCCTGAGCGGATTGGGGGTGTTACAGTATATCACTGGCATTGTAATTTGGTATATAGAATAATAGTCCTTGCATTTGAGAGTGAACATTCTACTCCTTATGGAGATAAGGAAATAGGCACTAGAAGTGTTTAGAGCTCGAATGCTTAACTAGTTCTGTAATGCCCGGTTATCCCCTAAGCCAATATCCATTTAATACCTAAATGCATTTATATAATATGCATTTTGAAAGCATGGCATACAAGTAGACATTTCATGAGCATGAATAACTGCTATGTCCCTTTGCATCAACTGTAACACCCCCTAACCTAGCAGCTGAACCGCAAAGGGGTCCGTGCTACTAAGTTGGGGAGTATTACGCTTTTAAACTTTGAAAACCAATAAGAAGTAGATTTGGTAATGCGAGTACTCAGGGAAATAATGCAAACCGGTATTATTTATTCAAAACATTACATAACCTTAGGTTTAATACATAACAAAACCATAACAGAGTGATCTTATTAAAAACAAAACATAGTCTTCCAGCATAGGGGCGAAATAGCTGGGAATGGCATATGGACAAGTCTCCGGCTGTCAACACTGAAGAAGATAGTCAACTCCTAAACATGAGCATCATCACCTGTATCATAAGAATCTAATGAGCTAATGGCTCAGTAAGATGAGACTTCTGTAATAGCAAAGTATCACGTAGCACGTTTATCAATGAATAACTACTATATATATAGTCATGTTCTTGTAAAATCCTTTCTTCGGGTTTTCGGAACCTGTTCATATAATTGGCCAATAAAAGATGTATACGGGGGTTCCCATACTGGTTTTTCAACCAATGGTATTAGCCGTATTCAACTTTTTCATTCAGTGTGGTTTTCCTTGACCGACTTTCAGCCGCAAGTATTTGCCACCATGTTTTAGGTCATGGTCCCCAGCGTCCGTGCCTACCCGCCATCAATCAAGTACCATACTTCTGTTCTTAAACATTCTTTCACATACACATGTTATGCATGATCGTTCAATATGATCACATATGCAAATATCAATCAATATATGATCCTTATGATACAACAAGGAAAAGCATCATCTTACCTCAAGTCACTGTGCTGTTGATGTGAAAAGATCGTTTCTATAGATGGATGTGCTAAAATCCTTGAAGAAAATCTGAAACCTCTTTGGGGACTTTTGTCAATCACCTTTGAAAAACTGTCAGATTTGAGCTATCTGTTTGATCGGGATTTTTGTGGCTTTTATAATTTTTGGAAGGAAAATATGTTTCGGGCGTTTTAAAGACAAAAGTCCCCAAAGAGGTTTCAGATTTTCTTCAAGGATTTTAGCACATCCATCTATAGAAACTGATCTTTTCACATCAACAGGCACAGGACTTGAGGTAAGATGATGCTTTTCCTTGCTGTATCATAAGGATCATATATTGATTGATATTTGCATATGTGACTGTTATTGAACGATCATGCATAACATGTGTATGTGAAAGAATGTTTAAGAACAGGAAGTATGGTACTTGATTGATGGCGGGTAGGCACGGGACGCGGGGGACCGGCGGACCCAAAACATGGTGGCAAATACTTGCGGCTGAAAGTCGGTCAAGGAAAACCACACTGAATGAAAAAGTTGAATACGGCTAATACCATTGGTTGAAAAACTAATATGGGAACCCCCGTATACATCTTTTATTGGCCAATTATATGAACAGGTTTCGAAAACCATGGCCTATCACTATCAGTCGAGTACCACACTTCAAGGGTACCCGAAGAAAGGATTTTACAAGAACATGACTATATATATAGTAGTTATTCATTGATAAACGTGCTACGTGATACTTTGCTATTACAGAAGTCTCATCTTACTGAGCCATTAGCTCATTAGATTCTTATGATACAGGTGATGATGCTCATGTTTAGGAGTTGACTATCTTCTTCAGTGTTGACAATGAGACTTGTCCATATGCCATTCGGCTATTTCGCCTATCTTTGAAGACTATGTTTTGTTTTTAATAAGATCACTCTGTTATGGTTTTGTTATGTATTAAACCTAAGGTTATGTAATGTTTTGAATAAATATCTTGGTTTGCATTATTTCCCAGTACTCGCATTGCCAAATCTACTTCTTATTGGTTTTCAAAGTTTAAAAGCGTAACACTCCCAACTTAGTAGCACGGACCCCTTTGCAAATTGCTAGGTTAGGGGTGTTACGATTAATGGTATCGGAGCGAAGGTTTAAATCTTTCCTGCAGACAGAAGATGGCATATGGGCATTCTCGACTGAAGGATATGGTCAACTTTTATCTGTTAAGTATTATGTTTAATAAATTACAATATATTAGTTGTCATCATCATCGTTATGTGATCGTTATTGGCTTATGAATGGGTAAGATTGGGCAGTACAACGAATGTGATGGCACCCAAAAGAAAGGCAAGAGATGATCCAAATCCAAACCATAACCTTCTTGAGAATTTGGTGGTGATGCAACAACAGACAAGGATGTATGGTGAACAAATGCAACAATTGCTGAACATGCAACAAAGAAACGAAGAACAAAACCGACAACCTCCACCAAGAAACAATAATGGACCAGCGGTGTATGAAAAATTTAGAAAAATGGAACCTCCTGATTTTCATGGTGGGGCTGATCCTATGGTTGCGGATTTCTTAATTAAAAAGAACGTTACACGGCTCAATTTTCCCTTAAAATTTTTTTTATAAATCCGGAGTATTTGCGGAAGCATTTTAGTAAGTAAATCTTCAATAAAAGTCGTTTAATCAAACATCAGTACAGTTTTACAAAAACATGGGGAATCAAATATTCGGAGATATGTTGAGAGCATGCATACTAGATTTCAAGGGCAATTGGGATACAAAGCTTCCATTGGTAGAGTTCACCTACAACAACAGTTACCAATCTACAATTGGGATGGCACCTTATGAAGCACTATATGGGAGAAAATGTAGATCTCCCATTACCTTTGGGATGAAGTTGGAGAAAGAAGTCTCTGGGCCCGAAATGATACAACAGATCGCTATGGCGGTAGAAAAGATAAGAGAACGAATGAAAATTGCACAAAGTAGACGAAGAGTTATGCGATAATCGAAGAAGAGATTTGGAATTCGCAATTGGAGACTATGTCTTCTTGAGGGTATCCCCGATGAAAAGCATAATGAGATTTGGGAAGAAAGGAAAACTTAGCCCGAGATATGTTGGCCCATTTGAAATCCTTGAGAGAGTTGGTGACAGAGCTTATAGAATAGCCTTACCTCCTTCGCTATCTGGTGTACACAACGTATTCCATGTGTCCATGTTAAAGAGGTACATTTCCAACCCCTTACATGTGTTAAATTATGAGCCGTTGGAATTATCCCCAGACTTGTCCTATGAAGAGAAGCCGGTACAGGTTCTTGATAAGAAAATAAAGAAACTAAGGAACAAGGAAATTCATTTGGTAAAGATTTTGTGGAGGAATCATGCCGTTGAAGAGGCTACATGGGAAAGAGAGGAGGAAATGCAAAGAAAATATCCAGAACTGTTCGGTATGTCAATTTCGAGGACGAAATTTTATAAGGAGGGGAGGACTGTAATGCCCGGTTATCCCCTAAGCCAATAACCATTTAATACCTAAATGCATTTATATAATATGCATTTTGAAAGCATGGCATACAAGTAGACATTTCATGAGCATGAATAACTGCTATGTCCCTTTGCATTACGTTTTATACGACATGTTATTTAGCTCCTCTAACATGATAAAAGGTCATTGTGAGATGTTTTGTTGCAGTGAGGAGCTCAGTTTCTCAGTAAGGAGATCGATGTGCTAAATGATTATAAAATAATAATTGTAATACCCTAGAAAATTCAAAGACTTAATTAAGTGCTATTTATTTTGCTAATGGTCATGGATTTCAATAATTACAAGTTGTCCAATACTTGGATCGATATGTTTCCAACATAAAATGAAAGATTTAAAAAGCAAAGATTTCAAAATAAATTATAAGGATTATTTTAGAATTTATGAAAGTGATTTCGAAAATTTTCGACGAATTGATACGATAAAATTTTCATTTCAGAACACTTATACTGCAAAAATAAGATTAAATTATTATTTTAATATTATCGAAAATTGGTTCCAAGCATATCGAAGATTTAACTCGAGGCAGTGCAGAGCAGTCGGAAAATCGAATTTGGACATCGGGAAGGGTCGAACAAGGTGAGCCAAGTTGACGGACATTTGTCGGTCAGCTGCCGGACACGCCGACGACAAGCTGCCGGTCATGACCGACGAAGCTTCTAGGCCACTATCCGGATAAAGTACATTTTGTCCAGGATAAGGTCGATCACGGCCAAACGAAGCTTCTCGATCACTATCCGGATAAAGTGTCCAATTGTCGGATAAGGTCGGTCATGACCGACGAAGCTTCTCGGCCAATTTGTCAGGATAAAGTGTCGGTGTCCGGATAAGGTTGGTCACGACCGACGAAGCTTCTCGGCGGTGTCGGATAAGGGTTCCAGGTGTCGGGTAAGGTTGATTTTCAACCGACTTTGAGCCCTTATTTATACATGTTCCGGACGTGGTTTTGTACAAATAATATATCATTTTGAAGTTGAAACTCTACTTTAAAACGTCAAAACATATTTTCCTTCCAAAAATTATAAAAGCCCCAAAATCCCGATCAAGCAGATAGCTCAAATCGTGAGCTTTTCAAAGGTGATTGACAAAAGTCCCCAAAGAGTTTTGATTTTCTTCAAGGATTTTAGCACATCCATCTATAGAAGCCGATCTTTTCACATCAACGAGCCTGTGACTTGAGGTAAGATGATGCTTTTCCTTGCGTATCATAAGGATCATATATTGATTGATATTTGCATATGTGATTATTAAACGATCATGCATAGCATGTGTATGTGAAAGAATGTTTAAGAACAGGAAGTATGGTACTTGATTGATGGCGGGTAGGCACGGGACGCGGGGGACCGGCGGACCCAAAACATGGTGGCAAATACTTGCGGCTGAAAGTCGGTCAAGGAAAACCACACTGAATGAAAAAGTTGAATACGGCTAATACCATTGGTTGAAAAACCAGTATGGGAACCCCCGTATACATCTTTTATTGGCCAATTATATGAACAGGTTCCGAAAACCATGGCCTATCACTATCAGTCGAGTACCACACTTCAAGGGTACCCGAAGAAAGGATTTTACAAGAACATGACTATATATAGTAGTTATTCATTGATAAACGTGCTACGTGATACTTTGCTATTACAGAAGTCTCATCTTACTGAGCCATTAGCTCATTAGATTCTTATGATACAGGTGATGATGCTCATGTTTAGGAGTTGACTATCTTCTTGATGTTGACAAAGGAGACTTGTCCATATGCCATTCCCACTATTTCGCCCCTATCTTTGGAAGACTATGTTTTGTTTTTAATAAGATCACTCTGTTATGGTTTTGTTATGTATTAAACCTAAGGTTATGTAATGTTTTGAATAAATAATACTGGTTTGCATTATTTCCCTGAGTACTCGCATTACCAAATCTACTTCTTATTGGTTTTCAAAGTTTAAAAGCGTAATACTCCCCAACTTAGTAGCACGGACCCCTTTGCGGTTCAGCTGCTAGGTTAGGGGGTGTTACAAGTTCGCAAGTCGATAAAACTTAACAGGACATTAAGTTTTAATAAGACTTATATAACTGATGCTAGGATGTGTGCACGTCTTGATAGCATAGTTATAAGTATATTGGTGGGACCAGTATACTCGAACACGACTCATACTCTATTCAGTCACACGGTATTCACTCTCGGAGAGTCGATGACGAATCGAAAGGTTGTGATAGTACACGTGGACCTTTGACTTATGGGTTCAGTAGAAGATGTGCCTGTGACGTTTAGTTTGTCATTAGAGTAGTTAGACTCATTTGCTTAATTGCTGAGTCGACCTCGAAGTGCGGACTATACGGGCAGGTAGCAGTTTTTGCTGTACGCCAAGAAAGGATTCTATCTCCTGTTAGTGAGCAGGCGAATGTCCTTTACGGTTAATGGCAAATAAGATCATAAGTCTTTGTCCAAAGCATTCTGATATAGTCGTATTAGATATACTATTAATCAGTCGGTCTTGATTTGCATTAACACATGTATAGAGTTTAGTCAACAGTAGGGTTTGACTTTACCGTGACCCGAAGACTTGAACGAGACATCTGATGAAGGGTCTATATGTATATAGTATTCACGACATAATGGTTCTGGAATGATTCGTTCATTCGTTCTCAGTCGGGGTTTACAATGCAGCCCGCTAGGCTGGCTAAGTGCTGCCTGCACTCATTGGTTCCTCCCAATGCCGGCTGAGACGAACCTACGGAGTCGCGCAATAGGATCATTGATGGATAAATATGAATTAATAATCTCTCTTATAATATTAGATATTAGATAACTAATTTTGATTTATCGGATAAATCAAATGGCGGTCTTATGAATTGTAAGTAGGTTACTGGGTGATTACTTTAATTCATAAATTATATTTCTTAGAGAAATATATATTTGTGTTTGATATAATTAATTAATTGGATTAATTAATTAGTCCAAACACATTGGAAATAAAACGGATTTGTTTGACAAACATCCGGTACACGAGGGATTCGTTTTGACGAACATCCAGTACACGAGCCGAGTAAATTCGACCCGTCTTCTTGGATATTTCCCTTAAGGCCGCCCCCCTCCCTCTCTTGTCTCTTTTATACTTATTTTATGTCACTAGGTGACATATGTGAGGTGTATTTGATACCCTCAATCTTGTGTTAAAGGTAGACTTTCATTTTTTTATAAATAAAAGTCTTTAAAAAGGAGAGAGGACAACTTCTTCTTGTATGAACTCAAAACTACGAATTTGAGAGAGAGTGTAAGGTTGAAAACTTCATTTTGATCTTAGAGACAAGATATAAGAAGAATACATTGAGAGAGAAAATTCCTACAAGCTTCCCTAGCCGCATTCTTGAAGAAAGGAAGCTTGTCGATTTTTCCATCAAGTTCCGGCGTGTGAAGTAGAGGCATCTTGCTTTAGGTGCTTGGAACGAAGGGCTCTTCATCATCATCATCATACGAAGGTTTTTCAGAGACATCATATGGGACTTTGATTCCTTGATCTTCGTATTTTTCTTTTCGTATATACGTTAATTGATCGATCCTCTTAGGGATTCCGTTTATTCTTCCGCTGCGTTTATTTTCTGTGGAATCCCAACAGTCGAGACGTTTTATTCGTGTGTTTTGGTCTTGGTTTGTATATGTACTCGCTTTAACACCCCCAAAATCATTCCGGGAATATTACTTGCCGCAGACCCTCTCCATGAAAATCTACCAGGCTAAACACAGAACAGGGCATCACATATCTTGCCGACATGGCTAAATAATGAACCATTAGACAAACTTGGTCTTTCATAAATAACATACAACTCAATTATACATAACTCTGACCGGACTCATACCTATGCAAGGGTCAAATACACTCACAAACAGAAAGATACGATAGCGGAAAAGACCAAACAGTGAACTCTAACTCTCTACACCCAGAACTGGCCTTCATTTGCTTAGTATCATTCGCCTTCCATCATCCTTCGTAATGATCCTGTGATTATCTCCCCAAGATCCTGCATGTACCTGGACGCAATACAGACATCCAACCCCCGATTACTCGAGGGTTAGCAAAATTTCACTATTTTGCTAATGCAAATACGATCCATACACAACACATTCCGAGAATACACTAACTTGATTAATCCATGATTCAAACACTTCGAAAGACTTCCCGAGCTGTTTCATTTAGTTAAAATAGTTCAAGTCTCGAAAGAAGAAAAGAAACAAGTGAACACTTTGAGAATAATTCCAAATCTCGGGAGCTTTGCTTGGAAAATATATTTACGAAAACTGTATCAGACATCAACTCACGACCAAGGACAAATTTTCACTCAACACTTCATTCTTATGCCATTCTAGCCACACACCAAGACTCTATATATAATGTATCTCGACCCCAAGGACAGCGAATTGTGATACTCCAGACATATCACAATTAATCATCGGCAAAACTCTTTGTAATTCGCGTGACAAGACTACTCGGCCAAGTCCCTGTGTGCCCCGACGAGCAATCCCCAGGTGAGAATACCCCATCTTGAAGATAACCCTCGCGCAAGGCCACCTGGCCAAGTCCCTATGTGCCCCATCGAGCAATCCCCAGGTGAGAGTACCCCGAGAACATCCTCACAACACACAAAAATCATAATTCCACAATTCACATTTTGCAAAACCACAAACTCGAATGGCCATAT
Source organism: Orobanche coerulescens (assembly GCA_033398695.1). NCBI lineage: Eukaryota > Viridiplantae > Streptophyta > Magnoliopsida > Lamiales > Orobanchaceae > Orobanche > Orobanche coerulescens. The sequence goes on along the minus strand of CM065817.1, from coordinate 92,517,820 downwards.
AGTTGAGGTACCTTGCTAGAATGGCCAGATTGTCCAACATATACTCACGACCAAGAGTCAATACCATCAACATTGGAATACAATGATGCAACTAGCACTAATCACATAACAACAAGAGAAAATACCTTTTCAACCACGCCTAACGGCACAACTCCTTATAAAGGAGTTACAACCTTTATCACACAACATCACATGATCATCTATAAACACACGTTACCATGCACACACCTTAACGAAAGGTTAGAACTTTTAAATCTAGAAATGACATAATCACACAAAACGGCACCACACAAAGGTGAGCATTCTTATACTCAACACTTATACACGTACTTAGATAAGCATACTTAACCACAAAACACACGAGTTATCTTTGAGGAAAATCTTTAGTGAAAAGTATACCGATTCTTTTGGAAATTAGTTATAATCATTCATTTAGCATATATCGACAATTACCAACTCTTATATCCACAAAACACGTAATGTATGGGCAAGATACTTTCCTCAGAACCACGAGCAATGGAACAACGAACGGACACGACTGAGCAACCACGGATCTTCCGAGTTCAGCAAACAAGCGGCAGCTCCGGAAAACAACGAGAATAACTCCACAACGACTAATACTATCCCTCAAAATCCGACTCTAACTCACTGTGGAACAACAAGAACAACGACGGTTCAAGGTTTCGCTCCAAGGAAACCAAAATCATGCTCCGGGTGAAATGAAATCAATAAATGAGTTTCTAATCCGGAGGTTACAACCAAAACAAAAAGAGTTACATAATCGATTCATTACTTCCGGATGAAATTAGGAAATCAAGGAAAACTCCCCAAAATAACTCATCTAGGGTTCTAAGAAGAAAATACTTCGATCTGGAATGAAAACAAGTTAGATGATGTGATAAACACGAAGAAGACTTACCAAGGAGAAGCTTGATACTGAAGATCCACCAAAATGTCCCCAAAAACTCGTGCCGACGGATAAAAACGAAGAAAGAATGAGAAATGACGAAAAACAAACTATTGTCCAGTATTTATACTGGACAGATATTACCGTGTGCTAGCCTGGCCTCCGTAGCGTGCGCTAACGGGTCAACACTTCCAGCACATTCTGCCCACAACACTGATAGCGCGCACTAGCCGGACTGTGTAGCGTGTGCTAACGAGTCACGAATCCAGTCCAGTGGCTTCTGGACAATTCTTCACCCTCCAGGTAGCATGCGCTATACTGACGATTGCGTGCGCTAAGATAGCCGAAAGTGTGTGCTAACTACAAGCGTTAGCGTGCGCTGTCGCGACCTCCAGTCCTAGTCCAGTAGCTTATGTACTGTCCCGAACTACCAGTTTGTGTGCGCTACCCACAAGGTAGCATGCGCTAACTCTGCACAGTAGCGCGTGCTACATCCCCTAGTAGCGTGCGCTACACCTATATCGAACCAAACTCATCACAACAATGATACTTCACAACGGGAGAACAAACACGTGACGATCTGGAAGAAAATGAACAAATAATAAAGCCCGACTAAAATTTGCACGACTTACGCGCAACAAGTCGTACCCGATGGACACAACACGGTACATCATGCCGTACCCAACATAAGGAAAATCTCAAATAATCACTAATGGAACAAAATAACTGGCACAACCTACAAATAATTTAAAATAACCAGAAACGAAAATCTCAGGTATTACATACTACTCCACTAAAAATAAGTTTCATCCCGACACTTAAAACAAGAAACAATCAAGCAAGGCGACCCTAGATAACACTCGTTATCTGTTATTGACAGCGTACAAGAGCTCCATGCAGTATAGAGATATTGCGGTCCGATTCAATACGCGAGAATGATTACAAAAAACAACGAACATGAATTACTACGGTTGATAAAACCGATCTGTACAACAACTAAAACACGAGTCTAACGCTGGAAAAATACGAAATTCTGATAACCTCAAAGGTTGGGAATATCACATACGGGAACAATTACCCAAACATAAGGAAATTACAAAGTGGCCCAGATGCCCAATAATCACGATACGAGATCGAACAACAATCGGACAACAACAACAATTGAATAATAACAATCGAACAATAACGATCGAACAACGACGATCGAACAACCATGATCGAACAACAATGATCAAACAACAAATCTGAAGTTCACACCTCAACTCAAATTAGGTTAACTTATAAGGACTACAAGATGTTCATATCGCATAGGGCCCACGAAAGTTGAACCTGTAATGCCCGAGATTTCTGATGTGTATTTGAACCTTGTGATGTTGTATTTATTGCATTTTGATCTGAGTATTATTCTCCGTATTTCATGATCCGGTATTGTTGAGCGCATGATTGCGTGAATGTGTTCTAAAGTGGTGATTTTTGTACATGTAGCGCACGCTATCGACTTAGCATAGCGTACGCTAAGTTGGGTTTGTAGCGCACGCTATGTATGAACCTTAGCGCACGCTATACGTAGTCAGCATGATTAAGACAGGGTGGTAGGTGAGATCAGCCGCGGATCTTGGTTGGATCATGTCGGGATGAACCTGGACGGCTTTCGGGAAAAGCCAAGTCAACGTGGTAGCGCACGCTACTGATATGAGGATAGCGTATGCTAAATGCTGAGTACAGTGAAGTCAGTAAGCTTCGTATGGTCGTTAGCGCACGCTATGGATATGGACTAGCGCGCGCAAATAACCATTTTCTATATATATGACAGCATTCTTTTTCATTTTTTCAGACTTTTCACTTCCCTAATCCGTATTCTTGGACTTATAGAGTTACTTCCTCCATCCTCAACCTCTCATATCATCATCCTAGCACGAGTTGGAAGATTGTAGATCATTGGAGATTGGTGTTCAAGCCTTCGACATTGGATTTCTTCAAGTTCCTCCTTGTTCTTCACTACTTTGAGGTGTATTAAGTAATATTCTGAAGGACGTTTCGATCATAATTTGGGATTATCTAATCAGTTAAATTCATATGTAGTCGAACATCATGTTGTTAGAAGGATATTTTCGATGTTTCGGTACTTCTTCATCATATAAACCATTGAACCTTTTAGTGTTTGAACTCGTAGCATATCCATGAAGCTTCTAAATCGATTATGACCAGTTTATGGAGATTATCAAGTTCTTATGTTTTTACATAATGGAATTATACGTTTTGGACATAGAATGGATGGAACTTAGGATACTTTCTTGAAGATCAAGATGAATTATGGTTTTGTGATGATTATACGTATCCTTGTATCTCGAAGTCGTTTAATCCGTAAAGATCTTTCACAAACCGTATGAGCATGATATGCATGGGGATGGCATTTATTAACACTGAAGATTTCATGAGTTTCATCACTATGAGATCAAGTCTACTGCCCAGTAGTAAACTGCCATGCACGGTTGGCACACGCTAAGATATGTATATTAATGTGCGCTATGGAGAATGCGTAACGTACGCTACGTTTGGTACGTAATGTATGTTATGTCATCAGACGAATCAGTCGGCTGATCAGAGAGGACTGTCAGTACATAGTTAGCGCACGCTAGACTTCGTCGTTTACGTACGCTAACATGCAGGCTTAGCGCACGTTACGTAGAGTACGTAGCGTACGCTAAGTAGTTCAGGCAGATTACATTTTTTTTGAGCTTTCGACCGTAGACCGGATTGTTAGACATTCGTACGACATAAGATGAATTCTTTATTATTTCTTTTGAACAAGGTCCGAGCCTTACATAGGGGACGATCGAGGGGCGGTGGCATACGGTCGCGTAATATTTGTTGGAGTATTTCATTCTTGCCATTTTCGAGGCAAGTATCATATGATGAGTTTGGTTTATATTGGAACTTTGATCATGCATATGGTTTTGTTCATGTTGTCGAGTATGAGATTAATTTCTTTGATTTCTCGTGGTATTCGTGGTTAATTGTTCGTATTAATGGACATATTGAAATGCATATATGTATGCATGATTGCATGGTTTATATTGTAAATGATCCGAGGGGGTCATGAGGATCTATGCTAAGGGCGCTGGATCGAATGTCCACCATGCGTTGGTCCGACGGGATCATCATGGGGATCTATGATGAGGGCGTTGGATCGTTGGACGGGTCTTCCACCATGTGTTGGTCCGACAGGATCATCATGGGGATCTATACTGAGGGCGCTGGATCGTTGCATTACCCTGTATTATGTTGATGGAATCGTAAGGATTCGCATCGTTGGATTCCGGTGACGGAAGTCCGTTTTGTATTTTTTATAATGCATTGATGAAATTTGTACTGTGATACTTGTACTAGCATCGTTTTGCTAACCCCTTCGGGGGTGGACACTTGTTTTGATGTTCAGGTAGCCGAGGAGCGGGGAGGCAGCCACAGTACCGACATGACGATGAAATGGCTCAGTGATGTGGTTGATGTTTATTGTTTTTGTGATTTGTCTTCTTGGTTCACTTTCAGTACTCGAGTACGTGTGTCTTAATAATATTATTTCGATATGGTTGTATAAATGACTCAATGAATCAGTTGGAACCGGTTTTGTAATTTGAATTTCTGTGGTATTGTTGGATTATATTCACATTTCTTTTTATTAGCCTTGTAAATCCTTACTTAAAGGGTTTACGGCGCTGTAATTATTCCGAATATCTCGGGGTGTTACAGAATATGGTATCAGAGCTAAGATTCATGGATATCTTGGCAGTCGGGTTTTAGTTGGGTCTGTTTATGTTATTTGATTTACAGGTCGTTCGTAACATAATTGTTCGGCCAAAGTCGTCATGTGGACCGTGGTTGTAAGTCTCCTAATCTCTTATACTACCGTTTTACTTAATTTCTGTTTCGTGAGTATTGACGGGCTTTATTTTTGAAAATATTGTCCTGGATATTGAGTAATTGTGTTTACAGTATGTTGAGGGGAGGACGTGGATGCGGACGCGGTCGTCGATGCGGACCTGGTAACATGAGACAGGAGGATTCCGCAACTACCCCAGAATTATCCGCTAGTCGAACCGATTCCCATTCTGGAGGACAGCAGGGATCAGCAAATAATAATGCAGATCCTAACATGCCGGGGGTGCTTCAACAGGTGGTGGCTCAGATAAACCAGTTCGCTCAGGTAGTTGACCGCATGCAGACGGCGATGGGACAGCAGCACCACGAGGATAACCGGGGAGACAGATGGCTTGCTGAGGTGGTCAAATTGCACCCGCCAAAATTTGGCGGATCTGCTGAGGCACTTACTTGGGATCATTGGCTAAAGGAGTTAGAGAAGATATTTGCGGAACTGTCCCGAGGACAGGAAAGTTCCTATTGCTCAGTATTTTCTGACTGGGAGGCTTTTGACTGGTGGGAAGCTATCCGACCTGAGAATCATAATGCTGACTAGATGGAATTCAAACAAATGATGGAAGCACAATATTGTCCTCGTCCAGTTAGAGAGGCAAAAATCCGAGAATTTTTCTCACCATAGAATTCGGAAGCATCTGTGACAGACTCAATCAAAACTTTTAATCATCAGCTGACTTGTGTGCGACACTTGGTCAGAACGGAGGCAGAAAAGATTTTTCATTTCGATATGTGGATGAAGCCAGAGATTCAGCAGTACATGTCTGGATTCGAGTGTACTACGTTGCGATAGTATCAAGACAAAGCGCTGGCCTACGACATGAAAGAGGCGGCGGTGGAGAAATCGATGGAGGCAAAGAAGCAGAAAGTGACCGGCAACTTCTCAAAAAACAAGAGTGGTGGGCCCCGCAAGGGCCAATCCTCATTTTATTCATCTAGGAAACCCCCACATCCTTCTAGAGGTGGAAAGAAGTTACGGGCAGCACCAACCGTTTCAGACGCAGGGAAGAAATGTTATAACTGTGGCAAAACGGGGCATGTTCGACGTGATTGTTTCGCACCTGCTGTGACCTGTTTCGAGTGAGGACAGGAAGGACATCGCGCAACATTTTGTGGAAATGCGACTCGATCTTTTGGTACTCACACTCCTGCACCGGTTCCGAAGGACACCAGTGTGAACCAGACGCAGCAGAGTGGATTTCAGCAGCAGAACGTTGGGAAGAGAGAGACATCCAGTGCTGGGTCGGTTCCTCCGCGCCTGTACGAGATGAGGAAATCTGACCATCAGAACACTGCTATTGCATCAGGTACGATTCAGATCCTTATGCAACCAGTTAGTGTCTTATTCGACTCCGGAGCTACACATTCTTTCATATCATTGAACTGTGTTAATCGTTTGAAAATCTCGTGTTTATATGATTGTGAACCATATGTTATGGGTGTGCCGAGCGGAGAGAAAATTGTGGGAACCCTAGAAACTAGAGATTTTCCAGTGTCTATAGGAGGGAGAGATTGGCCATCGAATCTTATTGTAGTCGACATCCGCGGTGATGATCTAATTCCCGGAGACGATTGGCTCAACCGTTATGGAGCTATTTTAAATTACCGAAAGAGAGTTATTTCTATCATTGTCGATGATGGATCTGAACATTTATTCAAAGGGTGGAGACCGGGAAGCTCGGCAAAATTGATCAAGGCTATGAAAGCAGTGAAATTACTGAAGCAGGGTTGTCACGGATTTTGGTGCTACGCCATGAGGAAAGAAGGAGGAGTAGAGCTCTCATCTATTCCAGTTGTGAATGAATTCTCAGATGTATTCCCTGACGAACTACCTGGGTTACCTCCGCAGAGAGAAGTGGAGTTCACTATCGAATTAGAACCTGGAGCCGCTCCTATTTCCAGAGCACCATACCGTATGGCGCCAACCGAGATGTATGAACTAAAGAAGCAACTGGAGGAATTATTGCAGAAGGGTTACATTCAACCTAGCGTTTCTCCTTGGGGAGCACCCGTTCTCTTTGTCCGGAAGAAAGATGGATCCCTCCGATTATGTATTTATTACAGGGAGCTAAACAAGGTGACGATCAAGTACAAGTATCCTATACCTCGGATCGACGACTTGTTTGATCAACTACAAGGGGAAAGGGTATTCTCGAAGATTGACTTGCGGTCAGGATATCATCAGTTGAGAATTAAGGAATTGGATATACCGAAATCTGCTTTCAGATTATGAATTCGTGGTGATGCCATTCGGACATACCAATGCTCCTGCGGTATTTATGCAATTGATGAATCGGGTATTCTTAGAATACCTAGATAAGTTTGTGGTCGTTTACATTGACAACATCTTGATCTATTCGAAAGACACAGAGGAGCATGTCGAGCATTTGCGTGTGGTTTTGAGCACCTTGAGGAATGAACAGCTTTATGCGAAGTTTTCCAAATGCGAGTTCTGGCTTGGGGAAGTAACCTTCCTTGGGCATGTGATATCAGCTGACAGAGTTCAAGTGGACCAGAAGAAAGTCGAAGTAATCTTGGGATGGGAAGCTCCTAATAGCGTGAAAGAAGTCCGAAGCTTCTTAGGACTTGCTGGATATTATCATCGTTTTGTAGAGGGATTTTCCAAAATTGCTCGTCCGCTCACTTAGTTGTTACAGAAAACTCAAAAGTTCATGTGGGATGAGAAATGCCAGGCTAGTTTAGATGAACTTAAGAAGAGACTGACGACAGCACCTATATTAGCATTACCAAATGGAACTGATGGATTCATGGTATACAACGACGCTTCAAATCAGGGTCTGGGATGTGTGTTGATGCAAAAGGATAAGGTGATTGTCTATGCTTCTCGGCAGTTGAAACCGTACGAAGTTAATTACCCGACTCATGATCTGGAGTTAGCAGTTGTGGTCTTTGCCTTGAAAATTTGGCGACATTATTTATACGGCACTCATTGTCAGATCTTTACAGATCATAAAAGCCTCAAGTACATTTTCAGTCAGAAAGAGTCAAACATGAGGCAGAGAAGGTGGCAAGAATTGATCAAGGATTACGACTTGGAAATTCTCTATCATCCGGGTAAAGCAAACATAGTAGCTAATGCATTGAGCCGTAAACCTGTTTCTTTTAACGTGTTGGAAGCACTTACGTCCCAAACCAGCATTCAACGAGAACTGATCCGCGAAGGGATTGAAGTGTGGTCACCAGGAATCCAAGGGCAACTATATGTGATGGAGCTGACTTCGTCACTAGTCGAGGAAATCAAATCTAAGCAGTTGAACAATTCTCTGGTCCTTCGATTAGGTGACGAAGTAACGAAAGGAAAGGCCCCAGGATTCTTGATACAATATGATAGAGTTCTGAGATTTCAGAGTCGACTTTTCGTTCCCGATGATGATGATTTGAGACAGACAATTCTGAAGGAAGCTCACAGCGCGCCCTATTCTATTCACCCGGGCAGTAGTAAGATGTATAAGGATCTAAAAAAAGCTTCTGGTGGGGAAATATGAAGAAGGACGTAGTAGAGTACGTTTCGAAGTGTTTGACTTGTCAGCAAGTTAAGATTGAACATCAGCGACCTGCCGGAATGTTAAAGCCACTTCCGATCCCTGAATGGAAGTGGGAGGATATCTCGATGGATTTCATCACCAATATGCCAAGGACCAAGACGGGAATGAACATGATTTGGGTTATAGTTGATCGATTAACCAAGTCGGCTCATTTCATAGGAATTAAAGACACTTGGGGACCCGAGAGATTGGCGTGAGTATTTATTGCAGAGATAGTCAGATTGCATGGGACGCCGAAGACCATTATTTCAGATCGAGATGGTCGCTTCGTGACGCACTTCTGGAAGGCAGTTCACAGGGCTTTGGGGACCGAGCTAAAATTTAGCACGGTTTATCATCCTCAAACGGACGGTCAGTCCGAAAGGACTATACAAACAGTAGAAGACATGCTTAGAGGTTGCGCTTTGGATTGGTCAACTGATTGGGAAGTTCACTTGCCGTTGATTGAATTCATCTACAACAATAGTTGGCATACTTCTATTAAGATGGCACCATTTGAAGCTTTGTATGGGAGAAGATGTCGATCACCCCTGTGCTGGGATGATTCTTCTAACTTGATCGGAACGGAACCGAAATTGATAGTTCAGACTCAAGAGAAGATAGCTTTGATTCGGGAAAGACTGTTGACTGCCTAGAGTCGACAGAAGTCTTATGCAGATGTGCATCGTCGCCCGCTAGAGTTCGATATTGGGGACCACGTATTATTGAAGGTGTCTTCTACACGAGGAATTTTCCATTTTGGGAGGAAAGGTAAGCTAAGTCCGAGATATATCGGACCATTTGAGATCCTCGAGAGAGTTGGGGATTTAGCATACAGGTTGGCCTTACCGCCATCGCTGAGTCACGTTCACAATGAGTTTCACGTATCCCAATTGCGGAAGTATGTACCAGATCCCAGTCATATCAATGAGTTCGATGAGATCGAGATAGCTAATGACGGCACCTTCGAAGAGAGACCAATCCGGATACTTGAGAGTCGAATCAAACAATTGAGGAATAAACCAATACCCTTGGTTAAAGTACAATGGTCATGACACGGAGTTGAAGAGGCCACTTGGGAAATGGAGGACAATATGAAGACTAGATATCCGGAGTTGTTTTCATCTTAAGTTTCGGGACGAAACTTCTTTTTAGGGAGATAGGATGTAATGCCCGAGATTTCTGATGTGTATTCGAACCTTGTGATGTTGTATTTATTGCATTTTGATCTGAGTATTATTCTCCGTATTTCATGATCCGGTATTGTTGAGCGCATGATTGCGTGAATGTGTTCTAAAGTGGTGAATTTTGTACATGTAGCGCACGCTATCGATTTAGCGTAGCGTACGCTAAGTTGGGTTCGTAGCGCACGCTATGTATGAACCTTAGCGCACGCTATACATAGTCAGCATGATTAAGACAGGGTGGTAGGTGAGATCAGCCGCGGATCTTGGTCGGATCATGTCGGGATGAACCTGGACGGCTTTCTGGATCATTTCTTTAACAAAATGATATTTTCTCTCGATATGTTTGGTGTTGTGGTGAGGCTTAGGCTCCTTAGCCTGTGCAACAACTCCATCGTTGTTGCAAAACAGCGCCACGACTTCTCTGCTTCAGGAACCACTTGAAGTTCCTCAGTAAACTTCTTAATCCAAAAAGCTTCTTTAGCAGCCACGGAGGCTGCCTTATATTCGGCTTGACATGTAGAGATTACAGTCACTCTTTGCTTGGCACTTCTTCAAGATACTGCTCCGGTATTCAGAGTAAAGATATACCCTGAAGTGGACATCTTTGCATCCATGTCTCCCAAAAAATCTAAATCTATATAACCCTCCGCTTTTAGTTCTCCACCGCCGTACGTAAGAACCAAGTCTTTAGTCCTGTTCAGGTACTTAAGAATATTCTTTACAACAATCCAATGTTCCTGCCCTGGATTTGACTGAAACTGACTTACTATGCTCACAGCATAGGCAATGTCCGGTCTTGTGCAAATCATAGCGTACATGAGGCTACCCACTGCGGAAGCATAGGGCACCTTACTCATTTCATTTCTGTCTTCCTCACTTTGAGGACACATTTCTAAGGAAAGTTTTATTCCATGCCGCATAGGTATGAACCCACTCTTAGAATCTTCCATCCCAAATCGCTTCAGGATCTTTTCTATATAGAGGGCTTGGGAAAGACCTAACATTCTTTTCACTCTATCCCGGTAGAGGCGAATACACAGAATATAGGTAGCTTCTCCCAAGTCTTTCATTGATAACCCTTTAGAAAGCCAAGCTTTCACAGACTTGAGCATTCCTACATCATTTCCTATAAGTAGAATGTCATCAACATATAGTATCAAGAACGCAATTTTACTCCCACTAACCTTCTTGTAAATACAGGGCTCCTCTTCATTTTACACAAAATCAAATCCTTTGACCGTCTCGTTACAACAAAGATTCCAACTTCATGAAGCTTTCTTCAGTCCATAAATGGCACGCTGAAGTTTGCATACTTTATGAATATCTATTTCAGATATGAATCCCTTAGGAGGTTCCATGTAAATCTCCTCTTCGAGGAATCCATTTAGGAATACCGTTTTCACATCCATTTTCCATATCTCATATCTAAGTGGGCTGCTATGGCAGGCATCATGCGGATAGACCTAATCATAGTTACAGGCGAGAAGGTCTCGAAGTAATTAACTCTCTCTCTTTGGGATACCCTTTTGCCACAAGCCTGGATTTATATATATCAACCTTGCCATCTCCACCAGTCTTTCTTTTGTAGATCCATTTATTTTCAATAGGCACCATGCCCATAGGACGATCCACTAAAGTCCAGACCTGATTAGCATGTATTGAGTCTATTTCAGCTTCCACAGCCTCTCGCCACTTCGTGGAGTCAACATCTACCATCGCTTGGTCGTATGTAGAAGGATCATTCTCTTAACTACTTTCTGTCATCTCATGGACACCCAGTTTCTCTTGATGCAGATAGCCATACCTTTATGGTAATTGATAAGTTTTACTAGATCTGCAAGGTTGTGTTTCTATTTCAGAAGGTTCGGTTCCAATATCTTGCACAGGTGTCTCATTTGGTGTTTCTTTTATTTCTTCCAAAGATATATTTCTACGCGCCTCATTCCTGAATGAACTCATCTTTCATGAAGTGTGCTTGTAAAGCAACAATGATTCTATGATATTTGTGCATGTAGAATAGATATTCCATGGAATGCCTTGGATATCCTATGAAATGACCTTTCACAACCCTAGCTTCCAATTTCTCTACTTTAGTCTTCTTGACATAAGCATGACACCCCCAAATCTTAATATGATTAAGACTCCGTTTCCTACCTTTCCACATCTCATGTGGAGTTTTAGGAATGGATTTGGAAGGACATCTATTCAAGATATATACATCAGTAAGGAGCGCGTGACCCCACAGATAAATCGGTAGATCAGTATAGTTAAGCATGAAGCGAACCATGTCCAACAAGCTTCGGTTCCTTCTTTCTGATTCACTATTTAATTGTGGAGTAGCTGGAGGAGTAAATTATGACACAATTCCTAGTTCTTTTAAGAACTCGTCAAACTCGGTACTCATGTACTCGCCACCTCGGTCTGACCGAAGAGTCTTAACACGGTTACCTGTTTGGTTTTCAACTCTTAAATTTATCGAAAGATTCATATTTATGTTTCATTAAGTACACGAATCCATACCTAATATCGTCATGAGTGAATGTAATGAAATACTGAAAGCCATCTCGTGCCAATTCAAAAGGGCCACAAACTCGATATGGATCAATCCAAGTTTTTCAGTAGCTCTTTCAAAAGTCCCGATGAAGGGTAACTTAGTCATTTTGCCTTGAAGGAAGATTCTCAAGTTGGATAGGGATCTAATCCCAATAGACCCGTAAGCCATCTTTCTCCATTTTATAAACCTTGATCTGTTCATTATGTCCAAGTCTAAGATGCCACTTAAGTGCTGAGTTTGTTTCATCCCTACCACGCTTTCTAGTTATAGTGTTCATACTTGTTTTATGCTTTAGATTCAAATGGTATAGACCATTTAATAATGTAGCAGTACCAACCAATTTATTTCTAAAATAAATTCGATAGGACCCATCTCCAATAAAGAAGTGAAATCTCTTTCGGTCAATGACCGGAATTGATATAATATTTTTATGCCCCTTTGGCAAAACAAGTACATTATCTAAAGTAAGAATAAAACCAGATTCTAAATTCAACATAAGGGATCCAACATCAGAAGCCTTGACACTGTGTCCACTTCCGACGGTGACCTCCCCCGAATCCAGCTTCCTACTTTGTTCCAGAGCCTGATTCATTGTACAAGTTTGAGAACTCGCACCAGATCAAGTATCCAAGAAGTAGAATATACAGTTACAGAACAATTTGTTTCCAAAACCAGTAGCTCCGTATCTGAAGGCGCATTTCGGTCAAGTTTTGAACAGTACCTCCTCTAGTGGCCTAGCTCATCGCAGTTGAGGTATGCGTCCATTTTCTTGGCCCCCTTGCTATTTTGAACCATTGGGCCTTTGCCCATTTTCTTTTCGATCTTGGATTTTGGACCTAATTGTTTTTTTCTTTTTATTCTTATTCTTGGACTTCCAAGTCCCAAAAGAAATAACAAGTGCAACTTGTTTTCCTTTTGTCTTCATCTAATACTGGGCAGTCGTCAGTTTGGGCATTAGCCCAACCAAGTTACACGCAATCTCATTTCAGTTGAAGTTCATGATGAATTGGGAAAAGGAGTCAGAAAACTGCAGGATAAGGTCAGTGTGAAGAGATTCATGCATCTGAAAATCAAGAGCTTCTAATCTCTCAATTGTAGAGATCATCTTGAGGACATGGTCCCCAACTCTCTCTCCATCCTTCATCCTGGCGCGGAATACTTGCTTTGATATCTCATATCTAGCTGTTCGACTATGCTCTGCATAGAGCTCAGCCAGGTGCACTAAGATGGCTCTCGAAGACGTCATCTTTTCATAGGCACGTTGAAGCTCATTAGTTATTGAGCCTGACATGTACCCGCATACTCTTACGTCATCTTTTTTACCTATTTTTCATGGGCATCAACTTCTTCCTGATTGGCTCGGGTTCTTGCAGGAGCCGCTGGCATGTCAACCTCCAAGTTGCATTCCAATATTTCCATCACGAGGACAATCCTCAAGTTTTGAAGCCAGTCTACATAGTTGGCACCAGTCATGATGTTCTTTTCAAGCAGTATTGTGAGTGGACTCATTGTCATTTTTAGAGATGTTTGTTAATTACAGAGAATAATTTAAGATTCATTAGTGATTGTTTAATTATGATCCGAGCAAGGAATTTAAGAACTTTTTTTATTCATAACTCGGATCCCACTATTTTATCGACATTTATCCACTCCCATGTGAAATTCGGAAGTCATGGTTGACTTCATAGTGGTGATCGGGTTCTTTACAAAGTTTAATAGAGGGCAACCCATTCGGTTTCTATGCTATCATTCTTTATAAAGTGGTGTCTAACAGCAACTCATCTAATGGATGGTTCGATCTTCCTTTACCCCTAGTTCACTTGCCCTCGACCCATATGATTTTTATGGCTCGCTGAACTATCTAAGTTTAAACTGTCAACTCCTATTAGTCTGACAATTGAATCTATCCCGGCAACCCATACTATTTATAGGGGTTTGATTTGTCACAACCAAAGGCATATAATGCACTCTAGGAAATTTTCAACCTTCCCCAGAATATTACCCCGACATACTCGGAAGAATAATATTTCAATTTAGATTTCAATTTTAGAGTTTGAAGGAGGGTAGGAAACCTCGTAACTTTTATAACTTAGTGTTTGTAAGTGGGAGATTAACGCAATTATATGTTACAATTTGCACATCAATCCATTTATATGCTCGGTTTGACAGTTTTTTTGTTTGTTTTTCATACAATACAAAAACACACATAACCCAAATCTGTAACACCCCAATAAGGCGGCTATTACAGTGCCGTGGACCCCACACTGGGACCCACCAGACGATACCCAAAATACAGATTAAATACACAATACATGTGATACCGAACCACAAAACGTAGTACTTACTCCGATTTGGAGTTTATAGTAGTATGGCCAATGGCCTTATTATACACAGGATCCAAAACATAAGTGTAATCCATATGGAGATGGAATATACCTTAAATAACAATACATTTGTTCATACTTAAAATAAATCGGAAAGATAACATTACACGGTACGAACGTGACCGGACTCAAAAGACTTGAGGCCCCCGAACCAGTATCCTTCGAACCCTTCGTCATCACCCTGATATTCCCGTGCCTTTCCCTTTCCTCGACCTAAAATACAACACAAGTATTTTGCCCAACACAGGGTCAGATATACATGATAAATGATTCTCAAGATATTATACAATTCACATATATAGGATTTCAGGGATAACAACCCGACTAACGAACATACCCCTCGGGCGTATGAACGCTCAGTCACAAAACGTCGAACACATCCAAGTATATAAATGGACTATGAATGACTACGATAGTACATCTCAAGAGGGACATCACAGTACGCCCGATCCGAATATGTTTCAGTGCACATGTCCACTCCGTATACGGAATCCAGGATATACGTGGGATAATGTACCTAATTAGCCTTAACAAACTACGTCTCGTGTGCACAGCCCAACACGGAAAATATTCACGCATGACTATATATGTGCCCGGCTAAAAATCCTACACAATATCCAATCGGAACCTAGATATGACTCCGGATATGTCACGATGCAACATGACAACGAATTCAATAATTCACAAATACGATTAAAGATCGAGGACTCACCGAAATGACAATAAGGTCAACAATATCAAGGGTTCGAAAGTGACGAACTTGGGAATACAATCCCACGATGAGAACGGGACATCATTAAGAACAACCTCAAATCACAAGACACAAGTTTATAAGTGTTTCATATACACAAAATGCATAATCATCATAAGAATCCACTCATCATTATAACCAAGCAAGATAACTTGCCTCAATACGGAGGCGAGAATAGTCCTTCCTTGTCGAACGAACGAATGGACGGCCCTCGATTCAAAATAAGTTACTCGAACAATCAACCTCGAATGAAGTATATTTTACTCAATAATACGTTCATATGATCATCTATACCAAATTTTAACGAGACAACATCCTAACCCCCATTTGAGTAGTTCAACTTTTAAGATATTGAAGTGTTACTCCAAGAACCTTATTCATACCATTCTATTCTTACAAGTGATTACAAGGTGTTACCAAATGTTTGCTGGATTAAGAATTAATCCATAACGTGTTAAACAATAATCTTGTACCATTTAAACTTATTAAGAACATCTCAATCGATTACAAGTAAAAATCTGCATCACACACAATTACTTATGTTGAGTTAATTAGTTGTAAATCCATATCATGATCATGAAGACTATCTCAAGTTTAACACCATCCTTATAATCTTCTAACTAACCTGGAGATTCAAATATCATACCTCTGAATTTACCTAGCTTAGGTTCAAGAAGGTCATTTCATTCTTCTAACGATCAACAAGGGTTTCTTAAAACATTTTATGGTAATTATTCCAACAAGTCATTTACATTACAATGAAACAAGGACTATTATTATTCCAATGGTGTTATTAGTCTAGCAAGGAGAGTGTGGTTAAACTAAACATGATCCTTACCATTTTAAAACACCAAGAACACACCATTACAAATCCCCTAATCATCATATTCATCATTAAGTTTGTTGAAAGCTTAACTTCAAACATGTTTAGCTTGATTAATTCATCACTAGGTGGAGTATACTTAATCACTATCATTACAATTACGAGATTATAGGGTTAAATCGTATAACATACCTTCAGAAATGAAGAACAATACACCAAAACCACAAGAACACAATCTAAGCTTCAAGAATGACTCCAACTTCCAATCAAGAAGCTCCAAAATCAAAATGTAAAGCTCAAACACAAGTTGGAAGAAGGTAATTTTGATCTAGGGATGAAGGGGGATGATTATATGGGTGAAAAATCAAAATGAAAGACACAAGTTGTCTTTTTATAACATCATAGTTCGTTACGTACGTTATTACAAGAGGATAACGTACGCTAACAGCTTTACGTACGCTACACGAAAAGTGTTACGTACATAAGATAAGTCCAGAGGCTACTGGACTGGAATACGAACATCATTAAGTACGTTACCGCTTGAAGCATTACGTACGTAATGTAGGTCAACTAGGTTGCCTCCAAAAGATCAGATATTCGAATCCCGTCCGGCCCCACACGCCGAAAGTTGAGATCGGATACGATTACACTGGTTACGTACGTAACAGGTACTTATTTACGTACGTAAAGGACTTAAAATAGCGTACGCTATGCCCAAGGATTAGCGTACGTTAGGCTCTGGTTAAAAACGTTGAGAATTCAAACATAGTGCGAGTGATCATTTTTATTAAGTCTATTATGATATATTCTAACATCAATATTCATTACACAAATGAACAAGACTACAACAAGATTGAATTATCCGAATACTACAACAGTAAGTAAGAATTTCCGTCAGATATTACATACTCCCCCCCTTAAAAGGGGTTTCGTCCCCGAAACTAAGGGATAAACAATTCAGGATACCTCTCTTGAATGCTGCTCTCCGTCTCCCACATGGTCTCCTCGACCCCGTGTCGTGACCACTGAACCTTCAGTAGGGGAATCGTCTTATTCCGCAATTGTTTGATCCTCCTCTCAAGTATCCGTACGGGGCGCTCCTCATACGAATGATCCTCCGCTAAATCGATCTCATCGAACTGAAGTACATGACTCGGATCAACAACGTATTTCCTTAACTGGGAGACATGGAGCACGTTATGAATCCGGATCAGGGCTGGTGGTAAAGCCAAGCGATAGGCTAAATCGCCTACTCGTTCCAAAACCTCAAACGGCCCGATATACCTCGGACTCAGCTTGCCTCTCTTCCCAAAACGAAAAACTCCTCGAGTAGGGGACACCTTCATTAGTACATGGTCGCCGACCTCGAACTCAAGCGGTCGGCGGCAGTTGTCTGTGTAAGACTTCTGTCGGCTTTGAGCCACCAACAAACGACTCCTAATCAGAGTGACCTTTTCACGGGCTGCTAACAACATATCGGGTTCCGTACCCAAGGTTTCAGACGGGTCGTCCCAACACAGAGGGGATATACAACGACAGCCATACAACGCTTTATAAGGTGCCATCTGGATCGAAGTGTGCCAGCTATTATTATAAGTGAATTCCACCAAAGATAGTTGGGCCTCCCAATCATCCTTCCAATCGAGAACGCACGCCCTCAGCATATCCTCTAAAGTTTGGATAGTCCTCTCAGTCTGAACATCCATCTGCGAGTGAACTGATGTGCTGAAGTTCAATTGCGTACCCATCGCACGATGAACTACTTTCCAAAAATGTGACACGAATCGCCCGTCACGATATGATACAATACTCTTAGGGGTACCATGTAACCTTACAATCTCTTTGATAAATAGCTGGGCCAATCTCTCGGGTCCCCAAGTATCTTTAATCTCCAGAAAGTGCGCTGATTTGGTCAAAAGATCCACAATCACCCAAATCGTATTCATCCCTCGATGACTCGTTGGCAAGCTAGTGATAAAATCCATCGATATGTCCTCCCATTTCCACTCGGGGATCGGAAGCAGTTTCAGCATTCCAGCGGGTCGCTGGTGCTTAATCTTAACTTGTTGACAGGTTAAACACCTCGAAACGAATTCCGCAAATTCACGTTTCATACTTCCCCACCAATAATATTGTTTCAAATCCTTATACATTTTGCTAGACCCTGGGTGGATAGAGTACGGCATAGCATGAGCTTCTCTCAGGGTAGAATTCCTTAATTCATCGTCTGCGGGTACACAAACTCGGTTCCTGAAGCGTATCAATCCATCTTCATGGATCACAAAGCTAGGGACTTTCCCTTGAGTTACTTCATTCCGAACTCGAGATAAGAATGGGTCCGTAACTTGCCTCGATCTAATTATATCCTCAAGGGACGATGAAATCTCAAGTGTACAGAGTTGTCCTTGAATACGCTGTAACCAGACTTCAATTTCCGGCCTCACCAATTCTAACTGAAATTCCCTCTGAGTTGTTAGGCGGGCAAGCATCTGCTCCTGTACTGTTTTATGACTCAAAGCGTCGGCAACTACATTTGCTTTGCCCGGATGATAAAGGATCTCGATATCATAATCTTTGATGAGTTCTAGCCATCTTCTCTGCCTCATGTTTAACTCCTTCTGAGTAAAAATGTACTTCAAGCTCTTGTGATCAGTAAAAATCTGACAGGTAACTCCATACAGATAATGATGCCAGATTTTTAAAGCAAACACCACGGCTGCGAGTTCTAAATCATGGGTGGGGTAGTTGACCTCGTAAGGTCGTAGCTGTCTCGATGCATAGGAGATCACCTTCCCGTTCTGCATTAGTACACACCCAAGGCCCTGTTTAGATGTGTCACTATACACTACAAACCCTTCCGTAGGAATAAAATAGGTGCCGAAATCAAACGACTCTTAAGTTCATCAAAACTCCGCTGACATGGCTCTGACCATAAATACTTCTTATCCTTCCTCAGCAAATTAGTCATTGGTTGGGCAATTTTGGAAAAACCTTCCACGAACCGTCGGTAATAACCTGCTAGTCCCAAGAAACTGCGTACTTCCTTAACGTTCTTTGGTGGTAGCCAGTCTCGGATAGCTTCTGTCTTCTGTGGGTCTACTCGCACCCCATAAGCTGATATCACATGTCCGAGAAAGATAACTTCACGCATCCAGAATTCACATTTAGAAAATTTTCCATAAAGCTGCTCCCGCCTTAACGACTCGAGAACTAGATGGAGATGATGCTCGTGCTCTTCATGGTCACGAGAATAGATCAGAATGTCGTCAATAAAAATGACTACAAAGCGATCCAAATAGTTAATAAAGACTCGATTCATCAGCTCCATGAATACTGTCGGTGCATTCGTCAGTCCAAAAGGCATCACTACGAACTCATAATGCCCATAGTGAGTACGAAAAGCGGTCTTCGAAATATCAGACTCACGAATCCTCAACTGATGGTAACCAGAACCCAAGTCGATCTTAGAAAACACAGCAGCCCCTTGAAGCTGATCCAATAAATCATCAATACACGGCAATGGATATTTGTTCTTAATGGTTACACTGTTCAGCTCACGATAATCAATACACAAACGTAGGGATCCGCCCTTCTTTCGTACAAATAGTACTGGTGCTCCCCAAGGGGACGCGCTAGGTCTAATGTAGACCTTCTCGGCCAAATCCTCAAGTAGGCTCTTCATCTCCTGCATCTCAGTCGGAGCCATACGATACGGTGCTTTTGAAAGCGGGGACATACCAGGCTCTAGCTCAATATTGAATTCTACATCACGATGTGGAGGTAAGCCTGGCAACTCATCTGGAAATACGTCTGGGTAGTCTCGGACTACCGGAATATCGATCAATTCAACTGGTCGATCCGTTGTCTTGGTCATGTAACACCAATAGCCAATACATCCTTGATTAAACAGTTTCACTGTTTTCATAGCGCTGATGATTCTCCCGGAACGGCTGGGATTGTCACCCTGGAAGGTACACTCAACACCATCGTCAGATGTGACGGTCACTGTTCGCTTGCGGATAGTAATTATGGCATCATGACGGTACATCCAATCGATACCCAAGATCACATCATCTTTAGGTAAATCGACCAAAATTAAATTTGACAACCACTCACGGTCATTCATACGAATCGAGCAGTCCTGAACTTTACGATTCCCAACAATTCTTCTACCATCAGGTAGACCAATTATATAAGGTTCACAATTGATAACATGCTCTAATTGCAAACGACTCAAACAAGTAGCAGATAAAAAAGGAGTGTGAAGCACCGGTATCAAAAAGAACAGAGACAGGCTGAGATTGGATCTCAAGAGTACCTGCAATCATGCTGGCTTCGGGATCTTCAGCCTTCTTCATCTCGTAGACTCTGGGTTTTGCAGCCCCTGCACCAGAGGTACCAGCTTGATTTCCTCGCCCCATCCCTTTGTTTGCCCCGATAGTCTGATAAGAAGCGGATGGAGGTACACAGTCCTGAACTAAAGACTGTACTGGAGCATGAGCTGCTGTGGGAGTACGTCCTGGTCCACTCCTGCAATAACAAGCACGATGTCCATTTTTCCCACAAGTATGGCATGACACGGCTGGCCTTGGGCATTTCAAATTGATGTGCCCCTGGTCTCCACAGTTATAGCACACAACAGATAGGCTGACCGCTCGAGGTTGCGATCCGGTTGGCTTCGATGTCGTAGGTTGCCGTTCAGAAGGATTTGGCACTGGTTGGGGTCTCTTGAATGTTCCCCAGTTGCTGTCTGTCTGGTTCTGGTTCCTGAATTTCTTGTTGTTAGACTGCGGTTGCTTCTTGGAAATTTCTTTCACGGTCAATTCGTACTCCAGAGCTTTCTCAATGAACTCCGGTACGGTCACACAATGATGGTTCAACAGCTGCATTCTCATTCGGGGTTTAAGCCTTTTGAGAAAGTATTTTATCTTATCAGCCTCCGTTTGGACAATCGTCGCGGCAAAAGGAAGAGGTGCCTGGAATTTCTCGGCGATA
This sequence comes from Orobanche coerulescens, assembly GCA_033398695.1. Lineage (NCBI taxonomy): Eukaryota > Viridiplantae > Streptophyta > Magnoliopsida > Lamiales > Orobanchaceae > Orobanche > Orobanche coerulescens. Next base: position 92,496,741 of record CM065817.1, on the reverse strand, counting down.
GATAGTACGTCATCATCTTGAGACGGGTCCGGATTCAGCAATTCTGATAGTTTGGCCTCGCAGAGAGGACCCGTATAGTAACGTTCTAGCATGAGATTTTTAAATTCCTCCCAAGTACATACGCCATCAGCTGGCCTCACCGAAAGCCACCAAGTGTGGGCGCCCTTGCCCAAGTAGTAAGCTGCTATGGAGACGCGATTCTCTGCTGGACAGTTTACCATATCGAACAATTTCTCGAAGTGTTCGATCCAATACACGATATCAGCCGGCTCAGAGGAACCTTCAAAAATCGAGGGTCGCTGGCGAGAGATGTCGCTGATGATCCAACTCACCGGTCCGCCATGTACAGGGGGTGGCCCCTGATGCTGGTCGGTAGCATCTCTCTGCATAGTTTCCATTAACTGACCCATTTGGGTCATCTGAGCCATCATGCCCTGCATCACAGCGTAAGGATCGACACGAGCATCCTCGCGTCCAGTGTGGTGCGATTGATCCCTAGAAGGCGAATCACTGCCTGCGGAACTATGCTCTGCATTCGCACGCCTGTTGGCTCATGGTATCGGGATTCGGCCCCTTCCGCGGCCTCGTCCCCCTCTGCCACGGCCTCTCAAATTTCTTTCCGTACTGAAATAATCAATTCGTAAATATAACCATAAGTACAGTTCATGATACCAATCAGAATTCATGCTAAGTTAATGGCAAGAAGAAATTACATATTCAAGAAAACAGTTCGTAATGAGTTATCGACACTAGGAGGGTCACACAGAATATCATATCGACGTCTGAGTCGAATAATTTCAATCATATAATCAATCCAGAATTTTATTTGTATCATCAATCAGAAAATTCCTGCCACGAACCCTTAAAATGCCAAGATCAATAAAGAGATCCATTCAGATATCAATATCATGTCAGTAATTTAATCATGGTTCATAAAGTACGTACCGCATTTGGCTCGTAGGATTAGGCGCTCGCACGGGTCACACGTGACACGAAGGTCTCTTGATACTAGTTCAATACACAACGATTTAAAGAAAAAAAATGACAGCTCTCCGATACCATCTTCTGTAACACCCCAATAAGGCGGCTATTACAGTGCCGTGGACCCCACACTGGGACCCACCAGGCGATACCCAAAATACAGATTAAATACACAATACATGTGATACCGAACCACAAAACGTAGTACTTCGATTTGGAGTTTACAGTAGTATGGCCAATGGCCTTATTATACACAGGATCCAAAACATAAGTACAATCCATATGGAGATGGAATATACCTTAAATAACAATACATTTGTTTATACTTAAAATAAAGCGGAAAGATAACATTACACGGTACGAACGTGACCGGACTCAAAAGACTTGGGGCCCCCGAACTAGTATCCTTCGAACCCTTCGTCATCACCCTGATCTTCCCGTGCCTTGCCCTTTTCTCGACCTAAAATACAACACAAGTATTTCGCCCAACACAGGATCAGATATACATGATAAATGATTCTCAAGATATTATACAATTCACATATATAAGATTACAACCCGACTAACGAACATACCCCTCGGGCGTATGAACGCTCAGTCAAAAAACGTCGAACACATCCAAGTATATAAATAGACTATGAATGACTACGATAGTATGGCCAAGAGGGACATCACAGTACGCCCGATCCAAATATGTGTCAGTGCACATGTCCACTCCGTATACGGAATCCAGGATATACGTGGGACAATGTACCTAATTAGCCTCAACGAACTACGTCTCGTGTGCACAGCCCAACACGGAAAATATTCACGCATGACTATATATGTGCCCGGCTAAAAATCCTACACAATATCCAATCGGAAGGTAGATATGACTCCGGATTTGTCACGATGCAACATGACAACGAATTCAATAATTCACAAATACGATTAAAGATCGAGGACTCACCGAAATGACAATAAGGTCAACAATATCAAGGGTTCGAAAGTGACAAACTTGGGAATACAATCCCACGATGAAAACGGGACATCATTAAGAAAACCTCAAGTCACAAGACACAAGTTTATAAGTGTTTCATATACACGAAATGCATAATCATCATAAGAATCCACTCATCATTTTAACCAAGCAAGATAACTTGCCTCAACATGGAGGCGAGAATAGTCCTTCCTTGTTGAACGAACGAACAGACGGCCCTCGATTCAAAATCGGTTACTCGAGCAATCAACCTTGAATGAAGTATATTTTACTCAATAATACGTTCATATGATCATCAATACCAAATTTTAACGAGACAACATCCTAACCCCTATTTGAGTAGTTCAACTTTTAAGATATTGAAGTGTTACTCCAAGAACCTTATTCATACCATTCTATTCTTACAATTGATTACAAGGTGTTACCAAATGTTTGCTGGATTAAGAATTAATCCATAATGTGTTAAACAATAATCTTGTACCATTTAAACTTATTAAGAACATCTCAATCGATTACAAGTAAAAATCTGCATCACACACAATTACTTATGTTGAGTTAATTAGTTGTAAATCCATATCATGATCATGAAGACTATCTCAAGTTTAACACCATCCTTATAATCTTCTAACTGACCTGGAGATTCAAATATCATACCTCTGAATTTACCTAGCTTAGGTTCAAGAAGGTCATTTCATTCTTCTAATGATCAACAGGGATTTCTTAAAACATTTTATGGTAATTATTCCAACAAGTCATTTACATTACAATGAAACAAGGACTATTATTATTCCAATGGTGTTATTAGTCTAGCAAGGAGAGTGTGGTTAAACTAAACATGATCCTTACCATTTTAAAACACCAAGAACACACCATTACAAATCCCCTAATCATCATATTCATCATTAAGTTTGTTGAAAGCTTAACTTCAAACATGTTTAGCTTGATTAATTCATCACTAGGTGGAGTATAGTTAATCACTATCATTACAATTACGAGATTATAGGGTTAAATCATACAACATACCTTCAGAAATGAAGCACAATACACCAAAACCACAAGAACAAAATCTAAGCTTCAAGAATGACTCCAACTTCCAATCAAGAAGCTCCAAAATCAAAATGTAAAGCTCAAACACAAGTTGGAAGAAGGTAATTTTGATCTAGGGATGAAGGGGGATGATTATATGGGTGAAAAATCAAAATGAAAGACACAAGTTGTCTTTTTATAACAGCACAGTTCGTTACATACGTTATCAGAAGAGGATAACGTACGTTAACAGCTTTACGTACGCTACACAAAAAGTGTTACGTACGTAAGCTAAGTCCAGAGGCTACTGGACTGAAATACGAACATCATTACATATGTTACCGCTTGAAGCATTACATACGTAATGTAGGTCAACTAGGTTGCCTCCAAAAGATCATATATTCGAATCCCGTCCGGCCCCACAGGCCGAAAGTTGAGATCGGATACGATTACACTGGTTACGTACGTAACAGGTACTTCTTTACGTATGTAAAGGACTTAAAATAGCGTACGCTGTGCCTAAGGATTAGCATACGTTAGGCTCTAGTTAAACAGTTCAAAAATGTACTTATCTATACAACGTTGAGAATTCAAACATAGTGCGAGTGATCGTTTTTATTAAGTCTATTATGATATATTCTAACATCAATATTCATTACACAAATGCAACAAGACTACAACAGTATTGAATTATCCGAATACTACAACAGTAAGTAAGAATTTCCGTCGGATATTACAAAATCTAACAACATGCAGTTTATGGACCGTTCTTAAGAACCGAGACATCATCGACTTGATAAAAATACAAGTAATATAATGACAAGTCTTGAATCTTCGTTTTCATGGCGGTTCGTCCTTGGCTCTTCGTTATAGCTAATTTATTACATTAACAAAATTTGCATCCTATACAAATTTACTAAAAATAATAAATTGGCTCAAAACGGCCATTACAACCCTATCAAATAAAGAATCAATAAACTAAGTAGTGGTGCCCAGCCCTGGCCGAGCAGCCCAACATGATGCTCGGTCGCTGATTGCTGCTCTCGGCAGGCAGCTTGTTGCCAGCGGTCCCAGCAGCCTCCCGGCAGCCCCGAGCTGCCGGGTCCGACCACTTTTCCAGCTCGTCTTTTCGTCCCGAATCCAAAAATAATAGTTTTCTAATTTTTATATTACACATATAAATCAATTTTTCAAAAGAAAAATTGATTTATATTATAACATAAAATCATGAAAAACAAACTTTTAGATGGAACATTTAAACATTAATAATTAAAACAATTATGATTCTAAATCATAAAAATATCCAACCAAGCCTTCCAAATGCAAATATCGAATATACGATTGCATAGGCCTCGCTTTGATACAACTATTGGGATTCGATGATTAAACACGAGTTATGCAGTGGGAAAAAATACCGGTCTAACCTGATAAAAATCGAACCACTAAGAGGATCGATCAAGCATCGTATAAACAAATATAAATAGATGAAGATAAAATTAAAGAAGTCATACCCTCGTAGACCTTTGATGATATCTTCTTGAAGGGAAAACCCAAGCTAACTTTTGATCATTTCCGGTCACCAGCACGAACACGAATCCAGTTTGTTCAAACTTGATGAATACATTATCATGCGTCAGATATTAATCGTAAAAATTATACATCAATTCGTTCTCGAAGAACACGACTAGGAATTGATATAGTATTTATCTTCTCTTATCTTCTTCCTTTTCTTTCTTTCTAAGATGAACAAGGCTTAAAAAAAATTTCTCTCTCTCCCTTGATAGCTCACTTCGGCCGTAGCATGTAATGGTAGTAGTGGTGTGTTGTTTGATGTTATTTTATATCATGATATGATAAGATTTCAAGATAACAGCAATCTTGATCTTTTTCGTCACCATATGAAAAAATAAATCAAATCACATCCCACGCCATGTCATGACAATCAAAGAAATCACATGGAAGGTGGGGAGAGATGAGGGTGGCGGCCCACTAGTAGGATGGTGAGAAAACGAGCGGAGCTACTCAGTTCGTGTACCAGACGTTCGTGTGTCTAGTCCGTTAAGTACATTTCATTTTATCTCAAATGTATTTATACTTAATTAATTAATTTTATCAAATACAAAATAATAATAATATATTTCCAAGAAATAATAATTCATGAATTAAATTAATCACCCAGTAATTAATTTTAATTCACAAGACCGCTATGATTTATCAAATAAATCAAATTAGATATCCAATATCTAATATTAATGAAGAGATAAATACATTATTTATCCATCAAATATCCTTGTGCGCGACTCCATATGTCTGTCTCAGTCAGCAATGGGAGGAATCAAGGAGTATGGGTAACACTTAGCCAGTCTAGTGCTCTGTACCGTAACCCAACAAAGAACGAATGGTCGGATAATTCCAAAACCATCATGTTGTGACTACTGTATACGTATAAACCCTTCAATCATATGTCCCGGTCACGTATTAGTGTCTCGGTAAAGTCAAACCCTATTGTACTTGACTCTATACATTTGTTAATACAAACCGAGATCATCGAGCTCTCGTGTATCAAATACAACTAGCTCTAAATGCTTTGCCCAAAGACTTATGATCTCATTTGCCATTAACTGCATAGGACATTTACCTGCTCACTTACAGGAGAACGAATCATATCTTGGTATTCAATAGAGACTACTACTCGCCCACTAAGTTGTATTTCAAGATTGATCCCACCTACCGGTGATTGGATCGAACTACTCTAATGACTAACTTAATGTCTCAAGCACATCTCCTACTGAAACCTCAAGTCAAAGGTCTACGTATACCTATCACAACCTTTCGATTCAGTCATTGACAACCCCCGAGTGATATCCATGTGACCGAATCGAGGTGAGTCGTGTTCGAGTATACTAATCCCATTAGCATACCTATAACATGTTCTCCCACTGACCCTTAGTGAAGACAGACACTCTACATGTCAAAGTACACGTTATACAAGCCTTGTCTAAATGTACTGTCGAGTCAAGTTTTATTGACTTGCAAACCAATTAAGCATTCGAGTCCTAAACATTTCCAGTGCCTATCATCTTATCTCCATAAGGAGTGGAATGTTTGCTCTCGAATGTAAAAACTATTTTTCTATATTTCCAAATCACGACCGGTGAAATGATTCTTCATCATCTTGCCTAATAAACAAGATTCGCATGTCCCATATAACTCATAGTCAAAGAAGTCTAAAAGTCCATCGTGATGGAGTTTAGAAATGTGTTTCTCGTTTATGTGGCTAAGTCGAAAGTGCCATAAGTAATTTGTATTAGAATCATTGAGCTTAGGTTTCTTGGTTGCAATGTTATAGACTTCCAAAGTATTGGACTCATCTAGATCAATATTGTAAAATCCAATATAGAACTTTGCAGTAACATAAAGCAAGTCATCAAAGAAAATACTATTCCTATTCATAATAGAAAATTTTAACCTTCACAATCTAATATAGAAACTAAAATAACATTCCTATTCATAGCAGGAGCATAATAGAAAATATTCAAAACTAACAAAAGCCCATTGGGTAAAACTAGATCATAAGTTCCAATAGCTAGTGCAACAACTCTTCCTCCATGGCGACTCTTAGATCCACTTCCCATTTCTTCAGCTCTCTACTGCTTCTCAACCCCTGCCCATTTGTACAAATGTGAGATCTACATCCAGTATCTAATACCTAGGAGTTAGAAGTAGATGAGTTAACTTCTATAACAAATATATCTGTGGCAGTCTCACTACCCTTGGTACGCTTTACCTCTTCCAAGTAAATCTTGCAATTTCTTTTCCAGTGTCCTGGTTTATTGCAATGATGGCAATTTCCATCTTTAGGAGCTTTTGCCTTGAAAACTGGCTTAGTTAGGTCTCTAGCTTTGGAAACTTTTGCTTTACCTTTACCCTTGCCTTTGTTCTTGAAGGACTTCTTTTTGCTGACCATCAGCACGTGGCTTGGTTTCTTCTTAATGTTTTGCTCAGCCGTTTTAAGCATCCCATGCAGCTCAGCAATGGAATTTTCTATCTCATTCATATTATAGTTCATAATGAACTGATCGAAGCTATCGGGTAATGAGTTTAAAATCACATCCATAGAGTGCTCCTTAGAAAGTGGAAAACCAACCCTATCAAGATGATCAATATATCCTTTCATCTTGAGTACGTGAGCACTGACAGATGTCCCTTCAACCATCTTGCAAGCATAGAAGGCTTGAAAAGTCTCATATCTCTCTTGCCTAGTGTGCTTTGAGAAAGTTTCCTTGAGGTGAGCATTAAGCTAACATGCTTCCATTTCTTCCAGATTCTTCTGAAGGTCTGGACAAATGGTAGCCAATATAAGGCAACTGACATCAATGGAATCATCACAATGTTTCTCTCATTTGTCTTTTGTTGCTTTGTTAGCATTTCCAGCAGGCTCGTCGGGAATTTTTTCCACAAGAATGTACAACTTTCTTCCTTGCATGAGAACTATTCTCAAGTTCCGGATCTAATCCATATAGTTTCTGCCATTTTCTTTGAGCTTGTCCTTCTCAAGGACGGATCGCGGTGAAATGTGGATGTGTTGTTTGATGCCATTCTGTTATCTATAAAATTCAATATGCAAAGTATTCACATTTCTATTACTCCCACTAAAACAAAATACTACCAACTTTACAACATTTGTAATTTTAGTGGCTAAGACCCCATTTTGCACAATTCTAAACTCAACTTTGGCATGACAACTAGAATTGAGCTACTTTAGGTGGATAACCCTTTATCGATTACATCGTATGTAACTCTTAGATTATACGTATGGGATCTAGCATCTTATACCCAAGCATATTACAATTCTATCCTATGCCTTAAGGTTCAAACCAATTTTTAATTCTTAGTTCATTAAAACGCATAGGTATCACTATTACCTATCCTATCTTACTAACATAATTCGAGCATCTAGCTTTGGCATGACCTGCTCAAGATAATCAAACTCTTGATAGGTGTTTTAATTGAACGGCATTAAAATTTAAATGAGGGATTTTATCCTATGTTTCCTGTCTATGTTGGCTACATACATCTGAACGTACATAGCATCACATACATGCTTAAATCTAAATATACATAGCATCACATGACATAATAAAGCATAGGACCATGCATGCCATGACTATAATCCTAACGCGGTTTTCATGAGCCAACATGAAGATAAAAAAGGTCAATATAAAGGGTATAATTGGTCTTCATTGATCTTTCAACTCATTGGAAAATTATACGCGATTAATTGGGTCCTCGAGTCCGTCCTTCATCTCCTTCTTGTATTTATTACATTAATGTAAAACTATACTGCACTAGTAAAGTAAATTACAAGAGGGCAAACAACATGCATTCCGTAAATAGAATAACAAATTAATAGACAACCATGGTCCGCAAAAACCGAATATAATTAAACGTCACGCGGCCATTGAAACTAACATAAAATTAAATTGAAACATCCAATCACATTGGTCAATTTATGGTCATGTCATACGCTAAACATATACTAAAATTAATTATCACATAACAATATGAATCTGCCTGACAATCAGGCATAAGATAAATATCCATGCAACAATCAGCAATGTCACAATAGAGACTGCTACTTTCCCTCTAGGTTGCATTTTGAGGTTGACCCCACCAACCGGTGATTGGATTGAACTACTCTAATGTCTAACTTGTTGTCACAACCACATCTCCTACTGAAACCTCAAGTCAGAGGTTCATATATATATATATATATATATCACAACCTTTCGATTAAGTCATGACAATCCCAGAGTGAAATTCATGCGACCGAATCGAGATGAGTCGATTTCAAGTATACTAATCCATTAGCATACATATAACGTGTGCTCCCACTAGACATGCACTCTACATGTCAAAGTACACATTATACAAGTATCGTCTAAACTTAATGCTCAATTAAGTTTTATCGACTTGCAAACTAGTTAAGCATTCGAGCCCTAAACACTTCCAGTGTCTATCTCATTATCTCCATAAAAAGTGGAATGTTTGCTCTCAAATGTAAGGACTATTATTCTATATACCAAATCACAAATGTTAGTGATATACAATAATATAGAAATAATAAATGCCTTATTTAATTTAATATTCATAATTACAATACAATGCTCTCACTCTCTCATTCTATGAGTGCCATTCGAGTGCATATTCCTACCACGTGTGTGCTACTTTTGTTGGGTTTTAGGTGTATCTAATACAAGAAATTTGAGCAAAAACATAGCGGAATAATTATTAAAAACCCAGATGAGGATCTTCATGCAGTAATTTAATTGATTTATAAAGAGTTCGTCGAATTACCTTAATCCCAATAACAAATCTGAACCCGTATCAGAAGCTGATGAAAATTGTCTTCCTCTTTTGGTGATCCACATACGAACAATTAGTACAAGCCGGATTGCTAGATCCTTACGAATAATGTTGATAAACAGTACAACAAATAATTCCTTGCTAGAAGGATTTGTATTGTTGATCAAAATCAACTAAGGAAAAAGATAGGATGACCGAACCGGACTTCTTGGACAAGAAAAATCATCTAGTCTATTTGAATGGGAAAGGGGTCGATTTTTTCTTCCTTTTATTATGACAACTCATTGTCCAAGATCCTTTATTTATACTAAGTAAATCCTAGAGTTAAAACTCTAGTATTTACTTAGTTACCCCTCAACTTATTAAATAATACAATATATAATATTTTATGTTATATATTATTTATTATTTAATCTTCTAATAAATATAATCCAATATTATATTTGTCATTATCACTTGATATAATTAAATAATATAATATAAAATATCATATATTATACAGTACTCATTATTTAATTTCTTTAATAAATATAATATCCAAAATTATATCTATTAATTATTCTTGCCTGTCTTTAATTATCGTATGTGTGACCCAAAAGACTTATATTATGTTGGCAATTATTTAATACCTCATTAAATGATAAATCATGAGCGGTCTCCAGCAAGACATTATGACTACCCAAATAATATAAGTTTATAATCTATCAAACCATTTAACGTGTCAAATCCCTTTGTCACGCGATATCATATTTGAACTAAGTTATGGAAACTGTCATACTTATTATGTTCAAATGCTTTCTCGATCTTAACTAGATTGATTGAATCAAATGACTCTTCATTTGAGGATGGTCATGTATTTCCTTCAGTCCTACTTATCGAGGGGCCCAATAGATATCTCTCTCCCTAACGAGGGGTACAAATCCCTATCTTGATTATTTATTGCCCTCTACATGACTCCTACTAATCCCAATTGCGAACCTTTATGATCACCATGTTTCAGATGACCTTGGATTACGTCAAGGCATAGATTTTATTATATTGGACTCTATGATAATCTCAGGTTCAAGGATTTGTTGACATACTGTTATATTGAGATTCACTTATGACATTTCCATGCAGTGATCTCAATGCGGGTCTGTCCAGTATTGCGTTATCCAACCAATACCCATAAGTTTGATCCGTACCATACGCATAATCATTCGATGATTATCAATCAAACTTATACTAGCATATTAATCACTTGAGTCTCCACTCTACGTGATTGGACTAGGGACATATGAACAGTCTTATTATTCATGAATAACTATTCTTCGATTGTTATAATATTAAAACATACACACATTATAATAGTCAACGAGAAATAGATGATATAAAATAACTTTATTTAAATGTGATGACAAATCTAGGCATATCAAATGTCTTAGGGTAATATTCCCAACAATTTTGTGATAACCGGCAGTATATATCCCAAGACATTTTTTTACCGATAGTGTGTACCACATCACGTTTATTTTGCCGGCGGTGTGTATTGACACGCATTTGGTGTAGCTTATCGCAAGTGAACGATATCGCATCAAGTAGTAAGTGGACTTTTGAGTCCGGGGTCGGACGGGAAGGTCACGGTCGGCAGGATTGGTCGGTGGTGCCGGGTCGTGCGGGCCCTGGCCGAGGGTGCTGGGTCGATACTGGCCGATAGCGCACGCTAGTCCGGGAAGGCTAGCGCACGCTAGTTCCGGCCCAGTATATAAATGACAGAGCAGCCTCATTTTCACTTGTTTTTCATTTCCTTTCTTTTCTGTCCGCGACTGGAGGCTCGGAGGAGGTGAAGCCATGTTGTTAGAAAATGAATCCACGAAGTTCTAGAGGTTATATCATTGATCAATAATCCTATAACATCACTTGATCCAGCGAATCAAGGTTAGATCTTTAGAACCCTACTTTTGGGTAGATTTGGGGGTTTTCACATTTTTGTCCGATTCGTTCCGTTTTTTTGATTAATTCATGATGAATATGATTAATCTTATTGGTATTCTTAGTTTCCCTATGGATTCATGGTATATTTTAAAGAGACCATCAACAGTTTTAGCATCAAAGGCATTCAGTTGGGTTTTACCAATGTTGTGGATGAAACACTTACAACCAAATATATGAAAGTATGCAACAGTTGGTGGTCTGCCATTCAAAACCTCATAGGGAGTTTTGCACGTCTCCCTACTATCATACTCCTATTCTGGGTATGGCATGCTGTGTTGACAGCTTCAGCCCATAACCTTTTTGGCAGGTCAGCTTCTGCAATCATTGGCCTGGCAGCTTCCTTCAATGTTATGTTTCTTCTTTCAGCAACATCATTTTGCTGTGGTGTTCTTGCAGCAGAAACTTCATGCTGGATTCCATTCTGATCACTATACTCAGTGATTGCCTTGTTGAGAAATTCTCCTCCTCTGTTTGATCTGATCTTTATAATGGAGAGATATTTCTCATTCTGAATCTTCCTCAGCAGTTCAGGTAACTTTGTTAGTGTTTCACTTTTTTTATAGAGAAAAACAAGCCATGTAAATCTGGAGTAGTAATCCACTACTACTAGGGCATGCTTCCATCCACTCAATGTTCTTGGTTTATGGGGCCAAAGAGATCCATATGAAGTAGATCCAAAATCCTGGTGGTGAGAGTGGTAGGCTGAACTGGTTTGAATGATGCTCTGGTATGCTTTCCTTTCTGGCATGCATCACAGAGAGCTTCTTTCTTGAATACTTCTTCTGGAAGTCCTCTGACTAGCTTTTGAGAGCTTATCTTGTTGATGGCCTTGAAATTCAGGTGACAAAATCTCTTATGCCATAGCCATCCATTCTTAGCAATTGTTTTTTATTGGAAACAAGTGTTTGGAGTGCCTGTATTCCAGTCTATCATGTAGACATCTCTTCTTCTGAATCCTTGTAGCTTCACTTCTCCAGATAGGATATCAATCACCATGCATTTCCAAATAGTGAAGACTAGTAGTTCTTTTCATCACAGAATTGGCTTATGCTCAATAGGTTGAAGTTGAGCCCTTTGACATAATGTACTTTGGATATTATGTTTCCTCTGTGCAGCTCCCCAAATCCTTTTGTTTGACCTCGAGAACTATCTCCAAATGTTACATCTGGACCTCTTTCCATGATGTAGTTTGAGAGCACCTTCTAATTCCCTGCCATGTGCCACTACAACAAAAAAGATCTTTGACAACGTTTTTTAAACGTTGTAATAGGTTTTTGACAACGTTTCTTAAAACGTTGTATTATCCGACGTTGTCTTAGGTCCATCTATATGACAACGTTCTTTAAACGTTGCGGAAACGTTGTTGTAATAGCGATTCCGTTTTTTGTTAAAAACCTTTAACAACGTTTTGTAAACGTTGTTACTAACTTCAACAACGTTTATTTAAACGTTGTAATAGGTTTTTGACAACGTTTTTTAAACGTTGTCAATAAGTTCCACAACGTTTTTTCAAACGTTGTCTTTGAGTATTCACAACGTTTGTATAAAGCGTTGTATAAAGTTATTTTTCTAAAAAAATATCCACCCCAAATTCACCTATTGCACCTACTACAATTTTTTAATTTTTTCTCCTATTTGCTTCACCAATAGATTTCAAAGCAAAACAAAATTGTAACAATTAGTTTACCAACACCAGTAAAAAAATTGATGTAACAAAATGCATTAAAATGGTTCACTTAATTTTCAAGCTCAAAAGACATAACTAGCTGCATGTCTATTGAACATCATAAACAAAAAGAAAACTCATAAAACCGGAAGATTCGGTCGTATTAAGCTGCAAAAAGTATAGCTACGAAAGAATCAGTTTAAAAACATATGCTTTATGTATAAGATTGACGGAGAAGAAGGAACCGTTTGGTGAGGATGTAGACGAGGTCATGGCCGCAACCCTCGAGGCGATCTATATTGAAACCAACTTGTCCGATTGTTATAGTCTACTCAAAAGAAAACCATTAGCGATTTTTAGGATGTCTTTGTTAAACACGCTAATAACATTCATAGAGCTCCGTAAAACATAAACAAGTCCTAACAAGACAAAACTAGATGTAAACTTAAATTAAAAGTTCAGTAACAAAATATCATACCATAATCAGACTTCTCCAATCGGTGTGAGAGCCGACGCAGCTCAATTTTGTGGAACACCTTGTTCTCATACTCTTCGAGCCGTTTCTGAATCGCTATGACAAAATGAGGGAAGGAGAGAGAAAGACAAAGTTATCCTAATGCATGCTGCAGACAGAAAATCATGAAGACAAAGATAGCAAGAATCGTACCATAATATTCGTCATCACGAACGAGCTGAGCAAACCTTGGGTGCTATTATACCTTTAAACCCCAGGGACCAATTATAAGTACCTGTCCAAGAAGAAGTTCAGCAAGGACACAACCGACAGACCAGATGTCAATTGCACTAGTGTATTCAGTTGCTCCAAATATCAGTTTTGGTGCCCGATAGTATCTTGAACATGTAATACCCGTTATTTTATCCCCGGAAATTTTCTATTTTTGGCGGAAGTCTATTTTGACGACTTTCTTGGGACCGTTTCGTCATCCTGAGAATGATTAATTCTACACTTTTTGTCATCCGAGTTCGTTTCGGTATCGTTCTGTTGAATTCCGTGTCCTTAATCGACTTTTTCACGTGGGAGTTCGACTTTGTTAGATCACCATTAATTTTTGGTAACTCCAAAAATTCTGAATCTTTGCAATATTATAGATCATCGAGTTAGCTTTCCAATGGTTCAAACGGTGAGTCAATCGGAGTCCGGACGAGAGAGTTATGGTCGTTTTAACTCACCCGCTCGTTATTGGCCGATCACTGCCGGCCGAACTCGGCCGTGTCGTCCGACACGGCCCGTGCCGTACTCGTCCGGAAATGCCGGAGTTTCTGTCGACCAGACTCGGCCGTGTCGTCCGACACGGCCCGTGCCGTACTCTTCCGGATAAACTCGAACGATCGCTGACACGCCGACCGTGTCCCGTGACACGGCCGAGTCATGCCTGGGCCGCCGGGCGGGTCGCTGTCGGAAGGCCCTCAGCGCCGCGACCGTGTCAAGCGAGACACGGTCGAGTCCTGTCGCCAATCAGGTAACACGACCGTGCCAACCGGCACGGGCCGTGTCCGGCAGCGATCAACCCTATAAAAGGCCCGCAGACGCTTTTTCTTGCCATTTTTCACCTTCTTCTTCTCCTCTTCCGTAGCCGGGCGTGTTCTAAGCTTGAAGCCATGTTGTTTAGCAACATATCCATGGAGTTCCTTGGGTTATATCATCAATCATTCGTCCGATAACATCCTTTGATCGAGCGAATCAGTCGATTTTCTAGAAATCTAATTTTGGGGATTTTGGGTATTTTGTTCGATTTCGTCCGTTTAATCCGATTTAACTTAGGATTGTGAAGGATTGATGATTATTTAGATGTATTGTATCATTTCCTTGTTATCCCATGGTTGGATCGTATCGATTCGTTGTTTTGGTCGAGTTCTTGACCGACGCCTTGAAGGTGTCGGTAAAATGTCATAGAGGGTTTTCGGGCGTTCTACGATTATTCTTCCTCGTATGATCGATGATTTATTGAATTTATGTTGTTAGGGTCGAATTCTTGTGAAGAACTCGAGTTGAAACCCTTCCGCTCGTTGTCTCCTCGTGGTTCAAACTTCCGGTCGAACCGTGTTCTTCGGGATCTTGATGCGTTTATTAAGGCAAGTATACATTTATGATTGTACGTTCTCCACTTTGAAAGTATGAAATATTGATGATATGATTATTTCTAGCCACTCACGGACGGGCCTATGGTCCTCGAGGGTTTCGTAGCCTGCAGTGCGATTCCATGGTTGATATGAACGACCGTTTCTACGGCATTCATATGAAATAATGTTGGCATGCTTATTTATATCCACTCCGGGACGGACAAGCGGGTCCTCCGAGGGTTTCGTAGCCTCAGTGCGATTCCATGGATAATATGAATTAACCACTCGGGACGGACCGACGGGTCCTCTCGAGGGTTCCGTAGCCTCTCAGTGCGGTTCCACGGTATTCATATATGTATTGATGAGATGCTATGAGATTTAGTTATTCGAATACTAGTCTTAAATTGATGAATTGACTTATATTGATGAATTGACGGATTACATTTACTTTATTGTCGAGAAGTATTATGTTTCATATTGTTATACTTGCACTAGCTATTCGACGGCTAACCCCTTTATGGGGGAAATACGTTTCATGTATTTCAGTTCGGAGAGCGGACAGACGGGTACCGGTCGGCATGAAGATGATGGGCAAGTGTGATCTTGTGTCTTGTCTCCGGTTATCTCTTTTGGTTTCCTCCATTCGGTGTTGTTGTCTTGGAATGGATTTTTAAATACTCGAGTATTGTATTTGATTTCCTTGATGTTCACTTTGTGTTGCCGAGGTATTGATTTGTGCGGTGATGTATATGGTTTCATTGTTTATGGTTTGAATACCATTTGTATCGTCTTTCTTTCTATTGTATGTAGACCTTATCGGTCAAGTTTATAGTTCCGCGTATGTTTAGCCTTGTGGGTCCCACGGCGGGGCTCACGACGCTGTAATATACCCCGAATAACTTGGGGGTGTTACGAATATGGTATCGGAGCTTAGGTTTATGGATACCTAGGTCAGCCGGTCTTTTGGGTCGATTGAGTCGGCATTTGCCTGATATCACTACTCTGCCATCATCACAAAGGTCACCGGTACTTGTAAGTCCTCTCACTCTTCTTGTATTTTTCTTAATCGTTTCGTTTATAGCTTGGTATTCTTGGGAATTGGTCACTTCGGGAATGTGCGATTTGGATTATACTTACGCACGTATGTGCCTTTCCGAATGTTGGCTGAAAGTAGGAAGAATCGTGGCCGTGGTCACGGACGTGAACTCTTCCTTGAGATTTTGTTAAATTGCTAATTGCGATATTGGTGTGTAACGGTATTATGTTGAGACTTTGTTTAGGAGTCGCATGCTAGTATCACGGGAGATCTTCGACTTCCCTGACCTGTAAGTATGTTGTTCGGATTATTCGATAATTCTGGGTTATCTTGGTGATTTTGGATTTTCCGTTGAAATGTTTGTGCGAGTGATTGCAAGTTTCGAGGACGAAACTTATTTTTAAGGGGGGTAGAGTGTAATACCCCGATTTTTCGGATATTTTTTTTTCGTTTATATATTGGATATCGTGGATGGTTAATTATGCTCGAGGACGTTGTGAACGTTGAAAATGTTATTGAATTGAGTATATGTATTGATTTTGCCGTATGCTCGTATTTGGTATGTCATGACTTTGGACAGGAATTGTTGAAATTGGCTAAGTATGGAATTATTACGTACGTTAATGAGGTGAGATTACGTCGTAAGATTGGCATGGTTACGTACGTCAAGGCTAAGGTATTACGTGCGTAAGGCATCGGACGTAAGGAGTCATGTGAGGCGGTGGGACCTGTTTGGCAACTTTCGGCGGAGAATGTTGACAGTGAGTCAACGTCGTGTTACGTGCGTTATACGAGCGTGTTACGCACGTAACACAACCATTATCTTGTAGCAAGTCAATGGTATATTACGTGCGTTATATGGTATGGGTTACGTCGTAATAGACTCGCGGAATGAGACAGTGAGATGGTTACGTGCGTTATGGATTTTGGATTACGCACGTTAAAGTTGTTACGTCGTTAAGAAAGGACACCTACGTACGTAATGAGAGTGCAATTTATAGATTGAAGTGTTGCCTTTCATTTCTCTCACGATCCTTTGAGATATTTCTCTCCAAAACTCGTCCCTCTTCACTTTTAAGAGTGTTCTAAACACTTTTAACATGATTGTGAGCTTGGAATCATGGAATTAGAGCTTGGTTATGGAACTATTGTTGATTCTTGAAGTGATTTCTTGTGTTATCCATATTCTATGAGGTTTATGCCGAAGGAAGATAATGATATGCTTTGAATATGTTGATTATGATTATGGAATCATAGAGATCTTGATGTTCTTGAGGCCATATGATGACTATGATGATTTAATGATTCTTGGAATGGAGTTCAATTATTCTTTCTTCGTGGTTCGTCCATGCAAGGTAATCCTCATATCCCTTTTGATAGTGGCTTATTTTTTTCTTTTTGGGCTACTACTTGGGAGGGAGTACATTGGGAATCGTGTATTTTGATGTTCGTCTTATTTCAATGAAAATGCAGAAATTGGCCTGTACTTTTATCCATTGCGTGAGTATTTTTGAAATGGATTTTTGGTATTTTGCCAATCAAATTTTATTTTGTAAAACCGATTCCCTAAATGAGTTTTGGCATTTTAACCTTGATCGTTTTGACGGTATTTGGAAAATGATTTTTTTAGTATTTGAAAAATATTACCGTCATCGGTCTTTTTAGCATTTTTGGAATGACGTGGAAATTGTGCTTAGCCTGGTAAATCCTTGTGAGAAGGGTTTACGGCGTGTAATATTCCCGTGAGGATGCAGGGTGTTACAATTATGGAATCATGTGATAATGTTATACGAGATTTGTTGGAATTGTAATAAGAGATTTCGGATGTTGATATGATCATTGAGATCTTCTTCATATGGTGATAAGGGTTTTGTTGCGATTCTTGAGATTGTATGAATGACATGATGAAGAAAATGGTAACATGGAGATATATACCTCGGAGATGTTGTTCAACGTGATTTCGGATATTTCATGTTCTTGAAGAACTCTTGAATTATACGAGGTGATGAAAATATTTTTAGCAGTGTTGATGTAAAGAAAATGAATATGGAATATTCATATCTAGAGCTAAATTATGTGTTTGAATTATTATTCGTATAGGAAAACGAATGTGATTATGAGTTTGATGAGACTATTATTCATCTCGAATTTGGAAGCCCATACGTATGGAGTAAATATTCAAATCGAATGAATGGATTGTTTGATAACCTTTTTAATATGATTATCTATGATTTTGAACCAATCCGATGATTCGAATTGATGACGGTTATAAGTAAATTTTAACGATGGATTTACGAGAAGGGAACCTTGTAAAGTCGTATGTAAGAAGTGAGTTTGGAACATTTAGACCCGGATTCTTGGTCCGAAGAGGTTGCCGATATGATCATCATTTTTCACTCGTATTGTGGACAGGATTTGTAAGTGTCTGAGTTGGATTGTTCGATCGTGATTAGTCGAGATATGGTAAAACGATTGAGTTCGTGGTTTGGTGGTATTGATATTGGTCGTCATCGAACCGGTTGATTATCAATCCTTCATTTTACAATAAGGTATGATATTTGATCGTGAATTATGACTGTTGTGTTGCGGTTAAGGTTGAAGGGTTCGTAGATTAACTTGGTCGAGACTGAGGGAATTCGTAAGACGAAATCAACTGAATTGGTAACAGTACTTTGTATTGATATCGAGACAAGTTTTATACTCGTACTAATCAATGAGACTAATGTTATCGTGTAGGCGTACGATTGTGTGTATCATTTTGGGACTTGGCCTCTTTATGATTGTATTGATGTCAGGGGATTGGTTGACACGACGCCCGTCGGCAAATTATGCCAAATGTTACTATTGTTTGTAAAAGGCCGGTTCGAGGCATTGCGATACTTGTTGGTTAAGTCGCTGTCGATTGCCGGTTCGCGGTATCGACGTATCGATTGTGATTGTGATGGATGTTCCATTGAGATATTGTGGTAATCGTCGTCATTGACATCGGTGTTTTTCTATTAATATTATATTAACCAATGAGAGACGTTTGATATATCCTTTTATCATCTCCGTTTCGGTGGTCGGTTTAAGACACCGGGACATCTATTCTATCGTATCATTGATTATCGATTGACCGTTCTAAGGTAATCGAGGTATTGAATTGGGATTATCGAAGATAATTCCCATCCATTATCAAAGATAATTTCCGTCCGTTGTATAATTGTTATCGATTGGCCATCCTACGGTAATCGAAGTATTGAATTGGGATTATCAACGATAGTTCCCATCCGTTAAATTATTATTGTCGTGTTGACCGATTCAAGGCAGCACTATTTTCTTGTGAACTCGGTAATTTTGTGATCTTTGGAGGGTGAGGATTTTCCAGAATCTGTTGTGTTGTGATCGTTGCTCGTGATAATCGGTCCTTAAGGAAATTCGATCCCGGGATGGTTGTTTTGAATATCGTTGGTCGTGTCGATCTTTCATTATTCGTGTGTCATCGTTCACTTGGTGAGTCGTATGATCCATATGGGTTGTTTTATCCCTTGAGTTTGGTTGTCATGTTGTGTCGTGGCATATCCTTTATCATGTATGCGTGCCGATGGTTTATGTGTAGGATTTTTAGCCAGGCTCTCGATGGTCATGCTTGGGTTTTTTAGCATTGGACCGTGCACACGAGACGTAGTTCTTGAGGCTAATTAGGTACATTGTCACACGTATATTCGGATTCCGTATACGGGGTGGACATGTGCATGGACACATTTAGGATCGGGCGTCTTGTGATGTCCCTCTTGAGCTTTATTGATTGATCGTTCGTAGTCCATGTTGTATTGGATATGTCCGACGATTTCCGATTTGGTTGTTCATACGCCGAGGGTATGTCCGACGATCGAGTTTGCTCCTTTGAGATCTGTATTGTGATGATTCTGACTTTGGGGTACATTCGGCTTTCGAGCCATTGTGATGTATCGGTATTCCGTTGGAGCCTTCGGGCATTGTGAATTCGTATCTTTTCGGCATTGGTTTGGTTTGCCTTCGGGTAATGTATTGTGGTGTTCTATATTGATGATTTTCCGTTTGGGCGTAAGTTTCGGTTCTTGTGCATCTCGTTGACTTTTTCTGGCGAAATATTTCTTCTCCCTACTGCTTTAAGTTTCGGACGAAACTTCTTTTAAGGAGGGTAGAATGTAATACCGTTATTTTATCCCCGGAAATTTTCTATTTTTGGCGGAAGTCTATTTTGACGACTTGCTTGGGACCGTTTCGTCATCCCGAGAATGATTAATTCTACACTTTTTGTCATCCGAGTTCGTTTCGGTATCGTTCGTTGAATTCCGTGTCCTTAATCGACTTTTTCACGTGGGAGTTCGACTTTGTTAGATCACCATTAATTTTTGGTAACTCCAAAATTTCTGTTTCTTTGCCATATTTTAGTGCATCGAGTTAGCTTTGCGATGGTTCGAACGGTGAGTCAATCGGAGTCCGGACGAGAGTTATGGTCGTTTTAACTCACCCGCTCGTTATTGGCGATCACGCCGGCCGAACTCGGCCGTGTCGTCCGACACGGCCGTGCCGCACTCGTCCGGAAATGCGGAGTTTCGCCGACCAGACTCGGCCGTGTCGTCCGACACGGCCCGTGCCGTACTCTTAGGATAAACCTGGGCATCGCCGACACGCGGCCGTGTCCCGTGACACGGCCGAGTCATGCCCGATCCGTCGGGCGGGTCGTCGGAAGGCCCTCGGCGCCGCGACCGTGTCAAGCGGGACACGGTCGAGTCCTGTCGGCCAATCGTGCAACACGACCGTGCCCGGCCGGCACGGGCCGTGTCCGGCAGCGATCAACCCCTATAAAAGGCCCTGCAGACGTTTTTCTTGCCATTTTTCACCTTCTTCTTCTCCTCTTCCGTAGCTGGGCGTGTTCTAAGCTTGAAGCCATGTTGTTTAGCAACATATCCATGGAGTTCCTTGGGTTATATCATCAATCATTCGTCCGATAACATCCTTTGATCGAGCGAATCAGGTCAGATTTTCTAGAAATCTAATTTTGGGGATTTTGGGTATTTTGTTCGATTTCGTCCGTTTAATCCGATTTAACTTAGGATTGTGAAGGATTGATGATTATTTAGATGTATTGTATCATTTCCCTTGTTATCCCATGGTTGGATCGTATCGATTCGTTGTTTTGGTCGAGTTCTTGACCGACGCCTTGAAGGTGTCCGGTAAAATGTCATAGAGGGGTTTTCGGGCGTTCTACGATTATTCTTCCTCGTATGATCGATGATTTATTGAATTTATGTTGTTAGGGTCGAATTCTTGTGAAGAACTCGAGTTGAAACCCTTCCGTTCGTTGTCTTCCTCGTGGTTCAAACTTCCCGGTCGAACCGTGTTCTTCGGGATCTTCGGTAACGTTTATTAAGGCAAGTATACATTTATGATTGTACGTTATCGACTTTGAAAGTATGAAATATTGATGATATGATTATTTCTAGCCACTCCGGGACGGGCCTATGGTCCTCTGAGGGTTTCGTAGCCTCTGGTGCGATTCCATGGTTGATATGAACGAACCGTTTCTACGGCATTCATATGAAAAAATGATGGCATTCTAAGTTATATCCACTCCGGACGGACCGACGGGTCCTCCGAGGGTTTCGTAGCCTGCAGTGCGATTCCATGGATAATATGAATTAACCACTCCGGGACGGACCGACGGGTCCTCTGAGGGTTCCGTAGCCTCTGGTGCGGTTCCACGGTATTCATATATGTATTGATGAGATGCTATGAGATTTAGTTATTCCGGAATACTAGTCTTAAATTGATGAATTGACTTATATTGATGAATTGACGGATTACATTTACTTTATTGTCGAGAAGTATTATGTTTCATATTGTTATACTTGCACTAGCTATTCGACGGCTAACCCCTTTATGGGGGAAATACGTTTCATGTATTTCAGGTTCCAGGAGAGCGGACGGGACGGGTACGGTCGGCATGAAGATGATGGGCAAGTGTGATCGTGTCTTGTCTCTGTTATCTCTTTTGGTTTCCTCCATTCGGTGTTGTTGTAATGGAATGGATTTTTAAATACTCGAGTATTGTATTTCAGCTTCCTTGATGTTCCTACTGTGTTGCCGAGGTATTGATTTGTGCGGTGATGTATATGGTTTCATTGTTTATGGTTTCGAATACCATTTGTATCGTCTTTCTTTCTATTGTATGTAGACCTTATCGGTCAAGTTTATAGTTCCGCGTATGTTTAGCCTTGTGGGTCCCACGGCGGGGCTCACGACGCTGTAATATACCCTGAATAACTTGGGGTGTTACGAGAATGGTATCGGAGCTTAGGTTTATGGATACCTAGGTGTCGGTCTTTTGGGTCGATTGAGTCGGCATTTGCCCACAGATATCACTACTCTGCCATCATCACGGTCGACCGTACTTGTAAGTCCTCTCACTCTTCTTGTATTTTCTTAATCGTTTCGTTTATAGCTTGGTATTCTTGGGAATTGGTCACTTCGGGAATGTGCGATTTGGATTATACTTACGCACGTATGTGCCTTTCCGAATGTTGGCTGAAAGTAGGAAGAATCGTGGCCGTGGTCACGGACGTGAACTCTTCCTTGAGATTTTGTTAAATTGCTAATTGCGATATTGGTGTGTAACGGTATTATGTTGAGACTTTGTTTAGGAGTCGCATGCTAGTATCACGGGAGATCTTCACTTCCCGACTGTAAGTATGTTGTTCGGATTATTCGATAATTCTGGGTTATCTTGGTGATTTTGGATTTTCCGTTGAAATGTTTGTGCGAGTGATTGCAAGTTTCGAGGACGAAATTTATTTTTAAGGGGGGTAGAGTGTAATACCCCGATTTTTCGGATATTTTTTTTTCGTTTATATATTGGATATCGCGGATGGTTAATTATGCTCGAGGACGTTGTGAACGTTGAAAATGTTATTGAATTGAGTATATGTATTGATTTTGCCGTATGCTCGTATTTGGTATGTCATGACTTTGGACAGGAATTGTTGAAATTGGCTAAGTATGGAATTATTACGTACGTTAATGAGGTGAGATTACGTACGTAAGATTGGCATGGTTACGTACGTCAAGGCTAAGGTATTACGTAACGAAGGCATCGGACGTAACCGAGTCATGTGAGGCGGTGGGACCACTGTTTCGCAACTTTCGGCGGAGAATGTTGATGGTGAGTCAACGTCGTGTTACGACGTTATACGAACGTGTTACGCACGTAACACAACCATTATCCGTAGCAAGTCAACTGGTATATTACGTGCGTTATATGGTATGGGTTACGTCGTAATAGACTGCACGGAATGAGACAGGAGATGGTTACGTGCGTTATGGATTTTGGATTACGCACGTTAAAGTTGTTACGTACGTTAAGAAAGGACACCTACGTGCGTAATGAGAGTGCAATTTATAGATTGAAGTGTTGCCTTTCATTTCTCTCACGATCCTTTGAGATATTTCTCTCCAAAACTCGTCCCTCTTCACTTTTAAGAGTGTTCTAAACACTTTTAACATGATTGTGAGCTTGGAATCATGGAATTAGAGCTTGGTTATGGAACTATTGTTGATTCTTGAAGTGATTTCTTGTGTTATCCATATTCTATGAGGTTTATGCCGAAGGAAGATAATGATATGCTTTGAATATGTTGATTATGATTATGGAATCATAGAGATCTTGATGTTCTTGAGGCCATATGATGACTATGATGATTTAATGATTCTTGGAATGGAGTTCAATTATTCTTTCTTCGTGGTTCGTCCATGCAAGGTAATCCTCATATCCCTTTTGATAGTGGCTTATTTTTTTCTTTTTGGGCTACTACTTGGGAGGGAGTACATTGGGAATCGTGTATTTTGATGTTCGTCTTATTTCAATGAAAATGCATATATTGGGTGTACTTTTATCCATTGCGTGAGTATTTTTGAAATGGATTTTTGGTATTTTGCCAATCAAATTTTATTTTGTAAAACCGATTCCCTAAACCGAGTTTTTGGCATTTTAACCTTGATCGTTTGACGGTATTTGGAAAATGATTTTTTTAGTATTTGAAAATATTACCGTCATCGGTCTTTTAGCATTTTGGAATGACGTGGAAATTGTGCTTAGCCTGTAAATCCTTGTGAGAAGGGTTTACGGCGTGTAATATTCCGTGAGGATGCGGGGTGTTACAATTATGGAATCATGTGATAATGTTATACGAGATTTGTTGGAATTGTAATAAGAGATTTCGGATGTTGATATGATCATTGAGATCTTCTTCATATGGTGATAAGGGTTTTGTTGCGATTCTTGAGATTGTATGAATGACATGATGAAGAAAATGGTACCATGGAGAAATATACCTCATAGATTTTGTTCTGAACGTGATTTCGGATATTTCATGTTCTTGAAGAACTCTTGAATTATACGAGGTGATGAAAATTTTTTTAGAAGTGTTGATGTTTTGAAAATGAATATGGAATATTCATATCTAGAGCTAAATTATGTGTTGGAAATAATATTCGTATAGGAATACGAATGTGATTATGAGTTTGATGAGACTATTATTCATCTCGAATTTGGAAGCCCATACGTATGGAGTAAATATTCAAATCGAATGAATGGATTGTTTGATAACCTTTTTAATATGATTATCTATTGTTTTGAACCGATCGGATGATTCGAATTGATGACGGTTATAAGTAAATTTTAACGATGGATTTACGAGAAGGGAACCTTGTAAATTCGTATTTAAGAATTGAGTTTGGAACATTTAGACCCTTATTATTGGTCCGAATTGGTTGCCGATATGATCATCATTTTTCACTCGTATTGTGGACAGGATTTGTAAGTGTCGAGTTGGATTGTTCGACTGTGATTAGTCGAGATATGGTAAAACGATTGAGTTCGTGGTTTGGTGGTATTGATATTGGTCGTCATCGAACGGTTGATTATCAATCCTTCATTTTACAATAAGGTATGATATTTGATCGTGAATTATGGTGTTGTGTTGCGGTTAAGGTTGAAGGGTTCGTAGATTAACTTGGTCGAGATCGAGGGAATTCGTAAGACGAAATCAATCAATTGGTAATGCTTTGTATTGATATCGAGACAAGTTTTATACTCGTACTAATCAATGAGACTAATGTTATCGTGTAGGCGTACGATTGTGTGTATCATTTTGGGACTTGGCCTCTTTATGATTGTATTGATGTCGGGGATTGGTTGACACGACGCTGTCGGCAAATTATGCCAAATGTTACTATTGTTTGTAAAAGGCCGGTTCGAGGCATTGCGATACTTGTTGGTTAAGTCAGCCGATTGCGGTTCGCGGTATCGACGTATCGATTGTGATTGTGATGGATGTTCCATTGAGATATTGTGGTAATCGTCGTCATTGACATCGGTGTTTTTCTATTAATATTATATTAACCAATGAGAGACGTTTGATATATCCTTTTATCATCTCCGTTTCGTGGTCGGTTTAAGACACCGACATCTATTCTATCGTATCATTGATTATCGATTGACCGCTCTAAGGTAATCGAGGTATTGAATTGGGATTATCGAAGATAATTCCCATCCATTATCAAAGATAATTTCGTCCGTTGTATAATTGTTATCGATTGGCCATCCTACGGTAATCGAAGTATTGAATTGGGATTATCAACGATAGTTCCCATCCGTTAAATTATTATTGTCGTGTTGACCGATTCAAGGCGGACACACTATTTTCTTGTGAAATCGGTAATAATGTGAACGTTGAAGGTAGAGGATTTACCTAACTGTTATGTTTTGATCGTTGCTCGAGATAATCGGTCCTTAAGGAAATTCGATCCCGTGATGGTTGTTTTGAATATCGTTGGTCGTGTCGATCTTTCATTATTCGTGTGTCATCGTTCACTTGGTGAGTCGTATGATCCATATTGGATGTTTTATCCCTTGAGTTTCGTTGTCATGTTGTATCGTGGCATATCCGGAATCATGTATGCGTGCCGATTGGTTATGTGTAGGATTTTTAGCCAGGCACTCGATGGTCATGCGTGGGTATTTCCGCATTGGACCGTGCACACGAGACGTAGTTCTTGAGGCTAATTAGGTACATTGTCACACGTATATTCTGGATTCCGTATACGGGGTGGACATGTGCATGGACACATTTCCGGATCGGGCGTACTGTGATGTCCCTCTTGAGCTTTATTGATTGATCGTTCGTAGTCCATGTTGTATTGGATATGTCCGACGATTTCCGACTGGTTGTTCATACGCCGAGGGGTATGTCCGACGATCGAGTTTGCTCCTTTGAGATCTGTATTGTGATGATTCTGACTTTGGGCATTCGGCTCGTGCCATTGTGATGTATCGGTATTCCCGTTGGAGCCTTCGGGCATTGTGAATTCGTATCTTTTTCGGCATTGGTTTGGTTTGCCTTCGGGTAATGTATTGTGGTGTTCTATATTGATGATTTTCCGTTTGGGCGTAAGTTTCGGTTCTTGTGCATCTCGTTGACTTTTTCCTGGCGAAATATTTCTTCTCCCTACCTGTTTTAAGTTTCGGGAC
Organism: Orobanche coerulescens; assembly: GCA_033398695.1. Classification (NCBI taxonomy): domain Eukaryota; kingdom Viridiplantae; phylum Streptophyta; class Magnoliopsida; order Lamiales; family Orobanchaceae; genus Orobanche; species Orobanche coerulescens. The sequence continues at coordinate 92,470,079 of CM065817.1, read as the reverse complement.
GAAACTTCTTTTAAGGAGGGTAGAATGTAATACCCGTTATTTTATCCCCGGAAATTTTCTATTTTTGGCGGAAGTCTATTTTGACGACTTGCTTGGGACCGTTTCGTCATCCTGAGAATGATTAATTCTACACTTTTTGTCATCCGAGTTCGTTTCGGTATCGTTCTGTTGAATTCCGTGTCCTTAATCGACTTTTTCACGTGGGAGTTCGACTTTGTTAGATCACCATTAATTTTTGGTAACTCCAAAATTTCTGAATCTTTGCAATATTATAGAGCATCGAGTTAGCTTTCCAATGGTTCAAACGGTGAGTCAATCGGAGTCCGGACGAGAGAGTTATGGTCGTTTTAACTCACCCGCTCGTTATTGGCGATCACGCCGGCCGAACTTCGGCCGTGTCGTCCGACACGGCCGTGCCACTCGTCCGAAATGCCGGAGTTTCGCCGACCAGACTCGGCCGTGTCGTCCGACACGGCCGTCTGCATACTCTTAGGATAAACCTGGAGCAGCTGACACGCCGGCCGTGTCCCGTGACACGGCCGAGTCATGCCGATCGGCCGTCGGGCGGGTCTGTCGGAAGGCCCTCGGCGCCGCGACCGTGTCAAGCGGGACACGGTCGAGTCCTGTCGCCAATCAGGTAACACGACCGTGCCGACCGGCACGGGCCGTGTCCGTGACGATCAACCCCTATAAAAGGCCTATGAGACGTTTTCTTGCCATTTTTCACCTTCTTCTTCTCCTCTTCCGTAGCTGGGCGTGTTCTAAGCTTGAAGCCATGTTGTTTAGCAACATATCCATGGAGTTCCTTGGGTTATATCATCAATCATTCGTCCGATAACATCCTTTGATCGAGCGAATCGAGTCGATTTTCTAGAAATCTAATTTTGGGGATTTTGGGTATTTTGTTCGATTTCGTCGTTTAATCCGATTTAACTTAGGATTGTGAAGGATTGATGATTATTTAGATGTATTGTATCATTTCCTTGTTATCCCATGGTTGGATCGTATCGATTCGTTGTTTTGGTCGAGTTCTTGACCGACGCCTTGAAGGTGTCCAGAAATGTCATAGAGGGGTTTTCGGGCGTTCTACGATTATTCTTCCTCGTATGATCGATGATTTATTGAATTTATGTTGTTAGGGTCGAATTCTTGTGAAGAACTCGAGTTGAAACCCTTCCGTTCGTTGTCTTCCTCGTGGTTCAAACTTCCCTGGCCGAACCGTGTTCTTCGGGATCTTGATAACGTTTATTAATGCAAGTATACATATATCATTCTACGTTAACTACTTTTAAAGTATGAAAAATAGATGAAAAGATTATTTCTAGCCACTCCGGACGGGCCTATGGTCCTACGAGGGTTTCGTAGCCTGCAGTGCGATTCCATGGTTGATATGAACGAACCGTTTCTACGGCATTCATATGAAATAATGTTGGCATGCTTATTTATATCCACTCCGGGACGGACCGACGGGTCCTCTGAGGGTTTCGTAGCCTCTGGTGCGATTCCATGGATAATATGAATTAACCACTCCGGGACGGACCGACGGGTCCTCTGAGGGTTCCGTAGCCTCTGGTGCGGTTCCACGGTATTCATATATGTATTGATGAGATGCTATGAGATTTAGTTATTCCGGAATACTAGTCTTAAATTGATGAATTGACTTATATTGATGAATTGACGGATTACATTTACTTTATTGTCGAGAAGTATTATGTTTCATATTGTTATACTTGCACTAGCTATTCGACGGCTAACCCCTTTATGGGGGAAATACGTTTCATGTATTTCAGGTTCCAGGAGAGCGGACAGACGGGTGCAGGTCGGCATGAAGATTATGGGCAAGAGTGAAACTGTGTCTTGTCTCCGGTTATCTCTTTTGGTTTCCTCCATTCAGTGTTGTTGTACTGGAATGGATTTTTAAATACTCGAGTATTGTATTTCAGTTTCCTTGATGTTCCGGCCTGTGTTGCCGAGGTATTGATTTGTGCAGTGATGTATATGGTTTCATTGTTTATGGTTTCGAATACCATTTGTATCTTCTTTCTTTCTATTGTATGTAGACCTTATCGGTCAAGTTTATAGTTCCGCGTATGTTTAGCCTTGTGGGTCCCACGGCGGGGCTCACGGCGCTGTAATATACCCTGAATAACTTGGGGGTGTTACAGAACAGATGTAAGATATATTTGGCTCACCTTTCACCTGTCACATGGAACATCTTCAGGCGTGTTTTCAAAAGGTATAGCAATACTAACGTTTAAGAAACAGAAGTCACCTTTATAAATAAGAAGATTAAAATAAAATGACAAATATAAAACACGCTCAGAAGTGGATAAAGACATCCTTAACCATTGTATATTACGCTAAGGATCCACTGCAGTAATATCGAGAAACTTTGTTCTTCTTCGAACGCATACATCGGAACCTTTAGGGAAATAAAATTCATCTACTTATTTAAATTGTTGGCAGCAAGAACAAATTCTGACAGATTTGGGATGACGAGGATGGGGATTAACAGTATTAGTATAAATTACAAGAAGAGAATAAAGCGAATACCAAAACTTTGGCACTTCCAAAATCACAGAGTTTGAGCTGATGCGTATGGGGATTGACCTGCAACAAGGGAATGTACAGGTCAAATTGATGATTCAGAATATGCTCAACTACTTGTGCACCAAGTGCCTACCAAAAGGTTTTGAGGTTTGATGTCCCTGTGGCAGACTCCTATTCCATGGATGTACGCCAAAGCTCTAAAAATCTGCATCACCAGCAAGCCATGAAATAAGACACCGTCAGAGACTAGCTAATAATTCACAATATTCAACCCAAGCAACAAATACACAGTTGTAAAATAATGAATCAAATTTAGAAAGAATATTTGCAAAAAAAAATGATAACAACTCAAAGCGCAAACAAGACCTCTCATAGTAAAGTCCAAGAAAATTATTGAATAGGATTTGAACTACAAAGAGATCAAAACTGCAAGCATAATAGTTATGGTTTATACAATCCCCCCCCCCCCAAAGCAGATCTTATCAAGATACGAACACATGAGAAATGAACCAAGTTACAGTCTTTCAAGTATTAACCTATCCAAGCTGACAGACCTGATATGTGTAAAGCTTGACGTATATCATAGGCATTCGCTGGTTTGCTTTGCTGTAGTGTCTAGCCACGCGGTAGACTGTCTCAGGCACGTATTCAAGAACTAAATTGAGGTAAAGCTCATCCTTGTCGGTCGTCGAAAAGAAACAGTGTTTAAGAGAGACAACATTTGAGTGATCAAGAAGGCGCATTGTTTGCGCTTCCCGGTTTTGTATCTCTTATCTTGCGTAACTTTTTTATCGCAATAGCAGTTTCACCAGTTTCAAGACACTTGGCACGCAATATAACAAACATAGATTTGAACATTTTTTCTGCTTTTAAAATATAACAACTCAAGTGCGTCTTATGCCCAATTTGAACATAATATACATAAGGGTGACTTCCTTTTTTTCCTTTTTTTGGGTAAAAGAAAAAGAAAGTTAGGAATGAATTCAACGGCACAAAAGAATAGCACTCACGAAATACAATACCGAAAGATCCTGTCCTACAATACGCTCCGCCATATAACTTATAGTCCGATAAAAAAGAAACAAAAATGATAAATAAGTGGAACAAAATTAATCACTAGATAACATAAAAATGCACAAGTATTGAGAAAATGTAGCAATATGAGTTGTATAAAATAGCAACCACTACAATTATAAGAAAAACAATGCTTCCTCCTCCCACCCCCACATTATTAACAACAAAATGAAGCAACAAATGACACAAACCCCGATTTCAACCCAAGTATTTACTCAAGAGTCTACTCAAAAGAAAACCATTAGCCGCCATCGCGAATCGATTTTTAGGATGTCTTTGTTAAACACGCTAATAACATTCATAGAGCTCCAGAAAACATAAACGAAGTCCTAACAAGACAAAACTAGATGTAAAATTAAATTAAAAGTCGGCATCCAGTCATATGAAATAACTCCCACTTCCTAAAAGCTAACCATACTACCCGCTTAGGTGACCATTCTTGCCACCTATAGTTGTCACAATTATGTGCCCCGTCTCCATCCCATTACCATCTACTCTGCCGCTTCCATTTCCTGCAACCAAGATCAACACTAAAAATGATTATATCAAGGGTAAAAGTTACAAACACCACTATGCATTTTCAAAATGCTTCTTCTCCTCAATTTAATTGATAGAACATGCTTATGAAAAGATCTACCAACTAATAAATTGAACGCATCCACTCAACAATGTCATTGACAAATTAAAACCCAAACTAACATTCACCAACAAAACAATGCCTCCTTAAGTGCGTAACATTTGCATCCTAAAACCCCCAAAATACAACTCCGCAATTTGGACATCCCCATCCATTGAATATAAATTTAGAAACTAAACCCCAAACCGATTTGACATGCCCTCGATTTCGTTCGCTTCTATTTCCAAAATCCATAAATTCATCTTAGAGCAAGAAACTTGAATAATTGCCGCAACACTTGAAATCGGCAACAATTATACATGGACAAATACAAGCGTCACGCATCGTGTATGTAAAGACTTGCCTTCTCATTCTTGAATCGAGTGCGAATATTGCCGAGCTCTTTATCTACACGGAGGCGAGTGTGTATTGAGGATCGATCTATCTAGATAGAGAAATTGGAAAGCCGTCGCACAGTGGAAGGAGACGACTTTTGTTTCTGCATTTTAATTTTGTAATTGAACTTAATTTCTCCGACCAGTATCGCTGCCGATGCCCAAGAACCTTTGCTTGACTGCGTCTGTGGGGAGAAGCCGTTCTCCTTTTACAGTTTTTGTTTTTCTTTTTTACCTTTTTCTGGTTTATTGTGGGGAGAAGCCGTCTGTGGGAGAAGCCGCCTCCTTTTTCCTTTTCCTTTAGTGAAACAATAATACAACGTTTATAAAAAAACGTTGTAGTATTTCTCTTTTCACAACGTTTAACAACTAAACGTTGTAATATAATGCAACGTTTCTTCACTAAACGTTGTCTATTTCCCTTACCACAACGTTTCTTTCATAAACGTTGTCAAAAGAGAAATACTACAACGTTTTTAAAATAAATGTTGTCGAAAATCTAAATGACAACGTTTTTTTAAAAACGTTGTTAAAAAAAACGTTGTCAATGCCTCTTTTTGTTGTAGTGTGCCTTGAGCATCTAGAATCTACAAACCATTATTCTCCTCCTATTATTGAGCTTGAGGAGATGTGGTAGTAGTCCTTCCATCTTTTCTACAATCACACAAGCAGAGATTTAGGTACCCAAATTTGTGTGGGTCCTTTGGGGTTAGTAGGCATCCTGGAGAATTGGTTTCTCCTGGGAGTATAAAAATTATGTTGATTACCCCTATAAGGTGTGTGCTGTCTAGGTCTATATCATTGGTTAGGATTGTATACTGGATATGCCTCATAAAACCTATGGTGTTGGCCATTTCTAAATCTTTGCTGAGACCATTTATTATATCATTGGGGTCTCCACACCTGTTCACTCTGAAAGTTTGGATAACCTTGAGGTTTCCATTTACCTCTCCCATTTTGGAATCTGTTTTTGGGGAGTCTTTGGTAATAGTTGGAATAGTGTTTTGGCTCCTGCTTTTGCCTTGGCCATTGCCTAGTCTCATATCTAGGTGGTTGCCTTGTAAACCTTGGCTACTTCCTAAACTTTTAACTGGGCTGCTGTCTATTTGGAAATACGGGTTTTATAGGCTCAGCCATCTGGACATAAGTTTCTCCCTTGACAAAAGTGGTTTTAGAAATAGAGGGAGTGTTGGGTCATATACAAGGCCTGATCTTAAATAAAGTGGCCTCTTGTTCATACACAATTCATCTAGGGTTATAGATGCCTTTAAGGATGCTATTTACTTAGCTTGTGTCTTACTTAGTTGTGTCGGTTTGGCAAACTCAGATTTGACATGAGCAAGTACATCTGATTTCTCACTGTTTAAAATAGTTAGCCTTTTAATCTCAGTTGTGGTATTATCAGCTGAGTTTTTCAATTTGTTTTCAGCCTGTTTTTCAAATTCAGATTTGATTTTTGTTAACTCTAGGCTGAGTTTTTCAAAATTATTTTTCAGCTGCCTATTCTCATCTTGCAGCTGTGTTTTCTCAGCTGTCACAGTCAAGTGAGTTGATTTTAGAGTTTCAAAATCTTTTAGTAACTGATTTACAGATTCGTGAAGATTCATGTCTTCAGACATGTCAGAGCTGAAACCCTCTGTAGTTTGAGGTTTGGAGGTTACCTCTTCATCAGCTAGATTGGCCATCAGACAACTGTATTCATCATCATCATCAGAGAAGAATCCACCACTTGATTCTACTCTTTCTTCTATCTGGTCTTCTCCAGTGAGAGCTTTTCTCTTGTCTTCCTTCTTGCCCATGTACTTCTTAGCTTCACCTCTCTTGAGATCAGGGCAGTCAAATTGTATGTGTCCTGTCTTATGACAGTTGTAGCATTCAACCATCCAGTTTCCAGTCTTTTGATTCCTCCTTGGATTGTCTTTGTATTTCTTCTTTTATTTGGAGTAGTTTTTCCGGAAGTTGCTGAATCTTTGCATATTGAATGCCATTACTTCCTCAAAATCTAGTGGATTTGGAGGTTTAACTTCAGACAGGTTCTTTGCAGGTGATTCTGCTGCAAATGCTATTCCTTTTTTAGCTAGTTCATTGGATGATGAACAGGGCAGCTCGAACTCATATGCCTTCATATCAGAGAACAGCTCCTGAATCTTTATTTTGTTGAGATCCTTTGATTCTCTCATGACCACAACCTTCATGATCCCTTCAGGGTTGAGAGATCTTAAGACTTTCAGGGCCATCTTCCTGTTGCCATATGTTTTTCCCAGAGAATTGATTTCATTTATTATCTATGTGAATCTTCCATCCACCTGGTCATAGTTTCTCCATTCTTCATTTTGAACTTGTCAAACTTCTGGGTAGCTATTGACAATTTATTTTCCTTGATCAGCTCGGTTCCCTCACACATTACAGCTAATGTGTCCCAGATTTCTTTGGAATTCTTGCAATTTTCAATCTTGACCATGGTTGCTTTGTCAAGAGTCTGGTACAGTACATCTCTTTCCCGGTTGTCAAGATTGGCCAGCTTCCTTTCTTCATGAGTCATCTCTGTTCTTTTCTTGGGGATCTTCTCTCGCTTCCTAGCTGCTATTTCTTCGGGTGTATTGTCCTTCTCAAATATAAAGGGTCCATCCTCAATGATACACCACATGTCATCATGAATGGATGACAGATGAGACTGCATTCTTATTTTTCATAAGTCATATTCATCAATAGAGAATACAGGTAATCTAGAGTGCATGTGTTTCATGTGTTCCATTATACTGAGAGACTAAAATATATATTCAATATATGGATTTGGTTCTATAAAAATCGAACCAACCTCTCCGATACCACTTGTAGGTCACAAGTCGTCAGGAATAAGTCTAGAGGGGGGTGAATGGACTTATTAAAATCTTTCTTGAATCTCAGGTAAGTTTCTCAGTTGTGATTAAGTGCAGGTGACTTATATCGACTGCAGATAGATAATGCGGAAGACACAGCAGATAATAATGTAGGTGACTTTTGTCGACTGTAGATAACTTTCTAATGGAACATTAAATATGTATGCAGCAGTTATGTATGATGTTTAAAGTAGTAAATCACACAAGCACTTATAGTGGTTTCAAAGGTGGGGTAATCCTCTACTAGTCCACTTCTCTCCAAACCAGTTGAAGATAAATTCACTATAACTGTCAACCAGTGATAAAGGTTACAATGAATTCTTCCTTGTTACAACAGCTTCCAACCAATGGAAATCCATGCCGTTACAACTCTCGTGATTGCCTAGCACCTCTTGATCGAAAACCCGTGGATGCCTCAAAAACTCTCGAGCTGTCTATCACCTTCCAATCAAGAACCCGTGGATGCCTTAAACTTCTGAAACCTCGTTCACAGAAGTACCCCGTACTCAGCTTTAAAGACAAGAGTGTTTGTCTTCTCCAACTTAAGAGATTCTCTGAATATAACTATTTAAGCTTTGATCTTCATGATGCTATTTGTTCACTATGATTGCTTTGATCGCTTGAATATATTGTTCGCATCGTACTTTGCTCAATTCATATCTTTAGATATTTATAATACGATTTTTTGAGCTTCCTTCATAGTCGTTACATCACTGTAACAAATTGGTCTGTTGGAGAGTGGACTTCTTTGTTTATCTTATCATTCCGTTGCACGGCTTGATTCCCTTTTTCAATTCCGACCGATTGAAAGAATTCTTTTGGTCGCGCCGCTTTTCTTGATTTGAATATTCATAAGTCTTCAGTATGCGGATCTCAAGGAATATTTTATTCCTAACTTTTCGGGAAGCTTTTCGCTTTGTCTCCTTACGTCTGCATGTGGATTTTTGTTATTGTTGACTTCAACGCTTGCTGATGTGGACTGAGTTACTTGGCTAATATCTGGTCTGAGAACTCATCTGATATCTCTTGGTCAAACTTGCCATATGTGCGGTCAACCCTCTCTCATGTAAAGCTTCTCTGTATAGAAGTTCTCTGAGATAAAGTTCTCTGATCTGGTCTTAACTGAAGTTCTCTGACCTGATGGATGTTCTTTGATATGGCGGTAAAACTTCGGTTGATATAGATCTCGTCTGATAACTTGACTGTAGATGGATTTTGGTCAAACCTCTCTGAAATCAGAAAATGCCAAAAATGAAAAATTACCGAAAGAGTAAATCACGGGTATTACATTCTACCCGTCTAAAAAGAAGTTTTGTCCCGAAACTTAAAAAAAGGAAGGGGTGAAGTCAAACAACAAAGCACGGGCGACAAAATCTCAGCGGTCCCGACGAACCGATCCTGATACCGATGCCGAAGCACGATTCTAGGAAACTTCATGGAATAATTCACAATATTGAACTCTGTGGCCCTCGAGTCCACACTTATAACAAATAATCGTCCGCGAAGGACAATTAGCTTGCACATGACCCACAACGTTGCAATTGAAACACCTCCCAGTCCGACTGAGAGTCAAAAAAGATGGATTGGAACTCTTGGTTCCACCACACAAAGAAATGGAATTCACTGTAGGACTATGCGAAACTCGATGAGAAGAAATTCCGACTCCCACACTATCCGAGAAATCTACAGACATCCTCTGCCTCTTCGGCTCATGCAAAGGCCCAGTAGATAATGATGCCATCTCATACGCCATGGCTCGATTCTGATACTCCTGCAAAGTAGCACAAAGTAAACCCGACATGTACTATCGAATCTCTGGTCTTATCCGCATATCGAAATGATGGATTTTGTCTTCCTCGGTCCTCACCTGCCCCTTCACGTAAGCGAGTTGTCGACTATAATCGATAATACCCTGCGACACGGGTACATCCTGCGGCTCGGCTAGATAAAAATCTCGGATCCTCTGCTCTCGGATTGGCTCCGGACAGAACTCCGCTTCCATAAACTTCTTGAACTCTTCCCAAGTAACAGCATGACCCTGAGGCTCAACGGCCTCCCACCAATTAGCAGCATCACTATCGAGAAGGAACTGAGCGATAGGAATCCTCCGTTCTTCTGGACAACCAACCACCTTGAAAATCTTCTCCAATTGGAAAAGCCAACCGTCCCAGCCCAAAGTATCACCTACGCCCGCAAAATGGGGACGACGCACACGAACCACCTCTCTAAGCCACTGAGTCGACCCGACGTTCTCAGTCACAGCAGTGTTATGTTGAACCGCCTGGGTCAAATGAGTCATCTGGTTTGCCACCTGCTGAAGTATAGTAGCAACACCAATACCAACGCCATCACAGGCAGCATGATCCTGATCGCGCGATTGATTACCACGACCCCGACCTCTAGCTTTCGACGTACCAAACTGGACAACCGTTCGTTAAAACGAGACATAGCAACACAACATCAATCACAAAAGGAGATCCATACAAGACACAACGCGAAGCACAGAAATATTCTTGCTAACAAGAGTTATCATAGAGCGTTCACACCACAAACTCATATCGGATAGTTCTCATAGACTTGAAAATGAATATCTCCGACAACAACATTTATCAAGTCATCACACATTAGAATCAAGAATATGGGTAAACAAATCGAAACATTCAACACATGCCCAAGGCATTAAGCGCAGCTATCACTGCATATGAGACAATATCATTCAAGTTTCGAACCATTCTCAACTGCTACCCCATTTTCGAATCAAAACTGAACACTCATAAAATAGTCGCAAATTCCCATACTTAAATTGACAAAACTCATTGATTTTCCAATAACCAAGAACATATCAATTCAGTTGAACTCTTGAAGATCTCAAGTCAAAATTTTGTAAAGAACTGAATTTTCCAAAAGTTTATCAAAGTTCAAACCTCTTTAACAAGATTCACGGAAAAATAGTTTAACGACCACAAACTCGAGCATCATCAACACGGGTAATGATATTAGCCAAGACACGTATCTTTAAAACATAATTACCGAATGCACATCTTAAAAAAAATGGAATTTCATTCTCAAAAAACAAAAATGCTTGTAAATATCAATTTATCGCGAAACGGATCAAGGATTTCTTATTTTGAAAGTTTTGCAAGAGTGTTAAAAATATTTTAAGAAGACTTGTCGTTCCTCATAAGGCGGAAAGAACTCAGTCCTAAAAGAAATAAATTTTTTTAAATCATCAACATCCTGATCCGTTTTGAAGCAAAACTTTCGAATCTTCGCAAAAATTTTCCAAAAATCCCTTCGATCAAAACCAAAATGACGGTAACATTTTACAATGTCCAAAATACTTTAAAACGCCTACTTCAGATACCGTATGAAGATGTCATTTGAAAATACATGACTAACTCGTCAAAGTTCAACCGATTTCAAAATCCATACAAAATTGTTGTTTTACCGCACCATCGAAGTATTTTCAAAAATTGGTTCTTTACAAACATACTCAAGCTCATAATTACAATTAAGAAAGCCGTTTTCAAACCTACATGCAGCGGACATAATTACAACTATTCTAAGGCAATCGAACCTGAAACTACATGTCCACTCGGCAAACGAGTATATAAATCCAACCAAATATGATTCGAACACCAAGTCCAACATACGTCAAAACTACCCATCTGAGTTCCTCACGAACTCTACCTTCCCATACGGCATTTTCTGGAACACATCAAGGTTCACAGTGTTCATATTATGTTGCATCACTCAGTGCCTATACCATCAATACATCCAGCTCAATATACACGCGATATACCACAAGTATCAAATACGGATTCCATTTCACAACACTACACAAACAAAATTACGCACCACAATCATCGCACATAAAGGAAATCATGAAATACCAATACCTCGCATAAAAGGGGAGATTTACGTCCACAGGCCGCACGGAAATGATGGCTGCACTACGATACTACTCACAACTAATCACAATCGATCACAACAAATCACAATGATCACACTTGTTCACAATTGCTCACCCGGGTGACACGACAAGACACGACTCGACAAGACCCAACTAGACCCAACTGCCTAGGTTTTCGCAAACCTAAGCTCCGATACCATTTATGTAACACCCATAATCCGCTCAGGGATATTACACGTCGTAGACCCCTTTCCGTAAGGATCTACCAGGCAGGAGACTACAAAACAAAACCAGCACGTGGTCAACTCGACGAAAACATAAACCATAGACTGATTAGGTCTCTCAAAATACAACATAGCAGTACAACTGATAAACTAAAATACAACTCTATCACAAATTACACAACATGTCCATCCTCTTAAGGATGACAAGAAGCTAGAAATGATCACTCAGACCAACAGATCACTGACGGAAAACCGACTACAGCTGTGACTGGTGTCGATGCTTTACATCATCCTCCAAGCCGATCCTGTGGTTGCTCACTCCAATCAGGACACCTGAAAAGAATATAAATAGTCCCCAACGAGGGGTTAGCGATGGAAATCGCTAGCAAGTAACCAAGCTATAAAGTTATACATCAAGAATACAACCGTTATGAAAATAACCTTTCGACAAGGTAGCAACACGATCCCTAAGTCTAAATTCTTTTCGAAAACAGTTTCCATTAGGAAGGATCATAAGAATAACTTCAAAACACATTTAAAAGAATAATTGAAGATGTTGGGGGTCTCAGTGTAAAATCATGAAAAGATTTATAATTCTTCTTTTTCAAAAGGGGTTTTCTTTCAAAATCATATAAATGATTCAATTCTCAACCAAGCCTCAAAGACAAAACCAAATTCACCAATATAACCGGGATCTAAGATTCAAGTATTCATAATGTGGAGATATCAAATCAAACACAAAAATCGCCTGTGGCCTCGATGGGACCACCCGGATTAACTAATCATAAACAAACTCAAACACACCCATAAGTTATCTTGACATCGCACTCGCAAGTGACGATTCTCGGAGCCCTCTCCAGACCTACCCGATTGGATAAACTTATGGTCAAATCGTATCGTCTAGCCGTACTCGCAAGTACGCACCGTCGGAGGCCACACGGGTCCCTACACGGATAACATCATTCAAGCACACCCATAAGTTATCGTGACATTGCACTCACAAGTGACGATTCTCGGAGCCCCCTCCAGACCTACCCGAATTGATAACCTTACGGTCAAATCGTATCGTCTGGCCGTACTCGCAAGTACGTGCCGCCGGAGGCCACACAGGTCCCTACCCAGATAACATCATTCAAACACTAAGATACACAACAACAAAGGTACAATATTCACCACAATCGCAAACACGTAAAACATAAGTTAACACATCATAACTTCCACAAAGGCACAACATTCACAGCACACCATCATTCAGGAAAAGGCTAGCGAGTGAATAATACAAATATTATGCGATTCCACAATTCCTCGGATAACTACTCATTTCTAGTATCCGTTTTAAGCACAATATAACATGAAATGGTTGTTATCATTCTTCACGAAACTCAAGTTTACATCTATTTACTTTCATAGAAATCACATATTCATTTAAAAGTAAGTTACCGTACGATGTTCAGTCACTAAAAAGTCCACGTTAAATTCATGACAAATCACATTCTCGAAGTATAAAGAATATAGACGAGATACTCGCCTCAAGTCCAAAGCACGCGAAGCAATGGGAAAGCTCGATCGGAACCCTCAAATCCTCCAACTAGGTCGAAAACACAAGAACAACATAATCACTACAAGGTTAATCGCAAGGAAGATGCAAAACATACGAAATCCTCAACAAGAATTCGTAAAAACATAGGATCGAACACTTGGGGTTCAATAATTCCCCAAGAACATCAACAACATCACCCGAACCCGAACACGAGGAGAAAATACGAAACAAAACACAAGAATATAATCAATACGACCTAATAAGGATACACAACACTTCGATTCACGAAGAACAACTCAAATCCTAAATATACTCAAAATACATAGAAAAGGGTTTCAAGACAATTACCTCCAATCAAAGACGAAGAACACTGATTGATGATGTTAATCAACACCAAGAACTCAAGGAGGATGAAAACTTAGAGTTACAAGACTCCGAAATCGCCCACCAATCGCCCAGAAATCGCCTCGCCCGCGGAAGAATGAAGGGAGGATGAAAATGACGAACACGGTCAACCCCTGGGTATTTAAACCCGCGCCAGCATAACGTACGTTAAAGAAGAAGGTTAACGTACGTTAGCAATCTTACGTACGTAAGGCAAGCAAGGTTACGTACATTATGAGTATGGCTTAACGTACATAAGGCACATGAAGTTAATTTACATTATGCTCATTGCATAGCGTACGTAAGACACTTGGCAGTTCCAAACTGCTAAGTTCAGCTCGTCGAGTACGAGCGCGACGAAACTGCGAAACGACGACAACACAAGACGAAGGCATGCACACGAAAAGAGCGCAACGACAAACTCAAACGCTAAAAGAAAACACGATTCCGACTACCCGAAGGTTCGGAATACAAAAATAGAAGTAATTACCCCCAAACTTTGAGAAATTACAAAACGGCCCAAAACGTCCGAAAATCACGATATGGCATCAAACAACTAAACCGAAGTTCACAACGTGTTTAACAAAGTTAAACGGACTTATAGGAAACACGAAATCGTAGTTTTGAACCACCATCACACGTAATGAACCAAATAGCGGAAAAAGTCGCTCAAAACACGGATTCGGCTAAAACAGCCCCGAAACAAACTCGGATGACCAAACTCGCAGAACAAAATATTACCCAAATGTCAAAACACTCGCAAGCGAGTTATGGAAATCAGAAAAATGCCAAAAATGAAAAATTACCGAAAGAGAAAATCACGGGTATTACACTTTATCTATGAGAATATTTAATTCATTTCATCACATGTTTTGCATATTTATCCACTTTGTGGTTATGTAAATGTTGTCTAATTACTTTATATTGTAGATATTGTGGTGTGTTGAGTCACACAGAAGATCACATTATCGGTTCCTTATATAGTAATAATTAGTTCACAACCTATATAACATTAGACTGTTGTGTGAGAGGTTGTAGTATATGTTTGAGATTGGTTGGTCTTGACCATTAACATATATTAGCGTATTCTTTATAAGTTGAATAGGATCGAGTTTAGATAGATTTTTCTGTACTGACTATAAGAAGAACGTACATCTCGGACAATTATTATTAATTCTAGTGATTAATATTTAATTATATATATTTAATATTTATTATTTTGATTTATCATGGGTGAGAGCCACAATGATGGACTCAATATGCTCGATATTTTGGGCAATATTATTATTTATATGATAATTAATATTATAGCTAGAAATCGTATCCCGACCAGTCGGGTTGATCATGTCCCTTCAGGCACTCCAAAGGAAAATTATATTAAAGCCTGCAGGTGGAATTAATTTTCTGATATAATAATAAAGGTCGAGTGGTATGCTCATGTATAATATATTAATTAATTAAAATCTGTCATTAGCTTAAATTAACTAATGGACAGGGGATATCTTAAAAACGGGAAATAATTAATTCAAAAAGGAGCCCAATTTCATAATTTGGGATTTTAACAGGAAGTGCAATATCAACTCTTTAGTGAATTAAATTAATATTAATAGACTCATAATATTAAGAAGATTCCTAATATGGTAATATGAGATATATTGGGAGTCCTTACCTTATTCTCCTTAAGGTCCCTAGAGTAGCCCATAACACCTATAAGTAGGACAAATGAGTTGGTAGATTTTCACTTATCCTTGAACAAGAATTTTCAATTTTTTTCTACTTTGTGTTTAATTGTGGATCTTGACTTGTGTCTTGGATTCCATAATTTAGCTAACACAATATTTTTATAATTACACAAATATTCAAGAAAAATAGAGAGAAAATTTGTGTGTAATTCTTGGAGGAACTCAACCGTGTCCTTCTGTAGTCCAACATTGATCCGGTAGATTGTTGCCCACACAGCATTTGTATCTTAGTTGGGATATACTCTAGAAGATCTAAAGGTAGAAATATAAGGAGATCAACTAGGAGCAAGAAGGAGGTCTCAATCGACTCAAAGGAATAATACTACCACTTCGCGTCAAGAATATGAATTATCAATTGTACTGCGTAAATAGATATATTTGAATTGCCTATTAATCTGTTTAATTAATTAGTTGACAAGCTTAAATAGATCCGCTATTTATGTTGGTTAGTTTATAAAACCAAATCAATAATATATTATACTAAATCGCTTTCCGCTACGTCTTATATTCCAGCAATTGGTATCAGAACTGGTCTTTAGGTTCTGTTCAAATTAATTAATTTGGTGATTAATTTGCTAGCAATTTAAATATTAATGTAGCATGGTATTGGAATATTTTTGCTAGAAATTGTCTTGCAGGTGAATATGGTCCAATTATCATGGCTATGTGATTTTTTTTATTTACGTATTTTTGATAATTTGGCCCGTTCTAAGGCATGTATAAGTTTTTCCCATGAGAAAATCCATGGGTAGTATCAGATTTGTTTCCTTGTAATTTTTGTTGTAAATTTGATGTATTTTATTTCATATAAAATTGTAATCGAGTTGGAATACACAAAGTACGAAGGATAAAGAAGTCCAGCGCGAAAAAGAGTCCCGATCGGACAGACCGACTGAAACCAGCGTGCTGCCGATCGGGACTCAGCCGAGTGCATGCGGTCCCGACCGCGGGTGCCACTAGTCGGGCCGGTCGATAGCAACGGGTCGAGTCGGTCTGGGCAGCACCGTGGGTCCGACAGTCTGGGTCGAGTAGTTTCGGACCAATGAAGGATTCAATCACCGAGGAAGAGGAGGGTGACCTCATAGCCCGTATGCGCAGTATTGAAACCTCTTAAATGGGAATACGTGAAGATGTCCGCTCTCTTCGTTCGGAAGTTAAGGGAGTTCGCGGGCTGCTCGAGGATTTTATTCGTTTCACTCATCCATCCTTTCCGCTCCCTTCCTCTTTATCTGACCAAGCATCCTAGTTTCTAGGACTTTGATTCTCGTTGTAGTAAACTCTGTTTCATTTGTTTGTGATGTCTTGTGTCTTGATTGGTTATATAATGCTTGGATTATTTTCCTTAATAAAATGCTCATTGAATTAGTTTCGTTGTGGTGTTTTGTTTTGTTTTGTTTTGATAATATGTTCTCTACCATAATTTGTTAAATCTGCAACGATTCAGGGGGAGTTCCTTTTTGTTTCTGTCAAAAAGGGGGAGAAAACACTCCAAAAACCGAACGTACTAACATAACAAATCACTTTGATTCAAATTTTTTTAAAAATGTTTTTTGCAGGAATATATTAAATGTTTTGACATCATCAAAAAGGGGGAGATTGTTGACTCAAAAAGTATTTTGATGATAATCTCATTCAAAACATTTAATAAAATCGATCTCAGCAAGCTGTTATATTGAAGGAGAAAACTGGTCTTAGCGCACGCTACATGTTTCAGAGTAGCGCACGCTATCGAGGCATATATACAGACAAGTCAACTCAGCTGCAGTCTAGTCGGAACATACCTGATGGATAGCGCACGCAAAAGCTTCACTATTTGCGTACGCTAAAATACCAATATTAGCGCACGCTATACCATATTATTAACGCACGCTATCGCATCTCAAGTCAGAGGACAGTGAAGTCTGGACAAGAAAGAGGACATAATTTGCGCACGCTGCGTACGAAGATTTACGCACGCTTTTATCAAGAATTAGTGCACGCTACATATAAAATCTTGCGCACGCTACCAGAAATATGTTTGGTAGTCCAGTAGCCACTGAAATCAAATGTGGAAGCTCTTATAACACCCCGAGATATTCGGAATAATTACAGCGTCGTAAACCCTTTAAGTAAGGATTTACAAGGCTAATTAGAAGAAACGTAAATATAATACAACAGTACCATGAAAGTTCCAAATGCAAAACCGGTTTCAAACAGATCAAATGAGTCATTATTACAACCATCTCGAAATATTAATAAGACACGCGTACTCGAGTACTGAAAATGAACCAAGAAGACAAATCACAATAACAATAAACATCACTGAGCCCCTTCGTCGTCACGCCGGTACTGTGGCTGTTTTCCCGCTCCTCGGCTACCTGAACATCAAAACAAATGTCCACCCCCGAAGGGGTTAGCAAAACGATGCTAGTACAAGTATCATATTAAACAAATCGAATATGCAACAACAATGCATAACAAAATACACAACATGGACTTACGCTACCGGAATCCAACAATGCGAATCCTCAAGATTCCATTAACACAATATGGGTATTCCAATGATCCAGCGCCGTCAGCATAGATCCCAAGATGATCCCGTCGGACCAACACGGGGTGGAAAAACCCGTCTAATGATCCAGCGCCCTCAGCATAGATTCTAAGATGATCCCGTCTGACCAACACGAGGTGGACATCCGATCCAGCGCCCTCAGTATAGATCGTACAACATACACAAGCACAACTCATGCATACATATATGCAAAAATTGCTATGTCTATCAACATGAACATACAAACACTTGATAACGAATATCATACAATTCAACAAAATAAATCCCATGATCAACAACATGAATAAACCACATGCATGCTCAAAATATCAACATTAACAAGTTACGATACTTGCCTTAGAATGGCGGTATGGGTTGTTACTACGAAGAAGAAATCTTCAACCAGCTCGAAGAACTCTTACTCAATCAATCCACCAAAACCCGAACCTTCAATGAATAATAATACCGGTATAACTAATGGTTCCGGATAAATGGTTTAATCATCAAGAACATCAAAAAGAGCTTGATATACTCAAACACATGAGCTTACTATGCTGCCGTATACCAATATGGATTTGAATCAACATTAGGATACTAACCCGACAAAAATGCGTAATATCCTACCTAAGATCAAAGTATCCTACGGTCGGATTCTTCAATACATCACAGGGTAGTTCTTCTTACAATGATTCTAGTCATGTTCTTCACTTATCTGAACCAACAATATATCGAAATTACTCCGTAGCACACCGCAAGAACTTGTTTACTAAATTCACTTGATACATCATCTTCATCTTCAAGAAAATATCCTAAGTTTAATCCATTCAATGCTCCAATACGTATAATTCCATTATGTAATACATAAGAACTTGATAATCTTCATAAACTGGCCATAATCGGTTTTGTAGCTACATGATTGCGCTTAGGAGTTCAAAGATTAAAGGGTTCAATGTTCTAAACGATGAAGAAGTACCGAAACAGCGAAAATATCCTTCTAACAACATGATGTTCGACTACGCATGAATTTAACTGACTAGATAATCTCAAAACATGTTCAAAACATCGTTAAGAATACTACTCCAGTTGGTGAAGAATCACCTACCTCGAAATAGTGAAGAACAAGGAGGAACTTGAAGAAATCCAACACCGAGAGCTTGGACACCAATCTCCTATGATCTAAAATCTTCAAACTCGTGTTAGGATGATGATATGAGAGGTTTAGGATGAACAGAGTGACTCTCTATGTCTCAGAAATCGAGTTTGGGAAGTGAAGAAATCTGAAAAAATGAAAAAGGGTGTTGTCCTATATATAGAAAAAGGTTATTAGCGTGCGCTAGTCCATATCCATAGCGTACGCTAACGGGCCTGCAGTCTACTATTTCTGCCTGGTCTCGACTTAGCGTGCGCTAACATCCCCTTACGTGCGCTAAGTTCATAAATTAGCGTACGCTACTACTTATATAGCGTGCGCTAACGGCCATACGAAGCTTACTGACCTCACTGTACTCAATATTTAGCGTGCGCTATCCTCATACCTGTAGCGTGCGCTAAACAGTGTTGACTCGGCTTTTTCTAAAAGCCGTCCAGGTTCATCCCGACATGTCCCGACCAAGATCCGCGGCTGATCTCACCTACCACCCTGTCTTAATCAAGTTGACTACGTATAGCGCGCGTTAAGTTTCATAAATAGCGTGCGCTACGAAACCCAAATTAGCGTACGCTACGCCTAGTCGATAGCGTGCGCTACATGTGCAAAAAAAATCACAATTTTGAACACATTCATGAAATCATATGCTCAAAAACACCGGATCATGAAATACGGAGAATAATACTCAGATCATAATGCAACAAATACAATATCACAAGGTTCAAATACACATTAGAAATCTCGGGTATTACATCCTCTCTCCCTAAAAAGAAGTTTCATCCCGAAACTTAAGATGAAAACAACTCTGGATACCTAGTCTTCATATTGTCCTCCGTTTCCGAAGTGGCCTCTTCAGCTCCGTGCCGTGACCATTGTACTTTAACCAAGGGTATTAGTTTATTCCTCAATTGTTTGATCCGAATCTCAAGTATCTTGATTGGTCTCTCTTCGAAGGTGCCGTCATTTGCTATCTCGATCTCGTCGAAATTAATAATATGACTGGGATCTGGTATATACTTCCGCAATTGGGATACGTGAAACACATTGTGAACGTGACTCGGCGATGGCGGTAAGGCTACCCTGTATGTTAAATCCCCAACTCTCTCGAGGATCTCAAATGGTCCGATATATCTCGGACTTAGCTTACCTTTTCTCCCAAAACGGAAAATTCCTCGTGTAGGAAACACCTTCAATAGTACGTGGTCCCTAATCTCAAACTCCAGTGGGCGACGACGCACATCAGCATAAGACTTCTGCCGACTCTAGGCAGTCAACAGTCTTTCCCAAATCAAAGCTATCTTCTCCTGAGTCTGAACTATCAATTCCGGTTCCGTCCCAATCAAGTCCGAAGAATCATCCCAGTACATGGGTGATCGGCATCTTCTCCTGTACAAAGCTTCAAATGGTGCCATCTTAATAGAAGCATGCCAACTATTATTGTAGGTGAATTTAATCAAGGGCAAATGAACTTCCCAATCAGTTGACCAATCCATGGCACAAGCTCTAAGCATGTCTTCTACTGTTTGTATAGTCCTTTATTTTCTCTTATTCGCGAGAAAGTTCGATATTCCGCATTACCACTATTCAACCCCCATTCTAGTGGTGAATTTATCTCTTCAACACGATCAATAAAGGGTCAACAACCACCGAGAATACCATCAACAAGGTAAACTCCAAACACGATCAACAAAGAATCAACAACGACCGAGAATACCATCAACAAGGTAAACTCCAAACGATCAACAAAGAATCACCAACGACCGAGAATACCATCAACAAGGTAAACTCTAAATACGATCAACAATAATGGATCTCAAAGAAATAACCCCGACTGTCGAATATACCCCTCGGGCGTATGAACAACCAGTCGCAAACCGTCGAACATACTCAACCATAAATGGAGGATGAACGACCAAACAATATGGCTCAAAGATGGACGTCACAGTACGCCCGATCCGGAAATGTGTCCGTGCACATGTCCACCCCGTATACAGAATCTAGGATATACGTGGGACATGTACCTAATTAGCCTCACGAACTACGTCTCGTGTGCACGGTCCAATGTGGAAATATCAACACATGACCATAGTGTGCCCAGCTAAAAATCCTACACAATAACTAATAGGCACGCAGATATGACTCCAGATATATCACGATGCAACATGACAACAAAACTCAAAGAATCACATATCCAATAAGGATTAAGAGACTGACCGAAGTGAACAAGGACACAAGGATAATGAAAGATCTACACGACCGACAATATCCGAAACAACCATCCTGGGATCAAAATCCCTAAAGGATAATCCATACGATCAACAATCTCAGACAACAGCTCTGCGATCAACATCCCTCAATGAAACAACCAACACAATCATTAATACCAACAATAGTCCTGGGATCAACATCCCTCAACGAACAACCAATATGAATCTCATTATACGGAACCTCAACATACACACACAACAATTCAAGAGAATAATTATCCTCATAACTGAACAATACTTAAATTACCTCAAGTCGAAGACAATATCCTTTCCACGAAACAACATTCCTAAACGAATACACAGTTATAGGAATAATCCCAAAATAAGTATAGTCCATTTATACCAACAAACCATCGTCCTGACATCAATGTCGACACAGTAAACCATCCTCGATATCCGACATTCCATATCACTGACCAAAGATATCTCACATCTCCGTCCTTACTAAACACATTTAAACCATATACACTATGATTTAATCCAGACCAATGCATAATATAAAAACCATCATCCCGACAATTTATATTTATAATATCATTGCTATATGATTATAAATGAAATGAAATCAAAATCATTCATTAAATATCATAAACTGAACAAGTATAACTTGCCTCGATACCGATACCACGAAGCCGTTACCGATTCCATTGCCTTCGTCTACGAGCTCCTCAGCCCCGACCAAAGCAATCTGCGAACTCTTCAAAATCAACCGAAACACAACGATCATAATCCACAATTAAACATCTCAACCTATTGAAGTAATCAATCAACAACAATCCGATAACAATCAATAACTGACATAGCCAACCAATCAAACTCAACGGCTCAACAATACCTCGATCATACACAAAACCGAACAATACGACTCAAACAATTACGAACCCATAACCACAATACAAGCCGCAACTTGATAATCAATAATTAATAATCAATATAATCGATCAACAAAGCCAACGGTTCCACAAAATCCCGATTAAACACAATTCCAAACAATCCAAACCAATCAATCACGAATTCAAGATCTCAACATGATTTATAATCCGATAATCATATCGATAATCAAATTAAATCAATAACAAGGGTCTAATATTATTGATTCCAAATTCAATATTAAATACGAATACAAGTTTCCTCCTTGTAAATTCATAATCAAAACCAATTACCGATTATCATCATCAATCCGGATAATCCGATTAATTTAACGTTATAGATGATCAGATTCCAAAGGTGTCAAATAATTCAATCATTTGATTTGAACACTTGTTCAATACGTATGAACTTCCCAACTAAAAGATGATTAATAATCTCATCAAACTCGAAATCATATTCGTATTCCTATACGAATATTGTACCAAAACACATAACTCGGTTCTAGATATGAATATTCTATATTCATATCCAAAACACCAACACCTCTTAAACACATTCATCATATCAATGATCAATTCGTCTCGGTATTAAGGATTTCATAACATATTTGATTCCAACTTCAACTTTAGACACGAATCAACAAGATTCCTTCTTGTTCATACTTGTAAACAATATTATCGGCATAATAGACAATCCGAACTACCCAAATAGTTCAATACCATTGATAATATTGTTATAAGATTAACCATAATCTTTCCGGATTCAAACTTGTTATCATGATTCATATTTCGTCAAGAACATACGAATTCTACCACTACAATCGACATAGTATTGGTTTCAATCATCAAATCCATGATTATACTTAAAAACCAGTATGTATCCTATGACATATTTCTTTTTGATGTGATATATATATATACCAAGAATACCAAGAATACCATGATTCCATAATCATGATTATAACATATAACATAATCTAAGACATATATCATCGTATTCTTCAACATATAATTCACATAACCTCAAGAAGCCCAACAACACCATAATCATCTTCATACGAATTATTCATCAACAATAACATCAAAATCCGAATTTAAAGAGAGGATTATCCAACATACCTCTTAGAAGATGAAATACACAAGTAACCACCTCACGAATCATCAATATCTTCATATCCAAGCCCTCAAGCTCATAATCGACTTAAAAGGACCGAAATGCCATCTCTGGGTGTTGAAGGCAAAAAACGAAGCCAAGTTCCAAAGAAAGATGAACTGACGGGCATCCCACATATATAAACTCTCAGACCGTTACGTACGTAACATGCAAGAGTTAACGTACGTAACAACCCTTTACGTATGTTATTTGTCCTTGATAGCGTATGCAACAATGGTCCAGAGGCTCCTATCTTAATTCCATAACACGATTACGTACGTAAGGCCCATGCCATAGCGTACGTAATACAGGAGTTGACTTACTATAGTATCTTAGTTTACGTATGTAATGTCCAACTCTTTTCGTACGTAACAATCCATTAGCGTACGTAATCCCCTAGGATTAGCGCACATTATCCTTGTTGTTACCCCAAATATTATCCAGATATGATATGGCTAGAATGGTCGAGTAACAAACAAATGCGAGAGCACGTCCGTGGGGAAAGTAAATGATACAAGATTTGTCGGGGTTGTTAGTCCCGGGCTTGAATGCTCTTGCGATATATTATTAATACAAATACTTGGTAGTACAAATATTAATGTTAAAGTACAATTACAATGAGTGTAAAAGACCCTAATTATCTATTTCTTGAGTACTGCTCTGTGAATTCTTGAACTGCAGGGAGTTCTTGCTCTCGTTGCTGCTGATCGTCTTATGAGTTAAGAGGTTTTGAGAGTGAGAGATAGAAAGATGTCCGAAGTGTATAGCGTTTCCAAGAGAGAGAAATGCAGACTGTGAAGCTGCGAGAAACCCAAGAGAAAAGCCAGACCTCCCTCTAAGTGCAGGAAGCCTTTTATTTATAGGAGTTGGGATGCCTTTAATCCTAACGGGCGATCGCCTTTCTGGTATTATAATAAAGGGGCGATCGTCTGTAGCGCATGGGTTGGTTGCCTTAAAGTACGCGGCTGTTGCTGGCAGCCAGCTGTGCGAGCCAATGAGGAGCCTGCACGCGTCCTGAGTCTCTGTCTCGGGAGGTCCCACTTTGCACCTTTCGGCGGGTCTGTTGGTAGGT
This sequence comes from Orobanche coerulescens, assembly GCA_033398695.1. Lineage (NCBI taxonomy): Eukaryota > Viridiplantae > Streptophyta > Magnoliopsida > Lamiales > Orobanchaceae > Orobanche > Orobanche coerulescens. The sequence goes on along the minus strand of CM065817.1, from coordinate 92,445,724 downwards.
GAGAAGGTAGTGACAGGCTGGGGTCAAAGGGCCTTATCTTTCGGTGCCTTTTCCGGATCTGCATGTGGGTCTCTATCCCGAGCTTTGATCTTCGCCGACTTGATGGATGCTGGCATTATGTGGCATGAGGTGGTCGTCCATGATCGGGCACCTAGGACGATCGCTAGTTGTCGAGAGACGATCGCTTTGGTAGTCGATCGCTCGGCGCTGGGTCCTGATCTGGGTCCTTCGATCGGCAAGTCGGCCTGGGTCTATTTGACTCTGGTTCGGTCGCCCGGTATCTGTGCCGATCGCCTCTTTAGATGTATAAATCTCGACACAACAATTGCCCCCCTGCTTGCTCCAATGTTGAAGACATGGGGTGAGGTGGTTCCACTAGCGATCGTTTTAAGATAATGACGGGCGAACCGATCGTTTTGCGTGCTATCTTCAGTCTTGTACTTGTGATCTTCAATTTTGCGGATCCCTCGTGGAAAGCCGATGGTTTCGACTTTGAGGAACCGTGCACAGTCGCGGAGTTCGATGGACTGTCCTCCATGACCGTGTCTTGTGCACGAGCGACATTCCACTTGTAGGTTTGTCTCGTGACTCATTTTATTGTGAGGGTCCTCCGTTAGGCTGCGCCCGCCTCGTATTTAAACGAAGGGCGTGCGGTCTTGGTCTAGAGGAGTCCTTGCACGGGGCATCGTCAGATTAATCGACTCCATGTCCACAGCTTGTTAGCACTTTTCTACCTTGGATCGTCATGTTAGATGGAAATCCTCGACGGTATATGTTGTGACGGGGGTAGGGACGCGTTGCATTGTCCGGATCCATCAAGCTAGATGATGAACCTTTGAGGGCGAGCTAGCGTGTCCACAAATTTGTTTGGAGGGTCCTTCGGCTACGCCCGCCTCGTATTTAAACGAAGGGTGAGTGATCGCCCAAAGGAACCTTGCATGGCCAAAGCTGTCGGTTCCATCGACTTCCAGGACCATGGCTGCACTCTTCTACCTCGGATCGTCGAGTTAGATGGTGATCCTCGATGGTATACGTTTTGCTGAGGGAGGCGATCTCGTGCCTTGGTCCATTGTTGTGGGAAAATCCCTCACTATATGCCGCAAGTGCACGGTGTCAACAAGTAATAAAGTGATAAGTAAAGTATCGTTCCCTCGAGGACTGATTTCACTAAGTACCAAAATATAGTCGACTCACAATTTTATTTGAAGAACAATTATATGGAATTTATACCTAAACTAATAAACAATAGTACTAATAATAATACTAATAAGGGCGTAGGATTATGATTTTCACCTCAAACAATCAGTAATGATATTTATTCAATTCAATTCACTTTTATTCAATTGATTGTAAGCCAGGAATTCCTGAATTATTCTAAAGCCTTTCCCAAGGTCGATAGAAAATACTACGAATTATTAACTCGATATATCCCTATTCGAATTAGATAATTAATAGCTAAAACAGTTCAAGAATTCCCACAATAACAGGCTTCACAATTCGCATGATTATATCCCTATCTCACGAAAATTATGATTCGTCTCACAAGAACTATGCCTAAATTTCATCTCCCGAATCCATAAAGACATTCAAAACAAATTAACTGTTGGCCAAACAATTAAAAAGCATTAAGAACAGTAAGAAGAATCCAATTCAAGAGAATAACGAGTAAATCGAAATAATAATAAATAATCAAACCGTCATGTAATCGGCTACAATCAAAATCCTACTCGAATAGATCTAGAAACTACGATACGGAAAAATTAAGAAAAAACGTAGGGATCCGTGGTCTTGTCGTTGCCCACAAATATCCTCTTCTGGTGTTCTTCAATCCCGTCCTCTGTTCTTCCCGCTCGATCCCGCTCTTCTTCAGCCCTATGATGCTTATTTATAGTTGTCCTCAGCCTCCAAAACGCGTCCGTGTGATTAGGTCGAGAACAGGCTCCAAAATGTCCCAAACCCGCGCGGAGTACACCAAAACCGCCTCGTGTGCCGCGGCTCACTTAAGCTGTGCCGCGGCTCACGGGGCACAGATCAAAACCTGGGTGCTGTTTTTCCTTCCTGGGCCGCGGCTCAGCTTGTCTGTGTCACGGCTCATAGTACAGTTTGCCTAGGCGCTTTCAGGCCATCTTCCTGTGCCGCGGCTCACATGGTTTGTGCCGCGGCTCATGACCAAAAACTGCTGTTTTCTCCCGTTTTTCATCGTTTCGGCTTCCGGACTCCGATTTCCTGCAAAACATATAAGAATAGTGCATTAAAAGCTCATTTATGCTGAATTAGGTTCAAGATGGATATAAAATAATGATATAAAAGCGCATAAAAATACGCCTAACAAATACCCCCAAACTTAAGCCTTTGCTTGTCCTCAAGCAAAAAATTATCAATCTTAATCAAATGGGTCGTGAATAATCATGCAAGTCCATAATGCTCAACTTAATCAATACTACCCTGAAAATCTCAAATAATAGTACAAGTATCGCAATAGCAAGTCACATCCAGGACACTGATTCCACTAAGTAACCAATTTCAGTCCTAATCAATCGTTAATGAAGAAAAATAAGCTCAAAGATTAACAAGCGTGAATTTAACCGACCGTCAATATGAAGGGTTAGATTAAACAAGCCAATTCGCCCAGTCCCACAGTCTAGAGGCAAAATTCAAGAGTTTCATTATTAAAATTACTCTTAGGACAGCATTCCCCTATGTATGATCAATAATATGATTCGAGTTAACCACTAGGTTTCGGCTCTCGGGATATTGCATCGGGATGATCCTAGGGTGGATTTCCATTCTCATGTATCGGGGAACCATTTGACGTAAAAGACACTCATGGGGCACATGGATGCTTCTAATTACTAAGTCCCCCTCTACAGCGGAGAAAAAACTCGAATAGCTATTTCTGTATGTCAAGGTTGCCGTTTTACGCGAAAGTAAACAACGGGTCACGTGAATACCCCCGGTTACTAGGCTTCCCATCATTGGTAATGCGATATTTGTAAAATATTAATCTATTCAGGGTCGTCGTTTTACGCGAGAGTAAACAACGGGTCACGTGAATATCCCCGGTCACTAAACTTCCCATCATAGAACAATTAATATCTCGACTTTTTCTTGGGAAAAACTGTCCAACTCTATACTCAATTTAAGTGCCAACACGACTCATGTTACTGGACGACTAGCTAACCGAAAAGTATAACCAAACATATAGGCGGCGATTTGAAAACACATGTGTCTCCTTTCTTATCTGCTAAGATTTCTACAAAAGCGATAAACTTTCAGACCTAAATGAATACTCAACAGAAACAAATATCGCTGACTACAACTCAACTAAAACTCAACCGTTTCTTCCAAGAGAAATCAGTATCGTAATATCAGTTTTACACCAAAAAGAAGCACGAAAAATTCACGAAAAATTCACGTTTTTGAACAAAACCATCAACAGCATGCAAGGACAATAAAGCAATTGCAATTTATACCCAAGAAAAATTAAGAAAATTATCGCATGCTTCAATTCATTCCACTACACATAACATCATCAATAATAAAACTCCTGTGAAAATAAAAGAGATAAGGAAAAGTGAAACTTATTCCAAATATCTTCTTCAAAGCCAGCACATGTCTGAGTGGAATTGACTGTCAATCCATACTTCAAATAACGCTCAACATCACAAGGGACCCCCAAACTTAGTCTCTAGTCATGAAGTAACAATAGACATTAAATCAAGCAAGACTAGAATATGAGGAATAATAACTCATTGGGGTTATAAAAAGATTAGAGAAATAAGGGCCACAAGAATACACGAATCCAAACGCAATACAAAACAATGAAAAGAAAATTATTAATGAAAAATCAAATAAAAACAACTAACTAGAAAGCAAGTAAAATGATGGGTTGCCTCCCATCAAGCGCTCTATTTTACATCTTGAGCACGACGTGGCAAACAAAAATTCAACGTGGCTTCTTTCTAGGGAGATTGCCAAATGCCCCCTTCTTGCAATCTATAAGCCTCTTATTCCATAAGGGAGGCTTTCATGCCCGGTTGCCGAAAACAATGAGTAAGAATAATTATGCGGGCAACCAAAAAATGATGGAAGAATATAATAATGATAAGGCATGAAAAAATACGCAGAGTTCGAATGGGTAAATAATAAAGACTTATCATGAACAACCTCATTAGGACTCATGGTATCAGCCTCAACAGAATCAAAAGTAATAGGGTCAATCTCTCCCATTATAGATTTAGGAAAGATTATGCGCGGCACCGTTAATAAAAATTTTGGCACAAAAGTGTTCACCTTATTAGTCGAAGTTTGATGACAATTTAATGAAATTTCTTTGGAAACATCATCAATGGTAACTTCTTCTATAGGCTCATCACACTTTATGTAATTATTGGGTGCTGGGGGATCGACCCTAAAACTTAACATGTCTTTCTTCTCAACCTCCCCTTCAACTTCACTACAAAATATATGAGCTGGAAAATAACCATAGTGAATCTCAAGACCACGACGTGCACATTCTAGCTCAAAAAGGGTACTATCAGGATTTTTAAGAGTGTCTACAGATTGTTCAAGCATGGTCTTTTGTTTTGGGGGAGGGGGCTGACTGACCCTATTTGGCAAATTATTAAGAACATCGAAATTTATGAAATGCCAAGGGCCACGATACTCATAGGAAAACATAATGAAGAAAATAAAAATATAGAGACTAAAGAAGAAACTTCAAATTAAAATTAGAGTCGCTTGGTATTGATATTAGCGAAAAATCAGTCCCCGGCAACGGCGCCAAAAACTTGTTGTGGGAAAATCCCTCACTATATGCCGCAAGTGCACGGTGTCAACAAGTAATAAAGTGATAAGTAAACTATCGTTCCCTCGAGGACTGATTTCACTAAGTACCAAAATATAGTCGACTCACAATTTTATTTGAAGAACAATTATATGGAATTTATACCTAAACTAATAAACAATAGTACTAATAATAATAATAATAATAATAATAAGGGTGTAGGATTATGATTTTCACCTCAAACAATCAGGAATGATATTTATTCTACTCAATTCACTTTTATTCAATTGATTGTAAGCCAGGAATTCCTAAATTATTCTAAAGCCTTTCCCAAGGTCGGTAGAAAATACTACGAATTATTAACTCGATATATCCCTATTCGAATTAGATAATTAATAGCTAAAACAGTTCAAGAATTCCCACAATAACAGGCTTCACAATTCGCATGAGTATATCCCTATCTCACGAAAATTATGATTCGTCTCACAAGAACTATGCCTAAATTTCATCTCCCGAATCCATAAAGACATTCAAAACAAATTAACTGTTGGCCAGACAATTAAAAAGCATTAAGAACAGTAAGAAGAATCCAATTCAAGAGAATAACGAGTAAATCGAAATAATAATAAATAATCAAACCGTCATGTAATCGGCTACAATCAAAATCCTACTCGAATAGATCTAGAAACTACGATACGGAAAAATTAAGAAAAACCGTAGGGATCCGTGGTCTTGTCGTTGCCCACAAATATCCTCTTCTGGTGTTCTTCAATCCCGTCCTCTGTTCTTCCCGCTCGATCCCGCTCTTCTTCAGCCCTATGATGTGTAACACCCCCAATCCACTCAGGGATATTACACGCCGTAGACCCTCTCCTCGAGAATCTACCAGGCTGGTAACAACATTTAACATCTCGACAATGCCTTCAAGGCAAAAATGACTTAGTAGACCGATTTGGTCTTTCAATAAATACATACAACTCGAATACAACTCATGCCCACGCAGGGGTCAAAAATACAACCACACCCGTATAACGGGAAAGATATAGCAGCGGAAATAAAAGTACAACTATACCAATACGACAACAATGGGTCCTCGTGTGATTAGTATCGTTCATCTTTCATCATCCTTCATGCCGACCCTGTGCTCTGCTCCAAAACCTGAATGCAATACAGACATCCACCCCCCGAATACTCGGGGGTTAGCAAAACTCCACTGTTTTGCTAGTGCAAGTATAAAATACGAAAACGAGCCATACATATCATACTCCACGGAACATGTTAATCATAAACATACTTCCCGAGGTAAATCACTTAATCAAAACGGTTAAATCGAAAGATAGGGGTAAACCCGATATACATCTTGTGAAAACATTTTACGATATCGGGAGTTTTAAAAACACTTGGGATTTTAAGAATTCTCAAACCTTTCAAAACATTTAGGGACACAGCCCAAAAGTCATTCTCCAAAATTCAAGTTCCTAGAATAACACGCAGGTCCATAACCCATTTCACAAAACACGGGGTCCGTGACCCAAATCACAAATCACATGTTCCTAAGGATTATTCGTGTCCCGTGCTAACAAGCCACGAACCTCAGATGCTCCCGAAGAACAAACCCGAGTGAATAACCCAATAGGAAAAACATATCAAATCACATGTCACCGTAATCCGCAATACGTGACTACAAGCACATATACGTACATAATCACACCACCCCCATACGTTATCCCGGCATCGCTCTAACAAGCCACGAACATCGGATTCCCCGCAAGACATACCCTATGATATCCCTACCAGTTATCCCAGATCGGGCTAGCAAGCCCCGAACTCCTGAGTCCCCGCAAGACATACCCGTATGGATAACCTTACGGTTTCGCCCGACCCATACTAGCAAGTATGGATCCGGAGATTCAACAAATCCTACCGGAGGCACATCACAATACATCAAGCACACAACAATAATCACTTATCAATCCAAACAACATTAAGCATCACAAACTCCTTTCAAGGAGTAACAACTAATATCACACACATTACGTTCTTACCGAACAAGTACATAATAACAATACGTAATCCCCGACAAAGGATTACGGTCTATCAAACTCACTCGAATTGATCATATTATCTTTCAACATACAAAACCAACACACATATTCTGAGAATACATATTCACGAAGTATACGAATTATCGTTGAAAGACAACATTTATCGAGAACATACCAATCCCTTTTTACGTTCATTAAATATTGGATTTCGCATAAAATCATTTATCAAGAATTATATCAAAGAAACATGAAATGTATGGGCAAGATACTTGCCTAAAAATCGGTACGCAAGTATTCCGACGAACACGGCTCAACCGGAAAGCTTCGAAACGCCCAATGCTATCGAAACGGAAGACGACGACGAACGAAAGGGTTCAACACGGTTTCTTCGCAAGAAACACGACCCTAACATCATACAATCAATAAATCATCGACCATATGAGGAAGAATAATCGTAGAACGCCCGAAAACCCCTCTAAGACATTTTACCGGACACCTTCAAGGCGTCGGTCAAGAACTCGACTCAAACAACGAATCGATACGATCCAACCATGGAATAACAAGGGAAATGATATAATACATCTAAATAATCATCAATCCATCAAAATCCTAAGTTAAATCGGATTAAACGGACGAAATCGAACAAAATACCCAAAATCCCCAAAATTAGATTTCTAGAAAATCAATTCGATTCGCTCGATCAAAGGATGTTATAGGACGGATGATTGACGATATGAACCTCCAAACTTCATGGATTCATTGTCCAACAACATCTCTAGAAGATTCACACACCCACAGACGCTAAGAGAAGTGGAAGAAGGAGAAAAATGGCCGAAAAACGATCACGGCCTTAAATAGCCGACAGACTCGACCGTGTCCGCTCGACACGGCCGTGGCGCGCAGCTGACCGGGCAGGGACTCGACCGTGTCCTGCTAGACACGGTCGCGGCGCGGAGGGGCCTTCCGACGGTGACCCGTCCGACAATGACTCGGCACGACTCGATCGTGTCCTGGAACACGGTCGGGCGTGTCGGCGATGCCTCGAGCTTATCCGAAGAGTTCGCACGGCCGTGGCCGTGTCGGACGACACGGTCGGGCCCCGAGACGAAACCGGCATTTTCCGGACGAGTACGGCACGGGCCGTGTCGGACGACACGGCCGAAGTTCGGCCGGCAGCGTGATCGCCAATAACGAGCGGGTGAGCTAAAACGACCATAACTCTCTCGTCCGACTCCGATTGACTCACCGCTTGAACCATTGGAAAGCTAACTCGATGCTCTATAATATTGCAAAGATTCAGAATTTTTGGGGTTACCAAAATTAATGGTGACTTTACAAAGTCGAACTCATACTTAGAAAAGTCGATTAAGGACACGGAACTCAATAAAACGACACAAACGAACTCGGATGACAAAAAGTGCGTAATTAATCATTCTCGAAATGACGAAAGGTCATGAGAGAGTCACAAAACGAACTTCCGCCAAAAATAAAATTACCGAATTCAAATTGCGGATATTACATTCTACCCTCCTTAAAAGAAGTTTCGTCCGAAACTTAAAACAAGTAGGGGAGCAATATACCCGCCAGAAAACTCGACGAGATACACAAAAATGGAAAACTCGCGCCCAACGGCGAAACGCCGCAAGAAACGCAAAGAGACATACAACGTGAAAACACGCTCCACGACGACCAACACAATGTCGCCGTTAGGGATACAATAAAACCAACAAATGACAAGCGTCATCAAACGGATAATATAGCCAAGTCAATTATCCGACAATCACAAAACACAACGAACGAAAGTCGTATGATTGACCAACCCAACGGTACATCAATCGAAACGCGAGCCAATCATTGAACTAATATCAATTCCACCGCCCAAGGTTGGAAGATCGAAAACGAGACTAATTTCCCAAACTAAATGGAATAAGGAAGGAGCCACAACGCTCAACAATCACGAAACGAGAACAAAACCGAACAAACAAACGATCGAGACAACAAAAATCGAACGGTCATGTTCGGATCACGAAGAACAATAAGGTTCAACCGACAACTCCGAGGTTCACATCTCGACTCGAGACAAAACAAGATCCGGTGAAAACAACAACGTATGCATTCACATAAGATCCACATGAAAGGGAATAGAAATTGAAAAGTCACAACGATAAACTAGTTATTCCGAAATGATGCCACACTCGTTCGATAAACAAAAACAAGGGGCGGGACAAGCTCAGAAATGTCAACGAACATAAACGAGTCGACAGAGTCGAAAATACAGAAGTTCCAAATCCGATCCACTTCGAATAAGAGAACTAGTAAAACCAGATGATGTCACTTCCGAACAAGGTTCACAAGAATCGAACCGAACTCGAAAAAGTCACAAATGATAACCGATTGACCCAAAACAAGATCACACTGCTCGAACGATTTAAACCGAAATACGAACAAGTCTGTAAAGTATCAACGAACACGAGCGAGTCGATAGACTCGAGAAAGAGAAAATGCAGAGTCTAAAAACAACACGGGTACTACATTCGACCTCTTATAAAAGAAGGTCGCCCGCAACTCACAACAAATAAATCATGGTGACGACACAACAAGCAACCGACAAACATCCTTCGAAGGCCTCTCAAAGCCGATTCGATACTTGTCTTTGAGCGCGAACTCCAAAAGTCTCGGTAGCCAATTCGCAAAATTGAATTCGGTGTCTCTCGAGTCCACACTTGAAATGTGTTACCGACGAGAAGGACAATATACACGTGCATGCCCCGGCACATTACGGTTGAAACGTCTCGGCTCGGCATACCGAAAATACAAATGCTCGATACAATGGATCAAAACACCGCAAAACAACATACCGGAGATGCCAACTCAGCATAACATATCAACGCATACAAAAATCACAACAACAACGGCATCATTCGACGATTACAACATCCCGAACGACAGCCAGCACACAATCACAAACATCATGAAACAATCACCCATGTGTATAACGCACAAAAATCCAGGCTTTAACAACTCACACTAGTGCGACAACACGCAAATCACCACGAGGCGATAAACAGTAAACACCAGTTCACACCTCTCACAGAGGGCCAACAAAACGTATGCGTGGCGAACGACTCGACGCTCACGCCACCAATTCAATCACAATTTGGGGTTGGCACCGTAACAAAAGTTCGAAAACCATACACGCATTTCCGGTCCGCAAACAGGAATGATAGGTTTTAAAAACGAAAACCACCTTTGAAGACAGTTTGGAAACACCAGTTGATCTTGAGTATCATTTTACAAAAAGTTGAACAAACATCATTTTCGAGACTTTGAAAATCATCTTGCGTTTGAACAAAAATGAGGACACCTTCTCGTAGTGAAAAACTTTCAGAATAATCGACACTTGGGTCTAAGCAACTGAATTTCTAAAAGTAATTGAAAATATCTCAAAATATTTTGGTCCTCAATTGGAATGATTTTGAAACATATTACGGTACTAGAAGGCACCTTGAAAGTACTGCGAGAAAATAATTCGTTTTAAAAGTACGTCTCGAATTTTAATTTTCTAAGATACTCAAGGTTTTCAAAAATAATTCAATGGGCTAGAATGCCCAAAAATTTCAGGTAATTACACAGAACATTATAGCGCCGTGGTCCCACGCCGGAACCCACCAGACTAAAAACCATTTACAAAAATGCCAAAAAGGCCGATGACGGTAATGTTTCAAAAACTCACAAAAGCCATTTAGAAAATAATAAATACCGTCATAAGAATTTCGCCAAAACGATCAAGGCCGTAATGCCAAAAACTCGGTTAAGGAATTGGTTTTCAAAATAAAACTCAGTCGGTAAAATACCGAAAGCCATTACAAAAGAACTCATGCAGCGGATAAAAGAAATAAAGTCAAACATGCACAAGACAGCAACACTACTCCTCATATGAACGAAAAATGGGAGTCAAATAACCCCATATCACAAAATCAAAATCCATAAGAGGATTCCGTCACTTAACAAATAATCATAAAAATAGCTCGTGTCACACGAGGCACAACACAAAGAAGGGAGACTTACATTCACAGGTCGCACGAAGATGATGATCGCCCACGATACTAATCACGACCAACAAACTCAGACGACGCGTCGCGACACGACTTAGTCAGACAAAATCCGACGAGACAAAAACTCAATAGACACCACTAACCCGACAGCCTAGGTTTCCACAACCTAAAGCTCCGATACCATTCTGTAACACCCCCAATCCACTCAGGGATATTACACGCCGTAGACCCTCTCCTCGAGGATCTACCAGGCTGGTAACAACATTTAACATCTCGACAATGCCTTCAAGGCAAAAATGACTCAGTAGACCGATTTGGTCTTTCAATAAATACATACAACTCGAATACAACTCATGCCCACGCAGGGGTCAAAAATACAACCACACCCGTACAATGGGAAAGATATAGCAGCGGAAATAAAAGTACAACTATACCAATACGACAACAACGGGTCCTCGTGTGATTAGTATCGTTCATCTTTCATCATCCTTCATGCCGACCCTGTGCTCTGCTCCAAAACCTGAATGCAATACAGACATCCACCCCCCGAATACTCGGGGGTTAGCAAAACTCCACTGTTTTGCTAGTGCAAGTATAAAATACGAAAACGAGCCATACATATCATACTCCACGGAACATGTTAATCATAAACATACTTCCCGAGGTAAATCACTTAATCAAAACGGTTAAATCGAAAGATAGGGGTAAACCCGATATACATCTTGTGAAAACATTTTACGATCTCGGGAGTTTTAAAAACACTTGGGATTTTAAGAATTCTCAAACCTTTCAAAACATTTAGGACACACCAAAAGTCATTCTCCAATATTCAAGTTCCGGTAACAATACGCAGGGTCCATAACCCATTTCACAAAACACGGGTTCCGTGACCCAAATCACAAATCACATGTTCCTAAGGATTATTCGTGTCCCGTGCTAACAAGCCACGAACCTCAGATGCTCCCGAAGAACAAACCCGAGTGAATAACCCAATAGGAAAAACATATCAAATCACATGTCACCGTAACCGCAGTCACGTGACTACAAGCACATATACGTACATAATCAAACCACAACCATAAGTTATCCCGGCATCGCGCTAACAAGCCACGAACCTCGGAGTCCCCGCAAGACATACCCAATGATAACCCTACAAGTTATCCCGGCATCGGGCTAGCAAGCCCCGAACCTCGGAGTCCCCGCAAGACATACCCGTATTAAATAACCTTACGGTTTCGCCCGACCCATACTAGCAAGTATGGATCCCGGAGATTCAACAAATCCTACCCGGAGGCACATCACAATACATCAAGCACACAACAATAATCACTTATCAATCCAAACAACATTAAGCATCACAAACTCCTTTCAAGGAGTAACAACTAATATCACACACATTACGTTCTTACCGAACAAGTACATAATAACAATACGTAATCCCCGACAAAGGATTACGGTCTATCAAACTCACTCGAATTGATCATATTATCTTTCAACATACAAAACCAACACACATATTCCGAGAATACATATTCACGAAGTATACGAATTATCGTTGAAAGACAACATTTATCGAGAACATACCAATCCCTTTACGTTCATTAAATATCGATTTCGCATAAAATCATTTATCAAGAATTATATCAACGAAACATGAAATGTATGGGCAAGATACTTGCCTCAAAATCGGTACGCAAGTATTCCGACGAACACGGCTCAACCGGAAAGCTTCGAAACGCCCAATGCTATCGAAACGGAAGACGCATTTACGAACGAAAGGGTTCAACACGGTTTCTTCGCAAGAAACACGACCCTAACATCGTACAATCAATAAATCATCGACCATACGAGGAAGAATAATCGTAGAACGCCCGAAAACCCTCTAAGACATTTTAATGGACACCTTCAAGGCGTCGGTCAAGAACTCGACTCAAACAACGAATCGATACGATCCAACCATGGAATAACAAGGGAAATGATATAATACATCTAAATAATCATCAATCCATCAAAATCCTAAGTTAAATCGGATTAAACGGACGAAATCGAACAAAATACCCAAAATCCCCAAAATTAGATTTCTAGAAAATCAATTCGATTCGCTCGATCAAAGGATGTTATAGGACGGATTATTGACGATATGAACCTCCAAACTTCATGGATTCATTGTCCAACAACATCTCTAGAAGATTCACACACCCACGACGCGGAAGAGAAGTGGAAGAAGGAGAAAATGGCTGTAAAAACGATCGGGCCTTAAATAGTCGATGCACTCGACCGTGTCCGCCGACACGGTCGTGGCGCGCAATTGACCGGGTAGGACTCGACCGTGTCCTGCTAGACACGGTCGCGCGCGGAGGGGCCTTCCGACAATGACTCAAGACGACTCGACCGTGTCCTGGAACACGGTCGGGCGTGTCAGCGATCGTCTCGAGCTTATCCTAAGAGTTCGGCACGGGCCGTGTCGGGCGACACGGTTGGGCCCCGAGACGAAACTTCGGCATTTTCCGGACGAGTACGGCACGGGCCGTGTCGGACGACACGGCCGAGTTCGGCCGGCAGTGATCGGCCAATAACGAGCGGGTGAGCTAAAACGACCATAACTCTCTCGTCCGGACTCCGATTGACTCACCGTTTGAACCATTGGAAAGCTAACTCGATGCTCTATAATATTGCAAAGATTCAGAATTTTTGGGGTTACCAAAAATTAATGGTGACTTTACAAAGTCGAACTCATACTTAGAAAAGTCGATTAAGGACACGGAACTCAATAAAACGACACCGAAACGAACTCGGATGACAAAAAGTGCAGAATTAATCATTCTCGAAATGAAGAAAGGCCATGAGCGAGTCGTCAAAACGAACTTCCGCCGAAAAAATAAAATTACCGAAATTCGAAATTGCGGATATTACATGATGCTTATTTATAGTCGTCCTCAGCCTCCAAAATGCGTCCGTGTGATTAGGTCGAGAACAGGCTCCAAAACGGCCCAAACCCGCGCGGAGTACACCAAAACCGCCCCGTGTGCCGCGGATCACTTAAGCTGTGCCTTGGCTCACGGGGCACAGATCAAAACCTGGGTGCTGTTTTTCCTTCCTGGGCCGCGGCTCAGCTTGTCTGTGCCGCGGCTCATAGCACAGTTTGCCTGGGCGCTTTCAGGCCATCTTCCTGTGCCGCGGCTCACATGGTTTGTGCCGCGTCTCATGACCAAAAACTGCTGTTTTCGCCCGTTTTTCATCGTTTCGGCTTCCGGACTCCGATTTCCTGCAAAACATATAAGAATAGTGCATTAAAAGCTCATTTATGCTGAATTAGGTTCAAGATGGATATAAAATAATGATATAAAAGCGCATAAAAATACGCCTAACATCCATCATGTTAGATGATGAACTGTAGATGGCGAGCGAGTCCTCCATTTTTGGAGATGTTGCTTGATTCTGGCGATCGGGTTGGAAGACTGGTGATCTTCGTTCTGACGCCGATCGCAGCATTTGATTCTTTTGGCCTGGGGCACCGGCTAAGTTATTAGACTGTCCAACTTGCCCTCCTCGAACAATCTCCAGAGTTGTCTGATGAGGTCGTGGCATTGATCGGTGTTGTGTCCGGGACTCTTGTGGTAAGCCCAAAACTTGTTGCGGTCCAGATGACCGTGGTCCCTTACTGTCTTCGGCTTTATTAGCCGCTCGCGCCCCTGGATGGCGTAGAAAATGTGAGCCGGAGATAGATTGAGGTTGTGGTAGAGATGGGCTCCCACATCCTCGAAGGTCCTGAAATCTCCGGGCGGCTTGGCGACCGCCTTGTTGGAATTGGCGATCGCCGTCTCTGCCCCCTCACCTTGGCGAAGGGCGAGCAACCTTCGCCTGGCCAAAAAGTCTGTGGTCTTGGCACGGAAGATTGCGTAGGTCGGGGGGATGTCCTTCGTAAGGTGACTTAACATGGGAGAAAGACCATTGAATCCCCCTAGGACCGAGTATAGAGCGATCTCGTCGCTTACGGGCTCACCGTTGAGGATAATCTCATCTACCCGGTCGATGTAGTCTTCGTCAGACTCTTTTTCCCTTGCCTGATTTTCATCATTCGGTGGGGACCTTCTGGTCGAGCGACCTTGGAGGCGAAGTACGTTGTGAAGTCGCTCGCCAATTGTTCAAAGGAACTGATTGATCGCGGTGGCAATGAGATGTACCACATATGGGCCAGGTCGCCCAGTGTTAATGGGAACATTCGTCACCTGGTCGCGTCTGATGCCCCGTATCCAGTCATTTATATCCGGAACTTGCTCAAGTAAGTCTCGGGGTCCGATCTCCCCTCGTACAAAGGTGTTTTAGGAGGAGTGATCCTTGGCTGCACGGGGGCGAGTTCGATCTGGACCGCGAGCAGCTCGCTCGGCCCAGCGATCTTTCTCTTGGCGCCTGCCCCAGTTTCTAGGAGCGCCTTCATGCCATCGAGCTGGCGTTGCATCGCGGCCATCGCCGTAGCTTGGTCGCTCGTGGTTTGGCTCTCGGAGCGGGAGCCGAGTCGATCGTGTGCCGATCTCCTGACTCCGCGGTAGGCGATGAGGTCGTCACCGCCAATTTCGGTTCTTCGGCGAGGAGGAGCCAGATGGCTGGTCTGCCTTCTAGGAGTTGGGTAAGCTGAACTCCTGGTGACGGATTCGGGCTCCGTCGTCTCGTGGCTGGGGCCAGAATGCCCCGGTCGCCAAGATGGTTCGCTGCCTTGGCGGCTGAAAACGGAACTGTCCCGCCTCGCGAGTGCTTCTGCTCGTGAATCGGGGCTTCCTGATGATCGCTCGTCAAGTAACCCCTTGAGCTTCCGCTTGCCCGCGCGGCGGATGGCCGATGGGGTAATTGCGGGCGTGTCGAATGCTCTCCGTCGCTCCCTTAGGATGGCCATAGCCTCCTCGATCTGTTCCGCGGTTTGGACGTGGTCGAGCGAAAGGCTGGGGCCGTCCCTCAGGTGCGGGATCGAGAGTCTCGCGTCGCCGCGGCTACCCTCTGCCCTAGGCTGGGGCTCGGATTGAGCCGCAATATGACGTTCGGCGGTTCTGAGAGCGGTTCTCTTCGCTGTGGTGGCAGACACCATTATTCTGAAGGTTTTTTCTTTGAAAAACATTGAGTGTTTCTTCAAGTATATGCCCCGGAGAACAGTGAGTGTTCTTCGAGACGGTAGGAATAAAAATGAAGGTTCAGATGCCCTTCCTCTAGCGCCAATTGTTGTTACCCAAAATATTATCCGGAGATGATATTGCTGGAATGGTCGAGTAACAAACAAATGTGAGAGCACGTCCATGGGGAAAGTAAATGACACAAGATTTGCCAGGGTTGTTAGTCCCGGGATTGAATGCTCTCGCGAGATATTATTAATACAAATACTTGGGAGTACAAATATTAATGTTAGAGTACAATTACAATGAGTGCAAAAGACACTAATTATCTAGTTCTTGAGTATTGCTCTGTGAATTCTTGAACTGCAGGGAGTTCTTGCTCTCGTTGCTGCCGACCGTCTTACGAGTTAAGAGGTTTCGAGAGTGGGAGATAGAAAGATGTCCGAAGGGTATAGCGTTGCCAAGAGAGAGAAATGCAGACTGTGAAGCCGCGAGAAAACCGAGAGAAAATCCAGACCTCCCTCCAAGTGCAGGAAGCCTTTTATTTATAGGAGTTGGGATGCCTTTAATCCTGACGGGCAATCACCTTTCTTGTATTATAATAAAGGGGCGATCGTCTGTAGCACATGGGTTGGTTGCCTTAAAGTCTGCGGCGGCTGCTGGCAGCCAGCTGTGCGAGCCAATGAGGACCCTGCACGCATCCTGAGTCGCTGTCTCGGGAGGTCCCACTTTGCACCTTTCGGCGGGTCTGTCGGTAGGTGAGAAGGTAGTGACAGGCTAGGATCAAAGGGCCTTATCTTTCGGCGCCTTTTCCGGATCTGCATGTGGGTCTCTATCCCGAGCTTTGATCTTCGCCGACTTGATGGATGCTAGCATTATGTGGCATGAGGCGGTCGTCCATGATCGGGCACCTGGGACGATCGCTAGTTGTCGGGACACGATCGCTTTCGTAGTCGATCGCTCGGCGCTGGGTCTTGATCTGGGTCCTTCGATCGGCAAGTCTGCCTTAGTCTATTTGACTCTGGTTCGGTCGCCCGGTATCTTTGCCGATCGCCTGTTGAGATGTATAAATCTCGACACAACAATCCTCAATCCAGAAATAACTGCCCTTGACAACTGATACTATTTACGTACGTAATACAATGTGTATAATGTACGTAATCTTCATACACTATTAACGTACGTAACACCGTCTACATAGCGTATGTTAAACCATCCGTTGACTCGCCTGTCCACATCCACGCCAAAAGCTGCCGACCACGGGCCCACTATCGGCCACAGCCTGGATCATCTCCGATTCTCCTCATAACATATGTAATGCATAACACATAACGTACGTTATGCTTACCAGTTTAGCGTACGTAAGTCTTTAAGCTTAGTGTACGTAATGGCTTCTGTACTTATCCAAATCCAACTATTCATGTCCATCTCGACATACCGGATATGCATACACACATACTGAATACATATGCTCATCCCAAAATATTCTCATACCATACCTCTGATACACGATATCCTCAAATACAATTGTAGACCAAGTACGACAATTATACAGATACCGCTGTCTCAGTCTTCAATTTATTTTATCCATACTGTATAGACACCAAGCTATGCAATATATCTCAGACAAAATAACGCGAAAAATCTATACTGAAAATCCGGATATTACAACCGACTTGTCCTTCAGCCAACCATTTATCGCATTGTTGGTCTGGTGCCCGATGTGCACCATTAGTTCCATGTTGTGGCCGGAGGCTTCACAGCATCTGCCACACCACGAGCATTCTTCGGGATCTTTTCCAGCATTTCATGCACTAACCGCATTACCCCAAGCCGACCAGTTTCAGCATCACCCTCGTCTCCATTTTCTTCGCACAAGATAGCATTCAACCTTCCTCGCTTTGGGCAATCCCTCATTCGATGATCACCACCGCAGATGTAACATCCCTTCTTCGTTCGGTCTGCATCATTGGACTGAGACGATCCCTCGGCCTGCACTGTTATTTCTTTAGTAGTTCTAAAACCATCAAACTTGCATTTGCCCATTCCAGCACCCTTCTTTCCCTGTTCTGGGCCTGGGCCACCAACTCGATAGTCCATCAACCGATCAGCAACAGCCATGGTAGATTGCAAATCCTTGACACCTTGCCTTCTCAACTCAGTTTGTGACCAAGGTTGTAATCCAGCCATGAAATTGAACACCTTGTCCTCTTCTGACATATCTTTCACGTCCAACAGCAACGTACTGAAACGTTTCACATATTCCCGAACAGTCCCTTTGTGTTTCAACTCAGGAAGGGCTTCACGTGCAGCCCACGATACGTTACACGGCAGGAACTGCTCCTTAAGTTTCTGTTTCAACATTTCCCACGAACCAATCTTTTCACGATCGGTATTTGCGCCTTCCGACTAATGTGTAAGCCACCAGTACCATACATACTGGCTATGGAGACCTTCTCCTAACTCAGAAAATGTGTAGCATGAAAGTAAGTTTCCATGTCCCCAAGGAAGTTCTCCAATTCTTTGGCGCTTCTCTCACTGCCAAATGGTTTTGGATCGGGCATCTTGAACCTGGATGAAGATGACGAGTTCCCTTGACTCCCACAGCCATCAACCGCCATCCTCAACAACCTGCATTCGTCCTTGACTGCACCCAGCCTGACATCCACTGCCTCGCTTACGGAACTGATCTCCTCTTGAACCGAAACGAGCCTTTCTTTCACGAAATTAGGGATTTCATCTATATATTTCTGGAGTACTTACGTCATATCACGGAGTTTTTAGAAATCGGTCTCCAGTATTGAGATCCATTCGAAAACTGCTGCTACAACCGGAACTGGTGGAGGTTGCCCCATCAAAGTCTCCAACCTTTGAATCCTCTCGTCCAAAGCCGCGATCTCATCTCTGGGATCTGCATCTCTTGCATCTCGAGGTGCCATAACGCAGCAAATTTTCCCTTAGAACCCACCAATGGGGCTCCGATACTAAATTATCACGGGTCGAATCGGGCTAGAATTTTTCACCGAAATAACAAACCCGTGACGGCACTGATTGTCCACACAATAACCAATCAGCCTTCGATCCTCACCAAACACTCATTTTTTTCTCACAGCACTCGTGTTTAGTATGATCATAGCTGCAGCCCAAGGCAACCTTTCGTGCTTGAAGGAGTATGCAGCAGAATACAATCAAAAGCACGTAAAGGCGCACACAATTTACGGGGAAAATTCCCCAACCTTGAATATTATTGCACACTCAATATACAAGGAAAAGGCCTCGCTGTACAACTCTCTAAGATCCTCACGATGATCTTCTGCTACAAAATGCACATTGCGCCTATTTATAGCCCAAGCAAAGGACTACATCGGTTGAAAACCCCAACCGCTAGGTTCAGCTCGACACTCTATGTGTCGATGCATGGCAAAGATCTTCATGCATCCAAGCCACTTGTCCCAAGCAGTTTCGCCACAACTTGCCCGCATTTGCCTTGTACTGCCACGTACAAGGTCCTCTGGAACCATCCCGCAACTGTCCGCGACCATTTGCTAGTAACCATCCCGCAACTGGCCTGATGGATCCCAGCACTCCACCTGGAACATGCAGTCCACCAAGTAACTGCCTGTATAATGACGTGTGCCCACACGCCGAACATGACCTAGAACCTTCTTGCAACCGTTTCTCAAAACCGCCTGCATAACCGTTCTGCCATGTCGTTGCGTGGAACTACCTCAGAAACATCCCATGCAACTGCTATAACTCGTAACAACCTCGAACCGTCAATGCCAAGCTTGTGCGCACCAAATCTGGCATTCCCTCGTGCCCAAGTCTTGTCCCCACATAGTCCGAGTCAATTCACACAAGTGTGCACAAATGTCCAGCATTTTGTGCACTTATCCAATTTCCGAACAAGGTCCGCCCAGCATTGTTGAACCCTCTCGGCCATAGGCACACAGCCCAGACCCTTTTACGCGCCTGGAGTGTTCTTAGATCGGGTCGATCTAATATGGATTGGGTTACACCTCCGGATCGACCCGTGACCCAATCCTATGGCAAGTCCCAACACCTCGCCAAGTCCTTGGCCGAGCACCTTGGGTCACCCCATGGGCATGGATCTCAGTAACTACCTCCCCCTATAATAGGCTTAAAGAAATAAAGCCTGGTGAGGACAATGACCATTGAACATCTGAAGAATCACTCACCTGCTTCCAGCCTTGAACTTGCCCAAAACAGGCTTGAACTTGCCCAAAACCTCAAAGTAACACGAGATTGTCTTGATTCCATGTCTTAGCTAAGCCTCAAACCCTCCAAGAAACCTCCAAATCATTTTTCATTCCCATGCCTCAATGTTGTGCCACGTCTAGTCGGCACAGTCCGACCGTGACTCGCCTGTCTTCCGAGCACACCGAGTCACCCATGCTAAGGGTGTAACAGTAGTCAACTAGTAGTACTATTTCATACTCCATACAGTACAAATAAATCAAAATGGAAATCAGCCACGATCTTCATTTTCTCTAACCAAAGTCCCACAGGAAAAGCCCTATTTGTCTTTAGCCGCACAAATCCAGTAAAAGAGAAACGCATCATGTAATCTCAGATTGGAAGCCTAAGTTGTTTATTCTGAAAACCACAATCAAACCCGACAAAAATTCGACATGACTGAGAAACCTCACAGTCTAAAAATGGATAACCATCAACGATCGAACCTCAACCAGATATTGTGCGGCACAGTCAGAACATATAGCCCAGAACCACCAAGACTGCTGATAATTTTGCAGCCGTCACTGAACTAAATTGGAGTCAACTTTAACTGGCCAGTTTTAGTTCCAAACCATCCAAATCATGACTAGCTCGCCGTCTAACTAGGCCATCAAACAAACTGGCGATTTGTTACTACATTATTGTTGTCGTCTCTAATTCACTAGTTGTCTCCTCATCTTCTTTGGTTTTCTTTGCTCCTAGAACAATTTCATCACTAGTGAGTGACCTCTCTCGGAGGCCGGAACCTACCACCGATAGTAGACCAAAAAATCTCGACGTCCCCTACCGTTCCCCGCCGAACTGTTCAATGGAGTTTGTCTTGAAAAAAAATCTCTGCTTGTTATCCGCAATAAACCATGTCGCTGTTCATCGGTGGTAGGTGTGTAGTGGTATCATGGTTTCAAATGGCTATTTGGTCATTACACTATGATCCAACCTGCAACTACTGGGTCATAGTCAAAAAGCTTACATTTGCATCAGTAAATTAGTAAAAGCATTCAATCAGGTCATTAAATATAAGAAAAATTTCACGTCCATTCAGTTCGATGGACTTTGGACGGAATCCACTACATATTACCATGTCAACATCCATCTCAGCTGTCACCTCAAAAATAATGTGTAATTTGATCCACTCCAATTAGAACTAACCCGAATGAAAATGAACAATCTCACCCATTTAAAAATTAATCCATATTCTAGAACTTTCATAATTACTTCCAAAATTAAATCCATATTCTAATTTCTAAGGACAGATGCAATACACAAACACATTGTAACACCACCAAAATAACATTGGTTATTAGAGTGCCGTGGACCCCACACCAGGAAATCCATCAGGCAAACAAGACTATAATACATCAAACTGGCCAAAAAGGAATAATCACAGTCCCATTATGATATCCAACACAATATCCCGATTTGGAATCTCAACTTCAAAGTGAGCCTGCCCACCTGGCCAAGTTACAAATATAAACAACATCTACGAGACTTGCTCGGATAACACAAAATAACAAAAAATGACAAATTGGAAATTGTTTCAACACAAATCCCCAAAACAACTCGAAACTAGTATCGCTCAAATGTATCATCGCCATAATTCATGCCTCTGTGTCTTAACCCCCTCCTCGCAAGCACCTAAAACATAAAAACAAGTTCCCTTCCCACGGGGCCAGTCATCCAGATAATCAATATCAAATACATGCATAACATGATATGCATTCAAATGAAATCAAACGGTATAGCAATAATACGAGATGCTCACAAGAATGGTAAATACCGAACAACCAAGAACAATATGCCCACGACATATGATCAACACATATTCATAGGTTATAAAAACAAATGCCCAACGACGCATAATCAACATTCAAAATGAAACAACAAACTGCCCGAAGGTAAACCAGCCAAAGCTAAAACGGATAACAACGTTGCCCAAAGGCTCCAAACAAAACCACAACAAATCACACACGGCTTGAAAACCCTCGACCGAAGTTGCAAAACATCAAAATATCCGGAAAGCCCTCAACCGAAGCTGCAAAACACCACGAATGGCCTGAAAGCCCTCAGTCGAGGTTGCTACATGAGATCATCCAATGACCGTGGCCTGTTGAATTGTAGGTGTTGGGAAACCAACTCGGAGGAGTTCAATCCCCAAACTTACCCATAATGAGGTCACCAAGTGATTAAAAATGAGCTATGCAGCGGAAAATAAACCGGTCAAACCATATAAAACCAAACTCCTAAAATGGATCGATAAAGCATCATATAAACAAATATAAATTGACGAAGATAAAATTAATATGTCATACCCTCGTAGACCTTTGATAATATCTTCTTGAAAAATATTCCCGAGGCAAGCTCTGATTATTTTCGGTCACCAACACGAACACGAATTCAATTCATTCTAGCTTGATAAATGATCAAACACTGAATATGCCGAGTGTCTCTACATTATCACGCGTCGGAAATTGATTGGGAAAAAAATTATATCAATTCGTTCTCCAAGAACACAGCTATAAATTGATATAGTATTTTTTTTCTTCTCTTCTTCCTTTTCTTTCTTCTAAGATGATAAAGAAAAAGAAAAAAAAATTCTCCTCTCCCTTACAAGAACTCATGACCAGAATTCTTAGTGTGTGTGTGTGTGTGTGTTTGTGTTTTTCAACACATTATGGTGTGTAAGACTTGCACATTATAAAAAAAAAAGAATAAGATCAAATGATGAGATATCATATCTCATCCATTTGTACTTATCTTATAATATAAGTCTAACACACCCCACACACCACATGATAACTTCCAAGTAAGAGAGGGGTGGCGTCCTACTTGAAGTTGGTGAGAAAACGAGCTGAGCCACTCGGTTTGTGTACCGGACATTTCGCGTGTCAAGTACGTTAAGTACACTTCGTTAATGAATTAATTCAATTAATTAATTTTATCAAATACAAAAATTAAAATAATATATTTCCAAGAAATAATATTTATGAATTAAATTAATCACTCAGTAATTAATTTCAATTCACAAGACCACATAATTTATCAAATAAATCAAATTAGATATCCAATATCTAATATTAATGAAGAGATAATAAATAAATATTTTATCAATCATATATCCTTGTGCGCGACTCCATAGGTCTGTCTTAGTCGGCAATGGAAGGAACCAAGGAGTACGGGTAACACTTAGTCAGTCTAGTGCTCCGTACGTAACCCAACTAAGAACGCATGATCAGATCATTCCAAAACCATTATGTTGGGATAAACAATCCGGTTTTGATAAGTGCCAGCATACATCAAAATAGTCCCGAAGAAGATCACATACTGATGGGATAAAGTTCCTTCATATAAGCTGTTGGAACACATCAAACAGCAAAGAAGTCGAAATACCGCTAAGTATGGAAGCTGTCTGGAAAATCCATACAGCCCTTTCCATATAGTATTGAAGATATCGCAACCCAGCCTACAGATACAGCAGAAGACTAAATAGGTCGGATACAGTAGTCAGGCTGTAAGATGTTTTGGTTAGGAAAAGTAAAACATATCCGACAGGTTCGATTAAAGAATATACTTTAAACCGTTGTGAAATACACCTTGTTTATTCATAAAGTATTCACGGTTAAAGTAACATTTATTGTTGATAGGACAACCTTTAATGCAGCTGGAGAGAGATAAGTCTGGACATGCTGAAGAGCATTTAAATGCGAAAATAAAAAGGATGTCAAGCATTAAATGCGATCTGCTTTAATTTAAATATTCAGCAAGCCGCCAATCAAGTGTCGGACGTCAACATCTCACCAACTAACAACGGCTACATTTATAACGGATGCATTTTCCAAAGGTTATAAATAGCCCCAAGCTATAGAACTTCAGAACTCTTAGAAACTAACGAATCTCTTGATATTCATATTCTCGGTAAGCTCTGACACGTTTCTTACAATCTACGCAAGATCAAGAGCAAGTATATTTCTCAAGCATACAGCGTATCATTCAGCAAAGAAATATACTGTCCTCAACAAGAACAGCACAGCATACAACTATTGTGAATCAAAGGATGAAGCCGTTGTTCAGAAAGTGTTCTACCTTTAATCGTTAAGAATCCATCAGCCCTGTGTGGACTGAAGAAGCCTTGCTCATTCGAAACTGTGTGTGGAGAATAAGAATTGTAGACAAAGCTTCCAACTGTGTGGGAAGAAGCAAGTCAAGAACGAGCTCTAGCCAATCTGTGTGAATGGCAAATAGCTTCATCCCTTATATCAATCTGTGTGAACGATACATTGGGAGGTTTAGTTATTGTCACCTAGTTGTGTACGTAGTGATTATAATAAACGTTTTTACTCCTGTATGGAGGACCAGTTGACGTAGAGGGGTTTACCTCGAACCACTTTAAACTCTATGTTATTTACCTTCTGCCTTTATTATTTTCATAACTGTAATTTATATAAGTATACGTTGCAAAACCCTGTATGCACCAAGCAGACAGGAGAAAGCCTAGTTGCTGTATTTATAGCAACTCACTTAAACAAACTTCCGCTACGCACTCACATTCGAAAATCGTACAGCTTGTTATACTAACACTTTTCAAGCTGTATATTGTATACTTAGTGGCCAACAAGTGGTATCGAAGCTCTTGATGCTAAAAAGAATCAGTCATATTTTTAACCAAATCAGATTCAAAAATCACTTATTTTATTTGAAAACAGTTTTTATCTTTCCTATTCTCTTACATTGATACCTTAATAAATAAGGTTCTTATGTTTTCGATTAACGAGTTTGATGATTGGAGAATCAGGATGGAATCCCATCTTGCTGCCATGCACGAGGAGATGATATTTGTCATCCGAGAAGGCCCCATAAAGATAATGAAGGTTAATCATACCGCAAGGATAGAAGGCCAACCTCATGCTGAAATGATCGAGAAGGAGCGCGAGCAGTGCACAACCTACGAGCGCAAGCATGCGAACCTCGACAATGTAGCCAAGAATACGTTGTTTATCACTCTTGACAAAGGCACATTCTCGAAGGTAAAGAGATGTAAGATGGCTAAGGAAATCAGGGAGAAACTCAAGATGATTTGTGAGGGAACTCAGCTCTCAAAAGAAAACAAAATTTCAAAACTCACTCAGAAATTTGAATCATTTGAAATGAAATCTTCCGAAACTCTTGAGGAACTTGACCTCAGATTTACTGGCATTGTCGGTGAACTTGAAGCATTGGGTAAAGTGTCTACCCAAAAGGAGAAAAATTTAAAAATCTTTAGATCACTCCCTGCCCGATGGGACATAAAGACTACAGATATGCGTGTGTCTTGTAACCTTAATGACATTTCTACTTTTGACCTCTTCTCTGACCTCAAAGCTTTTGAGTATGATATTGACAGGAGAGACAAGACCAAAGAGTCACCTGCTAAGACTACAGCACTGGCTGCTGTATCTAACACGAGACACAGCTCACCCAACACATCAAAGTCTGCCCACAAGACTGCTGACAGTGATGATGATATCCTGTCACAAGATGAAATGTCTTTTCGTATGCATAAATTCAAGAAGTTCATCAAACAGTCTGGAAAGACTCCATTTAAACCCAAGACGTTCCACAAGGTAAGTACCGAATCTCCTTGTTCTGGTGATTCTAACTTGTGCTACAACTGTAGGAAACCCGAAAATTATGCTAGTAATTGTCCGCACCCAAAAGTCCAAAAGTTACCGGAAACTGAGCAATAAGAAAAGGATGAAAGAAGGCGCGCATAGAAAAACATCTCAAGGCCCTGATCGGAGAATTAGAAGCCTCTCCTGCATCAACCAAGACCGAAAAGTGTCATCAGGCAGTCACTGACAGTGACTCGTCCGATGATGAGATCGAAGATAAAGACTATATGTGCTTTATGGCCAAAGACATACCGGACGATGAAGACAGCGATGATGAGGTAAGCTCAACATCATCTACTCCTGTAAATGCATCTCATACATTTGAAAATATGATGAACGAATTTAAAAACATTCAAATGGCCCATGAGACTTTGAAACGAGAAAACATAGAGCTCGAACTTTCAAACTTAAAGCTTAAAGAAGAAAATGACTTGCTGAAAAATAATTACGAAAATATGTCTATCGATTGTAAAAATAGCAAAGTCACACTTAAAAAACTCATGGAGAGTAATCATCAACTTGCCCACGATCTAAATGAGACTAAGTCTCATCATGAGAGCAAGACAAATGATTTTGCTCTACTCGAAGCCAAAGTAAAAACTCTCGAAAAATGAGAAGGAGAATTAGAGATTATCTTGAAATCATTCGAGAAATCCTCTAAACGAATGGAAGAAATTATAAGCACCGGGCAATATGCTCATGATAAAAGTGGCTTAAGATATAACACATTTTACAATAAGGGAAAAACTAGTACAGTATTCGTCAGGGGTGTGGAAGCCATTCCTGTACCTGAGGAGACCCCGAGTCCCGCAAAGGTAACAGTTGCCCCACAAACAGAAAAGGCTTTGTTTCCGCCACCAGGTTCATATCATAAACAACGGAAACCTCAGCCTCCCAGACTTGTAAGGCGTAACCAACAGTATGCTCCCCGAGCATATTAGAAGCGCCAATTGCCATTCAGAAAGAAGGTTGTATCCAAGCATCAAAGGCCCGTACAGCAGTACTTCCAACAGTACAGTGCACCTAGATATTGGATACAGGAGCCCCATTATCCTTCAAGAAAGAAGGTCACCGTGCAATATCAACAATGGCTTTGGGAATCCAACTGGAGACCCATAAGGCAAGCTGTAAGACCTAAGAAAATGGCTCCACCTACGAGATGGAAATCCTATTGGAATAATAATAATAACCCTAGATTTTACATGCATCATAATCATGGTTACAGCGATTACGTGCCTGCCCCACATAAACATTGCAAGAAAGGACCGAACGTAACCTACAACAAGCCAATTGCTGTCAGGCAAGTTTGAGTACCAAAAGGCACTAACACACAAGGACCCAACAATCAAAGGGGACCTAATCTACTTAATTTCTTTGCTTACAGGACATTAAAGAAAAGGATATCTGGTACTTCGACAGTAGATGTTCTGGGCACGTGACAGGACATATCAGAAGCTGTCAGATTATGTAGAAGGTTGCGGTCCAAAAGTGTACTTCGGTGACAAGTCCAAATGAAGAACAAGAGGGAATGGAACCCTGCTTGTTGGAAAGTTCAAAGTCACTGACATAGCTTATGTTGAAGGCCTACGGTATAATCTACTTAGTATTAGCCAGTTCTGTGACAAACAGTTCTCGATGAAATTCTATATAGATCACTGTAGATTCAAGAACATTCTGACCAAAGAAGTTGTCCTCACAGGAAGCAGATCAGGTAATATGTATATTGCTGAATGGAAGCCTACGAGATCCACTATTCCTTGTTTTGTTGCCAAAGACACTGTAGATTAAAGCTGGCAATGGCACAAGAGGATGTCTCATATCAACTTCAAGACAATCAACAAGCTCGCCAGATAGGGAATGGTTAGAGGTTTTCCCGATGTGTCATTCCAAAAAGACAGCGTCTGCGGACCCTGTCAGAAAAGCAAACAAGTCAAAACCACCCTCAAAGGCAAATCATACCTGTCCACTCACAGAGTTTTGGATATCCTACATATGGACCTCTACGGTCCTGTATACCCTGTGAGTTTGGGAGGTAAGAAATATTGTATAGTTATTGTTGATGACTATTCCAGGTATGCTTAGACAATCTTCCTAAGCAAGAACAAAGAAACCACGACAAAGTTGCCTAAGTACCTGAGAAAGCTTCAGAATGAGAAAGGGTTGAGTATCTGTCCAGTCATTATGACAGGGGTACTGAATTCCCTAACTGCTATATAGAGCAATACTGTTTGGATGATGGAATACAGCACAAATACTCAACATCCCGGAGTCCTCAACAAAATGGTGTTGCCGAGCGAAAGAACAGGACACTCAAAGAAGAAACAAGAACCATGATCGCCGCAAGCAAGTTGCCGCAGTGTTTCTGGGGCGAAGCAACAAATACAGCATGCTATACACAAAACCGTTGTAGCATCAACAAGCATCACAACAAAACTGCATACGAGATATGGAACAACAAAACTCTACTAGTTTCATATTTCCACATATTTGGATGCAGATGTATGGTCTGAATAATGGTAAGACCAACTCAAAACCTTCTATGAAAAGTCGGATGAAGGGATATTCGTAGGATATTCCTCTATCAGCAAGGCTTTCAGAATCTTTAACAAAAGGAAGCTAATAATCGAGGAATCTATCCATATAGTGTTCGATGAACCTAATTTTGATCCTACAAGAGTAGAGGACCTGACTCAAAATATCCAAACACTCTCCATTAGTGACCCTCCAACTCCAATAGAACCTGTCGTACACATAGAGATCAACCCCGCAGCTGTAAGATCAGAAGTAGTTGAATCTGATGTTGTACAAGCTCAATATGAAACTACAACACCTCAAGATACAGTACGGGATGCCGAACTAGAACCCGACAGAAAATGATTGAGAGATCGCCCACGTGAGTTAATCATAGAAGACACTGATGCTGGAGTATCCACCCACAGGAAAATACAAAGTACACAAGGAACTGTACTGTGTCCGCA
Source organism: Orobanche coerulescens (assembly GCA_033398695.1). Classification (NCBI taxonomy): domain Eukaryota; kingdom Viridiplantae; phylum Streptophyta; class Magnoliopsida; order Lamiales; family Orobanchaceae; genus Orobanche; species Orobanche coerulescens. The sequence goes on along the minus strand of CM065817.1, from coordinate 92,416,856 downwards.
AGAATCTAAGAAATCTCTATTTCCTGTATGGAGATCTCAAGTTGAACTCATAAGACTGGCTATGTGCACCCTAGTTGTATTCTTAGCTTAATCTGAACCTCTTTCTACCAATGAAGCTTTGAATAATTCTCACTGGATCACTTTTATGGAAGAAGAGCTTAATAGTTTCAAAAAAACAATGTATGGTATCTAGTACCCAGACCAGAGCATCAAGCTGCAATCGGAACCAAATGGGTGTTTAGAAATAAGAAGGATGAGAATGGACTTGTTATCAGGAATAAATCCCGTCTAGTCGGACAAGGCTACAGACAGGAAGAAGGCATAGATTACGATGAGACATTTGTCCCTATAGATAGACTAGAAGCCATCAGGATATTCCGAGATTTTGCCGCCCATAAGAGCTTCAAATTATATCAAATGGGCGTTAAGAGCGCAATCCTGAATGGAGACCTCGCTGAAGAAGTCTATGTTGAACAACCACCAGGGTTTGTCAACAAAGAACACGGAGACCTTGTATACAGACTACGGAAATCTCTGTATGTACTTAAGCAAGCACCTAGAGCATGGTACGAAACCCTGTCCCTGTGCCTAACCAATAATGGATTTGAGAAAGGTGTTGTGGACAAGACTCTATTAATACTACATCCGTTCTTTTATAACTATAACATCTGGACTTTCACGCTTGCCAATGCACAATTTGGATTATTTATATCCTGAATTCTTTATTTTTAAAAATTCTAAGACGTTGATATTTTGAAAGTATATTTCGAGATGAATCTAACAAGATCTCACATGACTATATTTTTTTCATATGTATAAATCACTAAAGATTGTCAAAAGAGAGTATGTGAACAGTGTAATAGTCAACACGTTGCAATAATAAAGTAACAGAGGAAGTATACAGGAAGGATACGACCTGTTAATGGTTCAAATATACATAGATGATATTATATTTGGTTCCACTAACCTTGCTTTATGTCAAAGGTTCTCTCATCTAATGCAAAGTAAATTTGAAATGAGTATGATGGGGGAACTTAGTTATTTCCTAGGATTGCAGGTGAAGCAACTGCCTACAGGAATCTTCATCAACCAGGAAAAATACAGTAAGGAGCTGCTCAACAAGTTTGGGATGAACAACTCCAAATCCTCGTCAAACCCCGTGAGCACTTCCGTGCAAATTAGTGCTGACGAAGCTGGAAAGCTGGTTGATCAATCACTCTACAGAAAGCTTATAGGCTCACTCATGTACCTAACAGCTAGCAGACCCGATATCCAGTTTGTTGTGGGAGTGTGAGATCGGTATCAAGTTGCACATAAAGAATCACACTTCACTAAAGCCAAATGAATCCTTAAATACGTGAAAGGTACAATCGATGCAGGATTGTGGTATCCTAAGAAAGGTGGATTCGATTTGGTTAGCTACAGCGACTCGGATCTCAGTGGTTGTAAGTTGGATAGGAAGAGTACAAGTGGTACTTGTCACTTTCTTGGACCTAGACTTGTGTCATGGTTCAGTAAGAAGCAATTGGTCAACTCGCTTTCTACAGCTGAGTCGGAATACTATGCCGCTGGAAGTTGCTGCCTGTAAATTCTCTGGATGCAACGACAGTTATCAGATTATGGAATCAACACCAGAAAACAACGATCATGTGCGATAGCACGAGTGCAATTGCAATAATGCACAATCTTGTATTGCACTCGCGAACTAAGCATATTGAGATGAAGCATCATTTCATAAGGAATCATGTTGAGAATAAGGATGTTCGGATCGAGAAAGTTCATACATACATCCAGTTAGCCGACATTTTTACAAAACCTCTCAGCATAACCAGATTATGTATGCTTCGACAAGAATTAGGAATGCTACAGCCAGAATCCCTGTAAGTTTTTATGCTTTCACTCATCAATTGAGGAGAAATTCTGTAAGACTCAAGAATACAGTATCCACCATTAATTAACTATACACTCACACAGTCAGACAGTACTATAGGACAAAGAAGGTATAAAACCTTCTTATAGCTGATGTGTGCATTAATTAAGGGGGAATACAGTACGACCCATGAATACAATATTAATCTAAAACATTCCTGTAAGAATTGAATCATGTATGTACCTTTTAAGGGGGAACGTTATACTACTCGCGGATACAACACGTACACTATGGACGTCAATTAATATTATATTCGCACTGAAAACCGTTTTAGTCCACGTGCCCTGTTTTAAAATGTCAAACGTTTTACTCTTTAATCCTTTACACAACATCTGGACTTTATTATTTCACACGCCACAATTATAATGATTTCAAACCGCCGTTTCGTGCAATTAGGGGAGATAAACTGTCAGAAGTGAGATCGGTTATCATTTCAAAAACATATGGATAAGACGTACAAGTTACTCTCGGTTCATCCTGTTCATTTATTAAAAGACGGTTCCCATCCCTTAAATCTGGTTGTTCACTGTTCGTTACCCTAATTTCCCATGCACACTATAAAAGGACTGTCTCTTGCTCCCTTCGACTCTTTATGCATTCTGCATATTAAACGAGTCTAAGAGCAAACAGCCTACATAGCTTATTGCATTTATTACTTTCTTTGCTACTTCACTTACTTTTTTTTAGTATCAATGGCATCTTCTCAGACATCTTATCTGTCACTGAAGAAGAAAGACTCCATTATCGAAGGGCGAATCTTTGCCAAATCCATCGTCCATGAGAGGCTTCACCTGGAATCCGATGATGTCAACGCGATGGAACTGATTGTTTCGAGAATCAGGCAGCAAGTTCTGTATCGCCTGGGAAGTCTTCACCCTGAGATCTATGATGAGCATATTGTCGAGGAACTCTATCTCAATGCCTCTGTTAGGTTCTTATCTCTGAAAATAGGAGGATATGTGTCTGATATTTCTGCTACCATCCGCGGAGTTGAGATCTGCGTCAACAGGGAGCTTCTGGAAAACATATATAGGCTGCCATCTGATGGCCAGAATGGAAGAGCTTGAGACCTTCGGGTCACAAGAACTCCTCACTGCTTACTGGGGATTATTCACTGGCAATCGTCAGGACAAGAACGTTCATCCATCTTGCCACAAGAAAAGATTTTGTCTACCTTTCGTCTATTTATACGATTTCTGCTGTCATGTGATATAGCCAAACCGGTGTATTTGAAATGTGTACAAATCTTCATTTCAGAATGATGGTCGCTATCATGTCTGGCGAACGAGTGAATTGGTGCCAGATCGTATTGAAGAGGTTGCAGGAAGAGGCTGCCAAGCCTGGTACTCAGAAGAAGTCTTTTGGACTTATTCTCAAACACATTCTTACTAAGTGCGATGTGCCTCAATCCAAAGGTGCCAAGAAAATTGGACCTGGAAAGTACATTGGCGGAAGCAAGCCCTCTGCCTACAACAAAGACGGGTTGATTGCGACAAGACCCTTTGCCAGAAATTTGCCCATCTCTGATGATCCAAGGGATGACACTCTCAAGTCCGTGAGTGAAGAGAAGACGAAGAAAAGAAAAAGAAGTGCATCTCACAGCAAATCACCAAATGATGTAGAGAAGCCGAAGAAGAAGCTGAAGAAGGCTTCTAAAGCTAAGGATATAGAGCCTACAGTGATCTCTGTAGATAAACCAACTACGGCGCAACCCATTGATGAACACCCAAAGGGCGCAACCCCTATGGAAGAAATAATTGTTGCACGCACTGCATACCCCGAGCTAGTGGCAGCTATGATGGATGAACAATTATTTGCCAAGCTTGAAGGAACAGGCGAATCGGCTGCCCATTCGGAGCCGAGGGCCGCCTCTCCTGTACGGGAACCAACACCCATATAGTATCCCTCTCCCATTAGGGTTTCAACCCCTGTTAGGGATCCCTCTCCTAAACAGGCTCCACACCTGTTGCAGATCCCATCCCTATAGTAGACCCATATACTGTAAGTTGTCCCTCCCCATCTACATTGATAAACGAAACTCTTCTCCATGTACAGATTGAACAAGCCTTTGAGCGCTTTGTCACTTGGAAGAACTATAGGGTCGCTCCGTACGACATCCTGTACAATTGGTAAGAATGGACGGAGGAAGAAACTTTTGCTCTGGAAGTCACGGATACTCAAGATATCCAAGTCTTGATTCAATGGGATAACCACTTTTGCCGTGAGTTGATCTCAAATTTCTAACTTGCAAAAGAAAAGGCTCGATTGAAAGGGAAGTCCTAATCCGGTGACATAGCTCCTGATAGCCCCAAATCGGATCCCGACTCAGACGATGATGATGACGCCCTGCAAGCTGGTCTAAGAATGAGTCGACAAGAGGCTCGCGATAGAGAATTGTCCATAATGCAAACCCAACAGGGTCAGGGGACCTCTGATAGACATCAGTCCTCCACCTCTGATAGACATCAGTCCCTCCTGTCCAGCAAGAAGCATCTGAATAGGAAGCTCATCCTCTCTTAGATCAAGGAGACGAAGCTCGTGCCGTCCGATAAGAGGAATCAGTCCCTCTGACGGATCAGGCGGAAGCTGAGAGTCAGCAAGAGGAATCAGTCCCTCCTGTACGCATGACTATCGAAAACCAACCTGAACAGGAGGAATCAGTCCCTCCTGTCCCTAAACCTAAAGAAGCACCTGCTTCAAATGCACCTGCCACTGCCGAGCCCGCGCAAGATGCCCCTGAATCTCCTATTTCTGTGAGCTCCAAGTCAGAGTCCAATGATGGATTCCTGCCTGACGATAGACCCCGACGCCCTTGTCACAATGTGGTTATACGTCAACTCAACGAGCCCGAGGATGAGAAATTAGCGCACCCTGGATCCCCGCGAACTGAGGAACGCATAGAGCAACTCCATGTAATAGGCTGCCTAACAGTATTCATGCAAGATGCGGTAAAGGCATTATATGATGTTGGCAAAGGGCTCGATTGGATAAGAGGGACTGCAATTGATGAGATGACTGGCTTGAAAAGGGAAATCACCAAAGTTGAAGACGCGTTTCGCATGTTGAGTGAGGGCATTGTACTTGTTATTATGTAATTCATTATCATAAGGCAAATGAATGTTTCTTTATTTACTGGTAGTTACTGGCATTCCTAACTCGTAAATATACATATAGAAACTAGTCCATGTATTTCAGAGCAAAACGTTTCACTCCTTATTGGAAAAGGGGGTCGGCACTAGAAAGTTTTATAGCTCAAATACTTAATCGTTCACAAGTCGATGAAACTTGACTGACCATTAAGTTTATGTGCCTGTCGAACACTAATGGTTAGTGGGAGCACACGTATAGGTATGCTAATTGGATTAGTATACTCGAACCGACTCACCCTCGATTTGTCACACAGATTTCACTGCGGGACAGTCAATGACGCAATCGAAAGGTTGTGATAGGTATTCGTGAACCTTCGACTTGAGGATTTAGTAGGGATGTGCTTGTGACGTCAATATTTTCATTAGAGTAGTTTGACCCTGTAAACCGGTAGGCGGGGGTCAACCTCGACGTGCATCTTGATGGGCAAGTAGCAGGTCCTACTGAATACCAAGATATAATTCTTTCTCCTGTTAGCGAACGGGTTATATGTCCTATGCGGTTATTGGCAGATGAGATCATAAGTCTTTGGCCAAAGCATTGGAGCTGGTTGTATTGGATGCATGAGAGCTCGATGATCTCGATTTTTATTAACTCATGCATAGCGTCAAGTACAGATAGGGTTTGACTTACTGTGACTCTATAACTTGATCGGGACATTTGAAAGAAGGGTTTATACGTATACTGGTATTCACGACAGAATGGTTCTTGAATGATCCCCATCATTCCTTCTTAGTAGGGGTACAGTGTAGGCCGCTAGGCTGGCTAGGTGGTGCTACTACTCTTTGGTTCCTCCCATTGCTGACTGAGACGGACCTACCGAGTCGCGCAATAGGATTGATGACGGAATGAATCGAGCTAATTCTCTCTTTATAAATATTAGATATTGGATATCTAAATTTATTGGGACATTGGATGTCTAAATTGATTTATTGGATAAATTAATTTACGGCCTAATGAATTAAATAAATTACTGAGTGATTAATTTAATTCATAGATATAATTATTTCTTGGAGAAATTAATTATATTATTTTGTATTTGATATGATTAATTAATTAGATTAATTAATTGATATAAATACATCAGAACGTATCTGTTTGGACTCACGGGACTCCGGAACGAACCGAACTCGTCCGATTTCTTCATCATGGCCACCCCCAATTTCCACCAACCTTCCCTTGTCTTTAGTTTCCATTTCTTAAATAGGTGATAATGACCTGGTGGGGCAATACATATGTGCATAAGTTGTATCATGTGGAAAAGGAAATTAATAAATGGATGAAGACAACCTTTCCCTTAACCACTACTGTGAACATTTCATCCGTGAGGTTTTTACGAGAGAGAGAGAGAGAGAGAGAGAGAGAGAGAGAGAGAGAGAATAGTTTTCTCAAAAGTGATCTTCATCCTTCTTGTTTTCTTGGAGAAAATTCAAAATATTAATAGAGAGATAGTGAGTTATACACTTAGAGTGTTATAATCACAATCAAAAGCTTCATCATCCTAGCTCTAGTCGTATCCTTGGAGGATAGCAAGGTGATCGTTGTTCCGTTCGTTTCTACGGCGCGTGACAAGTAGCGACGCAGTGTTTTCGGCGTTGGATTATCCAAGTGCTTGGGGCGGATTGGATTGTAAGGAAGTTCACCTAAAGCTTGGGGAATCTCTCAAGAGAAGAACACCATATAATCAACGGACTACAAGGGTATGATTTCGAATCTTCCTTTGTTTATTTTAATATTCGTATATACGTATCTTTATCGATCCTCATAGGGATTCAGATCGAATTAATTTTCGTTTTACCGCTTCTACTGGGCCTTCGTTTTAGGCACCGAATTCCAACAACGGTATCGGAGCAAGGTCTTGCGATCGTATATACGATATTTAGCATTCGAAATGCTTGTTTTGTGATTTAGAATCAATTTGATAATCGTAGATATTTTATTGTTCGTCGTAGTATCATTTTTCCGTGATTTTATGTTATGGTATAAATTAGGTTTTTCTTGGAAATATGATTTATATTAATAATATATAGATCAGGAATAACATGATATTAGAATTCTGCCCGAAAACGAGTTGTATGCAATCGTTGGACGATATATCATACAGCTTCCGAGTCTCGGACGAGCGCGTGCTATCTGCAGTCGAGCACTTCCTGTCTGCGGCCAAGCGCGTGCTGTCTGCGGCCGAGCGCTTCCTGTCTGCGGTCGAGCACTTGCTGTATGCGGTCGAGCGCTTCCTGTATGCAGTCGAGAGCGTTCTGTAGGATGCTGAGGGGTGTCCTGTAGGTGGCCGATCGCTTGTTGTATGCGGCTGAGTGCGTGCTGTTGGCGGCCGAGAGTGTCCTGTAGGCTGCCGAGCAGGGTGCCTGGTGCTGCTTGGCAGCTTCCAGGTTGTCGGGCATTGGGTCTCGTTTTTCAGTATATTTTCGATAAGTGATTTTCCCAATGTTGAAATCATTAATTTGGAATTTTTGATGAGGGAAAATTCAAAGAAAATATTTTAAGGGTTTACTACGGACGAAAATTAAATTATCGATTATTGTTGAATTGATTGGATCAGTTCTATTTATTGTTGATTATTTATATATATATATATATATATATTGACTAGATCAATGTAATCTACATGCAATCCATTTATTTAGTATTTATTGGATGAATGCTTTTGAATAGGGGAGTGGTTCATGGACATAGTTTTGAATCGTTCGGTTTTATTCGATTGGATTGTAAAGGCCGTTTTGAGCCTATTTAGTTTACTAGAAATATTTGTATATAGGATGCAATTTTTCAATGTAAAATTTATATGTAATGACGAAGACCGGAGGAGGATCCATTTGAGAAGATGAAGATTAAAGAACAAACACTTGTAATTAGATTACGGAGTTTTTGATTCTAGGAACGGTCCATGAACTACATGTTGGTAGCAACTAGGTTGTGAATGTTTATTCATATGGTATGAATGCACAAACACGCTTAAATGAAATTAATGTGCAAAGGGTAACATTAATCGCGAAAATTCTCCCACGACAAATTATTAAGTTTAAAAGGTTTCAAGGTTTTCCTTCCCTCCATCGAGCTTTCGGAAAATTGAAATCAAAATCGGATGTGCGATGCTTCCGAATTATTGGGGTAGTCATTAGGGGAGGATGGATAAATTACCGAGAGCGCATTTGATGCCTTCGGTTGGAGAAAATTTTATACCTAGAAACCTGTTCGGTTGCCGGATAAGATTCAATTGTGAAACTGATTTGCGTCGATGGTATAAACTTAACTTGTTCATGAACCATAGAAACCGTATAGGTTGAGGGGAGTGAACAAAGGGAAAAAGAAGATCGAATCATCCATTAGATGGGTTGGTGTTGGACACCACTTTATGAAAATAAATAGACTAGAAACATCTTCGGTTGCCCTTTATTATGATTTATAAAGAACTCGATCACCACTATGAAGTAGAGCGAACGATACTTCTAGATTTCACATGGGAGTGTGTTATTCGATAAAAATAGTGGGAGCTGGGTTAAAGAATAGAAAAGACCTTAATTCTGTACTCAGATCATAATTGAACGAGTCACTAATTAATCTGTCGTACTTAATGTAGACATAACTCTCAATATGACAATGAACCCACTCGCAATTCTACTCGAAAAGAACACCCTAATCGGACCTAACTTTGTGGATTGTCTCCACAATCTGATGATAATCCTCAGTATAGAGGCACTGGGATACGTCTTGGAGACAGACATTCCGGCACCTCCGGTGCGGACAATATCCATTCAGGAAGGGATTGAAAACCACGAAAAGTGGGTTAAGGATTATGTAAAAGTCCGTGCTTACATGATGGCTTCTATGTCTAATGAGCTTCAAAGAGCTCATGAGAAAATGACTTCTGTTAGGCAGATTTTATCTCAGTTAACCGAGCTTTATGGTGAGCACAGTCGAACCGCTAGATATGAGATATCCAAGCAACTGTTCGGTGCTAGGATGAAGGAAGGTGAGAAGGTTGGGGACCACGTCCTCAAAATGATATCTATGATCGAGATATTGGAGGCTCTTGATTTCAAGATAGATACTTCTCTTCAGACCGACCTTATCCTACAATCTCTCCGTGATTCCTTCTCACAATTTGTTATGAATTTCAACTGCAATGAGATAGCATGCAACTTAGCAGGGTTGATGAACAAACTGGTGACCACTCAGTCTCATATGAGACTCCTCAGATGAAGAAGTCTGCCCTTGTGATTTCTTCTGGATCTCGGAGGTCCAAGAATAAGAAGAAAAAGACCAAGAAGCATACGGGACCACAAGTCAAGGACCTTAAGGGTAAGGGCAAGGCCCCGATGGTTCCCAAGAGCAAGAAGAAGGAGGCATGTCTCAAATGCGGTGAGTTGGGCCCCTGGACTATAGACTGTCCGATTCTTCATGGCGCTTCAGGTACAGAACTTTTAGTTTTGGAAACAAATTGTTCTGCTACTGTATTTTCTACTTCTTGTATACTGGATTTAGGTGCTAGTTCTCACATTTGTATCATGAATCAGGATCTGGAACAAAGTAGGAAGCTTGGAGCTGGGGAAGTGATGATTACTGTCGGAAGAGGGCATAGTGTCGAGGCAACTGAAATAGGATCACTTCTTTTGGGTTTAGAATCCAACTTTGTTTTTACTTTAGAAGATGTACTTTTTTTGCCCAATGGGCATAAAAACATTGTATCCATTCCGGTCATGGATCAGAAAGGATTTTTATTTTTCATTGGTGATGGTTCCTGCAAAATTTATTTTAGAAATAAACTCGTGGGCACTGCTACATTGTTAAATGGACTGTATCATCTAAACCTTAGTAACAAAGTCATTGTGAATACTATGACTAGGAAGCGTGGTAGGGATGAAACTAATCAAGTTTTGAAATGGCATATTAGACTTGGTCATGTTGTTCAGACCAAGGTTTACAAAATGGAAAAAGATGGACTTATGGGTCCATTGGGATCGGATCCCTTTCCGAATTGTGAATCTTACCTTAAAGGCAAAATAACTAAGTCCCCCTTCACAGGGACTTTTGGAAGATCTGCTGATAAATAAGATTAATCCATATCGACGTATGTGGTGCTTTGGAAGCAACACGTGATGGATATCAGTATTTCATTACGTTTACATATGATCATACTAGGTATGGTTATGTATACTTAATGAAACATAAATCCGAGGCCTTTGAGAAATTCCAGGAATTAGCCCTAGTCGAAAAACAAATTGGTAATCATATCAAAGCACTTCAGTCGGACCGAGGTGGCGAGTATATGAGTGCAGAGTTTGATGAGTTCCTAAAGGAACATGGAATAGTATCACAACTAACACCTCTAGGTACTCCTCATTTAAATGGTGTGTCAGAAAGAAGGAATCGGAACTTGTTGAACATGGTCCGTTCTATGTTGGGCTACACTGACTTACTGATTTACCTGTGGGGGTATGCACTCCTGACTGCTGCTTATATATTGAACAGATGTCCTTCCAAATTTGTTCCCCAAACTCCACATGAGATGTGGGAAGGCAGGAAACCAAGTCTTAATCACATTAGGATTTGGGGATGTCCCACCTATTTCAAGAAGACTAAGGTGGAAAAGTTGGAAGTGAGGTCCGTGAAGGGACGTTTCATTGGAATCCCATCTAGGACGATGTGTTATCTATTCTTCATGCCCGAAGATCGAAAGATCATTGTTGCTTTGCAAGAACACTTCCTGGAAGATGAGTTCATTTAATAAGATGGAGCAGGTAGAAGTATTTCTTTGGAAGAATACAATGAAACCCCTCAGGAGACACCTGTACAAGAAGTTGGAACCGAACCTTCTGGAACACAACTATAACCACCTTGTAGGTCTAGTATGGTGTCTCAATTTCCTAAGAGGTATGGCCTTGTGCACCTGGAGGAGCTGGGTCTCCATGAGGTTCCAGGTGATAGCCAAGAGACTGACCCCACGACTTATGACCAAGCGATGGTAGATGTAGACTCCGTGATTTGGACTGTAGCAGCCTTCACGTAGTTGGGACCTTCATTTTGACGAGGCAGTCATAGAGTTTGATTTCGTGCAAAATGAAGAGGAACCTTGTGTATACAGGAGGGTTAGTGGGAGCAAGATCACATTCTTAGTACTATTTGTAGATGACATTCTACTAATAGGAAATGATGTGGGAATGCTCAGTTCTGTAAAAGCTTATCTTTGGAGTAATTTCTCCATGAAAGACTTGGGAAAAGCTACCTATATTATTGGTATTCGCCTCTACCGGGATAGAGCGAAGAGAACGATAGGTTTTTCCCAAGCCCTCTATATAGATAAAATATTAAAGTGATTTAAGATGTATGATTCTAAAAGAGGGTTCCTTATGATGCTACATGGAATAAAACTCTCCTTGAAGATGTGTCCTCAAAGTGAGGAACAACGAAAGAAAATGAGTAATATACCATATGCTTCGGCAGTGGGTAGCCTTATATATGCTTTATTGTGTACGAGACCTAACATTGTGCATGCTGGAAGCGTGGTAAGTAGGTTTCAGGCTAACCTAGTTAGGGAACATTAGACCGCCGTAAAGAACATTCTCAAGTACTTTAGAAGGACTAGAGATCTGGTTTTTAAATATGGTGGTGGAGAATTGAATGATGGGCTTCACTGATTCAGACTTCCAAGGACAGAAAGACGACTCTATGTCTTCTGGCTACATTATACTCTTAATGGAGGAGCAGTATCTTGGCATAGCGCCAATTATAGCGTGTGTTGGCCACTAAGTATATAGAATACAGCTTGGAAAGTGTTTAAGCCACAAGCTGTGCGTCTTTCAAGTTAGAGTGCATAGCAGAAGTCTTGTAAAAGTAAGTTGCTATAAATACAGCAACTCGGTATGCAGTGTATACTTAAAATAATCACATTTATTAAAACATTAAATGCAGACGGTAAATAATGCAGTAATTAAAGTGGTTCGAGGTAAACCCCTCTACGTCCATTGGTCCTCCACACAGGAGTGAAAATATTTATTATAAATACTACGTACACAACTACGTATTTATAATCAAACCTATCAATGTATCGTTCACCCAGATTGATACAAAGATTGTAGCTTTCAACCGTTCACACAGATTGGTCAAAGCTTTCACTTGACTAACTTCTTCACACATAGTTCCGAATCTTTGTCTCTTCAATGCAGATCCGTCACACACAGTTCAGGAAAAGCAAGGATTTCTCAGTCCACACAGGGCTGATGGGTTTGTTCAATGAAAGACGTTTGTTGAACAACAGCTTGACTTTCTTGAGCTTTGAGCTGATGATGTGTTGTTCAAGGTTGAGCACTCGTATATTTCTTCTCTCAGAATATGCAGTATGCTTGAAGAAATATGTTTGCTCAGATATATTCGTGTAAGTGCTTTAGGTAACTTGTTGTTCCTGGTTTTCAAACTCTGCGGGTATATATAGCCTTTGAATAGATCCGTTGAGCAAAAGTCTGTAACAACTGGATGGTTGACTTGTATAGACCAAGATCCGAATTTTTCGTTGTTTGAAGATCTTTGTCGGTTTTAGTATTTAAATATTTTATCCTTTCAGTATTTAAATACTTCTTTTCAAACGGGACTTGACTTTAGCGAATAACAAAGATTCCTGTTCAAACGGTCTTCAGTCCTGTTTCGATAGGTATTGAAGATCTCAATACTTTACAGCTTGAATATTGTATCCATTTATGTTGTATGCTATATTGGAATGGTCGTTGTATGGAATGTTGCTGTATGAAAAGACAGCTTCCATACTTGGCACTTTTAGACTTTGTTGCTGTATGATGGCATTATGAGAAGTCTTCAATACAAAATCAACAACTTCGACCGACTTTCGATAGAGCAGCTTGCTGTATGCTGGGTTGGCACTTTATCAAAACTTTACTTTATCAAAACCTTCGATACAGGGATTGTTTTATACCAACAATGTCCCCCTTTTTGATAATTTGCCAAGTCTCCTTAAATCCTTTGGATTTTTTCAAAAATCCTTGATGATGCCAAAACCTTGACACCTAATGAAACATCTTACAGGAGGGCAAACTTCTTGGTCTTCTGTCGAATGTTCTGGCCTTCAGAAATTAGCCTAACACTATGAACTGCTCGCAGGCGAGTTCAACTTAGAAATAAAAGAGTATTACATCCTTAAACTTATGATTGGCGCGTACGCACAATCTTACAGTGTAATCTAGATGCATACAACTGAATCTATGAACTGTTCACAGACAAGTTCTTACAGCTTAATATTTAACAAGTTTTTATACTTGTATTAATTCAGCAAATGGATTGAATATCGTAATCATACAAGAACACAGTAGATTGCGAGTTGTAATCTTTCAAGAGAAAAATATTATATTGATATTGAACAAGGATTACAATGTTTTTTCTAGATAAGAATATAGGAATACAGGAATGAATCTAGCTCCTATAATCAGAATGCCTCCAAGGCCTTCTAGGGTCATTCTTAGTACCCTTTCACCAATTTTGTAGTGCGTCCCTGTTTCGATTTAGATAGATGGCTTGAAATTCATAGGATTTATCGAACACTAGGATCCAATCTTCTGGGTGGGTAACCAAGTCACCTTGCCTATGCTTGGACTTCATTTTCTGCTGAAGTGGGAGCATTCCTTCGTCCAACCTCTTCTTAAATTCCGCGGCGGCTTCCTGCACAGTCTTACAACTATTAAATATGGTGGAATCCCTGATAAGAACTACGAAGTATCTTAACAGTTCATTCTTCCTCCAATTCTTTATCTCGTCAGAAATTGGCTGTCGGTTGGCCGGGAGGTTTATAGCTTGCGGCTTTTGTACGAGGTTTTTCCAAGGAAAATTAGGGTCGTGAAATTCCGGACGATCTCCCTATATCCTGAAATTGTGAGTAGGAGATAATAGACGAGAAATAGCAGCAGTGATGTTGTCTCCAAATGCAGCAGCTTCTATCTCCTTCTCTTGCTCTAGCCTTGTTCTCCTCGCAGCTTCTCTAGCTTCTTCCCCTTTTTTGGCATCACCAAGATATGAGACCTTTTCATCCAATCGTTCCAGGATTTGCATAGAATCATCCTGTTTGGTCTCAAAACTTGTCATTTTATTCACTAGGGAGTTGAGCACCTGCAACATATCTTGAATCTTTTTGTCTTGGGCTCGAAGCTGGGAACCTGATTCAATAAGATCGGATACTGTCTTGGCCTCAGAAACACGAAGCTTTGATTGTTTTTCCTTCAAGATCTGCTCCTGACGATGTAGGAGTTGGTTGAGTGCCTGTTTGAAGACGGTGGGCAAGATGCGGACGGCTTCTTCCACTTTTGAGACTTCGTGCCTCATACCGGTCATTTCTTCAACGGCAGATTGATGTAACCAATCAATCTCCTTTTCAACAGCATGCAGGGCATTAACGGCATCCTGCAGGAAAATGGTTTGTCGGCCAAGAGCATGCAGTTGCTCTTTCTTCTCGATGGTTCGGGGAGATTCAGGCTGGGCAAAATCCAAAGCTCCATTCAGTTGTCTCAAGTTCACATGGGGCATGACTCGAGTTGGATATCCTCAGGTGTGATACCGTCGTCGGATTCCAATATAGTTGAAGGTGCGGGAGCATCCGATGTGGGCTCGGCAACAGGGGTGGTTGTATCCTTATGTTTTAAAATGGGTTCTGTAGACATAGATACAGGAGGGACTGAATCCTCCTGCTGTCTCTCAGCGTCCGCCTGCTCCGGCAGAGGGACTGATTCCTCGTGCAGGATGGTGCGGGTCTGGTCGTCGGTGGTGACAGGCTCGGGTGCCTGTTGAGTGGCTGGTTGTTCCTCCGTGACAGGAGGGAATGAATCCTCGCTGTTGGGAACATTATGTTGGCTTGGGGTCCCTTGATTCGGTTGGTGTTAAGTTTCCTCACGACTCATTCAGACCTGCATGGAAGGCGTCGTCGTCGTCGTCCGAGTCATGATCAGATTTAGGACTTTGGGGAGCTGAGTCAGTGGATTTTGCTTTTCCCTTCTTGCGGGCGTCCGCTTTGTCCATGAGGTGGCTTGATATCAACTCTTTACAGCAAAGGCTGTCCCATTAGATCAGGGCTTCAACATCTTGGGAGTCCGTCACTTCCAACATAAACCTTTCTTCTTCGCAGCATTCACTCCAATTATACAAAGTGTTGTACGGAGCAAGCCTGTAAGCTTTCCACTGGACAAAGCGTTCATAAGCCTGCTCAATTTGCACAGAAAGTAGTGTTTTGTTAATTATGGTGTCTGGGGAGGGGCTGCGTACAACACATGGGTCCGCTGTATGCAAAGGTTCCTCTACAGGCATGGGTTTCTGTGTTGGAGCTGGATCCCGAACAGGGGTTGGTACCCTGAGGGGATATGGATCCTGCACGGGTGTGGAATCCCGAATAGGAGATGTGGCTATTGGCTCCAAATAAGCAGCCGACTCGCCAGAGTCTTTAAGTTGGCAGATGTCTGAATATCTGTCGTATCCGCCAAAGGATCGGGATCTACTGTCTCGACAGTAGCAGGCATCTTTTTCGCAGGGGTTGCGCCCTGGGGGCTCGATACAGAGGGTTGGGGCATTGAAGTAGAATCCTCAGAGATTTCTGTAACTTTAACTTTTGTGAGTCTCCTTAGCTTCCTTTTCGGCTTCTCACCAGCAACGGAAGTTTTGCTGTGAGATCTCTTCCTTTTCTTCGAGGTCTCCTCTCTCCTTGACTTCGAAGACATGTCCCTTGGATCATCAGACAAGGGCAAAGTTCGGACAAAAGGTCTATTCGCAATCAGGGGACCTTTGTTAAAAATAGAGGGCCTGATGCTTCCAAAGTATATCCGAGAGTTTATTTTCTTCGCTTCTTTGGCTTGCGGAACGCCGCATTTTGTCAGAATATAATTAAGAAATAAACCAAAGGACTTCTTTTGAGAGGCAGGTTTGGATACTTCTTCCTGCAGCCTCTTGAGAATAATCTGGCACTAGTTGACCTTTTCACCGGTCATGATGGCGACCATCATCTGGAACCTCAAATTGGTGCACATCTCGAATGCACCTGTTCTATTTTCAATGACACGATAGAAAAAAATCATGTAAGTAAACAAAAGGTAGGCAAAAATGTTTCTTGTGGCAAGAAGTTTGTACCGTTTCAACCGATGCTGAACCAGTGAATAAGCCATAGTATCTGGTTAGGATTTCTTGGGACCCAAAGGTCTCAAGTTCTTCCATGGTAAGGCCATCGGTAGGAAGTCTGTAAAGATTCTGAAGCAGTTCTTGGTCAACACGGATCTCCACTTCGCGAATGACAGCAGTGATGTCAGTAACATTTCCTCCCTGAGCAAAAGAGAAGAAACGGACAGCAGCGTTGAGGTAAAATTCCTCAACCATTTGAGCATCGTAACACTCAGCGATGTGACTCCCAAGGCGATAGAGGCCTTGTTGATGAATCCTTGAAACGACAACTCCAACGATTCGACGTCATCTCCTTCAGAAAGAACACGTTCAACCACTACAGATCTAGCAAAGATCCGTCTGTCAATGATGTTTGAGGTCTTCTTGAGACAGAGAGAGAGAGAGAGAGAGACATAGAGAGAGAGTCTGTGAAGATGCCATTGTTGTTTCTTGAAGAAAAGTGAGGAAGATTCAAAGAAAATTTGCAGTAAAAGCAATAAGACTTGTAAGTTGTATGCTCAAAGACTCGTTCAATATGCAGAAAGCGTAAAGAGTCTGAAGAGGCATTAACAGTCCTTTTATAGTGGGCGGCGGTGAAGGGTTTTCAGATAATGAATGGTCAGATTTAAGAGATGGGAACCGTTGTTTAAAATGAAAGATCAGGATGGACTGAGCGTAACGGGTATAGCTTATCCATCTAATTTTAAAATGAGAGCGGGTCCCACATCGAATGTATCAATTTTCCCTTATTACCCGAATTGGCGGTGTGAATTAATAAAATAATTTGAAACATCGTGGATTTTAAGATACTAATGTCCAGATGTCGTGCAAAAGAATTTAAAGCAAAAGACTTTTTAATTATAACAGGGCACGTGGACTAAAAATAGTTTTAAAAGAAATAACATATTAATTGATTTCCCATAGTATGTGTTGTATCCGTGAAAATACAACGTTCCCCCTTAAAAGGTACATACGGGTTTCAATTCCATATAGCAACTTTCGGATGACTACTGTATTCATGGGTCATACTGTATTCCCCCTTAATTATTGCACACGTCAGCTGTAGGATAATTCATGTCTCTTTGTTCCTACAGTGCTGTTCTGATAGTCTGAGTGTACAGATAATTAACGGTGGATACTGTATTCTTGGGTCTTACAGCATCCCCCTCAATTGTTGAGTAAAAGCATTAAAGACTTACAGGGAGTCAGGCTGTAGCAATCCCAATTCTTGTCGAAGCATGCAGAATCTTGTTGTGTGGATAGGTTTGGTAAAGATGTCAGCTAACTGGATATCTGTATGAACTTTTTCCAGCCGAACATCCTTGTTCTCAACATGATTCCTGATGAAGTGATGCTTTATGTTGATGTGCTTTGTGCACGAGTGCAATACAGGGTTGTGCGTTATTGCAATGGCACTCGTGCTATCGCACATTATCGGCGTTTCTTTGGCTTCAATTCCATAGTCTGACAGCTGTTGTTGCAACCAAAGGATCTGCATACAGCAACTACCAGCAGCATAGTATTCTGATTCAGCTGTTGAAAGCGAGTTTGCCAATTGTTTCTTACTGAACCAAGATACAAGTCTAGGTCCAAGAAAGTGACAAGTTCCACTTGTACTCTTCCTATCTAGCTTGCAGCCTCTGAGATCCGAGTCACTGTAGCCAACTAAATCGAATCCGCCTTCTTTAGGATACCATAGTCCTACATCGACTGTTCCTTTGACGTATTTCAGGATTCGTTTGGCTGTCACAAAGTGTGATTCTTTAGGTGCTACTTGATATCGCGCACACACTCCTACATCAAACTGGCTATCGGGCCTGCTAGCCGTTAGGTATAGGAGTGAGCCAATTAGGTTCCTGTAGAGTGATTGATCAACTGGATTTCCAGCTTCATCAGCACTAATTTGCATGGAAGTGCTCATGGGGGTTGACGATGATTTGGAAGTATTCATTCCAAACTTATTGAGAAGCTCCTTACTGTATTTTTCTTGGTTGATGAATATCCCTGTAGACAACTGCTTTACCTGCAATCCTAGGAAATAACTAAGTTCTCCCATCATATTCATTTCAAATTTACTTTGCATGAGATGAGAGAACCTTTGACACAAAGCAAGGTTAGTTGAACCAAATATTATATCATCTACATATATTTGAACAATCAGGAGGTCATCACCTTCCTGTATTTTAAATAGGGTCTTGTCCACAACACCTTTCTCGAATCCATTATCGGTTAGATACTGGGACAGAATCTCATACCATGCTCTAGGGGCTTGCTTAAGTTCATACAGTGCTTTCCTTAGCCTGTATACGAGGTCTCCGCCTTCTGGATTGACAAACCCTGGTGGTTGTTCAACTTATACTTCTTCGGCAAGGTCTCCATTCAGGAATGCACTCTTGACGTCCATTTGATATACAATGAAGCTCTTATGGGCGGTAAAGGCTAGAAATATCCTAATGGCTTCTAGTCTGGCTACAGGGGCAAATGTTTCATCATAGTTATGCCTTCTTCCTGTCTGTAGCCTTGGGCGACTAGTCAGGATTTATTCCTGATAATGAGTCCATTTCTATCCTTCTTGTTTCTAAATACCCATTTGGTTCCAGTTATGGATTGATGCGTAGGTCTGGGTACTAGATACCATACATTATTCCTTTCGAATCCGTTAAGCTATTCTTCCATAGATGTAATCCAATGGAAGTTGTCTAGAGCTTCTTTGGTGGAAACAGGTTTGGATTGAGCTAAGAATACAGCAATAGTGCACATATTAAGTCTTCTAAGTTCATATTGAGATTTCCATTCAGGAAATGGAGATATCTCAGACTCGGGTTCTTCTTGCGCACATAGTATATTTCCTTGTGTACTTTGTATCCTCCTACGGGTAGATACTCCAGCATCAATATTTCCTATGATCAACTCCTGTGGGTGATCTCTCAACCATCTTCTGTCGGGTTCTAATTCGGGGTCCCGTATTGTATCTTGAGTTGCTGTAGTTTTGGCTTCAGCTTGTACAGCATCGGCTTCATCTACTTCAGTTCTTACAGTTGCGGGGTTGATTTCTAGGTCAACGACAGGCTCTATAGGATTTGGTGGTTCTATGATGGAAAGTTGTTGGATGTTCTGAGTAATATCTTCTACTCCTGTAGGATCATGGTGAGGTTCATCGAACACTACATGAACTGATTCCTCAATTGTCAGCTTCATCTTATTAAAGATCCTGTAAGCTTTGCTGACGGAGCAATATCCTACAAATATCCCTTCATCCGACTTCTCATCAAAGGTTCTAAGTTGATCTTTCCCGTTGTTCAAAACGTAACACCTGCATCCAAATATGTGAAAGTACAAAACTAACGGAGTTTTGTTGTTCTATACCTCGTATGCTGTTTTGTTGTGGTGCTTGTTGATGATACAGCGGTTTTGTGTATAGCATTGGTGGCGTCGCCTCAGAAATGCTGTGGAAACTTGCTTGCGGCAATCATGGTCCTAGTTGCTTCCTTCAGCGTCCTATTCTTTCGCTCAGCAACACCATTTTGTTGAGGTGTACGGGCAGCTGAGTATTCGTGCTGTATCCCATTTTCCGAACAGTATTGCTCTATAAAGCAGTTAGTGAATTCCGTACCTCTTTCGGAACGAATGGACACGATACTCAACCCTTTCTCATTCTGAAGCTTTCTCAGGTGCTCGGGCAGCTTTGATGTTGTTTCCTTCTTCTTGCTTAAGAAGATTGTCCAAGCATACCTGGAAAAATCATCAATAATAACAAGACAGTATTTTTTACCTCCCAAACTTACCGGGTCTACAGGACCGTATAAATCCATGTGTAGCTTTTCTAAAACTCTGTGTGTGGAAAGGTATGATTTGCTCTTCAGGGTGGTCTTGATTTGCTTGCCTTTCTGACAGGGTCCACAAACACTATCCTTTTTGAATGATACATTGGGCAATCCTCTAACCATTCCTTGTCTGGAAAGCTCATTGATAGTCTTGAAGTTGACGTGAGATATCCTCTTATACCATAGCCAACTTAGATCTGTAGTGCCTATGGCAACAAAACACGGAATTGTGGAGCTTGTAGGCATCCAATCAGCAATATACGTATTACCTGATCTGCTTCCTATGAGCACAACTTCTTTGGTCAGGATGTTCTTGACTCTACAGTGATCTATATAGAACTTCACTGAAAACTGTTTGTCACAGAACTGGCTAATACTAAGTAGATTGTACTGTAAGCCTTCAACATAAGCTACATCGGTGACTTTGAATTTTCCCACAAGCAGGGTTCCCTTCCCTCTTGTTCTTCCTTTAGATTTATCACCGAAGCGCACTTTTGGACTGTGAACTTCTATATAATCTGACAACTTGCTTTTGTCTCCTGTCATGTGCCGAGAACATCCGCTGTCGAAGTACCAGATGTCCTCCTCTAAGATATCCTATATGCAAATAAATTAAGTAGATTTAGGCCCCCTTTGATTGTTGGGTCCATGGATGTTAGTGCCTTTAGGTACCCAGATTTTCTTGACAGCAATAGGTTTCCTATATGATGCTTTAGGCCTATAGTTGCGATGTCTACGTGGGGCATGTACGTAGTCGCTATAACCATGATAATTATTATGCATGTAAAATTCAGGGTTATTATTATTAATCCAGTACGAATGCCGTCTTGGAGGTGGAACCATTTTCTTCGGCCTTACTGTTTGCCTTCTGGGTCTCCAGCTGGATTCCCAAAGCTGTTGCTGATACTGTGCGGAAACTTGCTTTCGCGAGGGATAACTAGGCTCCTGTATCCTATACCTAGGCGTGTTGTACTGAAACTACTGCTCTGCGGGCCTCTGATATTTGGATACAGCCTTCTTTCTAAACGGATGTTGGCGATGTTGATATGCTCGGGGAGCATGCTATTGGGTACGCCTTACAGGTCTGAATGGCTGGTGATTCCGCTGTCTGGAATATAACTGTGGTGGAGGAATGGCAGCTTTTGCTGTTCGCGATGCAACAGGTTCCTTCACAGGACTTGGAATTTCTTCCGATACAGGAATGGGTTCCACACCCCTGACAAACACAGTACTAGTTTTCCCTTTATTGGAAAATGAGCTATATCCTAAGCCACTTTTATCATGAGCATGTTGCCCGGTGCTTAGAATTTCTTCCATTCTTTTAGATGATTTCTCGAAAGATTTCAGAATGGTCTCAAGTTCTCCTTCTCGTTTTTCAAAAGTTTTTACTTTGGCTTGAAGCAGAACAAAATCATTTGTCTTGATTTCACTTTGAGATTTAGTCTCACTTAGTTCATGAGCAAGTTAATGATTGCTCTCTATGAGTTTTTCATAATCGACTTTGCTATTTTCACAATCAAGAGACATATTTTCGTAAATTACTTTTAGCAAGTCGTTTTCTTCTTTCAGCTCTAGGTTAGAAAGTTGGAGCTGCATATTTTCATTTTTCAATGTCTCACGGGCCTTTTGAATGTTCTTAAACTCATTCATCATGTTTTCAAAAGTATGAGATGCATTGGTAGGAATAGCTGAGGTTGAGCTTACCTCATCGTCGGTATCTTCATCTCCCGGAATGTCTTTGGCCATAAAGCACATATAGGCTTTATCTTCGAAATCATCATCAGATGAGTCACTGTCAGTGACTAACTGAAGACATTCTTCGGACTTTGATGGTGCGGGGGAGGCTTCTAATTCACCAATCATGGTCTTGAGCTTGTTTTTCCAAGCATGTCTTCTTTCATCGTTTTCCTGTTGCTCGGCTTCCGGCAACCTTTGAACTTTAGTATGAGGACATTTATTTGAATAATGTCCTGGTTTCCTGTAATTATAACACAGGTTAGCATCACCAGAGGAAGTTTCGGTACTTACCTTGTGAACAGGCTTGGGCCTGTATGGAGTCTTTCCCAACTGCTTGATGAACTTCTTGAACTTATGCATGAGGAGCACCATTTCATCTTGGGAAAGGATATCATCATCATTGTCAGCATTCTTGTGGGCAGATTTTGATGTGCTAGGCATGCTGTGCCTTCGGTTGGATACAGCGGCTAATGCTGTAGTCCTTGCGGGAGATTCTTCAGCTTTCTCTCTCCTTTCTATATCATACTCAAATGCTTTGAGGTCAGAAAACAGATCAAAAGTAGATATTTCATTAAGATTGCACGACACACGCATAGCTGTGGTCTTAATGTCCCATCGGGCAGGGAGAGATCTGAAAATTTTTAGGTTCTTCTCCTTTTGGGGATAAATGTTGCCTAATGCTTCAAGTTCACCAACAATGCCAGTGAATCTGAGGTCAAGTTCCTCAAGTATTTCAGTTGGTTTCATTTAAAATGATTCAAATTGCTGAGTCAATTTTGAAATTTTGTTTTCTTTTGAGAGCTCAGTTCCCTCACAAATTAACTTGAGTTTATCTCAGATATCCTTGGCTGTTTTACATCTCTTTACCTTAGAGAATGTGCCTTTGTCATGAGTGACAAATAGCACGTTCTTCGCAACATTGTCGAGATTGGCGCATTTCCGATCATCTGTGGTCCATTGTTCGCGCTCTTTCTCGAGCATCTCGGCATAATCTTGGCCTTCAATCCTTGGGGCCGAATTTACCTTCATGATCTTTATGGGGCCATACTGTATAACAAAAATCATCTCTTCGTGCATTGCTGCAAGATGAGCCTCCATCCTAATTCTCCAATCGTCAAACTCATTAATAGAAAACATAAGGACTTTATTGATCATTGATGTGTCCATATGAGAATATAGGAAAGAAAAAGACTTTTTAAAAAAAATAAGTGATTTTTAGATCTAATTCGGTCAAAAATATGACTGATTCTTTTTAGAATCAACCGCTCTGATACCACTTGTTGGCCACTAAGTATACAGAATACAGCTTGGAAAGTGTTTAAGCAACAAGCTGTGCGTCTTTCAAGTTAGAGTGCGTAGCGGAAGTCTTGTAAAAGTAAGTTGCTGTAAATACAGCAACTCGGTATGCAGTGTATACTTAAAATAATCACAGTTATTAAAACAGTAAATACAGATGGTAAATAACGCAGTAATTAAAGTGGTTCGAGGTAAACCCCTCTACGTCCACTGGTCCTCCACACAGGAGTGAAAATGTTTATTATAAATACTATGTATACAACTACATATTTATAATCAAACCTATCAATGTATCATTCACACAGATTGATACAAAGATTGTAGCTTTCAACCGTTCACACAGATTGGTCAAAACTTTCAGTTGACTAACTTCTTCACACACAGTTCCGAATCTTTGTCTCTTCAATGCAGATCCGTCATACACAGTTCAGGAAAAGCAAGGATTTCTCAGTCCACACAGAGCTGATGGGTTTGTTCAATGAAAGAACATTTGTTGAATAACATCTTGACTTTCTTGAGCTTTGAGCTGATGATGTGTTGTTCAAGGTTGAGCACTTGTGTATTTCTTCTCTCAGAATATGCATTATGCTTGAAGAAATATGTTTGCTCAGATATATTCATGTAAGTGCTTGAGGTAACTTGTTGTTCCTGATCCTCAAACTATGGGGGTATATATAGCCTTTGAATAGATCCGTTGAGAAAGATCCATTGAGCAAAAGTCCGTAACAACTGTATGGTTGACTTGTATAGACCAAGATCCGGATTTTGCGTTGTTTGAAGATCTCTGTCGGTATTAGTATTTAAATACTTTATACTTTCAGTATTTAAATACTTCTTTTCAAACGGGACTTGACTTTAGCGAATAACAAAGATTCCTTTTCAAACGATCTTCAGTACTGTTTCGATAGGTATTGAAGATTTCAATACTTTACAGCTTGAATGTTGTATCCATTTATGATGTAGGCTATATTGGAGTGGTTTCTGTATGGAATGTTGCTGTATGAAGAGACAGCTTCCATACTTGGCGCTTTTAGACTCTGTTGCTGTGTGATGGCATTATGAGAAGTCTTCAATATAGGATCAGCAACTTCGATCGACTTTCGATACAGCAGCTTGTTGTATGCTGGGTTGGCACTTTATCAAAACTTCACTTTATCAAAACCTTTGATATAGGGATTGTTTTTTCCCAACAGCGCGACTGCTGATTACACCTGCTAGACTGATTATAAAGCGGCCTCGGAGGCCTCCAAAGAAAGGGTTAAGAGGTTACTGGGTAAACTTCACGTGACACCATGTGCTGCGCTGCCTGTTTTCATTTTTATACGATAACAATAGAGCGGTAGCACAGGCCTAGGAGCCGAGGTTTCATAATGATACAAAACATATTAAGAGAGAGTATCATCTCGTGAGAGAATTTGTTCATAAAGGGATACATTGTGCTGCATAGAGTAGACTCAGCCGACAACATCGCTGATCCACTGACCAAGCCACTTTCTCAGATTAGCTTGGAGCGTCATCTGGAGAACATGGGTATTAGATACCATAGTGTGTGGCATTGAGTGCAAGTGGGAGATTGTTAGGAGTATGCCCTCGAATGCCACTCAGAGGATGTTGAGTGAGGGAATTGTACTTGTTATTATGTAATTCATTATCATAAGGCAAATGGATGTTTCTTTATTTACTGGTAGTTACTGGCATTCCTAACTCGTAAATATATATATAGAAACTACTCTGTGTATTTGAGAGCAAAACGTCCCACTCCTTATTGGATAAGGGGGTCAGCACTGGAAAGGTTTACAAATACTTAATGGTTCGCAAGTCGATGAAACTTGACTGCGCGTTAAGTTTATGTGAAGACTTGTATGATGTGTTCTTTGACATGGAGAGTGCCTGTCGAACACTAATGGTTAGTGGGAGCATACATTATAGGTATGCTAATTGGATTAGTATACTCGAACCGACTCACCCTCGATTCGTCACACGAATTTCACTGCAGGACAGACAATGACGGAATCGAAAGGTTGTGATATGTATTCGTGAACCTTCGACTTGAGGATTTAGTAGGGATGTGCTTATGACGTAAAGATTTTCATTAGAGTAGTTTGACCCTATAAACCGAAAGGCGGGGGGCAACCTCGACGTGCGTCTTGATGGGCAAGTAGCACGTCCTACTTAATACCAAGATAGAATTCTTTATCGTGTTAGTGAATGGGTTATATGTCCTATGCGGTTATTGGCAGATGAGATCATAAGTCTTTGGCCAAAGCATTGAATCTGGTTGTATTAGATACACGAGAGCTCGATGATCTCGATTTGCATTAACTCATGCATAGCGTCAAGTACAGATAGGGTTTGACTTACCGTGACCCTATAACTTGATCGGGACATTTGAAAGAATGGTTTATAAGTATACTGGTATTCACGATAGAATGGTTCTTGAATGATCCCCATCATTCGTTCTCAGTTGGGGTACAGTGTAGGCCGCCAGGCTGGCTAGGTGGTGCTACTACT
Organism: Orobanche coerulescens; assembly: GCA_033398695.1. Lineage (NCBI taxonomy): Eukaryota > Viridiplantae > Streptophyta > Magnoliopsida > Lamiales > Orobanchaceae > Orobanche > Orobanche coerulescens. The sequence goes on along the minus strand of CM065817.1, from coordinate 92,391,257 downwards.
CTTTGGTTCCTCCCATTGCTGACTGAGACGGACCTACCGAGTCGCGCAATAGGATTGACGACGGAATGAATCGAGCTAATTCTCTCTTTATAAATATTAGATATTGGATATCTAAATTTATTGGGACATTGGATGTCTAAATTGATTTAATGGATAAATTTTTTTACGGCCTAATGCAGTAAATAAATTACTGGGTGATTAATTTAATTCATAGATATAATTATTTCTTATAGAAATTAATTATATTATTTTGTATTTGATATGATTAATTAATTAGATTAATTAATTGATATAAATACATCAGAACGGAATCGGAGTTTATCTGTTTGGACTCACGAGAGTCTGAAACGAACTGAACTCGTCCGATTTCTTCATCATGGTCGCGCCCCCTTTCCACCAACCTTCCCTTGTCTTTAGTTTCCATTTCATAAATGGGTGATAATGACATGGTGGGGGCAATACTCGTGCATGAGTTGTATCATGTGGAAAAGGAATTAAATAAAAGGATGAAGACTACCTTTCCCTCAACCACTACTGTGTACATTTCATCCGTGAGGTTTTGAGTAGAGAGAGAGAGAGAGAGAGAGAGAGAGAGAGAGAGAGAGAGAGAGAGAGAGAGAGAGAAAATAGTTTTCTCAAAAGTGTTCTTCATCCTTCTTGTTTTCTTGGAGAAAATTCAAAACATTAATAGAGAGATAGTGAGTTAGACACTTATAGTGTTATAATCACAATCAAAAGCTTCATCATCCTAGCTCTAGCCGTATTCTTGGAGGATAGCAAGGTGATCGTCATTCCATTCGTTTCTCCAGCACGTGGCAAGTAGAGACGCGGTGTTTTCAGCGTTGGATCATCCAAGAGCTTGGAGCGGATTGGATTGTAAGGAAGTTCACCTAAAGCTTGGGGAATCGCTCAAGAGAAAAACACCATATAATCAACGGACTACAAGGGTATGATTTCGAATCTTGCTTTGTTTATTTTAATATTTGTATATACATAGCTTGATCGATCCTCGTAGGGATTTGGATCGAATTAATTTTTGTTTTACCGCTTCCGCTGGGCCTTCATTTTTGGCACCGAATTCCAACACTTAAATAGCACCAAGAACAGATTCTCAAGCAAGAACAGGAAAAGCTCCGAATATCCAAAGCTAAGACTATCGCTACCCTACAGGAGACTGGATCCAGGCTCTGAGGACATGATAAGAAAATTGATGACATGTCCCTGGTGCCCAGTTCTCTTGTTGGCAAAATATCGAGTATGGAAACCAAATAGGATAATGCAATGAAACTCCTGGAAAGCATTGATGCTAAGGTCACCTACCTTGATGGTGCCAAAAAGGGGAAAGAAGCCATAGAGGCTAGAAGGCAATGAAGAATTGAAAGAGAAAGCGAAATCGATGCTACTTTAGAAGAGAGCGTTGCTACTGCAATAGGCCATCTGGCCTCACCTGCTCCAAAAGGATACAGGGTACATGGCTCTCGTCCTGAGTTCCATGATCCCAACTATCCTTGTAAGAACAATGTTCAAAGACCGCTCGAGATTCGTTTGCCTGTCAACCGTCAGCCTACAGTTGATGAAGTGAGGAACTAGAGGTAGAACGAACTGATGAGGTACTTCACCAATCTCATCAGAGAATCCACCATGTTCAACAAGTTCAAGACACTGGCGGAGGCTGTAGATGAATTTGCGAGGTTGTTAGAAAAATGACTGCTTTCCATGCAAATTCAAATGAAATCAAGGCACCAGAAAGGTGATCGGCTCACTCACCCCGATGATTGGATACTTGTCTTCGACCAATCGGCTGAAGGAAGAGCGATCTATCAAGATCGAGGCAAGGATTCCATGGAGAACTGGTGGAGAGGAACCGACAATGATCCCGACAGGAGGCCTTGGAGGCATGCTCAATATAGGAATTATCCTGGATACTCCTTTCTCATTGTATTTGTTCTATTCATGCAGTTTACACTATCTGTATCTATCTTTTGCAAGAATTGTAATTTTTCTGATCCATATCAATAAAACTCAATTTCTCTTGAAAGATTACAGCTCGTAATCTATGCTTACTGTTTCACTATTTGATTACAAATTCAATTTATTTGCTGTAAACAAGCAAGTATAAAACTTGTTAAGTCTCAAGCTGTAAGAACTTGTCTGCGAACAGTTCATAGGTTAATTTGTATTCAACCTAGATCACATTGTAAGATTGTGTCTGCGCGCCAATCATAAGATTTAAGTTGTAATACACATACATGTTAGATGCTATCAAATTCTTAGAACTTGCCTGCGAGCAGTTCACATTTTTAGACTAAGTGCTGAAGATCAGATCATTCGATAGAAGACCAAGAAGTCAGCCTCTCTGGATCAAGAAGCTATCTTAAAGAGGTTTTGGCATTATCAAAAAGGGGGAAATTATTGGGATAAACAATCCGGTTTTTATAAGTGCCAGCATACAGCAAAATAGTCCCGAAGAAGACCACATATTTATGGGATAAACTTCCTTCATAGAAGCTGTCAGAACTCATCATACAACAAAGAAGTCAAAATACCGCTAAGTATGGAAGTTGTCTGGAAAATCCATACAGCCCCTTCAATATAGTATTGAAGATCTCCCAACCCAGCCTACAGCTACAGCAGAAGACTAAATAGGTCGGATACAACAGTCAGGCTGTAAAATATTTTAATTAGGAAAAATAAAACACATCCGATAGTTTCGATTAAAGAATATACTTTAAACTGTTGTGAAATACACCTTGTTATTCATAAAGTATTCACGGTTAAAGTAGCATTTATTGCTGATAGGACAGCATTTAATGCAGCTGGAGATAGACAAGTCTGAACATGCTGAAGAGCATTTAATGCGAAGACAGAAAGAATGTAAGGCATTAAATGGCGATCTGCTTTAATTTAAATATTCAGCAGGCCGCCAATCAAGTGTCAGACGTCAATATCTCACCAACCAGCAACGGATACATTTATAACGGATGCATTTTCCAAAGGTTATAAATAGCCCCAAGCTAGAGGACTTCAGAACTCTTAGAAACTAACGAATCTCTTGATATTCATATTCTCGCATAAACTCTGACAAGTTTCTGACAATCTACGCAAGATCAAAAGCAAGTATATTTCTCAAGCATACAACATATCATTTAGCAAAGAAATATACTGTCCTCAACAAGAACATCACAGCATACAACTATTGTGAATCAAATGATCAAGTTGTAGTTCAGAAAGTGTTCTACCTTTAATTGTTGAGAATCCATCAGCCCTGTGTGGACTAAAAAAGCCTTGCTCATTCGGAACTGTGTGTGAAGAATAAGCATTATAGACGAAGCTTCCAACTGTGTGTGAAGAAGCAAGTCAAGAACAAGCTGTAGCCAATCTGTGTTAATGGCAAATAGATTCATCCCTTGTATCAATCGGTGTGAACAATACATTGGGAGGTTTAGTTATAGTCATGTAGTTATGTACGTAGTGATTATAATAAATGATTTTACTCCTGTGTGGAGGACCAGTGGACGTAGAGGGGTTTACCTCGAACCACTTTATACTCTGTGTTATTTACCTTCTGCCTTTATTGTTTTCATAACTGTAACTTATATAAGTATACATTGCAAAACCCTATAAGCGCCAAGCAGACAGGAGAAAGCCTAGTTGCTGTATTTATAACAACTCAATTAAACGAACTTCCGCTACGCACTCACATTCGAAAATCATATAGTTTGTTGTACTAACACTTTCCAAGACGTATACTGTATATTTAGTGGCCAACACATTATGTCGTGAATACTGTATACGTATAAACTCTTCAATCATATATCCCGATCAAGTAATAGGGTCACGGAAACCCTATTGTAACTTGACTATATACATTTGTTAATGCAAACCGAGATCATCGAGCTCTTGTGTATCAAATACAACAAGCTCTAACTGCTTTGGCCAAAGATTTATGATCTCATTTGCCATTAACCGCACTGGATATTTACCTACTCACTAACAGGAGAAAGAATCCAATCTTGGTATTCAGTAGAGACTGCTACTTGCCAACTAAGTTGCATTTCGAGGTTGATCCCACCAATCGGTGATTGGATTGAACTACTCTAATGACTAACTTAATGTCACAAACATATCTCCTACTGAAACCTCAAGTCAATGGTCCACATATATCTATCACAACTTTTCGATTCTGTCATTGACAGTCCCATAGTGATATCCATGTGACTGAATCGAGGTGAGTCGTGTTCGAGTATACTAATCTATTAACATACCAATAATGTGTGCTCCCATCATTCCTTAGTGAAGACAGACACTCTACATGTAAAAGTACACGTTATACAAGTCTTGTATGAACTTACTGTCCAGTTAAGTTTTATCGACTTGCGAATCATTTAAGCATTCGAGACCTAAATACTTCCAGTGCTTATTTCCTTATCTCCATAAGTAGTGGAATGTTTTCTTTCAAATGTAAGGACTATTATTCTCTATACCAAATCACAATGTCTGTGATATACAATAATATATAAATAATAAATGCCTTATTTAATATTCATAATTACAATACAATGCTCTCACTCTCTCATCCTCTGAGTGTCATTGAGTGCAAGTGGGAGGTAGTTATCTAATACCCATACTCTTCAGATGTGGCTCTAAGACCATCTGAGATAGTGGCTTGGTCAGTGGACCAGCAAGGTTATTTGATGTGTCTACTCTATGCAGTATAACATTCGTTTTATGAACCATTTCTCTTATAAAATGATATTTTCTCTCAATATGTTTGGTATTATGGTGAGTCCTAGGCTCCTTAGCCTGTGCAACCGCTCCGTCGTTGTCGCAAAACAGCATCACGGACTTCTCTGCGTCAGGAACCACTTGATGTTCCTCAGTGAACTTCTTTGTCCAAAAAGCTTCTTTACCAGCCTCTATGGCTGCCTGATATTCGACTTGACATGTAGAGATTGCAGTCGCGTTTTGCTCGACACTTCTCCGATATACTACTTCACCATTCAGAATAAAGATATAACCTACGATGCTTGAAGCAGTGGGAGAAAACGAGCTGAAGATTTTCTCGTTATTCAAAATGAGGAATAAAAGCCATGATAATTGGATTTAATTATCCAATTTTTTTATTTTGTTGGTTTTTATTGATTTGATGTATGACATGTATGGATGTATGCGTGATATGTTTCCTTGCATGTTAGGACGAGAAAATTAAAAACCTTATTTTTTTCAAAATAACTAAGTGATTTTAAATTGATTTTTCAAAATAAAATTGGCCTCCATAATTGGTTTAAATTGTGAAATAATTAGCATGCGCGTTGACATTTGAGTCTTCCTCCACATCGGATGTACTAATTATTAGCTCACTAGTTTTAAACTTCAAATTTGATAACAAAAAGGTGAATATTATTTTTTATGATAGGACCTCTCCATCCGTAGGACTATTATCATTAAATGATATTCTAAGGTTTGTTAAATTATGGTGTTCACTTAGGTGTATTGATTAATAAGCTCTCCATCAGAGTCTATGTTAATTAAATACATGGCCAAGAGGAACCAACTATTAATTTTACTTGTCAAAATGCATCTTGGCTAGATAGTAAAATTAAAGACGTTAAAATCTATGTGAAAATGTATGTGTAAACGTCCACACTATCGTGCCTTGTGTTAGTTGTATTTTTATGCGCTTAATTATCATTATTTTATACCCATTTTAAGTCTAAATCTGCATAAATCAGCTTTTAATGCATGATGTTTATATGTTTTGAAGGGAATTAGAGTCCGGGAGCTTGAACGAAGAAAAACGGGCCAAAACGATATTTTTTGGTCAAGGGCCGCGTCGCATCGAGCCAGAGCCGCGGCACAGGAACACCCAGAAGCACGTCGGTACAAACTGTACCGGGGGCCGCGGCACGCTCATCCTGAGTCGCGGCCCGTAAGGAATATGCACGCCCAGGCCTGGCAGCACGAGGAGAGGGGCCGCGGCACACTAATGCCGTGTCGCGGCCCGCAGCGCCGGTTTCATATGCGCAGCCCGCGTTTTTTGCTGTTTCGGAGGCCGTTCTTGACCTAATTTTTGGACGTGTTTTAGTGGCGGAAGAAGGATTATAAAAAGGCATTGAAGGGCAGAAAATAGGATCATCAAAGAGAAGGAGGAAAATACCTAGGAGCAGAGAGCAGAAGCCAGAGAACGAAGGAATTCAAGTTCTTCAATTGTGTTTGATTTTCTTTCCTATGGTTTATTCAATTCTTTGTCTATTGTTTTCTAGCATGTCGGGCTAGAACCCTTTTCTAGGATTGTGATGAAACTAAGATTTTGATGGATTAACTTTTGATTTTACATTATTAATATATTTCACTTTTTTATTGAGTTTTCCCAATTGTTCTTAATGCTTTCAATTATGTGGCCTATGATTGAATTGTTTTGATTACGCAACTCGAATCGGGAGAGGAGAGTTAGTAGGAAAAATTGGTGAGAAACATTTTATTTTGTGAGATAGGAATATACTCATAGGAATTACGTGGTCCTTCTGAAGATTTTATGCTGTTTGGCTATTGTTGAATTAATTCACCTAGGAATAGAGTGATTTATTCACCTTAGAAAACTCTGCTGTTCTCGGGAGAGACAGTACAGTATCTTAGAAATATTCGCCTTCAATAAATTGGGAAATTTCTTAATTTATATAAATCAAGAGTAATTCGGATTAATCGAGGCGGATTCTCAATCCTAGATTATTCTCCTATTTGATATTCTTTCTTCGAATTATCGATATTTATTATTTGTTTTTAGTTTATCGCTTTATTAGTTTTCTTTAATAATCCTTCCACCACCAAATTCGATCGTTCAAATAAAACTAGAATACTAATAAATTGGTAATTAGTGCGTCAGTCCTCGAGGGAACGATATCTTTCTTATCACTTTATTACTTACTTACGACAATGTGCACTTGCGTTCACTAAAATACGTAACAAGTTTTTGGCGCCGTTGCCGGGGACTGATTGTTTTTACTAATATCAATTTCAGTATTGTTAGTCTTAATTTGAACATTATTTTACTTTTGTGTATATTTGGTTTCATTTGTTTTCCTTGCAGAAAATTCGTTAGTGTATGAGAAAACTTGGAACAAAAGGCTTACTCCCTTTTGATCCCGAAATAGAATGCACCCTCAGGAAATTCCGCGAAGAAAAACGCATAATTCCAATTCCAATCACTATGGAGCATAATATTGATCCGAATAACGACGATGTCACTCCGCCAGCTTTGGCTCTTCGCAATTACGTTCTTCGATCATCCGGGGATCACACGCCCAACCGTTCAAGCAAATACTTTCGAGATTAAACCGGCCGTCATCCAAATGGTCCAAGGTAGTCAGTTCTGCGGGTTGGCAGATGATGATCATAATGCGCACATCTCTGCTTTTCTTGAAATTTGTGATACTTTTAAAACTAATGGAGTCACCGATGATGCCATTCGTTTGCGGCTTTTCCCATTTCCTCTCCAGGATAAAGCAAAAATTTGGGTAAATTCTCTTCCTCCGGGTTCTATCACAACCTGGGCTCAATTAGCACAAGCTTTCCTAGCCAAATTCTTTCCGCCTGCCAAAACCGTAAGGCTAAGGAATGAAATTACCACTTTCAGGAATTTTGCGGGGGAGTCACTCCATGAGGCTTGGGAACGGTATAAGGATCTTATGAGGAAGTGTCCTCATCATGGCCTCCCTGACTGGCTACAAATTCAAACTTTCTATAATGGTTTATGCGTATCTACTCGAACTTTAGTCGATGCAGCATCTGGGGGAGCCTTGATGGGTAAAACGATGATTGAAGCCCACGCATTGTTAGAGGTAATGGCCGCGAATGCGTATCAATAGCCATCCGGATGTACAAATTCTAATCGAGTTATGGAAGTCTCTAGCAACGATCCTATTTCGATGCTTTCTGCCCAAGTCGCGGCACTTACCCAACAATTACAATCTTTTTCACATTTTCCATCCATTAGTAATGTTGAGTCATGTGAGTGGTGCAGCGGTCCGCATTCGAGTGTAGAATGCCAAACGGGAAATCCGTTCGACCAAGCTCGGATGGAGCAAGCTCAATTTGTTGGAAACGAAAATCGGCAAAATAATGTGTATCCTCAAAATAACTCTCATTCCCAAAATAATCCATATTCCAACACATATAATCCGGGGTGGCGAAATCACCCTAACTTTTCGTGGAAAAACGGACAAAATTCAAACCAACCTCAGTATGCTCAACACCAAGAGCAACCTCCTCCCGCTCCAAAAATCTCTCTAGAGGAGGCAATGGTGAAATTAGCAGCGAATACGAGTCAGTTCATGACCCGTATGGATACAACTTTGCAAAACCATTCCGCCTCTATTCGCAATTTGGAAGTCCAAATGGGTCAAATAGCAAATTTGTTAACAGCCCAACTTCAGGGTACGTTTCCAAGTACAACTGAGACGAACCCCAGAGAGAGTATTAGATGAGGAGGGAAGTGTGTGAGCAGCTCGGGAAAAACAAAGTAAGAGGTGAAGATGAGGAGAAGAAAAATTCAGCATTAGGAGAATCACAAATTCCTAAAAACTCGAAATTGTTTCCATATAATCCGATAGCCTATGTGCCACCCGTCCCGTTTCCACAGCGTCTGCAAAAGCAAAAGTTAGACAAGTAGTTCTCTAAGTTTCTTGACGTCTTCAAGAATTGCACATTAATTATCCATTTGCCGACGCTTCGGAACAAATGCCGAGCTATGTGAAGTTTATGAAGGAGATATTATCTAATAAAAGGAAGCTCGAGGAATATGAAACGGTGGCACTAACTGAAGAGTGCAGCGCTATCTTGCAGAAAAAGTTCTCGCTTAAACTGAAGGATCCAAGAAGCTTCACTATACCGTGCACTATTGGAAACTTGTCTTTTGATAGAGCGTTATGTGATCTCGGCGCCAGTGTAAATCTCATGCCTTTTTCTATTTTTAATAAACTAGGAATCGGGGAGGCCAAGCCTACTACGGTCTCTTTGCAACTAGCCGATAGATCCATCAAGTATATGAGAGGGGTAATAGAGGATGTCCTGGTCAGGGTTGACAAATTCATTTTCCCCGCTGATTTTATTGTGCTCGATATGGAAGAGGATCAGAAGATTCCGATTATTTTGGGTAGACCGTTTTTAGCCACTGGTAGGACTCTTATTGATGTTCAGAAGGGTGAATTGATGCTTCGGGTTCAAGATGAGCAGGTCACATTCAAAGTGTTTCAATCTCTCCCATGTCCAAGCAGTGTCGAGAAGTGTTCACAAATTGGAAGCTTAGATATTTTTGCGAAAGACACACACTGGAAAAGTTGTCAGTCGAAGTATTCAGAATATGTGTTAGTTGCTCCGACGTCTAAGAAAAATGAAGAACGATTCGTGTATCTTAGGCATTTGGATATGTCGTCTTCATCATCTGTTCCCCCACCATCGAAAAATTCTCATGCCGGCATAAGTTCGCCCGTGGAATTGAAAACTAAGCCGGAAGTCAAACGAGTGCCAAGTCAGTTGCAATATGGGTGTTTTGGGAGGTTACTATTGTTTAAGCCGTTTCGCAAAGAACGTTGGATGTCCAAACCAAAAGTCGAACGGTTGAAAACTAATGGTCAAAAATTTAAAATACATAATAACGGTTCGATGGACTGTGCGGAGTCCAAATGGTCTTTGCAAAATGCAAACTGAATTTCAATAGGTCCGGCTGAAGACTATAAACTTAGCGCTTCTCGGGAGGCAACCCGAGTATTAGTATAGATTTTAGTTTTGTTTTTGCTATTTTTTCCTTCATTTTAGGAGTCTAATTTTTTCGTCATCTTTGTTTTGATATGCTTCTCTCTCATGTTCTATGTGTTCTCGCTTGAAAATTCTGTGCAGGAACTTCCCAGGGATAAAAATTCATCAGGGGCCGTGGCACACACAGAGTGGGCCGCGGCATACGCAAATTCAAAATACAGGTAAACTTTCTGTACTCTGTGCCGCGGCACAAAGATGCTGAGCCGCGGCACACTTTCCCGAAGAGCCGCAGCACGATGAAGACAAGCCGCGGCACGCCGAAAATCAAGAAATGCATCCAGGAACCTGTACTATGTGCTGCGGCACGCAAGCTCTGAGCCGCGGCACGCAAGCTCTGAGCCGCGGCACGCTAACATCAGGAGCTGCGGCGCCCGTGCTATGAGCCGCGGCAGACGTTGAGACTCACCTGTAACACCCCCAATCCACTCATTACACGCCGTAGACCCTCTCCTCGAGGATCTACCAGGCTGATAACTAAAATCAAACATCTAAACATCGCCTTTAAGGCTAACATGACTCAGTAGACCGAGTTGGTCTTTCAATAGTAACATACAACTCGATTCCAAACACATACCCACGCAGGGGTCAAAATACAATAAACTCCCGTACAACGGGGAAAAGATACTGCAGCGGAAAAGAAAATATAACTAGACCAATACGACATCAACGGATCCTCGTGTGATTAGTATCGTTCATCTTTCATCATCCTTCGTGCCGACCCTAATGCAAAAATAGACATCCACCCCCCGAATACTCAGGGGTTAGCAAAACTCCACTGTTTTGCTAGTGCAAGTACAAGTGCAAAAATACGAGCCATACAATTCACATTCCACGAATAACAATAACCAGGAATCCTCAAAAATCCAAACGTGACGAAAAGTACTTCCCGAGGCAAGAGTTTGGTAAAACATTCTAAAATCGAAAGGTCGCAATTCAAGGGAAAACAATTTATAAAACAGTTTAAATTGCCATCGAGAGTTTTAATAGAAAAGAATTTAGGATTACCGAATCCTTCGCTTTCCAAAAATCAACAGGGTCACAGCCCAAAGGTTTTGTTTTCGCAAATAGAAAACCGACAACAATTCACAGGGCCAGAGCCCAACATCACGTGTCCTCGACGGACATAAAAATCAACAAAACATAATCGCGCACGCGCATCGCCTAGGACCGGGGAGAAGCCACAAATCCCACTCGAGGCCTCGAAGGACCCTCCCGAGCTAGCTAGCGAAACAAATCACACACATGCATCGCCTTGGGAACAGAGTAATACCATTGATCCCGCCCGTGGCCTCGAAGGACCCTCCCGAGCTGGCTAGCTAAACAAATCACAACATCTCACGGTTGGATCAATCACTTGTTGCATCCTGGCCACATGACCGTAGATTAACTTTGGCGCTCATGGTTGGATCAATCACTTGTTGCATCCTGGCCACATGATCACATGCCAAGTGCCACCGTAGTTTTTCTTAGGCTCTCACGGTTGGATCAATCGCTTGTTGCATCCTGGCTACATGATCGCATGCCATGTGCCACCGTAGGCCCCGCCCACATCCACACAATCACACACATAGCACAATGCAACAACGATATCCAAACAATTCACTCAGAGGCAACAAACACTTAGCAAAACACCACGTCAAACCACAACGCACCGAAATGAAACAATATACGTCCACACGCAAATACCAAGTGCATCATCAACACCAAACATATCCATAGGATTCACATAGTCACTTACAACCCACATAATTTACAAACCACACGCGTTTTGAAAATGAACCTTTAACGAGGCTAGCCGAATCTTTTGAAAACTCGTTGCAAACAATCAAACAAACATATAAAGACAATCACCAATTATCATATCCACAAAACAAGAAAAGTATGGGCAAGGTACTTGCCTCGAACAACCACAACGCGGAGAATCGACCGAAGTAGGTTGGCACGAACCGACTACGAACCCGCCGACTCCACCGAACGCCAATTCGCGATAATAAACTACGGAGTACAATAACAACAATGAAAATGAATTCCATAGCATGACTCAAAGCCGTTGAATTCAAAGAACGAACGACGAATGTTCAAGTGTTTTCCCCAAAACGGCCAAGAACACGATTCGTCCCGACAAAACAAGAAAACGGAATTCCAAGTTGAAATATGGATATAAAATCCATAGAATATGTTTAACAACATCATTTAACCACAATCTATCCAACAAAAACGGATGGAAAACGAGATCGAGAACAAATCCCCCAAAAAGTCAATTCGAAGGAAACCAAGAAATATACTTCGATTCGACGAAGAACAATGGATTAAATGATGTTAAACACAAGAATACTACCAAGATTAATCATACCCATCATGAATTAATCAACAACACGGAACGAATAGGACAAAAATGCAAAAACCCCCCAAATTCACGAAATTAGGGTTCTAAGGAAGATTAACTTGATTCGCTAGATCAAAGGATGTTAACGGATGATTGATTGATGTTATGAACTCAATAACTTCGTGTATTTGTTGTTCAACAACATGGCTTCGGAATCCCCAAGGCTCCATCCGTGGAAGAGAAAGAGAGGAAATGAAAAACGAGAGGAAATGTGACTGCTTTGTCACATTTATACTGGGCCGGACTAGCGCGCGCTAGGCTGCCAGGCTAGCGTGCGCTATCGGCCCAGGCCGCAGTCCAGTGCCCACACTGCCCTACTGACTCGGCCAGGTAGCGTGCGCAGCCTTCCGGCCGTAGCGCGCGCTACCTTCCGGTCGTAGCGTGTGCAATGCCCGACAGTTACGTGCGCTACCTGTAACACCCCCAAGTTATTCAGGGTATATTACAGCGCCGTGAGCCCCGCCGTGGGACACACAAGGCTAAACATACGCGGAACTATAAAACTTGACCGAGAAGGTCTACATACAATGGAAAGAAAGACGATACAAATGGTATTCAAAACCATAACCAATGGAACCAAATACATCACTGCACAAATCAATACCTCGGCAACACAGGCCGGAACATCAAGGAAACTGAAATACAATACTCGAGTATTTAAAATCCATTCCAATGCAACAACACTGAATGGAGGAATCCAAAAAGATAACCGGAGACAAGACACAGTATCACACTTGCCCATCATCTTCATGCCGACCCGATACCCGCCTGTCCTCTCTCCTGGAACCTGAAATACATAAAAGGTATTTCCCCCATAAAGGGGTTAGCCGTCGAATAGCAAGTGCAAGTATAACAGTATGAAACACAATACTCCTCGACAATAAAGTAAATGTAATCCGTCAATTCATCAATTCAAGACTAGTATTCCGGAATAACTAAATCTCATAGCATCGCAACAATACATATATGAATACCGTGGAACCGCACCAGAGGCTACGGAACCCTCAGAGGACCCGTCGGTCCGTCCCGGAGTGGTTAATTCATATTATCCATGGAATCGCACCAGAGGCTACGAAACCCTCAGAGGACCCGTCGGTCCGTCCCGGAGTGGATATAAATAAGCATGCCATTAATATTTCATATTTTCAAAGTCGAGAACGCACATTCATAAATATATACTTGCCTTGAAAAATCGACGACGCAACGAACGGAATGGAAAGTCACCGACGAATGCTAGAAACCATCGGAACCGAACCTAACGATTCGAAGAATACAATCACAACAGATTCTAAACGAATACGGAATTGGAATACGCCCGGAAACCCACCTACGATTCATGTATATTCGTATAAAAACGACAACGAGGGCGGACCACAACCAAACCCTCTCGATTTCGTAAAAATCACGAAATATACCATGAATCCGTAGAGAAACTAAGAGTACCAACAAGATTAATCATATTCATCATGAATTACTCAGCAAAACCGAATGAATCGGACAAAACCGCATAAATCCCCAAATCTCCCCAAAAGTAGGGTTCTAAAGATCTAACCTTGATTCGCTGGATCGAAGGATGTTATAGGACGATTGATCGGTGATATAAACTCAGAAACTTCGTGGATTTGTTGTTCAACAACATGGTTTCGTCTCCTCCGAAACCCCAGCCGCGGAACGAAGAGAAATGAAATGAAAAATGACGGAGAAAGTCGTTGGTCTGTCATTTTTATCTTGAGCGGAACTAGCGTCGCTAGCCTTTCCCGACTAGCGTGCGCTATCGGCCATGTCGGCCGAGCACTCTCGGCCATGGCCCGCATGACCCGGCACCACCAACCAGTGCCGACCATGACTCGACCGCGACTCCGCTAGCGTGCGCGCTACGGAAGCTGCGCACGCTAGCCGACTCCCGGTAGCCACCGGACTAACAAACCCACCAGTAACGTCGCTAGTCGGCCGGCCGTGCGCTACCCCTGCCGGTTAGCGTGCGCTTCGACCGGCGATGGCGTGCGCTACCGCCGATCTGGCCGAGTCCGAACCTCGTAATCCCTCTGCCGGGCCCGATAGCGTCTGGCCGACTCGGCAGCGTGCGCTACACTGCCGAAGAAGCCTTGAAGCGTCCGGCCAGAAGCGTGCGCTCGCCGGTTCTGTCGTGCTCGCTCGATGCGACCATCGTCCGGCGAGAACTGCGGCCGTCCGGCTGATCCTGCAATCGTCCGGCGATGCGACCACCGAGGGCTCGGCGACTCGATTTCAGCGTGCGGAGCGAACACGGCGAAAAGTTCGCGGACAACATCAACGACCCGAAATGAAAGCGTAAGGTAATAATTAATCATACGCGACCGAGAAAAGAGTCGAGACAACGAATACAGATAGAATACCCTTAACTTTGGGTAAATTACAAAACGGCCCAAAACGCCCGAAAATCAAGATATGCGATCGAATAACCAAACCGAAGTTCACAACACTTCTAACAAAGTTAAATGGACTTACGGCAAACTCGAAACAGCAGTTTAGAACGAGATTCGCAAGAATCGAACTCAAGTGCGGAAAAGTCGTTGAAAAGCACGGAACTCAACATAACGACACCGAAACGAACTCGGATGTCAAAAAGTGTATAATTAATCATTCTCAGGGTGACGAAACGGTCCCAAGCGAGTTATCAAAACGGACTTCCGCCAAAAATAGAAAATTACCGGGAATCAAAATTACGGGTATTACATTCTACCCTCCTTAAAAGAAGTTTCGTCCCGAAACTTAAAACAGGTAGGGAGAAGAAATATTCCGCCAGGAAAAACTCAACGAGATACACAAGAACCGAAACTTACGCCCAAACGGCGAGTCATCAATATAGAACACAACAATACATTACCCGAAGGTAAACCAAACCAATGCCGAAAAAGATACGAATTCACAATGCCCGAAGGCTCCAACGGAAATACCCATACATCACAATGGCCTGAAAGCCGAGCGGCCCAAAGTGTGAATCATCACAAAATAGATCTCAAAGAAACCAACTTGGTATCGGACATACCCCTCGGCGTATGAACAACCATCGCAAATCGTCGGACATATCGATACAACATGGACTATGAGCGATCAACAATAAAGCTCAAGAGGGACATCACGATGCCCGATCCGGAAATGTCCGTGCACATGTCCACCCCGTATACGGAATCCGAATATACGTGTGACAATGTACCTAATTAGCCTCAAGAACTACGTCTCGTGTGCACGGTCAATGCGGAAACATCCACGCATGACCATCGAGTGCCCGGCTAAAAATCCTACACATAACCAATCGCACGCAGACATGATTCGGGTATGCCATGATACAACATGACAACGAAACTCAAAGGATAAAATACCCATTACGGATCATACAATTCACCGGTGAACGATGACACACGAATAATGAAAGATCGACACGACCAACGATATTCAAAACAACCATCACGGGATAAGAATTCCCTAAGGACCGATTAACACGGCAATAATCACAACACCACAATTCGGGAAATCCTCCACCCTCAACGATCACAAAATTGTCGAGTTCATAAGAATAATAGTGTCTTTGCCCGAGTTGGCCAACACGACAATAATAACTCACAGATGGGCACTATCCTCGGAGATCCCCATTCAATATCTCGATTGTCTTCGAACGACCAATCGATAACGACTCAACGGATGGGAACTATCTTCGACAGTCCCAATTCAATACTTCGGTTACCTTAGAACGGCAACTCGATAACAACGGTACAACGGATGTCTCGGCACACATAAATCAGAAAACGATAATGAAGATGAAATTCGAATACATCAATGCCTTCAATCGGCCGTTTACGAACAACAATAACATTTGGCATGATTTGTCGACGGGTGTCGTATCAAACAATCCCCTGATATCAATACAATCATAAGTAGACCAAGTCTCGAAATGATACACACATTCGTACACCTACACGATAACATTAGTCTCATTGATTAGTACGAGTATAAAACTTGCCTCGATATCAATACAACGAACTGTTACCAATTCAGTTGATTTCGTCTTACGAATTCCTCAGTTTCGACCAAGTTAATCTACGAACCCTTCAACCTTAACCGCAACACAACAGTCATAATTCACGATCAAACATCATACCTTATTGTAAAACGAAGGATTAATAATCAACAAGTTCGATGACGACCAATATCAATACCACCAAACCACAAACTCAATCGTTTCACCATATCTTGACTAATCACAGTCTGAACAATCCAACTCAGACACTTACACATCCTGTCCACAATACGAGTCGAAATATGATGATCATATCAGCAACAAATAAGGACCAATAATAAGGGTCTAAATGTTCCAAACTAAATTCTTAAATTCGAATTGATAAGGTTCCCTTCTCGTAAATCCATTGTTAAAATTTACTTATGACCGTCATCATTTCGAATCATCCGACTGGTTCAAAACAATAGATAATCCTACTAAAAAAAGTTATCAAATAGTCCAATCATTCGACTTGAACATATGCTCCAATACGTATGGGCTTCCAAATTCGGAGATGAATAATAGTCTCGTCAAACTCATAATCACATTCGTATTCCTATACGAATACTATATCAAACACATAGGTTAGCTCTAGATATGAATATTCCATATTCATTTTCAAAACATCAACACTTCTAAAAAAAAATTCATCACCTCGTATAATTCAAGAGTTCTTCAAGAACACGAAATATCCGAAATCCCATTCAGAACAACATATCCGAGGTATATATCTCCATGTTACCATTTTCTTCGTCATGCCATTCATACAACCTTAAGAGTCGCAACAATACTGTCATCACCATATGAAGAAGGTCTCAATATTCATATCAACATCCGAAATCTCTTACTACAATTCCAATAAATCTCTTATAACATTATCACATGATACCACAATTGTATCACCCCAGATCCTCCTGGGAATATTACAGGCCGTAAACTCTTCTCACAAGGATTTACCAGGCTAAGCACAATTTTTCCACATCATTTCAAAAATGCTAAAAAGACCGATGACGGTAATATTTTTCAAATATTAAGAAAAAATCATTTTCCAAATACCGTCAAAATGATCAAGGCCAAAATGCCAAAGACTCAGTTTAGGGAATCGGTTTTACAAAATAAAAATTCAGTTGGCAAATACCAAAAGCCATTTCAAAATACTCACGCAGAGGATAAAAGTACAGTCCAATTTATGCATTTTCATTGAAATAAGACGAACATCAAAATACACGATTCCCAACATACTCCCTCCCAAGTAGTAATCCTTAAAGAAATGAATCACTATCAAGGGATACGAGGACTACCATGTATGGACGAACCACGAAGAAGAATAATTTGAACTCCATTCCAAGAATCATCAAAAACTTCATGAACAAAACTTAAATCCGAGCTCTCCATCTCAATCTTGTTTGAGAGAATCATCTCTCAATGTTTAGGAACTTCAAGTACTTCCCAAGGTTCTCTCTATTGACTGAAGGAAGGAGAATGGACAAAATGCCTCTCAGTACTCGTCTATCCTCTCTATAAAACACATCACTAGCACGCGCTAGACCTTATATTTAGCGTGCGCTACATGACTAGCGTGCGCTATCCTTCCTTGATAGCGTGCGTTATCGGGCAGTCCAGAAGCTACTACATTGCTTCGAAATTCATCTAACGTACGTAATGTCCATACATTAGCGTACGCTAACAGGCGTTTACTTGATACAGTGAAATGCTCAGTAGCGTGCACTATTCTTCGACCTTAATGCGCGCTAATCGTCGTTGACTTGCTACAGTATCGTGCCCCCACATGCCGAAAGCATCCGCGATTATCGGGATTCCTTTGACCGATATGGAATTAGCGTGCGCTAATCATACGGTTTTAGCGTGCGCTAGCTCTACACGACAAGCACTCGTTGACCTTATCTGGACACGCGTCGAACATGGCCGGGTCCACCCGCCGAAAGCTAAGATTCCATTATTGGCGATCTGGCGTTAGCGTGCGCTAACCAACATGCGTTAGCGTGCGCTAACTGAATATAAAAATCAACCTGGGCCTACCTATCGGCCACCTTCCGAAACTAACCCAGCCAGTCGTTACGTACGTTAGGGGTCCTCCTTAGCGTACGTAACCGAATCTCTTAGCGTGCGCTAAGTATGCACCGTAGCGTACGCTAAGTATATATCTTAGCGCGCGCTAGGCATACCTTGTAGCGTGCGCTAACGTAGCTGTACTTAGCCATTTTCCGCTATTCTCTACCAACATCTCGACATACCAAACGATCATACGGCACAATGAATACATATACGCATTCAGCAACATTGTCATACGTTCACATCATCCTCAAGCACAATTATCCAACATATAAGTCCAAAATCACCAAGATAACCAAGAATTATCGAATAATCCAAACAACATACTTAGAGGTCTGTGAAGTCGATGATCTCCCGTGGTACTAGCATGCGACTCCTAAACAAAGTCCAAACACAAAACCGATACACGCTAATATCGAAATTAGCAATTTGACAAAATCTCAAGGAAGGGTTCACGTCCGTACCCACAGTCACGACTTCTTCTCCTTACATCCAACATTCTAAAGGGCACACACGCGTGGAAGTATAATCCAAATCGCACCTTCTCGAAGTGACCAATTCCAAAGAATACCAAGCTAAAAACGAAACGGTCAAGAAAATACAAGAAGAGTGAGAGGACTTACAAGTACCGGTCGCACTGTGATGATGGCAGAATAGTGATACTGTGGGCAAATGACGACTCAATCGACCCAAAAGACCGACAGCCTAGGTATCCATAAACCTAAGCTCCGATACCATATTCTATAACACCCCCAAGTTATTCAGGGTATATTACAGCGCCGTGAGCCCCGCCGTGGGACACACAAGGCTAAACATACGCGGAACTATAAAACTTGACCGAGAAGGTCTACATACAATGGAAAGAAAGACGATACAAATGGTATTCAAAACCATAACCAATGGAACCAAATACATCACTGCACAAATCAATACCTCGGCAACACAGGCCGGAACATCAAGGAAACTGAAATACAATACTCGAGTATTTAAAATCCATTCCAATGCAACAACACTGAATGGAGGAATCCAAAACGATAACCGGAGACAAGACATGATCACACTTGCCCATCATCTTCATGCCGACCCGATACCCGCCTGTCCTCTCTCCTGGAACCTGAAATACATAAAGGTATTTCCCCATAAAGGGGTTAGCCGTCGAATAGCTAGTGCAAGTATAACAAGATGAAACACAATACTCCTCGACAATAAAGTAAATGTAATCCGTCAATTCATCAATTCAAGACTAGTATTCCTAATAACTAAATCTCATAGCATCGCAACAATACATATATGAATACCGTGGAACCGCACTGCAGGCTACGGAACCTCGAGGACTCCCGTCCGTCCCGGAGTGGTTAATTCATATTATCCATGGAATCGCACCAGAGGCTACGAAACCCTCAGAGGACCCGTCAGTCCGTCCCGGAGTGGATATAAATAAGCATGCCATTAATATTTCATACTTTCAAAGTCGAGAACGCACATTCATAAATATATACTTGCCTTGAAAAATCGACGACGCAACGAACGGAATGGAAAGTCACCGACGAATGCTAGAAACCATCGGAACCGAACCTAATGATTCGAAGAATACAATCACAACAGATTCTAAACGAATACGGAATTGGAATACGCCCGGAAACCTACCTACGATTCATGTATATTCGTATAAAAACGACAACGAGGGCGGACCACAACCAAACCCTCTCGATTTCGTAAAAATCACGAAATATACCATGAATCCGTAGGGAAACTAAGAGTACCAACAAGATTAATCATATTCATCATGAATTACTCAGCAAAACCGAATGAATCGGACAAAACCGCGAAAATCCCCAAATCTCCCCAAAAGTAGGGTTCTAAAGATCTAACCTTGATTTCTTTGGATCGAAGGATGTTATAGACGATTGATCGGTGATATAAACTCGAAACTTCGTGGATTTGTTGTTCAACAACATGGTTTCGTCTCCTCCGAAACCCCAAACATGAACGAAGAGAAATGAAATGAAAAATGACGGAGAAAGTCGGTCTCATCATTTTTATATCGGCCGGAACTAGCGGCGCTAGCCTTCCGCCTAGCGTGCGCTATCGGCCAGTATCGGCCGAGCACTCTCGGCCATGGCCCGCATGACCCGGCACCACCGACCAATTCTGCCGACCATGACTCGACCGCCCGACTCCCGCTAGCGTGCGCTACGGCCGGAAGCTGCGCTTAGCCGACGGCCCGAGAGCCACCGGACTAACAAACCCACCCGTGTAACGTCGCTAGTCGGCCGGCGTGCACTACCCCTGCCGGTTAGCGTGCGCTACGACCGACAGCAGCGTGCGCTACCTGCCGATCCTGACCGAGTCCGAACCTCGTAATCCTCTGCCTGTGCCCGATAGCGTCTGGCCGACTCGGCAAGGCGCTACATCGCTGAAGCAAGCGCATCGTCCCGGCCAGAAGCGTGCGCTACGCCGGTTCTGCCGTGCTCGCTCGACAAGGCGACCATCGTCCGGCGAACTCGTGACTGTCCTGGCCCCCCGCAATCGTCCGGCCAGTGCCCGACCACCAGGGCTCGACGACTCGATTTCCGAAAACGTACGGAGCGAACACGACGAAAAGTTCGCGGACAACATCAACGACCCGAAATGAAAGCGTAAGGTAATAATTAATCATACGCGACCGAGAAAAGAGTCGAGACAACGAATACAGATAGAATACCCTTAACTTTGGGTAAATTACAAAACGGCCCAAAACGCCCGAAAATCACGATATGCGATCGAATAACCAAACCGAAGTTCACAACACTTCTAACAAAGTTAAATGGACTTACGGGAAACTCGAAACAGCAGTTTAGAACGAGATTCGCAAGAATCGAACTCAAGTGCGGAAAAGTCGTTGAAAAGCACGGAACTCAACATAACGACACCGGAACGAACTCGGATGTCAAAAAGTGTATAATTAATCATTCTCAGGGTGACGAAACGGTCCCAAGCGAGTTATCAAAACGGACTTCCGCCAAAAATAGAAAATTACCGGGAATCAAAATTACGGGTATTACACTACCTGCCAATCCTGACCGATTCCAGAACCCCTGGACTCCACGGTCCACACTCGATAGCGTGCGTTAGGCCAGCCGATAGCGTGCGCTACACTCGCTAGCGCAGCCTTTCCGGCCAGTGGCGTACGCTACGCGGTCGCCGCACTGTCCGGCCTGCAATCGTCCGGCGATCCAAGAACCGTCCGGCCAAAGGCTCGAACACCAGGGCTCGACGACTCGATTTCCGAAAACGCACGGAACGACCACGACGAAAAGTTCACGGACGACATCAACGACCCGAAATGAAAACATAATGCAATAATTAATTATACGCGACCAAGAAACGGGTCGAGACAACAATTACAGATACGGATACCCGTAAGTTTTAAGAAATTACAAAATGGCCCAAAACGCCCGGAAATCACGATACGTGATCGAATAACCAAACCGAAGTTCACAACACGTCTAACAAAGTTAAACGGACTTACGGGAAACTCAAACAAGCGGTTCGAACGAGATTCGCAAGAATCGAACTCAAGTGCGGAAAAGTCGCTAAAAAGCACGGAACTCAACAAAACGACACCGAAACGAACTAGGATGTCAAAAAGTGTAGAATTAATCATTCCCAGAATGACGAAACGGTCATGAGCGAGTCGTCAAAATGGACTTCCGCCGGAAAAAAAAGAAATTACCGGAAATCGAAATTACGGGTATTACATTCTACCCTCCTTAAAAGAAGTTTCGTCCCGAAACTTAAAACATGTAGGGAGAAGAAATATCCCGCCAGGAAAAACTCAACGAGATACACAAGAAGCGCGTAACTCATGCCCAACGGCGAAACGTTACAAGCAACGCAAAGGAATATACGGTGTGAAAACACGCTCCACGACGACCAACACAACGTCGCCGTTAGGGATATAATGGAACCAACAAGTGACAAGCGTCATCAAATGGATAATACAATCAAGTCAATTATCCGAATAATCACAAAACACAACGAACGAAAATCAATACGATTGACCAGCCCAACGGTACATCAATCAAAACGCGAGCCAATCGCTGAACAAATACGGAATTCCACCGCCCAAGTGTTGGAAGATCGAAAACGAGACTAATTTCCCGAACTTAAGGGAATTAGGAAGGAGCCTGAACGCTCAACAATCATGAAACGAGAACAAAAACCGAACAAACAAACGATCGAGACAACAAAAATCGAACAATCATGTCCGAAATACGAAGGATAATAAAATTCAAACAACAACTCCCAGGATGATCTGGTGAGAACTACAAGACATGCATTCCCATAAGATCCACAGGAAATGGAATAGCGATTGAAAAGTCACAACGACAAACGAGTTATCCCAAAACAATATCACCCTCGTTCGATCACCAAAATCAAGGGATAGGGAAAGTTCAGAAAATGTTAACGAGCATAAACGAGTCGATAGAGTCGAAAATACAGAAGTTCCAAATCCGATCCACTTCGAATAAAAGAACTATTAGAGCCAAAAGATGTTACTTCCGAACAAGGTTCACAAGAATCGAACCGAATTCAGAAAAGTCACAGCGATAACCAGATCGACCCAAAACCAGATTACAGCTCGTTCGAACGATGAAACCAAGGTAACGATACAACAAGCATCCGACACAACGCGGAACAATCACCGATGCACATAATCATACCAACCCAAGCTCTAACAGCTCGCATATATGCGATAACGCATAAATCGCTACGAGGCGACAACATCCAATACCAACATCACACCCCTCATATAGGCTACCACGACAACTGTGTGGCGAACGACTCAATGTTCACACCACCAATTCAATCACAACTCGGGGGTTAACACCATAACGAGAGTACGAACATCACACATATATTCCCGGACTGCAAATAGGAACAATAGGTTTTGAAAACGAAAATCACCTTTTGAAAATAATTTGCAAGCACCAATTGATCTTGAGTATCATATATCAAAAAGTAGTACAAACATCGTCATCGAGACTTGGAAAAAAAAATCATCTTGCGTTTGATAAAAAAAATGAGGACACCTTTCTTTAAATTAAAACTTTCAAAATATTCGACCCTCGGGTCTAAATAAAAGTGTTTCTAAAACATTGAAAATATATCAAAGCATTTTGGTCCTCGAGGTAGAAGAATCTTGAAACATATTGTGGCACCTTGAATGTACCATGAGAAAATAATTCATTTTAAAAGTACGTCTCGAAATTTATTTTCTAAGATACTCAAGGTTTTCAAAGATAATTCAATGGGCTAGAATGCCCGAAGATTTCAGGTAATTACACGAAACATTATAGCGCCATGGGTCCCGCGCCGGAACTCACCAGGCTAGAAACCATTTACAACGTTAAAAAGGCCGATGACGGTAATATTTCAAAAACTTACAAAAGCCATTTACAAAATACTAAATACCATCATAAGAATTTCGCTAAAATGATCGAGACCATAATATCAAAAACTCGGTTAATGGAATCGATTTTCGAAATAAAACTCAGTCGGTAAAATACCGAAAACCATTACAAAAGAACTCACGCAGCGGATAAAAGAAATACAGTTCAACATGCACAATCCAGCAACACTACTCCTCATATGAACGAAATATTAGAGTCAAATAACCACATATCACGAAATCAAAATCCATAAGAGGATTTCGTCACTTAACAAATAATCATAAAAATAGCCCGTGTCACACGAGGCACAACACAAAGAAGGGAGACTTACATCCACAGGTCGCATGAAGATGATGATCGCCCCACGATACTAATCACGACCAACAAACTCAGATGACGCGTCGCGACACGACTTAGTCAGACAAAATCTGACGAGACAAAACTCAACAGACACCACTGACCCGACAGCCTAGGTTTCCACAACCTAAGCTCCGATACCATTTATGTAACACCCCCAATCCACTCAGGGATATTACATGCCGTAGACCCTCTCCTCGAGGATCTACCAGGCTGATAACTAAAATCAAACATCTAAACATCGCCTTTAAGGCTAACATTACTCAGTAGACCGATTTGGTCTTTCAATAATAACATATAACTCGATTCCAAACACATACCCACGCAGGGGTCAAAATACAATAAACTCTCGTACAGCGGGGAAAAGATATTGCAGCGGAAAAGAAAATACAACTAGACCAATACGACATCAACGGATCCTCGTGTGATTAGTATCGTTCATCTTTCATCATCCTTCGTGCCGACCCTGTGCTATGCTCCAAAACCTGAATGCAAAAATAGACATCCACCCCCCGAATACTCGGGGGTTAGCAAAACTCCACTGTTTTGCTAGTGCAAGTACAAGTGCAAAAATACGATTCATACAATTCACATTCCACGAATAACAATAACCAGGAATCCTCAAAAATCCAAACGTGACGAAAAGTAATTCCCGAGGCAAGAGTTTGGTAAAACATTCTAAAACCGAAAGGTCGCAATTCAAGGGAAAACAATTTATAAAACAGTTTAAATTGCCATCGAGAGTTTTAATAGAAAACAATTTAGGATTACCGAATCCTTCGCTTTCCAAAAATCAACAGGGTCACAGCCCAAAGGTTTTGTTTTCGCAAATAGAAAACCGACAACAATTCACAGGGCCAGAGCCCAACATCACGTGTCCTCGACGGACATAAAAATCAACAAAACATAATCGCGCGCGCGCATCGCCTAAGACCGGGGCGAAGCTACAAATCCCACTCGAGGCCTCGAAGGACCCTCCCGAGCTGGCTAGCGAAACAAATCACACACATGCATCGCCTTGGGAACAGGGTAATACCATTGATCCCGCCCGAGGCCTCAAAGGACCCTCCCGAGCTGGCTAGCTAAACAAATCACAACATCTCACGGTTGGATCAATCACTTGTTGCATCCTGGCCACATGATCGCATGCCATGTGCCACCATAGATTAACTTTGGCGCTCACGGTTGGATCAATCACTTGTTGCATCCTGGCCACATGATCACATGCCAAGTGCCACCGTAGTTTTTCTTAGGCTCTCACGGTTGGATCAATCGCTTGTTGCATCCTGGCCATATGATCGCATGCCATGTGCCACCGTAGGCCCCGCCCACATCCACACAATCACACACATAGCACAATGCAACAACGATATCCAAACAATTCACTCAGAGGCATCAAACACTTAGCAAAACACCACATCAAACCACAACGCACCGAAATGAAACAATATACGTCCACACGCAAATACCAAGTGCATCATCAACACCAAACATATCCATAGGATTCACATAGTCACTTACAACCCACACAATTTACAAAATACACGCGTTTTGAAAATGAACCTTTAACGAGGCTAGCCGAATCTTTTGAAAACTCGTTGCAAACAATCAAACAAACATATAAAGACAATCATCAATTATCATATCCACAAAATAAGAAAAGTATGGGCAAGGTACTTGCCTCGAACAACCACAACGCGGAGAATCGACCGAAGTAGGTTGGCACGAACCGACTACGAACCCGCCGACTCCACCGAACGCCAATTCACGATTATAAACTACGGAGGACAATAACAACAATGAAAATGAATTCCATAGCATGACTCAAAGCCGTTGAATTCAAAGAACGAACGACGAATGTTCAAGTGTTTTCCCCAAAACGGCCAAGAACACGATTCGTCTCGACAAAACACGAAAACAAAATTCCAAGTTGAAATATGGATATAAAATCCATAGAATATGTTTAACAACATCATTTAACCATAATCTATCCAACAAAAACGGATGTAAAACGAGATCGAGAACAAATCCCCCAAAAAGTCGATTCGAAGGAAATCAAGAAATATACTTCGATTCGACGAAGAACAATGGATTAAATGATGTTAAACACAAGAATACTACCAATATTAATCATACCCATCATGAATTAATCAACAACACGTAACGAATCGGACAAAAATGCAAAAAACCCCAAATTCACGAAATTAGGGTTCTAAGGAAGATTACCTTGATTCGCTGGATCAAAGGATGATAACGGATGATTGATTGATGTTATGAACTCAATAACTTCGTGTATTTGTTGTTCAACAACATGGCTTCGGAATCCCCAAGGCTCCAGCCACGGAAGAGAAAGAGAGGAAATGAAAAACGAGAGGAAATGTGACTGCTCTGTCACATTTATACTCGGCCGGACTAGCAGGCGCTAGGCTGCCAGGCTAGCATGCGCTATCGGCCCAGGCCGCAGTCCAGTGCCCACACTGCCCTACTGACTCGGCCAGGTAGCGTGCGCAGCCTTCCGGTCGTAGCGTGCGCAATGCCCGGCGGCGCGGCGCTACATCAATCCCGACCGATTCGTAACCCCCAGACTCTACTGTCTGCACTGATAGCGTGCGTTAGGCCAGCCGATAGCGTGCGCTACACCTGCCGGTTAGCGCGCGCAACCTTCTGGCCGTAGCGTACGCTATGCCGGTTCCTGCCGCACCCGTCCGGCCGGTGCCCGCAATCGTCCGGCCAGTCCCGCAACCGTCCGGCTAGTGCTCGAACACCAGGGCTCGACGACTCGATTTCCGAAAACGCACGGAACGAACACGACGAAAAGTTCGCGGACGACATCAACGACCCGAAATGAAAACATAATGTAATAATTAATTATACGCGACCAAGAAACGGGTCGAGACAACAATTACAGATACGGATACCCGTAAGTTTTAAGAAATTACAAAATGGCCCAAAACGCCCGGAAATCACGATACGTGATCGAATAACCAAACCGAAGTTCACAACACGTCTAAAAAAGTTAAACGGACTTACGGGAAACTCGAAACAGCAGTTTAGAACGAGATTCGCAAGAATTGAACTCAAGTGCGGAAAAGTCGCTAAAAAGCACGGAACTCAACAAAACGACACCGAAAAGAACTCGGATGTCAAAATGTGTAGAATTAATCATTCCCAGAATGACGAAACGGTCATGAGCGAGTCGTCAAAATGGACTTCCGCCGAAAAAAAAAAGAAATTATCGGAAATCGAAATTACGGGTATTACATTCTACCCTCCTTAAAAGAAGTTTCGTCCCGAAACTTAAAACAAGTAGGGAGAAGAAATATCCCGCCAGGAAAAACTCAACGAGATACACAAGAAGCGCGTAACTCATGCCCAACGGCGAAATGTTACAAGCAACGCAAAGGAATATACGGTGTGAAAACACGCTCCACGACGACCAACACAACGTCGCCGTTAGGGATATAATGGAACCAACAAGTGACAAGTGTCATCAAATGGATAATACAATCAAGTCAATTATCCGAACAATCACAAAACACAACGAACGAAAATCAATACGATTGACCAGCCCAACGGTACATCAATCAAAACGCGAGCCAATCGCTGAACAAATACGGAATTCCACCGCCCAAGTGTTGGAAGATCGAAAACGAGACTAATTTCCCGAACTTAAGGGAATTAGGAAGGAGCCTGAACGCTCAACAATCACGAAACGAGAACAAAAACCGAACAAACAAACGATCGAGACAACAAAAATCGAACAATCATGTCCGAAATACGAAGGATAATAAAATTCAAACAACAACTCCCAGGATGATCTGGTGAGAACTACAAGACATGCATTCCCATAAGATCCACAGGAAAGGGAATAGCGATTGAAAAGTCACAACGACAAACGAGTTATCCCGAAACAATACCACCCTCGTTCGATCACCAAAATCAAGGGATAGGGAAAGTTCAGAAAATGTTAACGAGCATAAACGAGTCGATAGAGTCGAAAATACAGAAGTTCAAAATCCGATCCACTTCGAATAAAAGAACTATTAGAGCCAAAAGATGTTACTTCCGAACAAGGTTCACAACAATCGAACCGAATTCGAAAAAGTCACAGCGATAACCAGATCGACCCAAAACCAGATTACAGCTCGTTCGAACGATGAAACCAAGGTAACGATACAACAAGCATCCGACACAACGCGGAACAATCACCGATGCACATAATCATACCAACCCAAGCTCTAACAGCTCGCATATATGCGATAACGCATAAATCGCTACGAGGCGACAACATCCAATACCAACATCACACCCCTCATAGAGGCTACCACGACAACTGTGTGGCGAACGACTCAATGTTCACACCACCAATTCAATCACAACTCGGGGGTTAACACCCTAACGAGAGTACGAACATCACACATATATTCCCGGACTGCAAATAGGAACAATAGGTTTTGAAAACGAAAATCACCTTTTGAAAATAATTTGCAAGCACCAGTTGATCTTGAGTATCATATATCAAAAAGTAGTACAAACATCGTCATCGAGACTTGGAAAAAAAAATCATCTTGCGTTTGATAAAAAAAATGAGGACACTTTTTTTTAAATTAAAACTTTCAAAATATTCGACCCTCGGGTCTAAATAAAAGTGTTTCTAAAACATTGAAAATATCTCAAAGCATTTTGGTCCTCGAGGTAGAAGAATCTTGAAACATATTGTGGCACCTTGGATGTACCACGACAAAATAATTCATTTTAAAAGTACGTCTCGAAATTTATTTTCTAAGATACTCAAGGTTTTCAAAGATAATTCAATGGGCTAGAATGCGCGAAGATTTCAGGTAATTACACGAAACATTATAGCGCCATGGGTCCCGCGCCGGAACTCACCAGGCTAGAAACCATTTACAACATTAAAAAGGCCTATGATGGTAATATTTCAAAAACTTACAAAAGCCATTTACAAAATACTAAATACCGTCATAAGAATTTCGCTAAAATGATCGAGACCATAATATCAAAAACAAGGTTAATGGAATCGATTTTCGAAATAAAACTCAGTCGGTAAAATACCGAAAACCATTACAAAAGAACTCACGCAGCGGATAAAAGAAATACAGTTCAACATGCACAATCCAACAACACTACTCCTCATATGAACGAAATATTAGAGTCAAATAACCACATATCACGAAATCAAAATCCATAAGAGGATTTCGTCACTTAACAAATAATCATAAAAATAGCTCGTGTCACACGAGGCACAACACAAAGGAGGGAGACTTACATCCACAGGTCGCACGAAGATGATGATCGCCTGACGATACTAATAACGACCAACAAACTCAGATGACGCATCGCGACACGACTTAGTCAGACAAAATCTGACGAGACAAAACTCAACAGACACCACTGACCCGACAGCCTAGGTTTCCACAACCTAAGCTCTGATACCATTTATGTAACACCCCTAATCCACTCAGGGATATTACACGCCGTAGACCCTCTCCTCGAGGATCTACCAGGCTGATAACTAAAATCAAACATCTAAACATCGCCTTTAAGGCTAACATGACTCAGTAGACCGATTTGGTCTTTCAATAATAACATACAACTCGATTCCAAACACATACCCACGCAGGGGTCAAAATAAAATAAACTCCCGTACAACGGGAAAAAGATACTGCAGCGGAAAAGAAAATACAACTAGACCAATACGACATCAACGGATCCTCGTGTGATTAGTATCGTTCATCTTTCATCATCCTTCGTACCGACCCTGTGCTATGCTCCAAAACCTGAATGCAAAAATAGACATCCACCCCCCGAATACTCGGGGGTTAGCAAAACTCCAGTGTTTTGCTAGTGCAAGTACAAGTGCAAAAATACGAGCCATACAATTCACATTCCACGAATAACAATAACCAGGAATCCTTAAAAATCCAAACGTGATGAAAAGTACTTCCCGAGGCAAGAGTTTGGTAAAACATTCTAAAACCGAAAGGTCGCAATTCAAGGGAAAATAATTTATAAAACAGTTTAAATTGCCATCGAGAGTTTTAATAGAAAACAATTTAGGATTACTGAATCCTTCGCTTTCCAAAATTCAACAGGGTCACAGCCCAAAGGTTTTGTTTTCGCAAATAGAAAACCGACTACAATTCACAGGGCAAGAGCCCAACATCATGTGTCCTCGACGGACATAAAAATCAACAAAACATAATCGCGCACGCGCATCGCATAGGACCGGGGCGAAGCCACAAATCCCACTCGAGGCCTCGAAGGACCCTCCCGAGCTGGCTAGCGAAACAAATCATACACATGCATCGCCTTGGGAACAGGGTAATACCATTGATCCCGCCCGAGGCCTCGAAGGACCCTCCCGAGCTGGCTAGCTAAACAAATCACAACATCTCACGGTTGGATCAATCACTTGTTGCATCCTGGCCACATGATCGCATGCCATGTGCCACCGTAGATTAACTTTGGCGCTCACGGTTGGATCAATCACTTGTTGCATCCTGGCCACATGATCACATGCCAAGTGCCACCATAGTTTTTCTTAGGCTCTCACGGTTGGATCAATCGCTTGTTTCATCCTGGCCGCATGATCGCATGCCATGTGCCACCGTAGGCCCCGCCCACATCCACACAATCACACACATAGCACAATGCAACAACGATATCCAAACAATTCACTCAGAGGCATCAAACACTTAGCAAAACACCACGTCAAACCACAACCCACCGAAATGAAACAATATACGTCCACACGCAAATACCAAGTGCATCATCAACACCAAACATATCCATAGGATTCACATAGTCACTTACAACCCACACAATCTACAAAACACACGCGTTTTGAAAATGAACCTTTAACGAGGCTAGCCGAATCTTTTGAAAACTCGTTGCAAACAATCAAACAAACATATAAAGACAATCACCAATTATCATATCCACAAAACAAGAAAAGTATGGGCAAGGTACTTGCCTCGAACAATCACAACGCGGAGAATCGACCGAAGTAGGTTGGCACGAACCGACTACGAACCCGCCGACTCCACCGAATGCCAATTCGCGATAATAAACTACGGAGGACAATAACAACAATGAAAATGAATTCCTTAGCATGACTCAAAGCCGTTGAATTCAAAGAACGAACGACGAATGTTCAAGTGTTTTCCCCAAAACGGCCAAGAACACGATTCGTCCCGACAAAACACGAAAAAAAAATTCCAAGTTGAAATATGGATATAAAATCCATAGAATATGTTTAACAACATCATTTAACCACAATCTATCCAACAAAAACGGATGGAAAACGAGATCGAGAACAAATCCCCCAAAAAGTCGATTCGAAGGAAATCAAGAAATATACTTCGATTCGACGAAGAACAATGGATTAAATGATGTTAAACACAAGAATACTACCAAGATTAATCATACCCATCATGAATTAATCAACAACACGGAACGAATCGGACAAAAATGCAAAAAACCCCCAAATTCACGAAATTAGGGTTCTAAGGAAGATTACCTTGATTCGCTGGATCAAAGGATGATAACGGATGATTGATTGATGTTATGAACTCAATAACTTCGTGTATTTGTTGTTCAACAACATGGCTTCGGAATCCCCAAGGCTCCAAATTACGAAGAGAAAGACAGAAATGAAAACAAGAGGAAATGTGATCGCTCTGTCACATTTATCTGCCTTGACTAGCGCGCAGTGCCAAAGCTAGCGTGCGCTTCTCGCCCGTGCCGCGATCCGAGGCCCACACCGCCCTATGACTCGACCAGTAGCGTGCGCAGCCTTCCGGCCGTAACGCGCGCTACCACGGTCAGAAGGCAGTAATGCCCGGCGATTCGTGCGCTACCCGCCGATCCTGACCAATTCCGAACCCCTGGACTCCACCGTCTGCACCGATAAGCGTCGTTAGGCGGCCGATAGCGTCGCTACACTGTCGGTAGCGCGCGCAGCCTTCCGATCAGAAGCGTCGCTTCGCCGGTTCTGCGCACCGTCCGGCCGGTGCCGCAATCGTCCGGCCAGATCCCATAACCGTCCGGCCGGTTGCTCGAACACGTGGCTCGGCGATTCGTTTCCTAAAACGCACTAACGAACACGATTTAAAAGTTCGCGGACGACATCAACGACCCGAAATGAAAACATAATGCAATAATTAATTATACGCGACCAAGAAACGGGTCGAGACAACAATTAAAGATACGGATACCCGTAAGTTTTAAGAAATTACAAAATGGCCCAAAACGCCCGGTAATCACGATATGTGTGTAACACCCCCAGATTTAACCGGAAATATTACAGCGCCGTGGGCCCCGAGATGGAACCCACAAGGCTAAAAGAAATTTTCGCAAACATTTACAAATGCCTAAGAGGCCAACGACGGTACTATCTTTAAAAATTCACAAAGACTTATAAAATCCATTTATCAAAAACCGTCGTAAAAACTCATTTGAAATCGCAAGGCCAAACAAATAGACACTCAAAAGTTTAGAAAACGATTTCCAAAGTAACCTCGATTACAGATACCAAAAGAGCATTTCAAAATACTCACGCAATGAAAAAGACCAACCATAAAGATACTCTAGCAGCGGAAAACAAGAACCAATCAAGAAACTCAATGTACAGAACATGTCCTAGCCAGTATCCTCCGGGAAGCTCATCTCTTCACGACCGCTACAAGCTCGATGCTCCGAGAACCTAAAAGAAATCCCACGACGGGGTCAGCCATAATATCCAACAATGATAACCGTCACATCACATTAATAATAACATACCAATGAGAATACAACATAAGAATACGACCAACGTAATCTTTACTTACTCAAGAAATTCTCATCAGAATAACCATTATCACATTTCACATCCTGTACTCAATTAACCAATAAACTCGAACATAATATCTGTATTGTACCTTAAACAATACTCAAGATCCTCAAACTATCATAACCAACTCACGATACGGAAATCTACCATTTCTAACCAATACGATCCATCGAATAATATCATCAAATCCCAAGACGATAACCAATTGTCCACCAAAGACAAGACCAAGGAAAATACGGAACATACCTCGAGATATGAAGTGCCACGACAATCATATCAGTCTAATCCGATATCAGAACAATGCAATGCGGACAAGGTCCTAACACAAGACCTACAAATGCATACTCATATGACAACGTCAATATGCTCAAAAACAATAACAACTATGTATACTCAATGGAAATCCCATGATCCAGGCGCCTCAAGATAGATCCCAAGATGATCCTACAAGATCAACACGAGGTGGTTAACCAACAATATACATATGCACAACAATAACACAATCTTGGGTAATCCAACGATCCAAAGGCCCTCAAGATAGATCCCAAGATGAGACCAACACGAGGTGGAAAAACCCGTCCAATGATCCAGCGCCCTCAGCATAGATCCCAAGATGATCCCGTCGGACCAACACGAGGTGGACATCCGATCCAGCGCCCTCAGCATAGATCGCGCGATCCCATCGGATCAACACAACATAAACAACATAATATGCATACACATATGCAAAACAATATGTTCATCATCATGAACAACGCAACATGAACGACAATATGACAAATCAATTAAGACGACCTCATGTTCGACAACATGAATGATAATGTACGAGACCAAAATAAATAACATAAAACCGTGACCAATATGGAATACTTGCCCCGAGTCCTTCGGAAGCAACCTCGATGTCCAATCATCACCGACGATTATCCCCACTGCTCGGCGATCCAAACGTACAACGAACTATAGATACTCATATCCTCGTCCTTACCATAATGTAACCTCGATACTCGAACATACCAATAACTGAGATAAAGCATATTCATTATGATTTACCTCCCAGAATCGAAAGAACGATATGCGATCCGGATACCCAGAGTTCACAATAATAATCATCGCTATATGCATTATAAACGAAATGAATATTAAACCTTTCATTATATATTATAACTGACCAAGTAATAAATTGCCTCGATACCACGAAGCTGCTGCCGAACACATTGCCTTTATCTACGAGCTCCTCAGCCTCGATCAAACGCAATACAATGGACATACTCGAACACGACCGCAATATCCGTTTATAATCACCGATCAATAATCTCAACCTATCGAAGAAACCAAATAACACATATCCGATAACAATCAACAACTGACAAACTATCCAATCGAACTCAACGGTTCAACACAACCTCGAATAAACACAGTCAGAACCAACCAAGTCAAACCATCACGAATTCCTAATCAAAACACAAAAATACTGCACTGTCTGCCTACTTAGCGCACGTTAATCACCTAACGTAGCATGCGCTAAGTTGCTCCCGTTAGCGCGCGCTAGGCAGTAAACGTAGCGTGCGCTAATGCTGTGCAGTGGCATGCATTTCAAGCATCGTCTAACACTTCCATCATGACAATGATCAACTCATCTCGAGATTAAGAATTTCATAACAATCATGACATATAATTTAATAGCTCTTCAAGAACACGAATTATCCAAATTCACGTTCATGATCCATAAAATGATAAAATCTGATGTGTTCTAACATCTAAAAATCCTTATTCATCATGTTCTTCGACATACGATTCATATAACTTCAAGAATCACAGTAGCATCACCATAATCGTTACCATACGAAGTAACCAACGACAAAACATCAAAATCCGAATTGAAGAAGGGAATTACATCAACATATATCTTGAATTCCATCCAAAACCATACGAAACATATCAATACTCATATATTGATAACAACACTAACTTAGTACGGTAATCCAACTCGTTGTCATGCTCATCAACTTGTTTATATGATAATCATCAACTCAAGAACATCATATACAATCCAAAACGAAATCTCAAAGTGAAGAGTAATTACCTTTTTTTGAAGGAAATGATTGATTTCCAAGAATCACCAATGATTTCAAGAACAAAGCTTCACTCCATGATTTCCATCTTTAATCTTGTTAAAGAGGATCATCCTTCAGTGTTTAGGAACTCCAAATGTTCTCCCAAGGTTGTCTCTATCGGGTGAAAGGAAAGAAATGGACGAAATGTTTCATGACACCCGTTTGTCCCTTTATATAGAATGCACCACTAGCGTGCGCTAAACCCTTATGTTTAGCGTGCGCTAGCCTTAGCGTGCGCTAATCGACTTTGTTAGCGTGCGCTATCGCATCGCAGGCTACCGTCTTGCTTCAGAACTACCTTACGTCGTAATGCCCATGCATTAACGTCGTAAATCATCATGTCTAGCGACGCAAGTCCTTACTCTTAGCGTGCGCTATCCGAAGTTGACTTACTACAGTGTTCACCTACCACTCGCCCCCACATTCCGACAGCATCTGGCAAGGATAAGATTCCTTGTTGACTGATACATAGTTAGCGTGCGCTAAGCCTAATATTTTAGCATGCGCTAATACTTCAGGACAACAACCGTTGACTTACCAGAACGTGCGCCGAAAGCAGCCGGGTCCACACGCAGATTCCTTCCGATCTGTCTGCACTAGCGTACGCTAACCTATAAACGTAGCGTGCGCTAATCCTGCACGATAGCGTGCGCTATACATGAATATCAGCGTGCGCTAATAAGGCTATACTTAGCCATTTTCAGCTATCCTTGTCCAACATCTCGACATATCAAATACGAACATACGGCATATCAAATATACATTACTCAACACATTATATCCTCAAATACAATTGTCGACCAAATACGACAATTATACCAATATCGACATCTCGGTCCTTCATTTATTTTATCCCTACTGCATGCATTCCACGCTGTACAATATAACTCGGATAAAATAATATCAAACAACAGTAATAGAAATTCCGGATATTACATTCTACACCCCTTAAAATAAGTTTCGTCCTCGAAACTTGCAATCCGTCATAGAAAACAAACAAACATACTGTTCAACCCAAAATATCCCAAAACCATCACGACACCGATCAATCATCATTATTCGAATAGCCAAAACCGCATACTTACAAATACGCAGGTCGACGATCTCCGGAGATACTAGCAAGCGATCTCACTGTACAGTCCCAATACGCTTACGATTACAATTCTCTGAGTCTCAACAAAAAGATATCATCTTCGGATGAAACAATCTGCCCGAATCAAATCCTGTCTGCCTGATTACATAATCAAGTCCTAATTCCGATAAGACGAATAATACACAACACATCTACAAAACAATTGCCCAAAACAACGACACGAATCCCGAAACATTAACACAAAATCCGAACGCTCAGATGATCACCAACAATGATCAACAATCAATCGAATTCATCATCGACATGATAAATTCCAATATGACCAACCAGAGGTCAAAACCCAATCGAGAATATCATCAACGTGATAAACTCCAATATTACCAACGAACGATCAATGACAATCGAGAATACCTTCACACGGTAAAATCCAACACTATCACCACAGAACCACAGAAACAGATATACGAAAAAGAAAAATTCTCAAAACGACACACCGATCACATATAGTGGATCTCAATAAACGTATCCGAGTGGCGAACATACCCCTCGGCATATGAACAACCAATCACAAACTGACGAACATACCCAATTCATACAAGGAGTGGGAACGACCACTCAATATCCAAAACAACCAGCATGGGGTCACCATCCCCAAATTTACACTTACAAAGAAATCATTCCAGAATCAGTAAGGTAAAATCGCGCTACTACCATACCAATGGAATCACATAGCACATATGTTCCGGTTCACAAAATCCCAAGTTTCCAAAATAATATTATGTGCATGAATCTACAACACGCAACATATTTCTCTTATCTGATAACTCAACCGATCATCACCGGATAATCAAACTAACATACTGAAGTTCGAATTTCTTTTCCATCGTACCATCAATATGATATGCACTATGCACTAAATGCGTATGTATATCAATCACATTTTCAAAACCAGTTTGAAATCATATATTCTTGTCAAAAGACAATTTTCGAAAGTTCTTTCAAGGGTTTGAAAACTCAAAACATAAATTTTGGTAAGACCACAAAATCAATTTTCGAAAAATTAACTTGGCTCGATGGTGCCAAGTATTTGATAACAGTTTCCTTCGAATCCACACGATTTCGAAGTTTTAAAATGAAAAGTATGCAAATGCTCGACTATATCCATACTCCTGTATACCAATTCGGTTCGTCACCAATATCCACTGATATTCCATCGGAAAACCACACGATCGAGTTCCAAAATCTCAATATATAAATTCCGACTAAACTCCTTTTCCACACATGACTTGCAACGTCAGTCATTAACCCATCCTGGATCACCTTAAATATGATATGACAAAATATTGAAACAAATCCACACAGCGAAAGACTTCCCGAGAGGTTCAATTTGAACAAGTAAACCAAAGCCTCGAAAGGCGGAAATAACATAGGTAAACGATTGGTAAAGTGTTTTACAAGTCTCGGGAGTTTTAAGAAAACAGAAAAGCCGTTTGAAACATTAGGGTCTTAGCCCGTAACTCGTTCCGCATTACAAAAAGTTTAAAATGTAGAAAACCCCTTTTCGGACTTCAAGTCCTGAGTTATAAAACCATTTCAAAATCGATTGGGTCTCGGCCCAAAATCATTTTCCGTAAAACATCCGTAAAATATTCATTTTGAAAAGTATCATTTTCAAATGCTCAAAACAGTTCATGTATCTCAAATGAATTAACATGCTACATGTTCTTCTCAACAATCCATAGTCCTTCTCCCGATTACACAATTCCGTTCCAAAATCTAGCTGATATCGATTTCCAAAATCATAACTTCTCAAGATCATCAATCCTATCCCAACTCTGTCACCTTATATTGAAATGCATAATATCTGCTGAATCTCAAAACATATCAACTTAGAACGGCAGTAAATCTCAATGAAATTCAAAAATCCAAATACTCACAGATCGTGAAGCCGACGATTCCCCGTGATACTGGCACATGTCTAGACTCAAGAAAATACTCGACACAGGTATTTTCAAAACACACGTTTGCCAAATCGGTTCGACTCAAGAACATAATACATCTCATTCCAAAGAATCTCATTAACACCATTTGGAAAAGTTATAACAAGCCCAGTACGATACTGGCAAATCCGATAACACATAAGCCTGAGTGAACAACAAAAACTCACGGCTCTAATATTTGTCAATCGACAACTCGAATGACGCGACAAAAACACGACCCAACTCGACCCAAATGCCTAGGTTTTCTCAACCTGGCTCCGATACCATATTCTGTAACACCCCCAGATTTAACCGGAAATATTACAGCGCCGTGGGCCCCGAGATGGAACCCACAAGGCTAAAAGAAATTTTCGCAAACATTTACAAATGCCTAAGAGGCCAACGACGGTACTATCTTTAAAAATTCACAAAGACTTATAAAATCCATTTATCAAAAACCGTCGTAAAAACTCATTTGAAATCGCAAGGCCAAACAGCCGACACTCAAAAGTTTAGAAAACGATTTCCAAAGTAACCTCAGTTACCAGATACCAAAAGAGCATTTCAAAATACTCACGCAGCGGAAAAAGACCAACCATAAAGATACTCTAGCAGCGGAAAACAAGAACCAATCAAGAAACTCAATGTACAGAACATGTCCTAGCCGGTATCCTCAGGAAGCTCATCTCTTCACGACCGCTACAAGCTTGATGCTCAGAACCTAAAAGAAATCCTGACGGGTCAGCCATAATATCCAAAAATGATAACCGTCACATCACATTAATAATAACATACCAATGAGAATACAACATAAGAATACGACCAACGTAATCTTTACTTACTCAAGAAATTCTCATCAGAATAACCATTATCACATTTCACATCCTGTACTCAATTAACCAATAAACTCGAACATAATATCTGTATTGTACCTTAAACAATACTCAAGATCCTCAAACTATCATAACCAACTCACGATACGGAAATCTACCATTTCTGACCAATACGATCCATCGAATAATATCATCAAATCCCAAGACGATAACCAATTGTCCACCAAAGACAAGACCAAGGAAAATACGGAACATACCTCGAGATATGAAGTGCCACGACAATCATATCAGTCTAATCCGATATCAGAACAATGCAATGCGGACAAGGTCCTAACACAAGACCTACAAATGCATACTCATATGACAACGTCAATATGCTCAAAAACAATAACAACTATGTATACTCAATGGAAATCCCATGATCCAGCGCCCTCAGCATAGATCCCAAGATGATCCTACAAGATCAACACGAGGTGGATAACCAACAATATACATATGCACAACAATAACACAATACTGGGTAATCCAACGATCCAGTGCCCTCAGCATAGATCCCAAGATGATCCCGTCGGACCAACACGAGGTGGAAAAACCCGTCCAATGATCCAGCGCCCTCAGCATAGATCCCAAGATGATCCCGTCGGACCAACACGAGGTGGACATCCGATCCAGCGCCCTCAGCATAGATCGCGCGATCCCATCGGATCAACACAACATAAACAACATAATATGCATACACATATGCAAAACAATATGTTCATCATCATGAACAACGCAACATGAACGACAATATGACAAATCAATTAAGACGACCTCATGTTCGACAACATGAATGATAATGTACGAGACCAAAATAAATAACATAAAACCGTGACCAATATGGAATACTTGCCCCGAGTCCTTCGGAAGCAACCTCGATGTCCAATCATCACCGACGATTATCCCCACTGCTCGGCGATCCAAACGTACAACGAACTATAGATACTCATATCCTCGTCCTTACCATAATGTAACCTCGATACTCGAACATACCAATAACTGAGATAAAGCATATTCATTATGATTTACCTCCCAGAATCGAAAGAACGATATGCGATCCGCATACCCAGAGTTCACAATAATAATCATCGCTATATGCATTATAAACGAAATGAAACTGAAACCACTCATTAAATATTATAACTGAGCAAGTAATAACTTGCCTCGATACCGATACCACGAAGCTGCTGCCGAACACATTGCCTTTATCTACGAGCTCCTCAGCCTCGATCAAACGCAATACAATGGACATACTCGAACACGACCGCAATATCCGTTTATAATCACCGATCAATAATCTCAACCTATCGAAGAAACCAAATAACACATATCCGATAACAATCAACAACTGACAAACTATCCAATCGAACTCAACGGTTCAACACAACCTCGAATAAACACAGTCAGAACCAACCAAGTCAAACCATCACGAATTCCTAATCAAAACACAAAAATACTGCATCACGCCTACTTAGCGCACGTTAATCACCTAACGTAGCGTGCGCTAAGTTGCTCCCGTTAGCGCACGCTAGGCGATGGCGTAGCGTGCGCTAATCTTTGTGCAGTGGCATGCATTTCAAGCATCGTCTAACACTTCCATCATGACAATGATCAACTCATCTCGAGATTAAGAATTTCATAACAATCATGACATATAATTTAATAGCTCTTCAAGAACACGAATTATCCAAATTCACGTTCATGATCCATAAAATGATAAAATCCGATGTGTTCTAACATCTAAAAATCCTTATTCATCATGTTCTTGACATACGATTCATATAACTTCAAGAATCACAGTAGCATCACCATAATCGTTACCATACGAAGTAACCAACGACAAAACATCAAAAATCCGAATTGAAGAAGGGAATTACATCAACATATATCTTGAATTCCATCCAAAACCATACGAAACATATCAATACTCATATATTGATAACAACACTAACTTAGTACGGTAATCCAACTCGTTGTCATGCTCATCAACTTGTTTATATGATAATCATCAACTCAAGAACATCATATACAATCCAAAACGAAATCTCAAAGTGAAGAGTAATTACCTTTTTTGAAGGAAAGGATTGATTTCCAAGAATCACCAATGATTTCAAGAACAAAGCTTCACTCCATGATTTCCATCTTTAATCTTGTTAAAGAGGATCATCCTTCAGTGTTTAGGAACTCCAAATGTTCTCCCAAGGTTGTCTCTATCGGGTGAAAGGAAAGAAATGGACGAAATGTTTCATGACACCCGTTTGTCCCTTTATATAGAATGCACCACTAGCGTGCGCTAGCCTTAGCGTGCGCTAACTGACTTTGTTAGCGTGCGCTATCGCAGTCCAGAGGCTACTGTCTTGCTTCGTAAACTACCTTACGTACGTAATGCCCATGCATTAACGTACGTAAATCATCATGTCTAGCGTACGCAAGTCCTTACTCTTAGCGTGCGCTATCCGAAGTTGACTTACTACAGTGTTCACCTACCACTCGCCCCCACATTCCGACAGCATCTGGCAAGGATAAGATTCCTTGTTGACTGATACATAGTTAGCGTGCGCTAAGCCTAATATTTTAGCGTGCGCTAATACTTCAGGACAACAACCGTTGACTTACGAGCGTGTGCAGCGGTAAGGTCCACACGCAGATTCCTTCCGATCTGTCTGCACTAGCGTACGCTAACCTATAAACGTAGCGTGCGCTAATCCTGCACGATAGCGTGCGCTATGCATGAATATCAGCGTGCGCTAATAAGGCTATACTTAGCCATTTTCAGCTATCCTTGTCCAACATCTCGACATATCAAATACGAACATACGGCATATCAAATATACATTACTCAACACATTATATCCTCAAATACAATTGTCGACCAAATACGAAAATTATACCAATACTGACATCTCAGTCCTTCATTTATTTTATCCCTACCGTACAGATTCCACGCTGTACAATATAACTCGGATAAAATAATATCAAACAACAGTAATAGAAATTCCGGATATTACAATGTGATCGAATAACCAAACCGAAGTTCACAACACGTCTAACAAAGTTAAACGGACTTACGGGAAACTCGAAACAGCGGTTTCAAACGAGATTCGCAAGAATCGAACTCAAGTGCGGAAAAGTCGCTAAAAAGCACGGAACTCAACAAAACGACACCAAAACGAACTCGGATGTCAAAAAGTGTAGAATTAATCATTACCAGAATGACGAAACGGTCATGAGCAAGTCGTCAAAATGGACTTCCGCCGAAAAAAAAAAGAAATTACTGGAAATCGAAATTACGGGTATTACATCACCAACACCCAAAACTCACTGTACTGTGGGCCGCGACTCACTTGATACGTGCCGCGGCCCCGCCGAGAATTTTAAGAGCCTGCACACGACTCAGAAGTCATTCGGCCGAAACACCAGCTATTCCTCAAACTCCCTCTTCTTCGCGCGGAGCAAGGATATCATCTTCCAATTTCTTCTTCTCTTCTTCGTCAATCCAACACATGGTAATTCTTATCCCTTAAGTTTCAATGCAACATGGATTGATGATCGAGGTAATATTCTTGATTCATTGATGAACTCTCTTTGTGTTTTATTTCCTAAATTTCTATCAAAATTTGTATCGGATTATGCTAAGATTATTGATTGATTGATGGTGTTTCGTTGAGAATTGTTGTGATTATCAATTGACGTTGTTGTTGAGGATTGAATTGAGCAATTATTGTTTTGTTCTTCATTTAAGCTAACGCATGCAAAGTGTTTGATAAAATGCCCTAATGAAATTTTTTGAGCTAAACATCTCCAAATTATCTTCAACGAATTCGATTATCGGAATAATATGTGCCCCCAACCCTTAAGTCAAGTTTGAGTTTAAATTTTTGCCTCATATCACTCATACGGAAGTGCGAGTTTATTCGACGCTATATCCGTACGTTATAAGTTGAGAGTGGTGTAGTGTTATTTAAAGTCGTCTAATCTATCCTGCATTTATTTTTCAGGACGTCGTTATGGCTAGGAAAAGGAAGTTGAGCACAAGGGCTAGGACGCGATCATCCCCCACAAGAGGGGAAACGTCACAAAACCAGACAGAATGGGGATCCCACCAATTCTCTGACCCCGAAATCCATAGAATATTCAACGAGAGAATCCGTCCTCGTCCAATAATTCTTGAGTGGGGATTCACTCCCGCCCCCCAAGACGGCGAGCTATTGGCAATGATCAATGAAATGGGATAGACCCAATTCACTGCGCCACCCGAGCCGGCGGTAATCTCTATTGTCCAAGAGTTTTACGCCAGCGCATTATTGCAACAAATTCAGGCGGGGCAGATGATGGGACGACCAGATACATGGACTGAGGTCGCCTTCTAAGGCCAGACAGTGGACTTCTCGGTAGACGCGATTCAAAGGCTATACGACCTACCTGAGGTGGACGAATCGGCTAATACGCAGACTATGAGAACCCTCTCGAGGGAAGACTTACTAGAGGCGCTTGCTCAGCCGGATTCCGTATGGGAAACGCGCGTCCCGGGATCCACGGCCTTCTACTTCAAGAGTTCCCGCCTCAGTCGGCTCGGGCGAGCCTGGCTTTATTTCCTCTGTGCACGAGTCGACCCTACATTGCAGATCTGCTCGGTCTTGCTTCCTCGTGCCCGATTGCTGTATGCCATCACGACAGGACTCCGATTTGATGTGGCCCCACATCTGTCTCGGTCTATATTTTAGTGCATCCAGGGAGGGGCAAAGATGGGATTAAACTGATTTGTGCCCTATGCCGCCAGTCGGGCGTGACTTGGTCCGACGACGTGCCGTCTATAGCACCCCAGGGTCCGATCGACAACCGTATTATCTCCCATTTCGACCAGTGGGGTGGCGCGATGGCACACGCACAGGGGCGAGGATTTCTTCTCGATGAGCCACATGGGCACTCCCCCGAGCCACTACTTCTGACTAAGGCAGATGCTGAGGATCATACTGAGTCCACTCCACTGCCAGTGAGAGAGCACCTTCAGACGATGTTTGACAGCCTGAGGGAGGAGATGCGGGCAGAGAGAGACAGCCTCCTCGCAGCTGTTCGAGAGGAGATGCGCGAGCAGGCCCGCCGGGCCAATCGGTGTGCGGAGAGGCACTTAGCGGCGAGGGATGCTTATCATCAGGACTATCTAGCTGCGTGGACGAGCCATATACTCCACCCGGACGGACCCTTCATTCCGCCAGTCAGGCCACCTACACCACCCTCCTCGCCGGACTAGGCCGGCACCAGTGCCTGAGCTGATCTTAGGGGAGTACTTGACCTTTCTCATATTGCATATTATTATTTGTGTCCATTGAGGTCAATGTACGTCTTAAGTTTGGTGGGGTACTTTTAGTTGTTATTTACTTTTTCGTTGCTATTTTTCGTTGTTATTGATTCTAGCCTTGCTTG
The DNA here is from genome assembly GCA_033398695.1 of Orobanche coerulescens. Taxonomy (NCBI): domain Eukaryota; kingdom Viridiplantae; phylum Streptophyta; class Magnoliopsida; order Lamiales; family Orobanchaceae; genus Orobanche; species Orobanche coerulescens. The sequence continues at coordinate 92,346,824 of CM065817.1, read as the reverse complement.
TCTTCTAAAATATTCTGGACTTTATTTGCATTCGTTAATTTTTCGTGCAGCCTTGTGTAAGGCTAATGATATGATACTGATTTCTTTTTGAAGAAATGGTTGAGTTTTGGTCGTTTGCATTCTGCGATATTTGTTTTCCTTGAGTATTCATTTCGGTCTGATTTTTTTTGTGTCATTGCAGAAATCCTAGCATATAAGAAATGAGACACTGAGTCGTCTATACGTTTGGTTACACTTTTCACGTAGGTAGTCGTCCAGTAACATGAGTCGTCTTGGCATTTAATTTGAGTTTAGACACTGAGTCGGACAGTTTTTCCCAAAAATTCGAGAAATTATACGTGTTCTATGATGGGAAGTCTAGTAACCGGGGGTATTCACGTGACCCGTTGTTTACTCTCGCGTAAAACGACAACCCTGAATAGACTAATGGTTCAAAAATCGCATGATGATAAAAGGAAGCCAAGTAACCGGATGTATTCACATAACCCGTCGTTTACATTCGCGTAAAACAGCAACTTTGAATCGGAAGTGCGGGAATAGTTATTCGAGTTTTTTCTCTGCTGTAGAGGGAGACTTAGTAACTAGAAGCATTCATGAGCCCCATGAGTATCTTTTACGTCAAACGGTTCCCCAATACATGAGAATGGATTTCCACCCTAGGATTCTTCCGATGAGACATCCCGGGAGTCGAGACCTAGTGGTTAATTCGAATCAGTGTAATGATTATAAATAAGGGAATGCTGTCTGGGAGAATATTATGTTTGATGAAATTCTGATGTTTTTGCCACGAGACTGTGAGACTGGGCGAGTTGGTTTGTTTAATCTAACCATTCATATTGGCGGTCGGCTCAATTCACGCTTGTTAATCTTTGAGCCTTGATTTTCTTCATGACCGATGGATCAGCACTAAAAATGATTGCTTTGTGGAATCATTGTCCGTGATGTGACCCACTAATACGATACTTGTATTATTCGTTGAGATTTTCAGGGTAGTATTAATCAGGTAAACACTATGGATTTGTACGATTACCCACGATGTTTGTCATCTTATTTTGAAATTAATTTTTGCTTGAGGACAAGTAAAGGCTTAAGTTTGTGGGTATTTGTTAGATGTATTTTTATGCGCTTAATTATCATTATTTTATACCCATTTTAAGTCTAAATCTGCATAAATGAGCTTTTAATACATGATGTTTATATGTTTTGAAGGAAATTAGAGTTCGGGAGCTTGAACGAAGAAAAACGGGCCAAAACGACATTTTTTGGTCAAGGGTCGTGTCGCATCGAGCCAGAGCCGCGGCACAGGAACACCCAGAAGCACGTCAGTACAAACTGTACTGGGGGCCGCGGCACGCTCATCCTGAGCCGCGGCCTGTAAGGAATATGCGCGCCCAGGCCTGGCAGCACGAGGAGAGGGGCCACGGCACACTGATGCCGGGCCGCGGCCCGCCGCGCGGGTTTCATATGCGCAACCCGCGTTTTTGGCTATTTCGGAGGCCGTTCTTGACCTAATTTTTGGACGTGTTTTAGAGGCGGGAGAAGGATTATAAAAAGGCATTGAAGGGCAGAAAATAGGATCATCAAAGAGAAGGAGGAAAATACCTAGGAGCAGAGAGCAGAAGCCAGAGAACGAAGGAATTCAAGTTCTTCAATTGTGTTTGATTTTCTTTCCTATGGTTTATTCAATTCTTTGTGTATTGTTTTCTAGCATGTCGGGCTAGAACCCGTTTCTAGGATTGTGATGAAACCAAGATTTTGACGGATTAACTTTTGATTTTACATTATTAATATATTTCCCTTTTTTATTGAGTTTTCCCAATTGTTCTTAATGCTTTCAATTATGTGGCCTATGATTGAATTGTTTTGATTACGCAACTCGAATCGGGAGAGGAGAGTTAGTAGGAAAAATTGATGAGAAATGTTTTATTTTGTGAGATAGGAATATACTCATAGGAATTACGTGGCCCTTCAGAAGATTTTATGCTGTTTGGATATTGTTGAATTAATTTACCTAGGAATAGAGTGATTTATTCACCTTAGAAAACTCTACTGTTCTCGGGAGAGGCAGTAGAGTATCTTAGAAATCTTCGCCTTCAATAAATTGGGAAATTACTTAATTTATATAAATCAAGAGTAATTCGGATTAATCGAGGCGGATTCTCAATCCAAGATTATTCTCCTATTTGATCATCTTTCTTCGAATTATCTATTTTATTATTTGTTTTTAGTATATCGCTTTATTAGTTTTCTTTAATAATCCTTCCATCACCAAATTCGATCGTTCAAATAAAACTAGAATATAAATAAATTGGTAATTAGTGTGTCAGTCCTCGAGGGAACGATATCTTTCTTATCACTTTATTAGTTGCTTACGACAACGTGCACTTGCGTTCACTAAAATACGTAACAGCTTGCAAGTGCGGTTTTTCAAAGTGTTGGTTGATTGCATATATATTGTGTTTTAAGGTTTTTCAATATATTTTGCGTCGAATTACGTGATGAATGGTGTTTTTAATTTTATTCTCAGATGTCTTTCAATCCACTAGCTGTTATTCTCAAAGAAAACAAACTTGACACTAACTTTGCCGACTGGAAAAGAAATCTTGATATTATCTTGACTGCCGAGGGGCACAAATTTATTTTAACTAAGGAGAGCCCTTTGAAACCAGAAACGGATGCCACTCCTAAAGAGTTGGCTGAATTCCATAAATGGAAAAAGTGTGATGAGATGCTCGTTGTTACATTTTGGCGTCACTGAAAAATCTATTGCAACATCAGCATCAGACGATGGGCTCGGCCGCGGAAATGATGAAAAATCTCACTGAGATGTTTGATCATCAGAACCGGGCGGCTAGGCAAAATGCAATGAGGGTTTTGATGACAACCCAAATGTCTGAAGGGTCCCCGGTAAGGGATAACGTTCTTAAAATGATTTCTTATTTGAACGAACTGAGCATACTGGGGGCCACTATCGATGCGGAGTCGCAGGTCGATATTATCTTGGGCAGTTTACCAAGAAGCTTTGAGCAGTTCCGCATCAACTAAAACATGAATCGTAGGACTTACACATTAGCGGAACTTTTGACAGAGCTTCAGTCTCCCGAAGGTATCTTTAAACAAGGTTATCATCAAATTCTTGCGGCAATCGGTGCTGCTTCTTCAAAACCCAAATGGGGAAAGAAGAAAAAGCAGGTTGGCCAGAAGCAAGTGGCAACCTTCAAAGCTAAGGGCAAGGCTCCTTAGTCAAAGGCTCCTCAGTCCGAGGTGAATAAAAAGCCAAATGGAAAGTGCTTCAATTGCGGTCTGAAAGGGAATTTCAAGAGTGACTGCCCTAAGAGAGATACGTCTCATGCACTAGTACTCAAAATATGTTTGGCTGCCTGTTCTATCACTTCATGGATAGTGGATTCGGGCTCCACTGATCATATTTGTTATGACTCGCAGGGGTTCCAAGTAACCAAGGTGCTTAGTGCGGATGAGATTACTATTAGCTGGGGCGACTATTCCAGGCTGAAGGCTGTTGCAGTGGGAGTCGTGTAGTTAAAAGTTGATGATAGGATTTTAGTTCTAAATAATGTATTATTGGTACCCGATTTTAGAATGAATTTAATTTTAGTTTCTAAATTGTGTAATGATGGATATTCAGTTTCTTTTGAAGGTAATGCAGTTATTAAAAGAAACGGTGAATATGTTTGCACGAGTACTTATAGTAAAGAACTTTATATCATTAATGTTGCACCAGCTCCCTTGCATAATTATAAATCGCTTAATTCTTTGAATAATCATAATAAAAGAAAAGAACCTTCGCAAGGGACGGAAGGATTTGTGGTTTATAATGATGCGTCCGGACAGGGTCTCGGATGTGTACTCATGCAGAATGGGAAAGTTATTGCTTATGCTTCACGGCAATTAAGACCTTACGAGGTTAATTATCCGACCCACGACCTGGAGCTAGCAGCCGTGATATTCGCATTGAAGATTTGGCGTCATTATCTTTATGGCGTTACCTGTCAGATATTCACCGATCATAAGAGTTTAAAGTATATATTTACTCAGAAGGAGTTAAATATGCGACAGAGACGGTGGTTGGATTAATCAAGGATTATGATATCGAGATCCTCTACCACCCGGGCAAGGCGAACGTTGTCGCCGACGCCTTGAGTCGTAAGTCCGTTCAGGAGCAGATGCTTGATAGATTAACAGTTCAGAAGGAACTTCAGCAGGAATTTCTGAGACCCGAGATCGAGGTCTGGTTACAGCGAGTACAATGGCAACTTTGTACGTTGGAGATTTCATCGCCACTTGAGGAGGCGATCAGGGAGAATCAGGGTTCGGACCCATTTTTGTTACCCATTCAAGATTATGTGACTCACGGGAAAGCCCCTGGATTTGTGGTCCACGAGGATGGACTTTTGCGATTTAAGAATCGGTTGTGCGTACCGGCGAATGACGAGTTAAAAAACTCGATTTTGAGAGAAGCTCATGCTACCCCTTATTCCGTTCATCCGGGGTCTAGCAAGATGTATAAAGACTTGAAACAAAATTACTGGTGGAGTAATATGAAGCGAGAAGTTGCGGAATTTGTTTCGAGATGTTTGACCTGCGAGCAAGTCAAGATAGAACATCAGCGACCGGCGGGTATGCTGAAACCTCTCCCTATTCCAGAATGGAAGTGGGAGGATATTTCCATGGACTTCATTACGAGTTTGCCGACGAGTCGTCGTGGCATGAATACAATCTGGGTAATTGTGGATCACCTTACTAAATCAGCTCATTTCCTTGAGATTAAGGATACGTGGGGTCCCGAGAGACTTGCCCAGTTGTTTATCAAAGAGATAGTGAGATTGCACAGTACTCCTAAAAGTATCGTTTCCGATCGTGATGGACGATTCGTGTCTCATTTTTGGAAATCAGTTCATCGTGCTATGGGAACTCTGCTTAATCTCAGTACAGATTTTCATCCTCAGTCCGACGGACAATCGGAGAGGACTATTCAGACCTTGGAGGACATGTTGAGGGCATGTGTTCTCGATTGGAAAAATGATTGGGGAGCCCAACTACCGTTGATCGAGTTCACGTACAATAATAGTTGGCATGGTTCGATTAAGATGGCACCTTACGAGGCCTTGTACGGTCGTCGTTGTTGATCTCCTTTGTGTTTGGATGACTTATCAGAATCAATCGGCACCGAGCCCAATATGCTTATAGACACCCGTGAGAAGGTAGCTTTGATCAGGAGTCATTTGTTGACCGCTCAGAGTCGATAGAAATATTATGCAGATAATCATCGTCGACCATTAGAGTTCGAGACATGTGACCATGTTTTGGTCAAGGTATCCCCGAGTTGTGGATTACCTAGAGACGAATGTCTAATTAAATACATTATTGCTTCACGGATAGGAGCATATGCTTCTTGTAAAACAGTTAAACCATCTTGAACACATAAATTAAGAACATGACAAATACACCTAACATGAAAAAATTTACCACCAAGAGATGGCTCACATATTGCAATAAGTGATTCTAAACTACCTGTATTGGAGCTAGCATTATCAAAAGAAATTGAAAAAAAATTGTACTAAATTATATTCACATAAAATTGTATGAATTTTATGCGAAATATTTTGGGCGGTATGTGCGATATTAAACTCTCTAAAACCAATTAAACATTTTTGTATAGTCCAAGAATCATCAATCCAAATACAAGTAATTCTCATATATGGATTTGCTTCCCAATGAACACTCCAAGCATCGGAACATATACAAACTTTATGATCTAAGTTTAAAAACATATTAGCTAAAATTAATTTTGCCTTGCTAGTAGTTTTTCGAACATCACGAGTTACGGTAGAGCGTGAAATTTTTTTACTAGCGGGATTAAAACTTAGTTGAGTGAATACATTTGGTCGTCGGCAAAGTTAAAAGGAAGAGATTTACCACAAACAAACCTAGCTAATTCTTTTTTAGCGGTAATTGGATTAAATTTAAATAAGGAACTATTACCTTGATTGGGGGCATTAGACGACGTCGCCGTGCCTCGAAGTTGGGTTTGATTAGACTCGATGCCAACTTTGTCGGGATGTTGTCTTTGTATATGGCCATTGAGTGTCCCGTACCCTCCTTTTTTAAACTTGTACATTTTATCGCAATAGTTGCACTTGGCCAAGAAATGACCGGGACCGGATGCAACGTCGTCCATTTTTGTAATGGAGATTTCAGCTCGGATGGTTTCCTTTGTTTTGTTTTTGTTGGTTGCTCATCATCTTCATGAATCGATTTTGAGGCTTCAAACATTTCGTTGATTTGTTCCTCGGTTAATTCATCGAGAACATAATTTCCAAAATTCGGACTTGGTATAGAATGAGAACTCGGAGTATGAGTAGGTGGAGGAGTACTACCACTAGCACCGCCTCTTACACATCGAGGAATGCCGGTGATAGCCTTTTCCTTTTCCCGGTTGAATTGACCACTTGACATTTTTTTGAATTAAAAGTATACTTGAGAGTTGGGATAATAGAAATTAGAGAGAAAGTAGATAATTGGTGAGAGAAAAATGAAGGATGTGAGGGGGGTATTTATAGGTGTAAAAATGTAAAAAAAAAAAAATTGAAATTGTGACCGTTGAACCGCCGGTTCCGGTTTGAACCGCCGGCTCACAACGGTCACATTTTTGAATTTTTCAAAAAAAAATTTTCTGAAACCGGCGGTTCGCGGTTCGTCATTTTGACGAACCGGAACCGAACCGTCTAAAAACGGTTCACGATTCCGATTTTGAACCGAACAGCGGTCAACGATTAACCGAACCGCAGTCAACGATTCAAAACCAGCGGTTCGACGGTTCGAACCGGAACCGTGAACACCTCTACCTAACATGAATTGTATGTGGGTGAGGCCAGGCCGAGCATATATTAAAAAAAGACTTTTTTGAAATTAAGAAAAAAATTGTTTTGATTAAATAAAAAAATCAAGTTAAAAATTCTGTTTTGAACTTTTAAAATAATATGTTAATATTAGTTAAAAAATTAATTAACAAAAAAATATTTTTAATTTTTAAAAAAAAACTATCAACATTAATTAAAAATTTAATTTAAAAATCATTTTGAATTTAAAAATATATTAACATTAAATTAAACGGGCGAGAAGATGAGAACAAATTAAATTTGAACCTAATTAAATTAGATTATTTAATGGGATGAGAATAGCATTTCCAATTTTGAAATTTGAATGGTGGATTTGGGCAGGTTGGCCGGACTGGTTGGACAGGTGGGCAGGGTTAGCTGGCTGGGCGGGCTGCAGTGGACTGGGGGCCAGGACGATCAGAGCTGGGGAATGGGTCGGTCCGGGTCGGGCTGGGCTCGGGGCGGGTGGAGGGCCCAGTGGGCTGGGTCGGGCTAGCCACCGGGTCCGGGCTGGGCTTGGCCCGGCCAACTGGCCAGCTCTAAACAGTGGCCAGCTCTAAACAGAAGGGAGTATATAACTTAACAATTAATATTTTTCATGAAAATTACCAAAAAAAAAAAATATTGATTTTAAAAATAAAAAAAAATCTTAGTTACCAATTATTGGCATTTGAATAGTACAAATTAAAAATAAACAATGAGCCAAGGGAGGTGCATGAGTTAGTTATCCTTCGCTTCAACTTTGCAAGCAAATCAATTTTTGTCCTACAATAATCCCTACGTCAATAGTTACAAAACATGAGGGGGAACAAATTTGTAATAATGAATGATGCTCCAATTCATCAATACAAACCTCTATTGGACCAGAAACACAAGTAAAGAAACAAAACCATTAATTATCCATCAGAATAAAACAACAATCAAAACTGACAGCAACAACTTTGTAAATATGATGTTCACTCGTCATCGTCACCCTCGTCATCCACGTCGTTATTTCCTGCTGCAGCATTCAGAGCATTCAGCCTCTCAATCAACTTGGCCTTCCTCTCCTCGTATGTCAACTTCTTAAGGTTGAATCTGTAATAGAATAAATTCACCAAAACAGAATAAATCTCAGGTCTTCAAGAAGCACCATCAACTATATCAAATATTCCAACATCATAATTACTAGCAGCATGTGTGCATTACAATTTTTTCTGCTAGCAAAATTCTTCATTAAAGTAAAAAGACCATTTAAAGCAAGGCAAATTTTGAGATAAAAATCATCAATCAAAAGCATGTAATAAGAATACGATAGATACATGGGTCGTGCTAGTTTTTTAGCCAAAAAATATAAAAAATTAGCCGACCTCTTGTGTTCCTTTGGTGGCTCCTTCTGAAGTTTCTTTATTGTGGGGTCAGCACGAATGGCTGCATGAACCTTCTTGTACATCTCCTCAATGTTATCAGCCTGAACACCCTTCTTAATATACTGACTAAAGACAGCCTGGTACTTCTCGGGCTCATCTTCCATCAAAGTCTACAATACTCAGAAACGGACGATGACGATTAATTGGTGGCTCTAAAGTCTAAACAGGTTAACAGGCTATTATAATGGACATTTATGGAGAAAGGCAACAGAAAAAAAGAATGCAGTCAGACAAAAAATAAGAAAGAAAATCGGAAAGTTGAGGCTTTACGTTCATGTAGGCAGCAACATGGCCTCCATAGATGTACTTGCGATGCACCTCAGGATCAAGCTGCTTGGTATCCTTGTTAAATCCAGCAAACCTCTTATCACTGTGAGGGATATCAAGTCCACCATCTAGAGCCCCCTGCATAATGTGAAATTATTAATAACCATACCAGTAGGCCGTAAATATTGACAATAGGCAATAATATTGCACAATGATAAGCATAATTAGTTGCACACATGGTTGTCACGGCGGACAGTTAAGTCGCAGCGCCATCAGACCTCCTGGACGCTTAGGCGACATCCAGATGACCAGTTTTATATATTTTAATATATAGTATTTTATAAAATATAATATATGAAATATTTTTAAAACATGATAAGTTAGATAATAAATAACATTCATCCAACTCAACAAAATAGTGGATATATGACTTTTTGCCTCTGACTTCTTAGGGTTAACTTAATAAATATTTTTTTGTTTTTATCTAAAAATAAACAGGCTAACACGGATTGAATCATTGGTTTGTCGACCCAGTCATCGACTAGGCGCCCCCGGCGACACCCAGACGCCAAAAGGCACCAGGCCAGGCGATCCCCCGCAAACCGCCTGGACGCCTAGGCGGCAACTAGGCAACGCCTCTAACAACAATTGTTGCACATTACTGACGAAGCCATAATAATTCCTGCATTGTTCTAGAAGTTGCTATTTGAAACTATATACCAAGACAAATCTAACAACATCTCACGTGACTATTTTTCTTACGTATAAAACACAAAAGATGGTCAAACATAAAACAGTGTAAAAGACCAATAGTTGGAATAATAAAAGAACCGGGAAAGTACCTTGAGTGCACCAAAAATCCGGTTACCAGTTGTGGTTCTCAAGAGACCAACATCAAGGAGAGCACGGAACGGCCTCCTGGTTTCAGCTGGTTCAACAGAGTAATCCTCTCCGGTGGCCTGAAAAGACCCGACCCGATAAATCACATAAATACATACATATATGCACACAAATCCTCACCAGCATCAATCATTAGAATTGGAACACGTGGAAATAGTTCAAAATAACAGACAGGACACAAACTGATTACATCAACATTTCCTTCACTCTTCATTCATCTCAAGCTTTTTCAGAACTCGGCGAGCCAAAAGGAGTCCAGTACAGTAAGCTAGTTCACAAGGCTATTGTGTTAAATTCTGATATCATCGAGCGAAATAATCTCTTAAAAGCCTTATAATTTACAAAATTACCAGCAGCATAGTTGGTGAGGCCAACTTCAAGACCATAACGAGGCAGCTCATGCGCATAGGCAGCAGAAACAACATGGTCACCAGTGATGCTAGCAGAAACAATTTGGGCAACTATGTCTTTGTTGGTCTAAGAATCATGTTAAGGTACAAACCATACTAAGATTTGTTCACCAAAAAAATTGCAATTTGGCATTAGTATAATAACAAGAGTAGTATCAAAGGCCCATGGAGACGACTAAACCTGTGAAACAAGTTTAAGCAATCCAAAAATGAAGACACTCAATAAAAGAATAAGAACAATGTTAACAGAAACAAACAAAATGACAAAAATATTAGGAAAAAAAAAAAGAAAAATCATTAAAAGAGCACAGAAGTAATCAGATGCATCCAAGATAAACACACAAGTGACATAATAAATATCTGCAATTCAGCTAAAATTAGAAGAGCAAATCAAAGATATGGCAGATCAGGATACAAATCGGACAACAAATCGATATTTCGGAGTATTATATTTGTTCTTGTCCTGATTGATCAGGCGAATCCTTGCCCGATAGTCAGTCTTCCCCTCTGAAATTATAAAGTATTGAAATCATCAACTGTGTTATAACTAATAAACAAACATGAAAGCAAAAAAGAAGTTAATGGTGACTTGCGTCTCCTTCTCTTGAATTTAACTTGGAAACGCTTGAAGTAAGCTCTTGACTTCTGGGCTTTGACAAAAACCTACAAATCCCCGAAAGAACATTAATTAAATATTATGAAAGAGAACTGAAAAATTTGCTTAAATCGTCTGTTATGAAAAAACTGAGAGCTAAGCATTCTTAAAAACCTATGAATGGTCGAAAGAAAAAAAAATATCGACAGATAAACAAGGAAACATGGATTTTTTTCTTAACAGAGAGTCAGATCGTTCAAAGCAAAACATATGTCACCAATAACCAGAGTGTTAAACAGGTTATGATATCGAAGCTCATACGAATCTAGTAGAACAGCTTAAATATACAAGAACTGAAGACGAAATCCATCCAAGTGTATAGTAGAAAATGAATGCAAACGATGAGATAGAGAAAATCTAAGAACCCATTAAGATTTTTATATTCAAGAATTATATGAGAAGATCATGCTTCTCTTTTTCTAGATTTTTCTCACCATTGTTCTTGTTCTTTTCCTCGAAGCGGCTCTGAGCTTTGGAACAAAATGGTTGGAGGAGGCAAGTGGAGAAATGCGTGAGACGCTCAAATAGAGCAAAACCCTAGCGAGATGTAAAGATTTTATGTTGGGCTCGTAAAGTGAGATTGTACGATTGGGCGGTATGGCTTGTATGGGTATTGGGCTCTATTGCTTGTATGGATATTGGGCTTTTGAAGGTATTATTTTTTTTTTTTTTTGATTTTTTGTTTTACTATTGTTGTGATATTTTAACGAAGGGAGTAGGAATGTATCCATATGGACCACCTAGATTATAAATTATGTCATGCACCTTAATATTGTTAAATTCTAGCCAAGTTCACAACTTGTGGACGATTTTACCCTTCAACTCACCTACTTTTATCTCATCATTTTCTTTTAATTCATTATTTTTCTCTCTCCTCTCTTTTTTTCTTTTTCTTCGAGGAAACATATTTTCTCCCTCTTCTAATCTTTCTCTGCTACATCACTCACTTTCTCCTCTCCTCTAATCTTTCTCTCTTTGTTTCCTTCTCTTTCTGTGTCTAAAAATATTAAAAATCTCACCGGAAACTGTCGTCGCCGCTGCTGCCCCCCCAAACCACCATGGAGCTCGTAATATTCTCGACAGAACTCAAAGTTCGGGATCTTCCCTACTCTCTCTCTAGATTTTATTTCTCTTTCTCCATCTTCCTCTCTCTAGAAAAATCCTAAATTTAGCTTGAAATAATGCTATTTTCGTATTTGTTTTTGATGATTTACAAGTTTTCATATGATTCCTGGTGATTCGTAGCATATTTGGGTGATTTTCGACCGATTTGGATGTATTGGTGTTTTAAATCTAGTTTTCGCATGTTTGCATACGTGGTTACGAATTTACAATTGTTACGATTTATTCATTTCGTACTGGTTACCATGTTACAATTTTATCATTTCGTATCACTATGCCTTGATTTTTTGTTAAGATTTTGTCATTTCGTATCAGTATGAAGTTACGAAATTCGAATTTCGTAACACATTTGTGCCGATTTGAATTTTTGTATTGGAGATTTGGTATACATGTTACGAATTTCGTAATTGCTACTAGAGGTGAGCTCGGTTCGGTTTGGTACGGTTTCTAGCTAAAACCGATACCGAACCGCATCTTATCGGCATCTAGCATTTGAGTACCGAAATGATTCGGTTTTAAATCGGCTCGGTGTGATCGGTTTCGATGTTGGTTCGGTAGCAGTTCGGTGTTAATGGGCTGACTAAATGGGCCACTTAAGTTGGGCGTGCGCTAGACCCAAATTGCACTACTTGGGCTAAATCAGACAATTGTAAGTTCAAATAGAAGGATTTAAACATAATTAATCCACAACAAAGCTTAAATAAAAATAAAATCTACTTCAATAACATGATAATAATTAAGGATTCAAAAAGTCCAATATCAGATTAAACAAAAGTCTTGAATTTCCTCCCCAGCACAAGTCCATCAATTCATAACAACCTGCACAAAGAAAAAACAAAGTTTGCAGAATAGTCATCTGTTTTATCGGTTCGATTCGATTTTTAAAGTCGGGATCCATATCTGAAACCGAAACCGAGCCGCATAATTCGGTTTTCAAACTTTTAAGAACCGTACCATACCAATATCTTATTGGTTCGGTTTTTCGGTTTTGATTTTTTCGGTATTTTCGGTATTATCGGTTTTTATCGGTTTTTCTGCTCACCCCTAATTGCTACGATTGGTGAATTGATACGATTTGTGGTTGAACTAATGGGTGAATTCATACGAATCTTGTTATTATCGCCTGTTTTTTCTCAGATCCGTTACACATGTTACGAAAATTGTAATTTCATATTGAATATTCTGTTACGATTTTAGATTTTCGTATTGAAATAATGATACAAAAGCAAGAATAAATGATACGAAATGTGATTTTCACAATAAGGTTATAACTTTGTTACGAATATAGAATTTCGTATTGGATATTTTGTATCCTTATTACGAATTTCGTATTCCGTATCGTCATTTTTATGCTTATTGGGTTTTTTGTGCGATTTAGTAACACTGTTAATTATGTTGTTACGAATTTCGTATTTCGTAACAATTTGCCTTGTAGGGCAAATGCATCTCATCAAATGCATACATAATTTGCTATTTCGTAACATTATTTACATGTTCCAAATTATTGATTTGGTTTTATTGTTTGTTTATTGTAGAACAAACTGACTTTTAAATGAAAGGATCTGGCATCAGAAGACCACCAGATTATGCTAACTGGTGGGGAGAACACAGTAAAGGATATCCACTGAAATCAACACTTGGAGCGTTCATGAAGCTCCCCGACTAGACGTACCTGGGCTTTTAGGCCCACCGGTTTTGGCCCTAAACCGGCCCTAAGTCAACGGTTTTAGCCCGGGACCGCCGGTCAACGGGCCCGAACCGGACCGGGACCGAAAAGCTAGGGCCGGGCTAGGGTCGGGGGAATTGGAACCGCGGACCGGCGGTTCAGGCCCGCCGGTCCTAAAAGGCCCGTCGGTTTGCATCGGCCCGGCGGGCCGGGCCGGACCGACGGGCCTAACGGCTAATTCGAAAAAATGGCGGCAGCAGTCCGGTGAGTGATCACGCCAATCGCTAACGGCTATGTCCCTTTTAGAGCCGTTGGCGCCCCTTCCCCACCCCCAAACTTCCCCATTAATCCCCCCTTTTCCCTACATATCCCCACTATAAATACTACATCTTCCTAACTCAAAATTCACCAATAATCACACTCTAATTCTCTCTAAAAATTCACTCTCTACTCTCTCTACTATACTCTCTATTTACTATCTCTATGTCTACCTCAAAGAACAACACTAACAAGGGCAAGGGCAAGGCCATTGAACTTGGCCAACGAAGTGGAGGAGGAAATTTTCAACCTCAAACTCAAAGGCCTAGAAGGGCCGATTTGGCGGAGGACATTTCTAGACAAGTCGCCGAACGAATTCAAGCCGAAGAAGATGTCCGATTTGAAGAAATGGTTCATACGATGGAGAGCACGGGATACGAATTTCGTGGCTCAACAAATGATGATGAACATGAAGAGGACGAAGAGCACGAAGAAGACGAACAAAACCAACCTCCTCCTCCGCCAACAAGTAAGCCTAAGCCTCTCAAGTCCGAAATCTTCGTTAAACATTTTAAAAGAGAATGGCTCCTATCAACGAAGGAGAACCTCCTTTATCCGATGGTCGAAAGAGATTCATTGCTTATTGCAACTATTGCACAAAGCACTACAAATGGATCGAGAAGGGAGGCTACGGAACACTACAAAGGCACATGGAGGGGTTTCATCCATTCGAGTATGGAATATCTACTACTCAAACGCAAATTCGAGGTACTACTAGTTCAAATTCGACGGGTATGTCTTCTTCCGCTTTATTTAAATTTGAAAAAATCGATATGAAGATGCTTGTGCTAGATATTGTGCCATGGAAAAACAACCTTTTAATTATGCGGATAGAATAACGTATGAAGCTTCTTATAAAGATGGTTTGGGGCCTAATGTTAGCAAGGTAGCTAGAACTCAAATGCTTAAGAGAATTAGGAGACAATGCTTTGACAAAAACAAGATTTAATGAAATATTTAGTTCGTTTGTCTCAAAAAGTTTCTATTTGTGCCGATGTTTGGACCGATGCTTATAATAAAAATAGTTACATGGGAATTACTTGTCATTGGATTGATGCAAAATGGATTATGCAAAAACGTTTGATTGCCTTTAGGGAGTTTGAAGAGCCTCACACGGCTCAAAATATTGCTTTAATTATTATTACGGTTTTAAATGAGTATTGTTTGGTTAACAAGGTATTTTCCGTTGGTTTTGATAATGCATCGGCGAACACCGCTAGTATTGCGGAACTTGTTGAAGCATGTGCACCATCATTTGAAGGAAAATATTTTCATTCTAGATGCATTTGTCATATTTTAAATTTATGTGTTCAAGATGCGCTTAGTATTTTTCAAGATTCCGTTGTTCCTATTAAAAATGCCGTTAAGTATTTGCACAAATCAAAACATTGGGAAAAAATGGCAAAAATTTTGTCGTGCAAAGGGTTTTGTTTATACTTGTTTCAACTTAGATGTATCTCATCGTTGGTACTCTACTTATGTGATGATTAATTGTACACTAGAGTATAAGAGTTATTTATGCGATTTTTTAGGAAAGAGTTCTCAAACATGCAATTAGTTCTTAATGAGAGTCATTGGGATTCATGTATGGATTTGTATCGTTTGTTAAAAGTTTTTCATAATGCTACTAAACAATTATCGGGTGTTTATTATTGTACTTCCGTTAAAGTGTTGGAACATTGCATGTATATTGCCTTGTCTTTTAAGAGTTGTTTTAGTAGGCCAAACATGCAAGGTGTGATTTATTTTATGGTTCAAAAATGGCTCAAGTATTTTAGGGAGATTCCTATGGTTTTCTTACTTGCTAAGTGCTTAGATCCTAAATGGAAGTATGATGGTGTTTGTCAAATGCTTGGTATTTATTATGATGCTTTTGCTCAAATGGACTTGAGTGATGTTGTAATTGATGGTGAAGGGGTCTTCTTTGATCTTCCTTCCGTGCCACAAATCAAGATAGATCTTGATAGGAGTTTGAGATCTATTTTTCAAGAATATAGATTAAAACATGGTAGTGAGTTTCCTTCTTCTACAATGCCTTCATCTATGATGCCTTCATGTGATTTTCCTTTTGAGATGAATGAAAGTGATCCTTTAGTTCAACAAATGCATGGAATGATGCAAAATAGAAGCAATGAACTTCCAATGGGGCAAGGTAATAGTGAATTAGATATGTTCTTGCAAACTCGTTTTGTATTTGGTGTTGAAGATAGTGGTCCGTCGATCGATGTGTTAAAGTGGTGGTCGAAGAGAGAGGAGTACCCAATACTCTCCATCATTGCAAAGGAGTTATTTGCCGTCCCGCATCCACCGTGTCCGTAGAACAAGCCTTTAGCATCGGAGGACTTATGCTAGATCAAAGAAGATCAAGGATGAAGCCGCGAACATTGAAGCTACCATGTTGCTCGATGATTGGTGTAGGGCCGACCTTAGAGCTCAAGAACCTAATGGGACGATGCAAATGAGAGCGAAGATGAAGCCTTCACCGAGACGGATCGATCGGATGTGGAGTAGAGAGCTCAAGTCCTTTATTATTATTATTTTTCATTTCAAGAATTCAAGTGTAAAACTTCTTAAATTGTGCTTAACTTATTTGTTGTACTTTTCCTCATTTTTAATGCAAAATTATTGTCCTTATTTATTTGCAAAATTATTGTGTCCTTATTCATTTGTAATTTTCCTCTTTCTTAATGCAAACTTATTTGTTATAATTTTCCTTATTCATTTTTCAACAATTTAATGAGTTTTTAAATATTTAAAAAAATCAAAACATTAAGAATTATCATTTTCTATTCATAAAAGTAATAAATATACAAGAATAAAATAAAAATAATAATAAAATTTAAAAAAAAAAAAAAAAGTGGCGGCCCGGGACCGCGGCTTTAGCCCGGCCTGACTGGCGGTTTCTAGCCCGACACGGAGGCCGGGCAAGTTCTGAGCCGGGCTCGCCCCTTGTTTTGGGAACCGAGGACCGCCGGTTCGAGGCCCGAAACCGGCGGTTCCGGCCCGGCAGCACGTCTATCCCCGACATCATCTCAAGATCCGGAAAAGCGCTCCATTACATCATGACTTGTTTCTCTATTACGAATTATAATTTTTTTTACTTCGTATCAACATGACTTGTTTCTCTATTACGAATTTACGATTTCGTATCAGTTTGTCATTATTCCATGTTACGTATTTTACAGTTCGTATAAATATGTCTTGTTTCTCTGTTACGAATTTATGATTTCGTATCACTTTGTCATAATTCCATGTTACGATTTTATGAATTCGTATCAGTTTGTCATGATTCTGTGTATCAATTTATCATGATTCTATGTTACGAATTCAATATTTAAAATCAATTTGCCTTGTAGGTCAAATACATCTCATCAAATACATACATGCTATGGTCTTTTTTCACAAAATCCACAAAATCGTTAACACAAAAACAAAATCGTAAAAAAACGTTTTGTTACGAAATCATCAAATCGTAACACAAAAACAAAACCGTGAAAAATCGTTTTAGTAAGAAATAAACAAACCGTAACACACTAAATTGTACGAAAATATAAATTCGTTGTGAAATTAATAAAATGTTAACAAGTCATGACACCAAAATAAAATCGTAACAAATCGTTTCGTTACGAAATCCACAAATAATAATAAAACAGTTACGGAAACAACAAATCGTAACACAAAAATAAAATCGTAACAGCATGCAAAAAATAAGGGCAAGAAGAAAATGATGAGAGGGGAAGGGAGAAAAAGTGAAAAGTAAGGGTAAAATAGTCCCAAATCACTCAAAATGACTAGAATTTGATAATATTAAGTTCATTGACAAATATTTATTCCACCTAGTCAAAGTGGCTATATGGTTGTATTTCCTCTTCTAGAAACGCCCAAGTTCGGTGGGACAGCCCAAAAAAAATATGCATCATGTTCGGTGGGACGGAGGGAGTATATATTTGCTAACTATTGTTTATTATTAAATACTTTTTTGGGCATATTTTTAGTATATTATCATTCAATATATTGATATTATTAAATATATTTTTTGGTATATTATTATTCTGTTGCCTTTTATAATTTCACATAAATTGAATATTATATACTTTATTCGTTCACCGAAGGTGTATTACATGTGACTTTCACAGTCAAAATTAATAAATTTTAATCATAATTTGTAAATCCTGTATAAAAATATCAAAGCCGTGTAAATATTTGTTAGATTTGTCTTAATGTGTATTTTTAAAATATTATTTTTTATAATTTTTATTTATATACAATTAAAATTATCAACGATCAAAGTTATAATTTAAAGACCATGAAAATCAAATATGGTACACCTTTGGTGGATGGAGGAGTATTAAAATAGAGGAAATACAACCATATAGCCACTTTAACCAAGTGGAATATAATATTTATCAAGGAACTTAATATTGTCAAACTCTATCCATTTCCAGTGATTTGAGACCATTTTACCCTTACTTTTCACTTTCTCTCCCTTTCTCTCTCATCATTTTCTTCTTACCCTTATTTTTTGCATGCTGTTACGATTTTATTTTTGTGTTACGATTTGTTGTTTTCGTAACTGTTTTATTATTATTTATGGATTTCGTAACGAAACGATTTGTTACGATTTTGTTTTGGTGTTATGACTTGTTAACATTTTATTATCTTCATTATGAATTTATCTATTCATACAATTTAGTGTGTTGCGATTTGTTTATTTCGTACTAAAACGATTTTTTACGGTTTTGTTTTTGTGTTACGATTTGATGATTTCGTAACAAACATTTTTTTTACGATTTTGTTTTTGTGTTAACGATTTTGTGGATTTTGAGAAAAAGACCATAGCATGTATGCATTTGATGAGATGCATTTGACCTACAAGGCAAATTGATTCGAAATGTTGAATTCGTAACATAGAATCCGGATAAATTGATACACAAAATCATGACAAACTGATACGAATTCATAAAATCGTAACATGGAATTGTGACAAAGTGATACGAAATCATAAATTCGTAACAGAGAAACAAGGCATATTTATACGAACTGTAAAATTCGTAAATGGAATAATGACAAACTGATACGAAATCATAAATTCGTAATAGAGAAACAAGTCATGTTGATACGAAGTAAAAAAAATTATAATTCGTAATAGAGAAACAAGTTATGATGTAATGGAGCGCTTTTTCGGATCTTGAGACGATGTCGGGGAGTTTCATGAAGGCTCCAAGTGTTGATTTCAGCGGATATCCTTTATTGTGTTCTCCCCACCAGTTAGCATAATCCGGTGGTCTTCTGATGCCAGATTCTTTCGATTAAAAGTCCATTTGTTCTACAATAAACAAACAATAAAATCAAATCAATAATTCGGAACATGTAAATAATGTTACGAAATAGCAAATTATGTTACGAAATTATAATTCGTAACACGGTTACAAAACACAACCTGTTACGATTTTACAATTTCGTAACTGATCAGAATTAGTTACGGCGTAACAAGAATTCACAACAAAAGCGAAGGAGTACAATGTTACGAAATTCGAAAATCGTATCAACAATAAGTGTTACGAAATTATACTTCTTAACCGGGTTAAAAAACAGGACAAAATTATGTACATCGCACAAATGTGTTACGAAATTTAAATTTCGTAACTTCGTAACAACATCTCACACAACAGAATTAGTTGCGAATTTCGAAATTCATAACATATGTTACAAAATTGATAAACATTTGTTACGAAATACGAAATTCGTAACAGTATAATTAATAGTGTTACTTACTCCCACGAAAAAAAACCCAATAAGCATAAAAATGACCATACGAATTACGAAATACTTAACAGGATACAAAATATCCAATACGAAATTCTAAATTTGTAACAAAGTTATAACCTTATTATGAAAATCACATTTCGTATCACTTATTCTTTCTTTTCGTATCATTACCCCAAATATGAATTTCGTAACTTCGTAACCAGATCTCACACAACAGAATTAGTTATGAATTTCGAAATTCGTAACATCTGTTACGAAATTGGTAACATTTGTTACGAAATACGAATTTCATAACAACATAATTAACAGTGTTACTAAATCGCATAAAAAACCCAATAAGCATAAAAAAGACGATACGAAATACGAATTTCGTAACAGAGATACAAAATATCCAATATGAAATTCTAAATTCATAACAGAGTTATAACCGTATTATGAAAATAATATTTTGTATCATTTATTCTTGCTTTTCGTATCACTACTTCAATACGAAAATCTAAAATCGTAATAGAATATTCGATACAAAATTGAATTTTTCATAACACGTGTAACAGATCTGAGAAAAAAAACAGGCGATAATAACAAGATTCATTTGAATTCACCCATCAGTTCAACCACAAATCGTATCAATTCACCAATCGTAACAGTTACGAATTCGTAACATGTATACCAAATCTCCAATACGAAAATTTCATATCGGCACAAATGTGTTATGAAATTCGAATTTTGTAACTTCATACTGATACGAAATGACAAAATCTTAACAGAAAATCAAGGCATAGTGATATGAAATGACAATATTGTAACATGGAAACCCAATACGAAATGAATAAATCGTAACTGTAAATTCGTAACCACGTATGTAAACATGCGAAAAACTAGATCTAAAATACCAATACATACAAATCGGTCGGAAATCATCCCAAATATACCACGAATCACCAGGAATCATATGAAAACTTGTAAATCATCAAAAATAAATACGAAAATAACATTATTTCAAGCTAGATCTAGGATTTTTCTAGAGATAGAAAGATGGAGAAAGAGAAATAAAATCGAAAGAGAGAGTAGGGAAGATCCCGAACCTTGAGTTCTGTCGAGAATATTATGAGGCAGCGGCGGCGACGACAGTTTCCGGCGAGATTCTGAATATTTTTAGATAGAGAAAGAGAAAGAAACGGAGAGAGAAAAATTAGAGGATACGAGAAAGTGAAGGGTAAAATAATGAATGAAAAGATGAAAAGAGATAAGAGAGAAAAAAAAGGACGAGATAGAAAACGGAGAGGAGAAAGTGTTAGGAGTATGCCCTCGAATGTCACTGAGAGGATGTTGAGTGAGGGCATTGTACTTGTTATTATGTAATTCATTATCATAAGGTAAATGGATGTTTCTTTATTTACTGGTAGTTAATGGCATTCCTAACTCATAAATATATATATATATATATATATATATAGAAACTAGTCCGTGTATTTGAGAGCAAAACATTCCACTTCTTATTGGATACGGGGGTCGGCACTAAAAAAGTTTATGGCTCAAATACTTAATCGTTCGCAAGTCGATGAAACTTAACTGGGCGTCAAGTTTATGTGAAGACTTGTATGACGTGTTCTTTGACATGGAGAGTGCCTGTCGAACACTAATGGTTAGTGGGAGCACACGTTATAGGTATGCTAATTGGATTAGTATACTCGAACCGACTGACCCTCGATTCGTCACACGGATTTCACTCCGGGACAGTCAATGACGGAATTGAAAGATTGTGATAGGTATTCGTGAACCTTCGACTTGAGGATTTAGTAGGGATGTGCTTGTGACGTCAAGATTTTCATTAGAGTAGTTCGACCCTATAAACCGGAAGGCGGGGGTCAACCTCGACGTGCATCTTGATGGGCAAGTAGCAGGTCCTACAGAATACCAAGATAGAATTCTTTCTCCTGTTAGTGAACGGGTTATATGTCCTATGCGGTTATTGCCAGATGAGATCATAAGTTTTTTGCCAAAGCATTGGAGCTAGTTGTATTGGATACACGAGAGCTCGATGATCTCGATTTGCATTAACTCATGCATAGCGCCAAGTACAAGATAGGGTTTGACTGACTGTGACCCTATAACTTGATCGAGACATTTGAAAGAAGGGTTTATACGTATACTGGTATTCACGACAGAATGGTTCTTGAATGATCTCAATTATTCGTTATTAGTTGGGGTACAGGGTAGGCCGCCAGGCTGGCTAGGTGGTGCTACTACTCTTTGGTTCCTCCCATTGCTGACTGAGACGGACCTACCGAGTCGCGCAATAGGATTGACGACGGAATGAATCAAGCTTATTCTCTCATTATGAATATTAGATATTGGATATCTAAATTTGGGACATTGGATGTTTAAATCGATTTATTGGATAAATTGATTTACGGCCTAATGAATTAAATAAATTACTGGGTGATTAATTTAATTCATAAATATAATTATTTCTTCTTGGAGAAATTAATTATGTTATTATGTATTTGATATGATTAATTAATTGGATTAATTAATTAATATAAATACATCAAAATGGAATCGGAGTTTATCTATTTGGACTCACGGGAGTCCGAAACGAACCGAACTCGTCCGTTTTTCATGATGGCCGCCCCCTTTGCTTCCACACACCTTCCCATTTTCTTTTCCTTCCACTTATTAATGGATGATCATGACTTTGTGGGGTTGGACATCATGTGGAATGATTTGTATCATGTGGGTGGGAGTTGAATAAAGAGAAGAAGAAAATCAATCTCTAAAAAACACCAACTCATTTCATACGTGAAAGAGAGTGAGAGAGAGAAAAAACTTTTCTCAAAGTCTTTATCATCTTCTTTAAGTGTTCTTGGTAGTTCTTAGAGAAAAATCAAGAAATCAAAAGAGAGATAGTTAGTTATAGACTTAGAGTGTTGTAATCACAAATCGAAAGCTTCATCATCCTAGCTCTAGCCGTATCCTTTGAGGATAGCAAGGTGATCGTCATTCCGTTCGTTTATCCGGCACGTGACAAGTAGAGACGCGGTGCTTTCGGCGTTGGATCATCCAAGAGCTTGGAGCGAATTGGATCGTAGGGAAAGCAATCTAAAGCTTGGGGAATAGCTCAAGAGAAGGACACCATTTAATCATCGACTACAACGGCATGCTTCTCGTATCTTTTGTGTTTTATTTTTTATATTCGTATATACGTAGCTCGATCGATCCTCGTAGGGATTCAGATCGAATTAATTTTCATTTTACCGCTTCCGCTGGGCCTCCGTTTTAGGCACCGAATCCCAATAGTGGTATCGAAGCGTTGGTCTTACGATCGTATATACGATATTTAGCATTTGGAATGCTTGATTGGATGGTGTATGATTTGGAATCATAATCATATTAATCGTTGATTTTCTATTGTTCATTTAAAAATTATTTTTTTATGATTTTATGTTACAATATAAATCTATTTTTCTTTTGAAAAACTGATTTAATGTGTAATATAAAGATTAAAAAAAATCTTATTTTTGGAATCAGGGCGAAAAACGAGCCAAAAACGTAATCGGACCCGGCAGCTTGGAGCTGGCCGGGCGCTGCCTCGTGGTCCCAGGCAGCGGATCGCGATCTGGCCTTGTGATTGGCCACGCTCGTCAGTCTGTGCCGGTCGCTGTCTGGAAATGGTCTCGGTCCCTGCCGGCCCTGCTCGGCAGCCTGTTGGGCAGCTTGCTGGGCAGTGCTCCGGTCGTGTTTTTAGACTCTATTTTTTATATTTCGTTCGATAATTAATATCCCACAAATTAAATTGGATTTAATTTGACTAAGATTTAATTATGGTAATTTTATTCTTAGGGGAATTAATTTAATGAAATATTTTCTCGTCCGGAATAAGTTAAAATTAACGGTTGTTTGAATTAATTGGATTAATTCATTTTGGATGGATTGATTTATATTGATTGGATCAATATTCAGATTCATTATGAATGCCATTTATTTAATGTGTTTGATGCATTATTTTTGAATGGTGATGTGGTTCATGGACCTAGTTTTTGAATCGTTCGTTTTTTTTCAATTGGGTTGTAAAGGCCGTTTTGTGCCTATTTATTTTACTAGAAATATTTGCATCTAGGATGCAATTTTCAATGTAAAATTTATATGTTATGACGAAGACCGGAGGAAGTCCATTTCGAGAAGACGAGGATTCAAGACGAAGACTTGTAATTAGATTACATAGTTTTTGTTTCTAGGAACGGTCCATGAACTACATGTTGGTAGAAACTAGGTTGTGAATGGTTGTTCATATTGTATGAATGCTACAAACGCGCTTAAATGAATTAATGTGCAAAGTGTAACATTAATCGCGAAAATTCTTCCACGACAAATTATTAAGTTTATAAGGTTTCAAGGTTTTCCTTCCCTCCATCGAGCTTTTGGGAAATTAAAATCCAACCCGGATGTGCTATGATTCCGAGTTATCGGGAGGAGGATGGATAAATTACCGAGAGTGCATTGGATGCCTTCGGTTGGAGCAAATTTTATCCCTAGAAACCTGATAGGTTGCCAGATAAGATTCAATTATGAAACTGATTTGCGTCGATGGTATAAACTTAACTTGTTCACGAACCACTGATGCGACTCCCACACGACGTGCCGTGGTAACCGCTATCGCTAGTATGATTTTAGTTCCCAAGATCGTTCCAATATTAAGCAAATGATTGTTTTACTTCAAGCCCTCTACGTGACGCGCCGTAGCAAACCGGAAGGTGCGATTCAAACACGCCACGAGGTTTCTAACGCCTCGATAAGTGAATTGAAATCACGATTTATATTTTGGAGACACACTCAACAAAATAAGAAGAAAGTTTGTTAACACAAACACTCACAATTTTGATAAATTTCAAGGTCTCCTTACAAATGAAAATGAGGGCTATTTATAGCC
The DNA here is from genome assembly GCA_033398695.1 of Orobanche coerulescens. Taxonomy (NCBI): domain Eukaryota; kingdom Viridiplantae; phylum Streptophyta; class Magnoliopsida; order Lamiales; family Orobanchaceae; genus Orobanche; species Orobanche coerulescens. Next base: position 92,322,479 of record CM065817.1, on the reverse strand, counting down.
AAAATTCCTACAACTATTACAATATAAAATTATAAAATAAAGACTAAAAAATTATAAATTCAACATTCAAAGCTCCTAAAATCTGATCCATGACAAATCAACCCATAAGTTAAGGAGTCAACACATTTTTAGGGGACAAAAATCAAGGACCAAGACTTGAGTTTTGAAAATAAGAAAACAAAGTTAAAGAAAAATATGTTGTTGTCGTTTTAGTGGAATAACAGATCCTAGACTTCGGATTTTGATCTTTATGTCTTCTAGATAATTGTAGTACTGCCTCTTAGCTTTCCAAATCCACCTGAATCGTCTCAATCGGATATCGGACGTGAATGTTATGATAAAAATACGAACATATATCGTATCTGAAATTCCAATGCCTGCTTTCAATTGTATCGCATCTTCAGTTAGGCTTATTGCTTGGAATGATGACATCAACACTTTTAATCTAACATGTGACGGCTTCAATAACACAAATTAATATGTTATTATATTTATGATTACCGGTCTGATTAAAATGATTTTGCACGAGCATTGTTAATGAATTCTTTATCGCATTTGCTCGTGATCTTGTTATTGGTCCCACAGGAATGTATAGTTCTTCTTCTGACTGACTGACTGCTTCTTGATTCACATCATTCCCTCCATCCTCAAAAGGATTCGTCCTTGAATCTGAAAATTCAAAAGGGCTTAAGTCAGCAACATTGAAGGTAGCAGAAACATTATATTTATCAGGTAGATCCACTTTGTAGGCATTATCATTGACGCGTTCTAAAATTTGAAATGGTCCATCTCCCCTTGGCATCAATTTAGACTTCCTTTGCGCGGGAAACCTCTCTTTCCTTAAGTGAATCCAAACCCAGTCACCTGGTTCACAAAATACTTGCTTCCGTCCCTTATTCTTTATTCGGACATTATGTTCGTTGCGTTTTTTAATTTGTTCTCGAACTTTTGCATGCAGTTGTTTGATCATTTCAGCCTTTTTCTTGCCATCGATACTCCCCATGTCATCTATAGGAATAGGCAACAAGTCTAAAGGAGTTATCGGATTAAACCCATATACAATTTCAAATGGAGAAAATGTAGTGGTAGAATGAACGGTTCTGTTGTAAGCAAATTCAATGAACGGTAAAGATGTTTCCCAATTTTTCAAGTTCTTGTTAACAATAGTTCGTAACATTTGACCAAGTGTTCGGTTAACTACCTCAGTTTGTCCATCAGTTTGGGGATGACAAGTTGTCGAATAAAGTAATTTTGTTCCCAGTTTCGCCCACAAAACTTTCCAAAAATGGCTAAGAAATTTAGTATCCTGATCGAACACTATACTTTTTGGCATTCCATGTAAACGGACAATTTCTTTGAAAAATAAATTTGCAATATGAGTGGCATCGTCAGTTTTGTGACATGCAATGAAATGTGCCATTTTGCTAAATCTATCAACAACGACAAATATCGAATCACATCCAGATTTTACCTTTGGTAACCCCAACACAAAGTCCATAGAAAGATCAACCCAAGGCTCGTTAGGAACTGGGAGTGGCATGTACAAACCATGTGGTAAAACTCGTAATTTTGCCCTTCGACAAATAATGCATGAATTGACAATTTTATAAACATCATGTTTCATTTTAGGCCAAAAGAAGTGTTCATGAAATATTTCAAAAGTTTTGGCAATTCCGAAATGTCCCATTAATCCCCCACTATGTGCTTCCCTTACTAACAACTCCCGTGTCGAACAAAAAGGAATGCAAAGTTTATTTTCACGGAATAAAAATCCATCATCCCGATAAAATTTATCCACACTTTTTGTCTCGCAAGCAACATATGTTTCGCCAAAATCTTTATCTCCCACGTAAGATCCTTTCAAGAGCTCAAATCTCAACAATTTACAAGAAAGCGTATTAAGTAATACATACCTTCTCGACAATGCATCGGCAACGATGTTCTCCTTACCTTGTTTATACTTGATGATGTAAGGAAACGATTCGATCTCCTCTAACCATTTGGCATGTCTTTTACTCAACTTATTTTGTCCCTTGAGATGCTTCAATGATTCATGATCCGTGTGAATCACGAACTCCTTAGGCCATAAGTAGTGTTGCCACGTATGTAAAGCTCTAACCAAAGCATACAATTCTTTATCATATGTAGGGTAGTTCAACATCGCTCCTCCAAGTTTTTCGCTAAAGTAAGCAATCGGCCTCTTTCCCTGCATTAATACTGCTCCAATTCCTACTCCTGAAGCATCACACTCAACTTCAAAAGTGTTAGAAAAATCTGGTAATGCTAACACAGGTGCGCTGCATAATTTATCCTTTAATGTGTTAAAGGCATTTTCTTGATCATCACACCAATGAAATTTAGCATGTTTCTTTACAAGTTCATTTAACGGGGCAGCAATCGTGCTAAAATCTTTAACAAAGCGTCGATAAAAACCTGCTAAACCGTGAAAACTTCTTACCTCAGTTGCATTATGTAATACCCCGATTTTTCGGATATATTTTTCGTTTATATGTTGGATATCGTTGATGGATATTTGTGCTTGAGAACGTTCTGAACGTTTGATAATGTTATTGAATGCGTATATGTATTCATTGTGCCGTAAGTTTGATTGGTATGTCGAGACATTGGTTGAGGATAGTTGAATATGGCTAGGCACAGCAACGATAGCGCACGCTATAAGTGTTTCATTAGCGCACGCTACTGAGTACAGGTAGTGCACGCTACGAAGTATTGATAGCGTACGCTAAGAGGTTCGGTTACGTACGCTAAGGAGGACCCCTAACGTACGTAACGACTTGCTGGGTTAGTTCCGGAAGATGGCCGACAGGTAGGCCCAGGTTGATTTTTATATTCAGTTAGCGCACGCTAACGCATGTTGGTTAGCGCACGCTAACATCAGATCGCCAATAATGGAATCTTAGCTTTCGGCGGGTGGACCCGGCCATGTTCGACGCGTGTCCAGATAAGGTCAACGAGTGTTTGTCGTGTAGAGCTAGCGCACGCTAAAACCGTATGATTAGCGCACGCTAATTCCAGATCGGGCAGAGGGAATCTTGTCCTTGTCAGATGCTGTCGGCATGTGGGGGCACGAGTGGTAGGTGATCACTGTAGCAAGTCAACTTCGGATAGCGCACGCTAAGGTCAATGACTTGCGTACACTAAGCAGGATGTTTTACGTACGTTAATGCATGGGCATTACGTACGTAAGCTAGTTTACGAAGCAAGGCAGTAGCCTCTGGGCTTCGATAGCGCACACTAACAAAGTCAGTTAGCGCACGCTAACAAAGTCAGTTAGCGCACGCTAAGGCGGTAGCGCACGCTAAACATGAGATGCTAGCGCACGCTAATAATGAATATTATAAAAAGGGACAGAAGGGTGTTATGAAGCATTTCGTCCATTCCTTCCTTGCAACCGAGAGAGAGTTTTTAGAGAGAGGTTTGAGGTCCCAAACACTGTGTAATGATAATCTTTAACAAAATTAGATTGAGAGCTTGGATTCAAGCCTTGTTCTTCAAATTGTTCATGATTCTTTGGATGGAGTTCTAGAGTTCTTCTTTTTGGTTCGTCTAAACAAGGTAATCTTCGTATTCCCTTGTTAATAGTTCGTTTTTCTTGGATGATTACATGTGAGGAACATGTTGGATAATCATATAATGATGTTATATGGGATTTTATGGATTTTGATAAGAACTTCGAATGTTTCTTCATATTATTAAAGATGATGATTCGTTTAAACCGTTTTGAGATGGATTTCTGGATCATAATACAAGGTCGAGTTCCAGATTGTGCATGTTATGATCCTTGTTACAGAGTTGGTCCGATTATTGACATGATTATTGTTCTAGGGTAATTAATCAATAGGTATAACCGTTGTGCTTCGTTGGAAGGTCAGATTCCGTCCATTGGGTGAAGAGCTCGTAGACGAGGGCGATGAGTTCGGTGTTGGTTTTGTCGTGTTGGTATCCGTGCAAGTGTTTACTTGTTCGGTTGTAATGTTTTAATGAGTAATTCCATTTACATTTCATAAGTATTTTATGTTGTAGTGCATATTGACGAATGTTCAGTGATGTTCTAAAAGGATTAGAATGCACAGTTGATGATTGTTGAGATACTTGGACAATCTTGGGAAGATTGTAGTATTCGGATATTGTTGATGTCATTTTGGATATTCTTGGTACGTGGTATGCATTCCGGAAGGAAGTCCGGATAGAGGTATGTTTTGTGGTAATCGTCGTAGAAGATTGTGTACGGGAAGGTATTCGGTATTGATGTATTATGTGGTATTATCGTGATATTGGGATTTTGATGAGAATCGTTTGATTACCGGAAGTGGTAAGGTTATCGTTGAGGTTATTATTCTCATGATGCATGGCATGTGAATATTTATGTTTATGTACTTGTGGTTATTTGTCGGGCATTATTGCTGACCCCGTTGTGGGACTTGTTTTTCAGGTATTGAGAACTTTGATGGTAGCGGTCGTGAAGCGAGGATTCCGGACGATACTGGCTATGGCATATTGTTGGGGAATCGTGTATCTTGTCTGTGTACTAATTATTGATGTATATGTATCTTAGACTGTATTTTTATCCGCTGCGTGAGTTCTTTCAAATGGCTTTCGACTTTTTGCCAACTGAGTTTGATTTCGAAAACCGATTCCCTTAACCAAGTTTTTGGCCTTGATTATCTTGACGGTAGTTGGTGTTTTCAAATGATTTTGTGAGTTTTGGAAAATACTACCGTCATCGGCCTTTTTGGGCGTTTTTGTAATTGGTTTTTTTGCCTGGTGGGTTCCGGCGCGGGGCCCACGGCGTGTAATACTCCCGGTTGGATCTGGGGGTGTTACAAATATGGTATCAGAGCCCATGGTTTTGTGATAACCGGGCATGTGTGTTATGTGGCTCTACCAGTGTGGTAGTTGCGTGATTTTTGTGTATCTGGATTTCTGGCTATTTTGGACTGTGTTGTTTTGGTTCTGTGTGATTTTCTCGAAATCGTCGTGGTGATGTGAGGGTTTTGGGATTGTAGGAGTTTACTATACAGACGAGGCAGGGAGTGAACGCCGGTGCCGTGGTCATGTGCAATGTGCGGCTCCAATCGGGAAGTGAACGCCGGTGCAAGGCACGTGCAATGTGCGGCTTTCGATGTGGAGTGGAACGCCGGTGATACGTGCATGTGACAAGGAGCGGCTCATGCGCTTTAGGTGAGGAGACACAGCGTCACGGATCCCACAAAACTCGACAGTGCTCTAAACTTGGTGTGGTCTTGGCGGAGACCAATCGTTTTCAAATTGTGATTATTCCTGTTTTGGCATTCTTGTTGTGTCGAGATTTTTGAAATGGTGTCATATGCTAGTATCACGGGAGATCTTCGTCTTCACTGACCTGTAAGTATGTTGTTCGAATTATTCGATAATTCTTGGTTATCTTGGTGATTTTGGATTTTCTGTTGAATTGTTGTTTGTGCGAGTGACTGCAAGTTTCGAGGACGAAACTTATTTTTAAGGAGGGTAGAGTGTAATACCCCGATTTTTCGGATATATTTTTCGTTTATATGTTGGATATCGTTGATGGATATTTGTGCTTGAGAACGTTCTGAACGTTTGATAATGTTATTGAATGCGTATATGTATTCATTGTGCCGTAAGTTTGATTGGTATGTCGAGACATTGGTTGAGGATAGTTGAATATGGCTAGGCACAGCAACGATAGCGCACGCTATAAGTGTTTCATTAGCGCACGCTACTGAGTACAGGTAGTGCACGCTACGAAGTATTGATAGCGTACGCTAAGAGGTTCGGTTACGTACGCTAAGGAGGACCCCTAACGTACGTAACGACTTGCTGGGTTAGTTCCGGAAGGTGGCCGACAGGTAGGCCCAGGTTGATTTTTATATTCAGTTAGCGCACGCTAACGCATGTTGGTTAGCGCACGCTAACATCAGATCGCCAATAATGGAATCTTAGCTTTCGGCGGGTGGACCCGGCCATGTTCGACGCGTGTCCAGATAAGGTCAACGAGTGTTTGTCGTGTAGAGCTAGCGCACGCTAAAACCGTATGATTAGCGCACGCTAATTCCAGATCGGGCAGAGGGAATCTTGTCCTTGTCAGATGCTGTCGGCATGTGGGGGCACGAGTGGTAGGTGATCACTGTAGCAAGTCAACTTCGGATAGCGCAAGCTAAGGTCAATGACTTGCGTACACTAAGCAGGATGTTTTACGTACGTTAATGCATGGGCATTACGTACGTAAGCTAGTTTACGAAGCAAGGCAGTAGCCTCTGGGCTTCGATAGCGCACGCTAACAAAGTCAGTTAGCGCACGCTAACAAAGTCAGTTAGCGCACGCTAAGGCGGTAGCGCACGCTAAACATGAGATGTTAGCGCACGCTAATAATGAATATTATAAAAAGGGACAGAAGGGTGTTATGAAGCATTTCGTCCATTCCTTCCTTGCAACCGAGAGAGAGTTTTTAGAGAGAGGTTTGAGGTCCCAAACACTGTATAATGATAATCTTTAACAAAATTAGATTGAGAGCTTGGATTCAAGCCTTGTTCTTCAAATTGTTCATGATTCTTTGGATGGAGTTCTAGAGTTCTTCTTTTTGGTTCGTCTAAACAAGGTAATCTTCGTATTCCCTTGTTAATAGTTCGTTTTTCTTGGATGATTACATGTGAGGAACATGTTGGATAATCATATAATGATGTTATATGGGATTTTATGGATTTTGATAAGAACTTCGAATGTTTCTTCATATTATTAAAGATGATGATTCGTTTAAACCGTTTTGAGATGGATTTCGGATCATAATACAAGGTCGAGTTCCAGTTGTGCATGTTATGATCCTTGTTACGAGTTGGTCCGATTATTGACATGATTATTGTTCTAGGGTAATTAATCAATATGTATAACCGTTGTGCTTCGTTGGAAGGTCAGATTCCGTCCAATTGAATTTGAAGAGCTCGTAGACGAGGGCGATGAGTTCGGTGTTGGTTTTGTCGTGTTGGTATCCAGGCAAGTGTTTACTTGTTCGGTTGTAATGTTTTAATGAGTAATTCCATTTACATTTCATAAGTATTTTATGTTGTAGTGCATATTGACGAATGTTCAGTGATGTTCTAAAAGGATTAGAATGCACAGTTGATGATTGTTGAGATACTTGGACAATCTTGGGAAGATTGTAGTATTCGGATATTGTTGATGTCATTTTGGATATTCTTGGTCTGTGGTATGCATTCCGGAAGGAAGTCCGGATAGAGGTATGTTTTGTGGTAATCGTCGTAGAAGATTGTGTACGGAAGGTATTCGGTATTGATGTATTATGTGGTATTATCGTGATATTGGGATTTTGATGAGAATCGTTTGATTACCGAAGTGGTAAGGTTATCGTTGAGGTTATTATTCTCATGATGCATGGCATGTGAATATTTATGTTTATGTACTTGTGGTTATTTGTCGGGCATTATTGCGACTCCGTTGTGGGACTTGTTTTTCGGTATTGAGAACTTTGATGGTAGCGGTCGTGAAGCGAGGATTCCTGGACGATCAAGCTATGGCATATTGTTGGGGAATCGTGTATCTTGTCTGTGTACTAATTATTGATGTATATGTATCTTAGACTGTATTTTTATCCGCTGCGTGAGTTCTTTCAAATGGCTTTCGACTTTTTGCCAACTGAGTTTGATTTCGAAAACCGATTCCCTTAACCAAGTTTTTGGCCTTGATTATCTTGACGGTAGTTGGTGTTTTCAAATGATTTTGTGAGTTTTGGAAAATACTACCGTCATCGACCTTTTTGGGCGTTTTTGTAATTGGTTTTTTTGCCTGGTGGGTTCCGGCGCGGGGCCCACGGCGTGTAATACTCCCGGTTGGATCTGGGGGTGTTACACATTAGTCGGTCTAGGCCATTAACGTATGGCCCTTATCTTTTCTTCATCAACTTTTATGCCGTCAATACTAACGACATACCCAAGGAATATAACCTCACTCATGCAAAAAGTACATTTCTTAAGACTAGCATATAATTGTTCCTTTTTCAAGGTAATTAAAACCAATCTTAAATGTTCAACGTGTTAAATGTACTCTTGCTATAAATGAGAATATCATCAAAGTATACGACAACAAATTTTCCAATATAAGCACGCAAAACATGATTCATTAGCCGCATAAAAGTGCTCGGTGCATTTGTAAGACCAAAAGGCATTACCAACCATTCATATAATCCGTATTTAGTTTTAAAGGCCGTTTTCCATTCATCTCCTTCTTTCATACGAATTTGGTGATAACCTTTCATTAAATCAATTTTACTAAACACACGCGAACCATGTAATTCGTCCAACATATCATCTAACCTTGGAATTGGATGTCGATACTTTACCGTGATATTGTTCACCGCTCGGCAGTCGGTGCACATTCTCCAAGTCCCGTCTTTCTTTGGTACGACAATTATCGGAACGACACAAGGACTCAAACTTTCTCGGATATACCCAATACTTAATAACTCCTCGACTTGTCGCTGAATCTCCTTAGTTTCTTCAGGATTATTTCGGTATGCTGGTCGGTTTGGAATGACGGCTCCTGGCACAAAGTCGATTTGGTGCTCGATCACTATTTTTGTTGTCAAACCGGGTGGTAGCTCTTCCGGAAAAACATTATTGAAGTCCTGCAATAGAATTTTTATAGTACTCGGAACATTCCGGTTTTTATCATCATCAAGAGTGCAAATTCGTTTGGTATGAAGTAAGTATACGGGTTGCCCCTCCTCAACTTCTTTAACGACTTCCTTTGTACTTATAAATAAACATTTTTTTGATTTTTCATTTTTTTCTTTTTCTTTCTTTTCTTTTTCTTTTTCTCTTTGTTTTTCTTTTTCCTTTTCTTTTTCTTTTTCCTTTTCTTTCTCTTTTTCTTTTCTTTTTTCTTTTTGGTTTTCTTTTTCTTTTTCCTTTTCTTTTTCTTTTTCTTTAACTTCTTTTTGGAGTCGAATTTGATCTTCATGGACTTGTATTTTCGTCATGGGAACTAATGTGATTTTCCTCCCATCTTTCTCAAATGAGTAACGATTTTTCTTCCCGCTAAGTTGGGCATCTCGATCGTAATGCCATAGTCTCCCCAACAAAATATGGCAAGCGTGCATTGGTACAACGTCACATAAGATATCATCATGGTATTTTCCAATTGTGATGGTTATGAGTACCTGTTTATTCACCCGAACCTCTCCGCAATCGTTTAGCCAATGAAGTCTATAAGGCTTAGGATGTCGCCTTGTTGGTAATTCTAACCCCTCGACTAGCATCGCACTAGCCACATTGGTGCAACTTCCGTTATCAATGATCACACTACAATTTTTATTTTTTACAAAACATCTAGTGTGAAAAAGATTTTCTCGTTGTTCGTTATCGTTGCTCTCTTCCTCCTTTGCCTTCACATTCAACACCCTCCTAATGACAAGTGCGGGTGCGAATTCTAGCTCCCCTTCATCACTTTCTTCTTCTTTCACTTCTTCCTCATCTTCATCATCCGTTTCATATTCTCCGTCCTCCCTAAGTATCATTGCTCGTTTATTAGTGCATTGGGATGCAATGTGTCCTCGCCCGTGGCATCTAAAACACTTGATGTCCCTGTTTCTCGTGTTTGTATTTTCTACGAATGTAGATTTGACTTCGGGTTTTGTTCGAATAGTACTCCCCACCTCAAACTTCCCCTTCATAGTGCTTTTATCAAAACTGCCCTTGGATACGTCTCGATTTCCCGTTTGAGGCTTCCAAGGAGTTGTGTACCCCGTGGAGTAAGTATTGTTGCCTCCCTTTCGCAAATTCCTCTCAATTTTGATCGCTGCATATACCATGTCCTCAAACTCAACATAATTGTTTATCAACTTCTTTAGAGATTTCCGCCCTCATGCCATGTAGAAATCTAGCCATTGTGGCCACCCTCGACTCCCTCACATCGGCCCGGATCATTAACATCTCCATTTCCTTTCGAAAATCTTCTATGCTCCTTGAACCTTGTTTTAAGGATTGAAGGCGAGAAAATAGTTCCTTATGATAATAATTAGGAACAAATCTTCTACACATTACAATCTTTAATTCCTCCCAACTATTAATTGGCCTCTCTCCATTCCTCCTTCTATCCGTCACAAGTTGGTCCCACCAAATGCTGGCATACTCGGAAAATTCGGTTATTGCTAACCTCATTTTCTTAGTACTAGCATAGTTGTGGCAGTCAAATATAGTTTCCAACTTCCTCTCCCAGTCAAGGTATGTGTCGGGATCACTCCGCCCTTCGAAGGCTGGGATTTTCATTTTTATATTTCCCATACTTCGGTCTTCCTCGTTTCATCCTTCCCTTTCATACCGTCTACCTTGTTCTCTCCAACCTCCTCGACCACTTCCTCCTCGATTTTGGTAAGTTCCATCCTCAGAGAATGTTTCATCCTCGTACTCTCTATATGAGATGGGACTCAGATTCCTTCTTCTACGGTGATGCTCATCCTCTTTATTTTTTTGTAAATTTTTGATCGCTTCTTCTTGTCGATCTTGTCTTCTAATTAATTGGGTGAACATTTCTTGTATGTTCTGAAGGGCTTCGTTTCCTTCATTTTTCTCAATATCGGATTTCGACATTTTTTTTTTTGCTCTTTTTTTTTTTTTTGGTTTTTCTTTTTTTTTTGCCCTTTTTTTTTGCTCTTTTTTTTTTTGGATTTTTTTTTGGGTTTCTTTTTTTTTTTTTTTTTTTTTTTTTGCCCTTTTTTTTTGACACACACACACAAATTAGTCCTCACAAGATCCTCACGTATATCGCTCGATCACTCAACGCTCGTGTATCACTCTTTTTTTTTCTTTTTTTTTGCACTGTTCTTGCCTTCTCGGCTTTATATAAATGTCCCACAACTCACAAGGTGATTATATAGGCTAGTATTGTGACAAGTATTTAATTCTACAGGGGCGGTAATCCGCACTCCAGCTTTATATTTATTTTATATTTCACTGTGGTGGTAGAACTGACCTTCGTGATAGATATGTATATGTATATATAATATATATATATATATATATTCACTGTGGTGGTAGAACCGACCTTCGTGATAGATATGTATATGTATATATATTTACTGTGGTGGTAGAACCGACCTTCGTGATAGATATGTATATGTATATATATTCACTGTGGTGGTAGAACCGACCTTTGTGATAAATAGGTATATTTATATATAGAGGTATTTTTTTTTATACTTTTTTTTTGTATACTTTTTTTTTGTATACTTTTTTTTTGTATACTTTTTTTTTATACTTTTTTTTTGTATATATTTTTTTTTGTATACTTTTTTTTTTGTATACTTTTTTTTTTATATTAAGAAGACGGAAGGTTTAGAAGATAGAAAGAAAGAATAGGATGGTAAGATAAGAAGATTATGAAAATGAAAGAAAATAGATACCACTTAGTAATGGAAAAAACCGAGCTCTGAAGCCAACTGATGCGACCCCCACACGACGTGCCGTGGTAACCGCTATCGCTAGTATGATTTTAGTTCCCAAGATCATTCCAATATTAAGCAAATGATTGTTTTACTTCAAGCCCTCTACGTGACGCGCCGTAGCAAACCGGAAGGTGCGATTCAAACACGCCACGAGGTTTCTAACGCCTCGATAAGTGAATTGAAATCACGATTTATATTTTGGAGACACACTTAACAAAATAAGAAGAAAGTTTGTTAACACAAACAATCACAATTTTGATAAATTTCAAGGTCTCCTTACAAATGAAAATGAGGGCTATTTATAGCCAAAATTCCTACAACTATTACAATATAAAATTATAAAATAAAGACTAAAAAATTATAAATTCAACATTCAAAGCTCCTAAAATCTGATCCATGACAAATCAACCCATAAGTTAAGGAGTCAACACATTTTTAGGGGATAAAAATCAAGGACCAAGACTTGAGTTTGAAAATAAGAAAACAAAGTTAAAGAAACATATGATGTTGTCGTTTTAGTGGAATAACAGATCCTAGACTTAGGATTTTGATCTTTATGTCTTCTAGATAATTGTAGTACTGCCTCTTAGATTTCCAAATACACATGAATCGTCTCAATCGGATATCGGACGTGAATGTTATGATAAAAATACGAACATATATCGTATCTGAAATTCCAATGCCTGCTTTCAATTGTATCGCATCTTCAGTTAGGCTTATTGCTTGGAATGATGACATCAACACTTTTAATCTAACATGTGACGGCTTCAATAACACAAATTAATATGTTATCATATTTATGATCACCGGTCTGATTAAAATAATTTTGCACGAGCATTGTTAATGAATTCTTTATCGCATTTGCTCGTGATCTTGTTATTGGTCCCACAGGAATGTATAGTTCTTCTTCTGACTGACTGACTGCTTCTTGATTCACATCAATAGAAATCGCATAGTTTGAGTGGAGTTAACAAGGGGAAAAAGAAGACCGGATCATACATTAGATGGGTTGATGTTGGACACCAGTTTATGAAAATTAATAGACTAGAAACCTGTTCGGTTTCTCTCTATTAAGATTTATAAAGAACTCGATCACCACTATGAAGTAGAGTTACGATACTTCTGGATTTCACATGAGAGTGTGTTATTCCCATAAAAATAGTGGGACCTGGGTAATAAGAATAGAAAAGACCTTAATTCTATACTCAGATCATAATTAAACGAGTCACTAATTAATCTGTCATACTTAATACAGACATAACTCTCAATATGACAATGAACCCACTCGTAATTCTACTCAAAAAGAACACCTTGATCGGACCTAACTTTGTGGATTGGCTCCGCAATTTGATGATTGTCCTCAGTATAGAGACACTGGGATACGTCTTGGAGACAGATATTCCGGCGCCTCCTATGCGGACAAGAGCCAATCAGGAAGAGATTGAAAACCACGAAAAGTGGGTTAAGGATGACGTAAAAGTCCGTGCATACATGATGGCTTCTATGTCTAATGAGCTTCAGAGAGCTCATGAGGAAATGACTTCTGCTAGGCAGATTCTATCTCACTTAACCGAGCTTTATGGTGAGCACAGTCGAACTGCTAGATATGAGATATACAAGCAACTGTTCGGTGCTAGGATGAAGGAAGGTGAGAAGGTTGGGGACCACGTCCTCAAAATGATATCCATGATCGAGAGATTGGAGGCTCTTGATTTTAAGATGGATGCTTCTCTTCAAACCAACCTTATCCTATAGTCTCTCCCTGATTCCTTCTCACAGTTTGTTATGAACTTCAACTGCAATGAGATTGCATGTAACTTAGCTAGGCTAATTGTAATATCCGGTATTTTTATTTCCCTTGTATTTTCATTTTTGGTATATTTCTCGGTCATAGTGACCCTCGTGTATCTTTCAGTATGTCCTTCCTGTCAACTGTTGAACTGTATTCTCGTTATTGTTCAATATTTCAACTTTCCTCATATGAGTTCGATTTTGTTAGATCACCATTAATTTTTGGTGACTCCAAAAATTCTAAAATCTTTGCAATATTATAGAACATCGAATTAGCTTTCCAATGGTTCAAACGGTGAGTCAATCGGAGTCCGGACGAGAGAGTTATGGTCGTTTCAGTTTTTGGCCGATCACTGCCGACCGAACTCGGCCGTGTCGTCCGACACGGCCCGTGCCGTACTCGTCCGGAAATGCCGAAAGTTCTGTCTCAGGACCCGACCGTGTCGTCCGACACGGCCCGTGCCGTACTCGTCCGGAAATGCCGAAAGTTCTGTCTCAGGACCCGACCGTGTCGTCCGACACGGCCCGTGCCGTACTCGTCCGGAAATGCCGAAAGTTCTGTCTCAGGAACCGACCGTGTCGTCAGGACACGGCCCGTGCGAACTCTTCCGGATAAGCTGAACCGATCGCCGACACGCCCGACCGTGTTCCAGACACGGTCGAGTCGTGCCGAGTCGCTGTCGGACGGGTCACTATCGGAAGGCCCTCCGCGCCGCGACCGTGTCAAGCAGGACACGGTCGAGTCCCTGTCGGCCAGCTGTGCGACACGACCGTGCCGATCGGCACGGGCCGTGTCCGGCAGGGTAGGTCAACCCCTTTAAATTCGTTTTTTTTGTGTTTCAGCCCATTATTTCCATTTTTCTTCACCTATAACCGAGAGAGAGAGCTTGAGGGAGAGTTTTCTTCATCAATTATCATTTGAGTGTTTGATTTTCTTCATCTCCTTTCGATCGTGAAGCCCGGACAATCAATCCAACGCGTGTTCTACGGATCTTAGTACTTGAATCTCCGAAGGTAATATTTCTAGAACCCTACTTTCGATTAATTTGGGGGTTTTGGGGATTTTCTTCCGATTAGTTCCGTTTTGTTGGTGGATTCTTGATGAATACGATTAATATTGTTAGTATCTTTAGTTTTCCTACGGATTCATGGATATTTTGTGGATTTTTACGGAATCGAGAGGGTTTGGTTGTGGTCCGCCCTCGTTGTTATTTTTGGTATGAATATACATGAATCGTAGGCGGGTTTTCGGGTGTATTCCATTTCCGTATTTGACTAGAGTTGGTTGTAATTATGTTCTTCGAATCGTTAGGTTTGGTTCCGTTGATTCCTAGTGTTCGTCGGTGATTATCCTTTCCGTTCGTTGCGTCATCAAAATATTCAAGGCAAGTAATTCTTGGAAACCTTTATGCTTAACGTGAAATGGTAATGTATATTGTGTGTGCTTTACTCACCTCGGGAGGGTCCGACGGGGCCTCGAGGGAATCTATGGCTTCGTCCTGGATTCATGAGTTTGATTCGCTAGCCAGCTCGGGAGGGTCCTTAGAGGCCTCGAGTGGGATTCGTGGCTTCGTCCCGGTCCTAGGTGACGTGTGGTGCTTGATTTGTTTTATGTATGTGGCCAGCTCGGGAGGGTCCTTAGAGGCCTCGAGTGGGATTCGTGGCTTCGTCCCGGTCCTAGGCAAATTAATTGTGACTGTTTGTTTCCGGAAAAGACATGTCTTGTTTTGGTTTTCGAAATGATATTGGTGCATATACTATGAAATGTGTAAGCGATTGGTTTGCCTTGATTACTTGTACTAGCGTAATTGCTAACCCCTCTGGGGACCCGTTTTGGGGAAATTCTTGTTATGGATTTCACGTTATGATTATCCGGACGAGCGGGCACCTGGACAGTTCGAGGATGTTGGCCAGGGTCGTTGACATGTGCATTTGGGTCTCTCTATTTCTTTCGTCCACTTCGATTTGGTTGTTTTCTATATTTATAAACTGATAGACTGTACTCGCGAGTACTTAGGCTTTTCAAATTCAAACTCCGTGTTGTACTAATTTTAAATGGTTACATTGTTGGTTGATGATAATTTCGCCGGTTGCTCCGGGCATAACTTTTTATGTCTTATAATTAAATGTGTGTCCTCGCTAACCGGGATGGTTAGTCGAGTGGAGTTTTCTTGTTTGTAGCCTGGTGGGTCCCATGTGGGGGTCCACGGCGCTGTAATATACTCTGAATATCTCGGGGTGTTACAGAAAATGGTATCGGACAATCTAGGTTTATGGATACCTAGGCTTGTTGGTTATTTGGGTCTAGTCGTATTTGTTTTGCACATTGTCACACCGCTGCCAGCATCCCAGTACTTCCAGTGCTCGTAAGTTTTCTTATTCGGCTCTTTTGTTTCTTGCATTGTATTTTCCCATTTGAATCGTAGTTGCTTTTCCTCCCTTACTCATCATCGATATACTTCTGTTATCTCTCAACTTCAGTATGGATGCCGGAGGAAACCGTGGTCTTGGTCGTGGTCATGGATGCGGCCGAGGACGTGGGGCAGCCGGTGGGGCGGCCACGTCGCATTCTTCGGGAGCCGGCAGTACCGGTGACCGTCACAGTCATGCTTCTTCTCAGGAGCGCGCCGATCTTGGTATTGCGGCTGTTATGCAAAGAAATGGTTAACCATAGCTCGGTGGTCAGTAACCCGATCGTGCCCATGCTAATCGGGCGGAACGGATCGTTGGCTTCAGGATGTCATCAAGATGCATCCTCCCGGCCGGGAGCTTCGGACCCGATCGGGCCGGGAAGGGTGGATCAAGGAGATATCCAAAGTATTCACCGCTATCAATCGCCCGAGGACCGTAAGGTCCCTATTGCTCAATACTTTCTCACGGGAGATGCTACATTGGTGGGAGGCCGTTGGTCCCAAAGATCATGTTGCTTCGTGGCCGAGTTTCAGGAGTTGATGGAGACCGAGTATTGTCCATGGCCGGTCAGACAGGCTCGAGTGCATGCTTTCTTTGATGCTCAACCACGGGATATCCCCGTATCCCAAGCTATTGCCGATTTTAACAAGGAGTTGGGTTATGTGAAGACCCAAGTTGTCGAAGAGAGCGACAAGATTTTCCATTTTTCCAGGAGAATGAAACTGTCCATTCGGGACTACATGTCTGGGCTCGTCTGTACTACCTTGAAGGATTATCAGAGTCGAGCTCTTGCTTATGATATGTCGGTGACCGCTAGCGATTTGGCTCGCGAGAGCAAGAAGCAGAAGTCGGTCGGAAATTTGTCTGGTCCCAAGAGTGGAGGCCAGCAGAAATCTCAGGCTGCAAATATTTCTACGGGCGGTTCGGCTCGTTTTTCTGGGAGCTTTCGGAGTGCCGCCGGAACCATCGTCCGGGACCCCAGATGCTTTAACTGTGGCAAGCCAGGCCACGTGAACCGGGATTGCCTTCGTCCACCTTTGACTTGTCATACTTGTGGTCAGTCGGGCCACAAAGCTTATTTTTGCGAGAAGCTCAGACGGTGCGGTGCCGTTCTTCTCACCCAAGACCTATGGAGCCGAGCGTGAACTGTGGCTCATTTGCTCGCCGCCTCCACCGAGTGCCGGCCGAGGTAGGGGTCGGGTCAGCCCGCCAGCGGAGGAGCATCCGGTGTCGGCTCGCCCACCGCGTATCTATGAGATGAGGAGGACCGATGATCCATCACATCGTGGCGGCAGTACTGCTCATATCCATTCCCATCCCGTCGCTGTACTTTTGATTCGGGTGCTACGCATTCATTCATTTCTCTAGAATGTGTACGCCGTTTGAGTCTCGACTGCTTGTCACCTTGCAAGCCTTTCATCGTTAAACTTCCTAGCGGTGATAGAATTGTCGGTGATCGAGAAGTCCGGGACTGTTCTGTGATTATTTGTGAGAGGGCTTGGCTCTCTAATCTTATTGTTGTGAGTATCGAGGGCGAGGATTTAATTCTCGGGAATGATTGGCTCGAACGGCATGGTGCAATCATGAACTACCGCACGAGAATCATCACTATGTTAGCCGAGGACGGCACCGAACACTCTTTCGCAGGGCGAAAGAGAAACCAGAAGTTTGTTATTAACGCCTTGAAGGCGATGAAACTCCTGCGAAAAGGGTGTACTGGTTATTGGTGCTACGCCTTGAAGGCAGAGAATGGTGGAGTCGAGCTTTCATCGATTCCAGTCGTTAGTGAGTTTCCTGATGTATTTCCTGACGAGTTGCCGGGATTGCCACCGGATCGTGAGGTTGAGTTTGCTATAGAGTTAGAGCCGGGTGCGGCTCCGATTTCGAAGGCGCCGTATCGCATGGCACCTTAAGAGATATCAGAGTTGAAGAAACAGTTGAGTGAACTTCTTGAGTCGGGGTATGTTCGACCGAGCGCCTCGCCTTGGGGCGCACCGGTCTTATTTGTGCGTATGAAGGATGGTTCACTACGTTTGTGTATCGACTATCGTGAACTGAACAAGGTGACCATCAAGAACAAGTATCCTTTGCCGAGGATTGACGACTTGTTCGACCAGTTGCAGGGAGCGGCGGTATTCTCAAAGATTGATTTGAGATCGGGGTACTATCAGCTCCGGGTGAGGGAGTCCGACGTGCCGAAAATGGCTTTTCGGACGAGATACGGACATTATGAGTTTGTAGTTATGCCTTTCGGGTTAACTAACGCGCCGGCGGTGTTCATGCAGTTGATGAACAAAGTCTTTATCGAGTATTTGGATAAGTGTGTCGTCGTCTTCATTGACGATATTCTTATTTATTCGAGGAACGAGGAAGAGCATGCCCATCATTTGCGGGTAGTGTTAGATATTTTGAGGACCGAGCAACTCTATGCGAAGTTCTCGAAATGTGAGTTCTGGCTGAAGGAAGTAATGTTTTTAGGTCACGTGATTTCAGCTGAGGGAGTTCGAGTGGATCCACA
Source organism: Orobanche coerulescens (assembly GCA_033398695.1). Classification (NCBI taxonomy): domain Eukaryota; kingdom Viridiplantae; phylum Streptophyta; class Magnoliopsida; order Lamiales; family Orobanchaceae; genus Orobanche; species Orobanche coerulescens. The sequence goes on along the minus strand of CM065817.1, from coordinate 92,304,282 downwards.
GAAAATTGAGGCAGTGTTGGATTGGGCATCGCCCACAAATGTGAAGGAGGTCCGTAGTTTCTTGGGTTTGGCTGGCTACTACCGTAGGTTCGTCGAGGGTTTCTCAAAACTAGCTCGACCACTTACACAGTTGCTCCAGAAATCCGAGAAGTTCGTCTGGACCGATGAGAGTCGAGTTTTGAGGAGCTGAAGAAGCGTTTGACTTCAGCCCCGGTTTTGGCATTGCCATGTGGCAACGAGGGTTTCGCCGTTTTTAGCGATGCTTCGGGTCAGGGTCTTGGGTGCGTATTGATGCAGCACGGCAAGACCATTGCCTATGCGTCGAGACAGTTGAGGCCGTATGAGCTTAACTACCCTACTCACGATTTGGAGTTAGCGGCGGTTGTCTTTGCACTCAAGATTTGGCGTCACTATCTTTTTGGCTCTGCATGTCAGATTTTTACCGATCATAAAAGTCTGAAATACATATTTACTCAGCGAGAGTTGAATATGAGACAGAGGAGGTGGTTAGAGTTGATTAAAGATTATGACCTCGAAATCCTTTATCATCCGGGTAAGGCGAATGTCGTGGCCGACGCCTTGAGTCGGAAACCAATTGCGTTGCGAACGCTTGAGGTCCTTACGCCTCAGTCTGAGCTTCGGCGGGCTTTGATCGGGTTAGATGTTGAGGTTTTTCTGCCTGGATCTGTCGGGCAACTTTGTGCCTTAGAAATTTCGTCGTCTTTGATCGATGAAATTAAACTGAAGCAATTAGAGGATCCGATGATTACTCAAATCCGAGAGAACGTTCTTAAAGGAAAGTCTCCTGGGTTTGTGATTCACGAGGATGGTGTTTTGAGATTCCAGAGTCGGCTTTGTGTGCCGAATGATCCAGGGTTGCGACAGGGTATTTTGCGTGAGGCCCATTCCACACCCTATTCCGTTCATCCTGGCTCGAGTAAGATGTACAAGGACCTGAGGAGGAACTTCGGGTGGAATGATATGAAGGAGGAGGTCGCACGCTTGTGGCGAGATGTTTGACTTGCCAGCAGTGTCAAAATCGAGCATCACGACCGGCCAAGTTATTGCAGCCACTTCCGTTCCGAATGGAAATGGGAAGATATATCGATGGATTTCATTATGAGTTTGCCGAGATCGAGATCGGGCATGAATATGGTTTGGGTGATTGTTGATCGTCTGACCAAGTCGGCACATTTTCTGGGCATCAAGGACACTTGGGGCCCGGAGAAGTTGGCCCGTATATTTATCGCACAGATTGTGAGGCTTCACGGTACTCCGAAGTCTATCGTTTCGGATCGTGATGGCCGTTTCGTATCGCACTTTTGGCAGGCGGTGCATAAGGCATTGGGTACCCGTTTGCATTTGAGTACCTCTTTCCATCCTCAGTCAGATGGACAGTCGGAACACACTATCCAGACGTTCGAGGATATGTTGCGTGCGTGCGCTCTCGATTGGAGCAGCGACTGGGAGGAGCATTTGCCATTGATCAAATTCACGTACAATAATAGTTGGCACACGTCGATTCGAATGGCACCGTACGAGGCACTTTATGGGCGGCGATGTCGGTCACCGATTTGTTGGAATGAGGCGTCCGATTTAGTCGGGACCGAGCCGGATGTCGTTTTAGAGACGAGGCGGAAGGTAGAATTAATTCGAGAACGGATGTTGACGGCCCAGAGTCGACAGAAGTCATATGCCGATGTCCGTCGTAGACCTTTAGAATTTGAGGTGGGAGACCACGTTTTGCTGAAGGTGTCGCCAACGAGAGGAGTTTTCCGTTTCGGGAAGAAAGGGAAGTTGAGTCCGAGATTTATTGGACCCTTCGAGATTCTCGAGCGAGTCGGTGGGTTAGCATACCGTTTGGTGTTACCCCCGGCCTTGAGTCATGTTCATAGCGTTTTTCATGTTTCCCAGCTGAGGAAATATGTTCCGGATCCTAGTCACGTCATCGATTATGGCGAGATTGATATTGATGAAGATATTACTTTCGAGGAGCGTCCTTTGAAGATTTTGGAGCATCGTGAGAAACGACTGAGGCATAAGACTATCCCTTTGGTCAAAGTGCAGTGGTCGAGACACGGTGTCGAGGAGGCAACTTGGGAAACCGAGGATAGCATGCGTGCTAGGTACCCTGAGTTGTTTGTTTCTTAAGTTTCGGGACGAAACTTATTTTTAGAGGGGTAGAATGTAATATCCGGTATTTTTCTTACCCTTGTATTTTCATTTTTGGTATATTTCTCGGTCATAGTGACCCTCGTGTATCTTTCAGTATGTCCTTCCTGTCAACTGTTGAACTGTATTCTCGTTATTGTTCATTGTTTCAACTTTCCTCATATGAGTTCGACTTTGTTAGATCACCATTAATTTTTGGTGACTCCAAAAATTCTAAAATCTTTGCAATATTATAGAACATCGAATTAGCTTTCCAATGGTTCAAACGGTGAGTCAATCGGAGTCCGGACGAGAGAGTTATGGTCGCTTTGGGCGATCATCGCGACCGAACTCGGCCGTGTCGTCCGACATGGCCCGTGCCGTACTCGTCCGGAAATGCCGAATGTTCTGTCTCTGGACCCGACCGTGTCGTCCGACACGGCCCGTGCCGTACTCGTCCGGAAATGCCGAAAGTTCTGTCTCAGGACCCGACCGTGTCGTCCGACACGGCCCGTGCCGTACTCGTCCGGAAATGCCGAAAGTTCTGTCTCAGGACCCGACCGTGTCGTCCGACACGGCCCGTGCCGAACTCTTCCGGATAAGCCAAAACCGACTGCCGACACGCCCGACCGTGTTCCAGGACACGGTCGAGTCGTGCCGAGTCGCTGTCGGACGGGTCACTATCGGAAGGCCCTCCGCGCCGCGACCGTGTCAAGCAGGACACGGTCGAGTCCCTGTCGGCCAGCTGTGCGACACGACCGTGCCGATCGGCACGGGCCGTGTCCGGCAGGGTAGGTCAACCCCTTTAAATTCGTTTTTTTTGTGTTTCAGCCCATTATTTCCATTTTTCTTCACCTATAACCGAGAGAGAGAGCTTGAGGGAGAGTTTTCTTCATCAATTATCATTTGAGTGTTTGATTTTCTTCATCTCCTTTCGATCGTGAAGCCCGGACAATCAATCCAACGCGTGTTCTACGGATCTTAGTACTTGAATCTCCGAAGGTAATATTTCTAGAACCCTACTTTCGATTAATTTGGGGGTTTTGGGGATTTTCTTCCGATTAGTTCCGTTTTGTTGGTGGATTCTTGATGAATACGATTAATATTGTTAGTATCTTTAGTTTTCCTACGGATTCATGGATATTTTGTGGATTTTTACGGAATCGAGAGGGTTTGGTTGTGGTCCGCCCTCGTTGTTATTTTTGGTATGAATATACATGAATCGTAGGCGGGTTTTCGGGTGTATTCCATTTCCGTATTTGACTAGAGTTGGTTGTAATTATGTTCTTCGAATCGTTAGGTTTGGTTCCGTTGATTCCTAGTGTTCGTCGGTGATTATCCTTTCCGTTCGTTGCGTCATCAAAATATTCAAGGCAAGTAATTCTTGGAAACCTTTATGCTTAACGTGAAATGGTAATGTATATTGTGTGTGCTTTACTCACCTCGGGAGGGTCCGACGGCCTCGAGGGAATCTATGGCTTCGCCCCGGATTCATGAGTTTGATTCGCTAGCCACCGGGAGGGTCCTTAGAGGCCTCGAGTGGGATTCGTGGCTTCGTCCCGGTCCTAGGTGACGTGTGGTGCTTGATTTGTTTTATGTATGTGGCCAGCTCGGGAGGGTCCTTAGAGGCCTCGAGTGGGATTCGTGGCTTCGTCCCGGTCCTAGGCAAATTAATTGTGACTGTTTGTTTCCGGAAAAGACATGTCTTGTTTTGGTTTTCGAAATGATATTGGTGCATGTACTATGAAATGTGTAAGCGATTGGTTTGCCTTGATTACTTGTACTAGCGTAATTGCTAACCCCTCTGGGGACCCGTTTTGGGGAAATTCTTGTTATGGATTTCAGGTTATGATTATCCGGACGAGCGGGCACCTGGACAGTTCGAGGATGTTGGCCAGGGTCGTTGACATGTGCATTTGGGTCTCTCTATTTCTTTCGTCCACTTCGATTTGGTTGTTTTCTATATTTATAAACTGATAGACTGTACTCGCGAGTACTTAGGCTTTTCAAATTCAAACTCCGTGTTGTACTAATTTTAAATGGTTACATTGTTGGTTGATGATCATTTCGCCGGTTTCTCCGGGCATAACTTTTTATGTCTTATAATTAAATGTGTGTCCTCGCTAACCGGGATGGTTAGTCGAGTGGAGTTTTCTTGTTTGTAGCCTGGTGGGTCCCATGTGGGGGTCCACGGCGCTGTAATATACTCTGAATATCTCGGGGTGTTACACTAATGAACAAACTATTGACCGCTCAGTCTTAGATGAAGGTTCCGCGGATGAAGGAGTCTGCCCTTGTGATTTCTTCTGGATCTCGGAGATCCAAGAATAAGAAAAAAAAATAAGAAGCGGATGGGACCACAAGTCAAGGACCTTAAGGGTAAGGGTAAGGCCCCGATGGTTCCGAAGAACAAGAAGAATAAGGATACTTGTCTCAAGTGCGGTGAGCTGGGCCACTGGGCTAGAGACTGTCCCATTCTTCATGGCACTTCAGGTACAAAACTTTTAGTTTTGGAAACAAATTGTTCTGCTACTATATTTTCTACTTCATGGATACTGGATTCTGGTGCTAGTTCTCATATTTGTACCGTGAATCAGGATCTGGAACAAAGTAGGAAGCTTAGAGCTGGGGAAGTGATGATCACTGTCGGAAGCGGGCATATGTCGAGGCAACCGACATAGGATCACTTCTTTTGGGTTTAGAATCCAGTTTTGTTCTGACTTTAGAAGATGTACTTGTTCTGCCCAAGGGGCATAAAAAATTGTAGCCATTCCGGTCATGAATCATAAAGGCTTTTCATTTTTCATTGGTGATGGTTCCTGCAAAATTTATTTTAGAAATAAACTAGTGGGCACTGCTACATTGTTGAATGGACTGTATCATCTAAACCTCAGTAACAAAGTTGTTGTGAATACTATGACTAGAAAGCGTGGTAGGGATGAAACCAATCAAGTTTTGAAATGGCACCTTAGACTTGGTCATGTTGGTCATACCAAGGTTTACAAAATGGAAAAAGATGGACTTATGGGTCCATTGGGATCGGATCCCTTTCCTACTTGTGAATCTTGCCTTAAAGGCCAAATGACTAAGTCCCCCTTCACATGGACTTTTGAAAGAGCCGCTGATAAACTGGATTAATCCATACCGACGTATGTGGTGCTTTGGAAGCAGCACGTGACGGATATCAATATTCGTTACGTTTACACATGATCATACTAGGTATGGTTATGTATACTTAATGAAACATAAATCCGAGGCCTTTGAGAAATTCCAAGAATTGAAGGCCCTAGTCGAGAAACAAACTGGAAATCATATCAAAGCACTTCGGTTGGACTGAGGTGGTGAGTATATGAGTATGGAGTTTGACGAGTTCCTAAAGGAACATGGAATAGTATCACAACTTACACCTCCAGATGCTCCCTAGTTAAATGGTGTGTCAGAAAGAAGGAACATGACCTTGTTGAACATGGTCCTTTCCATGCTGGGCTATACTGACTTACCGATTTACCTGTGGGGGTATACACTCCTGACTGCCGCTTATTTCTTGAACTGATATCCTTCCAAATCCGTTCCTAAAACTCCACATAATATGTGGGAGGGCAGGAAACCAAGTCTTAATCACATTAGGATTTGTGGATGTCCCGCCTATATCAAGAAGACTAAGGTGGACAAGTTGGAAGCGAGGTCCGTGAAGGAATATTTTCATTGGATTCCCATATGGGACGATGGGTTATCTATTATACATGCCCAAAGATCGAAAGATAGTTGTTTCTTTGCATGCACAATTACTGGAAGATGAGTTCATTCAGGAAGACGGAGCAGGTAGAAGTATTTCTTTGGAAGAATACAATGAAACTCCTCAGGAGACACCTGTGCAAGAAATTGGAACCGAACCTTCTGAAACACTAGTACAACCACCTCGTAGGTCTAGTAGGGTGTCTCATTTACCTGAGAGGTATGGCCTTGTACACTTGGAGGAGCTGGGTCTCCATGAGGTTCCAGGTGATAGCCAAGAGACCGACCCAATGACCTATGACCTAGCAATGGTGGATGTAGACTCCATGAAATGGACTACAGTATACTTCATGTAGTAGGGACTTTTGTTTTGATGAGACAATCATAGAGTTTGACTTCGTGCAAAATGAAGAGGAACCTTGTGTATACAAGAGGGTTAGTGGGAGCAAGATCGCATTCTTAGTATTATATATAGATGACATTATACTAATAAGAAATGATGTGGGAATGCTCAGTTCTATGAAAGCTTGGCTTTTGAGTAATTTCTCCATGAAAGACTTGGGAGAAGAAACCTATATTCTTGGGATTCGACTCTACTGGGATAGAGTGAAGAGAATTATAGGTTTTTCCCAAGCTCTCTATATAGATAAAATCTTAAAGCGATTTAAGATGGATGATTCTAAAAGAGGGTTCCTACCGATGCGACATGGAATAAAACTCTCCTCGAAGATGTGTACTCTAGGTGAGGAACAACAAAAGGAAATGAGTAATACACCATATGCTTCGGCCGTGGGTAGCCTTATGTATGCTTTGTTGTGTACAAGACCTGACATTACGCATGCTGGAAGCATGGTAAGTAGGTTTCAGGCAAACCCAAGTGGGAAACATTGGACAGCCGTAAAGAACATTCTCAAGTACTTTGGAAGGACTAGATATCTGGTTCGTAAATATGGATATGGAGAACTGAATGTGATGGGATTCATTGATTTAGACTTCCAAGGACAGAAAGACGACTCAATATCTATTTCTGGCTAAATTTTACTCTTAATGGAGGAGCAGTAACTTGGCATAGTGCCAAGCATAGCGCAACTGCTGATTCCACCAGTTAGGTTGAGTATCGAGTAGCCTCGGAGGCTTCTATGAAAGGTTTTTGGATTTAGAAGTTACTGGGTGAACTTCAAGTGACATACTGAGGTTTCACAATGGTTCAAAACATATTGAGAGAAAGTATCATCTTGTAAGAGAATTTATTCGCAAGAGATACATTGAGCTGCATAGAGTAGACTCAGCCGACAACGTCGCTGATCCACTGACCAAGCCACTTTCTCAGATTAGCTTGGAGTGTCATCTGGAGAACATGGGTATTAGATACCATAGTGTGCGGCATTGAGTGCAAGTGGGAGATTGTTAAGAGTATGCCCTCGAATGCCACTCAGAGGATGTTGAGTGAGGGTATTGTACTTGTTATTATGTAATTCATTATCATAAAGCAAATGGATGTTTCTTTACTTACTGCTAGTTACTGGCATTCCTAACTCGTAAATATATATATAGAAACTAGTCCGTGTATTTGAGAGCAAAACGTTCCACTCCTTTTTGGATAAGAGGGTCGGCACTGGAAAGGTTTATAGCTCAGATACTTAATCGTTCGCAAGTCGATGAAACTTGAGTGGGCGTTAAGTTTATGTGAAAACTTGTATGACGTGTTCTCAGACATGGAGAGTTCCTGTCGAACTCTAATGGTTAGTGGAAGCACACGTTATAGGTATGCTAATTAGATTAGTATACTCGAACCGACTCACCCTCGATTCGTCATACGGATTTCACTCCGGGACAGTCAATAACGGAATCGAAAGGTATTCGTGAACCTTCGACTTGAGGATTTAGTAGGGATGTGCTTGTGACGTCAAGATTTTCATTAGAGTCGTTCGACCCTGCAAACCGGAAGGCGGGGGTCAACCTCGATGTGCATATTGATGGGCAAGTAGGAGGTCCTACTGAATACCAAGATAGAATTCTTTCTCTTCACTACACCATAGATGGCTTTCTACAACACTTATGATGGGGTGTTACCTTCTTGGATATTACCATAGCTATGAAATTTTGGACCTACCACAACGCTCGGGTTATGATGTTACCAAATCCTCAAATATATGTTACTCTAGCTATAAAAGGTGTAACTCTCAGTAACACCATGAGATGTGTTACCTTAGAGTATTAATAAACAAAATTTTGAATTTTATGTAAAATTAATGATTTAATAAATTTTTAACTTTAAAAATAATTAATTTTAATAGAAAATTGAATCTATTTTTATAAAAATTATTCTATCAAATAATGAATTATATATATTTTTTATAAACAATAAAATATTTTTAATAAATTTAAATTGAAAAGGTTTTAAAATAAAGTAGTATTTGAAAATTAATAAATTTTGATTTAAATAATTAAAAAAATTATTAAAAAAATAAAAGCTTGTAATTACTATGAATAATTACAAAATAATTAAAATGACAAATTTAATGTCTACATATAATAATAAATTTTAATAAAAATAATGTCGAGTCGCTACGCTGACTAAAATAAATGCTCATTAATTAAAGCAACGACATGACATAGATAATAGGTGATAATTGCGGTGGAAATAAATTTATAAATTAATATTTCTAATCAAGATTTTCCTCAAATTTTACAACATGTATCCTAAATTTAAAACGTAAATAGAATATCACATAGCAGTCCAATTAAAGCAACTAAAATGATTTTGAAAATTCTCACCGGAATAAAATGACGCTGCTTAAAGTGATAGTGAAATTGAAGGAATTATAAACATGATTGGGCATTAATGTAACAATTAAAAGATGTATGGGGTAAAATTGAAAGAGTTAAAAAATTAGGGACTAAATTTAAAATCTAGTCAAATAATGAGATATAAAATCCCTATCCCGTTCCCTCATCTCACTCTATTTCTCTCCGGCCGACATTTTCCTCGATCCCTTTCCTCGCAAAATCCTTCCTCCGGTGACTTGCAGAACCGGCGACGGAGGTGGCGGCAACTACAAAAATTCGATCGGTGGTCGTCCGTTCAAAAAAATTTAGGGACTGGGTTCGGACTTCCACCCGCTCGATTCGTCTACCGACGGAAATTTAAGGAAGGTGGTGGATCTCGGCTCGACGACGTTCAGCGCGGCGGCGACAGTTTCTTTGGTAGGAATTGACGGTGGCTGAAGCTGAAGACGTCCGCGGGTTCGTGGTCAGTGACAAAATTGGTGGCAGCGAGCGTGAGGGTTCAGATAAAATTGAGATTGAGATTGAGAGGTCCCAATTTGGAGACCCCCATTTCAGCTCGCGTAAATGTTGGTGGTGCAAATGGAAAAAAGAGGACTGTTGTTATTGTTGCGATATTTCCTACACGCAAGTGCACGTCATCGTTTACAAGTAATAAAGTGATAAGTAGAGTATCGTTCCCACGAGGATTGAATCTCTAACTACCGACGTTTTCGTATCCCAATTTTATTTGAACAATCGAAGTTGGGTTTTTGGATTAATAACTAAAAGAATTACTGAAAGACTAAACAGAAAACGATAGCTTGAATAAAAGGAATCAAATTATAAATAAGTCTAGAGTTCTGAATCCACCTTAATTTATCCGAATTTAATCTTGATTATCCGTAATAAATAATTTTCCCAATTTATTGAAGGCGGAGATTGCTAATATATTCTACCGCCTCTCCCGAGGTCAATAGATTTATCTAACGGCGACTAACGCACTCTATCCCTAGGTGAATTATCTCGTCGCTAGGCAAAAAGCATGAAATCTCCTAAAGGCCACGTAGTTCCTATGAGTATATTCCTATCTCACAGAATAAAACGGTCCTCACCAATAGTTCCTCACCAAATTTCCTCTCCCGATTCGAAGTGAATGATTAAATCAATACAACTATTGGCCAGATAATTGCAAGCATTAAACATAATTGGGAAAACTCAATAAAAAGGTAATAAATTGGATAACCTCAATCAATTCGTCAAAATAAAGGTTTCATCAAAACCCTAGATTAGGGCTTTAGCCTGACATACTAAAAACTGAAAATACAGAATAAATAAACGAAAGCATAAAATTCAAATGCAGATGAAGCTCGGATTCCTCCGTTCTTCAGCTTCCGCCTTCTGCCCTTGAATTCCTCTGCTTTCCTCCTCTTCTCTGTCTCCAAGCTTAAGCTATCTTAGGTTTAGATTCAATGATTCCCCTTCTTTTTAAATTAGGGTCTTAAGCCCTATTTATAGCTCAGCACTTCCATAAATCGCGTCCGTATTAGTTGGTTGAAAACTGGCTTCGAAACGGCCCAAAATCCGTGCATACGTACCAAACCCGCTAAGTGTGCCGCGGCTCACTGAACCTGTGCCGCGGCACATCGCCAAAATCTGAATACCTGGGCGTAATTAAATCCTTCTGTGCCGCGGCTCACATGGGCATGCCGCGGCACAGAGTACACCTACTCGCCCTTCGGTGGCGTCTTCCTTTGCCGCGGCTCGGCTTCCTTGTGCCGCGGCTCATAGTCCGATTTTGCCGCTACCGCTTTGCATCGTTTAAGCTTCCGGACTTCAATTTCCTGTCAATCATACAAAATTAAGGCATTAAAAGCTCATTTAGATGATTTCACACTCCAAAATACTACGAAATAATGATAAATAAGCGTATAAAAATACGCCTAACAAATACCCCCAAACTTAAGCCTTTGCTTGTCCTCAAGCAAAAAGAATTAAAGTCAATAAAAGAGTGTCGTGAATCATCGTGCAACTCATAGTGTTCAACCTAATCAATACTATCCTGCCATTCTCTCTAAATAATACGAGTGTCATAAAAGCGAGCTGCACTCAGAATAGTGATACCGCAAAGTAATCAAGTTCAGTCCTATCATTTGTTTATGAAGAAAACTCAGCTCAAAGATCAACAAAACATGAGTCAAATCAACCGTCAATATGAAAGGCTAACATAAACAAGCTAGTTCGCGTTCCACGCCTAACTAACGGCACAAATTTTTCACGAGTCTCATAACAAATAAACCTCGGACAGTATCCCCTTATATAAATATGCTTAAGAATTTGATTCGAGTCGACCACTAGGTTAGGATCTCGGGATGTTTCATCGGGATAATCCTAGGGTGGAACTTCCATTCTCATGTATTAGGAAACCGTTTGACGTAAAAGACACTCATGGGGCACATGGATGCTTCTAGTTACTAAGTTCCCGTCTACAGCGGAGAAACAACTCGAATACCTAATTTCCGCATGTCCGAATCAAGGTTGCTGTTTTACGCGAGAGTAAACAGCGGTTCACGCGAATACCCCCGGTTACTAGGCTCCCTATCATTGGCACATGTGAAATCACTAAATCACTAGTCTAATCGGGGTCGTCGTTTTACGCGAGAGTAAACAACGGGTCACGCGAATACCCCCGGTTACTAGACTTCCCTTCATAGAACACATTATCTCGACTTTTAGGGAAAAACTGCCCGACTCTAAACTCAATTTAAGTGCCAACACGACTAAAGAAACAGTACGACTCACTATCCGGAAAATGTAGCCAAACGTATTGATGGGGATTTAAAAACAAGTATGTATCGTCTCTTATCTGCCAAGTCCTCTACAATCACGAAAAATTTCGGACCTAATTGAATACTAAGCAGAACAGAAATAACTGACTACAACTCGACTAAAACTCGCCCGCTTCTTCAGAGAGAAAGACAGTGTCGTAACATCAGTATCACACATAATAGAAGCACGAAAATTCACGAATAAAGAAAAACTACGGCAAGCAAGGCTATTAAAAAAAAAAATTTCGCAAAGAAAGAAAAGTGCGACAAAATATAATGTACAGCAAGAAAATAGAGTACAGCAATGAATGCAGACTGAATGTAAATCCCCCCCCAAACTTAGGACGTACATTGACCTCAATGGACAAAAATGAAATGCAAGAAAAGTAAAAGGTCAAGTACTCCCCTCCAGTCTGCTCAGGAGCTGGTGCCGGCATCGTCCGGTGAGGAAGGTGGTGTGGCTGGCCGGGCGGGCGCAGTAAATGGCCCGTCGGGATGCATGATGTGGGCCGTCCATGCAGCGAGGTGCTCCTGATGATAAGCCTCCCTCGCAGCAAGACGCCTCTCCGCTCGTCCCCACGCCCGGCGGGCCTGCTCTCTCATCTCGGCTCTGGCGGCAGCAACAACACTCTCCCGCGCCGCCCGCTGCTCCTCCCGCATGGCAGCCATCCAGCTCTCTCTCTCTCTCCTCATCTCGTCTCTCTCTCTCCTCAACTCCTCTCTCAGCTCCTCTCTCTCTCTCCTCAGCTCCTCCCTATGCTCTTCTCTCTGTCTCCTCAAATCCTCCCGCAGCCCATCCATCAGCTCCTCCAACCTCGCTCTGTCAGGCTGCGGGCCGGCTTCTCCGTGCGTCAACAAAAGCGGCTCGGGGGATCCCTCATGAGCCTCCTCGAGCAAAAATCCTCGCCCCCGAGCGTGTGCCGGCGCTCCGCCCCACTGCTCAAAGTGCGAGATGATGCGGTGGTCGATCGGGGCCTGTGGGGCAAGCATCGGCTCGTCGACTGACCACGTCAGCCCCGACTGCCGGCATAGAGCGCATATGAGGGAGGGGTGCTTCAACCCCGTCTTGGCCCCCCCTGGATACTCTGGAAGATAGATCGGACCAGAATGGGGGCCACATCAAAACGCAGCCGGAGGTGATAGCAAAAGTATCCAGGCGCGGAGAGAAAAGCTGACGGATCTGGGAGGTGGGATCAATGCGGCACAAATAAAGTAAAGCTGTGCTCGCCGAGCCGGCCGAGGCGCGAGCTCTGAAGTGAAAAGTAGATGAGCTCTGTGCTCGCCGCTCCCAATCGGTACCGGCCGTGCAATCGTCTCAAGCGTGGCCTCCTTAGTGAGGCCGGTCATCACGCGGTCATAGCCGTCTCGCCCACCGCCGAAACCCAAAAAGCCTCCGAATAGCGGGGGAGAAATCAACTGTGACCCTCGGACGTCGACTCCGAGTCCGAGACTCTAGAGATGGCAACGTATGCCCCGCCGGATGTGCTTCAAAGAGGCCGGCATAAAACTCTGGACGATCGAAATGACTGCCAGCTCGGGAGGTGCGGTAAATCTAGCCCATCCCATCTCGTCAATCATCATGAGCAACTCCCCGTCCTGAGGAGCTGGAGTAAAACCTCTCTCGGGAATAAGTGGACGCGGACGGATCTTTTCGTTGAATATCTTGTGGATCTCGGGGTCCGAAAATTGGTGCCCCTCCGCCTCGGCCCGACCCCGAGAGGTCTCCCCTCGCGTAGGGGATGACTCGGTCCTAGCACGCTTGGTCAACTTCTACGTGCGCGCCATAATCAGTCCTGAGAAGTACAACACGAGGGTTTATTTACGCAACAATAGTAACGATGATATATGCGTGGCTAAAGACATCAAACCAGAAATTCCAAAATTAAGACACTAGCGCATACGAGAGAGAAAGATGAATTTGGACTTAAACATCTCACTGGATGTACGGGTTGGGCTTGCTGTAGATTGAAAACGTATACGTTGCACGAAACTTCAAAACAATTGCTTTTTCAAAGAAAATTTTCATTTGGGCAATTTATCAGACACCTTGAGGGTGCATGTTTACTTGAAGAATAAACATAGTTCTAGCTCGATTCAGCCCCCAAAAACAGAAATGCAATTCAATTAGCAACAACTCAACACATTCAACTCATTTATGTTCCAATTTAATCAAGAAACTTCGATGAAACTACCCTGTTATTCTCTAACAATCACAAAACTATATGAAGAAAAATAAACATGTTCCAATCATTTAAAGCATAGACACTTCCATATATCAACCATAGGCAAATAAGAATTCAAGATTCAAACGTACCTTTTTGAAGATTTCAAGAAAAATCGCAGGAAAAAATTTGAAGAATCGCTTCGGCCGGTTCGCGCTGGGGAGGGAAGGCAAGGAAATAAGAAAGCTTACCTGGAAATGCCGGCCGAATGCTCGTTATATGCTACCTGGCCTTTCAAATTCCGCATAGTGTGCCGCGGCTCACAATAACTGTGCCGCGGCACAAGGTACAGTCCCTTTTACCTGTGTCTCGTTTTGTCGCGTGCCGCGGCTTAAATTTCGTGTGCCGCGGCTCATTGCTCAAGTGTGCCGTGGCTCATTTATGCCGTGCCGCGGCACAAAGTACAGTCGGTTTTGCCTTCCCTGGCGAATGATGTGTGCCGCGGCTCACAATAACTGTGCCGCGGCTCATACTCCAGTTTCTCCCCTGGGACTTTCCTGCACAGAATTTTGAAAAGAAGACGTTAAAAACGAGAGGAAGAAGCAGATAGAAGCGCAAAAATGATGAAAACTAAGAATCACGAAAAACAAGAAAAATAAAGAAATGCACAATTCTACTACTACGAGCTCGGGTTGCCTCCCGAGAAGCGCTAAGTTTATAGTCTTCAGCCGGACCTATTGAACACGTTAGTTCGCTTTTCGCAAACTCCATTTGGCTTCCGCCCCGTTTATCGAACCATTTATATTTTGGTTAAAATTATGACCATTGGTCATCAGCGGTTCGATTCTCGGTTCGGTAATCAAATGTTGTTTGCGAAGAGGTTTCGACTTGAAAAACTTCCCGAAACACCCGGTTTCTCCATGACTAATTTTTCTCTTGGCTTTCGGCTCACTCTCCTCCTTTGCCAACGAACTCACGACTGCAGCAGATTTTTCCTCATGCTCGAGGAATGCCACTCGTTCAACATCCTTCTTAAAACTTGGGCCATTCAACACAAAATCAATTTTTCCACCGACGATGTTTCGGTGCTTTCCTCTTTCAACAACATCCACGCTTTCAATTTGAGACTCTTTATAAGCACTTCCGGACATGGGAGCGATTTGAACACTTGAAAAGTGACTTGCTGCCTCTTGGACCCTCGAGTTAACTCCCCTTTTCCACGTCTATAAGGGTGCAGTAGCTAGAAATGGTCGTCCCAAGATGATCGGAATATTTTCATCTACCTCCATGTCTAGTACGTTGAAATCAGCCTGAAAGATGAACTTATCGACTTTAACTAAAAAATCCTCGATCACTCCCTGATACTTTATCGATCGATCCGCCAATTGTAAGGAGACTGGTTGGCTTGGCTTCCCAATATTCACTTACGGAAAATCGATAGAGGCATGAGGTTGATACTTGCACCAAGATCGCATAGTGCCTTATCAAACGAAAGATTCCCCATGGTGCACGGTATGTTGAAGCTTCCCGGATCTTTCAACTTAGGTGGGAGCTTCTTTTGAAGAATTGCACTGCACTCCTCTGTCAAGGCAACCGTTTCAAACTCTTCAAGTTTTATCTTCTTAGATAGTATCTCTTTCATGAACTTGACATAACTCGGCATCTGCTCCAATGCTTCGGCGAACGGAATATTTATGTGAAGCTTTTTGAACACCTCAAGGAACTTAGAAAATTGTTTGTCCGCCCTTCTTTGCTGTAGTCTCTGCGGAAACGGAACGGGGGGAACACATGTCTTTGAGTTATCCGGCTGAACTTCCTTCGACTCCTCTAGCTTTAATTCCATCTCTTCCTCAATCACCTTCTTCTCTTTACCCAGCTCGGGCTGATCTAGCACATCTCTCCCGCTTCTCAAGCTAATTGCATTTAAACTTTCTCGAGGATTTGTCTCTGTGGTACTCGGCAATGCTCCCTCCGGACGAGCTGTCAATACATTAGCGATTTGGCCCAGCTGGACCTCTAAATTCCGAATGGAAGCAGAATGATTTTGTAACGTAGCTTCCGTCCGAGTCATAAATTGACTCGTATTTGCCGCCAATTTTGCAAGCGCTTCCTCGAGAGACACTTTAGGAGCGGAAGGGGGCCGTTGATTCCCGAGTGAAAGGGGCTGGTGTGCGTTACATCCGTTTCTCCATGAAAAGTTGGGGTGATTGCGCCACCGGATTATAAGTATTGAGTACGGGTTATTTGGCCGATTCCCATTTCCTACGAATTGAGCCTGCTCCATCCGATTTTGCTCGAACGGATTTCCAAATTGACATTCCGCACTTTCGGGTGTGATCCGTTACACCAATTACACGTCTCAATGGTAACGGGGCTGGCGTGCGAAAAGTTCTCGAGCCGTTGTGTCAAAGCGGCGACTTGAGCCGACAAGGTGGAAATCGGATCATTGCTCGAAACTTCCATTACCCTCTTCGGTGTCAATCTTTCACGGCCATTGGTATGCTCGGCCATATCCTCCAAAAGCACGTGAGCCTCGGCCATAGATTTTCCCATGAATGTCCCTCCGAGGTCGCATCGACAAGAGTGCGTGTAGAAGCACTCAAACCACCATAAAACGTATGCACCGAAGCCAATCAGAATGCCGTGATGAGGGCATCTTCAAGCAATTCTTTATATCGCTCCCACGCCTCGTGGAGCGATTCCATATCGAAGGGCAAAAGTAGTTATCTCGTTTCTCAACCGCGCCGTCTTAGCCGGTGGGAAAAATTTGCAAGGAAGGCTTGCACTAACCTCTCCCATGTTGTAATCGACCCGGTGGTAAGGAATTTAACCAAAACTTTGCTTTATCCCTCAAAGAAAAAGGGAAAAGCCTCAATCAGATGGCATCGTCGGTGACACCATTTGTTTTAAATGTGTCACATATCTCAAGGAACGAAGCAATGTGGGCATTCGGGTCATCCTTCGGCAATCCACAGAAAGGGCTCGCCTGTACCATCTGAATAATGGCGGGCTTGATTTCAAAATTATTAGCTTGGACGGTGGGGCGCCGAATTCCCGAAAAATTTGCGTTGACTTGCGGCATGGCATAATCTCGAAGAGCGAGTTCCGGTTGAACTTGCCGCACTTGGTTGTCTCCTCCTTGGATTTCAATATTTTCGGCCATCTTGACCGTAAATGCTCGCAACTCTCTTTTTTCCTTTTTATTCCTTCTTAGAGTGCGCTCGAGCTCGGTGTCCAAAGGTAGTAAGCCTTCGTTACCGAGTCTTCTCATGCACTACACGAAAGGTCCTGAAAGGAAAAACGAATAAACAAAATTAAATACACAAAAAATAACAATAAAACGTTCAAATTAAGACTGGAAATACTTAAGTCGATATTAGAAAAATTTCAATCCCCGGCAACGGCGCCAAAAACTTGTTGCGATATTTCCTACACGCAAGTGCACGTCATCGTTTACAAGTAATAAAGTGATAAGTAGAGTATCGTTCCCACGAGGATTGAATCTCTAACTACCGACGTTTTCGTATCCCAATTTTATTTGAACAATCGAAGTTGGGTTTTTGGATTAATAACTAAAAGAATTACTGAAAGACTAAACAGAAAACGATAGCTTGAATAAAAGGAATCAAATTATAAATAAGTCTAGAGTTCTGAATCCACCTTAATTTATCCGAATTTAATCTTGATTATCCGTAATAAATAATTTTCCCAATTTATTGAAGGCGGAGATTGCTAATATATTCTACCGCCTCTCCCGAGGTCAATAGATTTATCTAACGGCGACTAACGCACTCTATCCCTAGGTGAATTATCTCGTCGCTAGGCAAAAAGCATGAAATCTCCTAAAGGCCACGTAGTTCCTATGAGTATATTCCTATCTCACAGAATAAAACGGTCCTCACCAATAGTTCCTCACCAAATCTCCTCTCCCGATTCGAAGTGAATGATTAAATCAATACAACTATTGGCCAGATAATTGCAAGCATTAAACATAATTGGGAAAACTCAATAAAAAGGTAATAAATTGGATAACCTCAATCAATTCATCAAAATAAAGGTTTCATCAAAACCCTAGATTAGGGCTTTAGCCTGACATACTAAAAACTGAAAATACAGAATAAATAAACGAAAGCATAAAATTCAAACGCAGATGAAGCTCGGATTCCTCCGTTCTTCAGCTTCCGCCTTCTGCCCTTGAATTCCTCTGCTTTCCTCCTCTTCTCTGTCTCCAAGCTTAAGCTCTCTTAGGTTTAGATTCAATGATTCCCCCTCTTTTTAAATTAGGGTCTTAAGCCCTATTTATAGCTCAGCACTTCCATAAATCGCGTCCGTATTAGTTGGTTGAAAACTGGCTTCAAACGCCCAAAATCCGTGCATACGTACCAAACCCGCTAAGTGTGCCGCGGCTCATCAACTCGTGCCGCGGCACATCGCCAAAATCAATACAGGCGTAATTAAATCCTACGTGCCGCGGCTCACATGGCCGTGCCGCGACACAGTACTGACTACTCGCCCTTGGTGGCGTCTTCCTTTGCCGCGGCTCGGCTTCCTTGTGCCGCGGCTCATAGTCGATTTTGCCGTTTCGCCCGTTTTGCATCGTTTAAGCTTCCGGACTTCAATTTCCTGTCAATCATACAAAATTAAGGCATTAAAAGCTCATTTAGATGATTTCACACTCCAAAATACTACAAAATAATGATAAATAAGCGTATAAAAATACGCCTAACAGTTATGATGTAAGTGATTTAGTTTTTCTAACTTTACTTGTGTTAATTTGTACATTCCGTGACACTCTATTTTATTAATTAGTTTCGTTTTGGTTTTTGTTGCCACTGTTAGTTAATCTTCGTGAGCAAGTAATGTATGATCATGTACCAGTAGTAGTGGTTTAGTTTCTCTACTGATCGTACGCTATTTCCTGAATTGCTATGTTGGAATCATGACTGATGGTTTTTTAGTTTTTCTTTTTAGTTCGTATGGGTTTTAGATTTTTTTTCAAATTTGTGCTTTAAACTGATTTTTCTTTTTAGTTCGTATGCTTTAAACTGAATTTTTCTTTCTATGCAGTTGCTCTAGCGCTTAAAAATATCCGAAACTATGATTTTCACCGTGTAAGGACAATTTACCTTGCGTTGCTTGGGTTTAATAAAGCTTACTTTGCTGGTATTTTTTTTGCAGCTTATCTTGCTGATGAAAAATGGGTCAGAATGGGTATAACGAGTCTATTGTCTTAGAATGATCATCTAGGTGCTTCCGAAAATGCACTAGCAGATGATTATGGGTCTGAAAATAGGTATCACTTCAGATATTTTTGTGATTCTTAGTTTTCTATTTATTTCGTTAGCGTATTTGCTTTGGGTCATGGATTATAGTAGATGCTTATGAAATGCTTCACATGAATGGACTTTTGCATTCTCCATAAGAAGAAATTCCACATTTATGTTCACATAAATGCATGCATTGATATTTCGTTCAAAATGGTAGAAAGTTAGTGTCATGACATCCTCCTGTTTGTGATATGACCAACTCCATACCTGTGAAGTCGAAATACAAATAAAACTTAACTACTTGGGCTTAGTGTTATTGAATATAAAAAAGGTTTGATTTTTATGATGTTAGAATTTACAAATTATTGAATCAAGTATAAATGAATCGTAAGTTACCTGTGACTATAAGAAACAAAAGAAACGTTGTGTAAATAGAACTCATCATGTTAGTTTTGGTTTTGTTATAAAACGTAATACACGCCTCTCATTATGCACTATTCTTGGTTCTCAATATTTTTTCTTCTGTGTGTTTTTCGTCGCTTGATCTCTGGAAATAGTAGACAAAATTATTGTACTTTTAGCATAGTAGATACCTACACATCTAATGTAGTGAAGTCTGAAATAATAAAAGATGGTGCGATTTTTGAAACTAAAAATGACACAAACCTGGAAGCAAAACAGGTTGCTTATTAGAAGTATTAGACTCGGTGACAATCTAGGAACCACATTCCTCATACTCAGTTTCTGTTTTACTAAGCCTGAAGTGGATGTGAAAAAACGGAAGCTAATGGGATTGTGTCAAGAGGCCCTTATTTCGATGAAAACCAACCCATTTTCTTTTTGCATTATAGTATAGTTTCTCTAATTGGTGAATGTTTGTTGTGCAGGTAGTATTAAGGGATGAACAGGACATTTAACCAAATGATCAAAATACAGATCCTGGACATCTAGATAACTTGGTAAGTTATTTTTGCTCATGAAGATTCTGCATATCGCATGTTGTTATGTTGTCTGTATTATGTTGCAAGTTTGTGGTTAAAAGTACAATCTGTTACGTGTTACCCCCTAAGTTCGATTTAATCCACTTTCGACTTTTAGATGTCAAGCCTAGCCTTCTTAAGAATCACAGATTCAGGTGTTCTTCACTACTATAACTAATTTATCAGGTGATTAATATAGCTACTAATGCTGCACACTTTCTCAGAGGTGGTGGACATTACATGATTTCCACACATGTTTGTTTTGTATGATAATTTTGATGTAAAATTTGCAAAATAATGTTTTTGAGTTTTGTTAATCCATGTTATAAAATTTGTGAATTACAGGCAAACCAAGCCGAAGCTATATTTGGTTACCTTAACAAATCACAACAGAGGGAGTTCAAGTCAATTGAACTAGTCATGCTGAAACCAATAGAAAGCGACCATGCCATGGCTGTTGGTGGATTCGGCATACTAGAGGTATAGATATATAGATATATATATTGTTCTGCTGTGGTATTGTTATGCATTTTCTTTTAGATTCTTACTGCATAAAATATATGTTCTTCTAAATTCTAAAATGTTTTACTTGTTAGGTCATTGCTGCAACAGTAGCCGGTGATCTTAAAAAAGAGAACAACTTGGCAAATTGTTTCTGGTTTAGAACAACTAGTTTAGAGACCTTATTTTTCTGATAGTTGTTAACAGGCTGCTTATTTGGAAGCTTAGTAACCTATCACTAATTATTGACTCTTCTTTCTTGTTTCATTCTGCAGCTCTCTACTTCAAAGAAGGTGAAGTTTGTGAATGGACACCAACTCGGGCAAATTAGCTAATCTTTGGCTAATTGTTTAAGCATTTAGAGTCTTTTTGTATATTAGTCTTAGACGTCTACTGATGTAATTGGTTAAAAATGACCAAGTTATTTTCTTCTATTACTTGTATATATGTAGTTGGTGATGTAGTTGATTGGTTTTGTGATTGGATATAGTTGTTTTTTTATGATGGGATTATGTAGTTGGTTTCTGTGAATTGGTTTGTTGATTTTTTAATGGAAAATGCTAAATTTAAAATTTACATTTTTATTTTGTTAAAATGAAGGTGTTACCTTAGGTACTATATATATATATATGTTGCAAATGTCTTTCATTTGTAACGCCTATAACACCTAGTGTGTTGCAATTGGTAATATAGGTGACCCCACTAAGTGGGTCCCACCGGCGGGCCCGGTCAGTGGGGCCCACAAAATGGCCCCACATGTGGGACCCACTAAATTGGCTATATATTTTACAAAATTATAAAGTCTATTGCAACACGAATATGATGTTGCTGTAGGGTCCTTAGGATGTTGCTGTAGGGTCCTTAGGTAACAAATAATCCTATGTTAGCTTAGGATGATTCACATGTTGCCTTTGCGTCCAAAGGCTACTGCTCACAGAGCAACTTAGGTAAAATGTTACCTTTGCCCATTTTGGGTCTGTGGCAACAGAAAATTGGGTCTAAGGTAACACAATTATGTGGTTGCCGAAGGCCATTTATGGCGTAGTGCTTGTTAGTGAACGGGTTATATGTCTTATGCGGTTATTGGCAGATGAGATCATAAGTATTTGGCCAAAGCATTGGAGCTAGTTGTATTGGATACACGAGAGCTCGATGATCTCAATTTGCATTAACTCATGCATAACGTCAAGTACAAGATAGGGTTTGACTGACCGTGACCCTATAACTTGATCGGGACATTTGAAAGAAGGGTTTATACGTATACTGGTATTAACGACAAAATGGTTCTTGAATGATCCCAATCATTCGTTATCAGTTGGGGTACAGTGTAGGCCGCCAGACTGGCTAGGTGGTACTACTACTCTTTGGTTCCTCCCATTGCTGACTGAGACGGACCTACCGAGTCGCGCAATAGGATTGACGACAGAATGAATCAAGCTTATTCTCCCATTATGACTATTAGATATTGGATATCTAATTTGGGACATTGGATGTTTAAATCGATTTATTGCATAAATTAATTTACAGCCTAATGAATTAAATAAATTACTGGGTGATTAATTTAATTCATAAATATAATTATTTATTCTTGGAGAAATTAATTATGTAATATGTATTTGATATGATTAATTAATTGGATTAATTAATTAATATAAATACATCAGAATGGAATCGGAGTTTATCTGTTTGGACTCATGGGAGTCCGAAACGAACCGAACTCGTCCGTTTTCCATGATGGCCGCCCCCTTTGCTTCCACCCACTTTCCCATTGTCTTTTATTTCCATTTATTAATGGATGATCATGACTTTGTGGGGTTGGACATCATGTGGAATGATTTGTATCATGTGGGTGGAAGTTGAATAAAGAGAAGAAGAAAATCAGTCTCTAAAAAAGACCAACTTATTTCATACGTGAAAGAGAGTGAGAGAGAGATAGAAAACTTTTCTCAAAGTCTTCATCATCTTCTTTAAGTGTTCTTGGTAGTTCTTAGAGAAAAATCAAGAAATCAAAAGAGAGATAGTGAGTTATACACTTAGAGTGTTGTAATCACAAATCGAAAGCTTCATCATCCTAGCTCTAGCCGTATCCTTTGAGGATAGCAAGTGATCGTCATTCTGTTCGTTCTTCCGGCGCGTGACAAGTAGAGACGCGGTGCTTTCGGCGTTGGATCATCCAAGAGCTTGTAGCGAATTGGATCATAGAGAAAGCAATCTAAAGCTTGGGGAATAGCTCAAGAGAAGGACACCATTTAATCATCGATTACAAGGGTATGTTTCTCGTATCTTTTGTGTTTTGTTTTTTATATTCGTATATACGTAGCTCGATCGATCCTCGTAGGGATTCAGATCGAATTAATTTTCATTTTACCGCTTCCGCTGGGCCTTCGTTTTAGGTACCGAGTCCCAACAATGGTATCGGAGCGTAGGTCTTGCGATCGTATATACGATATTTAGCATTTGGAATGCTTGATTGGATGGTGTATGATTTAGAATCATAATCGTATTAATCGTTGATTTTCTATTTTATGTTACAATATAAATCTAATTTTCTTTTGAAAAACTGATTTAATGTGTAATATAAAGAATAGAAAAATGTTGTTT
Organism: Orobanche coerulescens; assembly: GCA_033398695.1. Taxonomy (NCBI): domain Eukaryota; kingdom Viridiplantae; phylum Streptophyta; class Magnoliopsida; order Lamiales; family Orobanchaceae; genus Orobanche; species Orobanche coerulescens. Next base: position 92,281,291 of record CM065817.1, on the reverse strand, counting down.
TTAGAATTAGGGCGAAAATGAGCCGAAATCATAATCGGACCCGGCAGCTTGGAGCTGGCCGGGCGCTGCCTCGCGGTCCCAGGCAGCGGATCGCAATCTGGCCCTGTGATCGTCCACGCTCGGCAGTCTGTGCCGACCGCTGCCTGGAAATGGTCTCAGTCCCTGCCGGACCTGCTCGGCAGCTTGCTGGGTAGTGCTCCTGCCGTGTTTTTCGACTCCGTTTTTTATATTTTGTTCGATAATTAATTTCCCACAAATTAAATTGGATTTAATTTGACTAAGATTTAATTATGGTGTTTTATTCTTAGGGGAATTAATTTAATGAAATATTTTCTCGTCCGGAACAAGTTAAAATTAACGGTTGTTTGAATTAATTGAATTAATTCGTTTTGGATGGATTGATTTATATTGATTGGATCAATATTCAGATTCATTATGAATGCCATTTATTTAATGTGTTTGATGCATTATTTTTGAATGGTGATGTGGTTCATGGACTTAGTTTTTGAATCGTTCGGTTTTTTTTGATTGGGTTGTAAAGGCCGTTTTGAGCCTATTTATTTTACTGGAAATATTTGTATTTAGGATGCAATTTACAATGTAAAATTTATATGTTATGACGAAGATCGGAGGAAGATCCGTTTTGAGAAGATGAAGATTCAAGACAAAGACTTGTAATTAGATTGCAGAGTTTTTGTTTCTACGAACGGTCTGTAACACCCCAAACTAGGCGGATATTACAGTGCCGTGGACCCCCGACTGGGATCTACCACGCAAATAAAAATTAATGACTTAAATAATATAATTGTAGTACCAAACAACATTATATCATCAAACTACTCCTATGGGGAGTTTCATTACAACACACCCAAGATAATACAGAATACATGTATATTTTGTATGAAGATAAAATATACAACACTGAATAAAATGAGTATTCAAACGGAAGTCTGCAGCGGAAATAAAATGAAGAAATACGAATGGTCGAAAGGTAGGCCCCCTACTAGTATCACTGGGACTCCTCGCCGTCAATGTTCTCTTCCCGTGCTTTAGCCTTGCCATGACCTGAAAACAACATCCCCCAACGGGGTCAGTTACACATAACAACAATCCTCAAGAGTTGAACAGTATACAACAATCACATAAATGAATTAATGAATTAAGTTGAATGATGAGCATCAATGTACGCCCGAATGAACTGTGTAAGAGCACAAATAGCCAAGTGTCTGGAGTCCCGCATATACACCCGCTATTGGCCTAATTAGTCTCATGGTCCAATGTGTCCGGAGTCCCGCGTATACACATTACCATGCGTACAGTCCAATGTGTCCGGAGTCCCGCGTATACACATGACCATAGTGTGCCCGACTAAAATTCCACACATGCGCCAACCGGCCATGCAATATAATTCCGGAAGATCACCAGAACAAAAATGACCAAGGTGAGGAGTAATGAATAGAATCCGATAAGGATCAAGAACGACTCACCGAGATGAAACAATGATACAACGAGTGATAGCTTCAATGAAATGATTTTGGAACCGTCGTTCCTCGTGAGTTACATGATGAGTTGATAAATACAAGTTTCGACATGAACAATATATTATGAGTGAATTACATGTATGAATGAACAACAACGTAAGGAATGAATATCCTTTTAACCGAGTAAGAATTTACTTACACAATACCGATGTTGAAATGCCCTTCCTCGAACAACGTCCTAAAAAGAGATGTCGGTCGCTTGAACAACCTTGAATAACACAATTACTAATAATCCGCTCAATATACATATCAAGCATGAATTACGACTAACTCAAATGTCGATACAACAATATCCAAACTCATTGAGGCATTCAAACAACCACTTAGCGAACATCAACCCTTGATTATAACTAAAACCCAATTATATCGAAACCAACTCCAAAATGAGTAGTTCAATCCAACAAAACACCTTCAATGATATCAATATTCCAATAGGAGACCACAACTCGAAGTTACGGCAACTATAATCGGAACCCCCCCAAAACAACCAAAGTCAACATCAATGGTTCTTGATTAACTCTCCAAATGTTCATCAAATTCGAAAAACATATCAATAAATCTATATGAATATATTTATTCAAGGTAGATAATCCATATCTAACATATTCCAACAACAATCCAAGCTTACACGAAGAAATAGGAAGGAAAATACCCAAAATCCGAGATTCTAGATCCAAGAAATAATTACCTTGATTTGATGTGATGGAGAGAATGAAATGATGATAAATCTAAATGATAAGCTTGAAGATGATGATGGATGAGTACAGCTCGAAAAGATCTCCCCGAATCGCCCAAAATCGCTCGGAATCGAAGTGAGAAGTGAAAATGATGAATCTGAGCCGGACTGTCCTATATATAGTAATTCCAGTTTAGCGCACGCTACGACCTGATATTTAGCGTGCACTAACGGGTTAACCGGAAAGTCCAGTGAACTCTGACTGCATCGTTAGCGTACGCTACGAACTTGATAGCATGCGCTAATGCCCTCCCGATAGCGTGTGTTAACTCCAAATATTAGCGTGCGCTAGCTAAATACCTGATGTCCAGTGACTGAAGTCCAGAACCTCCTGTCCTCTGACCTGCTCACGATAGCGCGCGCTATGCCCAATAATCAGCGTGCGCTACTGCCCCATTAGCGTACGCTAAAATCCACCCATAGCGTGCGCTAGGAATTATTCCAAAATCAGTCCAGTACCCACTGGACTCTGCCTGATCGACCTTAGCGCTCGCTACACGGATTCCATAGCATGCGCTATTCAAACTTATTAGCGTGCGCTACTTACCATTGGTAGCGTGCGCTACACCAACTCAGCTGCAGTCCAGTGCCTTCTGGACTGCAGGCCTGAACCACATTAGCGTGCGCTAATACGGAGAGGTAGCGTGCGCTACCCGTACTCAATTAGCGCGTGCTAAAGAGAGTATGTAGCGTGCGCTACTCCTCACACACAGCCCACCATGAAAATGACAATGATGATGACCATGGTTCGATCCTCCAACCAGGTAGGACGACGGATAATAACTGATGTACGATACACTTACTCTGATCGGTGAATATAATGAATGAATATGAACGATGAATGATCATTACTGAGTGAATAATTAATGAGTGATAATTACTTAATGATAATGACTGAATTACAACTGGGTATTACATACACCCCCCCTAAAAGAGTTTCGTCCCCGAAACTAAGGGTCAAACAACTTGGGATAACTCTCCAGCATACTATCCTCTGTTTCCAAAGTAGCCTCTTCGACTCCGTGTCTAGACCACTGAATTTTAACCAAAGGAATCTTCTTGTTCCTCAACTGTTTGATTCGCCGCTCTAAGACTCGTACTGGACGCTCCTCATACGAATGATCGTCTGCGATCTCGATCTCGTCGTACTGAAGTATGTGACTCGGATCGGCAACATACTTCTGCAACTGAGAGACGTGAAACATATTATGAATTCGGCTCAACGCCGGGGGTAAGGCCAATCGATAAGCTAGTTCGCCTACTCGATCCAAAATCTCAAACGGTCCAATGAATCTCGGACTCAACTTTCCCCTCTTCCCAAAACGGAAAATACCTCTACTCGGGGATACCTTGACTAAAACATGGTTACCCGCCTCGAACTCTAATGGCCGAAGACGGTTATCTGCGTATGATTTTTGTCGACTCTGAGCGGTCAACAAACGACTCCTGATCAAAGCTACCTTCTCACGGGCGGCTATAAACATATCGGGCTCGGTGCCGATTGATTCTGATAAGTCATCCCAACATAAAGTAGATCGACAACGACGACCGTACAAGGCCTTGTAAGGTGCCATCTTGATCGAAGCATGCCAACTATTATTATACGTGAACTTAATCAACGGTAGTTGGGCTTCCCAATCATCTTTCCAATCGAGGACACATGCTCTCAACATGTCCTCCAATGTCTAAATAGTTCTCTCTGATTGTCCGTCGGACTGAGGATGAAAAGCTGTGATGAGATTAAGCTGAATTCCCATAGCACGATGAACTGATTTCCAAAAATGTGACACGAACAACCCGTCACGATCAGAAACGATACTCTTAGGAGTACCATGCAATCTCACTATTTCTTTGATGAACAACTGGGCAAGTCTCTCGGGACCCCACATATCCTTAATCTCAAGGAAATGGGCTGACTTAGTTAGACGATCCACAATTACCCAAATTATATTCATGCCACGACGACTCGTCGGCAAACTCGTGATGAAGTCCATTGAAATATCTTCCCACTTCCACTATGGAATAGGGAGAGATTTTAGCATACCCGCCGGTCGATGATGTTCTATCTTGACTTGCTGACAGGTTAAACATCTCGAAACAAATTCCGCGACTTCTCGCTTCATATTACTCCACCAGTAATTTTGTTTTAAGTCTTTGTACATCTTGCTAGACCCCGGATGAATGAAATAAGGGGTAGCATTTGCTTCTCTCAAAATCGAGTTTTTCAACTCATCGTTCGCCGATACGCATAACCAATTATTAAATCGCAAAAGTCCATCCTCATGGACCACAAATCCAGGGGCTTTCCCCTGAGTCACATCATCTCGAATGCGTAACAAAAATGGGTCCGAACCCTGATTCTCCCTGATCGCCTCCTCAAGTGGCGATGAAATATCTAACGTACAAAGTTGCCCTTGTACTCGCTGTAACCAGACCTCGATCTCGGGTCTCAGAAATTCCTGCTGAAGTTCCCTCTGAACTATTAATCGAGCAAGCATCTGCTCCTGAACAGACTTACGACTCAAGGCGTCGGCGACAACATTCGCTTGCCCGGGTGGTATAGTATCTCAATATCATAATCTTTGATTAGTTCCGACCACCGCCTCTGCCGCATATTTAACTCCTTCTAAGTAAATATATACTTCAAACTCTTATGATCAGTGAATATCTGACAGGTAACGCCATAAAGATAATGACGCCAAATCTTCAGTGCGAACACCACGACTGCTAGCTCCAGGTCGTGGGTCAGATAATTAACTTCGTAAGGTCTCAATTGCCGTGAAGCATAAGCAATAACTTTCCCGTTCTGCATTAGTACACATCCGAGACCCTGTCCGGACGCATCACTATAAACCACAAATCCTTCTGTCCCTTGCGGTAAATAAAGGACAGGTGCTGAAATTAATTGGCTCTTGAGTTCCTCAAAACTCTGCTGACACGCGTCGGACCATGTGTATTTCTTATCCTTCCGTAAAAGGTTCGTCATGGGTTGAGCAATTTTAGAAAATCCCTCCACAAATCGCCGGTAATATCCAGCTAATCCGAGAAAGCTTCGGATTTCCTTAACATTCTTCGGAGGTTGCCAATCTCGGATAGCCTCCGTCTTCTGAGGGTTAACACGAACTCCGTCTGATGAAATTACATATCCGAGAAACATCACCTCGGATATCCAGAACTCACATTTGGAAAACTTTCCATAAAGTTGCTCTCGTCTCAAAACGTTGAGAACCTGATGAAGGTGAGATTCGGGCCCCTCACAGTCACGAGTATAAATCAAAATGTCATCAATAAAGACAACCACGAATTGATCCAAATAGTTGATGAAAACCCGATTCATTAATTCCATGAACACCGCAGGTGCATTAGTTAACCCAAACGGTATTACCACAAACTCATAATGACCATTGCGTGTTCGAAACGCTGTCCTTGTGATATCCGACTCTCGAATTTGCAACTGATGATATCCAGATCTTAAGTCGATCTTGGAAAATCCCAAAGCTCTCTGAAGTTGATCCAAAAGATTATCAATACGGGGTAGAGGATATTTATTCTTGATCGTCACCCGGTTCAATTCCCGGCAATCGATACACAAGCGAAACGAACCATCATTCTTCTTGACAAACAACACAGGTGCTCCCCACGGGGACGCACTCGGCCGGATATAACCCTTATCGGTTAGATCCTCTAATTGATTCTTCAACTCCTGCATTTTGGTCGGGGCCATCCGGTACGGTGCCTTCGATATTGGGGATGTACCAGGCTCCAACTCAATCGTGAATTCCACATCTCTCTGTGGAGGCAAACCAGGTAACTCGTCTGGAAATTCATCGGCATATTCTCTCACTACAGGAATATCCATCAACATTACTGATGGTTTCTCGGTCTTGGTCATATAGCACCAATAACCGACACACCCCTAATTGAGTAATTTCACTGTTTTCATCAGGTTGATGACTCTACCGGAACAACTGGGATTACCTCCCTAAAAAACACATTCGACTCCATCATCTGAAATGATAGTGACCATACGCTTACGGACACTAATGATGGCATCGTGACGATCCATCCAATCAATACCCAAGATGACGTCGTCTCTCGATAAATCTACCACGATTAGGTTTGCTAACCAATCACGACCATGAAACTGAATCTGACAATCCTTAATCTCACGATTCCCGATAATTACCATTAGGTAGACCAATGACATAAGGCTCACAACTAGTAGCACTACTCAGACGTAGTCTACTCAAACATGACTCGGAAATGAATGAATGCGATGCACCAGTATCAAAAAGGGTACACACAGGTTGAGATAGAATTTCGAGTGTACCTGAGATCATTCGGGCTTCCGGATCATCAGCTCTCTTCATCTCATAAATTCGGGGCTTGCCAACCCCAGAACCGGATGCTCCCGTCTGATAGCTATGGGCTCCGTCTTTGTTAGCTCTCGTCATCTTAAACGACGCGGACTCAGTAGCCTGATTTGGAACTGCTGACTATTTCGGAGCCTTAGATGACACCAGAGTAGGTTTGGAGTCCTTTCGGCAAAAACGGGCCTTATGCCCCGCCATTCCACAGTTATTGCACGTGACGGTTTGCCTCAAACACTTCGTGCTGTAATGACCCTGTTCTCCACAGTTGAAACAGGTAATGGCGAAGCCGCTCGTGGATCGAGATTCGCATGTGCAGGCGCCATAGGAGGTCGCTCAATGAAAGTAGAGCCCGCTCGAGGCTTCTTGAAAGTTGCCTGACTGCCTTCAGGCTGATTTTGATTCTTTGACTTCTTGTTAGATGATGGAGTTTGATTCTTAGCAATCTCCTTAGTAGTAAGCTCATAAGTAAGAGCTTTCTCGATGAATTTGGCCAGAGTGGTGCAATTGTGATTAAGCAACTGCATCCACATACGAGGTTTCAACCTCTTGCTGAAATATTTGATCTTGTCCGCCTCGGAGTGAATAATAGACGAGGTGAAAGGAAGAAGCTCCTGAAATTTCTCGGCGATGGCGAGAACATCATCATTCGCTGAGAGGTCGGGAGTGAGTAATTCCGATAATTTGGCCTCTCTGAGTGGGTCCGGATAATACCTCTCCATCATGAGAGTCTTGAATTGGTCCCAAGTACATGATCCGTCGGTGGGCTTCAACGATAACCACCATGAATGAGCACTCTTACCTAGATAGTAAGCCGCAACTGAAACTTTATGCCCTTCGGGGCAATCCACCATAGCAAATAACTTCTCGAAATGCTCAAGCCAATGAACAATATCCGCCGGCTCAGACGAGCCCTCAAATGTTGGTGGTCTTTGGCGAGAGATGTCGCCAATAATACTGCTCACACCCGGCGGAGGAGCCTGTTGATTCTGAGTAGCTGAGTTATGCATCGTCTCCATAAGGCGTGCCATTTGAGTCATTTGGGCCATCATGCCCTCCATAAAGGCAAGTGGGTCAACCCGAACACCCTATGAATGAGCTGTGTCCCAGGTACGACTCCCTGACAGTGAATGATCATTTCCAGGAGAATGAGTGGTGGCGTCTCTGCTCGATGAATTAGCATTATTCCTTGTGTTCGCATGTGTATTCACACGAGTTCTCGGGGTTCGGCCCGCACCGCGGCCTCTTCTCCCGTGTCCTCTGCCAGCTCTTTCCATACTGAAGTGGGAAAGTTACAAGATGATTATATATCTCGCATGAATATCACATTATGATTACGTTGTGAAATGATGAAAATGAGCACACGCGCTCAAACACAATGATTACATGAATGATCAATTGAAGTGACGAGATTATCTCATGAAATTCTTGAAATGATTATCTTGAACAAGTTAACAAGATTAATGATACGATCCTCAAGATCAACAACTGAACAGTGAAATGAACCGAGTGATTAATGAGTTAACATGATCGACATGATCACAAATGAAAATGATAAATTAGGATTGTTGACTTTTGAATGATGAATGAGTGATTCTTATTGCCAGAAATTATACCATGGCATCAGAAATCTTACTGTTCTTTGGTCTGAGGGGCTCGGCTCTTGCACGGGTCACACGTGATGCGAAAGTCCTATGATACTAGTCTGATGAATAATGATTTCAATGAGACATGACTCGGAAGGTAATATTCAAAACCACGCTTCGATACCAACTCTTTAACACCCCAAACTAGACGGATATTATAGTGCCGTGGACCCCCGACTGGCACCCACCAGGCAAATGAAAATTAACGACTTAAATAATATAATTATAGTACCGAACCACATTATGTCATCAAACTACTCCGATGAGGAGTTTCATTACAACACACCCAAGATAATACAGAATACATCTATATTTTATATGAAGATAAAATATGCAACACTGAATAAAATGAGTATTCAAACGGAAGTCTGCAGCGGAAATAAAATGAAGAAACACGAATGACTGAAAAGGACTGGGGCCCCCTACTAGTATCACTGGGACTTCTCTCCGTCAACGTTCTCTTTCCGTGCTTTAGCCTTGCCATGACCTGAAAACAACATCCCCCAACGGGGTCAGTTACACAGAACAACAATCCTCAAGAGTTGAACAGTATACAACAATCACATAAATGAATTAATGAATTAAGTTGAATGATGAGCATCAATGTACGCCCGAATGAACTGCGTAAGAGCACAAATAACCGAGTGTCTGGAGTCCTGCATATACACCCGCTATTGGGCTAATTAGTCTCACGGTCTAATGTGTCCGGAGTCCCGCGTATACACATTACCATGCGCACAGTCCAATGTGTCCGGAGTCCCGCGTATACACATGACCATAGCGTGCCCGACTAAAATTCCACACATGCGCCAATGGCCATGCAATATAATTCCGGAAGATCACCAGAACAAAAATGACCAAGGTGAGGAGTAATGAATAGAATCCGATAAGGATCAAGAACGACTCACCGAGATGAAATAATGATACAATGAGTGATAACTTCAATGAAATGATTTTGGAACTGTCGTTCCTCGTGACTTACATGATGAGTTGATAAATACAAGTCTCAACATGAACGATATATTATGAGTGAATTACATGTATGAATGAACAACAACGTAAGGAATGAATATCCTTTTAACCGAGTAAGAATTTACTTACACAATACCGGTGTTGAAATGCCCTTCCTCGAACAACGTCCTAAAAAGAGATGTCGGTCGCTCGAACAACCTTGAATAAGACAATTACCAATAATCCGCTCAATATACATATCAAGCATGAATTACGACTAACTCAAAGGTCGATACAACAATATCCAAACTCATTGAGGCATTCAAACAACCACTTAGCGAACATCAACCCTTGATTATAACCAAAACCCAATTATATCGAAACCAACTCCAAAATGAGTAGTTCAATCCAACAAAACACCTTCAATGATATCAATATTCCAATAGGAGACCACAACTCGAAGTTACGGCAACTATAATCGGAAAACCCCAAAAACAACCAAAGTCAACATCAAGGGTTCTTGATTAATTCTCCAAATGTTCATCAAATCCGAAAAACATATCAATAAATACGTAGGAATACATTTATTCAAGGTAGATAATCCATATCTAACATATTCCAACAATAATTCAAGATCCAAGAAATAATTACCTTGATTTGATGCGTTGGAGAGGATGAAATGATGATAAATCCAAATGATAAGCTTGAAGATGATGATGGATAAGTGCAACTCGAAAAGATCTCTCCGAATCACCCAAAATCACCTGAAATTGTAGTGAGAAGTGAAAATGATGAATCTGAGCCGGACTGTCCTATATATAGTAATTCCAGTTTAGCGCACGCTACGACCTGATATTTAGCGTTCACTAACGGGTTAACCGGACAGTCCAGTGAACTCTGACTGCCTCGTTAGCGTATGCTACGAACTTGATAGCGTGCGCTAACGCCCTCCCGATAGCGTGCGTTAACTGCAAATGTTAGAGTGTGCTAGCTAAATACCTGATGTCTAGTGACTGAAGTCCAGAACCTCCTATCCTCTGACCTGCTCATGATAGCGCACGCTACGCCCAATAATCAGCGTTCGCTGCTGCCCCATTAGCGTACGCTAAAATCCACTCATAGCGTGCGCTAGGAATTATTCCAAAATCAGTCCAGTACCCACTGGACTCTGCCTGATCGGCCTTAGCGCCCACTACACGGATTGCATAGCGTGCGCTATTCAAACTTATTAGCGTCCGCTACTTACCATTGGTAGCGTGCGCTACACCAACTCGTCTACAGTCCAGTACCTTCTGGACTGCAGGCCTGAACCACATTAGCGTGCGCTAATACGGAGAGGTAGTGTGCGCTACCCGTACTCAATTAGCACGCGCTAAAGAGAGTACGTAGCGTGCGCTACTCCTCACACACAGCCCACCATAAAGATGACAATGATGATGACCACGGTTCGATCCTCCAACCAGGTAGGATGACGGATAATAACTGATATATGATACACTTACTCTGATCGGTAAATACAATGAATGAATATGAACGCTGAATGATCATTAATGAGTGAATAAATACTGAGTGATAATGACTGAATTACAACTGGGTATTACACGGTGCATGAACTTCATGTTGGTAGCAACTAGGTTGTGAATAGTTGTTCATATTGTATGAATACTACAAACGCGCTTAAATGAATTAATGTGCAAAGTGTAACATTAATCGCGAAAATTCTCCCACGACAAATTATTAAGTTTATAAGGTTTCAAGGTTTTCCTTCACTCCATCGAGCTTTCAGGAAATTGAAATCCAAACCGAATGTGCTATGCTTCCGAGTTATCGGGGTAGTGTTCGGGGAGGATGGATAAATTACCGGGAGCGCATTGGATGCCTTCGACTGGAGCAAATTTTATCCCTAGAAACCTAATAGATTGCCGGATAAGATTCAATTGTGAAACTAATTTGCGTCGATGGTATAAACTTAACTTGTTCACGAACCATAGAAATCGTATAGGTTGAGGGGAGTGAACAAGGGGAAAAAGAAGATCGAATCATCCATTAGATGGGTTGGTGTTGGACACCACTTTATGAAAATTAATAGACTAGACTAGAAATTTGTTCGGTTGCCCTCTATTAAGATTTATAAAGAACTCTATCACCACTATGAAGTAGAGCGACGATACTTCCGGATTTCACATGAAAGTGTGTTATTCCGATAGTGGGAGCTGGGTAATAAGAATATAAAAGACCTAAATTATATACTCAGATCATAATTAAATGAGTCACTAATTAATCTGTCATACTTAATGTAGACATAACTTTCAATATGACAATGAACCCACTCGCAATTCTACTAAAAAAGAACACCTTGATCGGACCTAACTTTGTGGATTGGCTCTGCAATCTGATGATTTTCCTCAGTATAGAGGTACTGGGATACGTCTTGGAGACAGATATTCCAGCACCTCCTGTGCGAACAAGAGCCAATCAGGAAGAGATTGAAAACCACGAAAAGTTGGTTAAGGATGACGTAAAAGTCCGTGCATACATGATGGCTTCTATGTCTAATGAGCTTTAGAGAGCTCATGAGAAAATGACTTCTGCTAGGCAGATTCTATCTCACTTAACCGAGCTTTATGGTGAGCACAGTCGAACTGCTAGATATGAGATATCCAAGCAATTGTTCGGTGCTAGGATGAAGGAAGGTGAAAAGGTTGGGGACCACGTCCTCAAAATGATATCCATGATCGAGAGATTGGAGGCTCTTGATTTTAAGATGGATGCTACTCTTCAAACCGACCTTATCTTACAGTCTCTCTCTAATTCCTTCTCACAGTTTGTTATGAACTTAACTGCAATGAGATTGCATGTAACTTAGCTGGGCTAATGAACAAACTAGTGACCGCTCAGTCTCAGATGAAGACTCCACGGATGAAGGAGTCTGCCCTTGTGATTTCTTCTGGATCTCGGAGGTCCAAGAATAAGAATAAAAAAACCAAGAACCGGACGGGACCACAAGTCAAGGACCTTAAGTGTAAGGGCAAGGCCCCGATGGTTCTGAAGAATAAGAAGAATAAGGACACTTGTCTCAAGTGCGGTGAGCTGGGCCACTGGGCTAGAGACTGTTCTATTCTTCATGGCACTTCAGGTACAGAACTTTTAGTTTTGGAAACAAATTGTTCTACTACTGTATTTTCTACTACATGGATACTGGATTCTGGTGCTAGTTCTCATATTTGTATCGTGAATTAGGATCTGGAACAAAGTAGGAAGTTTGGAGCTGGGGATGTGATGGTCATTGTCGGAAGCAAGCATAGTATCGAGGAAACTGACATAGGATCACTTCTTTTGGGTTTAGAATCCAGTTTTGTTCTGACTTTAGAAGATGTACTTGTTCTATTCAAGGGGCATAAAAACATTGTATCCATTCCGTTCATGGATCGGAAAGGCTTTTCATTTTTCATTGGTGATGGTTCCTGCAAAATTTATTTTAGAAATAAACTAGTGGGCACTGCTACATTGTTGAATGGACTGTATCATCTAAAGCTTAGTAAATCAAACCTATCCTTGTATCTTTCACACAGATTGATACAAAGACTGTAGCTTTCAACCGTTCACACAGATTGGTTGTTGGCTTCGTTGACTTGCTTCTTCTCACACAGATTGAAGCTTCGTCCTATTTCTCCCACACAAGTCAGATTATCTTTTCCTTAGTCCATGCAGGGCTAAGATTACTCAAAGGTAATGATGGTGAAATCACTGGTTTGAACATCAACTTGAACACGATGATCTTAGGCTGATGATGTGCTGTTCATGTTGATTAAGTATATTTCTTCTCTCGGATATTGATATATGTTCGAAGAAATATATTTGCTCTTATAAGCTTTGATTGACGGTAATGAATATTCAGTCGTTGAGTTCTTGAATATTTCTCTGAGTATTATCAGTGTGCTGCAATGTCCTCTTGCATGGACTATTTATAGCTTTGGAATAGATCCGTTATAAATATGTCCATTGGCTGGTTGGTGAGTAAAGATCCATTCTGATTGGTTGATTGAATTTCAAGATGCTAGATCCGAATTTTGCTCCTTGTCTGAAGATCCTTGTCGGTTGGTATTTAAATACTTTATCCGATTAGTATTTGAATACTTCTTTTCAAACGGCATTCTGACTTTAGTGAATAAAGTAGATTCATTCACAACGGTCTTCAGTCCTGTTAGATAAGTGTTTATTCTCCTAACACTTTCAGCCTATATGATGTATCCAGCATAATACGATCTTATTGCTGTTAGCTAAAGGTTCTGCAGAGTAGACTAAGTCCCATGCTGTATGGAAGGCGATGTATGGAGATTCCAGACAATTTCCATACTTAGCGGTATTTCGAATCCCTCCAGTTTCTTGAGACAATCTTGCTGTATGATGACTGGACGTGCTGTCTCTTGTTTATTTGAAATGTTGTTGTATGTTGGCAATTATCAAAACAAGGTACATGATTTTTATCCCAACAATTTCCCTCTTTTTGATAATGCCAAAACCTCTTAAATATAACATCTTGATACAGAGAGGCTGACTTCTTGATCTTCTGTCGAATGATCTGGTCTTCAGCACTTAGTCTAAAAATATGAACTGCTCGCAGGCAAGATCTAAGAATTCGTGAACATCTACAGGGATGTGTATTACAACTTAAACTTATGATTGGCGCGAAGGCACAATCTTACAGTATGATCTATGTTGAATACAACTTAACCTATGAACTATTCGCAGACAAGTTCTTACAGCTTAACACTTAACAAGTTTTATACTTGTTGTTTGCAGCAAATAAATTGAATTCGTTATTGATGCAGCAAGCGGAAGCGTATACGTATTAATCCGTTGATTCGTAGAATATCCGGAAGAATACACAAACGTGATTAACGTTTAATTCCGTTGATTCAATATGAATACCAGAAGAATAACGATAAAAATACGAACAAAGGGATAAAACCCAATATATTTCTATTTCATCAAAAGCTTCCTACAAATGATCCTAAAACCCCTATTTATAACATAAACCTAGGGTTTAAAGCGTGTAAGCCCTAAAAGCCCAAACCCATTAACAACTAATTAAAACATAATTAAAACCCTAAACAATAGAATATAAATAATAATATAAATACAATCTAATCTTCACCATTCTCTCCCTCTTTGAAAAGATTCGTCCTCGAATCTGAATGAATCTAATCTCCAGCAATGTAATAGAGTCGACAACGCGTTCATCTCCAGGAAAAGAAAAATTAATTAACACTTCTCGATATTTGACTTCAAACACATCAGCGGTACGTATTTGACCCAAAATCTTGAGACGATAAGCACGTGGAGTTCTCAAAGAAGTACCAAAATAACTATCATTTTTTATGAAAAAATAATAGTTATTAATCTTAGGCCCAGAAAAATAAGTTGGCCCATTATTATGATCTGCCAAAATAATATCAGGCCCCTTTTCCTCAAAATATGCATGAAGCCCGGTTTGCTTCAAAATAATTAAAGGCCCAATCTGATTGCATGTAATAACCTGAGGCCCAACTTGAAGTTGTAAAATATTCTGAGGACCAAACCTGCTATCCTCTTTTTGAATAAGAAGAGGCCTAAAACCAAAATTCTGAACACATGGAAAAGGCCCATTGTGTGTATTTTCCAAAGAAGGTCCACTCTTTTGCTGTCGTGGGTCAAGGGCAGCAGTTTCAACATCGCCGGCATCGTCTTCAACAGCGGCAACATATAGCAGCGCGGTGCGCGCCTGTATCTTTGCGGCTGTGACCGACAAGAATGGGTGGCCGAAGTCATCGGCAGGGCGATACTGGGCGGCGGCGCTCGACGCGACGTGCCGATCGACGGACCGACGGGGTGCGGAGACACCGCGTGCAGCGAGAGAGTCGCGATCGGAGGGCGGTTTCATCGACTCGGGTGTTGACGCGGCGGTGACGTGAATAGCGGTGGAGGTGGATCGATGTCGCGGGTGCGACGCCAGAGGTGCAACGCTGTACACAATGGCGTGGGATGGGTGCTGAGTGGCAGATGATTGTGTCGTCACGGTTGCTGTGGTGAGCCGAACATGAGCCGATCTACATGTGTGTTGTGGTGGTGGGATGGCGGTGGGGCGTGATGGTGGGGGTGGGCTGATGGCGGGCGACGGCTGGATTGAGGTGGCTGGATTGTGGTCAGCATTGGCGGCGGTTGTGAGACGTGAATCCAGATATGGTGGCGGCGTGATAAGACTAGCCAGATCCAGGTCTGACGGCGCGGTTGCAGTGTGTTGGTGAGATTGAAGAGGCGAAGGTGGTGGTTGGATGAAGGTGGAAACTGGCGGCAGTGAAGGGGTGACGGACATGGCCAGATCTAGATCTGGTGGCGATGTAGTTGCGGCGGCAACTAGTGCAGCCAAAACCGGAGAGGGTGGCGGTAACAACACCTTTAAACACGTCTTATGTTCGTCACATCGGCAGTAACGATCGAAAATTTCATCAATTGCAACATTCAATTGCAACCAGAGAAAATCTATTTCCTCCTCCATCATCATTGATACTCCCAAAGAATCGTTATGACTCCGGATACCAACTGATGCAGCAAGCGGAAGTATATTCATATTATCCGTTGATTCGTAGAATATCCGGAAGAATACACAAACGTGATTAACGTTTAATTCCGTTGATTCAATATGAATACCGGAAAAATAACGATAAAAACACGAACAAAGGGATAAAACCCAATATATTTCTATTTCATCAAAAGCTTCCTACAAATGATCCTAAAACCCCTATTTATAACATAAACCTAGGGTTTAAAGCGTGTAAGCCCTAAAACCCCAACCCATTAACAACTAATTAAAACATAATTAAAACCCTAAACAATAGAATTTAAATAATAATATAAATACAATCTAATCTTCATCATTAACGTTATACGGAGTCTTTTCAAAGAGGGAGAGAATGATGAAGATTAGATAATAATATAAATACAAAATTAATCTGTATGCGTATACGTATACGGATTAAAACGTTAATACGTATGCGTTCATCTCCAGGAAAAGCAAAATTAATTAACACTTCTCGATATTTGACTTCAAACACATCAGCGGTACGTATTTGACCCAAAATCTTGAGACGATAAGCACGTGGAGTTCTCAAAGAAGTACCAAAATAACTATCATTTTTTATGAAAAAATAATAGTTATTAATCTTAGGCCCAGAAAAATAAGTTGGCCCATTATTATGATCTGCCAAAATAATATCAGGCCCCTTTTCCTCAAAATATGCATGAAGCCCGGTTTGCTTCAAAATAATTAAAGGCCCAATCTGATTGCATGTAATAACCTGAGGCCCAACTTGAAGTTGTAAAATATTCTGAGGACCAAACTTGCTATCCTCTTTTTGAATAAGAAGAGGCCTAAAACCAAAATTCTGAACACATGGAAAAGGCCCATTGTGTGTATTTTCCAAAGAAGGTCCACTCTTTTGCTGTCGTGGGTCAAGGGCAGCAGTTTCAACATCGCCGGCATCGTCTTCAACAGCGGCAACATATAGCAGCGCGGTGCGCGCCTGTATCTTCGCGGCTGTGACCGACAAGAATGGGTGGCCGAAGTTATCGGCAGGGCGATACTGGGCAGCGGCGCTCGACGCGACGTGCCGATCGACGGACCGACGGGGTGCGGAGACACCGCGTGCAGCGAGAGAGTCGCGATCGGAGGGCGGTTTCATCGACTCGGGTGTTGACGCGGCGGTGACGTGAATAGCGGTGGCGGTGGATCGATGTCGCGGGTGCGACGCCAGAGGTGCAACGCTGTACACAATGACGTGGGATAGGTGCTGAGTGGCAGATGGTTATGTAGTCACGGTTGCTGTGGTGAGCCGAACATGAGCCGATCTACATGTGTGTTGTGGTGGTGGTATGGCGGTGGGGCGTGATGGTGGGGGTGGGCTGATGGCGGGCGACGGCTGGATTGAGGTGGCTGGATTGTGGTCAGCATTGGCGGCGGTTGTGAGACGTGAATCCAGATATGGTGGCGGCGTGATAAGACTAGCCAGATCCAGGTCTGACGGCGCGGTTGCAGTGTGTTGGTGAGATTGAAGAGGCGAAGGTGGTGGTTGGATGAAGGTGGAAACTGGCGGCAGTGAAGGGGTGACGGACATGGCCAGATCTAGATCTGGTGGCGGTGTAGTTGCGGCGGCAACTAGTGCAGCCAAAACCGGAGAGGGTGGCGGTAACAACACCTTTAAACACGCCTTATGTTCGTCACATCGGCAGTAACGATCGAAAATTTCATCAATTGCAACCAGAGAAAATCCATTTCCTCCTCCATCATCATTGATACTCCCAAAGAATCGTTATGACTCCGGATACCAACTGATGCAGCAAGCGGAAGCGTATACGTATTAATCCGTTGATTCGTAGAATATCCGGAAGAATACACAAACGTGATTAACGTTTAATTCCGTTGATTCAATATGAATACCGGAAGAATAACGATAAAAACACGAACAAAGGGATAAAACCCAATATATTTCTATTTCATCAAAAGCTTCCTACAAATGATCCTAAAACCCCTATTTATAACATAAACCTAGGGTTTAAAGCGTGTAAGCCCTAAAAGCCCAACCCATTAACAACTAATTAAAACATAATTAAAACCCTAAACAATAGAATATAAATAATAATATAAATACAATCTAATCTTCATCAGTTATCAAACAGTAAAAACATAGTAAGCGTAGATTACGAGCTGTAATATTTCATTCAAAAATAGGATTTTATTGATAAAGGTCAAAAGATTACAATGATTGAGAGAAAAAGATACAGAGTTTTCATACTGCTAAGTACAAAGATAAAGGATCCTCCATGCTAACTCCTGTAATGAGCGTGTCTCCAAGGCCTCCTGTCAGGATCATTGTCGGTTCCTCTCCACCAGTTCTCCAGGGAATCCTTGTCTCGATCTAGATATATCGCTATTCCTTTAGTAGATTTGTCGAAGGAAAGTATCCAATCGTCGGGATGAGTAAGCCGATCACCTTTCCGGTGCCTTGGTTTCATCAAAATTTGCATGGGGAGCAATCCCTTTTCCAGCATCCTTGCAAATTCTTCTGCAGCCTTCGCCAGTGTCTTGCACTTATTGAAGATGGTGGACTCACCACTGACGAGCTTAACAAAGTATATCATCAGTTCATTTTTCCTCCTTGCCTTCACTTCATCAGACGTAGTCTGACGGTTGGCAGGCAGACGAATCTCCGAAGGTTTCTGCATATTATTCTTCCAGGGATAGTTAGGGTCGTGGAACTCTGGGCGAGAACCGGTTACCCTGTATTCTTATGCAGACGCGGACAAACGGTTTATTGCAGCAGCAACGCTGTCTTCTAATGCAGCATCAAAGTCTTTTTTCTCTCTCAAGCCTCCATTGCCTTCCAGCTTCTTCTTCCCCCTTTTTGCCATCATCAAGGTAAGTGACCTTAGCATCTATGTTTTCCAGGAGATTCATCATGTTGTCCTATTTGGTCTCTATACTTAGAGATTTTGTCAATCAAAGAACTAAGCACCTGAGCTATGTCATCGATCTTTTTATCATGTCCTGTGAGTCAGAAGCCAGTTTCCTATAGGGCGGCGACAGTCTTGGCTTCAGACATCCTGAGCTTTTCCTGCTCTTGCTTGAGAATATGCTCCTGGCGCTGTTGCAGTTGAGCGAGTGCCTGCCATAATGCACTCGGCACTATGAGAAACGCTTCTTCAACTCTTGAAACTTCTCTCTTCAGGCCAGTAATCTCATCAATAGCAGTTTCTCTCATCCAATCAAGCTCTTTGCCAACATCATACAGTGCCTTAATGGCATCCTGCATAAACACAAGTTGGTGGCCAATAGCTTGAAGTTGCTCTATCTGGGCCTCTGTACGCGGAGAGATGGGGTGCGCGATTTTCTCATCCCCTGCTCCATTAAGTTGACACATAGCCACATGAGGACGTGGTCTTTCATCGGGAAGGAATCTGTGATCGGACTCGGAGCTGACAGAGATTGGTGATGCGGGGGCATCAAGCGCGGGCTCGGCTGATGGTTGGGCAGCATCATCAGTCTTGGGGATAGGGACTGATTTCTGTTGGGTGTCTGTAGTCATGCATACAGGATGGATTGATTCCTCCTTCTGACTCTCAGCTTCTGCCTGCTCCAGCAGAGGGACTGATTCCTCTTGTGGGATGACGCTGGCTTCTTCTTCTTCTTGTTCAGTTTGGGGTTCCTGTTCTGAAACTTCATGCTATACGGGAGGGACTGATTCCTCTTGTACGATGTCGGCAGCTTCCTGTTGTTGTTGGGGAGGGGACTGATGTCAGCTGTTTGAGGTCCCCTGACCCTGTTGGTCTTGCATTCTGGAAAGTTCCTGTTCTTGAGCTTCCTCCCGACTCATTCTCAGACCTGCCTGAAGGACGTTGTCATCATCGTCTGAGTCGGGATCAGATTCAGGGCTGTTAGGAACTGTCTTCGGACTTGGACTTTCCCTTCAATCGGGCTTGTTATTTTGCCAGATAATAGTTTGAGATCAGCTCTCGGCAAAAGTTGTTATCCCATTGAATCAAGATTTGGATGTCTTGAGTGTCCGAGACTTCCAGAGCAAAAGATTCTTCTTCTTTCCACTCCCCCAATTGTACAGGACATCATAAGGTGCAACCCTGTAAGACTTCCATTGTACAAACCGTTCAAATGCTTGCTCAATCTGCACTTGAAGAAGGGTTTCCTTGATGATAGCAGTGGGGGAGGGGCTCCGTACAGTATATGGGTCTACTTTAGGAATGGGATCCGCAACAGCTGTGGGAGCCTGTTTTGTAGAGGGATCCCAAACATGGGTTGGTACCCTGATGGGAGAGGGATCCTGTACGGGTGTTGGTTCCCTTATAGGAGAGGCGACACTCGGCTTAGAATGTGCAGCCGAATCGTCAATTCTTTCTAACTTGGAAAATAACTGATTATCTGTCATAGCCGCCAAAGGCTCGGGATCTACAACATGCACATCAGTTATTTCTTCCGCAGGGGTTGCGCCC
Source organism: Orobanche coerulescens (assembly GCA_033398695.1). Taxonomy (NCBI): domain Eukaryota; kingdom Viridiplantae; phylum Streptophyta; class Magnoliopsida; order Lamiales; family Orobanchaceae; genus Orobanche; species Orobanche coerulescens. The sequence goes on along the minus strand of CM065817.1, from coordinate 92,261,007 downwards.
TCGGGTTGTGGTACAGCGGGTTGCGCCGATGATGGGGCATCCACCGAGGTCGTTTTAACCTCTGCAGCCTTAGCTTTTGAAGCCTTCCTCAGCTTTTTTTTCGGCTTCTCGACAGCAAGAGGAGATTTGCTGTGAGATGTTCTCTTTCACTTCTTCGGTCTCTCTTCACTGACAGACTTGATAGTGACATCCCTTGGATCGTAGAAATAGGCAGATATCGGGCAAAGGGTCTCGTTGCAATGAGTCCGTCTTTATTGTATGCGTAGGGCTTGCTTCTGCCTATGTACTTGACGTGGCCAATCTTCTTGTCACCGTTTGACTGCGGAACATCACACTTGGTGAGAATGTTGTTGAGCATGAGACCGAATGACTTCTTCTGAGTGGCAGGCTTGGACGCCTCTTCCTGTAGTCTCTTCAGGATGATCTGGCACCAGTTAACTTTTTCACCAGACATGATGGCGACCATCATTCTGAACTGCAGGTTGGTGCATATCTCGAATGCGCTGGTCCTGTTTTCAACAATACGACAACAAAAATCGTGCAAGTAAACAAAAGGTAAGCAAAATCTCTTTTTGTGGCAATATGCATGGACGTTCTTGTCCGAAGCATCGCTAGTGAACAATTCCCAATAGGCAGTGAGGATTTCTTGACCCAAAGGTCTCAAGTTCTTCCATGGTCATGCCATCAGATGACAGCCTATAAATATTCTGCAGAAGTTCCCGGTCAACGCAGATCTGAACTCCACGGACGGTAGCAGATATAGCGGAAACATCTCCTCCTCTTTTCAGAGAGAAGAATCTGACAGAAGCGTCGAGATAGAATTCCTTGACTATACGCTCATCGTAGAGCTCAGCGTGATGGCTTCCAAGGCGGTAGAGGCCTTGCCGGATTCTGGAGACGATGAGTTCCATGGCGTCAGCATCCTCGGATTCGATGCGAACTAATTCAAGCACGACGGATCTGGCGAAGATTCATCCGTCGATGATGTAGTCTCTTTTCTTGAGTGACAGAGAAGATGTCTGAGATGAATCCATTTGATTTCTGAAGAAAAAGTGAGTGAAGAACAAAGAAAGAGCAATAAAATGCAGTAAGCAATGTAGGCGGTTTGCTCAAAGACTCGTTTAATATGCAGAAAGCGTAAAGAGTGGAATGGAGCAAGAAACAGTCCTTTTATAGTGTGCAAGGAGGATTAGGGTTACAAAACAGTGAACGATCAGATTTAAGGGATGGGAACCGTCTTTGAAAAGAACGAACAAGATGAATTGAGATTTAACTTGTATATCTTATCCATCCATTTTTGAAATGATAACCGGTCCCATTCTGACAGTTCGTATTCCCTCATTGCACTGAATGGCGGTCTGAATTAATTAAAATCGCTGCGTTTTAGATAATAAAGTCCAATTGTCATGTTAATCATTAAATGATAACACGTTTGAGTTTTGAAACAGGGCACGTGGACTAAAATGATTTTATTATGAATAATAATAAAATATTAATAGACGTCCCATAGTGTATGTACTGTATCCGTGAATAATACAGCATTCCCTCTTAAAAGGTACATACGGGATTCAATTCTTACAGTAATGTTTCGATTAATATTGTCATACTGTATTCCTCCTTAATTAATACACACGTCAGTTGTAGGAAGATTTTATGTCTTCTTAGTCCTACAGTGCTGTCTGACTGTCTGAGTGTACAGTTAATTAACGGTAGATACTATATTCTTGGGTCTTACAACATTCCCCCTCAATTGATGAGTAAAAGCATAAAAACTTACAGAGAGTCGGGCTGTAGCACTCCCAATTCTTGTCGAAGCATACAGAATCTGGTGGTGTTGAGAGGTTTGGTAAAGATGTAGGCTAACTAAATGTCTGTATGAATTTTCTCGATTCAAACATCCTTATTCTCAACATGATTCTGGATGAAATGATGCTTCATATCAATATGCTTACTTCGCGAGTGCAATACAGGATTGTGCGTTATTGCAATTGCACTCGTGCTATCACACATGATCGGTGTTTCCTTGGCAATAATTCCATAATCAGATAGCTGCTGTTGCATCCAGAGAATCTGCATACAACAACTTCCAGCAGCATAGTATTCTGATTCAGCTGTGGAAAGCGAGTTTGCCAATTGTTTCTTACTGAACGATGACACGAGTCTAGGTCCAAGAAAGTGACAAGTACCACTTGTACTCTTCTTATCTAGCTTGCAGCCTCTGAGATCCGAGTCGGTGTAGCCAACCAAATCGAATCCGCCTTCCTTAAGATACCACAGTCCTACATCGACTATTCCTTTAACATACTTAAGGATTCGTTTGGCTGTTGTGAAGTGTGATTCTTTAGGTGCTACTTGATATCGGGCACACACTCCTACAGCAAACTGGATATCGGGCCTACTAGATGTTAGGTACAGGAGTGAGCCAATAAGCTTCCTGTAGAGTGATTGATCAACCGGCTTTCCAGCTTCGTCATCACTTATTTGCACGGAAGTGCTCATGGGGGTTGACGAGGATTTGGAGTTATTCATTCCAAACTTGTTGAGTAGCTCCTTGCTGTACTTTTCCTGGTTTATGAAGATTCCTGTAGGCAACTGCTTTACCTGCAATCCTAGGAAATAACTAAGTTCCCCCATCATACTCATTTCAAATTTACTGTGCATGAGATGAGAGAACCTTTGACACAAAGCAAGGTAAGTGGAAACAAATATATTATCATCTACGTATATTTGAACCATCAATAGGTCATCCCCTTCATGTATCTTAAAAAGAGTATTGTCCACAACACCTTTCTCAAATCTATTATTGGCTAGGTACAGGGATAGGGTTTCATACCACGCTCTAGGTGCTTGCTTAAGTGCATACAGTGCTTTCCGTATCCTGTATACTAGGTCTCCGCCTTCTGTATTGACAAACCCTGGTGGTTGTTCAACATAGACTTCTTCGGCGAGGTCTCCATTCAGGAATGCACTCTTAACGTCCATTTGATATACAATAAAGCTCTTGTGGGCGGCAAACACTAAAAATATCCTAATGGCTTCTATTCTGGATACAGGGGCAAAAGTTTCATCATAGTCCATGCCTTCTTCCTGTCGGTAGCCTTGCGCGACTAGGCAGGATTTGTTCCTGATTACTAGTCCATTCTCATCCTTCTTATTTCTAAATACCCATTTAGTTCCAATTACGACTTGATGCTCAGGTTTGGGTACTAGATAGCATACATTATTTCTTTCGAAACTATTAAGCTCTTCTGCCATAAAAGTGATCCAGTGAGAATTGTTTAGAGCTTCTTTTGTAGAAACAGGTTCGAATTGAGCTAAGAATACAGCAATTGTGCACATGGCAAGTCTTCTAAATTCTGCTTGAGATTTCCATACAGGAAATGGAGATTTCTCAGATTCAGGTTCTTCTTGTGCGCACAGTACAGTTCCTTGTGTACTCTGTATTCTCCTATGGGTAGATACTACGACATCAATGTCTCGTATGATTAGCTCATGTGGGTGATCTCTCAACCGTCTTCTGTCGAGTTCTAGTTCGGCGTACCGTACTATATCTTGTGGTGCTGTAGTTTCAACTTCAACTTGTACAACATCAACTTCAACTATCTCTGTTCTTACAGCTGCAGGGTTGATCTCTAAGTCGACGACAAGCTCTATTGGAGTTGGAGGGTCATTAATGGAGAGTTGTTGGATATTCTGAGTTGGATCTTCTACTCATGTAGGGTCATGGTGAGGTTCGTCGAACACTACATGTGCAAATTCCTCGACGGTCAGCTTCCTTTTATTAAAGATCCTGAAAGCTTTGCTGACAGAGGAATATCCTACAAATATCCCTTCATCCGACTTTTCGTCGAACGTTCTAAGTTGGTCTTTCCCGTTATTCAGGACATAACATCTACAACCAAATATGTGAAAATATGAAACTAATGGAGTTTTGTCCATACCTCGTATGCTGTTTTGTTGTGATGCTTGTTGATGATACAACGGTTTTGTATATAGCACGTTGTATTTGTTCTTCGCCCCAGAAACGCTGCGGCAACTTGCTTGCGGCAATCATGGTCTTTGTTGCTTCCTTGAGCGTCCTGTTCTTTCGCTCGGCAACACCATTTTGTTGAGGTGTTCGGGCTGCTGAGTATTCGTGTTGTATTCTATTTTCCGAATAGTATTGCTCTATAAAGCGGTTAGTAAATTCAGTACCTCTGTCGGAACGAATGGACACGATACTCAACCCTTTCTCATTCTGAAGCTTTCTCAGGTGCTCGGGCAGCTTTGTTGTGGTTCTTTCTTCTTGCTTAGGAAGATTGTCCAAGCATACCTGGAATAATCATCAACAATAACGAGACAGTATTTCTTACCTCCCAAACTTACAGGGTCTACCGGACCGTAGAGATCCATATGTAGCATTTCTAGAACTCTGTGAGTGGATAGGTATGTTTTGCTTTTCAGGGTGGTTTTGATTTTTTTGCTTTTCTGACAGGGTCCGCAGATGCTGTCTTTTTAGAATGACACATCGGGCAAACCTCTAACCATTCCCTGTCTAGCGAGCTTGTTGATCGTCTTAAAGTTGATATGCGACATCCTCTTGTGCCATAGCCAGCTTTGATCTGCAGTGCCTTTGGCAACAAAATACGGAATTGTGGAGCTTGTAGGCATCCAATAAGCAATATACATATTACCTGATCTGCTTCCTGTGAGCACAACTTCTTGGTGAGAATGTTCTTGACTCTACGGTGATCTTTATAGAACTTCACCGAGAACTATTGGTCATGGAACTGGCTATGCTAAGTAGATTATATTGTAAGCCTTCAACATAAGCTATATTGGTGACTTTGAATTTTCCTACAAGCAGGGTTCCCTTCCCTCTTGTTCTTCCTTTGGATTTATCACCGAAGTGCACTTTTGGACCGCAGCCTTCTACATAATCTGACAACTTGCTTCTATCTCCTGTCATGTGCCGAGAACATCCACTGTCGAAGTACCAGATCTCCTTCTCTTTGATGTCCTGTAAGCAAAGAAATTAAGTAGATTTAGGTCCCCTTTATATGTTGGGTCCATGGATGTTAGTGCCTTTAGGTACTCATATTTGCTTGACAGCAATTGGCTTGCTATAGGATACTTTTGGTCCATTGTTGCGATGTTTACGTGGGGCAGGCACGTAGTCGCTGTAACCTTGGTAATTATGATGCATGTAAAAATGTGGGTTATTATTATTAATCCAGTACGAATGTCGTCTTGGAGGTGGAGCCATTTTCTTTGGCCTTACAGCTTGCCTCCTGGGTTTCCAGTTGGATTCCCAAAGCTGTTGCTGGTATTGCACTGCGACCTGCTTTCTCGATGGATAACGAGGCTCCTGTATCCAATATCTAGGCGCATTGTACTGTTGGAAGTATTGTTGTGCAGGCCTTTGATATTTGGATACAACCTTCTTTCTGAACGGCTGTTGGCGCTTCTGATATGCTCGGGGAGCATGCTGTTGGTTACGCCTTACAGGTCTTTGAGGTTGAGGATTCCGCTGTCTGTGATATGAATTTGGTGGCGGAATGGCAGCCTTTGCTGTACGTGGGTCATCTGTAACCTTGGCGGGACTCGGGGTCTCTTCAGGTATAAGAATGGGTTCCACACCCGTGACAAACACTGTACTAGTTTTTCCTTTATTGGAGAATGAGTTGTATCCTAAGCCACTTTTATCGTCAGCATGTTGCCCGGTACTTAGAATTTGTTCCATCATTTTAGATGATTTCTCGAAAGATTTCAAGATGGTCTCAAGTTCTCCTTCTCGTTTCTCAAGAGTTTTTACTTTGGCTTTGAGTAGAGCGAAATCGTTTGTCTTGTCCTCATTATGAGACTTGGTCTCATTTAGATCGTGGGCAAGTTCTATGAGTTTTTCCAATGTGATCTTGCTTTTTTCGCAATCGACAAACATATTTTCATAGTTATTTCCCAGCAAGTCGTTTTCTTCTTTCAGCTCTACGTTAGAAATTTCGAGCTGTATGTTTTCTCGTTTTAATATCTCATGGGCCTTTTGAATGTTTTTAAATTCATCCATCATATTTTCGAAAGTATGAGATGCATTAATAGGAAGATTGGATGTTGAGCTTACCTCATCATCGCTATCTTCATCGTCCTCTATATCTTTTGCCATAAAGCCCATGTATCCTTTATCTTAGAGCTCATCATGAGATGAGTCACCGTCAGTGACTACCTGAAGACATTCCTCAGTCTTGGTTGGTGCGGGCGAGGCTTCTGATTCGCCGATCAGGGCCTTGAGCTTGTTCTTCCAAGCACGCCTCCTTTCATCGTTTTCCTGTTGCTCGGCTTCCGGCAACTTTTGGACTTTAGGATGCGGACATTTATTTGCATAATATCCTAGTTTCCTACAATTGTAGCATATATTAGAATCACCAGATGGAGAAGATTCAGAATACTATAAGAATAAACGTCAAAGACTTCGAATAATATCTGAAGTAAAAACGTTATAATTACCGAAGTCTATGTTCGTGTAGTAAAAGGTATACTTTAGACTTTGCTTTATATGTAAAGTCTAATATCCTAATAACCGAAGTATATCTCGGTTTTTTTCTAATTATGATCCAAATGTAGGGGTAAGTGAAGTAAAAGAATGCCTTTAACTTCAGTTATTTTATAATTGGCGTAGTAAATAAAGAACTTTTTACTTCAGTTATTGTATAATATATATTAGTATTTTATGCAGTAATACATATTAATATTTCAAATTTCAATTTAAAATTTATTGCCAAAATCTACATTCAACTATAACTAACCATCAACCACAAGAGCTCAATAATATAAGAACCAACAATTTCATATCATCCCATCTTAAAAACTAGGGCTGAGAATCGGGACGGGACTGGGGTCCCGTCCCGAAGTCCCGAAGTCCCGGTCCCAAAAAATGTCAATTTAACAGTCCCGGTCCCGGTCCCGATCGGGAAATCGGGAGTCCCGGACCCGAAATGAAAAAAAAATAGTCCCGGTCCCAGTCCCGATCTACAATTTCCCGAAATGTCCCGAAATTCTCAAATGTCCCGATCGGGACAAAAAACTACCCGAAATCAGAAAAAAATGGCAACATTTCGTCTGTTTTTGTCGATTAACCTGTTTCAAATTCCAAAAATTTTCAGAAATCATAATTCATCAACAATTGACGACATATACAAACCATGCAAATCCTTGTTATCATTAAATCTAAATTCATAAAAAAATCCCACAAAATCCTAAAAATTTAAACATAATTCCATCACCACCATCAATATTCAACAAGTCTTTCTAATTCAGTAATTCTACTCAATAAAACACAAACAAAACAAAACAAGAAATCACGAGGCACCACCAAATATCAATGGCAGCCACTATGCATGACTCGCATGAGCACTGTCTGGGTCCAATCCTGTCCTCGTTTGATCGCCGGGCACAATTTCGATGCATTCTCCAACTCGATCACCAATCCCAAGTTCAACTACAACTGGCAAAAATAAGAAGAAACAAGTTAAATATTTACTATTTTAATTCCAGTATTTTGTTAGTATTTTAATTAAGTGTTTTAATTACTGTTAGTTTTGTTAATTCCAGTTTTGTTAATTTTAATTCCAGTATTTTGTTAATTACTGTTAGTAATTTGTTAATTACTGTTAACAAGTTCAACTACAACACAACTGACATAATTAGTTTTGGTTGTTTTGTACATACTATTGTTAGTTTTAATTACTGTTAGTATTACAGTTTTGTCTTCCCTCTCATCTCTCTTTTCCCTCAATTCCTTTCTCCTGTTACATAAAATTTTTTCCACTAAACATACTAAATTACATAAAAATTATTGGGCACGCTACAAATATATTCTAACCACTTCGCGTGCAATGTAGCACAAGTATCAAACACAAATAAGAAGAAACATGTTAAATATTTACTATTTGTATGCTATAAATTTTATTTACAGCATTATACTAATATTATTTAATAATATTAAGAAAGGAGTACTCACCATTATCATAATCTTTTTCCATTTCGGTTTCAGGCACATCTTCTTCGTCATTGAGAAAATTTTCAACCGAACTAGATTTGAGCCAATCTTGGGCACATATGAGAGCCTCAACCATATTACAAGTCAATGAGCTTCTGAATTGGGAGAGAACTCGACCACCCATGCTAAATGCACACTCAGATGCCATGCTAGATATAGGGATGTCCAAAACATCCCTAGCTATCTCAGACATGATCGGAAGGCGTGGGTTGTTTCTCGACCACCATAGAAGAATGTCAAAGGAATCAGCTTCGGCAGAAGACATCACATACTGACTCTCTGATAAATAGAGATCGATCTCTGAAGTAGTAGCATTAGGTTGTTCTTCCCCAACCCGTAGTTGGCTTAACGAATATTTAGCTCGATGTCCGCGACGATCAGAGCGGTCTGTAGAAGTATGAGGATGCTGTAGGGGGTGTATTGGCTACTGATGGTAAGGTCGTAGTCACATTCTTCTTATAAATCTGAAAGAACTCATCCAATGAGCTTTTGACCTCTCCCACTAGTTCCTTTGCTCGATCCTCACCATACACGGCCTTACTTTTCCACATGCGTCAACTTCTATCTCGGATCAAGTACTGCAGCAACATAAAGGATCTTGTTCATCCTCGGATTCAAATCGAATTCCTCCAACCAATATTTACCGAGCTTCGTCTTCATCCTCTTGGCCATGCTACTGACTTCATCATCTTCATCCAACTCTAAGCCAGTGAAAAGATCAAATAAATCACACATATCCTTAAAGAATAAATGTGATGTGGTATATGTAGTGCCGGATACGAGTACGGTCAAATCATAGAATTTCCACAAATAATCACACATCTTCGTCACATTGAGAAAATCAACAGCTTCAAGCACCCCAAGAACCCCATTTTTGTACTTCTTCTGGTTCATATCGTTTGTAAAGTCACGATTCCCAAAATGCCAACAAAGCAAAGCCTTTTCATATGGCAGGGCTGCCTCTATCATCAAGTATGTTGAATTCCACCTTGTCGGTACATCCAAACATAAGGATTTCGAGCAATCAATTTTGAGAACTTTTACCGCCCCCATGAACTCTTGAGTTCTAGCTGGTGAAGCGTTTATCCACTTCACAGTCTCTCGAAGTCGCCTCACGGACTGACCAATCTTCTCTAACCCGTCAGACACAATCAAATTAATGATGTGTGCAACACATCTCATATGGATATACTTCCCACCTGCAAGACTTGTACCCCAACTCTCAAAGATTGGCTTCATGAACTTGATTGCCACATCATTTGCCGGAGCATTATCCATTGTGCAGCACAAGACTTTATGCAAACCCTAATCCTCCAATGAAGATGTAATCACAGCACCAATATCATCCCTTTTGTGGCCAAGAATCTTACGGAAACTGATGATTTTCTTGTGCAAGTGCCAATCTTCATCTATGAAATGTGCTGTAACACGAATGAAATTTGTGTTATTAATCGATGTCCAACAATCTGTGGTTATAGACGCCCTTCCCATGCCCTTTGTTTGAAAAAAGGACTTCAATGAGATCTTGCGCTCCAAAAACAACTTCACACAGTCAGCTCTAATTGTGTGTCTACCCGGAATCGTGAATTGAGGACATAAAGCTTTCGAGTACTCCTTGAACCCCACTCGCTCTACAAATCTGAAGGGCAACTCTTCACGGATTATCATCTCACATAATTTCATTCTGCATCTCACTTTGTCGAATTTCCAATTGGTCAATGACCCTGCCCCAGTCCCATCACTGCCACCTTGATAGTTTAGCGTAATTTGAGTTTGACCAGTTGCCCTTCCCTTCCTCTTATTGCACGATTCCAAGTGTTATTTCAGCCCGTTAGTCCCACAATGTTTAGAATCCACTGCAATCAACCTGCCACATGTCTTACATTCTCCCTTCTTAACTTTTACGGTAGGATCTCCTTCTAGAATTTCGACAAGCTTAAATCCCAACCAATATTTAGATCTTTTAGTTTTAGTTGTTTTTTGCTTCTTCTAAATAGGTTGGTTCACACCATCTCTCATTTCTTCTATAGCCACATCTTCTAAGAATCCCAAGTCTTCTTCATCAACGATATTACTATCTTGTAGTGGTTCATCAACCAAGTATTCTTCATCCCAAGTTTGACTTTCAGAATTATCCATCTAACAAAAAAATATACAAAAACAAAAAGTTACACAAGATAGTAATAATCATACATGGCTATACAAGGCTGTGCAAACAAAAAATGTACAAAAACAAAGTCTCCCATTCACTCACTGTCACTCAAAAAACCATTCACTCACTGTCACTCAAAAAACCATTCACTCATTCCCTCTCTGTACTGTACAACAGTACAGTATAATTTAAGAATATACTGTGCAAAAAAGAAAACGAATGAACTAATAACTGAAACAAAAACAAGGCTGTAAAAAAAATATATACAAAAACAAAAAACTCAACGGATGAAGTAATAACTTAAATGTTTTTATGAAGTAATAACTTAAATGCTTTTTCCTACTATTCTGTTTTTATGAAAACTTAAATGTACCAAAAAACTTAAGAATGAATTTTCTCTATACTCAACAGATGAAGTAAAACAATAAAAATAATAATAATTAATATTAAAAAATAAACATGAAGAATAGAATTAGTGAATTACCGAAGAAATTTGAGAAAAAATAAACATGAAGAAGAATATAATTACCTCTGCTTCCAACGAAGAAAGTGTGAATCGCGTCGCGAAAATGGCGGCGAACTGGGCGAACGGAGGCGAACGAGGCTGTGGCGGTGGGCGGTCTCCGGTCAGGCGATGGATTTGGGGTTGGAGGGGGGGTTGGAAACAGCCGCGATTTGGAGAGTGCTGTTTTTTTTTGGGGGGGAAGGGGCGGGGTTGGAAAAGGGATCTGGAGTTGGGGGCGGGGTTGGAAATGGAAGGTCCAGGACTTTTACTAGGGTCAGACTCAGAAGAAAAGAAATAATCAAATAAATTAAAATGATATCGGGAAATCGGGATAGTCCCGATTACCTATCGGGACTCCCGAGTCCCGAAATTTCCCAAACTTCTAGTCCCGGTCCCGGTCCCGTTAATTTCGGGACTCGGGGTCCCGATTCCCGTCGGGACTCGGGACGGGACGGGAATCTCCCATTTCTCAGTCCCCGATTCTCAGCCCTATTAAAAACATAACATGCGTTCCAACCAATTCAAAACCAGATACATATCATAACAAAGACAAATAATGTGTAATAAGATTCTATCTACTTCATCATGAACACCACAAATAGGACGAAAAGGATTAAAAAGATCATATACTTCGAAACGACAAAGTCTCTCTTCAGCACATCATTGCTTTTCATCAGACGATCATACTTCTTGTTCATGAAATCTCGGCAGCACGTTGATCGATTAAAGTGCGAAACTTTTGATTTCTCTAATATGTAAACATATCACCACAGAATAACAATTCCAGTGATACATAAAAAAACATAATTCTAGCCATCAAACCGAATTACTACAGCTAGATACGGTCAAGAAAAACACCTTCGAAACAAATTTTGTGCTGTAATTGTACTTCCCTAGACGTAATAATCAACATTTTTAGTTACCTCCTCAAGATTACTAGCTGTTTGCAGTACTTTGTAGCACAAAAACAGACCAGTAGTACAATACTGTGAGCATCAATAAGAAATAACATGTTCAGGATAACAAAAGTTCTACTCAATTAACAGGACTCATTTGAGGGGAACTTTGGTTTTTAGGGCAATTTTTTGGACTTTGTATGGGTGGTTTTTGCGCAGGATTGAGGGTAGGACTTTTTTCAGCATAAGTTTTGGGTGGCTCAGTACCCCTATTTTCATTTCTAATAGGCTTAGTGCCTTTCCAGAGATGTAGCATTCATCTTCCATATGTCCTAAATGTTTACAATCAACACAGTATTTTGGCACATTTTCATATATCACCTTTTGTCTAACAATATCAGAATTAATGCTCAACAACACAAATTCTTGTCTATCTTCCAACAAATCACTCAACACACATTCTAGCAAAATTACCCCTTAAAAGGAAGGTAGTTGCATCATCAACTTGCAAAGGCTTACCAATAGCATTACCTATACTGGTGGGAAAACGTCCGCGTAGGCAGTAAATAGGTTTGGTGAAAATAGGGTTCAAGTCAGAGAAGAAGGGTTCTTTGATGAAAATAGGGTTCTGAAAACTAAAAACTCCAATACAAAATTACTCGCACACAACTGCATGACACATTCAAATAAGCCTACAAGAGCAAACCAAGAAACAAACAAAAACAGCAAATAAGAAAAATAGAGGACATGTTGCAATAGATTTAGAACATACCACAAAAAGGCTGCAATCTGTCTTAAGGGAGAAAAACTCCAAAGATGTTTCACCCCCACTCTCAAAAGGTCTAATCCTATCATTTTTTTGAGAATACTTGATGGAATTGCCTTTCTTCAAGTGATAAAACTTGGTCAGTACTGAATTCAAAACACTGCTCGTTTTAGTGCCATGAAGTATAAGTGTCTTCTTGCCAGTTTCCACCTGAAATAACCAAAGTTATACTCATCAACAAAAATTAAATATTACATGTGCGTGTGTGAGTGAGTGGTGGTGGTTGGGATGGGGGGCTATATTCAGGGAAAATCTCAGCACTTACGACTTTTGGGGCACGTTTATCAAGCTCTCGCTTGATTCTGCCTTTACTGGGGTCTTTATTCTCATCATTGCTAGACAATTTGAAGGGAAAAAAAGACACCAAAAATTAGAACCTGATTCAAACATACAAAAAAATGTTCGAACAGAACCTAAATTTTGAACTGGTATAAACACTATTGACACAGCGGAGGATCCAGGATTTTGAAATTGGGGGTACAGTAGATTATTAATATTATTTTTCCAAACAAGAAGAAAAACATGCAAATAACAGTGTATAACATTTAAAGATGTACAATACAAAATATGCAAATAAAAAAAGAAAAAACACTAAATATCATTGTAAACCCTAAACCATATCTGAGCTGAACCGTCCCTTATGGGAAAAAAATCCTCACCTTGATGCATGAAAGAGAGACAGGGGAGAGAGAGATGGAGGGAGAAAGATAGAGAAAGCGAAAGAGAGGGAAAAAAAGAAGAAAAAAAGAAGAGAGAGAGAGTACCAGATCAGCAAAAGGGGAAAAAATCCCAGCATGGGCCACTGTCGTCGCCTTTTTTTTTTTTGGTGTTTCTTCTTTAGCAGAATTAGTCTACTATTAAATATATTATTTTCAATAAAGAACCCTTCTTCTCTGACTTGAACACTATTTACTGGGGGAATACCGTGGGAAAACTTCCGCGTAGGAACGTTTAATAGTAGGTTTGGTGGAGGGATTAGGGATTACCTCAGCTTTTTTAAGCGAAGCGTGGGGCGTGTTAACAGCCGTGGCAGGCATTTGTGGTGTTTTGACGGCGAACTCAAATCCAGTAACTCGGGAGGACTAGCCATACGAATCCAAATGAAACTCCTGAAAACACAAAAACACGTAGGTTACAAATCAGATCTGAAACTGGCGGCGAACCCTAGTTTCAGAGAACCAAAATCGAAAAATTAAAAACTGTAAATCGAACAAAAATTGAGGGAAAAGTGTCGCGGGGCTCTAGGGAGGGTATCCCAAGGGTCACCGCCCACTCAGACAGGCACCAGAAGGCCGGCGACCTGACTTCTGTTCGAAAGTGCCGCGAGCGAAAAAAATTAGAAAACTGCAAAAATCGAATCGGAAATGAAAATAAAGACAGCGAAACGTTGTTTGTTTTGGTAAAAATAAACGGTTGATTGGCAGTGGGTCGAAAGCGAATAAGTATAGCCACATGCAAAATTGCATAACCCCAGGCAGAAATCAGCAAGTTGGTGTGCAATACCAATGCTCGGGCGATAAGCTGTAACCGCTTAATCATAGCCTCAGCAAGGCCATTCTGCGAATGAATATGGGGGACGGGATGTTCAACTTCAATCCCAATCGACATACAATAGTTGTCAAAGGATTTTGACGTAAACTCACCAGCGTTGTCCAATCTTAATGACGAGATTGGAAAGTCGGGGTGGTTAGCCCGTAACTTGACGATTTGTGCTAGGAGTTTAGCAAATGCAGCATTTGCTTGTGGATAGCAGAGGGACGTGTGACCATCGCGTCGATGCATCAACCAGAACCATAAAGTATCTGAATGGTCCGCACTCTGGTTGAATAGGTCCACAAATGTCCCCTTGAATTCTTTGTAAGAAGCGAATATTTTGTGTTGAGTCTTTAGCAAAGGACGGAGAAGGTATCAACTTTGCTAGTGAACAGGCTTTACAAAACGATTTATGGGCATTGGAAATTGCCACGGAAGCTTCGGGATTTACGAGAGATGCACTGTCAACCTTATCAGGGCATGCGATCTTTAATCCCGGTGATACGGTATCAGACTCACTCACATCAATGCCGATATCGAGTGGTGCTTCTAATCGTTTTCTGGACTTGATGACCGTGTAAGTTTTTCAAAATGCGAATCATCATGTCGCATCCAGGGTGATCGAGTCGGTCATGCCATAGTTGTTATGCTTCGGAATCATAAAGTTCGTGACTCACAGCGTAGGATTCAATAACCCTTATTGCAGTCTGGTATAAACCACTACTAGACTCATAAGTTTCTCGAGAACGCGGCGTCTTCCGCATTCTTCCAGAGTAACACACAAAAATTCTATCACATTCTCATAGTGTGTATCAAGGCGATAACCGTTGGCACGAATGTCCCTAAAACTTAGCAAGGTTCGGTTTGCTCTTGGGGCATAGAGAGCATTTGTGATATTAATATGCATACCATTGGGTAGCAAGAAATGAGAAGGTCCCCTCCCTTGATTTATTTTGGAGGAACCAATCATTGTTGTCATTGAGGATATATATGGCACAATATCCTTAAATAATTACCTATTCCGAAGAATAGTGTGGGTTGTTCCACTATCAGCAAGGTAATTTCGCCACGAGACATCTACAATAAGACATGAAAATCGATTAGTCTTGTGATGAAAGACATAGCGAAAACTCATTAACTTCGAGTTTGGGGAAATTTGACCAAGTTGGTTAGGATCAAAGTTAGCACAATCGCTGGAAATAATTTCCGCGTAGCTTGATCTTTGTTCACTAAAACAATAATAACTTCTTCGTTAAGAAGGCTATGGGCAAACGGTCAGTTGTTATGGATACTAGACTTCCGTATCTTTCTGTCCACAGGTCGTGCACTTTCTGGATCATTAAACCCAGATCTCAGTGCTTGTTTCAAGTTGCTATTTTGGTATTTCCCTATTGTTGAGTGATAGAGCAAGGTTGGAGCTTTTTTCAAAGGCATTATTGTTGATACAATACTATGGTAATATGGCTATAGGATCATTTAAACACTTCAAAATGCATTGGGGTGTTCGATTTATATCTCTACTAAGGATCCTTTCGGTAACTCCAACTTGGTAGACTTGCAGAGAAAGTATGAATGGCGGTACAACTAAGGCTTTTTAAAAACCACTGATTCCGTTTGAACTTTTAAAGCGTAAACAAATACCAAGGAGTATGCGCCTAGTCTTGATCAAAAGTTTTGATTAAATCCACCAATGTATCAAACTAACCAAGCAATTCTTTACTGAGCAATTGTTTTGTGATAAACCAAACATACTTTTGAAGGGAAAAATAAAATTCGTTTTTGCACAATCACAACAATCAAAAGAATTTTATTCATCATGGCCAACTTTATTACATTCATAGAAAATCCCAAAGTAGTTCTCGAAAGAAAGCTAGAAACAAAACAAAACAAAACATAACCAAAGTGTAAAAACTAGTCAAACTACAATGATCTAGTCAAAGTCAGCAACATCCAAATGTTGGTCTTTGTCCGCAATGGTGAGAGGAGGGATCTCAATATGGTTCACCTCCGTATTCCCATTATCTTCCTCCATGTAATTTGACTCTTGAGTCAAGTACTGTTTATAGTGCTTGTAGTACGTTTGGATGTTCTTTGGCGCCTTGCAATTGCGGTAAGTATGCTTCTTTGAGCCGCAAGTATAGCAATTCCGGCCTTCTTTTGGAGTGGTTCCAATCCCGGCGGCAGGAGGCGGTCCATGTGGTTGGGCTCCACTAGGACCCGTGGCCGAGACACCTTGCCTCTTCCACATATTGGAATGACAACCTCGTCTTTTTCCTCGCTTGCTCGAGTCCTGCACCCGTGGCGCTTGCAGAAACTGAGTAGCGTTGCCTTTTCTATTTTGTCGTGGTGCCTTCCTGTGGGTAGCCTGATTCACTTCTGGAATTGGCTTCGTACCAGCTTGGCGTGCATTACTGTTGAGAATAATCTCATGGTGCCTTTCTTTTTTCGCGAGGTGGGAGATAAGGTCACTAAAATTTTTAATTCTCCCTTCCTCATAGGCAACGCGCAGCTGATGAGCAATCATACTTGCTCCCACAGGAAACGTGTTAAGAGTCTTCTTGATCAAGTCTTGATCGGACTTCTTGACACCACAAAAACCAAGATCAGCGTGAAGATCGGGGATGGCTTGGTTATAAGCCTCCACATTCGCATAATCCAAAAACCGGATTTGCTCCCAATGAAGTTGCAATTTGGGGAAGCGATGATCATGCACATTATTAAATCGTTGTTCGAGTGTATCCCATAGTTCTTTGGGGGTTTGTAAATTCATGTAACACTTTTTCAACAACGGATGTATATGTCTACGCTAGTACATCAGTGCATTAGCCTTGGTTTCCTCGCTTGATTCTTGAGCGGTAGGCTCGCTAGAGGGAAAGATGGTGGTGGTAAATCTCTTACCGACGAACGCCAAGCGAACGTCTGAGACCCACCTATGGTACTCCTTACCAGCATGGTCAAGGATGTCGAACTACGGATGAACATTGGAGCTTTGTGCCATCTACAAGATATAAACAAGACGAAGTTAGTCTTGTTGGATTTTCAGGGACAATGTAAACGGTCACAATCGATGCTTTTAAAAGCGTGTAACATAATCCTTACTCGATGTACTTCCCTCAATTGTTGTTTAGTAAAGTCAACAAAAACGGTGATATCAAATCACACCCAGATACGTGGTGTATGTTGTAACACCCCGAGATATTCGGAATAATTACAGCGCCGTAAACCCTTTAGATAAGGATTTACAAGGCTAATTTTAAAAGAAGTGTAAAAATAAACCAATCGAACACTGGAATTTACCTACAGATTTGAATCAAACGATCAAATGTGCTGACTTATACAACCATATCGAAAGGACTTTATTAATACAGACATACTCGATTACTAAACGAACCAAGAAGACAAATCACAATAATAAGAGCATCAACCACATCACTGAGCCATCTCATCGTCCTGTCGGTACTGTGGCTGCCTCCCCGCTCCTCGACTACCTGAACATCAAAAACAATGTCCACCCCCGAAGGGGTTAGCAAAACAATGCTAGTACAAGTATCGTCATACAATAAATCATTAATGCATCATAAAACATGCAAACGGACTTCCGCCACCGGAATCCAACGATGCGAATCCTCACGATTCCATCTACACAATACATGGTAATCCAGCGATCCAGCGCCCTCAGCATAGATCCCCATGATGATCCCGTCGGACCAACGCATGGTGGAAAACCCGTCCAGCGATCCAGCGCCCTCAGCATAGATCCCCATGATGATCCCGTCGGACCAACGCATGGTGGACATTCGATCCAGCGCCCTCAGCATAGATCCTCATGACCCCCTCGGATCATTTATACCATAATCAATCAATTATGCATACACATATGCATTTCAATATGTTCATCAATACGAACAAACAACAACGAATATCACGCGAATTTCCAGAAATACATCTCATATACAAAAATATGAACAAAACCATAAGCATGATAAATCAAACTCGACATATGATACTTGCCTCGAAAATGGCAAGGACGAAACACTTCAAAGATCTCGACACACTCGAAGGCCGCCTCCTTCGATCAACGTAACAAGCTCGAACCTTAACAAAAGGAACGATATACAAATCATCTCAAGTCGAACGATGGCCTAACAATTGATTACATGGCGAAAAGCTCAAAACCAATCTGCTCGGGGCTTAGCGTGCGCTACGTATTTCACGTAACGTGCGCTAAGCAGCTTTAGCGACGCTATCGTGTAAGACTAGCGGCGCTAGTTATGAATCGACAGTTTGAACGGCCGATGCATAACGTGCGCTACGTGCGTTTAATACGTTAATCGAACCCCGATAGCGCACGTTAACTCACATATGTTAGCGTGCGCTAACGTTGCATGGCGTAATCACGCTACGAAAAAAGCGGGTTGAACAGTGGTGAATTTATGAATTCTATGTTGATACAACAAATCATCCTCAAGTCTGACATGCTAATAAGGTTGTGGAAGTTCCATGATCATGAGGCACAAATATACGGATAATCCTCTCATCAACATATCTTTTCTAAGATCTTCACGAAATATACCAAGTTCCGATTATTCCAAGTCCCAAAACATATGATTCCTTACGTAAAACATACGAACTAGGTAATCTCCGATTACTAACCATAAATCGATTTGAAAACGCTTAGGAGTTCATACTACTAAGATGGTTCAAAGGTTCATACGATGAATAAGTGTCGAAACGTCGAAAATATCCTTCTAACATGTGATGACCGATTATAAACGAAATACCAGCTATCCAAACATGATTCAAACTTCCTTAGGAACATTACTAACATTGGTGAATAATCACCTACCTCAAGTAGTGAAGAACACGGAGGAAAATGAAGCAATCCGACACCGAAAGCTTGAACACCAATCTCCAATGATATACGATCTTAAATCACGAATCAGGATATTGATATGAAGTGTTTGGGGTGAAGGAAGTTATGTTTTAAGTGTAGGAATTCGGGTAATGAGAGTAGAGAAAACTGAAATCTCGAATAGGATGCTGTCCTATTTATAATAAATGGCTATTAGCGCGCGCTAGACCCTGTTCGTAGCGTGCGCTAACGGCTCACAGTCTAAACTGTACTCGGCACTTAGCGTGCGCTACGCATATACCTGTAGCGTGCGCTAAGGCGTTGACTCGGCTTTTCCCGAAAGCCGTCTAGGTACATCTGACACAATCCGACAAGGGTCCCCCGGCCAGATCTCACCTACCGCACGTCTCAATCGATTTGACCATGCATAGCGTGCGCTAATGACCCTCTGTAGCGTGCGCTATGAATCCCCGTTAGCGTACGCTACACTCAGCCTGTAGCGGGCGCTACATGTACAGAATTTCAATCTCTAAAACACATACACGAAATTATACACTCGACAACATCGGATTATGAAATACGGAGAATAGTACTCAGACAAAAGTACAATCATTACAATATCACAAGTTCTAATTACATAACAGAAATCTCGGGTATTACATATGTAATAACCACAAGTATCGAATTTCAACAATTCCGTGACTCCCCAGGACCGTCACACAGTTTTCTTCGACACGCAGAGATACGGACTTCTCACGTGGTCTCATCCACCACAAAGTAGCGTGGGAGATAAAGAACCCAATGACCCATGTCCCTAAAAGAAAAAGTTCCCAAAAACAGAGAATTGAATAGGGACAAGTTCAGATAATTACCTCGATTATAAAATTAGGCACGTGATATGGATGAATTTATGGTGTGCTTCGATCTACCGGTTGGTACTCGATGCGACGACATGAAACTGGGGGCGCAATTTTGGCGGTTTCTGAAAATAAATTAAGTCGTTGTTCGGGTTTTTAGTTCAAGATTCTGAACCGGGTCGGACTTGGATGGGGTGTAGCTGGCCGGCGACGGTGGTCAACGATGGTGGTGGTCAGCGACGGTCGTCGTCGGCAGTGGTCAGCAGTGGTCAGGGCTGGACTAGATTGGCCTGTGTTGGTCGGTGGTGGCGGTCCGGCGGTGGTGGCTGGACTGGATCGGCGACGGTGGTCTGCGGCGGCGGTTCGGCGGTGGTGGCTGGACTGGATTGGCGGTGATGGTCCGGCGATGGTCGGCGGCGGCGGTGCTGGGCTGATTTTTTTTCTCCGAGCTACGTGCTGATAACGTGTTTCAGGAGAAAGTAAAAGACAACAAATCAATTGTATTGATAACAATGAATATAGGGGACTTTATATAAGCATTACAATGAGAGTTCTTCCATACATTATACCTATGATTCTTAGTTAAGGTAAGACATCTAATAGGATCCTACTACCTATGGAAGGGTCTAGAACCTTCGGTCTAGAACCTTCCATCTTTGTATCCCCCTACAACCAGTATTAGGTGAGACACCAATAAGGGAAGGATATCCCGGAACATATATATATATATATATATATATATATATATTGTAACTTTATTTTCAGAACCTTGTTAAGTGCGAAAACTGCGAGAACCACCTTTTGTACTCCTAATAATACATAATGTACATCATGTCAATGCATACAACCCCTACGGATCATAACCCCTACTATATAGTAGGGGTTATATGTAATACCCGAATTTTCAGTATGAATTTTTCGCGTTATTTTATCTAAGATATACTGGATGGCTTGGTGTCTATATAGTATGGATAAAATAAATTGAGAACTGAGACAGCTGTATTTGTACTCGTATAACTGTCGTAGAGGTTCGACAATTATTTTGAGGATATCGTGTATCAGGTTATCGTACTTTTGATATTGGGTATATCGTATGATAATGTTATTGGATTCAGTACATGTATTCAGTATGCAGTATGTTTGTATTTTGGTATGTCGAGACGGATGAGGAGAATTGGAAAATGGCTAAGTATAGCCTGATTATCGCGCACTAATGTTCAAGTATAGCGCACGCTATCGTTCATAGTTAGCGCACGCTAGAGGCAGAATGTAGCGCACGCTAAATGCAGTCAGATCGGAAGGAATCTGCGTGTGGACCCGGCTGCATTCGGCACACGTTCTGATAAGTCAACGGTTGTTGTCCTGAAGTATTAGCGCACGCTAAAGCATGAGGCTTAGCGCACGTTAATTGTAGATCGGTCAAAGGGAATCTTACCCTTGTAAGTAGACTGTAGCAAGTCAACTGATGTTAGCGCACGCTAAACGCAAGGACTTGCGTACGCTAAACAGTATAAATGACGTACGCTAATACATGGGCATTACGTACGTAAGCTCATGTACGAGGCAAGACAGTGTCCTCTGGGCTGCGATAGCGCACGCTAACAAAGTCAGTTAGCGCACGCTAGGGCAATAATGCACACTATTTTATGAGAGTAGCGCGCGCTAGTAATGTTTATTATAAAAGGGGACATACGGGTTTTGAGATGCATTTAGTCCATTCTTTCTCCTTCAGTCGATAGAGAGAGATTTGGGAGGATCTTGAGGTTCCCATACACAGTGAGGTGGTGATTTTTAACAAGATTAAGATAGAGAGCATGGATTCAAGCCTTGTTCTTCAAGTTACTCGTGATTCTTGGAATGGAGTTCAAGTGTTCTTCTTCTTGGTTCATCTAAATCCAGGTAATATTCATATCCCTTGTTAGTTGTTCGTTTTTAAGGATGATTACATGTGAGGAACATGTTGGATAATCATGTGACGATATTATATGAGATTTTATGGGATTATGATAAGAGTTTTTGGATGTTATTTAAGATTCTTCATGTTAATGGTGATTCGTTTAACTTGATGAGGTTGAATCATGGATTTCTGAATCATGATAATTTCAGTGGTTGATTTAGATGAGTTAAATCATGATATGAGGTTGTATTCCAGATTATGTATGAGATGATCCTTGTTATCGGGTTGGTTTGATTATGTGATTTGCATGATGAAGAAAATGATAAACATTATGATATATACCTCGGATTATGTTGTTTTGAACGTGATGTCGGATATTTCATGTTCTTGAAGAGCTCTGAGATTATAGGATATGACGATTATGTATAGAAGGTGTTGATGTTTTGGATATGAATATGGGATATTCGTATCTAGAGCCAAGTTATGTGATTTGATATAATATTCGTATAAGAATACGAATATGATTTCGAGTATGATGATGAGTTTAGATCTAGAAGGTTGTGTTTGATCTTGGAGTATGGTTTTCATTACATTCATATTCGTAGCCGCAAAGTGTTAGTCAATGCTGGAATGCATGCATCTGTGTAGCATTAGCGCATGCTAAGCATACGGGCTAGCGCACGCTATCGGGGACGACTTAGCGCACGCTACGTTATGAGTTTAACGTGCGCTAGGTAGGTAGACAGTGTAGTATTTTCGTGTTGAGGTTATGAACTCGTGATGATTTGAACTGGATTGTTTAAGATTGTGTTTAATCAAGATATTGTGGAACTATTGGGTTATTGACCGGTTATTGATTATTATCGGATGTGTTGTCATTTGATTATTGCATTAGGTCGCGATAATTGAGCGTTGATTATGGCCGTTGTGTTGCGGTCAAAGTTGGAGAGTTCGCAGGTTGCTTTTGGTTGGGGCTGAGGAGCTCGGGGACGAAGGCAATGGATTCTGGTAACAGCTTCGTGGTATCGGTATCGAGGCAAGTTTATACTTGTTCAGTTTATAATATTTGATGAATGGTTTCATTTTCATTTCATTTATAATTCGTATAGCAATGTTGTTAGAAAGGTAAGTTGTTGGTTAATGAGTTGTATGTCATGCTCTGGTTTGTATTAAATCATAAGGTATATGATTTAATTGTGTTCAAGGAATACGTGAGTTATCTTTGGTCAAGGGTATAGTATATCGGATATCGAGGATAATTATCGCGATGACATAAGTATTGGGATAAAGATTTATTGGTATTGAATGGATGGTACCTTATTTGAGATTATTCGTATAACTGTGTATTCGTTCAGGGATGTTGGTTCGTGGAAAGGATATTGTCTTCGGCTTGAGGTAATTCCAGCATTGTTCAGTTACGAGGATAATTGTTTTGAGGAATTATTGTATATGCTGTATGTTGATTCCGATTGATTATTTCGTTGAGGGATGATGATCCCAGGGCTGATTGTATTGAGATCGTTGATCGTGTTGATCATTTGTCGGGGATGATGATCACAGGATTGTTGTTTTGGGTATTGATTAGTCATGTCGACTTTTTATTGCCAGTCTGTTGTTGTTCACTTCGGTGAGTCTTTTGATCCTTATTGGATATGTGATTTATTGATTTCGTTGTCATGTTGCATCGTGACATATCTGGAATCATATCTGCGTTCCGATTGGTTATTGTGTAGGATTTTTAGCTGGGCACACTATGGTTATGTGTTGATATTATTCCGCATTGAACCGTGCACACGAGACGTAGTTTCGTGAGGCTAATTAGGTACAAGACCACACGTGTATTTGATCGATACCCGGGGTGGCTTGTGCACGGACACATTTCTGTATCGGGCGTACTGTGATGTCCATCTTTGAGCCGTATATTTTTGTCGTTTCATAGTCCATAGTATTGGATGTGTTCGACGGTTTGCGACTGGTTGTTCATACGCCCGAGGGGTATGTTCGACAGTCAAAGTTATTTCTTTGAGATCCATTATTGTTGATCATTTGGAGTCTACCTTGTTGAGGATATTCTCGGTTATTGTTGGTCCTTTGTTGATCATTTGGAGTCTACCATGTTGAGGGTATTCTCAGTTATCGTTGATCATTTATTGATCGTATTTGAGTCATCATGTCGATAATATTCTCGGTTGACCTATTGTTTTGATCATTGTGATGATCGTATGAGTATTTAGACTGTACGTCGATGTTGCAGTACTTGTTATCATTGTTCTGTGGAAATTTGACTTACAGATGTATCGTGTATATTTGGTTTTACCCAAATTGAGATTTGATTGTGCGATCCGACGGACAGGATTTGGCACAGGTCGGATTACTTCCACACTTATAAGTTATGATGAGGTTTGGAGGATTGTTGGTATTTTGGAATATAGTACAGATAATTGTTGATTTCTTTTCGTCATTCGAAAATGCGAATTGTGAATTATGGTAAGGATCGATTTGGTTTGGATTGCCATAAATTGGTAAGGTTATAATGGTAAGATTACGTTGGTAATATTCTTACAGTATTACTACATTGGTATGTAATTATTTATGATGATGTGATCGATATCATTATTGAGTATTGTGGCTGACCCCGTCGTGGGCTTTATTTTTAGGTACTCGGAGATCGAGCTAGTAGCGGTCGTGAAGGGATGAGCTTCCCGATGTGATACTGGCGGTGGCATGTTTTTGAGTATCGAGTATTTCTTTTCTGGTTATTCATTTCCGCTGCAAATGTGTATTTTGAACTGCATTTATCCGCTGCGTGTGTATATTTCAAAATGGCTTTTCGGTATCTTTATCCGCTGCGTGTGGGTATTTTAAATGGCCCTTTTGGTGTAATATCCGCAATTTTCGATTTTCGGTAAATTTCTTTTTTTGGTCGGAGTCTGTTTTGACGACTCTCTCATGACCGTTTCGTCATTCGGAGAATATTTAATTCTGCACTTTTGTCATCCGAGTTCGTTTGGTCTTTGCTTTGTTGAGTCCCGTGCTTTTTAGCGACTTTTCCGCGCTTGAGTTCGGTTCTTGCGAATCTCGTTCGAAACTGTCGTTTGGGGTTTTTCGTAAGTTCATTTAACGTTGTTATACGTGTTGTGAGCTTCGGTTTGATTATTCGTTGTCGTATTGTGATTTTCGGGCATTTGGGCCATTTTCGTAATTTCCCAAAGTTTGGGGTAATTACCTTCCGTTGTCGAATTTCGAGCCTTCGGGTGGTCGGAATCGTGTGTTCTACTAGCTCTTAGATTCGTCTTTGTGAGTATTTCGTAACCGTATCTTCGGTTCGTATCCAGGTTCGGGTTTCGGTGTCGTTTTGTTGAATTCAGGATTTCTAAACGACTTTTCTAAGTATGAGTTCGACTTTGTTGGATCACCATTAATTTTTGGTAACTCCAAAAATTCTGAATCTTTGCAATATTATAGAGAATCGAGTTAGCTTTCCAATGGTTCGAACGGTGAGTCAATCGGAGTCCGGACGAGAGAGTTATGATCGTTTTCGTTCACCCGCTCATTCGCCGATCACGCTGACGGACTCGGCGTGTCGTCGACACGGCCCGTGTCGTACTCGTCCGGATAAGCCGGTAGCCACCGCCTGCAGGCTCGACCGTGTTCAGACACGGCCGAGTCGATGCCGAGCGCCTTCGCGACACGACCGTGTCATGCCGACACGGCCGAGTCCTGCCGCCATCAAGCGCGCCACGACCGTGTCGCGGACACGGCCGAGTCTGTCGACCTATTTAAGGCCCAAGAATGGGTTTTTCTTCATTTTTCTCACTCGTTTCTTCCTCTTCCGCGCCGGAGCTTTGATGGTCATGAAGGGATGTTGTTAGAGGTTAAATCCATGAAGTTTTGAAGTTCATAACATCGATAAATCCTTCCATAACTTGCTCCGATCGACCGAATCAAGGCAAGTTTTCCTAAATTATAGTTTTGGGGATTTTGTTCGATTTGTCCGCTTAATCCGTTTTAACTCGTAATATTGATGGATTGATGATTGTTAAGATATATCATATCTAATTCCTTGTTATTCCACGGTTGGATTGCCACGGATTTGTCGTTTTATTGAGTATTTTATCGACGCCTTGAAGGTGTTCGATAAAATGTCACAAAGAGAATTCGAGCGTTCTACGATTATTTGTTCCTCTTATGATCGATGATTAATTGATTATATGTAATTAGGGTCGAATTCTTGTGAAGAACTCGAGTCGGAACCCTTCCGTTCGTTGTCTCCTTCGGGGTCCGAGCTTCCCGGTCGAACCGTGTTCTTCGGAGCGTTTGGTAGCGGTTATTAAGGCAAGTATCTTATTATACGACTTGTATCTTGTGAATAGTAATTACGTATGATTTGTATGACGATTTTTCTTGCCTCCGTAAATATGTTCCGTTTGAGTAGGTTGTGTTTTCCGAAATTTGAAGGCTTTGTGATAATAGTGATATATTGGTATCCGTGTTAGGCGTTGTGCCATTTGTGCAGGATTGCGATGTACATATGAGATGGTTGCACACGTGGTTGTTCAATGTATTGTGTACCGAATGTGTGTTATGTTGGTTAAATGTCGTTGATTGATGATAGTTGTTGCGAGTGTCGAGGTTGTGTTATGTGCGTGCAACGCATTTATTTTGTGGTGATCAAGGTGATTGATTAATTGTGCTCATTGTTGTATGTAATGTGAATGTGAATATGTGTGTGACCGCTAAGTTCACTCGTGTTGGTTCGACGGGACCTACGAGGATTCGTGGCAGTGGACTACGGGATCGAACTTAGTGAGGTGCGAGGTCCAATCGTGCGGGTCCGACGAGGCCTACGATAACGCATGGCGGTGGACCATGAGTTTCGGACACAGTGCGCCCAACCGGGTGAGCTCGACGGGCTTACGGTGACACGTGGCGGTGGACTACGGTGTCGGGACTGTGTGTGATTGTTGTGATTGATATGGTCCGTGCGGGTTGTTATGTTTACGGAGACACGTGATGGATCACGGTGTCGGATTGGTTATGTTTAGTTAATAGTCCGTGTGGGTTGTTGAACCTACGGAGACACGTGATGTGGATCACGGTGTCGGAATTGATTATGTTTGTTTAATTGTGCGTGATGTAGTCCGTGCGGGTTGTTGAACCTACGGAGACACGTGACGGTGGATCACGGTGTCATGAGCATGATACTTTCAAATCAAAGTTTTTAAAGGAAAAGTTTTAAGAAAGAACGTTGGGCCGAGCCCCACGAGATTTATGGAAATGTTTCCGGTATTGTAAACTGTTGAATTATGAAACAAGTTTTGGGTTAAGGCCCTAATGTTTACGAAAAGGTTTTGTAAATTGGGACTCGAGGTCCAAAAGAATTTCGCTTCAAAATCCCGAGATGATGTGTTCCTTTTCAAATATCTCTTACTTGAGTTCGAAATTCTAAAACTTCTAGAACATTTTGATAATGGATTTCCGTATTAAATTTGTAGTTGCTATTTGCTTGTTACTTTTCGTATGGTTTGATACTTGCACTAGTAAAACAAAGGAGTTTACTAACCCCCGAGTATTCGGGGTGGATGTCCTGCTGCGTCCAGGTACATGCAGGTTCAGGGGAGCAGTCACAGGATTGGCACAATGGGATGACGAGCTGCGATACTAATCAAGAGTTGAGAGTTGGTAGAGTTTAGTTGTATTGTTAGAGTTGATTCAGTCTTCCGTTGTATTGTATTTCGACCCCTGTGTGGGTAATGTTGTTAGTCAGTCCTGTTGATAGAGTTGTGTGACCTCATCGGTCTGTGTGTTTATGTGTAAGTGACCTTGACGGTCTGTATTATTATATTGTTTGACCCTGGACGGGCAAGCTTTTGGTTGTTTATGGACGTTTAGCCTGGTAGATCCTTGCGGAAAGGGTTTACGGCGTGTAATATTCCCATACGGTTTTGGGGGTGTTACATTTATGGTATCAGAGCTTAGGTTGCGGAAACCTAGGCTGTCGGGTCGAGTCAAGTCGTGATTTGTCGAGTAATGTGTTGTCATGTCGTTTGAGTCATCAGGTGACAAGTTGAGTTGTGCGTAGTCACAACGTGTCGGTTATGTTGTCGGACGAGATTGGTATCGTGGGCGACCGTCACCTCCGTGCGACATGTGGATGTAAGTCTCCTCTTTTATCCGAAGTACCTGTGTATCTCGATTTTTATCTTAGTGAGTTAATTGCGGTGCATGATTTTCTTTACATGATTGTGTAATATAATTGTGTTTAGTACTTGTGGCATATAGTATGTGTATAGGACTGGGCACATTATTGTTTTATCTTTGAACCACCGGGTGGTGTGGTATGGTGTGGAAGTTGTAAACCTTGACGGATTTCGAAAAGGTATCGGCGACTGAGTTTTAGTTTGAAAACCGATTCCTTTAACCGAGTTTTGGCGTTATGGCCTTGAACGTTTTGGCAAAATTCTTGTGACGGTACTTAGTATTTTGTAAATGGCTTTTGTGAGTTTTTTTTGAAATATTACTGTCATCGGCCCTTTTGGCGTTTTTGTAAATATTTTTTATCCTGGTGGGTTCCGGCGCGGGACCCACAACGCTATAATGTTCCGTGTAATTACCTGAGATTTTTGGGCATTCTAGCCCATTGAATTATCTTTGAAAATCTTGAGTATCCTAGAAATAAATTTCGAGACGTACGTTTAAAATGAATTGTTTTCTCATGGTACTTCCAAGGTGCCACGATATGTTTCCGAATTCTTCTACCTCGAGGACCAAAATGTTTTGAGATATTTTTCAATGTTTTATAAACACTTTTACTTAGACCCGAGGGTCGAATATTTCCGAAAGTTTTTCACGAAAAGAAAGTGTCCTCATTTTTATCGAATGCGAAATGGTTTTCCAAAGTCTCGATAACGATGTTTCACGTTTGTACTTTTTTTGAAAGGTGATACTCAAGATCAACCGGTGTTTTTCTAAATTATTTTCAAAAGGAGCTTAACGAATATTTTAAAAACCTATCCATTCACGATTGAAGGCTGGGTATGAATGTAAGATGAACACGTTGTCGATATGATGTTTGCTCCCGAGAATGATCGAATTGGTGCCATGAACGCCGAGGCGTAGCCACGCATTTGCCGTACTAGCCCTCTGTGAGAGGTGTGAACCGGTGTTTATCGTTTATCGCCTCGTGGCGATTTGCGTGTTGTCACACG
Organism: Orobanche coerulescens; assembly: GCA_033398695.1. Taxonomy (NCBI): domain Eukaryota; kingdom Viridiplantae; phylum Streptophyta; class Magnoliopsida; order Lamiales; family Orobanchaceae; genus Orobanche; species Orobanche coerulescens. The sequence continues at coordinate 92,232,249 of CM065817.1, read as the reverse complement.
AGTGTGAGATGTTGAAGCTTAGGTTTGTACGCTTGTGTACATGTGTGATTGTTTCATAATGTTTGTAATTATGTGCTGATTGTCGTTCGGGCCGTTGGTGTCGCCGAACGATACCGTCGTTGTTGTAGTGTTTGTGTGTGTATTACTTTACGATGGTAATCGTTGTATATGATATGTGTTATGATTCTTTATTATGCCGAGTTGGCATCTCCAGTATGTTGTTTTGCGGTGTTATGTTCCATTGTATCTAGCATCAGTATTTTCGATATGCCGAGCCGAGGCATTTCGAACGTATTATCTTTGAGGGCATGTGCGTGCCAATTGTCCTTCTCGTCGCAACGCTTTTCAAGTGTGGACCCGAGAGACACAGGATCCAGTTTTGCGAGTTGGGTTCCGAGTCTTTCGGGCGCGAACTTCAGATAGATATGAGGATCGGATCGAGAGGCCCATGGGATATATTTCGACGTTTGCTTTTTGTGTTGTCACCTTACTCCAGTTGTTGTGAGTTGCGGGAACGACATTTCTTTTATAAGAGGTCGAATGTAATGCCCGTATCGTTTTGACTTACGCATTTCCTCTTTCTCAGTCTATCGACTCGCCGTGTTCGTTGATACTTTATGAACTTGTTCTGTATTTCGGTTTCATCGTTCGAACGAACTGTGATCTTGTTGTGAGTCGATCTGGTTATCGATGTGACTTTTTGGGTTCAGTTCGATTCTTGTGAACCTTGTTCGGGAGTGACCTCATCTGGTTCCATTAGTTCTTTTATTCGAAGTGGATCGGATTTGGAACTCTTGTGGTTTCGACTCTTTCGACTCATTATGTTCGTTGACATTTCGAGCTTGTCCCGCCCTTGCTTTTGTTGATCGAACGAGTGTGGTATTGTTTTGGAATAACTCATTTGTCGTTGTGACTTTTCAATCGCTATTCCTTCCTGTGGATCTTATGGGAATGCACGTCTTGTTGTTCTCACCGATCATCCCCGGGAGTTGTTGTTTGAATTTTCTTATCCTTCGTGTTTCGAACATGATTGTTCGATTTTTGTTGTCTCGATCGTTGTGGTTCGATCGTTTGTTTGTTCGGTTTTGTTCTCGTTTCGTGATTGTTGAGCATTCAGGCTCCTTCCTAATTCCCTTAAGTTCGGGAAATTAGTCTCGTTTCGATCTTCCAACCCTTGGGCGGTGGGATTCCGTATTTGTTCGGTTGGCTCGCGTTTTGATTGATGTACCGTTGGGTTGGTCAATCATATTGATTTTCGTTCGTTGTGTTTTGTGATTGTCGGATAATTGACTTGGCTATATTATCCGTTTGATGACGCTTGTCATTTGTTGTTTTTATTATATCCCTAACGGCGACGTTGTGTTGGTCGCCGTGGAGCGTGTTTTCACGCCGTATATTCCTTTGCGTTGTTTGTAACATTTCGCCGTTGGGCGTTAGTTACGCATTCTTGTGTATCTTGTTGAGTTTTGCACAGCGGAATATTTCTCCTCCCTACTTGTTTTAAGTTTCGGACGAAACTTCTTTTAAGGAGGGTAGAATGTAATATCCGCAATTTTCGATTTTCGGTAAATTTCTTTTTTGGTCGAGTCTCTGTTTGACGACTCTCTCATGACCGCTTTCGTCATTCGGAGAATATTTAATTACGCACTTTTGTCATCCGAGTTCGCTTTGGTCGCTTTGTTGAGTCCGTGCTTTTAGCGACTTTTCCGCGCTTGAGTTCGGTTCTTGCGAATCTCGTTCAAACCGCTGTTTGGGGTTTTTCGTAAGTTCATTTAACGTTGTTATACGTGTTGTGAGCTTCGGTTTGATTATTCGTCGTATTGTGATTTTCGGGCATTTGGGCCATTTTCGTAATTTCCCAAAGTTTGGGGTAATTACCTTCCGTTGTCGAATTTCGAGCCTTCGGGTGGTCGGAATCGTGTGTTCTACTAGCTCTTAGATTCGTCTTTGTGAGTATTTCGTAACCGTATCTTCGGTTCGTATCCGTGTTCGGGTTTCGGTGTCGTTTTGTTGAATTCGTGGATTTCTAAACGACTTTTCTAAGTATGAGTTCGACTTTTTTGGATCACAATTAATTTTTGGTAACTCAAAAAATTATGAATCTTTGCAATATTATAGAGAATCGAGTTAGCTTTCCAATGGTTCGAACGGTGAGTCAATCGGAGTCCTGACGAGAGAGTTATGATCGTTTTCGTTCACCCGCTCATTCGCCGATCATCGCCGACGGACTCGGCCGTGTCGTCCGACACGGCCCGTGTCGTACTCGTCCGGATAAGCCGGTAGCCATCGCTGCAGGCTCGACCGTGTTCCAGGACACGGCCGAGTCGATGCCGAGCGCCTTCGCGACACGACCGTGTCATGCGGACACGGTCGAGTCCTCGCCGCCACGCTGCGCCACGACCGTGTCGAGCGGACACGGTCGAGTCTGTCACCCTATTTAAGGCCCAAGAATGGGTTTTTCTTCATTTTTCTCACTCGTTTCTTCCTCTTCCGCGGCTGGAGCTTTGATGGTCATGAAGGGATGTTGTTAGAGGTTAAATCCATGAAGTTTTGAAGTTCATAACATCGATAAATCCTTCCATAACTTGCTCCGATCGACCGAATCAAGGCAAGTTTTCCTAAATTATAGTTTTGGGGATTTTGTTCGATTTGTCCGTTTAATCCGTTTTAACTCAGAATATTGATGGATTGATGATTGTTAAGATATATCATATCTAATTCCTTGTTATTCCACGGTTGGATTGCCACGGATTTGTCGTTTTATTGAGTATTTTATCGACGCCTTGAAGGTGTTCGATAAAATGTCACAAAGAGAATTCGAGCGTTCTACGATTATTTGTTCCTCTTATGATCGATGATTAATTGATTATATGTAATTAGGGTCGAATTCTTGTGAAGAACTCGAGTCGGAACCCTTCCGTTCGTTGTCTCCTTCGGGGTCCGAGCTTCCCGGTCGAACCGTGTTCTTCGGAGCGTTTGGTAGCGGTTATTAAGGCAAGTATCTTATTATACGACTTGTATCTTGTGAATAGTAATTACGTATGATTTGTATGACGATTTTTCTTGCCTCCGTAAATATGTTCCGTTTGAGTAGGTTGTGTTTTCCAAATTTGAAGGCTTTGTGATAATAGTGATATATTGGTATCCGTGTTAGGCGTTGTGCCATTTGTGCGGATTGCGATGTACATATGAGATGGTTGCACACGTGGTTGTTCAATGTATTGTGTACCGAATGTGTGTTATGTTGGTTAAATGTCGTTGATTGATGATAGTTGTTGCGAGTGTCGAGGTTGTGTTATGTGCGTGCAACGTACGATTTTGTGGTGATCAAGGTGATTGATTAATTGTGCTCATTGTTGTATGTAATGTGAATGTGAATATGTGTGTGACCGCTAAGTTCACTCGTGTTGGTTCGACGGGACCTACGAGGATTCGTGGCAGTGGACTACGGGATCATAACTTAGTGAGGTACTGAGGTCCAATCGTGCGGGTCTGACGAGGCCTACGATAACGCATGGCAGTGGACCATGAGTTTCGGACACGGTCGTCAACCGGGTGAGCTCGACGGGGCTTACGGTGACACGTGGCGGTGGACTACGGTGTCGACCGTGTGTGTGATTGTTGTGATTGATATGGTCCGTGCGGGTTGTTATGCCTACGGAGACACGTGACAGTGGATCACGGTGTCGGGATTGGTTATGTTTAGTTAATAGTCCGTGTGGGTTGTTGAACCTACGGAGACACGTGATGTGGATCACGGTGTCGGAATTGATTATGTTTGTTTAATTGTGCGTGATGTAGTCCGTGCGGGTTGTTGAACCTACGGAGACACGTGACAGTGGATCACGGTGTCATGAGCATGATACTTTCAAATCAAAGTTTTTAAAGGAAAAGTTTTAAGAAAGAACGTTGGGCCGAGCCCCACGAGATTTATGGAAATGTTTCCGTATTGTAAACTGTTGAATTATGAAACAAGTTTTGGGTTAAGGCCCTAATGTTTACGAAAAGGTTTTGTAAATTGGGACTCGAGGTCCAAAAGAATTTCTGTTTCAAAAATCCCCGAGATGATGTGTTCCTTTTCAAATATCTCTTACTTGAGTTCGAAATTCTAAAACTTCTCGGGAACATTTTGATAATGGATTTCCGTATTAAATTCGTAGTTGCTATTTGCTTGTTACTTTTCGTATGGTTTGATACTTGCACTAGTAAAACAAAGGAGTTTTACTAACCCCGAGTATTCGGGGTGGATGTCCTGCTCGTCGGTACATGCAGTTCGGGGAGCAACAGGATTGGCACAATGGGATGACGAGCTGCGATACTAATCAAGAGTTGCGAGTTGGTAGAGTTGAGTTGTATTGTTAGAGTGGATTCAGTCTTCCGCTGGATTGTATTTCGACCCCTGTGTGGGGAATGTTGTTAGTCAGTCCTGTTGATAGAGGTGGGTGACCTCATCGGTCTGGGTGGTTAGGGGTAAGTGACCTTGACGGCCAGTATTATTATATTGTTTGACCACGGACGGCAAGCTTTTGGTTGTTTATGGACGCTTAGCTGGTAGATCCTTGCGGAAAGGGTTTACGGCGTGTAATATTCCCATACGGTTTTGGGGGTGTTACATTTATGGTATCGGAGCTTAGGTTGCGGAAACCGAGGCTGCCGGGTCGAGTCAAGTCGTGATTTGTCGAGTAATGTGTTGTCATGTCGTTTGAGTCATCAGGTGACAAGTTGAGTTGTGCGTAGTCACAACGTGTCGGTTATGTTGTCGGACGAGATTGGTATCGTGGGCGGCCGTCACCTCCGTGCGACTGTGGATGTAAGTCTCCTCTTTTATCCAAGTACCTGTGTATCTCGATTTTTATCTTAGTGAGTTAATTGCGGTGCATGATTTTCTTTACACGGTATTGTGTAATATAATTGTGTTTAGTACTTGTGGCATATAGTATGTGTATAGAATGGGCACATTATTGTTATATCTTTGAACCACCTGGTGTTGTGGTATGGTGTGGAAGTTGTAAACCTTGACTGATATCTAAAATTTATATGAGACTGAGTTTTAGTTTGAAAACCGATTCCTTTAACCGAGTTTTGGCGTTATGGCCTTGAACGTTTTGGCAAAATTCTTGTGACGGTACTTAGTATTTTGTAAATGGCTTTTGTGAGTTTTTTTTTGAAATATTACTGTCATCGGCCCTTTTGGCGTTTTTGTAAATATTTTTTATCCTGGTGGGTTCCGGCGCGGGACCCACAACGCTATAATGTTCCGTGTAATTACCTGAGATTTTTGGGCATTCTAGCCCATTGAATTATCTTTGAAAATCTTGAGTATCCTAGAAATAAATTTCGAGACGTACGTTTAAAATGAATTGTTTTCTCATGGTACTTCCAAGGTGCCACGATATGTTTCCGAATTCTTCTACCTCGAGGACCAAAATGTTTTGAGATATTTTTCAATGTTTTATAAACACTTTTACTTAGACCCGAGGGTCGAATATTTCCGAAAGTTTTTCACGAAAAGAAAGTGTCCTCATTTTTATCGAATGCGAAATGGTTTTCCAAAGTCTCGATAACGATGTTTCACGTTTGTACTTTTTTTTGAAAGGTGATACTCAAGATCAACCGGTGTTTTTCTAAATTATTTTCAAAAGGAGGTTTTCGTTTTTTTTAAAAACCTATCCATTCCCGTTTGAGGGCTGGGTATGTATGTATGATGTTCACGTTGTCGTTATGATGTTTGCTCCCGATTATGATCGAATTGGTGCCATGAACGTCGAGGCGTAGCCACGAAATTATGTACTATCCCTCTGTGAGAGGTGTGAACCGGTGTTTACTGTTTATCGCCTCGTGGCGATTTGCGTGTTGTCACACGAGTGTGAGATGTTGAAGCTTGGGTTTGTACGCTTGTGTACATGTGTGATTGTTTCATAATGTTTGTAATTATGTGCTGATTATCGTTCGGGCCGTTGGTGTCGCCGAACGATACTGTCGTTGTTGTAGTGTTTGTGTGTGTATTACTTTACGATGGTAATCGTTGTATATGATATGTGTTATGATTCTTTATTATGCTGAGTTGGCATCTCCAGTATGTTGTTTTGCGGTGTTATGTTCCATTGTATCTAGCATCTGTATTTTCGATATGCCGAGCCGAGGCATTTCGAACGTATTGTCTTTGGGGGCATGTGCGTGCCAATTGTCCTTCTCGTCGCAACGCTTTTCAAGTGTGGACCCGAGAGACACAGGATCCGTTTTGCGAGTTGGGTTCCGAGTCTTTCGGGCGCGAACTTCAAGATAGATATGAGGATCGGATCCGAGAGGCCCATGGGATATATTTCGACGTTTGCTTTTTGTGTTGTCACCTTACTCCAGCTTGTTGTGAGTTGCGGAACGACATTTCTTTTATAAGAGGTCGAATGTAATGCCCGTATCGTTTTGACTTACGCATTTCCTCTTTCTCAGTCTATCGACTCGTCGTGTTCGTTGATACTTTATGAACTTGTTACGTATTTCGGTTTCATCGTTCGAACGAACCGTGATCTTGTTGTGAGTCGATCCAGTTATCGATGTGACTTTTTGGGTTCAGTTCGATTCTTGTGAACCTTGTTCGGGAGTGACCTCATCTGGTTCCATTAGTTCTTTTATTCGAAGTGGATCGGATTTGGAACTCTTGTGTTTTCGACTCTTTCGACTCATTATGTTCGTTGACATTTCTGAGCTTGTCCTGCCCCTTGCTTTTGTTGATCGAACGAGTGTGGTATTGTTTTGGAATAACTCATTTGTCGTTGTGACTTTTCAATCGCTATTCCCTTCCCTGTGGATCTTATGGGAATGCACGTCTTGTTGTTCTCACCAGATCATCCTGGGAGTTGTTGTTTGAATTTTCTTATCCTTCGTGTTTCGAACATGATTGTTCGATTTTTGTTGTCTCGATCGTTGTGGTTCGATCGTTTGTTTGTTCGGTTTTGTTCTCGTTTCGTGATTGTTGAGCATTCAGGCTCCTTCCTAATTCCCTTAAGTTCGGGAAATTAGTCTCGTTTTCGATCTTCCAACCCTTGGGCGGTGGGATTCCGTATTTGTTCAGCGGTTGGCTCGCGTTTTGATTGATGTACCGTTGGGTTGGTCAATCATATTGATTTTCGTTCGTTGTGTTTTGTGATTGTCGGATAATTGACTTGGCTATATTATCCGTTTGATGACGCTTGTCATTTGTTGCTTTTATTATATCCCTAACGGCGACGTTGTGTTGGTCGCCGTGGAGCGTGTTTTCACGCCGTATATTCCTTTGCGTTGTTTGTAACATTTCGCCGTTGGGCGTTAGTTACGCATTCTTGTGTATCTTGTTGAGTTTTGCCTGGCGGAATATTTCTCCTCCCTACTTGTTTTAAGTTTCGGGACGAAACTTCTTTTAAGGAGGGTAGAATGTAATATCCGCAATTTTCGATTTTCGGTAAATTTCTTTTTTGGTCGGAGTCTGTTTTGACTCTCTCATGACCGTTTCGTCATTCGGAGAATATTTAATTTCGCACTTTTGTCATCCGAGTTCGTTTCGTGCCGCTTTGTTGAGTCCGTGCTTTTAGCGACTTTTCCGCGCTTGAGTTCGGTTCTTGCGAATCTCGTTCAAACCGCTGCTTGGGGTTTTTCGTAAGTTCATTTAACGTTGTTATACGTGTTGTGAGCTTCGGTTTGATTATTCGTTGTCGTATTGTGATTTTCGGGCATTTGGGCCATTTTCGTAATTTCCCAAAGTTTGGGGTAATTACCTTCCGTTGTCGAATTTCGAGCCTTCGGGTGGTCGGAATCGTGTGTTCTACTAGCTCTTAGATTCGTCTTTGTGAGTATTTCGTAACCGTATCTTCGGTTCGTATCCAGGTTCGGGTTTCGGTGTCGTTTTGTTGAATTCAGGATTTCTAAACGACTTTTCTAAGTATGAGTTCGACTTTGTTGGATCACCATTAATTTTTGGTAACTCCAAAAATTCTGAATCTTTGCAATATTATAGAGAATCGAGTTAGCTTTCCAATGGTTCGAACGGTGAGTCAATCGAGTCCGACGAGAGAGTTATGATCGTTGTTCACCCGCTCATTTGGCCGATCACGCCGACGGACTCGGCCGTGTCGTCCGACACGGCCCGTGTCGTACTCGTCCGGATAAGCCGGTAGCCACGCCCGAGGCTCGACCGTGTTCCAGACACGGCCGAGTCGATGCCGGCGCCCTTCGCGACACGGCCGTGTCATGCCGACACGGTCGAGTCCTCGCCGGCCATCAGCGCGCCACGGCCGTGTCAGCGGACACGGCCGAGTCTGTCACCTATTTAAGGCCCAATGATCGGTTTTTCTTCATTTTTCTCACTCGTTTCTTCCTCTTCCTTGCTGGAGCTTTGATGGTCATGAAGGGATGTTGTTAGAGGTTAAATCCATGAAGTTTTGAAGTTCATAACATCGATAAATCCTTCCATAACTTGCTCCGATCGACAATCAAGGCAAGTTTTCCTAAATTATAGTTTTGGGGATTTTGTTCGATTTGTCCGTTTAATCCGTTTTAACTCAGAATATTGATGGATTGATGATTGTTAAGATATATCATATCTAATTCCTTGTTATTCCACGGTTGGATTGCCACGGATTTGTCGTTTTATTGAGTATTTTATCGACGCCTTGAAGGTGTTCGATAAAATGTCACAAAGAGAATTCGAGCGTTCTACGATTATTTGTTCCTCTTATGATCGATGATTAATTGATTATATGTAATTAGGGTCGAATTCTTGTGAAGAACTCGAGTCGGAACCCTTCCGTTCGTTGTCTCCTTCGGGGTCCGAGCTTCCCGGTCGAACCGTGTTCTTCGGAGCGTTTGGTAGCGGTTATTAAGGCAAGTATCTTATTATACGACTTGTATCTTGTGAATAGTAATTACGTATGATTTGTATGACGATTTTTCTTGCCTCCGTAAATATGTTCCGTTTGAGTAGGTTGTGTTTTCCGAAATTTGAAGGCTTTGTGATAATAGTGATATATTGGTATCCGTGTTAGGCGTTGTGCCATTTGTGCCGGATTGAGATGTACATATGAGATGGTTGCACACGTGGTTGTTCAATGTCTTGTGTACCGCATGTGTGTTATGTTGGTTAAATGTCGTTGATTGATGATAGTTGTTGCGAGTGTCGAGGTTGTGTTATGTGCGTAACGCATTTATTTTGTGGTGATCAAGGTGATTGATTAATTGTGCTCATTGTTGTATGTAATGTGAATGTGAATATGTGTGTGACCGCTAAGTTCACTCGTGTTGGTTCGACGGGACCTACGAGGATTCGTGGCGGTGGACTACGGGATCGGAACTTAGTGAGGTATCGAGGTCCAATCGCGGGTCCGACGAGGCCTACGATAACGCATGGCGATGGACCATGAGTTTCGGACACGGTGCGCCCAACCGGTGAGCTCGACGGGCTTACGGTGACACGTGGCGGTGGACTACGGTGTCGGGTGTGTGTGTGATTGTTGTGATTGATATGGTCCGTGCGGGTTGTTATGCCTACGGAGACACGTGATGTGGATCACGGTGTCGGGATTGGTTATGTTTAGTTAATAGTCCGTGGGTTGTTGAACCTACGGAGACACGTGATGATGGATCACGGTGTCGGAATTGATTATGTTTGTTTAATTGTGCGTGATGTAGTCCGTGCGGGTTGTTGAACCTACGGAGACACGTGACGGTGGATCACGGTGTCATGAGCATGATACTTTCAAATCAAAGTTTTTAAAGGAAAAGTTTTAAGAAAGAACGTTGGGCCGAGCCCCACGAGATTTATGGAAATGTTTCCTATTGTAAATTGTTGAATTATGAAACAAGTTTTGGGTTAAGGCCCTAATGTTTACGAAAAGGTTTTGTAAATTGGGACTCGAGGTCCAAAAGAATTTCTGTTTCAAAATCCCCGAGATGATGTGTTCCTTTTCAAATATCTCTTACTTGAGTTCGAAATTCTAAAACTTCTGGAACATTTTGATAATGGATTTCCGTATTAAATTCGTAGTTGCTATTTGCTTGTTACTTTTCGTATGGTTTGATACTTGCACTAGTAAAACAGTGGAGTTTTACTAACCCCCGAGTATTCGGGGTGGATGTCTGCTCTGCGTCAGTACATGCAGGTTCGGGGAGCGATCACAGGATTGGCACAATGGGATGACGAGCTGCGATACTAATCAAGAGTTGAGAGTTGGTAGAGTTTAGTTGTATTGTTAGAGTTGATTCAGTCTTCCGTTGTATTGTATTTCGACCCCTGTGTGGGTAATGTTGTTAGTCAGTCCTGTTGATAGAGTTGTGTGACCTCATCGGTCTGTGTGTTTATGTGTAAGTGACCTTGACGGTCTGTATTATTATATTGTTTGACCCTGGACGGGCAAGCTTTTGGTTGTTTATGGACGTTTAGCCTGGTAGATCCTTGCGGAAAGGGTTTACGGCGTGTAATATTCCCATACGGTTTTGGGGGTGTTACATTTGGCACTTTGCGAACTTGGGTTATTTCGTTAAACTTTTCCCTAAACTATTTTATCGGTACGTTTAAGCGGCGTCTTAACGTACATTTTGAACTATCGAGATTTGGCACTTCGCCTTGTATTTTCAAATGGTATTTTATGACGGTATTTCAAAATTATGTTTTTGAAAATATTTGAGTATTTGCAAAATATTACCGTCATCAGCCTTTTGGCGTTTTTGAATTGGTTTTGTAAACGGTTTTTAGCCTGGTGGGTTCCGGCGCGGGACCCACGGCGCTGTAATATCCCGGATGGTTTTCGGGGTGTTACATTATATATATAGTAGGGGTTATCATCAGTAGGGGCTATTATAGTAGCAGTTATCATCAGTAGGGGTTTACTTCCCGAAATAAAAATTGTATTTTACTATAATACCCTTTTGAATTAATAATATTTTTTAATATTCAAAAAAATCTCATTGGTTTAGAGGAGTTCTCGCAGTTCTCGCACTTAAGAGAGTTCTGAAAATAAAGCCCCCCCTATATATATATATATAATTTAAACTATCCAAGTTTTGGAAAGGATGGAGTAACATAATAGTAATATTATTTGGTCAAAAGACTTGGTATTAACAATATTACTTCATGAGTAAAAAATATTAATGTTAAAAATACTATCATACTATAAACAAATATATCAAACAAATGCATAGCATTTGTCCCAGATGTCTTCTTCTTTATCTTATTTTTGTGCATAACAATGACATGCAAGTATGTAGCATTTGTTTATTTCAAATTTTGAACATGAAGCAATATTTTTTTAGGGCGGCAGAAACCCTTCAATTGTTTAGAAGTTTGTGAAGGCTATTCACATTCCTGCCTTAACAAAAGGCCTTGAAAAAATAAAATTGATTTGAATATAACCAAACACATACACAGTTAGAAGTAGAAAAAAATGTTGCATATTAGTGTAATTGTTTTGTTCATGCAGTTTAGCCACAAAATTCATTCCCAACCCTAATTATGCTTGTCCCAAGAAACGTTGTAATATGCTAAATGGTGTGAAAATTAATCTGCCTTAGTTTCCTCTTCTGACACATCCATATCAGCTGCTGCAGATGCAACCGTGTCTTCCTCCACTGGCTTCTGAGACTCGGCAAGTTCATAGAATGTCACTGAACTTTTTGCAATCTGGCGGAAAAAAACAAACTAACAATAAATGCAAATATTATGACATCTATTAATTGACGTAAATGTCTAAAACAGACAATGCAAATAACACCAATCATAATAGCAGCATGTAAACAAAGTTATCTGCAAAACGCGTACCTTCAAGGGAATAAAACCATACACTGATATGCCTAACGGTGTGGTCACCATCATCAAAAACTCTAACATCCACGTCGAAAGCTTGCGGAAACTCTAACATCCCACTTCAATAGTAGGTAGACCTGCAACAATAAAGAACCAAAAAATTACTAAATCAAAATTAGAGATGATGATACAGATGCAACAATGCATAAATAAAAACGCTCACGTAGTGAGTTTAACGATCGGCTTGTCTGTAACTGTAATGATAAGTATAACTTTGCCAGAAACTTTGTGCTTCATAAATTCAGCTAATTCGGGATCAGATTCATCAAACATCCAATTGATATTCTTCACCTTGCTGCAATCAATAAAAAACAACTGTTACGTAAATGAACTGTGCAGAATAGGTAGAAGGGGAAATAGGAAAAGGTAATGACATACAGGCTTAAAATGGTATCGTGATCTATCTGGAACTCAGCAAGTTGATAAAAAGTGTCCATAAAACTTTTGCAATCTAGCAGGAAAAATAAAGTAACAATAATGGATATATTTTGATATCTATTAATTATGGTTTGAAGTAAATGTTTTAAACAGACAGTGCACATAGTTGTGATCTGAATTCTTGCTGGCAACTCACACAACCAACTTCGTGGCAACTCCCAAAAAAGTAGTCTAAATCAAACTCTCACAACACCAATCATAAAAGTAGCATGTAAACAAATCTGCAAAAGGTGTACCTACCTTTAATCTTAGAAAACAATATACAGAAACACTTATCCGTGGGTTCACCATCAGCAAAATCTATAGCATCCCACCAGCAACTTTGCTGACTGTTCTCATAGTATCTCACATTCATAGTAGGTAAGACTGCAACATAAAGAACCAAAAAAATTCTCAATCAAAATTAGATAGAAAAATGCAAATGCAACAAATGATAAGAGAAAACGAGTACGTACTGAGATGATTAGCAAAGATCTTCGAGTATGGATTTCTACCGGGTCCATTAGCCCGTGCAAATTTAATGAGAAGTCTGCTTTTCCCCGTAACTGTGTGCTTCAAGAATTCAACGTATACGAAACCCCTCTCCATCCACTGATTTTCAGGTTGATTGAACTTATAATTATATAAAATAAACACAATAAATATGTGGTTTTAAACCACCACTTTGAGATAAGTAAGAGACATAATTTAAACTGCAAAATAATTAACTACTTCGACCAGAGCAGGATCGTTCAATCAATTCCGCAAAATAGTCATCGTCAAGGTATAGGTCGAAATATCGACTGTCGTTAACAGCAAGTGTAATGATATGTATAAATCTTTGCGATTTCCGGAGTTGGGTATTAATTTGTATATTTTAATAAATTTAATAATGACATATATGAAAAGAGTTAATACCCATATCAATATTAGTGTCAAATTAAAGGTCTCGTTAAACAGATCACGATGGTATCAACAAAAATTAATTCTGATAGTATATACTTTTTATATGTGAGTAAAACGAAAATTGAGGTTAAAAGAATATTTTATTCTTTATTATTTTATTAATTTTCATGTACTAAATTCAAACATGAAGTTGGTTTATGATTTGTTTTTTTTATCGTGGACGACTTGTCCTCCCTTTTTGTTGTTCTTTTATATTTATTTAATATTCTTTCTTTCATTTTTCTTTCTTTCATTTGCTTACCTTTCTTCTCGTTCTTCTCCCCAACTATTCTCCTCTTTTTTTTTTCTTTTTTTTTCTTCTTAGTCTCCGGTTTGAGGTTTTCAATTTTTTTCTTACGCTTTTGCGGTGGTGTCATCTTCCTCCCTTTTTTATTTCTTTTTTATTATGTTATAGACACATTTATTGAATCACACAAGGAGTACCTCAAACCCGGAAGAGAGTACCTCGCACCCGATCGGCTTTCCCTCTCTTCTTTCATCGATCTCAATGAAACGCGTTCCTCGGATGTCTTCTCGTGGCCGAACTCACTTGAGCAAATGGCGCGATTGGAAGTTTCTCCGCCCGATCAAGCAGCTCTTCTTCTCAGCGGTCTTTTGGCGAATTGAGAACTTTATTTTTAGGCTTTTGTTAGCGGCGGCCGCAGACGACGGAGCAGATGTTAACGTCCTGCCGCGATGCGGCGGATCCAGGAGCGGCGCGAGACTACGAAGAGGCCGAGCATGCGAGATGAGCGCGCGGAGGAGAGCCGCGAGGATTACAACGAAGTCGGAGTCTAGTCTCGCGAAGGCCAACGGTGGTTCCTTTTGTCGGCGGCGGAGGTGTTGACGGCGGCGCGGCGAGTCTACTCCGCCGAGGTGGCGTGTACGGGCGATTATGTTACCATGGAAAGTTCTTTGTGTGTGTGTGTGAGAGAGAGAAAGAGCGGAAGAAGTTTGAGCTATGTTCTTTAACCAAACAAAAAGACACCGGCGAAAAGGAATTGATGGAGAAGCCGCCCCATGTGATACACTTTTTTTTTTAATATAGTGCAGAAGAAAACAATTATTTGGATCTAGATCTAAAATTCTTGATTCGATTTACGATACAGAGGATCATCTATAAAATGCAACTGTAGAGCATACTTTCGTCATATTACTCAAACGGTTAGAGTCGTGCTGATAACGTGTTATGAAATCGAAATATCGTAGAGAGATTTTAGAGAGAGAATAGAGAAAGAAATTAGAGAATGATTCTCAGGTATATTTTTCATTAATAACTGAAGCCCTATTTATAGGAAAACTTCAGATGGCACAATCGTAATTACATAATTACATCAGGGGCATAATAGTCATTCATACTATATAAAAACAAAAGGATAATTGAAATGTCATTTTCAAGGTATATTATAACAATTTTCAAATAAATCCCTACAATTTTTTTTATGTAAGTCCCTGAAAAATAACGTTTTTTAAATACATCCTTATGTTAACTTCTGCTATTTGAAAATGCTGATGTGGCAAATGTTTGTCCTTCTTAGCCTTTCCAAATCACATTTTTTAGTTTTTATTTATTTTAAAATATTGATGTGTCATTTGTTCATATTCTCATTTCGATTTCTAGAAACCCCATTCTTCTTCCATGAAAATCTCTCTACTTCTTCTTCCATTCCTCCACCTCCCTTCATTAATTCTTTCTTATGTCACTCCAAGCATACATTTAATTAATGGAGAAGGGTTTTAGAAATTGAGAACAAGAAGAATATGGGGAAGAAGAAGACTTCGATTGAATTGGGGATCGAGGTTTTTAATTTATCTTCTTCTCCATTAATAATAATGAAAGAAGATAAGAAAAATTGAGACATTTAAACATGTCGTTGCAATCTGTGAATGGACGAAGGATCAATCTAGTGTACAACTAATAGGGAAGGAAAACATAAATTAGGGGTGAAAAGGAAACAATCCACCCACATAAAATTCCCAAATAATTTATAATTAGCACATAAAAACCTAAACGGTCAAACATATCCACTACCAACTTCAAATTGGAGTCTTCCACCGTGTATTCGAAGAAGACAATACCAGATCCCGCAAATCACCAATAGAGAGGAAAATACGGTAGAGATACTCACGGTTTGTTTTGATCTGTGGTGGTTTGGATTAAGTTCATACGCCGTGAGCGATTTTGGGATCGGATCGGAGTCTGGAATGGAATTTAATTTAATGTATGATTAGAGTGATGAAGAAATTATTAGTGGAGAGAGATAGGAATGGAAGTAGAAGAAGAAAGATTTTAATGGAAGAAGGAGCGATCCTTGGAAATAGAAATGAGGAATAGGGAGAAATAACACATCAGCATTTTAAAATAAATAAAAATAAAAATATGATGTGGAGAGGCCAAATAGGACAAGCGTTTGCCAAATCAGCATTTTTAACGGTGAAGTTAATAGGACGCATTTAAAAAAAGTTATTTTACAAGGATTTATTTAAAAAAATAATTTTGCAGAGACTTATTTGAAAAGCAGCT
Source organism: Orobanche coerulescens (assembly GCA_033398695.1). Taxonomy (NCBI): domain Eukaryota; kingdom Viridiplantae; phylum Streptophyta; class Magnoliopsida; order Lamiales; family Orobanchaceae; genus Orobanche; species Orobanche coerulescens. The sequence goes on along the minus strand of CM065817.1, from coordinate 92,216,533 downwards.
ATATTTGCAGGGACCAAAAACATATTTAAGCCATATATATATATATATAATTTGGACTATCAATGTTTTGGAAAGGATGGAGTAACATAATAGTAATATTATTTGGACAAAAATAATATTAGTATTAACAATATTACTTCATAAATAAAATATATTAATGTTAAAAATACTCATACTATAAACAAATATATCAAATAAATGCATAGCAGTTGTCCGAGATGTCTTATCAAGATCTGTTTTACCTTATTTTAGTGCATAGCAGTGACATGCAAGTATGTAGCATTTGTTTATTTCAAATTTTGAACATGAAGCAACAATTTTAGAGTAGACGAAACCCTTCAATTGTTTAGAAATTTGTGAAGGTTATTCACATTCCTGCGTTTACAAAAGGCCTTGAAACTACAAAATTGATTTGAATATAACCAAACACATACACAGTTAGAAGTAGAAAAAATGTTGCATATTAGTGTAATTGTTTTGTTCATTCAGTCTAGCCACAAAATTCATACCCAACCCTAATTATGCTTGTCCCAAGAAATGGTGTAATCGCCAAATGGTGTGAAAATTAATGCGCCTCGGTTCCTCTTCGACACAACGGATCAGTGCTGCCGCAGATGCGGCATGTCTTCCTCACAGCCACGAGACTCGGCAAGTTCATAGAACGTGTCATCGAACTTTGCAATCGGCAAAAAAATAATAACAATAAATGCAAATATTATGACATCTATTAATTGGCGTAAATGTCTAAAGCAGATAATCTGAGATAACACCAATCATAATAGCGGCATGTAAACAAAGTTATCTGCAAAAGCAGCGTACCTTGAGAGAATAAAACCATACAACGATATGCTAACGGTGTGGTCACCATCATCAAAAACTCTAACATCCACGTCGCAAGCTTGCGGAAACTCTAACATCTCACTTTTATAGTAGGTAGACCTGCAACAATAAAGAACCAAAAAATTACTAAATCAAAATTAGAGATGATGATACAGATGCAACAATGCATAAATGAAAACGCTCACGTACTGAGTTTAACAATCGGCTTGTCTGTAACTGTAATGCTAAGTATAACTTCGCCAGTAACTTTGTGCTTCATAAATTTAGCTAATTAGGGACCAGATTCATCAAACATCCAATTGATATTCTTCACCTTGTTGCAATCAATAAAAAACAACCGTTACGTAAACGAACCATGAAGAATAGGTAGAAGGGGAATAGGAAAAGGTAATGACATATAGGCGTAAAATGATATCGTGATCTTTCTGGAACTCGGCAAGTTGATAAAAAGTGTCCATAAAACTTTTGCAATCTGGCAGGAAAAACAAAGTAACAATAATGGAAATATTATGATGTGTATTAATTATGGTTTGAAGTAAATGTTTTAAACAAATAGTGCAAATAGTTGTGATCTGAATTCTTGCTGGCCGCTCACACAACCAACTTCATGGCAAATCCGAGAAAAGTAGTCTAAATCAAACTCTCACAACACCAATGATAAAAGTAGCATGTAAACAAATCTGCAAAAGGTGTACCTACCTTCAATCTTAGAAAACAATATACGGGAACACTTATCTGTGGGTTCACCATCAGCAAAATCTATAGCATCCCACCCGCACCTTTGTTGTTCTCATAGTATCTCACATTCATAGTAGGTAGATGCAACATAAAGAACCAAAAATCCTCAATCAAAATTAGAGCGAAAAATGCAAATCAACAAATGATAAGAGAAAGCAGTACGTCTTTGAGATGATTAGCAAAGATATTCGAGTATGGATTTCTCTTGGGTCCATTGCTTTGTGCAAATTCAATGAGAAGTCTACTTTTCCCCGTAACTGTGTGCTTCAAGAATTCAACGTATACGAAACCCCTCTCCATCCACTGATTTTCAGGTTGATTGAACTTATCAAAAATCTCCACCTGCCTCCAATCAATAAAAAAAAAAAATAGTAGATGTAACATAAATGAACTATGCAGCAAAATAAATATTTAGGTTAGTTAAATAAATTCTGCTTTAAAAGTGTAACTAACCGATGCTTGCATCAGTCAATGTGTAAATTTTGGAATAGGAAAAGGCAAAGACATACCGGAAGAAAATGCTATGTTCGTCTTGTACCTTATAATAGTGTTGAGGATTGGTGTTAGATACTTTGTAGGGAAAGTGGGGTGAAAATAGACTCTCAATAAACAACTCCATTCAAATGACTCCAACTCCACTCTATGTATAAACTCCCCTCCTTTAAATCATAAACAGATCTTTTACGATTCCCAACGGACAGAATTAGATCATCCATCCAGCTTACTAGATCATATGCCTTCCATGTATCACTAATAGAAACAGTCAGCAGTTTAGTCCAAGAGTCTCCCTTTACCCACATAACCATATCAGCAGTATCGCGGCGAATATAAAAGAGACAAATGGAGTTTTTCAATTCACGAATCTTGGACGAAATAATGTTATCACGTTTATAACTGTCTGCATCCTCAAACTTTGGAAGTAACTCAACCATAAAATCCTCCTCTTGAATATTAAAAATCAGGAGTCCTTTTTCATCTAACCAGAGTCCTTCATATAACCAGTATAAATTCTGACCAACCAAGCATCACGACCAGTTACGGGGCGACTCAACAGTCAACGGCCCTCAATTTTTTTTCCTCCAGCAAATGTCACCAAAATTATAAACCCAACTAGAATATTCATTAACATCACTAAGAATAAAAACAACCTTATATCTATCAGTCATGTGATAATACCCAAAACCGGCACAAACTGTTTTTAATTGGTGTTTTAACAGTTCATTTGATTTAGACTATTGTTTTGTGATCTGTCGTGCAATCAAGTTGGTACAATTCATAATAGACAGTGCAGATAACACCAATCATAAGGTTTGTGCCGGTTTTTGGTATTGTCACATAACTGATAGATATAAGGTTGTTTTTGTTCTTCGTGATGTTAATGAATATTCTAGTTGAGTTTATAATTTTGGTGACATTTGTTGGAGGAAAAAAATTGAGTGTCGTTGACTGTTGAGTCTACCCGTAACTGGTCGGGATGCTTAGTTGGCCAGAATTTATGCTGGTTATATGAAGGACTTTGGTTAGATGAAAAAGGACTCCTGATTTTTAATATTCAAGAGGAGGATCTTATGGTTAAGTTACTTCCAAAGTTTGAGGATGCGGATAGTTATACACGTGATAACATTATTTCGTCAAAGATTCGTGAATTGAAAAACTCCCTTCGTCTCTTTTATATTCGCCGCGATATTACTGATATGGTTATGTGGGTAAAGGGAGACTCTTGGACTAAACTGCTGACTGTTTCTCTTAGTGATACATGGAAGGCGTATGATCTAGTAAGCTGGTTGGATGATCTAATTCTGTTGGGAATCGTAAAAGATCTGTTTAAGACTTAAAGGAGGGGAGTTTATATAGAAAGTGGAGTTGGAGTCATTTGAATGGAGTCGTTTATATTAAGTCTATTTTCACCCCACTTTCCCTACAAAGTATCTGACACCAATCCTCAACACTATTATAAGGTACAAGACGAACATAGCATTTTCTTCCGGTATGTCTTTGCCTTTTCCTATTCCAAAATTTACACATTGACTGATGCAAGCATCGGTTAGTTACACTTTTAAAGCAGAATTTATTTAACTAACCTAAATATTTATTTTGCTGCATAGTTCATTTATGTTACATCTACTATTTTTTTTTTTTATTGATTGGAGGCAGGTGGAGATTTTTGATAAGTTCAATCAACCTGAAAATCAGTGGATGGAGAGGGGTTTCGTATACGTTGAATTCTTGAAGCACACAGTTACGGGGAAAAGTAGACTTCTCATTGAATTTGCACAGGCTAATGGACCCAGTAGAAATCCATACTCGAATATCTTTGCTAATCATCTCAGCACGTACTCGTTTTCTCTTATCATTTGTTGCATTTGCATTTTTCGCTCTAATTTTGATTGAGGATTTTTTTGGTTCTTTATGTTGCAGTCCTACCTACTATGAATGTGAGATACTATGAGAACAGTCAGCAAAGTTGCTGGTGGGATGCTATAGATTTTGCTGATGGTGAACCCACAGATAAGTGTTCCCGTATATTGTTTTCTAAGATTGAAGGTAGGTACACCTTTTGCAGATTTGTTTACATGCTACTTTTATCATTGGTGTTGTGAGAGTTTGATTTAGACTACTTTTCTCGGATTTGCCATGAAGTTGGTTGTGTGAGCGGCCAGCAAGAATTCAGATCACAACTATTTGCACTATTTGTTTAAAACATTTACTTCAAACCATAATTAATACACATCATAATATTTCCATTATTGTTACTTTGTTTTTCCTGCCAGATTGCAAAAGTTTTATGGACACTTTTTATCAACTTGCCGAGTTCCAGAAAGATCACGATATCATTTTACGCCTATATGTCATTACCTTTTCCTATTCCCCCTTCTACCTATTCTTCATGGTTCGTTTACGTAACGGTTGTTTTTTATTGATTGCAACAAGGTGAAGAATATCAATTGGATGTTTGATGAATCTGGTCCCTAATTAGCTAAATTTATGAAGCACAAAGTTACTGGCGAAGTTATACTTAGCATTACAGTTACAGACAAGCCGATTGTTAAACTCACTACGTGAGCGTTTTTATTTATGCATTGTTGCATCTGTATCATCATCTCTAATTTTGATTTAGTAATTTTTTGGTTCTTTATTGTTGCAGGTCTACCTACTATAAAAGTGAGATGTTAGAGTTTCCGCAAGCTTGCGACGTGGATGTTAGAGTTTTTGATGATGGTGACCACACCGTTAGGCATATCAGTGTATGGTTTTATTCTCTTGAAGGTACGCGTTTTGCAGATAACTTTGTTTACATGCTGCTATTATGATTGGTGTTATCTGCATTGTCTGTTTTAGACATTTACGTCAATTAATAGATGTCATAATATTTGCATTTATTGTTATTATTTTTTTTTGCCAGATTGCAAAAAGTTCAGTGACACGTTCTATGAACTTGCCGAGTCTCAGAAGCCAGTGGAGGAAGACACTGCTGCATCTGCAGCAGCTGATCTGGTTGTGTCAGAAGAGGGAACTGAGGCAGATTAATTTTCACACCATTTGGCAGATTACACCATTTCTTGGGACAAGCATAATTAGGGTTGGGTATGAATTTTGTGGCTAGACTGAATGAACAAAACAATTACACTAATATGCAACATTTTTTCTACTTCTAACTGTGTATGTGTTTGGTTATATTCAAATCAATTTTGTTGTTTCAAGGCCTTTTGTAAACGCAGGAATGTGAATAACCTTCACAAATTTCTAAACAATTGAAGGGTTTCTGTCCGCCCTAAAAATTGTTGCTTCATGTTCAAAATTTGAAATAAACAAATGCTACATACTTGCATGTCACTGCTATGCACTAAAATAAGGTAAAACAGATCTTGATAAGACATCTCGGACAACTGCTATGCATTTATTTGATATATTTGTTTATAGTATGAGTATTTTTAACATTAATATATTTTATTTATGAAGTAATATTGTTAATACTAATATTATTTTTGTCCAAATAATATTACTATTATGTTACTCCATCCTTTCCAAAACATTGATAGTCCAAATTATATATATATATATATATATATGGCTTAAATATGTTTTTGGTCCCTGCAAATATAGCTGCTTTTCAAATAAGTCTCTGCAAAATTATTTTTTTAAATAAATCCTTGTAAAATAACTTTTTTTAAATGCGTCCTATTAACTTCAGCCGTTAAAAATGCTGATTTGGCAAACGTTTGTCCTATTTGGCCTCTCCACATCATATTTTTATTTTTTATTTATTTTAAAATGCTGATGTGTTATTTCTCCCTATTCCTCATTTCTATTTCCAAGGATCGCTCCTTCTTCCATTAAAATCTTTCTTCTTCTACTTCCATTCCTATCTCTCTCCACTAATAATTTCTTCATCACTCTAATCATACATTAAATTAAATTCCATTCCAGACTCCGATCCGATCCCAAAATCGCTCACAGAAGGCGTAAACTTAATCCAAACCACCACGGATCAAAACAAACCGTGAGTATCTCTACTGTATTTTCCCCCTCTCTATTGGTGATTTGCGGGATCTGGTATTGTCTTCTTCGAATACACGGTGGAAGACTCCCTGAATTTGAAGTTGGTAGTGGATATGTTTGACCGTTTAGGTTTTTATGTGCTAATTATAAATTATTTGGGGGAATTTTATGTGGGGTGGATTGTTTCCTTTTCACCCCTAATTTATGTTTTCCTTCCCTATTAGTTGTACACTAGATTGATCCTTCGTCCATTCACAGATTGCAACGACATGTTTAAATGTCTCAATTTTTCTTATCTTCTTTCATTATTATTAATGGAGAAGAAGATAAATTAAAAAACCTTGGATCCCCAATTCAACTGAGTCTTCTTCTTCCCCATATTCTTCTTGTTCTCAATTTCTAAAACCCTTCTCCATTAATTAAATGTATGCTTGGAGTGACATAAGAAAGAATTAATGAAGGGAGGTGGAGGAATGGAAGAAGAAGTAGAGAGATTTTCATGGAAGAAGAATGGGGTTTCTAGAAATCGAAATGAGAATATGAACAAATGACACATCAATATTTTAAAATAAATAAAAACTAAAAAATGTGATTTGGAAAGGCTAAGAAGGACAAACATTTGCCACATCAGCATTTTCAAATAGCAGAAGTTAACATAAGGATGTATTTAAAAAACGTTATTTTTCAGGGACTTACATAAAAAAAAATTGTAGGGATTTATTTGAAAATTGTTATAATATACCTTGAAAATGACATTTCAATTATCCTTTTGTTTTTATATAGTATGAATGACTATTATGCCCCTGATGTAATTATGTAATTACGATTGTGCCATCTGAAGTTTTCCTATAAATAGGGCTTCAGTTATTAATGAAAAATATACCTGAGAATCATTCTCTAATTTCTTTCTCTATTCTCTCTCTAAAATCTCTCTACGATATTTCGATTTCATAACACGTTATCAGCACGACTCTAACCGTTTGAGTAATATGACGAAAGTATGCTCTACAGTTGCATTTTATAGATGATCCTCTGTATCAGAAATCGAATCAAGAATTTTAGATCTAGATCCAAATAATTGTTTTCTTCTCTGCACTATATTAAAAAAAAAAAAGTGTATCACATGGGGCGGCTTCTCCAGTCAATTCCTTTTCTGCTGGTGTCTTTTTGTTTGGTTAAAGAACATAGCTCAAACTTGCTGCTGCTCTTTCTCTCTCTCACACACACACACAAAGAACTTTCCATGGTAACATAACTGCCCGTACACGCCACCTCAGCGGAGTAGACTCGCCGCCGCCGCCGTCAACACCTCCGCCGCCGACAAAAGGAACCACCGTTGGCCTTCGCGAGACTAGACTCCGACTTCGTTGTAATCCTCGCGGCTCTCCTCCGCGCGCTCATCTGCATGCTCGGCCTCTTCGTAGTCTCGCGCTGCTCCTGGATCCGCCGCATCAGCGGCAGGACGTTAACATCTGCTCCGTCGTCTGCGGCTGCCGCTAACAAAAGCCTAAAAAATAAAGTTCTGAATTCGCTGCCGAAAAAGACCGTCGGAGAAGAAGAGCTGTCGGATCGGGCGGAGAAACTCTCCAACTGCGCCATTTGCCTGGCGGAGTTCGCCGCCGGAGAAGACATCCGAGGAACGCGTTTCATTGAGATCGATGAAAGAAGAGAGGGAAAGCTGATCGGGTACGAGGTACTCTCTCTTCTGGGTTTGAGGTACTCCTTGTGTGATTCAATAAATGTGTCTACAGAACATAATAAAAAAAAGAAATAAAAAAAAGGGAGGAAGATGACACCACCGGCAAAAGCAGAAGAAAAAAAAATTGAAAACCTCAAACCGGAGACTAAGAAGAAAAAAAAAAAGAAAAAAAAAAGAGGAGAATAGTTGGGGAGAAGAACGAGAAGAAAGGTAAGCAAATGAAAGAAAGAAAAATGAAAGAAAGAATATTAAATAAATATAAAAGAACAACAAAAAGGGAGGACAAGTCGTCCACGATAAAAAAAACAAATCATAAACCAACTTCATGTTTGAATTTAGTACATGAAAATTAATAAAATAATAAAGAATAAAATATTCTTTTAACCTCAATTTTCGTTTTACTCACATATAAAAAGTATATACTATCAGAATTAATTTTTGTTGATACCATCGTGATCTGTTTAACGAGACCTTTAATTTGACACTAATATTGATATGGGTATTAACTCTTTTCATATATGTCATTATTAAATTTATTAAAATATACAAATTAATACCCAACTCCGGAAATCGCAAAGATTTATACATATCATTACACTTGCTGTTAACGACAGTCGATATTTCGACCTATACCTTGACGATGACTATTTTGCGGAATTGATTGAACGATCCTGCTCTGGTAGAAGTAGTTAATTATTTTGCAGTTTAAATTATGTCTCTTACTTATCTCAAAGTGGTGGTTTAAAACCACATATTTATTGTGTTTATTTTATATAATTATAATACCCCCCATATGATGAGTTCAATTATCACAAGACGGATGGTTTTATATGTACGCAATTTATATATTATATATCACCATCGTGGTTGGTTATACCACATGAATGGTTCATAAATCCTGCTCTCGAAGAAGAAGCAGTTGATAAAAATGAATCCTACTCTGGAGAAGTAGTTGATCGATTATCTAAATCCTGCTCTAAAGAAGCAGTTGAAAGAAATAAATCCTACTCTGAAGAAGTAGTTGATCAATGATTCAAATCCTGCTCTCGAAGAAGAAGCAGTTGATGGATATAATATCCGATCTCCATGATTAAACACGAACGGAGAAAATTGAGCAAGTGATACCATAAGCTATCACCGATTAATTAAAGAAAATCCCATGCAAACTGCATGATGGGATCATTTGACAAGTGATATGAAAAACTATCACTGAAAAATAATTGTTTAATAAATCTCATGTTGATTATATCACATGATTGGATCATTGAAATCATATTGATTGACAATATTCATGGGGAAACATATATCACATATTTGTGAAAATATTGTATTTGCATAAAAGCAAAAGATGGTCTTATTATTGCTGAAGAAGCACACAACAGTCGAAGTGAAAATATCGAAACTAGTCAAAGGCAAGAAACACTCGACAATATGAAACGCGAAAAAGAAAATACATATGAAATCCATAAAAAGAAAAGGGGTGCGTCTCGAGAGTATAAAACTCCGTAACTCTGCCACCCCATGGCATAAGGGTTTATAATGAAAGATCTAAATGATCTAAACTTCTTTTCCGTTTGGCGCCAATAGCCTGTGGCTGATGAGCCTTGACTTCCAAATTCTTAACTGAAATATATGCCTGAAACTTTATAAGTAGATCAGCAACACTGTCATCACATATTATTATATCTCGTGATGGTTGAGATATAAACTTGTGATCTACTCCTTGATCCAGAAAGGCAAGCAAATCGCTGAAGAAATTATTAATATTCAACAAACCTATAGGTTTGGTATGGAAGTATCGCTCAGCCCATGACGAGATGTTGAATATCTCATTGAGTGTGCCATAGCCAACTGGAAGAACAATAAAGGCATCGCTATTATTCACCACATACATCAAACTATCATGCACGGACTGTGCTTGAAGCATCAACCCAGTTGAACCCCCTATACTACTGGTTCTAACTGTGGGAAAGTGTAAGGCACTTGTTACTCTTATTCTCCCATTTTGTGCAGCCTCTAAAAGATAACCCAAAAATCTATAATTACTCCCACCATACAATATATCGATTTTGTGTTTTCCTAATTCTTTTACGAATTGATATGCCATATCTATATGCTGGATATGACCTATCAATTTGAATCCACCTAAAATAAATATAGTTTTAATTGGATGAGATCTATATGAGGATTCTGAGAACTCCATCTTTCTACACTAGACTTTCAAAATTCCTTTATGAGAGATACATTTTCTGATTTGTGGATCCCAAATTTAAAGAACAAATTTCTTTCTAAATGACAAATGACTTCACTGTTTTCATTGAAAAAGGAGCGGCATATAAGATATTACTTTTGACAAAATTGCAAAAGAAAACGAAAGATATGATATTATATTTTTCAATGAAAATGACGTTACCGATCGGCAGCTGAGAAATTTAAATATTTTAAAATAATATTCATCAACTTGCATTATTTTTCTATTACCTTATACCAACTTTGATAGAACAGACTTACAAACTGGATCTTTTGAGACTAATTTTTCATGACTAACGTTCCCGTTCATCCTTAAATTGTATCCATAAAGCCATTAGTTCACGATGAACGTATCCACTCGGATGTGCATCAAGAATCTGTTGAATATCATGATCCATAGATTCCTTACTCAATCCATCCTTGATAAATGCTATTTTATCTTTTCGGTTTTTGGATACAAACCCCACAGATTTGTATCGTGTGTCACATGTCCACCGAGCACATTTATAGCACCCACCTAATGTTTTTGCTCTCCGTTTCTTTGCAAAACTACTATTATCTGTACTTGGCATGTATTTTAATGAATTTGAAAATTCGCCAGATAATCGAACTTGTGCTTCGATCAACCACCGAATATCTTCTGGGATGCCATTTCTCATTAGCACCCTTAATCTTTCGAGTCGAGCTCGATAAATTCTTTTTATGATATTCACTGGAAGAAATGGATAATATTTACGACGATTCGAAAGCATTGAATCCATTATGATATTCAGACCCTCGGTATGGGTGATTTTTGTGAATACAATGATAATCTATTTATAGATTGGAATTACGCGTATGAGATTTGACTCCGCGTCCTGAAGCGTATGAACTATGGCTCTCTATATTTGAATAATGAATATAATATGACATGTGGGAGCAACGACTCCATGTTGATAATAATGTGCAAAATGGCACCGAAAGATGATGTGATATGCCGGTAAAATATATATATGGTGATATAGACACATCGTCTTTAAATATTTGTTCTCGATTAATATCACTACTAGCCAATATTGGGAATGAATCCCTAATAAATTTGGAATATATTAAGGGGGAGTATGGGCCCATTTCCTCTACATGTGAACTACTAGATATTATGGATCCACTAGATAGTCACATGTTTATATGACTCGTAATCAGAAATTTACAAGATAATTTGCTCACGGTTTGAGCACATATTCCAAATCAGATAAAGCTAGTAATATATCCCAAATAAACTTGAATAGATCCCAGAAAGGATCGAGATATGCGCATACAAGTGGGATATCAATTGGCATACTATTTGAAGTCCTCCAGCCAATATCGAGAACATAATATACAAACTCCCATGACTGAAGATAAATATTGAGATACTGGCATACGAGTTTGGTGCTCAAGAAATCTCTTAGCATGAGGGGGAGTATTGGTAGTTGGAAATATGTGAAATGCATCACAATATATCCTCACAACTCAAATATGAACTTGAAGTTCAAAGATGCATGACAGATTATCAATCTTTGGTACCAACTACAATTGCTTTGATAAATACATAATAATTCCCCGAATATGAATCAAAGCAAATGATAAAAGGAGGCATATACTTTTGAGAAGTATATAGACATAATCCCAATGGGTGATTGATAATGAGATATCTCGGCAAGTTATATTGCCATGGGGAAATAAATATTGAAAAGTGTCGACACAATATAGCGCTATGAATAAAATGAGGATATCAATGATTGGAAAGAGGATATCGATAAATGATATAAGGATATCCATGACTGTGAAATATGTAATATCCGCAATTTCGAATTTGATTAATTTTCTTTTTTTGGCGGAAGTTCGTTTTGACAACTCGCTCCTGACCGTTTCGTCATTCCGAGAATGATTAATTCTGCACTTTTTGTCATCCGAGCTCGTTTCGGTGTCGTTTTGTTGAGTTCCGTGTCCTTAATCGACTTTTTCACGTGGGAGTTCGACTTTGTAAAGTCACCATTAATTCTTGGAAACTCCAAAAATTTTGAATCTTTGCAACATTATAGAGCATCAAGTTAGCTTTCCAATGGTTCAAACGGTGAGTCAATCGGAGTCCATACGAAGGAGTTATGGTCGAAATAGCCAAGACTGCACGATGTGCCTTTTTGATGTTGAAGGGGTCGCATCGTGTGCCGCGGCACACTCAGTGTGCCGCGGCACTAAGCTGATTCCTGGGCGTTTTTGGTGGCCCTGGCCGCGGCACACTTGTCCTGTGCCGCGGCACACGGGCTTTTTCTCGTTTTTAGCAGATTTTCGAGGAGAAAACTTCATTTTCTCATCTCTTCTTCCTCCTTCCATCTAGGCGATTTGTGGGCGATTTTGGGCGATTTGAGTGCTCCCAAACTTGTAGAGATCATCCACCTCAAGTCTTGTTGTAGATTTTCGGCCTCTACTTGAATCCTTCATCCAAATCAAGGTATTTTTGGTTTGAACCCTTGTTTTTGTAGATTTGGGGATTTTCCTTTTTGATTTCGATTCCAATCCGTTTTTAATCAATTAATTGTTGTATAAACGTTGTTTTGAACTTGTTCTACGGATTGATACTCGTATCTTTGTCTGCTCAACCCGAGGGTGATTTCTTTGTTCTTGAAGGGTCTTGAACATTTAATGTTCGATTAAATGTTCGAATGAGTTCCCTTTGATAGTTTGTTGGGATTTCCGTTGTTTTCGGCCTTGATTCTCGTCGTAATCATGTTTTATTATTCCTTATGGAGGATTATAGGTGCTCGATGATTCCGATGTTGAATTCCGTTGGTGATTGATGATTCATGTGGTGTTTTCCCATAGTAATTTCGGTGCTATCGCGTTCTAGATAGTGTTCGGGAATTTGAGGGCTACCCGGCCGTATCCGTTCACTTCTCCATTGCTCGTGATATCGAGGCAAGTACCTTGCCCATACTTTTCTTATTTTATGGATATGATGATCGGTGATCGTCTTGGTGTGTTTGTTTGGTTGTTTGAAATGAAGTTTCAAAAGACTTGATTTGGCCTCGTTAAAGGCTTTCTTTCAAATGCGTGTGCGTTTTGTGAACGGCGTGTTTTGGGAATTGATTATGATTTGATTATTTTGAACGTTGAAGGATTTGATGATGATACTCCTATTGTTTAAAGTTATGGAATCGTGTATTCCGTATTTAATCTTGTTATTGTGTTTTGAAGAGTTTGATAATGGTGTCGAGTTAATGGCCATCTCTAGTGAGTATTCTTAATGAACTTACATTCTTAGCATATTAGTATTGCATGAGTAACGTGTGTGTGTGTATGCTCACTATGGGTTAGATCCGACGGGGTCTCGGTAGGGGTCCACGGAGGGGTGGATCCGCGAGCTTGCTTTTAACCACTATGGGTTAGATCCGACGGGGTCTCGGTAGGGGTCCACGGAGGGGTGGATCCACGGTTAATTGTGGTGCATTTTGCAAATGTGATTTGATAATGGCATTTCCGAAAATGAGTGCTTTCGAACGGTTTTCATGATTGCATGCATTGACTAAGTGTGTAAGAGGTAAGTTGTTCGTTTGGCCTACTTGGCTAGGATGGCTCTAGAGTATTTTGACGTTTATGTTAAATCCTTTATTTGTGGATTTTGATGTTGGGAGACGAACCTTGTGGTCGTTCTTGTGTACTGTGAATTGATGAGATTTGGGGCTAAAATCCCAATGGTCTTGTAAAAGTCATTTTACGGATTTGGGGCTAAAATCCCAACGGTTTGGTAAAAGTCGTTTTTCGGAAAGTAAACCTTTGGGGCGGTGACCCCTTTCATATTTTGGGTTTTTGAAAAGTAGGATTTGATAATCCTAAATCATTTTCTATTAAAACTCCCGATGGTATTTCAAATCATTTTATAGATTGTTTCCCTTGATATTTTGATCTTGAAATTTTGGGAAGTCTTTACTCAAACTCTCGCCTCGGGAAGTGTTCATCTTGTTGTATTTGAACCTTTGAGGATTCCGAATTATTATCGTTCGTTGAATGTGAATTGTATGGCTCGTATTTGCACTTGTACTTGCACTAGCAAAACAGTGGAGTTTTGCTAACCCCCGAGTATTCGGGGGGTGGATGTCTATTTTTGCATTCAGGTTTTGGAGCATAGCACAGGGTCGGCACGAAGGATGATGAAAGATGAACGATACTAATCACCCGAGGTTCCGTTGATGTCGTATTGGTCCAGTTGTATTTTCTTTTCCGCTGCGGTATCTTTTTCCCGTTGTACGGGAGTTTATTGTATTTTGACCCCTGCGTGGGTATGTGTTTGGAATTAAGTTGTATGTTATTATTGAAAGACCAAGTCGGTCTACTGAGTCATTTTAGCCTTAAAGGCGATGTTTAGATGTTTGATTTTAGTTATTAGCCTGGTAGATCCTCGAGGAGAGGGTCTACGGCGTGTAATATCCCTGAGTGGATTGGGGGTGTTACATAAATGGTATCGGAGCTTAGGTTGTGGAAACCTAGGCTGTCGGGTCAGTGGTGTCTATTGAGTTTTGTCTCGTCGGATTTAGTCTGACTGAGTCATGTCGCGACGCGTCGTTTGAGTTTGTTGGTCGTGATTAGTATCGTGGGGCGATCATCATCTTCATGCGACCTGTGGAAGTAAGTCTCCCTTCTTTGTGTTGTGCCTCGTGTGACACGAGCTATTTTTATGATTATTTGTTAAGTGATGGAATCCTTATGTGGATTTTGATTTCACGATATGTATTTAATCGACTCTCGTATTTGGTTTATACGAGGAGTGTCGTCGCTTGTGATGTCTTTTTATTGTTGTTTTTGTCCGTTGCTGATGATTTTTGAATCGATTTGCACGTTTTACAAGTTCTCTTGTGGAAGCTTTGTGCTTATACGCGTTCGACTTGTTCACTAGCCAGTGCGTGAGGGTCCTTAGAGGCCTCGAATGGGGTCAGTGGTTTTGTTCTGAATGTGGTTATTTGACTCTAATATTTTGTTCTTATGAGGAGTAGTGTTGCTGGATTGTGCATGTTGAACTGTATTTCTTTTATCCGCTGCGTGAGTTCTTTTGTAATGACTTTCGGTATTTTACCGACCGAGTTTTATTTTGAAAACCGATTCCCTTAACCGAGTTTTTGGCATTATGGCCTTGATCATTTTGGCGAAATTCTTATGACGGTACTTAGCATTTTGTAAATGGCTTCTGTGAGTTTTTGAAATATTACCGTCATCAGCCTTTTTTGCATTTTTGTAAATGGTTTTTAGCTGGTTAGACGCGGTACCCACAAATAGCTATGATGTTCCGTGTGATTACCTGAAATTTTTGGGCATTCTAGCCTTTTGGCATCATCCTTTTTGGCATTGAATTATTTTCGAAAACTTGAGTATCTTAGAAATAAAATTAGAGAAATATATTATTTCAAATGAGTTATTTTCTTGTGGTACATCCAGGTGCCACAATATATTTCAAAATTTTTCTGCCTCGAGGACCAAAATGTTTTGAGATATTTTCAATGTTTTAGAAACACTTTTATTTAGACCCGAGGGTCGAATATTCTGAAAGTTTTCACTAAGAGAAAGTGTCCTCATTTTTTTATCAAATGCGAAACGGTTCTCCAAAGTCTCGATAACGATGTTTCACGTTTGTACTTTTTGAAAGGTGATACTAAAGATCAATCGGTGTTCTTCTAAATTATTTTCAAAATGAGGTTTTCGTTTTTAAAACCTATCCATTCCTGTTTGAGGGCTGGGTATATATGTATGATGTTCGCGTTGTCATTTTGATGTTTGCTCCCGAGTATGACCGAATTGGCGGTGTGAGCGTTGAGTCGTTTTCCACACATTTGTTGTGTTAGCCCCTTGTGAGAGGTGGGATGTTGGTGTTGAATATTGTCGCCTCGTGGTGATTTCTGCGTTGTCGTGCATGTGCGAGCTGTTAGAGCTTGGGTTGGTATGGTCGTGTGCATCGGTGATCGTTCTGTTATGTGTCGGTTGTTTAATGTCTTGTTACCTTGCTCCTGTTTTTGTGAATTTCGTGGATGAGGTCGGGGGTAATACCCGTACTATTTTGACTTCTGTATTTTCTCTTTCTCCAGTCTATCGATTCGCTCATGTTCGTTGAAACTTTATGAAATTGTTCTGTATTTCGGTTTCATCGTCCGAACGAACTGTGATCTTGTTGTGGGTCGATCTGGTTATCGTTGTGACTTTTTCGAGTTCGGTTCGATTCTTGTGAACCTTGTTCGGAAGTGACATCATCTGGTTCTATTAATTCTTTTATTCGAAGTGGATCGGATTTGGAACTCATGTGTTTTCGACTCTGTCGACTCGTTTATGCTCGTTAACATTTTCTGAACTTTCCCTGTCCCTTGCTTTTGTTGATCGGACGAGTGCGGTATTGTTTCGGAATAACTCGTTTGTCGTTGTGATTTTTTTTCGATTGCTATTTCCCTTTCCTGTGGATCTTATGTGAGTGCACATTTTATTGTTTTTATCGGATCATGTTTCGTCTCGAGTCGAGATGTGAACTTCGGAGTTGTCGGTTGAACCTTATTGTTCTTCGTGATCCGAAAAGGATTATTCGATTTTTTTTTGTTGACTCGATCGTTGTGGTTCGATCATTGATTGTTCGGTTTTTGTTAATCTCGTTTCGTGATTGTTGAACGTTCAGAATCCTTCGTAATTCCCTTAAGTTCGGGAAATTAGTCTCGTTTTCGATCTTTCAACCCTTGGGCGGTGGAATTCCGTATTGGTTCAGCGATTGGCTCGCGTTTCGATTGATGTACCGTTGGGTTGGTCAATCATACTGACTTTCGTTCATTGTGTTTTGTGATTGTCGGATAATTGACTTGGCTATATTATCCGTTTGATGACGCTTGTCATTTGTTGGTTTTATTATATCCCTAACGGCGACGTTGTGTTGGTCGTCGTGGAGCGTGTTTTCACGCCGTATGTCTCTTTGCGTTTCTTGCAGCGTTTCACCGTTGGGCACGAGTTTTCTGTTTTTGGTGTATCTCGTCGAGTTTTCCTGGCGGGTATATTGCTCCCCCCTACTTGTTTTAAGTTTCGGGACGAAACTTCTTTTAAGGAGGGTAGAATGTAATATCCGCAATTTCGAATTTCGGTAATTTTCTTTTTTCGGCGGAAGTTCGTTTTGACGACTCGCTCCTAACCGTTTCGTCATTCCGAGAATGATTAATTCTGCACTTTTTGTCATCCGAGCTCGTTTCGGTGTAGTTTTGTTGAGTTCCGTGTCCTTAATCGACTTTTTCACGTGGGAGTTCGACTTTGTAAAGTCACCATTAATTCTTGGAAACTCCAAAAATTCTGAATCTTTGCAACATTATAGAGCATCAAGTTAGCTTTCCAATGGTTCAAACGGTGAGTCAATCGGAGTCCATACGAAGGAGTTATGGTCGAAATAGCCAAGACTGCACGATGTGCCTTTTTGGTGTTGAAGGGGGCTGTACCGTGTGCCGCGGCACACTCAGGCTGTGCCGCGGCACACTCAGGCTGTTCCGCGGCACTCAGCCGATTCCTGGGCGGGTTTGGTGGCCCAGGGCCCCCGCTCACATGACCTGTGCCGCACACGGCTTTTTCTGCTTTTAGCAGATTTTCGAGGAGAAAACTTCATTTTTCTACTCTCTTCTTCCTCCTTCCATCTAGGGCGATTTGTGGGCGATTTTTGGGCGATTTGAGTGCTCCCAAACTTGTAGAGATCATCCACCTCAAGTCTTGTTGTATATTTTCGGCCTCTACTTGAATCCTTCATCCAAATCAAGGTATTTTGGCTTGAACCCTTGTTTTTGTAGATTTGGGGATTTTCCTTTTTGATTTCGATTCCAATCCGTTTTTAATCAATTAATTGTTGTATAAACGTTGTTTTGAACTTGTTCTACGGATTGGATACTCGTATCTTTGGTTCGTTCAACCCGAGGGGTGATTTCTTTGTTCTTGAAGGGTCTTGAACATTTAATGTTCGATTAAATGTTCGAATGAGTTCCCTTTGATAGTTTGTTGGGATTTCCGTTGTTTTCGGCCTTGATTCTCGTCGTAATCATGTTTTATTATTCCTTACGGAGGATTATAGGTGCTCGATGATTCCGATGTTGAATTCTGTTGGTGATTGATGATTCATGTGGTGTTTTCCCATAGTAATTTCGGTGCTATCGCGTTCTAGATAGTGTTCGGGAATTTGAGGGCTACCCGCCGTATCCGTTCACTTTTCCATTGCTCGTGATATCGAGGCAAGTACCTTGCCCATACTTTTCTTATTTTATGGATATGATGATCGGTGATCGTCTTGGTGTGTTTGTTTGGTTGTTTGAAATGAAGTTTCAAAAGATTTCGGTTTGGCCTCGTTAAAGGCTTTCTTTCAAATGCGTGTGCGTTTTGTGAACGGCGTGTTTTGGGAATTGATTATGATTTGATTATTTTGAACGTTGAAGGATTTGATGATGATACTCCTATTGTTTAAAGTTATGGAATCGTGTATTCCGTATTTAATCTTGTTATTGTGTTTTGAAGAGTTTGATAATGGTGTCGAGTTAATGGCCATCTCTAGTGAGTATTCTTAATGAACTTACATTCTTAGCATATTAGTATTGCATGAGTAACGTGTGTGTGTATGCTCACTATGGGTTAGATCCGACGGGGTCTCGGTAGGGGTCCACGGAGGGGTGGATCCGCGAGCTTGCTTTTAACCACTATGGGTTAGATCCGACGGAGTCTCGGTAGGGGTCCACGGAGGGGTGGATCCACGGTTAATTGTGGTGCATTTTGCAAATGTGATTTGATAATGGCATTTCCGGAAATGAGTGCTTTCGAACGGTTTTCATGATTGCATGCATTGACTAAGTGTATAAGAGGTAAGTTGTTCGTTTGCCCTACTTGGCTAGGATGGCTCTAGAGTATTTTGACGTTTATGTTAAATCCTTTATTTGTGGATTTTGATGTTGGGAGACGAACCTTGTGGTCGTTCTTGTGTACTGTGAGTTGATGAGATTTGGGGCTAAAATCCCAATGGTCTTGTAAAAGTCATTTTACGGATTTGGGGCTAAAATCCCAACGGTTTGGTAAAAGTCGTTTTTCGGAAAGTAAACCTTTGGGGCGGTGACCCCTTTCGTATTTTGGGTTTTTGAAAAGTAGGATTTGATAATCCTAAATCATTTTCTATTCAAACTCCCGATGGTATTTCAAATCATTTTATAGATTGTTTCCCTTGATATTTTGATCTTGAAATTTTGGGAAGTCTTTACTCAAACTCTCGCCTCGGGAAGTGTTCATCTTGTTGTATTTGAACCTTTGAGGATTCCGAATTATTATCGTTCGTTGAATGTGAATTGTATGGCTCGTATTTGCACTTGTACTTGCACTAGCAAAACAGTGGAGTTTTGCTAACCCCCGAGTATTCGGGGGGTGGATGTCTATTTTTGCATTCAGGTTTTGGAGCATAGCACAAGGTCGGCACGAAGGATGATGAAAGATGAACGATACTAATCACCCGAGGTTCCGTTGATGTCGTATTGG
Organism: Orobanche coerulescens; assembly: GCA_033398695.1. Lineage (NCBI taxonomy): Eukaryota > Viridiplantae > Streptophyta > Magnoliopsida > Lamiales > Orobanchaceae > Orobanche > Orobanche coerulescens. Next base: position 92,196,981 of record CM065817.1, on the reverse strand, counting down.
TCCAGTTGTATTTTCTTTTCCGCTGCGGTATCTTTTTCCCGTTGTACGGGAGTTTATTGTATTTTGACCCCTGCGTGGGTATGTGTTTGGAATTGAGTTGTATGTTATTATTGAAAGACCAAGTCGGTCTACTGAGTCATTTTAGCCTTAAAGGCGATGTTTAGATGTTTGATTTTAGTTATTAGCCTGGTAGATCCTCGAGGAGAGGGTCTACGGCGTGTAATATCCCTGAGTGGATTGGGGGTGTTACAAAATATGGATATTGGAAATTAGGATATTAAAATCCATGATTTGTGAAAATAAGGATATTGAAATCCATCAAAATTGAAATATATGCTCTTATAATAAAATGAAATATATGGGCTTACTGAAAGTGACTCGTAAGGAGATTTTGAACATATTATCAGTGCGTGCAGTCACTCAAAACGTTGTGAACGAAAATTATATGCTTTACTCTTTTCCTTGACTGAGGTTTTATCCCACTGGGTTTTCCCAGCAAGGTTTTTAACGAGGCAACCTAATCACAACAAATATGGAATCTCCAAAAGAAATTTGGAATATATTGCAATGAATATGAGTCCGATATTACAAACTGGACTGAAAATGATACTCGTACTAATCCCTAGAGGATCATTGAAATGCCTGGGGCATATTTATATAAAATACGCGTTGCACTCTTTTTCCCTTGACTGAGGTTTTGTCCCATTGGGTTTTCCTAGCAAGGTTTTTAACGAGGCAACTGGAATGGTGTATTAGTATGAATAATGTACTCTTTTTCCTTCATTAGGATTTTTCCCATTGGGTTTTTCCTAATAAGGTTTTAACGAGGCATATTCATGGTATAATGAGGAACAATACAAAGATCAAGATTATTCCTCAAAGTTTGAAAACGGAAGGAGTAGTTGTACTCTTTTTCCTTCGATCAAGTTTTTCCCACTGGGTTTTCTTGACAAGGTTTTAATGAGGCAACACGTGGATACTCCCAACAATGAATGATATACATGACAGATTCACTCAGTTTTTGTCCCACGAGGTTTTACTGAGACGGCACAAGAATAATCATACAAGAATTATCAAGATAAGGGGGAGCAAATTTACGAGATTACAGATTGCTGAAGCTTTTATCCAACGGAGATTTCCTACCAACATTATGATGCAACATGATATGATTGCCACAAGCTCCAATACAAACAGTTTGAAAGTTTTTCTCCCATTGGGTTTTTCTTCAAACTAGTTCAGCAGATATTTATGTAAATAGTCATTCAAGGGGGAGTGTTATAATATACCTTGAAAATGACATTTCAATTACCCTTTTGTTTTTATATAGTATGAATGACTATTATGCCCCTGATGAAATTATATAATTACGATTGTGCCATCTGAAGTTTTCCTAAAAATAGGGCTTCAGTTATTAATGAAAAATATACCTGAGAATCATTCTCTAATTTCTTTCTCTATTCTCTCTCTAAAATCTCTCTACGATATTTCGATTTCATAACAAAAATAGCTATTTTGGCAGGGACCAAAAATATTTTTAAGCCCTCTCTCTCTCTCTCTCCCCCCCCCCCTCTCTCTCTCTCTCTCTCTCTCTCTCTCTCTCTCTATATATATATATATATATATATATATATATATATATATATATATATAGAGAGAGAGAGAGAGAGAGAAAGAGAGAGAGAGATGTTGGGATTCGATGCCTAAAGCGAAGGCGCAGCGGAAGTAACAATCGAATTTTACCGAACCCCTAAAGAGGACCGATCATGCAACGTATATATGAATATAAAAGGACAAGAGTTAAGATATGAAAACATACCATTTAAGTCCTTTGATTGAATGTTGAAGTTGATTCCAGTGACCGCAAATACGATTTGATAAGCCCTCAATAATCCAAACATTGAAAGCACCGTGTCTCTACTAGCCACGCGCCGGGAGATGATCGGAATAACAACTACTCAATTATCCTCTAAGGATACAGCTAGAAAAGAGTAGTAGGAAATGCTCTCTCAAGTATGTGATCACTCTAAGTGATATTAGTTTTTGTCCTTTATTTTCTTTCTCTCTCTAAGAGTGTAAGAATATGAACAAAGTGAACTCTCACTCTCTCCCTTTAGTGATGGCCGATTTTTCCTTATTATGTGGAGGAGGATGAACTTTGTTTTATAACAAAGTCCACACATGCCTCCAAGCATCACACCTAAAGGGGTGATCATGATAAGATCACATCTTATCACCATTTTGTCCTCAAGTGTTAGGAAGGCTCCTCAACACATGCAAGTATGAGGACAAGGTCACCAACAAGGGACCTACAAGGAGGTGGGGGCAGCTTACACTATAATTGAGAAGGATTCGGTTCGTTTTGGTCCGTGAATTTAATGTATGTTTGTAGTGACAGAAGAAAGAATTAATGGAGAGAGGTGGAGGAATGGAAGAAGTAGAGAGATTTTCATGGAAGAAGAATGGGGTTTCTAGAAATAGAAATGAGAAGATGAACAAATGACACATCAACATTTTAAAATAAATAAAAATTAAAAAATGTTATCTGGAAAGGCCAAGAAAGACAAACGTTTGCCACATCAGCATTTTTAACAGCAGAAGTTAAAAGAAGGATGTATTTAAAAAAATATTATTTTGAGGGACTTATTTAAAAAAATAATTTTGTAGGGACTTATTTGAAAAATAACTATTTTTGCAGGGACTAAAAATATTTTTTTGAGCATATATATATATATATAAATATTTATATATATTGTTTCAGGAGAAAGTAAAAAGATGTAAATACGAGTCAATCAATTGTATTCATAACACTGATAGAGGGGACCTTTATATAGGCATTACAATGAGAGTCCTTCCACACATAAGAATCTTAGATAAGATAAGACATCTAATAGGATCATACTACCTCTAGAAGGATCTAGAACCTTCCATCTATGTATCTTCCTACAACCAGTATTAGGCAAGAAACCAATAAGGGAATGATATTGTAACCCTCTCAAGTTATTCAGGGTATATTACAGTACCGTGAGCCCCGTCTTGGGACCCACAAGGCTATTTATACGCGTAACTATGAACTTTGACCGAGAAGGTCCAAGTACAATGAAATGGAAGACAATAAAAATGGTATTCAAAACCATATCCAATACATCTGAATACAACACATCAAAAATTCACTACCACGGCAACACAGGCCGAAACATCAAGGGAACCGAAAACAGTACTCGAGTATTCAAAAACCATTCAAGTACAACAACACTGAATGGAGGAAATACAAAACATAACCAGAGACAAGACACAGCATCACACTTGCCCATCATCTTCATGCCGACCCGCTACATGCCTATCCGCTCTCCTGGATCCTGAAATACATGAAAGGTATTTCCCCCATAAAGGGGTTAGCCATCGAATAGCTAGTACAAGTATATCCAATATGAAACACAATACTACTCGACAATAAAATAAATGTAATCATCATCTCATCAACTCAAGACTAGTATTCTGGAATAACTAAATCTCATAGCATCACAGTCAATACATACATGATTAACCGCGGAACCGCACCAGAGGCTACGGAACCTTTAGAGGACCCGTCGGTCCGTCCCAGAGTGGTTAACCCAAAATATCCGCGGAACAGCACCAGAGGCTACGGAACCCTCAGAGGACCCGTCGGACCGTCCCAGAGTGTATATAAACCACTATACAATTCATATATCTTACTTTCAAAGTCGAGAATGCACAATTATAAATATATACTTGCCTTTGAGACATCGAGAATCGGAAGAAAAGGAGTATAAGTTTGGTAGGTCCAAGAACGCACTTCCGGCACCTAAACAATTCGTAAGGAATACGATAAATAAGAATCCATACTCAAATCACACGAAGAAACTCCCGAAACCCGCCTACGATTCACGAAACTACTAGGAAAATCAACTAGAGGTTTGAAAATTGCCTAAACTCTCTCAAGACCGAACAAGGTACAAAACAATCCATATAATCATAGGGGAAACATGGGTACGGGATAGATACATCATAATCTCAAAGATCTCAAGCTCCAAAACGGATAAATCGAACGAATCTAAGAAAATCCCCAAAAAATTCTCAAAACTAGGGTTCTAAGGATTTTACCTTGATTTGGAAGATAGAAATGGATTAGATGTTGTGAAATCTTTGTTACCCAATCAAAGATGATGGTAGTTGAAGAAGGACCGCCTCAAATCGCCCCAAATCACCCTCTCTCGAGCTCTCCCGTCGAAATGAGTGAAAAGGATGTGAAATGACAAGTGCAGGGGTTGATTGCCCCTTATATACATCGCCAGGTTAGCGTGCACTAAAAATTAGGGTTAGCGTGCGCTAACGGGGTCACCCGGTAGTCCAGTGGCTTATGTCCTGAGACGTTAGCGCGTGCTACCACACCTTAGCGTGCGCTAACTGGTATCCTGCAAAAATTCTAGTTTGCTGCCCAACTCCACTAGCGTGCACTGGCTGCCGCCTACTGTGCGTTACCTGCTAGTCCAGAAAGTAGAAATACCCCACTGCCTCTGCCGACTCAGCTTATTAGCGTACACTATGGGCGATGTTAGCGCGCACTACTGAACACGAATAGCGTGCGCTAGCTAACACCTAGCGCGCGCTAACTGCTAGTCCAGAGGGCAGAATCAGCATGCTCCAAATGTTAGCGCACGCTAAGGCTCAAAGCTAGCATGCGCTACTCGAGTAGAAATAGCGTGCGTTAACCTGGGCCTAGAGTGCGCTATCTGCCTGTCCCCAGAACACTGTCGAAAGGTACAATCAACACGATCATGATCCAAAAGGGTACGAAACTCTAAATTAGTATCGAAAACATCTCAAAGTGTTTACAGAGCGACAAAAGAGGAAGAATGGCAAGGTCAAACATTCAATGAAAAGTACGGGTATTACAGATATTCCAGAACACTCCCCCTGTGTCGAGCACTAATACTATCATTGTGCATAAGATGTTGCCTCGGTAAAAACTTTTCCAAGTCAAACAAAATCTCGTGGGAAAAACAAAGACTTGGTGAGGAAAAAGAGTACAACTCACCAACTACAAATTCCAGAATCATGTGAAGTGCACTTCCCCTGAAGTATACATAACAGCTCATTACAATAAGCTATCACTAGTTGAGCTCGGATAATCAACGCATGTTGATGCTTCTCACATGTTTCTCAAATGTAGATTTTGGTAGAGACTTAGTGAACAAGTCTGCGATATTTTCATCGGAACTCACTTATTTCACTTCGATATTCAGCAATTTCTGTTGTTGCTGATTGTAGAAGAACTTTGGCGCGATATGTTTGGTATTATCACCCTTAATAAAACCTAACTTCATCTGCTCAATGCATGCCGCATTGTCCTCAAAGATGCAGGTAAGGGTTGCTATAGTGGACTCTAATCCACAAGTTCCTCGTATATGGTCTATGACTGACCGAAGCCAAATGCACTCCCTTACGGATTCGTGCAATGCAATTATCTCTGCATGGTTTGAGGAAGTAGCAACCATGGTCTGCTTGGTAGATCGCCAAGATATCGCTGTATTCCCAATGGTGAACACATAACCAATTTGGGAACGTCCTTTATGCGGGTCAGAGAGATAACCGACATCAGCAAATCAAACTAACATATTGTTACGATTCTATGCATAGGGGGTAAGATTTGCTTGCATTAACACTTCTAGTAGTCAAGTTGCCATCCTTAGCCGCAATATCGGAGGAATATTGACAGTCGGTATGCATCGTCTTAACCTCAACAATTCCTTTCATAATATCGCTCTCTCTTTCATAGGGAAAGAACAATCCAAGATCACTGGAGCCTTTCATGTATCGAAAGATGTGTTTTACTCCATTCCAATGCCTTATCGTGGAAGCGGAGCTAAATCTCGTTAACAGATTTGCAGATAATGTGATGTCTCGACGAGTGCATTGAGCCAGATACAACAACGCACCGATTGGGCCAAGGTACGGTGTTTCTGCTCCAAGGACCTCTTCATCCTCCTATTTAGGACGAAACGGGTCCTTTTTCATTTCCATACTTCGACCAACCATGGGGGTATCAAGAAGATGTGCCTTGCCCATACTAAATTGTAATATCCGTGTTTTCTATTTTCGGTAATTTTTAATTTTGGTGTATGTTCGTTTCGGACAACTCGTTTAGCACTGTTTTGGAATTCTGAATCTATTTTGTTCTTGGAGTTTTTCTGTCTGGACGAGTTTCGAGGATGTTTTTGCATAATTTCATCTTGAATTATATCTTGCCGCATGTACATTCGATTCTCGTAAAACTTGTTCGTTTTCGTTGTTTCTTGATTTGTATAAGTTTGTATGGTTGAGTTAGTTGTGTTGAAACTTTCGGATTGTTAATATGACGTTGTATCGCAATTTTTGGACGTTTGGGCCGTTTTGTAATTTCTTAGAAGTTTAGGGTATTTTTATCCTCCTTGTCATATTTTGGATTCCCCGGATGTTGGTAGTGTATTTTCTTTCAAAACTCAGCTTCGTTGTTATGGATACCCCATGTTTATACTTTTGATTCTATCCCTACGTTGCGTTTCGTCGTTGTATCGACTGTGCTGAGCTAAGTGTTTAGCCGCGCTGAACTGCTACATGCATAACGTACGTTATGCATGCACCTTTACGTACGTTATATAGGCATCATAACGTATGTTATACCCTATTGGTAACGTACGTTATGGTTTCGCAAAAAGAGTCCAGATTGTTCGTTACGTACGTTAACCTGAGAGAGGTTACGTACGTAACCTTCATAACGTACGTTAACAACTCGCGTTAACGTACGTAACGCGCCATTAGGCCTTTTAATTCTTGACTTATCCTCAGTCGCATTATTTCGTTCCTTCTCATCCCTTTGTGCGAAACGTGAGTTCCTTGAGCGTTTTGGAGCATTTTGCCGAGGGCAATCCTTAGAGTTCTTTTGGAGATCGATTGTTGTGCTTCAAGCAAGGTTTATCATCATCATAATCATCCTCCATCCGTCCGAATCGAGGTATATTTCCTTAGAACCCTAGTTTTTGGGGATTTCAGGATTTTTGGCATAATTCTTCCTTTTAATCCGATTTAGCATCGACGACTTGTTAGATTACGATTGTGTAGTCGTAAATCCCTTGTTTCCATTATAGTTTAACGGATTTAACCTAGTAATTTCTCCATTGTTAGATTATATCCATCTTGGACTTCGTATTGATCGACAAATCGTTCCTAGGGGTAGAATTAGGATTAATTCTTACCTTTCCGCATTATTGATACTTGTGTATACCGTTATTGTGTTAGGAATGAATTTGGGAGGATTGTTCGGACCGAAACCTATTCCTTCGTCGTTTCCTTCGTTTCGTTTCATTCAAGGCAAGTACATGTATTACATTTCGTTATGTATGTTGTGATTTTCGAAATGATTGATGAATTGTGATTTTTGGGTGCGTGAGTTGTGTTCCTTCCACCCGGAGTGTCCGACGGGATGTCTGGGGGTCGATACTAAGGGGTACGGCCGCGGAAGTGGACTTGGGTGCGTGTGTGGTTGAACTTCCACCCGGAGTGTCCGACGGGATGTCTGGGGGTCGATACTAAGGGGTACGGCCGCGGAAGTGGTATCCCACCCGGAGTGTTCGACGGGATGTCTGGGGGTCGATACTAAGGGGTACGGCCACGGGATACCAGTTGTGATTTTGTGATATCGTGCTGATTGAGACTGATTTGATTGCCAATGTTGTATTCCGGAATATTTATGGCAAATGATTTCTGATTGAGATGATTGTGCTAAAAACCGTATTTTGTATATAATGTTGTGTAATTGTGTACTTGCACTAGCTATTCGAATGCTAACCCCTTAAATGGGGGAAATGCGTCTTATGCATTTCAGGTACCGGGAGAGCTGAGGAGCAGGCACGGGACATGCACGTAAAGGATGGGCTGGCTTGATGATGTGGCTCGAGTCTGTAATTTTATGTTTTTAAACTTGGTTTAAGTCCCCTGCGTGGGCAACGAATTGGTATTTATCTTATTTTCATGTACTCTGTTAAAATTGTTTTGGCCGAGGCCACGACCTTACTTACTTTTGAGTGCATCGTTTGAAATTACATTGTGGTTTATGTGTCATGTGTTAGCCTGGTAGACCTCACGAGGGTTCTACGGCGTGTAATGTCCCATTTGTGAATTGGGGTGTTACATTTATGGTATCAGAGCTTAGGTTTTGAATACCTAGGCTGTCGGTGAATTTTGGAGTGCATCGATTCGTCGTTAGAGTCAGTCGTTGAGCCTAATATCATCACGCTACCGTCTTTTCGTGCGACCCGTGGCTGTAAGTCTCCTCGAACTCTTATATTTCTATAATTCGTTTTCTTGCGTTGTTCGGAATTGTGACTTGTGTTACCAACTTTGTGAATTGTGAATCTTTCTGATCTTGTTCTTTTATTATTTTCCTTCAGTATGTTGAGAGGTCGTGGTAGACCAGCTAGGGGACGCGACCGAGGCCGCGGTCGGGGTGCTGATAATGAGGAGGGCTCACTTTCTCAGTCCTCTGCGGACTCAGCCTCTCACTCAGTGCCGTCGGGTAATAATGTCGACGCCGGGGCTACTGTCGTACTTCAGCAGTTAGTAGCCCAACTTACTCAGATAGCTCAGGGTGGACGCCAGAATCCGCCTCAGACACCTGAAGAGGAAGCTAGTAAGTGGCTTCAGACGGTGACTAAGATGCATCCACCTCGTTTCTCCGGATCTTCTGACTCCCTCGGTTGGGAGAATTGGCTCTTTCAGTTGTCCAGGACCTTCGATGCCGTAGCTTGTCCAGGGACGGGAGGTACATATTGCCCAGTACCTCCTGGATAAGGAAGCTGCGGAATGGTGGGAGGCCGTTGCGCCCAGAGACTGTCGAGCTACCTGGGAGGAATTCAAGGCTGCTATGGAAGCAGAATATTGTCCACCGCCAGTTAAGGAGCGCAGAATTGTGGAGTTCTTCACCGCTACACCTCAGGATGTGCCTATTTCTCAGGCCATCATTTCTTACAATCAGCAGTTGGGTTTCGTGAGAGATCAGGTGAGGACGGAGGCTGATAAAATCCGTTACTTTAATATGCGTATGAAACCGCATATCAGGCAGAGTATGGCACCGCTCATGTGTGCCACTTTGAAGGAGTATCAGGATCGCGCTCTAGCAATCGAGATGGCCGCACCGGAATCAGAGTTGGGTGCCGAGGCCAAGAAACAGAAAACAGTTGGCAGCTTCTCAGCCAGCAAGAGTGGCCGATTTTCGAGAGCACAGTCTGCCCCTACACCTGGGAAGAGACCAGGCTAGGGGATCTCAGGGTAACCGTTCAGTTCAGTCCGTTGCTTATGGTGGCAGGGTTTGTTTTAACTGCAACCAATATGAGCATTTGATGAAGGATTTCCCTTTTCCTCCAGTTACTTGCTTCACTTGCGGGCAGACCGGGCATCGAGTGACTCATTGTGAGAGGGCCACCAGGACTGTTAGAGTTCCGACTACCACTACCGATCAGAGGGATCACAGCACTCCAGCTACTCATATTCCACAGAGTTCGGGTCGTGGTAGGGGATGGGGTCAGCCGGATCGCCGTGCAGCCTCGAGTTCGGGTTCAGTTCACCCCCGATTGTATCAGATGAGGCGCACATAGGAGGCAGACATTCCGGTGGCGTCAGGTACCACTCAAATACTTACTCATCCAGTTTCAGAGCTTTTTGATTCGGGTGCTACCCATTCCTTTATTGCATCGGATTGTGTGAGTCGTATTGGTTTTGACTGCTTGTTTGAGTGTGAGCCATTTGTAGTGAGTACGCCCAGCGGGGATCGTATGGTTGGGGATCGGGAAGTTAGGGATTGCCCAGTGAGGATCGGGAGCCGAGATTGGCCCTCGAATCTCATTGTTATAGACCTTAAGGGTGAGGATTTGATCCTCGGGGACGATTAGTTGGATCGTCACGGTGCTATCATGAACTATCGGAATCGTGCTATCTCGATCGTGGCCGAGGACGGCACCGAGCATACTCTAGTCGGTTGTAAGCCGGGTAGATCGGGGAGTGTGATTAGCGCCTTGAAGGCAATGAAACTTCTGAACCAGGGTTGTGTCGGCTACTGGTGTTGTGCTCTGCAGGCGGAAGATGGTGGGGTTGACATATCGTCGATTCCAGTTGTTAGCGAGTATCCCGATGTATTCCCGGATGACCTGCCGGGATTACCACCACAGCGAGAGGTGGAGTTCCCTATTGATCTAGAGCCGAATGCGGCCCCTATTTCTCGAGTGCCGTACTGTATGGCACCGTCGGAGATGCTAGAGTTGAAGAATCAGTTGGGAGAGTTGTTAGATAAAGGGTATATTCGACCGAGCGCATCGCCTTGGGGTGCGCCTGTACTTTTTGTTAAGAAGAAGGATGGATCGCTTCGCATATGCATCGATTATCGAGAATTAAACAAGTTGACCATCAAAAATAAATACCCTTTGCCCCGGATTGACGATTTGTTTGACCAGCTTCAGGGGGCAACAGCCTTTTCGAAGATTGATTTGCGATCGGGCTACTACCAGTTGAGGATTCGAGACGTCGATATTCTGAAAGCTGCCTTTCGGACAAGATATGGCCATTACGAGTTTGTGGTTATGCCTTTCGGGCTAACCAATGCTCCAGCAGTGTTCATGCAGTTGATGAACAAAGTTTTTATTGAGTATCTGGATAAATTCGTAGTCGTCTTTATCAACGATATTCTTATCTATTCACGGAGTCGGGAGGAGCACGCCTTACATCTCCGGATTGTATTAGACACTTTGAGGGCTGAGCAGTTGTACGCGAAGTTCTCTAAGTGTGAGTTTTGGCTCGAGGAAGTGATGTTCCTCGGGCATGTGATTTCAGCAGAGGGAGTTCGAGTAGATCCGCAGAAGATAGAGGCAGTGATGGCTTGGGAGCCGCCTAAGAATGTGAAGGAGGTGAGGAGTTTTCTGGGTCTTGCCGGCTATTACCGTAGATTCGTTGAGGGATTTTCTAAGATCGCTAGACCACTCACTCAGTTGCTCCAAAACTTCGAAGTTCGAGTGGGTGAGACAGACAGAACAGTTTTGACGAGTTAAAGAGACGTTTAACTACCGCACCTGTTTTAGCATTGCTTCAGGGGAACGAGGATTTCGTAGTGTATAGTGATGCTTCGGGCCTTGGGCTTGGATGTGTTTTGATGGAGAGAGACAGAGTGATTGCTTATGCGTCCCGCCAATTGAAACCTTATGAGGTAAATTATCCCACGCACGATTTGGAGTTAGCTGCGGTCGTTTTCGCCTTAAAGATACGGAGGCATTATCTCTATGGGTCGTCGTGTAAGGTTTTTACGGACCACAAGAGTCTGAAGTACATCTTCAGCCAGAAAGAGTTGAATATGAGGCAGCGTAGGTGGTTAGAGCTAATTAAAGATTACGACCTCGAGATACTTTACCATCCGGGTAAGGCCAACGTAGTGGCTGATGCGTTGAGCAGCGATGGCTTTACGGATGTTAGAGGTACTTACACCACGAGTAGGATCCAACGATATTTCATCTGCCGAATATTGAGGTTTGGGTTCGAGAGTTCAGGCCGATTATGTGCGTTAGAGATCACTTCGTCCTTGACTGATGATATCAAGGCGAAACAGTATGATGATCCGTGTTTGGTCCAGTTGAGGGAGGATGTGAGGAAGGGGAAAGCCCCTGGATTTGTGGTTCAGGATGATGGCATTCTGAGATTTCGCGGCAGATTATGTGTACCGAATGATATTGAGCTGAGACAGAAGATCTTGAGCGAAGCTCATACCACGCCTTACTCCATACATCCTGGTACGAGTAAAATGTACAAGGATGTGAGGAGTAACTACTGGTGGAGTAATTTGAGGACATACGTTAGCGAGTTTGTGTCGAGATGTTTGACCTGTCAGCAGGTTAAGATCGAGCATCAGCAACCCGCGGGGTTTTTGCGACCACTTCCTATCCCGGAGTGGAAATGGGAGGATATTTCTATGGATTTTATTACCAGTATGCCTAGGACTCAGACTGGAATGAACATGATTTGGGTTATTGTCGATCGACTGACCAAATCAGCTCATTTCCTGGGTATTAAGGACACTTGAGGTCCAGAGAGACTGGCACGAGTGTTTATTGCATAGATCGTGAGATTACATGGGACTCCTAAGAGTATTGTTTCGGATCGTGATGGCCGGTTTGTATCACATTTTTGACAGGCTGTTCATCGAGCTTTGGGGACTGAGTTGAGACTCAGTACGTCTTACCACCCTCAGACTGACGGGAAGTCAGAGCGGACGATCCAGACGTTGGAGGATATGTTGAGGGCCTGTGCCCTAGATTGGAAGGATGATTGGGAGTCGCACTTGCCGTTGATCGAGTTCACGTACAACAATAGTTGGCACGCCTCGATCAAAATGGCACCATTTGAGGCATTGTATGGGAGGAAGTGCAGATCGCCGTTGTGTTGGGACGATGCGTCCAAGCTGATTGGTACTGAGCCCGATATGGTAGTTGAGACGAGAGAGAAGATTACTCTGATTCGTGATAGATTGTTGACGGCCCATAGTCGGCAGAAGTCTTATGCCGACACGCGTCGCCGGCCGTTGGAGTTTGAGGTGGGAGATCATGTTTTGCTTAAGGTGTCGCCGACACGGGGAGTTTACCGCTTCGGTCGGAAGGGCAAACTTAGTCCGAGATATATTGGTCCGTTAGAGAGAGTGGGAGATCTTGCCTATCGGTTAGGCTTGCCGCCGTCTTTGAGTCATGTTCATAACGTATTTCAGTTTCCCAGCTTAGGAAGTACGTATCGCACCCTAGCCATATTATTGATTTTGGAGAGATCGAATTGGGACCCGACATTACCATCGAGGAGAGGCCGATTCAGATTTTAGAGCGTCGGGTGAAGCAACTTCGTCATAAAACCATTCCTATGGTTAAAGTTCAATGGTCGAGACATGGATCCGAGGAAGCCACATGGGAGACGGAAGAGAGTATGCGGTCGAGATACCCCGAGTTGTTCGCGTTGTAAGTTTCGGGACGAAACTTATTTTTAGAGGGAGATAATGTAATATCCGTGTTTTCTATTTTCGGTAATTTCTATTTTGGTGCATGTTCGTTTCGGACAACTCGCTTAGCACTGTTTTGGAATTATGAATCTATTTTGTTCTTGGAGTTTTTCCGCCTGGACGAGTTTCGAGGATGTTTTTGCATAATTTCATCTTGAATTATATCTTGCCGCATGTACATTCGATTCTCGTAAAACTTATTCGTTTTCGTTGTTTCTTGATTTGTATAAGTTTGTATGGTTGAGTTGGTCGTGTTGAAACTTTCGGATTGTTAATCCGACGTTGTATCGTGATTTTCGGACGTTTGGGTCATTTTGTAATTTCTTAGAAGTTTAGGGTGCTTTTATCCTCCTTGTCATATTTTGGATTCCCCGGATGTTGGTAGTGTATTTTCTTTCAAAACTCAGCTTCGTTGTTATGGATACCCCATGTTTATACTTTTGATTCTATCCTTGCGTTGCGTTTCGTCGTTGTATCGACTGTGCTGAGCTAAGTGTTTAGCAATTGAATCGCTGCATGCATAACGTACGTTATGCATGCACCTTTACGTACGTTATATAGGCATCATAACGTACGTTATACCCTATTGGTAACGTACGTTATGGTTTCGCAAAAAGAGTCCAGATTGTTCGTTACGTACGTTAACCTGAGAGAGGTTACGTACGTAACCTTCATAACGTACGTTAACAACTCGCGGTAACGTACGTAATGCGCCGTCAGGCCTTTTAATTCCTGACTTATCCTCAGTCGCGTTATTTCGTTCCTTCTCATCCCTTTGTGCGAAACGTGAGTTCCTTGAGCGCTTTGGAGCATTTTGCCCAGGGCAATCCTTTGAGTTCTTTTGGAGATCGATTGTTGTGCTTCAAGCAAGGTTTATCATCATCATAATCATCCTCCATCCGTCCGAATCGAGGTATATTTCCTTAGAACCCTAGTTTTTGGGGATTTCGGGATTTTTGGCATAATTCTTCCTTTTAATCCGATTTAACATCGACGACTTGTTAGATTACGATTGTGTAGTCGTAAATCCCTTGTTTCCATTATAGTTTAATGGATTTAACCTAGTAATTTCTCCATTGTTAGATTATAACCATCTTGGACTTCGTATTGACCGACAAATCGTTCCTAGGGGTAGAATTAGGATTAATTCTTACCTTTCCGCATTATTGAGACTTGTGTATACCGTTATTGTGTTAGGAACGGATTTGGGAGGATTGTTCGGACCGAAACCTATTCCTTTGTCGTTTCCTTCGTTTCGTTTCATTCAAGGCAAGTACATGTATTACATTTCGTTATGTATGTTGTGATTTTCAAAATGATTGATGAATTGTGATTTTTGGGTGCGTGAGTTGTGTTCCTTCCACCCGGAGTGTCCGACGGGATGTCTGGGGGTCGATACTAAGGGGTACGGCCGCGGAAGTGGACTTGGGTGCGTGTGTGGTTGAACTTCCACCCGGAGTGTCCGACGGGATGTCTGGGGGTCGATACTAAGGGGTACGGCCGCGGAAGTGGTATCCCACCCGGAGTGTTCGACGGGATGTCTGGGGGTCGATACTAAGGGGTACGCCACGGATACCGATTGTGATTTTGTGATATCGTCCGATTGAGACTGATTTGATTGCCAATGTAGTATTCCTAATATTTATGGCAAATGATTTCGATTGAGATGATTGTGCTAAAAACCGTATTTTGTATATAATGTTGTGTAATTGTGTACTTGCACTAGCTATTCGAATGCTAACCCTTAAATGGGGAAATGCGTCTTATGCATTTCAGTGCTGGAGAGCTGAGGAGCAGGCACGGGACACGCACGTAAAGGATGGGCTGGCTTGATGATGTGGCTCGAGTCTGTAATTTTATGTTTTGTCATTGCATTTGTCGAGTACTGGAATTAGACTGTCTACTTTTAAACTTGGTTTAAGTCCCCTGCGTGGGCAACGAATTGGTATTTATCTTATGTTCATGTACTCTGTTAAAATTGTTTTGGCCGAGGCCACGGCCTTACTTACTTTTGAGTGCATCGTTTGGAATTACATTGTGGTTTATGTGTCATGTGTTAGCCTGGTAGACCTCACGAGGGTTCTACGGCGTGTAATGTCCCATTTGTGAATTGGGGTGTTACATAAATCACCTAAGTATCTTCTAGACATAGGCAGATTGATGAATGAGTATACCATCATCTCGATGTTCTAGCTCTAAGCCCAAGCAGAATCGAGTCCGCCCTAGGTCTTTCATCTCGAATTCAGATTTAAGGTAGCGGGCCATTTCATTGACCTCATCTATGGTATTGATAATGTTCATGTCATCTACATAGACGACTACAATCACGAATCCTGTATCTGTTCTTTTCACAAAAATGCATGGACATATGTCATTGTTCTCGTATCCCTTCCCGATCAAGTATTCACGTAGGCGGTTGTACCACATCCTTCCGAATTATTTTAACACATACAGTGAATGGTGCAATTTTACAGCGTAAGCGCTCCGTGGCTTCGAGTTATTCGATTTGGACAACGAAATCTCCTCGTGGACTTTCATATAAATATCCAAATCTAGATCTCCATAACGATACGCTGTAACCACATCCATAAGCTGCATATTCAGTTTTTCAGACACTACCAAACTGACTAAGTAGCAGAAAGTGATGATGTCCAAAACGGGAGAATACGTCTCCTCGTAATCAATTCAGGGCACTGCGAGAAGCCTTGGGCAACTAGTCTCGCTTTGTAATACATGACCTCATTCTTATCATTGCGTTTGCGAACAAAGACCCACTTATGTCCAACTGGTTTAACGCCCACGGGTACTAGCTCGATACGGCCAAGTACCTCACATTTAGCCTTTGAGTCTAGTTCAACTTGCATTGCATCTTTCCATTTCGGCCAATCAGCTCGTCATTGACATTCATCAACCAAGCACGGCTCAGCATCGTCATCTTCAATAATTTCTTGAGCGACGGAGTAGGCAAAAGCATCATCGACTAGCATGGACGACCTGTCCAATAATACGTATTCACTCATACATTGCATCGAGATTTCTTTATTCTCTGACATCGTCCGTCGATTGTTCCATTGTTGATTCGAGGACATATCCATAGTCAGAGATAATCTCGTGTGACGGAGTCACTGTGTCGATAATGAGAGGATTTTTTTGCCTCCCTTCCTCTTCTCGTTCGAGGTTCGGTATCCTTTCTACCTATTGGCCTCCCCCTCTTTCGAGCAGGGATAAGAGCAGCCGAAGCAGCCATCCCACTACTAAGATCGACGCCGGGGACATCATTTCTTTGGTAGGCGGAACCTTGCCTTATAACTGGGACTTCTAACCTTGCAGGAACATTCGCAGCGGGAATAGTAGATCTTATCACTTTCGCAGTATCAGTAAAGCTGTCGGGCATCAAATCTGCAACTTTCCAAAGACTGAAAATACGTTACACTTCCAGCTCGGATTGAGCCGTGCGGGGATCTTGATGAGGCAAAGAGGGAGCATACCGGAAAATATCCTGGTGTTCAACTGGAATCGTTCGATTCCTCTCTCCCCCTAACGACGGGAAGTTTGTCTCATCAAAGTGACAGTCTACAAATCTTGCAGTAAAAAGATCTCCTGTCAAAGGTTCCAAATAGCAGATAATTTTAGGTGATTCATAGCCAACGTATATACCTAATCGTATTTGCGGACCCATTTTAGTATATTGTGGAGGCATAATTGGCACATAGACTACACAACTAAAAATGCGTAAGTGTGAAATATCATGCTCATATCCAGTTACCAACTGGTACGCATTAAACAGTTGATTGCAGTGGGTCGAAAGCGAATAATTATAGCTGCATGCAAAATTGCATAACCCGGCAGAAATCGGCAAGTTGGTGCACAATACCAATGCTCGGGCGATAAGCTGTAACCGCTTAATCATAGTCTCAGCAAGGCCATTCTGCAAATCAACATGGGGGACGGGATGTTCAACTTCAATCCCTATCGACATGTAATAGTCGTCAAAGGACTTTGACGTAAACTCACCAGCGTTGTCCAATCTTAATGACGAGATTGGAATGGCGGGGTGGTTAGCCCGTAACTTGATGATTTGTGTTAGGATTTTAGCAAATACAACATTACTTGTGGATAGCAGAGCGACGTGTGACCATCACGTTGATGCATCAACCAGAACCATAAATTATCTGAATGGTCCGCACTCTGGTTGAATAGGTCCACAAATGTCCCCTTGAATTCTTTGTAAGAAGCGAATATTTTGTGTTGAGTCTTTAGCAAAGGATGGAGAAGGTATCAACTTTGCTAGTGAACGGGCTTTACAAAATGATTTATGGGCATTGGAAATTACCACGGAAGCCTCGGGATTTATAGAAGATGCACCGTCAACCTCATCAGGGCGTGCGATCTTCAATCCCGGCGATACGGTATCAGATTCACTCACATCAATGCCGATATCGAGTAGTGCTTCCAATCATTTTCTGGACTTGAAAAATGGATGACCGTGTGAGTTTTTCAAAATGCGAATCATCATATCGCGTCCAGGGTGACCGGGTCGGTCATGCCATAGTTGGTATGCTTCGGAATCATAAAGTTCGTGACTCACAGCATAGGATTTAATAACCATTATTGTAGTTTGGTATAAACCACTACTTAGACTCATATATTTCTCGAGAATGCGGCGTCTTCCGCATTCTGCCAGAGTAACACACAAAATTCTATCCCATTATCACAATGTGTATCAAGGTGATAACCGTTGGCATAGATGTCCCTACAACTTAGCAAGGTTCTATTTGCTCTTGGGGCATAGAGAGCCTTTGGGATATTAATATGCGTACCATTAAGTAGCAAGAAATAAGCAGGTCTCCTCCCTTGAATTACTTGGGAGGAACCAATCATTGTCATCACTGAGGATATATATGGCACAATATCCTTAAATAATTGCCTATTCCGAAGAATAGTGGGTTATTCCACTATCAGTAAGGCACTCAATTTCGCCACGAGACATCTACAATAAGATATGAAACTCGATTAGTCTTGTGCTGAATGGCATAGCGAAAACTCATTAACTTTGAGTTTGAGGAAATTTGACCAAGTTGGTTAGGATCAAAGTTTAGCACAATCGTTGGAAATAATTCTGGTTGAACTTTGTTCACTAAAACATAAATAACTCCTTCATTAAGAAGTCTATGTACGAACGATCAGTTGTTCTGGAAACTAGACTTCCGTATCTTTCTATCCACAGGTCGTGCATTTTCTGGATCATTAAACTCAGATCGTAGTGCTCGTTTCAAGTTGCTATTTTTGTATTTCCCTATTGTTGAGTGATAGAGCAAGGTTGAACTCTTTTTCAAAAGCATTATTGTTGATACAATACTATGGCAATGATGGACATAGGAGCGTTTAAACACTTCAAAACGCATCGGGGTGTTCAATTTATATCTCGACTTATGATACTTTCGGTAACTCCAACTTGGTAGACTTGCAGAGAAAGTAGGAATGTCGGCACAGCTAAGGCTGTTTAAAAACCACTGATTCCGACTTTCAAAGCATAAGAAATACCAAGGAGGATGCGCCTAGTCGTGACCAAAAGTTTTTGATAAAATCCACCATTGTATCAACTTAACCAAGCAATTCTTACTGAGCAATTGTTTTGTAATGAACCAAACATGCTTTTGAAGGGAAAAAATAAAATTCGTTTTTGCAGAATCACATCAATTGAAAGAATTTTATTCATCATGGCCAACTTTACTACATTCATAGAAAATTTCAAAGTAGTTCTCGAAAGAAAACTAGAAATAAGATAAAACATAACCAAAGCGTAAAAACTAGTCAACTACAATGATCTAGTTAAAGTCAGCAACATCCAAATGCTGGTCTTTGTCCGCAATGGTGAGAGGAGGGATCTCAACATGGTTCACCTCCATATTCTCATTATATTCCTCCATGTAATTTGACTCTTGAGTCAAGTACTATTTATAGTTCTTGTAGTAGGATTGGATGTTCTTTGGCGTCTTGCAATTGCGGTAAGTATGCTTCTTTGAACCGCAAGTATAGAAATTGCGGCCTTCCTTTGGAGTGGGTCTATTCCCGGCAGCAGGAGGTGGTCCACGTGGTTGGGCTCCACTAGGACCCGTGGCCGAGCCACCTTGCCTCTTCCACATATTGGAACGACGACCTCGTCTTTTCCCTCGCTTGCTCGAGTCATGCACCCGTGGTGCTTGCCAAAACTGAGTAGCATTGTCTTTTCTATTTTGTTGTGGTGCCTTCCTGTGGGTAGACTGATTCACTTCTGGAATCGGCTTCGTACCAGCTGGGCGCGCATTGCTGTTGAGAATGAGGTCACTAAATTTTTTTTTCGCGAGGTGGGAGATAAGGCCACTAAAATTTTTAATTCTCCCTTCCTGCGCAATTGATGAGCAATCACACTTGCTCCTACGGAAAACATGTTAAGAATCTTCTCGATCAAGTCTTGATCAGACTTCTTGACACCAAAAAAACCAAGATCAGCACGAAAATCGAGGATGGTTTGATTATAGGCCTCCACATTTGCACAATCCAAAAACTAGATTTGCTCTCATCGAAGTTGCAATTCGGTGAAGCACTGATCATGCACATTATTAAAACGTTGTTCGAGTGATCCCATAGTTCTTTGGGGGTTTTCAAATTCATGTAACACTTTTTCAACAACGGATGTATATGTCTACGCAAATACATCAGTACATTAGCTTTGGTTTTCTCACTCGGTTCTTGAGCGGTAGGCTCATTAAAGGAAAAGATGGTGGTAGTAAATCTCTTATCGACGAATGCCATGCGAATGTTTGAGACCCACCTATCGTACTCCTTACCAGCATGGTCAAGGATGTCGACCTCCGGGTGAACATTGGAGCTTTGTGCCATCTACAAGATATACACATGAGGAAGTTAGTCTTGTTGGATTTTCAGCGACAATGTAAACGGTCACAATCGATGCTCTTAAAATGTGTAACATAACCGTTACTCGATGTACTTCCCTTAATTTTTATTAGTAAAGTCGACAAAAACGGTGATATCAAATCACACCCAGATACATGGTGTATGCAACAACCACAAGTATCGACTTTCAACAATTCCGTGACTCCACCACGACCGTCATACAGTTTTCTTCGACATGCAGAGATACCGACTTCTCTCGCGGTCTCATCCACCGCAAAGTAGCGTGGAGATAAACAACCCAATAACCCATGTCTCCCAAAAAATATCCCAAAATAGAGGATTGAATAGGGACAAGTTTAGATAGTTACCTCGATAATAAAATTAGGCACATGATATGGGGGAATTGGTGGTGTGCTTCGATCTACCGATTGGTACTCGACGCGACGACGTGAAACCCGAGGCGCAATTTTGGTGGTTTCATAAAGTAAATTAAGTCGATGCTCGGGTCTTTGGATCGAGGTTTTGAATCGGGTCGGACTGGCTGGGTTGGATCGGGTTGCGGATTTCGGCAACCGACAACTGGGATGGAGCTGGTCGGATCGCGGTTGGGTTGGATCGGCAGGCAGGATTCGGAAGCGGTTGCGTAAGGTCGGTCACGGCTGGGTCGGCACTGGGGGACTGTGGTGGCAGTATTCGATCAGCGTCGAACCAGATCCGGTCGGCACGGGCGAGTTGCGGTCGCGGCTAGGCTGGATCGGCAGGCGCTGAGCGGGACCTGGTCGGCCCGGGAGAGCTGCGGTCGCGACTAGGCTGGATCGGCAGATGCCAAGCGGGATCTGGTCGGCACGGGCGAGCGGTGGTCTCGGTAAGCTGGATCAGCAGGCGCCGAGCGGGATTTGGTCGACACGGGCGAGCAGCGATTGCGGCTAGGCTGGTACCGATTAGGATCGGTCACGGTCTGGGCGGATTGGAAGCGGTGGCGTGCGTCAAGATGCGGTAGTGGTCGATCGGAGGTCCGGATGTGGTCGGTGGTGGTCGATCTGACCAGATCTGATTTCCGGCAGGGGTCCGGCAGTGGTCAGTAGAGGTGGGCAAAAAAACCGAAACCGAAACCGAAACCGGAAAAAAAACTGAAACCGAAACCGGTCAAAACCGGTTTTTGACCAAAACCGGTTCGGGTTGTCTCAAAACCGGCGGTTTCTACCCGGTTTTGCATTTTTCCGTTAGAAACCGGTCCAAATCGGTTTTTAGGGTAACCGGTTTCTGAAACCGGGTTGAAAAAACCGGTTTGAAACCGGTTTTTGCATGTATCTGTTATGTGTCCGTTTTTTTCAAAAATGTGACCGTTTTTTGCCCCTTTTTTTACCATTTTGCCATACCTAAACCAACTATAAATACCCTATTTGAGTTTTGGTTTAGTCACAATACTCAAACACTCTTCAAGTACTAAAAAATTACAAAATTCTCGTTTCTCTCAATTCAAATGGCAACTCAATCTTCTTCCGCTTCCACGAATGCACTCGAGATTGTTGAAGTTATAGAAACAACTCGAAACCAAAAAATTTGGTGTAATTTCAACCTCGTGAGGTTGTCGGATGGGCAACTTAAGGCTCATTGTAAACATTGCGGTAAGTTTTTGAAACATGAATCCAACACGACGTTGAAGATGCATACCGACAAGTATTGCGAAGGACTCAAATCCGTTCCGGAAGCCGGTCAAGCATCTATGTCACGAGAGGGCGGTATTTTTGCATACGAGGCAGAGCGGTGCCGACAACAATTTGCAAGCTACGTGATTCAAGAAGGTTTGTCGTTCAACCACTTCGATAACCCTCGATTGACTAAGGTGATTCAAAATACTCTTCAACCGCGATATAAACAAGTAAGTCGTGCTACTCTTAGACGTGATTGTATTAAATTATGGAAAAAGGGTAAAATAGAACTAGTAAACAGTTTTGCAAACTTAAATACAAATATAAACTTAACAACCGATGTTTGGTCGGCACCTCATGGTTTGCCCGGTTCATACCTTTGTGTTACCGCACATTGGATTGATCCCGATACATGGCTAATGATGAAGCGTACGATTGCTTTTGAAAATTTTGAGTACCCTCACACGGGTCAAAATTTATTTCATATGTTACAAAATGTAATAAATAACTTTAACTTACAAGAAAAAGTTTTTTCGATCTCATTTGATAACGCGTCTAATAATACAAACGCGGTAAAAAAATTAATATTAACATATAAACCGCTTTCGAAGGGTATTTTTTATCATAGTCGATGTGTTGCACACATTATAAACTTGGTTGTTCAAGACGGATTAGCGGTACCCGAAATAAGTTTGGTAAAAGACGCTTTTAAAAAAATGTTACAAAATATATTTTGTTCAAGTAAAGCTAGATATAAACAATATATGAAATTGTGTAAGGACACGAATTCTCTTTTTTTAACCCCTAATTGGGACGTTCCTACAAGATGAAATTCGACTTATAAAATGTTTTGTTGTAGTTTATGCCAACGTGATACTTTACAATTTTTTCATGATGAACTTGCGAATAGGACGAGTAGGGTTACACCATTTACGTCGGAACAATGGGATATAGTTAGAAAAATAAGCGAATTGCTCAAAGTTTTTAAAAACGCAACAACTTTATTATCGGGTGTTTATTATCCCACGAGTCATTTGGTACTTAATCAAATTTATTTAATGTGTTCAAAATTAAGCGACTACGAATTAAGTGGTGATTTATATGAAAAAATGGTTTCGCCCATGAAAGAAAAACTAAGAAAATATTTTAAAGCAATGCCACCGGTAATTACTTGTTCCGCCGCCTTGAACCCATGTATGAATATTAGCGGGGTGGACCTACTTATCGACAAAATCTCTATTGATTTAGAGTTGCATAACGAAAATGTTTTCTATTCAAGAGATGCAAAAGCCATTTTTAACAAAAATTTCAAAGACTTATTCGGGGTTTATTTTAGAAAGTATGGTTCAAGAAATGATTCTTCAAGTTCATTTTCATCATCATTTTCTACTTCTACTAGCGCGGATCCTATGCTTAACTTATATAATAGTTTAAGAGAAGAAAACACTAAACGGGCTAGGGGTGAGGGTGATCAATCATCGACTAGCGAATATGGGAGATATATTGGAACCGATTTTTTATCGACTATGGGACCCCATGAATTCGCAAATTTTGATATTTTGGCTTGGTGGAAAGGAAGGGAAACTCAATTTCCCGTTCTAACCACTATGGCCCGATATTTACTAACCATCCAAGCTTCTACGGTAGCTTCGGAATCCGCCTTTTCTCTTAGTGGTAGGGTATTATCTATACGAAGAACAAGACTCACACCGGCATCATTGGAGATGTGTATTTGCTTGAAGGATCACTTGGACGCATCCGAGCGTATACAATACACTCGAAGTCTTGAAGGAGAACTAGACATTGAACAAGAAATACACGATATCGAGGTGGAAGAAGGTTTTGCAATCTCACTCTCCGATGAAGAAATTGCTCTCGATGAAGCTTCGCGCGAGGCTAGCTCCGAAGAAGATATCACTCTCAATGAATAAAAATTTATGTTTTAAATTCTAAATATTTGAATAATAGTTGATGTTGTAATGAGTTTATTTAATAAAAGTTTATGTTTTAAATTCTAAATGTTTGAATAATAGTTGATGTTGTAATGAGTTTATTTAATAAAAGTTCATGTTTTAAATTCTAAATGTTTGAATAAAAGTTGATGTTGTAATGAGTTTATTTAATAAAAGTTTATGTTTTAAATTCTAAATGTTTGATTAAAAGTTGATGTTGTAATGAATTTATTTAATAAAAGTTTATGTTTTATATTATAAATGTTTGAATAAAAGTTGATGTTGTAATGAGTTTATTTAATAAAAGTTTATGTTTTAAATTCTAAATGTTTGAATAATAGTTGATGTTGTAATGAGTTTATTTAATAAAAGTTTATGTTTTAAATTCTAAATGTTTGAATAAAAGTTAATGTTCTAATGAGTTTCTTTAATAAAAGTTTATATTTAATGTATAATGGGTTTATTTAATAAGAATATATTATTTTTTAATTTTTTTTTAAAAAAACCGGTTATAACCGGTTTTTTCTATCCGAACCGGTCACAAACCGACCCAAACCGGTTAGTATAGGGTCGAGTTTTTACAGTCCCCAACCCAACCCGACCCGAACCGGTTTGGTCAAAAAACCGGTTTTGAGAATACGACCAAAAACCGGTTCGGTTTTACAACCTGAACCGGTTTGGAAAAAAACCCGATTTGTACACCCCTAGTGGTGATCTGAGTAGATCTGAGGTCCGGCAGTGTTCGCCGGTGGTCCGACAGTGTTCGGCGGTGGTCCTGCAGTGTTGCAACAGTGGTCGGTGGTGGTCGGCTAGGGTTAAGGGTCGAGTTTTTTCTTTTTTTCGGAAATTGTAAAATAGTCTAGAGCTACGTGCTGATAACGTATTTCAGGAGAAAGTAAAAAGCTATAAATACGAGTCAATTAATTGTATTCATAACACTGATAGAGGGGGCCTTTATATAGTCATTACAATGAGAGTCATTCTATACATAGGATTCCTAGATAAGGTAAGACATCTAATAGGATCCTACTACCTCTAGAAGGATCTAGAACCTTCCATCTATGTATCTTTTTACAACCAGTATTAGGCAAGAGAGAGACACTAAAGTACCTTTACGTTTATACTTGAAAAAAACTATAAATTATTTCTTTGATTTTTGAAAAACTCATTGCTTTGGAACAAAATGAAAAAGCAGAGTACCAAAATTTTGGAACATGGAATATAAAACTCCTATCTTTTCAGTTTTTTTATTTACTTAAATGAAATGACAAATAAACACCTCCAGTGGCGTATCTAGAGCCCTGGTTAGGGTGTGCAAAAAATTTTAAACACACGCATTGCTATAAATATAATAAAGGAGAAAGAGAAGAAAGAAGAACTTACGCGAGAACGAGGAAACACATGGAGAGAGAAAATTAAAAATGTTAAGAGCGTAAGTAATTGTGTGAATATAGTGTATTAGATAGGTGCAAAACTAGGAGTTTCGAAGCAAACAAATATTCTCTGCGTGTGCAAAATATGTTTTTAATAGGATATTGGTGCTAATATTATTTTTTAATAATAGTATTAGTACTAATACTATTTTGTCAGGGTGGTCGGTTGACCACCCTGAGATGTAGGTAGATCCGCCACTGAACACCGCAAACATGCATACTATCTGTAACACCCCGAGATATTCGGAATATGTTACAGCGCCGTAGACCCCTACATGGGACCTACCAGGCTATAATAGAAAAACTCCACTCGACTAACCATCTTGGTTAGCGAGGATACGCAATTAAACAACATGACATGTAAAGTTACGCCCGGAGCAACCGGTAAAATAAGCATCAACCAACAACGTGACAATTTAAAGCAATACGATACGGAGTTTGAAACAAAAAGCCTAAGTACTCGCGAGTACAATCTATAAGTTTTAAAACTGTGGGAACAACCATATCGAAATGAACAAAGGAAATATGTAGACCCAAATACACATGTCAACGACAGCGCCAACATCCTCGCATCGTCACGGTGCTCGCTCGTCCGGATATTCATAACCTGAAATCCATAACAAGAATTTCCCCAAAACGGGTCCCCAAAGGGGTTAGCAATTACGCTAGTACAAGTAATCAAGGCAAACCAATCGCTTACACATTTCATAGTACATGCACCAATATCATTTCGAAAACCAAAACAAGACATGTCTTTTTCCGGAAAACATACAGTCCACAATTAGCCTTGAGAACAGGGCGGCAGCATACATTCTCACTCGAGGCCTCACACGGACCCTCCCGAGTTGGCTACAATTACAGAAAAACAAAACCACGCACACGCTATGCCGTGAGAACAGGGCGGCAGCATACATTCTCACTCGAGGCCTCGCAGGGACCCTCCCGAGTTGGCTAGCGGTACGAAACTCGTGAAATCCAGGGCGGCATCATAGATTTCCCTCCTTGACCCCGTCGGGCCAACACGAGGTGAGTTACACACAAGTAATATACATCACCATTTCATGTTAAGCTTAAAGGTTTCCAAAAATACTTGCCTCGAATTATTGACGACGCGAAGAACGGAAAGGAAAGTCACCGACGAACGCTAGGAACCAATGAAACCGAACCTAACGATTCGAAGAATACAATCACAAACGTTTCTAAATGAATACGGAATTGGAATACACCCGAAAACCCGCCTACGATTCATGTATATTCGTATATAAACAACAACGAGGGCGGACCACAACCAAACCCTCTCGATTCCGTGAAAATAACGAAATATACCATGAATCCGTAGGGAAACTAGGGATACCAACAAGATTAATCATATTCATCATGAATCCATCAATAAAACGGAACGGATCGGAAGAAAATCCCAAAACCCCCAAATTATTCAAAAGTAGGGTTCTAAGAGATTACCTTGGATTTAGGATGAGAAACACAAGTGGATGATGTTAATCTATGTTGGGAATAGTGCCCTAGGACATTCGATGTGCCTAGATTTGTAATTGTCACATTTAAATAAAGTTATTTGATATCATTTATTTCTCGTTGATTATTATAATGTGTGCATGTTTTAATATTATAATAATCGAATAATAGTTATTCACGAATAATAAGATTATTCAAATGTCCCTGGTAAAATCGCGTTGAGTAGAGACTCAAGTGATTAATATACTAGTATAAGTTTGATTGATAATCATCGGATGATTATGCGTATGGTACGGATCAATCTTATGGGTATTGGTTGGAGAACTAATACTGGACCGACCCGCATTGAGATCACTGCATGGAAATGTCATAAGTGAATCTCAATACAGTATGTCAATAAATCCTTGAACCTGAGATTATCATAGAGTCCAACATGAAGATCGCTATGCCTTGACGTAATCCAACGTCATCTCAAACATGGTGATCATAAAGGTTAGCGATCGGGATTAGTGGGAGTCATGTAGAGGGCAATGAATAATCAAGATGGGGATTTGTCCCTCTCTTAAGTGAGAGAGATATCTGCATTGCCCCTCGATAAGTAGGATGAAGGAAATGCATGGCCATGCTCAAATGAAGAGTCATTTGATTCAATCACTACTTAAGATCGAGAAAGCATTTGAACATAAATAAGTATGACAGACTCCATGACTTAGTTCAAATATGATATCGCGTGACAAAGGGATTTGACACGTTAAAAGGTTTAATGGACTATTAACTTATATTATTTGGGTAATCATAATGTCTTGCTAGAGGCCGCTTATGATTTATTATTTAATAAGGTATTAAATAATTGCCAACATAATATAAGCCTTTGGGTCGCACATACGACAATTATAGACAAGTAGGAATAAATATCAACTGGGAATAATAAATATAATATTGGATATTATATTTATAAGGAGATTAAATAATAAAGTAATATATATAATATTGGATATTATATATATTGTATTATTTAATAAGTTGAGGGGCAACTAAGCAAATACTAGATTATTGAATCTAGGGTTTACTTAGTATAAATATAAGGTCTTGGACAAGGAGTTGTAACCAGAAAATAAGACCTAAAATCGGCCCTTCAAGAAGAAGAAAAATCGGCCATCTACATTATACTGTAGGAGAACGGAGTCGGTCGTTCCTCTTCCCTTAGTTGATCTTGATCAATAGTACAATCCTTCTAGTAAGGAATTTGTGTTGTACTATTTATCAATATTATTCGTAAGGATCTAGCAATCCGGCTTGTGGAATTGTTCGTGTGTGGATCACCAAAAGAGGAAGGAGATATTCATCTGCTTCTAGTCCGGATCTAGAATTGTTCAATCGGATTAAGGTAATTCGATTAAATCTTTAATTAAACAATTAAATTACTGCATGAGATCCTAAATTGGGTTTTCACATTTATTGTTCCGCTGCGTTTTTACTCCGATTATTTTGTATTCGATGCATGGAAAACCCAACAGTGGTATCGGAGCCAACTTGCATGTAATTTAATTGTTTATGTAGAACATATTTATGTGTAAATTATGTTCCTGATTATGTTTATAAAATATATATTTTATAAAATATTTTTTCTGGTTTAATTTGATTAAATCGGATCGTCAAAAATAATTTTCTACGGTTTTTAATCGCTGCCAAAATGGCAGCTGCAGAACAAGATGCAGTGTGTCGGGCGATTCGGGTCCGGTCCGGGTCGGGTCGGGCCTGGACCCGCGGGTTGTATTAATTAGCAAAAATGATTTTGCATCACCAGGGTTCGAACCACGGAGGTCCAGCGCGCGGCCTAGCGACTTACCATGTGCGCTGCGAGTTTGTTTTGGAAATAATACACGGAAGGTTTTATTAAAGGCAAATAAATCTGTTTTAAATATTGCAAAAATACTTCCGCAAAAAGCGGGATTCGATCCGCGCCGCGGCTATCCTTCAAGACCACTTTCCATCTCTACCGGATCTTGTTTTGGTAACTTTTCGCAGTTCCTTTTATAAGTCCTTTTGTTATAAAAGTAAATTTGGAAATAATAGTTGCAAAATGTTGCAACCGCAACGGTTTCGAACCCGGCAAACCCGTGCCAGATCTCGCCGGGCCATCTCGGCGAGTCCAGCTTTGTTCATGTGATGACTCAAATTTTAATTATTGTCGATTGTCGGATAAATTGATTATTTAGTATATTACATGCTTTATTAATTATTTGATAATTATTTATGGTATGTGTGTGGTGTATGGCATGACCATAAATTGACCAATGTGATTGGATAATTTAATTTCTTATGGGTTGGTTTTACGGCTGCGTGTCGTTTAATTATAATTGGTTTTACTGCGAGTCGCCTATTTAAATTGTTTATTATTTTACGGCTGCGTGTCGTTTGTACTTCTTGTAATTTAATTTATTAGTGTAGTATTAAATTTCATTAATGTAATGAAGACAAGAAGGACGAGATAGATGGACTCGAGGAGCAAATTGATCGCGTATGACGTTCCAAGGAGTTGGAAGATCAATGAAGACCATATTTAACCCTTTAGATGACCTTTGTGATTTTCATGTTGGCTCATGAAAATCACGTTAGATTATGGTCATGCTATACACGGTCCTATGCTTTATTGTCATGTGATGCGATGTATGTTTAAATTTATGCATGTATGTGATGCTATGTATGTTTAGATGTATGTTAGCAAACATAGACATTAACATAGGATAAAAATCCCTCGTTAAAATTTTAATGCCGTTCATTTGAAAAACACCTATCAAGACTTCGATCATCATGAGTGGGTCATGCCAAAGTGGGCACTCGGATTATCTTAGTAAGGTAGGATAGGTAATGGTGATACCTATACGTTTAATGAATTTGGAAATCAAAATAGTTTTGAACCTTAAGGCATAAGATGGGATTATAACATGCTTGGGCATACGATGCCAAATCCCATGACATAATCTAAGAGTTACATATGATGTAATCGATAAAGAGTTATCCACCTAAAGTAGTTCAATTCTAGGCGTCATGCCAAAGCCGAGTTTAGGATTGTGCGAAATGGGATCTTAGCCCACTAAAATTACAAATGTTGTAAATTGAGGGTACTTTGTTTTAGTGGGAGTATTTTCGAGAAATAAAATAATGTGACTAAATATTTTGCATATTGAATTTTGTAGAATGGCATCAAACAACACATCCACCATTTCATCGCGATCCGTCCTTGAGAAGGACAAGTGAAAGAAAATGGCGGAACTATCTGGATTGGATCCGAGCCTGAGAATAGTTCTCAAGCAAGAAAGAAAGCTGTATGTTCTTGAGGAAGAAATTCCCGATGATCCAGCTGACAATGCAAACAAAGCAACAAAAGACAAATGGAAGAAACATTGTGATGATTCCATTGATGTCGGTTGTATTATGTTTGCCAACATTTGTCCGTAACTTCGTAAGAATGGAGGAAATGGAAGCTTATGAGCTAAATGCTCACCTCAAGGAAACTTTCTCGAAGCATGCTAGGCAAGAGAGGTATGAGACCTTTCAAGCCTTGTATGCTTGCAAGATGGTTGAGGGGACATCTGTCAGCGCTCACGTGCTCAAGATGAAAGGATATATTGATCATCTTGAAAGGCTTGGTTTTCCACTTTCTAAGGAGCACTCCACGGATGTGATCCTAAACTCATTGCCCGAAAGTTTCGGTCAGTTCATTATGAACTATAATATGAATGAGATGGAGAAGTCCATTCTGAGCCGCATGGGATGCTTAAAACGGCCGAAAGCGTAATATTAAGAAGAAACCAAACCATGTGTTGATGGTCGCAAAGGGAAATCCTTTAAGAACAAAGGCAAGGGCAAGGGTAAGGCAAAAGTTGCCAAATCTAAAGACCCTACTAGGCCGGGTTTCAAGGCTAAAGCTCCCAAAGATGGAAATTGCCATCATTCAAATAAACCAGTACATTGGAAAAGAAATTGCAAGATTTACTTGGAAGAGCTAAAGCGTACCAAGGGCAGTGAGACTGCCACAGGTATATTTGTTATAGAAGTTAACTTATCTACCTCTAACTCCTGGGTATTAGATACTGGATGTGGATCTCACATTTGTACAAATGTGCAGGGGTTGAGAAGCAAGAAAGAATCAAGAAAGGGGAAGTAGATCTAAGAGTCGGCAATGGAGCAAGAGTTGCTGCACTAGCCGTAGGAACTTATGATCTAGTTTTGCCCAATGGGCTTTTGTTAGTTTTGAACAATTGCTATTATGTTCCTGCTATGAATAGGAATATTATTTCAGTTTCTACATTAGATTGTGAAGGTTACAGTTTTCTTATTAAGAATAAGATCATTCGTATTTTCTTTGATGACTTGTTTTATGGTACTGCAAAGTTATATACGCCTTTACAATATTGATCTAGATGAGTCCGACACTTTGGAAGTCTATAACATTGCATCCAAGAAACCTAAGCTCAATGATTCTAATCCGACTTACTTATGGCATTGTCGACTTGGTCACATAAACGAGAAACGCATTTCTAAACTCCATAATGATGGACTTTTAGACTCTTTTGACTATGAATCATATGGGACATGCGAATCTTGTTTATTGGGCAAGATGACGAAGAATCCTTTCACCGGTCATGGAGAAAGGGCTAGTGATCTATTAGGCCTAATACATGCGATGTGTGCGGACCTCTTAGCACTCATGCCGAGGCGGATACCAATACTTCATTACATTCACCGATGATTTTAGCCGATATGGATATGTTTATCTTATGAAGTATAAACATGAATCTTTTGAAATGTTCAAAATATTCCGAATGAAGTACGTAATCAACTTGGCAAGACAATTAAAGCCCTTCGATCGATCGAGGTGGGGAATACTTGAGCCAAGAATTCGATGATCATCTTAGGAGTTGTGGAATTGTTTCAACTTACTCCTCCCGACACCTCAGCATAACGAGTGTCCGAGAGGAGGAATCAAACTTTATTAGATATGGTTCGATCCATGATGAGTCGAACAGCTTCCATTATCATTTTGGGGCCACGCCTTAGAAACAACAAGATTCACCCTTAACCGTGTTCCATCTAAAGCTTGAAAAGACACCATTTGAGAAATGGGTAGTAAAAGACCAAACTTGTCTTTTCTAAAGATCCAGGGTTGCGAGCGTTCGTAAGGCGCCAAGTGTTTGACAACCGGCAATGATACGAAAGATGTTTATTTGTGGGATATCCTAAGGAAACTAAAGGATATTACTTTTACAAGCCCATGAGAGAACAAAGTGTTTGTTGCTCGAAATGCCGTATTCTTAGAAAGGGAATTTATTTCCAAAAGAGACAGTGGGAGAAGAGTAATTCTCGAGGAAAATCGAGAACCACAAGAAGACATCGCTTCACCGATGGAAACCGAACAAGCTCAACAAACAAATTGAAGAGCCCATTCAAAGTACACAAGTCCCACGCAGATCGATAGGATGCGACATGAACCTGAGAGATATGGTTATCTCGTAACGGAGGATGATGATGCATCACTCATAGATGATGAGCCTAGTACCTATACTGAGCCGCCTGTGACCGAGTCCGAGGAATGGCTAGAAGCCATGAAGTCCGAGATGCAATCCATGTATGACAATCAAGTTTGGAACTTGATAGATCCACCGAGGGTGTTAAAACCATTGGGTGCAAATGGGTCTATAAAAAGAAGAAAGACATGGATGATAATCTGCAAGCCTATAAAGCTAGACTAGTGGCAAAAGGTTATAGGCATTCATGGTGTTGACTATGATGAGACCTTTTCGCCAAGAGTCATGCTTAAATCAATTAGAATTTTATTTGCCATTGCCGCATACTATGATTATGAAATATGGCAAATGGATGTCAAAACAGATTCCTTAATGGAAACTTACTCGAGGATGTGTATATGACACAACTCGAAGGTTTTGTTCATCCGTAAAATTCTAAAAAGGTTTGCAAGCTTCAAAGATCCATTTATGGGTTGAAGCAGCTTCTCGAGCCTGGAATCTTCGTTTTGATGAAATCACAAAGAGTTTGGGTTCATTCAAAATGAAGATGAACCTTGTGTGTACAAGAAGGTTAGTGGGAGAATAGTTGTTTTCTTAGTCTTATATGTAGATGACATATTACTCATTGGAAATGACATTCCCACCTTGCATACCAAGACTTGGTTGGGAAGTTGTTTCTCAATGAAAGACTTAGGAGAAGCCGCTTATATTCTTGGGATAAAGATCTATAGAGATAGATCAAAGAGATTGATTGGTCCGAGTCAAAGTACATACATTAATAAAATATTGAAGAGGTTCAATATGCAAGACTCCAAGAGAGGACTCTTGCCAATGTCACATGGCATTCATCTCGAGTGAGACTCGAGTCCTAAGACTCTGATGAGCGAGCACGTATGAGCAAGATACCATACGCATCGGCTATTGGATCGATCATGTATGCCATGATTTGTACTCGACGGATGTATCGTTTGCTCTTAGTATGACAAGTCGATACCAATCGAATCCGTGAAAGTCATCGATGAAAACCATCCTAAAGTACTTGAGAAGAACCAAGGATGATTTCCTAGTTTATGGAGGGGTGGGAAACGAAATGGTCAGTAAGAGGTTACGCCGATGCAAGTTTCAAACCGACAGAGACGATTTCAAATCGCAAAGCGGTTATGTGTTTGTATTGATTGGAGGTCTTTGTGTTGGAAGAGTTCCAAGCAAAGCACGGTTGCCGATTCTGATGGCCGAGTACTGCGGCATCGGATGCGCTAAGGAAGCCGTATGGATCAAGAAGTTCGTTACCGAACTAGGAGTGGTGCCAACCATCCAGTGGTCCCATAAGCCTTTATTGTGACAATAATGGTGCTATTGCACAAGCTAAAGAGCCTAGGTCCCATCATAATTCCAAACATATACTCGAAAATATCACCTAGTCGAGAGATCGTCGACGAGGAGATATTACAATATGCAAAGTAGCAACGGAAGAGAATGTTGCATCCACTTACCAAGCCTCTCTCACAAGGAAAGCATGTTGAGCATGCTAGAGCGATAGGACTAAAGGTCATGAATGAATGGTCCTAGTGCAAGTGGGAGATTGTTGGGAATAGTGCCCTAGGACATTCGATGTGCCTAGATTTGTAATTGTCACATTTAAATAAAGTTATTTGATATCATTTATTTCTCGTTGATTATTATAATGTGTGCATGTTTTAATATTATAATAATCGAATAATAGTTATTCACGAATAATAAGATTATTCAAATGTCCCTGGTAAAATCGCGTTGAGTAGAGACTCAAGTGATTAATATACTAGTATAAGTTTGATTGATAATCATCGGATGATTATGCGTATGGTACGGATCAATCTTATGGGTATTGGTTGGAGAACTAATCTGACCGACCCGCATTGAGATCACCGCATGGAAATGTCATAAGTGAATCTCAATACGATGTCAATAAATCCTTGAACCCGAGATTATCATAGAGTCCAACATGATAATCGCTATGCCTTGACGTAATCCAACGTCATCTCAAACATGGTGATCATAAAGGTTAGCGATCGGGATTAGTGGGAGTCATGTAGAGGGCAATGAATAATCAAGATGGGGATTTGTCCCTCTCTTAAGTGAGAGAGATATCTGCTTGCCCCTCGATAAGTAGGATCAAGGAAATGCATGGCCATGCTCAAATGAAGAGTCATTTGATTCAATCCTACTTAAGATCGAGAAAGCATTTGAACATAAATAAGTATGACAGACTCCATGACTTAGTTCAAATATGATATCGCGTGACAAAGGGATTTGACACGTTAAAAGGTTTAATGGACTATTAACTTATATTATTTGGGTAATCATAATGTCTTGCTAGAGGCCGCTTATGATTTATTATTTAATAAGGTATTAAATAATTGCCAACATAATATAAGCCTTTTGGGTCGCACATACGACAATTATAGACAAGTAGGAATAAATATCAACTGGGAATAATAAATATAATATTGGATATTATATTTATAAGGAGATTAAATAATAAAGTAATATATATAATATTGGATATTATATATATTGTATTATTTAATAAGTTGAGGGCAACTAAGCAAATACTAGATTATTGAATCTAGGGTTTACTTAGTATAAATATAAGGTCTTGGACAAGGAGTTGTAACCAGAAAATAAGACCTAAAATCGGCCCTTCAAGAAGAAGAAAAATCGGCCATCTACATTATACTGTAGGAGAACGGAGTCGGTCGTTCCTCTTCCCTTAGTTGATCTTGATCAATAGTACAATCCTTCTAGTAAGGAATTTGTGTTGTACTATTTATCAATATTATTCGTAAGGATCTAGCAATCCGGCTTGTGGAATTGTTCGTGTGTGGATCACCAAAAGAGGAAGGAGATATTCATCTGCTTCTAGTCCGGATCTAGAATTGTTCAATCGGATTAAGGTAATTCGATTAAATCTTTAATTAAACAATTAAATTACTGCATGAGATCCTAAATTGGGTTTTCACATTTATTGTTCCGCTGCGTTTTTACTCCGATTATTTTGTATTCGATGCATGGAAAACCCAACAATCTACACCAAGGATTCAAGCAAAAGAATCTCTGAAGTGATTGGAAGAAGAAAATCGCCTCAAATCGCCTCTGGAGTCGCTCGGCCGCGGAAGAAGGAGAGAAATGAGAAATTGTGTTTATCTCGGTCAACTCCCTGGTTTATATAGCCAGGGAGTGTTAGCGTGCGCTAATCCTCAAGGTTAGCGTGCGCTAACGGGGAAAAATTACAGGCCAAAATAGTTAGCGTCCAGTCCAGTAGCCAGACTTTTGGCCGTTAGCGTGCGCTACTCGAAACGTAGCGTGCGCTAATAACCTCTCGGTAGCGCGCGCTATCGACCAATAGCGTGCGCTACCTGGACATTAGTCGAGTCCAGTGGCAACTGCCCAGAACCCACCTGATACGTTAGCGTGCGCTACCATACAAGCGTAGCGTGCGCTAACTGATCCGTTAGCGTGCGCTACCATACAAGCGTAGCGCGGCGCTAACCGCACTGACCGGGTTCGTAAGGCCGGAAAACAAGATCGCCACTCCCGTATGCGCTACGAAACAAACGTAGCGTGCGCTACTAAGGGAACCCTAGCGTGCGCTATGCAGAAAGAGTAGCGTGCGCTAGGTACGAAATATGAAGGGTCCAAAAACACCAGAATGTGAACGAAACATCAAACGGAACATCTCAACAGGCATCATAACGTAGAATGGATCCACGGCAACCCCGAAACGGCGGTCCCGCAAGACAATAATGGGAATAAAATCCATAGATAATAGGAAAGATACATTGAAAGATACACGAGGATCTCTACTATCGGGAAATACGCCGAAAAAGAAAAATACAAGGGAAAGAAAAAATGCGGGTATTACATTCTACCCCTCTAAAAACAAGTTTCGTCCCGAAACTTAAGAAACAAACAACTCGGGGTACCTAGCACGCATGCTATCCTCGGTCTCCCACGTTGCCTCCTCGACACCGTGTCTCGACCACTGCACCTTGACCAAAGGGATGGTCTTATGCCTCAGTCGTTTCTCCCGATGTTCTAAAATCTTCAAAGGACGTTCCTCAAAAGTAATATCCTCGGCAACGTCAATCTCCCCATAGTCGATGACGTGACTAGGATCCGGGACATATTTCCTCAGCTGGGAAACATGAAAAACATTATGAACATGACTCAGGGCCGGGGGTAACGCCAACCGGTATGCTAACCCACCGACTCGCTCGAGAATCTCGAAGGGTCCAATAAATCTCGGACTCAACTTCCCCTTCTTCCCGAAACGGAAAACTCCTCTCGTCGGTGACACCTTCAGCAAAACGTGGTCTCCCACCTCGAATTCTAAAGGTCGACGACGGACATCGGCATATGACTTCTGTCGACTCTGGGCGGTCAACATCCGTTCTCGAATTAATTCTAACTTCCGTCTCGTCTCTAAAACGATATCCGGTTCGGTCCCGATCAAATCGGATGCCTCATTCCAACAAATCGGCGATCGACATCGTCACCCATAAAGTGCCTCATACGGTGCCATCCGAATCGATGCGTGCCAACTATTGTTGTACGTGAATTCGATCAATGGCAAGTGCTCCTCCCAGTCGCTACTCCAATCGAGGGCACAAGCACGCAACATGTCCTCGAATGTTTGGATAGTGCGTTCCGACTGCCCATCTGACTGGGGATGAAAAGAGGTACTCAATTGCAAATGGGTACCTAACGCCTTATGCACCGCCTGCCAAAAGTGCGATACAAAACGGCCATCACGATCCGAAACAATAGACTTCGGAGTACCATGAAGTCTCACAATCTGCGCGATAAACACACGAGCCAATTTCTCCGGGCCCCAAGTGTCCTTGATGCCCAGAAAATGTGCCGACTTGGTCAGACGATCAACAACCACCCATACCATATTCATACCCGACCTCGATCTCGGCAAACTCGTAACAAAACCCATCGATATATCTTCCCATTTCCATTCTGGAATGGGAAGTGACTGCAATAATCCAGCCGGTCGCTGATGTTCGATTTTGACCTGCTGGCAAGTCAAGCATCTCGCCACAAACCGTGCGACCTCTTCCTTCATATCATTCCACCAGAAGTTCCTCCTCAGGTCCTTGTACATCTTACTCGAACCAGGATGAACGGAATAGGGTGTGGAATGGGCCTCATGCAAAATACTCTGTCGCAACTCTGGATCGTTCGGCACACAAAGCCGGCTCTGGAATCTCAAAACGCCATCCTCGTGAATCACAAACCCAGGAGACTTTCCCTTAAGAACGTTCTCTCGGATTTGAGTAATCATCGGATCCTCTAATTGCTTCAACTTAATTTCATCGATCAAAGACGATGAAATCTCTAGAGCACAAAGTTGCCCGACAGCTTCAGGCAACAAAACTTCAACATCTAACTCGATCAGAGCCCGCCGAAGCTCAGACTGAGGCATAAGGACCTCAAGCATTCGCAACGCAATCGGTTTCCGACTCAAGGCGTCGGCCACGACGTTCGCTTTGCCCGGATGATAAAGAATTTCAAGGTCATAATCCTTAATCAGCTCTAACCACCTCCTCTGCCTCATATTCAACTCCCGCTGAGTAAATATGTATTTCAGACTTTTATGATCGGTAAAAATCTGACATGTAGAGCCGAAAAGATAGTGACGCCAAATCTTGAGTGCAAAGACTACCGCCGCTAACTCCAAATCGTGAGTAGGGTAGTTAAGTTCATACGGCCTTAACTGTCTCGACGCATAGGCAATGGTCTTGCCGTGCTGCATCAATACGCACCCAAGACCCTGACCCGACGCATCGCTATAAACGGCGAATCCCTCGTTGCCACATGGCAACGCCAAGACCGGGGCTGAAGTCAAACGATTCTTCAGCTCCTCGAAACTCGACTGCCTCTCATCGGTCCAGACGAATTTCTCAGATTTATGGAGCAACTGAGTAAGTGGCCGAGCTAGTTTTGAGAAACCCTCGTCGAACCTACGGTAGCAGCCAGCCAAACCCAAGAAACTACGGACCTCCTTCACGTTTGTGGGCGATGCCCAATCCAATACTGCCTTAATTTTCTGCGGATCCACACGAACCCCTTCGGCTGAAATCACGTGACCCAAAAACATCACTTCCTTCAGCCAGAACTCACATTTCGAGAACTTCGCATAGAGTTGCTCGGTCCTCAAAATGTCTAACACTATCCGCAAATGATGGGCATGCTCTTCCTCATTCCTCGAATAGATAAGAATATCGTCAATGAAGACGATGACACACTTATCCAAATACTCGATAAAGACTTTGTTCATCAACTGCATGAACACCGCCGGCGCATTAGTTAACCCGAAAGGCATAACCACGAATTCATAATGTCCGTATCTCGTCCGAAAAGCTGTTTTCGGCACGTCGGACTCTCTCACCCGAAGCTGATAGTACCCCGATTTCAAATCAATCTTCGAGAATACCGCAACTCCCTGTAACTGATCGAACAAGTCATCAATCCTCGGCAAAGGATACTTGTTCTTGATGGTTACCTTGTTTAGTTCGCGATAGTCGATACACAAACGTAGTGAACCATCCTTCTTTCGCACAAACAGGACCGGTGCGCCCCAAGGCGAGGCACTCGGTCGAACATACCCCGACTCAAGAAGCTCACTCAACTGCTTCTTCAACTCTGACATCTCTAAAGGTGCCATGCGATACGGCGCCTTTGAAATCGGAGCCGCGCCCGGCTCTAATTCTATAACAAACTCAACCTCACGATCCGGTGGCGGCCAAGCAACTCGTCAGGAAATACATCAGGAAATTCACTAACGACTGGAATCGACGAAAGCTCGACTCCACCATTCTCCGCCTTCAAGGCGTAGCACCAATAACCAGTACACCCCTTTCGCAGGAGACTCATCGCCTTCAAGGCATTGATGACGAATTTCTGATTTCCCCTCCTTCGCCCCGCGAAGGAGTGCTCGGTGCCATCCTCGGCTAACATGGTGATGATCCTCGTGCGGTAGTTCATGATTGCACCATGCCGCTCGAGCCAATCATCCCCGAGAATCAAATCCTCACTCTCAATATTAACGACAATAAGATTAGAGAGCCAAGCTCTCTCACAAATAAACACAGAGCAGTCTCGGACCTCTCGATCACCGACAATTCTATCACCGCTAGGAAGTTTAACGATGAATGGCTCGCAAGGTGACAAACAGTCGAGACTCAAACGGCGTACACACTCTAGAGAAATGAATGAATGCGTAGCACCCGAATCGAAAAGCACACTGACAGGATGGAAATGAACGTGAACGGTACCTGTCGCCACAGTAGCTGCTGGATCATCGGCCCTCCTCATCTCATAGATACGCGGCTGAGCAGAGCCGACACTGGAAGCTCCACCCCTAGCGGGCTAACCCCGACCCCTACCTCGGCCGGCACTCGGTGGAGGCGGCGGAGCAAATGAGCCCTGGTTCACACTCGGCTCCAACGGTACTGGTTGGGAAGAACGGGCGCCACGAAACTGTTTGACCTGCTCACAAAAAGGGGCCCGGTGGCCCAGCTGTCCACAAGTGTTACAAGTAAGCTTCGGACGAGAACACTGCCGGCTCCTATGGCCCTGCACACCACAGTTAAAACATGTGGGTTCACGAGCGGAGGTTCCGGCGGCACCCCGAAAGCTCCCAGAGAAACGAGCCGAACCGCCCGTTGAAATATTTGCAGCTTGAGATTTACGCCGCCTCCACTCTTGGGACCGAAAAATTTCCGACCGACTCGCTTCTTGCTCTCACGAGCCAAATCGCTCGCCACCGACATATCATAAGCAAGAGCTCGACTCGATAATCCTTCAAGGTAGTACAGACGAGCCCATACATATAGTCCCGAATGGCGGCTTCATCCTTCTCGGAAAATGGAAAATTTTGTCGCCTCGGCGACAACTGGGTCTTCACATAACCCAACTCCTTGTTAAAGTCGGCAATGGCACGAGATACGGGGATATCCGGTGGTTGAGCATCGTAGAAAGCATGCACTCGAGCCTCGTCTCGACCGCCACGGACAATATTCGGTCTCCATCAATTCTTGAATTCGGCCCACGAAGCAACATGATCTTTGGGACCAACGGCCTCCCACCAACTGTAGCATCTCCCGTGAGAAAGTATTGAGCAATAGGGACCCTACGGTCCTCGGGGCAATTAGTAGCAATGAAGACTTTGGATATCTCCTTGATCCACCCTTCCCACCCGATCGGGTCCGAAGCTCCCGAACCGAGGAGGATGCATCTTGATGACATCCTGAAGAAGCCGATCCGCTCCGCCCGATTAGCATGGGCACGAT
The DNA here is from genome assembly GCA_033398695.1 of Orobanche coerulescens. NCBI lineage: Eukaryota > Viridiplantae > Streptophyta > Magnoliopsida > Lamiales > Orobanchaceae > Orobanche > Orobanche coerulescens. The sequence goes on along the minus strand of CM065817.1, from coordinate 92,156,629 downwards.
CGGGTTCCAACCACTCAGGCTATAGCCGCCATCTGGTTAACCATTTGCCGCATGACACCGCAATACCAAGATCGGCGCGCTCCCGAGAAGAAGCATGACCGTGACGGTCACCAGATCTGCGGCCTCGAAGAATGAGACGTGGCCGCCCCACCGGCTGCCCCACGTCCTCGGCCGCGCCCACGGCCACGACCACGACCACGACCATGGTTTCCTCCGGCATCCATACTGATGTTGAGAGATAACAGAAGTATATCGATGATGAGTAAGGGGGAAAAGCAATTACGATTCAGAAGTAGAAATACAACGCAAGAAACAAAAGAGCCGAATAGGAAAACTTACGAGCACTGGAAGTACCCGGATGCTGGCAGCGGCGTGACAATGTGTAAAACAAAACACGACTAGACCCAAATGACCAACAAGCCTAGGTATCCATAAACCTAGAGCTCCGATACCATTTTCTGTAACACCCCGAGATATTCGGAATATGTTACAGCGCCGTAGACCCCTACATGGGACCTACCAGGCTATAATAGAAAAACTCCACTCGACTAACCATCTTGGTTAGCGAGGATACGCAATTAAACAACATGACATGTAAAGTTACGCCCGGAGCAACCGGTAAAATAAGCATCAACCAACAACGTGACAATTTAAAGCAATACGATACGGAGTTTGAAACAAAAAGCCTAAGTACTCGCGAGTACAATCTATAAGTTTTAAAACTGTGGGAACAACCATATCGAAATGAACAAAGGAAATATGTAGACCCAAATACACATGTCAACGACCCTGGCCAACATCCTCGTACTGTCCTGGTGCTCGCTCGTCCGGATATTCATAACCTGAAATCCATAACAAGAATTTCCCCAAAACGGGTCCCCAAAGGGGTTAGCAATTACGCTAGTACAAGTAATCAAGGCAAACCAATCGCTTACACATTTCATAGTACATGCACCAATATCATTTCGAAAACCAAAACAAGACATGTCTTTTTCCGGAAAACATACATACCCACAATTAGCCTTGAGAACAGGCGAAGATACATTCTCACTCGAGGCCTCACACGGACCCTCCCGAGTTGGCTACAATTACAGAAAAACAAAACCACGCACACGCTATGCCGTGAGAACAGGGCGGCAGCATACATTCTCACTCTAGGCCTCGCAGGGACCCTCCCGAGTTGGCTAGCGGTACGAAACTCGTGAAATCCAGGGCGGCAGCATAGATTTCCCTCCTTGACCCCGTCGGGCCAACACGAGGTGAGTTACACACAAGTAATATACATCACCATTTCATGTTAAGCTTAAAGGTTTCCAAAAATACTTGCCTCGAATTATTGACGACGCGAAGAACGGAAAGGAAAGTCACCGACGAACGCTAGGAACCAATGAAACCGAACCTAACGATTCGAAGAATACAATCACAAACGTTTCTAAATGAATACGGAATTGGAATACACCCGAAAACCCTCCTACGATTCATGTATATTCGTATATAAACAACAACGAGGGCGGACCACAACCAAACCCTCTCGATTCCGTGAAAATAGCGAAATATACCATGAATCCGTAGGGAAACTAGGGATACCAACAAGATTAATCATATTCATCATGAATCCATCAATAAAACGGAACGGATCGGAAGAAAATCTCAAAACCCCCAAATTATTCAAAAGTAGGGTTCTAAGAGATTACCTTGGATTTAGGATGAGAAACACAAGTGGATGATGTTAATCCACACCAAGGATTCAAGCAAAAGAATCTCTGAAGTGATTGGAAGAAGAAAATCGCCTCAAATCGCCTCTGGAGTCGCTCGGCCGCGGAAGAAGGAGAGAAATGAGAAATTGTGTTTATCTCGGTCAACTCCCTGGTTTATATAGCCAGGGAGTGTTAGCGTGCGCTAATCCTCAAGGTTAGCGTGCGCTAACGGGAAAAAATTACAGGCCAAAATAGTTAGCGTCCAGTCCAGTAGCCATACTTTTGGCCGTTAGCGTGCGCTACTCGAAATGTAGCGTGCGCTAATAACCTCTCGGTAGCGCGCGCTATCGACCAATAGCGTGCGCTACCTGGACATTAGTCGAGTCCAGTGGCAACGGCCCAGAACCCACCTGATACGTTAGCGTGCGCTACCATACAAGCGTAGCGTGCGCTAACTGATCCGTTAGCGTGCGCTACCATACAAGCGTAGCGTGCGCTAACTGGCACCTGACCGGGTTCAGAAGGCTGGAAAAACAGCACTGCCACTCCCAGGGCTACTCGCTAGCGCGCGCTACGAAACAAACGTAGCGTGCGCTACTAAGGGAACCCTAGCGTGCGCTATGCAGAAAGGGTAGCGTGCGCTAGGTACGAAATATGAACGGTCCAAAAACACCGGAATGTGAACGAAACATCAAACGGAACATCTCAACAGGCATCATAACGTAGAATGGATCCACGGCAACCCCGAAACGGCGGTCCCGCAAGACAATAATGGGAATAAAATCCATAGATAATAGGAAAGATACATTGAAAGATACACGAGGATCTCTACTATCGGGAAATACGCCGAAAAAGAAAAATACAAGGGAAAGAAAAAATGCGGGTATTACATTATCAATGCTTTCAGCCCGAGTACGAATCAGGGAGTCGACATTCCCACATAGTTGAGATTGCCAAAGCAACTAATAGTGAAGGATATACCTATCTTTTTAGTAATTACAAGTTCAAAACTATATATATCATGTATCGGTAAACTCATTTCTACCATCAGCTTATAAAATGAAAATAAATCAAACTATTATATTCTTTTTGTTTTAGTTCAAATAATCAAGAGTTTACATATGTGTTTGTTGAAGTGTTCGTAATTTGATGCGCAGGTGGCCATATATTATCTATTATCCAACATAAACACACAATCGTTTGCATGCATTGTTAAACCTACTCATAGAGTGACAAGAGATTGTTAAACATTTTGTACAGACAGCATAGGAGTATGCTACTACAAGGTAAGGCATCATTCGGTTGGAATTTCGCGGTGCATCATTATTCAATGACTAAACACTAAAATTAGTCCCAATCAGTAGCCATGTGACAATTTTTTCCAGATATTAGTCTTTCGCATTTTTTAAACGAGATACTATAGTCCCTCTGTCACTTAGCACCTCATTAGTGACACGTTAGATGCCAACATGTCATATTAACCAACCCGTAATACTTTATTTTGGCCAAAATTAGTATTTGGTTTGACAGATTATGAAATTAAAAAAAGATATATTAGTCCCTGAATTTTTGAAATAAATTAGTCTCAGACGTCTTCTTCCCCATTAGAGAGAGAGAGACTCATTTTTTGTGTGTGATCTGTAGTTTCATTTTTTGGTGCACTACACAACTTATCCTTGTAAACTCAAACATATCATCAACAAAGTAATTATGCTCAAACCGAGGGACTAATACTATTTTCCGGTGGGGTTATCGGTACAACTTGTATGTTAAACCGAAACTGCACTCAAACCGGTTGAGCCGCCCGACTCAATTAGAAATCCGGTCAACCAGCCTGTCCGACCGACTGGTAGGGTGGGGTTTTGAAAGTTGAAGACTTGAAATTTGAAGATCTGTCTTAATTTTGTGGTGATATTTTTTTTCTTCAGATTTCTAAGTTATAAATTTATACATATCCTATCTATTTTTAGTACTTTTTAATAGTGTCTGGCTCATGCGGTCCGACTAAAGACCGGTCAGCCCAACCAGAGAACCAGTGAACTAGTGCCTTGACCAACACGATGACGGTCCGACTTTAATAAGATTGACTCCTCCACTCTTTTGTGTTTTCTGAGGGTTGTTCGGGAGTTTAGAAGGGAAGAGGAGAAGAAGGCTTGAACAAAAAGGAAAGGTTGGAAGATAAATTTAGGTAAAGATAACTTTAATTAAGAGTTTTTTTTTCTTCATAAAATAGAATTTCCCTAATTTGGAGGAACTCAAAAAATGCATCGAGTTCTCTAAATCGAATCCTCCCTCATAGCTTTCTCTCTCGTCATGCTTTGTCTCTCTCTCCACCACAACCCACCACCCTCGGTCCCTTTATTTCTCTCGACGATGAATCTTACTATTTGGGAAAGGGATCATGTGTAACACCCCCAATATATTCGGGAATATTACAGCGCCGTAAATCCTTTACATAAGAATTTACAAGGCTGATTAAAAGAAAAGACAATATCAGATACCGCTTTATGAAATTACTGAAGTAAAATACAACCGTCTGGTTGAAAACGAAATAGGAATATCCAATGAAGAGTTATTATTACATCACCAAAATCCAAATCATTATAACGGACGACGTACTCGAGTACTTATTGAAATAATCAACAAATAACAGATAGTAAACCCAGCCAGAACATCACTTTGCACCCTCGTCGTCATGCATCTCCAGTGGTTGTTTCCCCGCTCTTCTGGATCCTGAACATACACAAATGTTCACCCCCGAAGGGGTTAGCACAACGATGCTAGTACAAGTACAATAATCATACAACAGTGATATAATCAACAATTATATCATAACAAGTTTCTCCAACGAGAATATCCACAACACATATCATAACATAACAGTTTCAACATACTGATGGTATTCCAACGATCCAGCGCACACACTATAGATTCCCATGATGATCCGTCGGACCAACACATGGTGGAACTACTGTCCAACGATCCAAATACGCACACAGCTATAGATTCCCATGATGATTCCCGTCGGATCAACACATGGTGGACATATATTCACAACATATTTACACGATACAATCACATCATAATTGTCATAATATAAACAATTCTAATTTAGAGTACTTGCCTCGGTTCGTTGACAAGAAAAAACTTCCACGAATATCAAAATACTCGAAGGTCGTCCCCTTCGATCAATCACGTGATAAGCTCGAACCTTAACAAAAGAAATAGTACAGAATTCATTTCGTGCATTTAACGCCTAACAATTCAATAATTACGGTAGGAAGTCCTTAATACGAAATGCATGCGGGCCATTAACGCACGCTACGAATCATATGCAGCGTGCGTTAATGCTACTCGTTAGCGTACGCAGCACACACCGCCTAGCGTCGCTAACCCGGCGTTGTCATTGCCTCATCGATCACCGATCGACTCGGCTGATGATTTAACGCACGCTAAGTCCAAAACGTTGCGTACGCTAAACGTACTCAATAGCGCACGTTAAATCTCGTATATTAGCGCACGCTAATAATGCATGGCAGTTCACTGGAGGGCGTGATTTACACAAATAGTGATGAAGTAAGCGATTTCTTCAGTGATTTGATGTTTGTAATCTGTCTTCATGTTATGTTCATAACCTTTATGAATGATCTCCAGGATAATATCAACTTCAAGATGCAAATATACGTATAATCATCATGACACCATAATCCATCTTGATTTCAATTCTCATGCGAAGTTGGTGATCTCCGGTTGATGTAGTAGATTCTACTATCATTATACATATTCAGACTTCATCTTGAGGTGAACTAACAATTCCGACTTATACGAAAGAATATTTCCTAAGATGATTCTTCCTTTAAGTTCTTATAACATCTCTTCCAAATCATGATCACAAAGATAACATAAATCATACGGATTGTTAACTTCAGAATATTTCTCTCATCATTTGAAGTACTAGGATCCCAACTTCAAGGTTCCAACAATAATATCGTATTTGTAGACATTCCAATCTTCTAAACATGATGTTGTTGAATAATTCACTAATGAAATTCAATACCTCGATAATATGATCATCGTATCCATTGGGAAACCAAATCTAAGACTGGTGATAGGTTGAACATACCTTAGAATGCCGAAATCACTGAACCACGAGGTATAATCCGACTCCGTTTGGTTAGGTGCCACTCCAAGGTGTTACTTCTCTTCAATGATCACTCACAAGTGATACTCAATCATTCAATGATCACTAATATATGTTCTAAGTGTTTAGAAGGGATATACTTGCTCTCTGGACTCTCAAAGGTGAAGTATAGACGAAGGAAATGAAAGCCAAAGCGGTTGCTGTCCCATTTATAATATTCTGCATTATTGACAAGTTAGCGCACGCTACTAAGCATCCCTTAGCGTGCGCTAATAATGGTTGACTTCAGAATTTGTCCGGATGCGTCAGCGGGAATCTTATCCGGACCCATGTCTACGGGCGCATGTGTTAGTCGCTCAATAATTGAGTTCTTAGCGCACGCAACCCCTACCTTCATAGCGTGCGCTAATAATGGCCCGATAGCGCGCGTTAAGATACATTCTTAGCGTGCGCTATCACAAGGTTTCTTGAGCAATTTTGCATGTTTCTATACTTATGCATAATGATATCAATGCACTAAATATCATATTCCAATAATCAAAATCACCAATCCGAAATAATACATGGTTGAATACAGATGAAATACACTGTAATAAATCCGGATATTACATACTCTCCTACTAAAAAGGAGTTTCGTCCCGAAACTCAAGACGAAAATAACTCGGGATATCTAGACTTCATATCAGCTTCTGTTTCCCAAGTGGCTTCTTCCATTCCGTGACGTGACCACTGAACTTTGACCAAAACGATTGACTTGTTCCTCAGTTGCTTGACTCGACTCTCGAGTATCTTGACTGGTCTTTCTTCAAATGTCCCATCCTGCTCGACTTCGATCTCGCCGAAATCAATGATATGACTGGGATCTGGTATATATCTCCGTAACTGGGATACGTGGAACACGTTATGAACATGACACAATGACGGCGGCAATGCCAATCTGTATGCCAACTCCCCAACTCTCTCGAGGATTTCAAATGGTCCGATATATCTCGGACTCAGCTTTCCTTTCCTTCCGAAACGAAAGATTCCCCGAGTAGGAGAAACCTTCAAAAGTACGTGATCTCCAGTACTGAACTCCAATGGACGGCGGCGTACGTCCGCATAGGATTCTCGCGACTGCAGGCGGTTAATGGCCTTTCACGAATCAAGGCTATCTTCTCTCGAGTGCTCGATCAACTCTGGTTACTGTTCGATCAAGTCCGATGAATCGTCCCGGATAGGGCGATCTGCATCTCCTTCCGTATAATGCCTCAAACGGTGCCATCTTAATGGAAGCATGCCAACTATTATTGTAGGTAAATTCAATCAACGGTAGATGAACTTCCCAATCGTTTGACCAATCTAAGGCACAGGCCCTTAGCATGTCTTCCACCGGTTGTATAGTTCTCTCATTGTCCGTCATCTGCGGGTGGTAAGTCAGATCTTGAAGTTCAATTCGGTCCCCAAGGCCTTATGAACTGCTTTCCAAAAGTGAGACACAAAACGGCCGTCTCGATCAGAAACAATGGTCTTCGGCGTACCATGCAATCGAACTATCTCCGAAATAAAGACTCGAGCCAACCTCTCTGGTCCCCACGTATCCTTAATGCCTAGAAAATGAGCTGATTTGGTTAAACGATCAACTATCACCCAAATCATGTTCATTCCTGTCCTGGTTTTTGGCATATTAGTGATAAAGTCCATCGATATGTCCTCCCACTTCCATTCAGGAATCGGGAGCGGCTTCAACATTCCAGCAGGCCGTTGATGCTCGATCTTAACCTGCTGACAAGTTAAGCATTTCGAAACATAGTCCGCTACGTCTTTCTTCATGTTGCCCCACCAGAAGTTCTGTTTCAAGTCCTTATACATTTTACTGGTGCCCGGGTGGATAGAATAGGGCGAACCATGAGCTTCCTTCATAATCGTCTGTTTCAGAACATCAACATCGGGAACGCAGAGTCGGTTCTGAAATCTCAGAACTCCATCGTCATGAATTATGAATCCGGGGGCCTTTCCTTTGATCACTTCATCATGCAACCGAATCATCAGAGGATCATCTGCCTGTCTAGATTTGATTTCTTCGGTTAATGACGAAGTTATCTCCATCACGCACAGTTGTCCCTGGACTCTCTGTAACCACACTTCAATCCCTTCACGAATCATCTCTCGAAGGCTAAGTTGGGATGTCGGCGTCTCCAAAGATCTCGAATAGAGACAGCTTGCGGCTAAGTGCATCGGCCACTACATTTGCTTTGCTGGATGATATAAAATCTCCAAGTCATAGTCCTTAATCGGGCCCAACCATCTTCTATGACGCATGATCAACTCTATCTGACTGAATATGAAATTGAGAATCATATGATCCGTAAAGATCTCACAGTGAGTCCCGCATGCATAATGACTCCGCATCTTCAAGGCAAAACCACCGCCGCTAGCTCCAAATCATGTGTCGGGTAATTCACTTCATAAGATTTCGCTGTCGCGACGCATAAGCGATCACCTTATCATTCTCGCATCAACACGCACCCAAGTCCTTGGTTCAAGCATCAGTAAACTATGAATCCTTCGGTTCCTGCGGAAGTGATTGAATCGGTGCCGTCGTCAATCTCTTCTTCAATTCATCAAAGCTAATCGACACGCTCATTCCACTCAAACTTTTGAGTTTTCTGCAGAGTCGAGTAAGTGGGCGGGAGATTTTAGAAAACCCTTCCACGAATCGACGATAGTATCCAAGCAAGTCCTAAGAAGCTTCTGACTTCTTTCACGTTCTTTCGAGGCTCCCAATTCATAATTGCTTCGATCTTCGAGGATCTACTCGGACTCCTTCACCGACACTACATGGCCGAGGAACATTACTTCCTTTAGCCGAATTCACACTTAGAAAGTTTGGCGTACAATTGCTCGTTTCTCAAAAGTTCCAATACAATCCGCAAATGCGCTTGTTCTTCCTGACTCTTTGAATACACCAGATGTCGTCAATAAACACGACCACAAATTTGTCCAAAATTCAATGAACACTGCTCATAAATTGCATAAATACAAGTGCGTTAGTGAGACCAAACGGCATCACTACAAACTCATAATGCCCGTAGCGAGTTCTGAACGCCGATCTAACATCAGACTCCTTAATCCTCAGTTGATGGTATCCTGATCTCAGATCAATTTTAGAAAATACCGTTGCCCCTTGCAGCTGGTCAAACAGATCATCAATCCGTGGTAACGGATATTTGTTCTTAATCGTCATCTTGTTCAGTTCTCGATAGTCAATACACAGTCGGAGCGATCCATCCTTCTTTCGGACAAAAAGAACTGGCGCTCCCCAGGGTGAAACGCTTGGCTGAATATAGCCCTTGTCCAGTAGCTCCTCCAGTTGCTTCTTCAGTTCGTACATCTCAGTAGGTGCCATACGATACGGCGCCTTGGAAATCGGTGTAGATCTAGGTTCCAGCTCAATGGTAAATTCCACATCCCTTCGTGGAGGTAGTCCCGGTAACTCGTCAGGAAATACATCTGGAAATTCGTTCACCACAGGAATGGACGAAAGCTCCACAATTTCGTCTTCTTTCTTCATTGCATAACACCAATATCCGGTACAGCCCTGTTTCAACAATCTGACAGCTTTCATCGCTTTGATCAATTTTCCTGAGCTTCCCGGTTTCCATCCTTCGAATAGTACTTCGGAGCCATCATCAGCGATCAGTGAAATATTCCTCCTTCGGTAGTCTACAATTGCTCCATACCGATTAAGCCAATCGTCTCCGAGTATCAGGTCATCTCCTTGCATTTCTATCACGATCAGATTTGAGAGCCACTCTCTGCCCCCAAATGATACAAGGAAATTTCTAGTTTCTAAATTTCCGACAATTCTCTCTCCACTCGGTAAACCAACAACATAAGGTTCACAAGTATAAAAACCGGAAATATTCAAACGATTTACACAAGACAAAGATATGAAAGAATGTGTAGCTCTGTATCGAACAAAACGCTAATCGGCCGGGAAAAGATTTGGACAAGACTGATGCGACAAAGAAGATCCCGATCATCCGTCCTCCTCATCTCATACAAACGTGGGGGAACAGATCCGGCACTCGATGTCCCCTTTCGGTCCCATTGTCCTCTCGCTCGCCCGCGCCAAAATTCCCGAGGCATCCGAACACTTTGCCGCGTCATTGACACCGGCTTCCTTCGAATCGGCCGTGATGAGCGGGTTCCATTGTACTTAGTGGCGTCCTTACAAAACGTCGCACGGTGCCCTTCTGTCCGCACTCAAAACATGTAATCGAGTGCGCAAACAATCACGCCAAAGGTGGCACAGGCGACCACGCTAAAGCACTTCCTAGCCGTATCCGTCGTGGCCGACATTGTTCCGTAATTCTTTCCGCTCTTAGGCTGGTGCGGAGGTTTCTTGAAAGAAAAGAAGACTGGCCTTGCGGGCCCACCGCTCTTGTGCTCGTAAAAGTACCAGACTTTCTGTTTCTTCGACTCCATAAACTTCTCCATTGTCGCTTCTTTTATTTCGTACGCCAACGCCTTATCCTGGTATCATGAGAGTGGTACATTCAAAACCGGACATGTACCTCTGGATTTCTGGTTTCATCCTCATTTCGAAATGAATCATCATCTCCGCATCTGTTCTGACCAGATGTCGAACAAATGCTAACTGCTGGTTAAACATCTTAATCGTCTGGGATACGGGTTCATCTGATGGCTGAGCAGAGAAAAATTCTCGAATTTTGGCTTCCCTCACAGGACGAGGGCAATACTGAGCTTCCATCATCATTTTAAATTCTGCCCAATCGGCATCATGATCTGCAGGTCGGATAGCTTCCCACCACTCGGATGCTTCCCTATCGTAGCAAATCTTGGGCAATAGGAGCTCTCCTGTCGTCCGGGCAATTAATTCCAGCAAAAATTTTCTCCAGTTCCTTCAACCAATGGTCCCAAGTGGGAGTCTCGGAAAAGCCGTCAAATTTGGGTGGTTGCATCTTTGCCACTTCTTGTAACCATCGGTTACCTCGATTTCCCATTTCTGGAATCCTTTGTTGTCCATCTCTCTGCTGAATTCCTGCCGCCACTTGCATTCGGTCCACGACCTGAGCGAACTGAGTCATCTGGTTCACGACTTGACGAAGGATTTCTGGCACACCAGGTTCCGGTTCGTTATTAATAGACTGTTGCAACTCGCCTGAGCTATGACTAGCCTGATTGGAAGGCGACGCCTCCCTATCAGCGTTCCTTCGTCCGCGTCCACGACCGCGACCACGTCCACGTCCGCCTCTCAACATGCTGTAAGCACAAGTATTTAATACACAGGAAACAACATCGTTCTAATATTCAAGTATAAAGAGACACAACATGTAAAGAACGAGATAGAGTTTAGGAACTTACAACCACCGTTCGCATGAAGACGTAGGCAGTGCAGTGATGTCATTCACAGCCGGTTACCTTAAAAGACATAAATGACCCCTATTTAACCCAACGGCCAAGATATCCATAATCTTAGCTCCGATACCATATTCTGTAACACCCCCAATATATTCGGGAATATTACAGCGCCATAAATCCTTTACATAAGAATTTACAAGGCTGATTAAAAGAAAAGACAATATCAGATACCGCTTTATGAAATTACTAAAGTAAAATACAACCGTCTGGTTGAAAACGAAATAGGAATATCCAATGAAGAGTTATTATTACATCACCAAAATCCAAATCATTATAACGGACGACGTACTCGAGTACTTATTAAAATAATCAACAAATAATGATAGTAAACCCGCCGAACATCACTTTGCACCCTCGTCGTCATGCATCTCCGGTGGTTGTTTCCCCGCTCTTCCGGATCCCGAACATACACAAATGTTCACCCCCGAAGGGGTTAGCACAACGATGCTAGTACAAGTACAATAATCATACAACAGTGATATAATCAACAATTATATCATAACAAGTTTCTCCAACGAGAATATCCACAACACATATCATAACATAACAGCTTTCAACATACCGATGGTATTCCAACGATCCAAATAAGACACAACTATAGATTCCCATGATGATCCCGTCGGACCAACACATGGTGGAACTACGTCCAACGATCCAACGCAGACACAATATAGATTCCCCTGATGATTCCCGTCGGATCAACACATGGTGGACATATATTCACAACATATTTACACGATACAATCACATCATAATTGTCATAATATAAACAATTCTAATTTAGAGTACTTGCCTCGGTTCGTTGACAAGAAAAAACTTCCACGAATATCAAAATACTCGAAGGTCGCCCCTTCGATCAATCACGTGATAAGCTCGAACCTTAACAAAAGAAATAGTACGAATTCATTTCGTGCCGCATTTAACGCCTAACAATTCAATAATTACGGTAGGAAGTCCTTAATACGAAATCTCGATGCATTAACGCACACTACGAATCATATGCCAGACGTCACGTTACTCGTTAGCGTCGCAGACACACCGCCAGCGACGCTAACCCGGCGTTGTCGGTGCCTCATCGATCACCGATCGACTGGCCGATGATTTAACGCACGCTAAGTCCAAAACGTTGCGACGCTAAACGTACTCGATAGCGCACGTTAAATCTCGTATATTAGCGCACGCTAATAATGCATGGCGATTCACGGAGGGCAGATTTACACAAATAGTGATGAAGTAAGCGATTTCTTGATGATTTGATGTTTGTAATCTGCCTTCATGTTATGTTCATAACCTTTATGAATGATCTCCGGATAATATCAACTTCAAGATGCAAATATACGTATAATCATCATGACACCATAATCCATCTTGATTTCAATTCTCATGCGAAGTTGGTGATCTCGGTTGATGTATTAGATTCTACTATCATTATACATATTCGACTTCATCTTGAGGTGAACTAACAATTCCGACTTATACGAAAGAATATTTCCTAAGATGATTCTTCCTTTAAGTTCTTATAACATCTCTTCCAAATCATGATCACAAAGATAACATAAATCATACGGATTGTTAACTTAATATTTCTCTCATCATTTGAAGTACTAGATCCCAACTTCAAGGTTCCAACAATAATATCGTATTTGTAGACATTCCAATCTTCTAAACATGATGTTGTTGAATAATTCACTAATGAAATTCAATACCTCGATAATATGATCATCGTATCCATTGGGAAACCAAATCTAAGATCGGTGATAGGTTGAACATACCTTAGAATGCCGAAATCACCGAACCACGAGGTATAATCCGACTCGCTTTGGTTAGGTGCCACTCCAAGGTGTTACTTCTCTTCAATGATCACTCACAAGTGATACTCAATCATTCAATGATCACTAATATATGTTCTAAGTGTTTAGAAGGGATATACTTGCTCTGGACTCTCAAAGGTGAAGTATAGACGAAGGAAATGAAAGCCAAAGCGGTTCTTGTCCCATTTATAATATTCTCGCATTATTGACAAGTTAGCGCACGCTACTAAGCATCCCTTAGCGTGCGCTAATAATGGTTGACTTCAGAATTTGTCCGGATGCGTCGTGGGAATCTTATCCGACCCATGTCACTAGGCGCATGTGTTAGCTGTCCCGCTCAATAATTGAGTTCTTAGCGCACGCAACCCCTACCTTCATAGCGTGCGCTAATAATGGCCCGATAGCGCGCGTTAAGATACATTCTTAGCGTGCGCTATCACAAGGTTTCTTGAGCAATTTTGCATGTTTCTATACTTATGCATAATGATATCAATGCACTAAATATCATATTCCAATAATCAAAATCACCAATACGAAATAATACATGGTTGAATACAGATGAAATACACTGTAATAAATCCGGATATTACATCATGCATGGAATCCACATTCCATACTGTAGTTATGTGGGCTAGCAGTGGCAGTGTACCATCAAGACCACCACAACTTGTTGGTTTCTGTCTTGTTGGCTAAATTATATACACAACATATACTATAGTATTAGTAGTACTACACTACTAATGCTCTTTTTTGGTGAAATACTCTACTATATGCTTGCACTTGCTTCATATCACAATATGATTTATTTTATATACTCTAGATAATTACATATATAAATCTTTTTTTTCTTGGTTTAAAGAGACTCGGTAAAACCGTTTGATGCAAACTCTCCTTAATAATAGAGCACTCTATCTTAAATTAAAAAAAATAAAAGGTAGTACAAGCAGAACCAAGGAGGGACTGCGCCAAAATATTGACAGGAAAATATATAATCCAAAGAAATGACACTACCACAAAGATGAAGAAGATAATGGATTTTAAACTATATAGGATGTAATTTTCCCATATATTTAGTGGAATTGTTTGCTTTGAGCCTGGCAGTTTTTTTTAAAGCAAAAATAGATCATGAAGATTATGATATATGTTGAGAGAAAAGAAAAGAAAAAAAGATTAACAATAGTACATGTAATATAACTTCTTTTTTCATTAAAAGTGCACAACACTCTTGTATACATTTTAGTTTCCACTTTATGTGCATTTATTGGAGATAGCAAAAGGTTGTAGGTGGTGAATGGGAGTATGGGACCATGAGGCATGAGTTGTTTCATGCAAAGTGAAGGTGACTCTCGTGCGTGTATGATTGTTTGTTTGTTTATTATTTATTGAAAATTGAAAATGAAAAAAAAAACTGTTCTCTTTGATTTAGTTTGACTACTGTGCATAAAACATACAAGTCAAACATCCGTCGAATGAAGACTGTTAGAGTGTTAGTGTTATGAATATCTTTTTGTTTTGAAATAGAGTGACACACATTATGAGGATGTTTTGATTCTAATGTCTTTTCACTTTGTTTTACTAGAAGCTAATGGAATTGATTCTAGATATTTAATGTCATTTCTCACATTTGTCTTTGTTATACGTGGCACAGAAACCATGAGCCATGCAACCAATAGTGAGGAAAAAAATAATAATTTGATTTATTATGGTCATTCTGTTTTCAAAATTTTCATTAAATCTAAAATTTATTTTTTTATTTTATATTTTATGCATAAAATATAAAACAACCTATCTACTAAACATTATCTTAGGATTCTTGTTTTTGTGTTGTTAGACGAATAGCAGTAAAATGCTAATAAAACTGTTGGGATAATAAAAACCCTGTATCGATGCTGTTGGGATAAACAATCCCTGTATCGATCGTGTTGTCGGAATGTTTTGACAATATGCCAAATCCTGCATACCGCCAATAGCTGTATCGAAAAGCTGATCAAGTATCAACCTGTATCGAAGACTTCTCGCAGTCCCAACCATACAGTAAATTCTATCATACAACAAAGAGTCCCGCAAAGCTAAGTATGGAAGATATCTCGAAATATCAATACTACAATCCTTCCATACAGCCCTCAAACAGGACAAGAAGAAATCTTCAGTATTCACTAGAAGTCAAGTCCCGTTTGATAAAGAAGTATTTAAATACTAAATGATAAAGTATTTAAATACTGTAAGTCATTAGAACATCTTCAAATCCCGCAATATCCGGATCTCAGTCTATTCAAGTCAAATATCAAGTTGTCGCAGAATCTTTCTCAATGGATATATTTCAAACGGATATATTCCAGAGGCTATATATATCTCCAGAGTTTGAAGATCATCCACAGATCAACTACTGATACAGATACATACATATACACGACTTACAAAACAACAAGTGCTTACAAGAATATTCAGAGCAAAACATATCTCCCTAAGCTTTCTGCTATTCTGATAGAAGAGACATACAGTGCTCAAATCGTGAACAACACATCATCATCTATAAGCTCATAAAGTCAAGATGTTGTTCAAATATTGTTCTAACCCTTGAACAAACCCATGAGCCCTGTGTGGACTGAGAAACCTTGCTATTCTCGAACTGTGTGTGACAGACGTGCATTGAAGAAGACGAAGCTTCAGAACTGTGTGTGAAGAAGCCAGTCACGTGTTAGCTCAAACCAATCTGTGTGAACGGTTGAAAGCTAAGATCTTTATATCAATCTGTGTGAACGATATATTGATTAGGTTTGGTTATAATTACGTAGTTGTGTACGCAGTAATTATAATAAACTTTTTACTCCTGTGTGGAGGACCAGTAGACGTAGAGGGGTTTACCTCGAACTACTTTAAATATTGTGTTATTTACCTTATGCCTTTATTGTTTTATTAATTGTGATTATTTAAGTATACACTGCACACATAGTTGCTGTATCCTCAACAACTTACTGTATTAAAGACTTCCGCTACGCACTCAGATTTAAAAACCATACAGCTTGTTGTTTCAAACACTTTCCAAGCTGTATCCTGTATACTTAGTGGCCAACAAGTGGTATCGGAGCGGTTGATTCTAAAAAGAATCGGTCGTATTTTTAACCGAATCAGATCCAAAATCACTTATTTTTATAAAACATTCTATTTCATTCATACATTCTTATATAGATACATCAATGATCAACAAAGTTCCTATGTTCTCTATTAATGAGTTTGATGATTGGAGAATCAGGATGGAGGCTCATCTTGCAGCAATGCACGAAGAAATGATTTTTGTTATACAGGATGGCCCCATCAAGATAATGAAGGTAAATCCGGCCCCTAGGATTGAAGGCCAAGCTCATGCTGAGATGCTTAAAAAAGAGCGCGAACAATGGACTTCTGACGAAAGAAAGCGCGCCAACCTCGACAATATTGCGAAGAATGCGTTGTTTGTCACCCTTGATAAAGGCACATTCTCTAAGGTAAAGAGCTGTAAATCAGCCAAGGATATCTGGGATAAACTCAAGATGATTTGTGAGGGAACTGAGCTCTCAAAAGAAAACAAAATTTCAAAATTAACTCGGCAATTTGAATCTTTTGAAATGAAACCAACTGAAACACTTGAGGAAACTTGACCTCAGATTCACTGGAATTATTGGTGAACTTGAAGCTTTGGGCAAAATTTATACTCAAAGGGAGAAAAACCTAAAGATTTTCAGATCTCTCCCTGCCCGATGGGACATTAAGACCATATCTATGCGTGTGTCGTGTAATCTTAGTGAAATATCTACTTTTGATCTCTTTTCTGACCTCAAAGCATTTGAGTACGATATAGACAAGAGAGAGAAAGCTGAAGAATCTCCCGCTAGGACTACATCCTTAGCCACTGTATCCAACCATCGACACAGCATGCACATCCCATCAAAGCCTAATTACAAGAATGCTGACAGCGACAACGACATCCTGTCGCAAGATGAAATGGTGCTCCTCATGCACAAGTTCAAAAAGTTCATCAAGCAGTCTGGAAAGACTCCCTATAGGCCCAAGCCTGTTCACAAGGTAAGTACTGAAACCTCCTCTGGCGACGCTAACCTGTACTATAATTGCAGGAAACCAGGACATTATGCAAACAAATGTCCTCATCCCGAAGTTCAAAGGTTGCCGGAAGCCGAGCAACAAGAGAGGGATGAACGAAGACGTGTTTGGAAAAACAAGCTCAAGGCACTGATAGGAGAATCAGAAGCCTCCCCCACACCATCCAAATCCGAAGAATGTCTTCAGGTAGTCACTGAAAGTGACTCATCTGACGATGAATTCGAAGATAAGGCATATATGTGCTTTATGGCAAAAGACATTCCGGAAGAAGAAGAAAGCGATGATGAGGTAAGCTCAACCTCAATTATTCCAGTAAATGCATCGCATACTTTCGAAAACATGATGAATGAATTTAAAAATATTCAACAAGCCCACGAGACTTTGAAAAATGAAAACATTCAGCTTCAACTTTCCAACATAGAGCTGAAAGAAGAACGACTTGCTGAAGATAAATTATGAAAATATGTCAATTGATTGTGAAAACAGCAAGGTTGAGCATGAAAAACTCGTGGAGAGCAATCATCAACTTGCTCAAGAATTAAGTGAGACTAAGTCTCAAAATGGAAGCAAGACAAATGATTTTGTTCTACTTCAAGCAAAATTTAATACTCTCGAAAAGCGAGAAGGCGAACTTGAGACTATTCTGAAATCTTTCGAGAAATCATCTAAAAGAATGGAAGAAATTCTAAGCACTGGGCAACAGCTCATGATAAAAGTGGCTTAGGATACAACTCATTTTCCAACAAAGGGAAAACTAGTACTGCGTTCGTCAGGAGTGTGGAACACATTCCTGTATCGGAAGAAACTCCTAGTCCTATGAAAGAACCTGTTGCTCTGCGAAAAGCAAAGGCTGCTATTCCGCCCCCGCAATCCTATTCGAGACAGCGGAATTATAAGCTATTTCAACCTGTAAGGCTCACGCAACAGCATGCTCCCCGAGCGTATCAACAGCGCCAATAGCCGTTGAGAAAGAAGGCTGTATCCAAATACCAAAGGCCCGCACGGCAGTACTTTCAGTACAGCACGCCTAGGTACTGGATACAGGAGCCTCATTATCCATCAAGAAAGTAGGTGTCCGCACAGAATCGACAACAGCTTTGGGAATCTAACTAGAAACCCAGAAGGCAAGATGTAAGGCCAAAGAAAATGGCTCCACCTTCGAGACGGCGTAAGTACTGGATTAATAATAATAACCCTGATTTTTACATGCATAATGATTATCACGGATACATTAACTACTTACATGCCCCACGTAGATACCGCAAAACTGTACCAAATGTAACCTACAGTAAGCTAATTGCTGTCAAGAAAATTTGGGTACCAAAAGGCACTAACATTCACGGACCCAACAATCAAAGGGGACTTAAATCTACCTAATTTGTTTGCTACAGGACATTTTGACATATGGTACTTCGACAGCGGATGCTCCCGGCACATGACAGGATATAGAATCAAGCTATTAGATTTCGTAGAAGGTCGCGGTCCAAAATTGCGCTTCGTTGATAAATGTAAAGGAAGAACAAGAGGAAAAGGAAACCTTATTGTCGGAAAATTCAAAGTCACCGATGTAGCTCATGTTGAAGGCTTACAGTACAATCTACCTAGTATTAGCCAGTTCTGTGACAAACAGTTCTCGGTGAAATTCTATATAGATCACTGTAGAGTCAAGAACATCCTGACCAAAGAAGTTGTACTCACAGGAAGCAGATCAGGTTATATGTATATTGCTGACTGGATGCCTACGAGCTCCACAATTCCTTGTTTAGTTGCCAAAGGCACTGCAGATCTAAGCTGGTTATGGCACAAGAGGATGTCACACGTCAACTTCAAGACGATCAACAAACTCTCAAGACAGGGACTGGTTAGAGGATTGCCGAATGTATCATTCCAAAAAGACAGTGTCTGTGGACCATGTCAAAAAGGCAAGCAAATCAAGTCTACCCTGAAGAGCAAATCCTATCTTTCAACCTACAGAGTGTTAGAAATGCTACACATGGATCTCTATGGTCCTGTAGACCCGGTAAGTTTGGGAGGTAAGAAATATTATCTCGTTGTTGTTGATGATTACTCCAGGTATGCTTGGACAATTTTCCTAAGCAAGAAGAAGAAAATAACATCAAAGCTGCCCGAGCTCCTGAGAAAGCTTCAAAATGAAAAAAGATCGAGTATCGTGTCCATTCGTTCCGACAGAGGTACAGAATTCATTAACCGCTTTATAGAGCAATACTGTTCGGAAAATGGGATACAGCACGAATACTCAGCTGCCCGTACACCTCAACAAAATGGTGTTGCCGAGCGAAAGAACAGGACGCTGAAAGAAGCAACAAGGACAATGATTGCCGCAAGCAAATTGCCACAGCGTTTCTGGGGCGAAGCAACCAATACAGCATGCTACACTCAAAACCGCTGTATCGTCAACAAGTACCACAACAAAACAGCATACGAGGTATGGAACAACAAAACTCCGTTAGTTTCGTATTTTTACATTTTTGGATGCAGGTGCTATGTGTTGAACAATGGGAAGGATCAACTTAGAACCTTCGATGAGAAGTCGGATGAAGGAATATTTGTAGGATATTCCTCCGTCAGCAAAGCTTACAGGATCTTTAATAAAAGGAAGCTGACGATCGAGGAATCAATTCATGTAGTGTTCGACGAACCTCACCATGACCCTACATGAGTAGAAGCTGTTACTCAGAACATCCAAAAATTTTCCATTTTAGATCCACCAACTCCCATAGAACCTGTCGTTGACCTAGAAATCAACCCCGCAGCTGTAAAAATCGACGTAGATGAAGCCGATGCTCTACAAGCTGAAGCCGAAACTACAACAACTCAAGATACAGTACGGGACCCCGAATTAGAACCCGACCGAAGATGGTTGAGGGATCACCCGCAAGAGCTGATCATTGGAAACATTAATGCTGGTGTTACTACCCGTAGGAGAATATAGAGTACACAAGGAAATGTACTGTGTGCACAAGAAGAACCAGATACTGAGATATCACCATTTCCTGAATGGAAATCTCAATCCGAGCTTAGAATACTCAATATGTGCACTATTGCTGTATTCTTAGCCCAGTCCGAACCTGTTTCTACCATAGAAGCTCTCAACAATTCTCATTGGATAACATTTATGGAAGAAGAGATTAACGGTTTCGAAAGAAACAATGTGTGGTATCTTGTACCCAGACCTACGCATCAATCAGTAATTGGAACCAAATGGGTATTTAGAAACAAGAAGGATCGAAATGGACTCATAATAAGGAGTAAATCAAGGCTAGTCGCCCAAGGTTATAGATAGAAAGAAGGCATAGACTACGATGAGACGTTTGCCCCTGTATCCAGACTAGAAGCTATTAGGTTATTTTTAGCCTTTGCCGCCCATAAGAGCTTCATTGTATACCAAATGGACGTCAAAAGTGCATTCCTAAATGGAGACCTTGCCGAAGAAGTTTATGTTGAACAACTACCCGGGTTTGCCAACACAGACAGCGTAGATCTAGTATACAGGCTAAGGAAAGCACTGTATGGACTTAAGCAAGCCCCTAGAGCATGGTATGAGACCTTTTCCCAGTATCTAACCGATAATGGATTTGAGAAAGGAGCTGTGGACAAGACCCTGTTCAAAATACAGGAAGGCGATGACCTTCTAATGGTTCAAATTTATGTAAATGACATTATATTTGGTTCAACTAACCTTGCTTTATGTCAAAGGTTCTCTCATCTCATGCAAAGTAAATTTGAAATGAGTATAATGGGAGCACTTAGTTATTTACTAGGTTTGTAGGTAAAGCAGTTGCCTACAGGGATATTCATCAACCAAGAAAAATACAGCAAGGAGCTTCTCAACAAGTTTGGAATGAATATTTCCAAATCCTCGTCAACCCCCATGAGCACTTCCGTGCAAATTAGTGCTGATGAAGCCAGAAAGTCGGTTGACCAATCACTCTACAGGAAGCTTATTAGCTCTCTCCTGTACCTAATGGCTAGCATGCCCGATATCCAGTTTGTTGTAGGAGTGTGTGCGAGATATCAAGTAGCACCCAAAGAATCACACTTCAATACAGCTAAACGAATCCTGAAGTATATTAAAGGAACAGTCAATGTAGGACTATGGTATCCTAAAGAAGGCGGATTCAATTTAGTTGGCTACATCGACTCGGATCTCGGAGGCTGCAAGCTAGATAAGAAGAGTACAAGTGAAACTTGTCACTTTCTTGGACCTAGACTTGTGTCTTGGTCCAGTAAGAAGCAATTGGCAAACTCACTTTCCACGGCTGAATCATAGCACTATGCTGCTGGTAGTTGCTGTATGCAGATCCTTTGGATACAGCAACAGTTGTCAAATTATGAGATTGAAGCCAAGGAAACGCCCATTATGTGCGATAACACGAGTGCAATTGCAATAACCCACAACCCTGTATTACACTCGCGCACTAAGAATATCCACATGAAGCATTATTTCATCAGGAATCATGTCGAGAACAAGGATGTTTGGCTGGAAAAAGTTCATACAGATATCCAGTTGGCCGACATATTCACCAAGCCTCTCGACACAGCAAGATTCAACATGCTTCGACAAGAATTGGGATTGCTACAGCCCGACTCCCTGTAAGTATTTACTGTTTTTACTCAACAATTGAGGGGGAATGCTGTAAGACCCAAGAATACAGTATCCACCATTAATTATATGTACACTCAGAGCCTTCAATACAGCACTATAGGGAACAAAGCGATATGAATCATCCTACAGCTGACGTGTGCAATAATAAAGGGGGAATACAGTATGACCCATGAATACAGCATTAATCCAAAAGTTGTTGTATGGAATGGAAACCCATATGTACCTTTTAAGGGGGAATGCTGTATCGTCGTGGATACAACACATACTATGGGAAATCGATTCATTATATATTATAATATTTTATTTTAAAAACAATTTTTGTCCACATGCCCTGTTTTCATGTCAAATAGCCGTTCAGAAAGAAGGCTGTATCCAAATACCAAAGGCCCGCACGGCAGTACTTTCAGTACAGCACGCCTAGGTACTGGATACAGGAGCCTCATTATCCATCAAGAAAGCAGGTGTCCGCATAGAATCGACAACAGCTTTGGGAATCTAACTGGAAACCCAGAAGGCAAGCTGTAAGGCCAAAGAAAATGGCTCCACCTCCGAGACGGCATAAGTACTGGATTAATAATAATAACCCTGATTTTTACATGCATAATGATTATCACGGATACATTAACTACAAACATGCCCCACGTAGATACCGCAAAACTATACCAAATGTAACCTACAGTAAGCTATTTGCTGTCAAGAAAATTTGGGTACCAAAAGGCACTATCATTCACGGACCCAACAATCAAAGGTCTAATCTTATCATTTTTTCGAGAATACTTGATGGAATTGCCTTTCTTCAAGTGATAAAACTTGGTCAGTACTGAATTCAAAACACTGCTCGTTTTAGTGCCATGAAGTATAAGTGTCTTCTTGCCAGTTTCCACCTGAAATAACCAAAGTTATACTCATCAACAAAAATTAAATATTACATGTGCGTGTGTGAGTGAGTGGTGGTGGTTGGGATGGGGGGGCTATATTCAGGGAAAATCTCAGCACTTACGAGTTTTGGGGCACGTTTATCAAGCTCTCGCTTGATTCTGCCTTTACTGGGGTCTTTATTCTCATCATTGCTAGACAATTTAAAGGGAAAAAAAGACACCAAAAATTAGAACCTGATTCAAACATAGAAAAAAATGTTCGAACAGAACCTAAATTTTGAACTGGTATAAACACTATTGACACAGTGGAGGATCCAGGATTTTGAAATTGGGGGTACAGTAGATTATTAATATTATTTTTCCAAACAAGAAGAAAAACATGCAAATAACAGTGTATAACATTTAAAGATGTACAATACAAAATATGCAAATAAAAAAAGAAAAATCACTAAATATCAGTGTAAACCCTAAACCATATCCGAGCTGAACCGTCCCTTATGGGAAAAAAATCCTCACCTTGATGCGTGAAAGAGAGACAGGGGAGAGAGAGATGGAGGGAGAAAGATAGAGAAAGCGAAAGAGATGGAAAAAAAGAAGAAAAAAAGAAGAGAGAGAGTACCAGATCAGCAAAAGGGGAAAAAATCCCAACATGGGCCACTGTCGTCGCCTCTTTTTTTTTGGTGTTTCTTCTTTAGCAGAATTAGTCTACTATTAAATATATTATTTTCAATAAAGAGCCCTTCTCTGACTTGAACACTATTTACTGGGGGAATACCGTGGGAAAACTTCCGCGTAGGAATGTTTAATAGTAGGTTTGGTGGAGGGATTAGGGATTACCTCAGCTTTTTTAAGCGAAGCGTGGGGCGTGTTAACAGCCGTGGCAGGCATTTGTGGTGTTTTGACGGCGAACTCAAATCCGGTAACTCGGGAGGACTAGCCATACGAATCCAAATGAAACTCCTGAAAACACAAAAACACGCAGGTTACAAATCAGATCTGAAACAGGCGGCGAACCCTAGTTTCAGAGAACCAAAATCGAAAAATTAAAAACTGTAAATCGAACAAAAATTGAGGGAAAAGTGTCGCGGGGCTCTGGGGAGGGTATCCAAGGGTCATCGCCCACTCAGACAGGCACCGGAAGGTCGGCGAGCTGACTTCTGTTCGAAAGTGCCGCAAGCGAAAAAATTAGAAAACTGCAAAAATCGAACGGGAAATGAAAATAAAGACAGCGAAACGTTGTTTGTTTTGGTAAAAATAAAATTTCACACTTTACTTCAGTAATTATCAAATTAGCGAAGTCTTTGTAACTTAAATTTCTAACTAGCTCATGCTTTTTTGTTTGGTACCATTTACTGAAATCTATGTGGGTTTTTTATTTCAGTAAATTGAGAAGCGAAGTTGTGGTTTATTTTTACTTTGCTAATATACATTACCGAAGTGAGGCGTACCGAAGTCTTTGATGTTTATTCTACTAGCAGAACTTACCTTGTGAAAAGGCTTGGGCCTGTATGCAGTCTTTCCAGACTGTTTGATGAATTTCTTGAATTTGTGCATGAGCAGGACCATTTCATCTTGTGACAGGATATCATCGTCCTTTGTCGGCATTCTTGCGGGCGATTTGGATGTCTTGGGCATCTTTGTGTCTTACATTCGTCTGGCTAGTGTTGTAGTCCTAGCAGGTGACTCTTTGGCATTCTCTCTCCTGTCAATGTCATACTCGAAAGCTTTTAGGTCAGAGAAGAGGTCAAAAGTAGAAGTGTCATTGAGTACGCAAAGCTGTGGTTTTTATGTCCCATCGGGCACGGAGTGATCTAAAGATTTTAAGATTTTTCTCCTTTTGGGTATACACTTTACCCAATGCTTCAAGTTCAC
The DNA here is from genome assembly GCA_033398695.1 of Orobanche coerulescens. Taxonomy (NCBI): domain Eukaryota; kingdom Viridiplantae; phylum Streptophyta; class Magnoliopsida; order Lamiales; family Orobanchaceae; genus Orobanche; species Orobanche coerulescens. The sequence continues at coordinate 92,132,078 of CM065817.1, read as the reverse complement.
CGACAATGCCAGTGAATCTGAGGTTAAGTTCCTCAAGAGTTTCAGATGATTTCATTTCAAACGAATCAAATTTCTGAGTGAATTTTCAAATTTTATTTTCCTTTGAGAGCTCAGTTCCCTCACAAATCATCTTGAGTTTATTCCAGATTTCCTTGTCTGTCTTACAATTTTTTACCTTCGAGAATGAACTTTTGTCAAGAGTGACAAATAACGCATTCTTATCTACGTTGTCGAGGTTCACGCGCTTGCGTTCGTCGGTCATCCATTGCTCGCGCTCCTTCTCGAGCATCTCTGCATGAGGTTGTCGCTCTATCCTTGCGGCGGGATTAACTTTCATTATCTTTATACGTTCTATGAACTTGCCGAGTCTCAGAAGCCAGTGGAGGAAGACACTGCTGCATCTGCAGCAGCTGATCTGGTTGTGTCAGAAGAGGGAACTGAGGCAGATTAATTTTCACACCATTTGGCAGATTACACCATTTCTTGGGACAAGCATAATTAGGGTTGGGTATGAATTTTGTGGCTAGACTGAATGAACAAAACAATTACACTAATATGCAACATTTTTTCTACTTCTAACTCTGTATGTGTTTGGTTATATTCAAATCAATTTTGTTGTTTCAAGGCCTTTTGTAAACGCAGGAATGTGAATAACCTTCACAAATTTCTAAACAATTGAAGAGTTTCTGTCCGCCATAAAAATTGTTGCTTCATGTTCAAAATTTGAAATAAACAAATGCTACATACTTGCATGTCACTGCTATGCACTAAAATAAGGTAAAACAGATCTTGATAAGACATCTGGGACAACTGCTATGCATTTATTGGATATATTTGTTTATAGTATGAGTATTTTTAACATTAATATATTTTACTTATGAAGTAATATTGTTAATACTAATATTATTTTTGTCCAAATAATATTACTATTATGTTACTCCATCCTTTCCAAAACTTTGATAGTCCAAATCACACACACACACACACATATATATATATATATATATATATATTTATGTATATATATAGCTTAAATATGTTTTTGGTCCCTGCAAATATAGCTGCTTTTCAAATAAGTCTCTGCAAAATTATTTTTTTTAAATAAATCCTTGTAAAATAACTTTTTTTAAATGCGTCCTATTAACTTCAGCCGTTAAAAAATGCTGATTTGGCAAACGTTTGTCCTATTTGGCCTCTCCACATCATATTTTTATTTTTTATTTATTTTAAAATGCTGATGTGTTATTTCTCCCTATTCCTCATTTCTATTTCCAAGGATCGCTCCTTCTTCCATTAAAATCTTTCTTCTTCTACTTCCATTCCTATCTCTCTCCGCTAATAATTTCTTCATCACTCTAATCATACATTAAATTAAATTCCATTCCAGACTCCGATCCGATCCCAAAATCGCTCACAGAAGGCGTAAACTTGATCCAAACCACCACGGATCAAAACAAACCGTGAGTATCTCTACTGTATTTTCCCCCTCTCTATTGGTGATTTGCGGGATCCGGTATTGTCTTCTTCGAATACACGGTGGAAGACTCCCTAAATTTGAAGTTGGTAGTGGATATGTTTGACCGTTTAGGTTTTTATGTGCTAATTATAAATTATTTGGGGGAATTTTGTGTGGGGCGGATTGTTTCCTTTTCACCCCTAATTTATGTTTTCCTTCCCTAATAGTTGTACACTAGATTGATCCTTCGTCCATTCACAGATTGCAACAACATGTTTAAATGTCTCAATTTTTCTTATCTTCTTTCAGTATTATTAATGGAGAAGAAGATAAATTAAAAAACCTTGGATCCCCAATTCAACTGAGTCTTCTTCTTCCCCATATTCTTCTTGTTCTCAATTTCTAAAACCCTTCTCCATTAATTAAATGTATGCTTGGAGTGACATAAGATAGAATTAATGAAGGGAGGTGGAGGAATGGAAGAAGAAGTAGAGAGATTTTCATGGAAGAAGAATGGGGTTTCTAGAAATCGAAATGAGAATATGAACAAATGACACATCAATATTTTAAAATAAATAAAAACTAAAAAATGTGATTTGGAAAGGCTAAGAAGGACAAACATTTGCCACATCAGCATTTTCAAATAGCAGAAGTTAACAAAAGGATGTATTTAAAAAACGTTATTTTTCAGGGGCTTACATAAAAAAATTTGTAGGGATTTATTTGAAAATAGCTATTTTGGGAGGGACCAAAAATATTTTTAAGCCCGCTCCCTCTCTCTCTCTCTCTCTCTCTCTCTCTCTCTCTCTCTCTCTCTCTCTATAGATATATATATATATATATATATATATATATATATATATATATATATAGAGAGAGAGAGAGAGAGAGAGAGAGATGTTGGGATTCGATGCCTAAAGCGAAGGCGCAGCGGAAGTAACAATCGAATTTTACCGAACCCCTAAAGAGGACCGATCATGCAACGTATATATGAATATAAAAGGACAAGAGTTAAGATATGAAAACATACCATTTAAGTCCTTTGATTGAATGTTGAAGTTGATTCTGGTGACCGCAAATACGATTTGATAAGCCCTCAATAATCCAAACATTGAAAGCACCGCGTCTCTACTAGCCACGCGCCGGGAGATGATCGGAATAACTACTAGTCAATTATCCTCTAAGGATACAGCTAGAAAAGAGTAGTAGGAAATGCTCTCTCAAGTATGTGATCACTCTAAGTGATATTAGTTTTTGTCCTTTATTTTCTTTCTCTCTCTAAGAGTGTAAGAATATGAACAAAGTGAACTCTCACTCTCTCCCTTTAGTGATGGCCGATTTTTCCTTATTATGTGGAGGAGGATGAACTTTGTTTTATAACAAAGTCCACACATGCCTCCAAGCATCACACCTAAAGGGGTGATCATGATAAGATCACATCTTATCACCCTTTTGTCCTCAAGTGTTAGGAAGGCTCCTCAACACATGCAAGTATGAGGACAAGGTCACCAACAAGGGACCTACAAGGAGGTGGGGGCAGCTTACACTATAATTGAGAAGGATTCGGTTCGTTTTGGTCCGTGAATTTAATGTATGTTTGTAGTGACAGAAGAAAGAATTAATGGAGAGAGGTGATGTAATATCCGCGTTTTCTATTTTCGGTAATTTCTATTTTTGATGTATGTTCGTTTCGGACAACTCTCTTAGCACTGTTTTGGAATTCTGAATCTATTCTGTTCTTGGAGTTTTTCCGTTTGGTCGAGTTTCGAGGATGCTTTCGCATAATTTCATTTTGAATTATATCATGCCGCATGTGCGTTCGATTCTCGTAAAACTTGTTCGTTTTCGTTGTTTCTCGATTCATATAAGTTGGTATGGTTGAGTTGGTCGTGTTGGAACTTTCGGTTTGCTAATCCGACGTTGTATTGCGATTTTTCGGGCACTTGGGCCGTTTTTGTAATTTTCATAAGTTTGGGGAATTTCGCTTCGTTTGCTTCATTTGAGACTCTCTAGTGATCGGGATTATATTTTCTTTCAAAACTCAGCTTCGTTGTTTTGGATACCCCATGTTTATACTTTTGATTCTATCCTCGTGTTACGTTTCGTCGTTGTATCGACTGTGCTGAGCTAAGTGATTAGCGATCTTTGAATCTTGCATGCATAACGTCGTTATGCATGCTCTTTACGTGCGTTATATAGGTATCATAACGTCGTTATACCCCATTGGTAACGTCGTTATGGTTTCGCGAAAGTGTCGAGATTGTTCGTTAAATGCGTTAACTGAGAGGGTTACGTCGTAACCTTCATAACGTCGTTAACAATGGCGTTAACGTCGTAACTCACCGTCAGTCTTTTAATTCGACTTATTTTGGTCGACTTATTTCACTCCTTTTCTTTCTTTCTCGCGACGTGAGCTTCCTTTGGGCGATTTCAAGCGATTCATCCGTGCAATCCGTAGGAACCTTCTAAAGATCGATTTTGCGTCCCAAGCAAGGTTTATCATCATCATAATCATCCTCCATCCGTTCGAATCGAGGTATACATCGATGAACCCTAGTTTTTGGGGATTTGGGATTTTGGCATAATTCTTCCTTTTAATCCGTTTTGGCTTCGACGACTTGTTAGATTACGATTGTGTAGTCGTAAATCCCTTGTTTCCAGTATAGTTTAACGGATTTAACCTAGTAATTTCTTCATGGTTAGATTATAGCCATCGTGGACCTCGTATTTTCCGACAAATCGTTCCAAGGGGTAGAATTAGGATTAATTCGTACCTTTCCGCATTATTGAGACTTGTGTATACTGTTATTGTGATAGGAACGGATTTGGGAAGATTGTTCGGACCGAAACCTATTCCTTCATCGTTTCCTTCGTTTCGTTTCATTCAAGGCAAGTACATGTATTACATTCCGTTATGTGCATATGATTTTGATGCGAATGATGTATATGGTGTTATTGAACGGATGTGATTGTTTCTCTTCCACCTGGGGATGGCGTGTGGCCTCTGGGGGCCGATACTAATGGGTACGGCCATGGAAGTGGAATTGGGTGCGTGTGTTGATGTTCTTCCACCTGGGGACGGTTCGACGGACCTGCGGGGCCGATACTAATGGGTACGGCCGCGAAGTGGTTTCTCACACAGGGACGGTCCGCGGGACCTCCGGGACCGATACTAATGGGTACGGTCGCGAGTTACCAAGCGTGGATAATTGTGATATGGGAAACTTGTTGATATACTGTTTTGGTGTTAGTGGGATATTCCGGAATATTGACTTTCAAAATAATTTTTCCTAATGATTTATTTGCGTTGAATTGTGTATGTATATAATGTTGTGTAATTATGTACTTGCACTAGCTATTCGAATGCTAACCCCTTAAATGGGGAAATGCGTCTTATGCATTTCTGTCTTGGTCAGTGAGGAGGCTGTACGGGATGCGCATGCAAAGGATGGGTTGGCATGATGATGATGTGGCTCGAGTCTGCATTTTTCTGTTTTGTCATTGCATCTGTTGAGTACTGGAGATAGTTGGTTTATTTTTGAACATGGTTTAAGTCCCCTGCGTGGGCAACATTTTGGTATTTAACTTATGTCTCATGTACTCCGTTAAAACGTTTTGGCCGAGGCCACGGCCTTATTTACTCTTTGGGTACATCTTTCATGTTATCATTGTGGTTCATGTGTCACGAGTTAGCCTGGTAGACCTCACGGGGGTTCTACGGCGTGTAATGTCCCATTTGTGAATTGGGATGTTACAATTATGGTATCGGAGACAGGTTTTGAATACCTAGGCTGTCGGTGAAATTTGGATCTGTCAGTTGCATCATTAGAGTCAGTCGTTGAGCCTAATATCATCATGCTACCGTCTTTTCGTGCGACCCGTGGCTGTAAGTCTCCTCGAACTCTTATATTTCTGTAATTCGTTTTCCTGCATTGTTCAGAATCGTGACTTGTGTTACCAACTTTGTGAATTGTGAATCTTTCTGATCTTGTTCTTTTCTTATTCTTCTTCAGTATGTTGAGAGGTCGTGGTAGACCGGCTAGGGGACGCGGCCGAGGCCGTGGTCGTGGTGCTGATAATGAGGAGGGCTCACTTTCCCGATCCTCTGCGGACTCGGCCTCTCACTCGGTGCCGTCGGGTAATAATGCCGACGCGGGACTCTTGCCGTACTTGGCAGATTGGTAGCCCAACTTACTCGGATAGCTCGGGGTGGACGTCGAATCCGCCCGACACCGGAAGAGGAGGCTCGTAAGTGGCTTCAGACGGTAACTAAGATGCACCCTCCTCGTTTCTCGGATCTTGACTCCCTCGGATGGGAGAATTGGCTCTTTCGATTGTCCGAACCTTCGATGCCGTAGCTTGTCCCGAGGACGGAGGTACACATTGCCCAAGTACCTCTGGATAAGGAAGGCTGCGGAATGGTGGGAGGCCGTTGCGCCCAGAGATCGTCGGGCCACTTGGGATGAGTTCGGGTGCTATGGAAGCGAATATTGTCCGCCGCCGATCGAGCGCGAGTGTAGAGTTCTTCACCGCTACACCTCGGGATGTGCCTATTTCTCGTGCCATCATTTCTTACAATCGGCATTGGGCTTCGTGAGAGATCAAGTGAGAACGGAGGTGATAAAATTGATACTTCAATATGCGCATGAAGCCGCATATTAGGCGCAGTATGGCGCCGCTCATGTGTGCCACTTTGAAGGAATACCGGGATCGCGCTCGCGATCGAGATGGTCATCCGGAATCGAGTCGGTTTCGGAAGCTAAGAAGCGAAGACTCTTGGTGGGTTCTCGGCCGGAAAAGGTGGTCGATTTTCGAGGTCTCGTTCGCTCCTACGCACAGGAAGAGGCCGTTTCATCGAGCCGGTGGATCTCGGGGTAACCGTTGATTCGATCTGTTGCAGGCGGGAGAGTTTGTTTTAATTGCAGTCGGCCGAGCACGTTGTGAAGGATTGCCCACTTCGTTAGTTACTTGCTTTACTTGCGGACAGGCCGGGCATCGGCGGCTCATTGTGAGAGGGCCACCGTGGCCGCTAGATTTACGACTACCACCGCCGATCGTAGGATCTCGGTTCTGACTACTCATGTTCCGCAGGTTCGAGTCGTGGCGGGGGTCGGAGTCGGCCGAATCTCGCGCGGCGTCGAGTTCGAGCTCGATCCATCCCGATTATATCGGATGAGGCGCATGGAGGAGCGGACATTCGGTGGCGTCGGGTACCACTCGGATCCTTTCTCATCCGGTTTGAGTACTCTTTGATTGGGTGCGACCCATTCCTTTATAGCTTTGTGTGAGTCGTATTGGTTTTGACTGCTTGTTTGAGTGTGAGCCGTTCGTAGTGGGTACGCCCGGTGGGATCGTATGGTTGGGGACCGGGAAGTTAGGGATTGCCCAGTGAGGATCGGGAGCCGGGATTGGCCCTCGAATCTCATTGTTATAGACCTTAAGGGTGAGGATTTGATCCTCGGGGACGATTGGTTGGATCGTCATGGTGCTATCATGAACTATCGGACTCGTACCATCACGATAGTTGCCGAGGACGGCACCGAGCATACTCTCGTCAGTGTAAGCCGGGTAGATCGGGGTGTGTGATTAGCGCCTTGAAGGCGATGAAACTTTTGAACCAAGGTTGTGTCGGCTCGGTGTTTCGCTCTGCAGCGGAAGATGGTTGGGTTGACATATCGTCGATTCCAGTTGTTAGCGAGTATCCCGATGTATTTCCGGATGACTTGCCGGGATTACCACCACATCGAGAGGTGGAGTTTCCTATTGACCTTGAGCCGAATGCGGCCCCTATTTCTCGAGCACCGTACCGTATGGCACCGTCGGAGATGCTAGAGTTGAAGAATCGGTTGGGGAGTTGTTAGATAAAGGGTATATTCGACCGAGCGCATCGCCTTGGGGTGCGCCGTACTTTTGTTAAGAAGAAGGATGGATCGCTTCGTTTATGCATCGACTATCGAGAATTAAACAAGCTAACCATCAAAAATAAATACCCTTTGCCAAGGATTGACGATTTGTTTGATCGGCTTGGGGCGGCAGTCTTTTCAAGATTGATTTGCGATCGGGCTACTACCATTGAGGATTCGGGACGTCGATATTCCGAAGCGCCTTTCGGACGAGATATGGCCATTACGAGTTTGTGGTTATGCCTTTCGGGCTAACTAATGCCCCAATGATGTTCATGCGGTTGATGAACAAAGTTTTTATTGAGTATCTGGACAAATTCGTAGTCGTTTTTATTGACGATATTCTTATCTATTCACGGAGTCGAGAGGAGCACGCCTTACATCTTCGGATTGTATTAGACACTTTGAGGGCTGAGCGGTTGTGCGAAGTTCTCTAAGTGTGAGTTTTGGCTCGAGGAAGTAGCGTTCCTTGGGCATGTGATTTGTGAGAGGAGTTCGGGTAGATCGCAGAAAATAGAGCGGTGATGGCTTGGGAGCCGCCTAAGAATGTGAAGGAGGTGAGGAGTTTTACTGGTCTTGCCGGCTATTACCGTAGATTCGTTGAGGATTTTCTAGGATCGCTAGACCACTCACTCGGTTGCTCCGAGAAAACTCGGAAGTTCGAGTGGACTACGGATGGCGGTGACGGTTTTGACGAGTTAAAGAGACGTTTGACTACCGCGCCCGTGTTAGCATTACCTCGGGGGCGAGGATTTCGTAGTGTACGGTGATGCTTCGGGCCTTGGTCTAGGATGTGTTTTGATGCGGAGAGACAGAGTGATTGCATATGCGTCCCTTGATTGAAACCTTATGAGGTGAATTACCCCACGCACGATTTGGAGTTAGTGCGGTCGTTTTCGCCTTAAAGATCTGGAGGCATTACCTCTATGGGTCGTCGTGTAAGATTTTTACCGACCACAAGAGTTTGAAGTATATCTTGATCGAAGGAGTTAAATATGAGGCGTAGGTGGTTAGAGCTAATTAAAGATTACGACCTCGAGATACTTTACCATCCGGGTAAGGCTAACGTGGTGGCGGATGCGTTGAGCCGTAAGCCGATGGCGTTGCGGATGTTAGAAATACTTACACCGCGAGTAGGATCCAGCGAGATCTTATTTGTCGAGAATATTGAGGTTTGGGTTCGTAGAGTTCGGGGCCGATTATGTGCATTAGAGATCACTTCGTCCTTGGTCGATGATATCAAGGCGAAACAGATGATGATCCGTGTTTAGTCCGATTAAGGGAGGATGTGAGGCGGGAAAGCCCCTGGATTTGTGGTTCGGGATGATGGCGTTACGAGATTTCGCGGACTATGTGTACCGAATGATATTGGTGAGACGAGAAGATCTTGAGTGAAGCTCATACCACGCCTTACTCCATACATCCCGGTACGAATAAAATGTACAAGGATGTGAGGAGCAACTCTTGGTGGAGTAATTTGAAGACAGACGTTAGCGAGTTTGTGTCGAGGTGTTTGACTGTCGGCGAGGTTAAGATCGAGCATCGGCGACCAGCGGGGTTTTGCGACCACTTCTATCCGGAGTGGAAATGGGAGGATATTTCTATGGATTTTATTACTAGTATGCCTAGGACTCGGAATGGAATGAACATGATTTGGGTTATTGTCGATCGACGACCAAATCAGCTCATTTCTGAGTATTAAGGACACTTGGGGCCGGAGAGACTAGCACGAGTATTTATTGCAGGTCGTGAGATTGCATGGGACTCCTAAGAGTATTGTTTCGGATCGTGATGGCCGGTTCGTGTCACATTTACGCGAGCCGTTCATCGAGCTTTAGGGATCGAGTTGAGACTCGGTACATCTTATCACCCTCGGTGACGGACGATCGGAGCGGGACGATCCAGACGTTAGAGGATATGTTGAGAGCCTGTGCCCTAGAATGGAAGGATGATTGGGAGTCGCACTTGCCGTTGATTGAGTTCACGTACAACAATAGTTGGCACGCCTCGATCAAAATGGCGCCATTTGAGGCGTTGTATGGGAGGAGGTGTAGATCGCCGTTGTGTTGGGACGATGCGTCCGAGCCGATTGGTACCGAGCCCGATATGGTAGTTGAGACGAGAGAGAAGATTACTCGATTCGGGATAGATTGTTAACGGCCCAGTCGGCGAAGTCTTATGCCGACACGCGTCGCCGTCCGTTGGAGTTTGAGGTGGGAGATCATGTTTTGCTTAAGGTGTCGCCGACACGGGAGTTTACCGCTTCGGCCGGAAGGGTAAACTTAGTCCGAGGTTTATTGGGCCGTTTGAGATTTTAGAGAGAGTGGGAGAGCTTGCCTATCGGCTAGGCTTACCGCCGTCCCGAGCCACGTTCATAACGTATTTCATGTTTCCCGACTTAGGAGGTACATTTCGGACCTAGCCATATTATCGATTTTGGAGAGATCGGGTGGGACCCGACCTTACCATCGAGGAGAGGCCGATTCAGATTTTAGAGCATCGGGTGAAGCAACTTCGTCATAAAACCATCCCTCTGGTTAAAGTTCAATGGTCGAGACATGGGTCCGAAGAAGCCACATGGGAGACGGAGGAGAGTATGCAGTCGAGATACCCCGAGTTGTTCGCATTGTAAGTTTCGGGACGAAACTTATTTTAGGGAGATAATGTAATATCCGCGTTTTCTATTTTCGGTAATTTCTATTTTTGATGTATGTTCGTTTGACAACTCTCTTAGCTTATTTTGGAATTCGAATCTATTCTGTTCTTGGAGTTTTTCCGTTTGGTCGAGTTTCGAGGATGCTTTCGCATAATTTCATTTTGAATTATATCATGCCGCATGTGCGTTCGATTCTCGTAAAACTTGTTCGTTTTCGTTGTTTCTCGATTCATATAAGTTGGTATGGTTGAGTTGGTCGTGTTGGAACTTTCGGTTTGCTAATCCGACGTTGTATTGCGATTTTTCGGGCACTTGGGCCGTTTTTGTAATTTTCATAAGTTTGGGGAATTTCGCTTCGTTTGCTTCATTTGAGACTCTCTAGTGATCGGGATTATATTTTCTTTCAAAACTCAGCTTCGTTGTTTTGGATACCCCATGTTTATACTTTTGATTCTATCCTCGTGTTACGTTTCGTCGTTGTATCGACTGTGCTGAGCTAAGTGATTAGCAGTGCTAAACTGCTGCATGCATAACGTACGTTATGCATGCTCTTTTACGTTGTTATATAGGTATCATAACATACGTTATACCCCATTGGTAACGTACGTTATGGTTTCGCAGAAAGTGTCCAGATTGTTCGTTACGTACGTTAACCTGAGAGGGGTTACGTACGTAACCTTCATAACGTACGTTAACAATAGGCGTTAACGTACGTAACTCACCGTCAGGTCTTTTAATTCCTGACTTATTTTCGGTCGACTTATTTCACTCCTTTTCTTTCTTTCTCGCGACGTGAGCTTCCTTTGGGCGATTTCAAGCGATTCATCCGGTGCAATCCGTAGGAACCTTCTAAAGATCGATTTTTGCGTCCCAAGCAAGGTTTATCATCATCATAATCATCCTCCATCCGTTCGAATCGAGGTATACATCGATGAACCCTAGTTTTTTTGGGGATTTCGGGATTTTTGGCATAATTCTTCCTTTTAATCCGTTTTGGCTTCGACGACTTGTTAGATTACGATTGTGTAGTCGTAAATCCCTTGTTTCCAGTATAGTTTAACGGATTTAACCTAGTAATTTCTTCATGGTTAGATTATAGCCATCGTGGACCTCGTATTTTCCGACAAATCGTTCCAAGGGGTAGAATTAGGATTAATTCGTACCTTTCCGCATTATTGAGACTTGTGTATACTGTTATTGTGATAGGAACGGATTTGGGAAGATTGTTCGGACCGAAACCTATTCCTTCATCGTTTCCTTCGTTTCGTTTCATTCAAGGCAAGTACATGTATTACATTCCGTTATGTGCATATGATTTTGATGCGAATGATGTATATGGTGTTATTGAACGGATGTGATTGTTTCTCTTCCACCTGGGGATGGCGTGTGGCCTCTGGGGGCCGATACTAATGGGTACGGCCATGGAAGTGGAATTGGGTGCGTGTGTTGATGTTCTTCCACCTGGGGACGGTTCGACGGGACCTCTGGGGGCCGATACTAATGGGTACGGCCGCGGAAGTGGTTTCTCACCTGGGGACGGTCCGACGGGACCTCTGGGGACCGATACTAATGGGTACGGTCGCGAGTTACCAAGCGTGGATAATTGTGATATGGGAAACTTGTTGATATACTGTTTTGGTGTTAGTGGGATATTCCGGAATATTGACTTTCAAAATAATTTTTCCTAATGATTTATTTGCGTTGAATTGTGTATGTATATAATGTTGTGTAATTATGTACTTGCACTAGCTATTCGAATGCTAACCCCTTAAATGGGGGAAATGCGTCTTATGCATTTCAGTCTTGGTCAGTGAGGAGGCGGCACGGGATGCGCATGCAAAGGATGGGTTGGCATGATGATGATGTGGCTCAGTGCATTTTTCTGTTTTGTCATTGCATCTGTTGAGTACTGGAGATAGTTGGTTTATTTTTGAACATGGTTTAAGTCCCCTGCGTGGGCAACATTTTGGTATTTAACTTATGTCTCATGTACTCCGTTAAAACGTTTTGGCCGAGGCCACGGCCTTATTTACTCTTTGGGTACATCTTTCATGTTATCATTGTGGTTCATGTGTCACGAGTTAGCCTGGTAGACCTCACGGGGGTTCTACGGCGTGTAATGTCCCATTTGTGAATTGGGATGTTACAGGTGGAGGAATGGAAGAAGTAGAGAGATTTTCATGGAAGAAGAATGGGGTTTCTAGAAATAGAAATGAGAAGATGAACAAATGACACATCAACATTTTAAAATAAATAAAAATTAAAAAAATGTTATTAGGAAAGGCCAAGAAAGACAAACGTTTGCCACATCAGCATTTTTAACAGCAGAAGTTAATAGAAGGATGTATTTAAAAAAATATTATTTTGAGGGACTTATTTAAAAAAATAATTTTGTAGGGACTTATTTGAAAAATAACTATTTTTGCAGGGACCAAAAATATTTTTTGAGCATATATATATATATATATAAATATTTATATATATTGTTTCAGGAGAAAGTAAAAAGATGTAAATACGAGTCAATCAATTGTATTCATAACACTGATAGAGGGGACCTTTATATAGGCATTACAATGAGAGTCCTTCCACACATAGGAATCTTAGATAAGATAAGACATCTAATAGGATCATACTACCTCTAGAAGGATCTAGAACCTTCCATCTATGTATCTTCCTACAACCAGTATTAGGCAAGAAACCAATAAGGGAATGATATTGTAACCCTCTCAAGTTATTGAGGGTATATTACAGTACCGTGAGCCCCGTCTTGGGACCCACAAGGCTATTTATACGCGTAACTATGAACTTTGACCGAGAAGGTTCAAGTACAATGAAATGGAAGACAATAAAAATGGTATTCAAAACCATATCCAATACATCTGAATACAACACATCAAAAATTCAATACCACGGCAACACAGGCCGAAACATCAAGGGAACCGAAAACAGTACTTGAGTATTCAAAAACCATTCAAGTACAACAACACTGAATGGAGGAAATACAAAACATAACCAGAGACAAGACACATCATCACACTTGCCCATCATCTTCATGCCGACCCGCTACATGCCTATCCGCTCTCCTGGATCCTGAAATACATGAAAGGTATTTCCCCCATAAAGGGGTTAGCCATCGAATAGCTAGTACAAGTATATCCAATATGAAACACAATACTACTCGACAATAAAGTAAATGTAATCATCATCTCATCAACTCAAGACTAGTATTCCGGAATAACTAAATCTAATAGCATCACATTAAATACATACATGATTAACCGCGAAACCGCACCAGAGGCTACGGAACCTTTAGAGGACCTGTCGGTCCGTCCCAGAGTGGTTAATCCAAAATATCCGCGAAACCGCACCAGAGGCTACGGAACCCTCAGAGGACCCGTCGGCCCGTCCCAGAGTGTATATAAACCACTATACAATTCATATATCTTACTTTCAAAGTCGAGAATGCACAATTATAAACATATACTTGCCTTTGAGACATCGAGAATCGGAAGAAAAAGAGTATAAGTTTGGTAGGTCCAAGAACGCACTTCCGGCACCTAAACAATTCGTAAGGAATACGATAAATAATAATTCATGCTCAAATCACACGAAAAAACTCCCGAAACCCGCCTACGATTCACGAAACTACTAGGAAAATCAGCTAGAGGTTTGAAAATCGCCTAAACCCTCTCAAGACCGACAAAGGTACAAAACAATCCATATAATCATAGGGGAAACATGGATACGGGGTAGATACATCATAATCTCAAAGATCTCAAGCTCCAAAACGGATAAATCGAACGAATCTAAGAAAATCCCCAAAAAATTCTCAAAACTAGGGTTCTAAGGATTTTACCTTGATTTGGAAGATAGAAATGGATTAGATGTTGTGAAATCTTTGTTACCCAATCAAAGATGCTGGTAGTTGAAGAAGGACCGCCTCAAGTCGCCCCAAATCACCCTCTCTCGAGCTCTCCCGTCGAAATGAGTGAAAATGATGTGAAATGACAAGTGCAGGGGTTGATTGCCCCTTATATACATCGCCAGGTTAGCGTGCGCTAAAAATCAGGGATAGCGTGCGCTAAAAATCAGGGTTAGCGTGCGCTAACGGGATCACCCGGTAGTCCAGTGGTTTCTGTCCTGAGACGTTAGCGCGCGCTACCACACCTTAGCGTGCGCTAACTGGTATCCTGCAGAAATTCTAGTTTGCTGCCCAACTCCGCTAGCGTGCACTAGCTGCCGCCTAGCGTGCGTTACCTGCTAGTCCAGAAAGTAGAAATTCCCCACTGCCTCTGCCGACTCAGCTCATTAGCGTACACTATGGGCGATGTTAGCGCGCACTACTGAACACGAATAGCGTGCGCTAGCTAACACCTAGCGCGCGCTAACTGCTAGTCCAGAGGGCAGAATCAGCATGCTCCAAATGTTAGCGCACGCTAAGGCTCAAAGCTAGCATGCGCTACTCGAGTAGAAATAGCGTGCGTTAGCCTGGGCCTAGAGTGCGCTATCTGCCTGTCCCCAGAACACTGTCGAAAGGTACAATCAACACGATCATGATCCAAAAAGGTACGAAACTCTAAATCAATATCGAAAACATCTCAAAGTGTTTACAGAGCGACAAAAGAGGAAGAATGGCAAGGTCAAACATTCAATGAAAAGTACGGGTATTACAGATATTCCGGAACACTCCCCCTGTGTCGAGGACTAATACTATCATTCTGCATAAGATGTTGCCTCGGTAAAAACTTTTCCAAGTCAAACAAAATCTCGTGGGAAAAACAAAGACTTGGTGAGGAAAAAGAGTACAACTCACCAACTACAAATGCCAGAATCATGTGAAGTGCACTTCCCCTGAAGTATACATAACAGCTCATTACAATAAGCTATCACTAGTTGAGCTCGGATAATCAACGCATGTTGATGCTTCTCACATGTTTCTCAAATGTAGATTTTGGTAGAGACTTAGTGAACAAGTCTGCGATATTTTCATCGGAACTCACTTGTTTCACTTCGATATTCAGCAATTTCTGTTGTTGCTGATTGTAGAAGAACTTTGGCGCGATATGTTTGGTATTATCACCCTTAATGAAACCTAACTTCATCTGCTCAATGCATGCCGCATTGTCCTCAAAGATGCAAGTAAGGGTTGCTGTAGTGGACTCTAATCCACAAGTTCCTCGTATATGGTCTATGACTCACCGAAGCCAAATGCACTCCCTTACGGATTCGTGCAATGCAATTATCTCTGCATGGTTCGAGGAAGTAGCAACCAGGGTCTGCTTGGTAGATCGCCAAGATATCGCTATATTCCCAATGGTGAACACATAACCAATTTGGGAACGTCCTTTATGCGGGTCAGAGAGATAACCGACATCAGCAAATCAAACTAACATATTGTTACGATTCTCTGCATAGGGGGTAAGCTTTGCTTGCATTAACACTTCTAGTAGTCAAGTTGCCATGCTTAGCCACAATATCGGAGGAATATTGACGGTCGGTATGCATCGTCTTAACCTCAACAATTCCTTTCGGAATATCGCTCTCTCTTTCATAGGGAAAGAACAATCCAAGATCACTGGAGCCTTTCATGTATCGAAAGATGTGTTTTACTCCATTCCAATGCCTTATCGTGGAAGCGGAGCTAAATCTAGATTATGATTTCTGAGAGAATGTGATGTCTCGACGAGTGCATTGAGCCAGATACAACAACGCACCGATTGGGCCAAGGTACGGTGTTTCTGCTCCAAGGACCTCTTCATCCTCCTATTTAGGACGAAACGGGTCCTTTTTCATTTCCATACTTCGACCAACCATGGGGGTAGCAAGAAGATGTGCCTTGCCCATACTGAGGGGCTGTTTACCAAATTTATTTGTCGGGGTAAATTGTGTCTGTCTGGGTAAATTTATCTGTCTGGGTAAATGTGTCTGTCTGGGTAAATTGATGCTATTGTTTACTATTTCATCTGAATAAACTGTCTGAATAACAGAAATGACCGATTTACCCCTGAATATGAATTATAAGCTGTTCTATATATCGTTGTTTATTTTTTAAGCAATATAAATGATATAATCCAAAAATTCATAAAGTACTTAAAAATCCAATTTCAAACACAAAGAAGTCAAGTTCATACACAAAGTAGCCAAATTCAAACACAAAGTAGACAAATTTGAAAATTATTCAAAAATCAAATTTGACTCATCTTCTCTATATATATTATTTAAATTTAAAAAAAATATTATACATAAATGATTCAATTTTATATGTAAGTAATATATAAAATATTTAATACGTATATAAATAATACGTATAATATACAATATATATTTATATATAGAAATATATTTTAAATAGATAAGAACATATATAATAAATATTATATATATGAATAAATGTTAATATATGAGTAATATATAATATTTATTTCTATATTCATAATATATATGATATTTTGTAGATGCAAAAGTTTATTTATACAATAATATATAGTAACAAATATTATATATAAATTAATAATGTATATTATTTATATATGAATAATATATATTACATTCATTTATATTAAAACCTAAATTTTTTATGTTGTATATATAAATGAGTATATATAATGGGGAGAGTAGAGTCATTTTTTTGTCTTAAATTATTTATATTGTATATATAAATGTGTGGTTTAAATTAGGGGTAGGTGAGTCATTTTTCTGTCTTAATGGGGACAACACCCCTTTTCATGCTTAATGAATAAGTCATTTTTGTCTAAGCGAATAAGCCATTAAGCCACAAGTAAACACATCCAAACGTCTGAGCGAATAAGACATTTTACCCATTAAGCTGGTTAAGTCACAAGTAAACAGCCCCTAAATCACCTGAGTATCTTCTAGACATAGGCAGATTGATGAATGAGTATACCATCATCTCGATGTTCTAGCTCTAAGCCCAAGCAGAATCGAGTCCGCCCTAGGTTGATTAAATCACAAGTAAACAGCCCCTAAATCACCTGAGTATCTTCTAGACATAGGCAGATTGATGAATGAGTATACCATCATCTCGATGTTCTAGCTCTAAGCCCAAGCAGAATCGAGTCTTGCAAAATGCACCTATTGAGGGGGATATTTTGTAAAAGAAATCCAAACTTTAAGGGGTTGTTTGTAATTTTAAAAGATAATTTGATATTTTTGTAATTATGCTAAACCTCAGGGGAAGTTCTATTATTATCTCTGATTTAGTTGTTTTACAAAATGCACCTACTGAAAGGGATAACTTGTGAAAATAAATATAAACTTGAAGGGACTGTTCGTAAATTCGAAGATAAGGGGATATTTTTGTAATTTAACTTCAACAAAAAAGTTTATGAACGTAATACCAGTCGAGCTATTGTATGTATCAATAAAAGGACAGCATCTTTACTTAATAAATTGAACATGCGGATTGTAAACTAAATTGATCACTTAAACTGCATGAAAAAAGAAAATGCTTGATTATACGAAAGCTGGAAGCTCAAACTTCTGGCGATAGAGACATGTAAAAGATAAGTGTAAAACATCAATCTTAAAAACCTATTTAAATTATTCGCATTTTACATTCATTTTTAAAAATAAATGTAAAAAAATACCTATTACATCCTTTTTTTTAACCAACGTAGTATGTAACAACTTTATTACAAGAATGTCACCGCCTTGCTTCTACATCAATTCTGGCATTGAATGCTATGCGCCCCATGGGGTTTTCTATTGATGTGCATGGGTGTGTGAAAATCCTTCTCAACATTTTGTTGTTTCTTTCTCTTTTCTTTCTTGATTCTACAGGATACGTGTTCTTCTACAGTTGCTTCTGAATCTAACTTTTCTGTTTCTCTTTGCTCTCTTGGATAACCAGCATTCTACAATTTTATTTTTACCATATACGTTTTTTTTCCAACTTTTTATAAAACAGATTTCAGTTTATGTTTGTTTGGTGATTATGAATCTGGTATAATTCTTTGTGTTTTTTATTGATCTGCATGAAAATTCTTGTACTTCATTCTCTTAGTTTGTTTGTTTGGTGATTATGATTCAGTTGTTTGTGAAATGGATTTTATTTCTGTTTATTTTCCTATCTCACGTTTTCATGTGTGTGTGTTTATGGGATTCAAATACCCTGTTATTTTGTCTAAGTGTTGAAGTAAATGTTTACTATTTAATGTGGGTTTGACATATTTTGTGTATAATTCATGTATGTTTACTTCAATCTTGCTACTTGAGATGTTAAAAATCATTGGACCAATTCTATTGCTAAGTACTTCTTTAGATGTTTTGTGGGTAATTTTGAAGGAGTTAATTTTTGATATATGACTACAGTTCGGTTCCAGCTGTTTTTGATTTTAGTATCTCTCACTTTCTTAGTTACTTACTTTTAGGTTTTTTGTTAGTTCTTTATTTTTGGCAATTTTCTCACATCACTAACCACCCAGACAAACACGCAATAAAAGCGTACGACATGCACAGCACGTCGTTGCTCCCCTAGTAATTAAGAAAAGAGCTAACATGTTTTTTTTTCGTAGAAAAAATAAATTATTAATTATTTAAACTGGATGTAGTTAGGTGTTTTAAGGAAAAGGTCAAAAAGGTATTTTCAACATTTCCGTTTGCATTTGCCAGAAATAAAAAAACTGGAGTGGCGGCAGGCGTTTGATGGTGCCTGGTGTCGGTGGTTCTGTGCGCGGTTTCATCCACTTCCACATCCAATCCAAACCCAACATCACAACCACATTCACTTTCTTCTGTTTCCTTCTTAAACCTACCATATATATATATATATATATATATATATATAGCTACAATGATACACACGACGAATTTAGGTTTCACATAACCAGAAGCAGCTTCGATGGCGGAGAACGACGGTGAGCGTAGTAAGCTTAATCTCCATCCTGATAAGGTTAAGCTTAAACCTCGACGCCTTAAAGGTCACGCAGATAGCACTAACTGTTGCATTTCCTTACCTCAACACCCTCGTCTCATCGTTACTTCCGGCGATGTCAGTTCCTCTTTTTGTGTTCCCTCATTATCTTTCTAACACTAATTAGGGTTCATACTTTTAACATTCAGGGGTCCTTTGGTTGGGGTAATCAACAAAGGGTAAGGGAATCAATTAAGTCCATTCATTTTGTTGTTTATTTAAGAAAAAGTATCATTCCCTTTGTCTTCTTTCATTCTTATGTTGACCAATATTCCTCTATTTTCATTCCCCACGTCCACCCAAATATTTATATTCTCTTTCCCCATCACACGACCAACTTGACCATCACCGACCACCACCCCTCATCAGAAGACACGTCATCACCACCACCGACAACCACTGACAGCCGCCGACGGCCAGCACCGCCGTCGGCCACCGGAGACCACCACCGCTGACGGTCACCGACGACCACTACCGCCGACGAACACCGAGGATGGCCACCACCAGCGACGGCCACCACCACCGCCGCCGCCGACCACCAGTGATAGCCACCAGACAGCCACCGACGACTACCACCCCTCATCGTAAGACACCATTACAAACGGAGACACGACATTACCGCCGCCGCCGACCATTACCACAAATGATGTTTATATTCCCCCATCTCTGTAATATCCGCATTTTTCTTTCCCTTGTAATTGTATTTCCGGTGTAATTCTCGATTTTAGTGACCCTCGAGTATCCTTCAGTGTAACTTTTCTGTTATCTTTTGATCTGATTCTCGTAATTGTTGTGCGGAACCGCCGTTTCGGGGTCGCCGTGGATTCATTCTATGCTATGATGCGTTTTGAGGTGTTCCGTTTGACGTTTCGTTCATAATTCGGTATTTTGGGTCATTTATATTCTGTATCTAGCGCACGCTAAATTTCCTGTATAGCGCACGCTAGAAATCCATTAGTAGCGCACGCTACGTTTAATTAAATAGCGCCACGCTAACGATTTAGCCACAGGAGTGGCGATTCGGCTCGGCCCTGCGGACTATCGGATTAGCGCACGCTACCTCGTCTAGCGCACGCTAATGTCGGGAGACTAGCGCCGTTAAATTGTTGATGGCGCGCTAGTGTATTTGTCGATCGGGCGGTTTACTCTTGAACTCAATCGGATGCTAGTTAGCGCACGCCTTCTGGGGTATGGTAGCGCACGCTAACGGTCGGTGAGGTTTGGGCGGTTAGCTCTTGGACTCGGTGATGTTCGGGTAGCGCACGCTATTGGTCGATAGCGCGCTACAGAGGTTATTAGCGCACGCTACGCATGTATGGTAGCGCACGCTAACGGCCAAAACTCCGGCTTCGGATCGACACTAACAGAGGGTTTGTAACCCTATCCCGTTAGCGCACGCTAACCTTGAGGACTTAGCGTGCGCTAACACTCCCACGGCTATATAAACCAGGAGTTGGCCGAGATAATCACAAAATCTCATTTCTTCCTCTTTCGCGGCCGAGCGACTCCAGAGAGCGATTTGAGGCGATTTTCTTCTTCCAATCACTTGAGAGATCCTTGTGCTTGAGTTCTTGGTGTAAGACTAACATCATCCACTTGTGTTTCTCATCCTAAATCCAAGGTAATCTCTTAGAACCCTACTTTTGGATAATTTGGGGGTTTTGGGATTTTCTTCCGATCCGTTCCGTTTCGTTGATGGATTCATGATGAATATTATTAATCTTGTTGGTATTCTTAGTTTCCCTACGGATTCATGGTATATTTCGTGATTTTTACGGAATCGAGAGGGTTTGGTTGTGGTCCGCCCTCGTTGTTGTTTATATACGAATATACATGAATCGTAGGCGGGTTTCGGGTGTATTCCATTTCCATAATCGTCTAGAGTTGGTTGTGATTGTGTTATTCGAATCGTTAGGTTCATTTCCGCCGGTTCCTTGCGGTCGTGTTCAACTCTTCCGTTCCGTTCGTGTCATCGTCTAATTAATCGAGGCAAGTACCCTTATGAACTTACGATCTTGACATAGTAGTTTTGTTTGAGAAATTGCGTGTGTGTGTATGCTCACTGTGGGTTAGACTCGACGGGGTCTCGGTAGGGTTCCACGAAGCTGTGGGACCGCGAGCTTGCTTTTAACCACTGTGGGTTAGATCCGACGGGGTCTCGGCAGGGATCCACGAAGCTGTGGGTCCGCGGTTAATTGTGGTGCATTTTTACAAATGTGGTTTGATCATTGGCATTTCCGGAAATGAGTATTTTGGAACTATGTTTTCTTGAATTGCATGCATTACTATATGTGTAAGAGGTAAGTCGTTCATCTGGTTACTTGTACTAGCGTAATTGCTAACCCCTCTGGGGACCCGTTTCGGGGAAATTCGTTTTATGAATTTCAGGTCAGGTTCATCGAGGCAATGGCGCTGGACGATTACGGATGATGGCCGTGCGTGATGATTGTGCACAAGTGATGTTTTAGTGTCTTTTACCTTTTCGTCTTTTGTGGTTTTGAACTAATAGTTGTACTCGAGTACTTAAGGGGTTCTTGTTCGTTTGGATTGTATCGTTGCTTATTATGTTGTGTTGGATGATGATGTTATATTGACCGGTTGAACCGGGTGGTTTATTCTGTTTTGCGTCTTTATGACATGGTGTTGGTTTGTCATTTATGTGAGTCGATGAGTATGATGCTGTTCAGCCTGGTGGGTCCCATATAGGGATTCGCGGCGCTGTAATATACCTCGAATATCTTGAGGGTGTTACAGAAATTTGGTATCAGAGCTCTAGGTTTATGGATACCTAGGCTTGTCGGTTTATTGGGTCTTGTGGTGTTTTGTTTTGCACATCATCGTCACGCTGCCATGATTCCGGTACTACCAGTGTCCGTAAGTTTTCCTTCCTCTGTTCATTATTTCCTTGTATCGTACCTTTGATTCTCGACTTGTGATTGTTCTTTTCTTGTACTGATCCTCATATGGCTTTTGCTACTTATTTAACTCCAGTATGGATGCTGGAAGAGGTCGTGGTTGCGGTCATGGTCGTGGACGCGGCCGGGGACGTGGGGCAGCCGGTGGGGCGGCCACGTCACAGTCTTCGGGAGCCCAGCGATCTGGCGACCGTCATAGCCATGCTTCTTCTCAAGAGCGTGCGATCTTGGTATTGCGGCCGTTATGCAACGGATGGTGAACCAAATGGCGGCAATAGCTCAGTGGTTCGAGCCGGATCGAGGCCCATGCTAATCGGGCGGAGCGGACCGATGGCTCCAAGATGTCATCAAGATGCATCCTCCTCGGTTTTGGAGCTTGGACCCGATTGGCCGGGAAGGGTGGATCAAGGAGATATCTAAGGTCTTCGTTGCCACTAATCGCCCCGAGGAACGTAGAGTCCCTATTGCTCAATACTTTCTCACGGGGACGCTACGGATTGGTGGGAGGCCGTTGGGCCCAAAGACCATCTTTGCCGTGGGCCGAGTTTCAAGAGTTGATGGAGGGTGAATATTGCCGTGGCGATCGAGACGAGGCTCGGGTACATGCTTTTATGATGCTCAACCACGGGATATCCCGTAGCTCAAGCTATTCGATTTTAACAAAGAGTTGGGTTATGTGAAGACCCAGTTGTCGAGGAGAGTGACAAGATTTTCCATTTCTCCGAGACGAATGAAGTTGCCGATTCGGGACTATATGTCGGGGCTCGTATGCACTACATTTAAGGATTATCGAGTAGGGCCCTTGCTTATGATATGCAGACGGCGAGTGAGGCGGCCCGCGAGAGTAAGCGAAGTCCAGGAACTTTTCGGGCCACAAAGTGGGGTCGTGAAATTTCATCTGCTAACTTTTCCCTTTGGTGGTGGCCCATCTCGATCTTGGGTTTCCCGTAGGCTGCGGTGCCCCTTCTCGAGAGGTGAAATGCTTCAACCGTGGCGGGGCCACATCGGTCGTGTTTGTCCGAACCCTTTCGACGTGTAATCGGTGTGGCCGGTCGGGTCACAAAGCTACTTCTGTCTTTGAGAGGAGAAAATCCTTGGTGCCGGGCTTCCATTCCAGCGCCTAGGGAACCAAGTGTGAATCGGGGATCGTTTGCTCCTCAATCTCCGCCGAGTGCTAGTCGGGAGAGGTCGAATCAGCCCTCTAAGGGGGAGCTTCCGGTGTCGGCTCGGCCCACCGCGTGTCTATGAGATGTGGAGAGCCGATGATCCAGCGGCTACGGGCGGCAGTACCGTTTATATTCTTTCTCATCCTGTCGGTGTGCTTTTCGATTAGGTGCTACGCATTCGTTCATATCTCTGGATTGTGTGCGTCGTTTGAGTCTCGACCGTTTGGCCTTGTGAGCCCTTCATCGTTAAGCTTCCTAGCGGCGATAGGATCGTTGGTGATCGGGAGGTTCGAGGCCGCTCTGTACTTATTTGTGAGAGGACTTGGCCCTCGATCTTATTGTTGTGAGTATCGAGGGTGAGGATTTAATTCTTGGTGATGATTGGCTCGAGCGGCATGGTGCGATCATGAACTACTGCACGAGAATCATCACTATGTTAGCCGAGGACGGCACCGAGCACTCTTTCGCGGGGCGAAAGAGAGGAAACCAATTGTTATTAATGCCTTGAAGGCGATGAGTCTCTGCGAAAGGGGTGTCTTTGGTTATTGGTGCTATGCCTTGAAGGCGGAGGATGGTGGAGTCGAGCTTTCGTCGATTCCAGTCGTTAATGAGTTTCTGATGTATTTCTGACGAGTTACTGGGATTGCCACCGGATCGTGAGGTTGAGTTTGCCATAGAGTTAGAGCCGGGCGCGGCTCTATTTCAAGGCGCCCTATCGCATGGCACCTTCGGAGATGTCCGAGTTGAAGAAGCGATTGAGTGAGCTTCTTGAGTGGGGTATGTTCGACCGAGCGCCTCGCCTTGGGCGCAGTCTGTTTGTGCGGAAGAAGGATGGTTCACTACGTTTGTGTATCGACTATCGCGAACTAAACAAGGTGACCATCAAGAACAAGTATCCTTTGTCGAGAATTGATGACTTGTTCGATCAGTTGCAGGGAGCTGCGGTATTCTCGAAAATTGATTTGAAATCGGGATACTATCAGCTCTGGGTGAGAGAGTCCGATGTGCCGAAAACAGCCTTTCGGACGAGGTACGAACACTATGAGTTCGTAGTCATGCCTTTCGGGTTAACTAATGCGCCGGCGGTGTTCATGCAATTGATGAACAAAGTTTTTATCGAGTATTTGGATAAGTGCGTCGTCGTCTTTATTGACGATATTCTTATTTATTCGAGGAATGAGGAAGAGCATGCCCATCATTTGCGGATAGTATTAGACATTTTAAGGACCGAGCAACTCTATGCAAAGTTCTCGAAATGTGAGTTAATGAAGGAAGTGATGTTTTTAGGTCACGTGATTTGGTAGGGGTTCGTGTGGATCCGAGAAGATTGAGGCCGTGTTGGATTGGGCACCGCCCAAGAATGTGAAGGAGCTCCGTAGTTTCTTGGGTTTAGTGGCTACTACCGTAGGTTCGTCGAGGGTTTCTCGAAACGGCTCGGCCACTTACGCAGATTGCTCCAGAAATCCGAGAGGTCCGTCTGGAATGACGAGAGGCAGTCGAGTTTTGAGGAGCTGAAGAAGCGTTTGACTTCAGCCCCGGTTTTGGCGTTGCCATGTGGTAACGAGGGTTTTGCCGTTTATAGCGATGCTTCGGGTCAGGGTCTTGGGTGCGTATTAATGCAGCACGGTAAGACCATTGCCTTTGCATCGAGACAGTTGAGGCCGTATGAGCTTAACTACCCTACTCATGATTTGGAGTTAGCGGCAGTCGTTTTTGCGCTCAAGATTTGGCGTCATTATCTTTTCGGCTCTGCATGTCATATTTTTACCGATCATAAAAGTCTGAAATACATATTTACTCAGCGGGAGTTGAATATGAGGCAGAGGAGGTGGTTAGAGTTGATTAAGGATTATGACCTCGAAATCCTTTATCATCCGGGCAAGGCGAACGTCGTGGCCGACGCCTTGAGTCGGAAACCAGTTGCGTTGCGAACGCTTGAGATCCTTACGTCTCAGTCTGAGCTTCGGAGGGCCTTGATCGAGTTAGATGTTGAGGTCTCGTTGCCGGGAGCTGTCGGGCAACTTTGTGCTTTAGAGATTTCGTCATCCTTGATCGACAAAATTAAGCTGAAGCAATCAGAGGATCCGATGATTACTCAAATCCGAGAGAACGTTCTTAAGGGAAAGTCTCCTGGGTTTGTGATTCACGAGGATGGTATTTTGAGATTCAGTCGGCTTTGTGTGCCGAACGACTCGAGTTGAGGCGAGTATTTTACGGGAGGCCCATGCTACACCTTACTCCGTTCATCCTGGTTCGAGTAAGATGTACAAGGACTTGAGAAGGAACTTCGGTGGAATGACATGAAGGATGAGGTCGCACGGTTTGTAGCGAGATGTTTGACTTGTCGTGAGATCAAAATCGAGCATCGAGACCGGGTGAGTTATTGCAGTCACTTCCCATTCGGAATGGAAATGGGAGGATATATCGATGGACTTCGTCACGAGTTTGCGAGATCGAGGTCGGGCATGAATATGGTATGGGTGATTGTTGATCGTCGACCAAGTCGGCACATTTTACGGGCATCAAGGACACTTGGGGCCGGAGAAGTTGGCTCGTGTGTTTATCGCGCAGTGTGAGACTTCACGGTACTCAAGTCTATTGTTTGGATCGTGATGGCCGTTTCGTATCGCACTTCGGCGGGCGGTGCATAAGGCGTTGGGTACCCGTTTACACTTGAGTACCTCTTTTCATCCCGATCGGATGGACAATCGGAACGCACTATCCAGACGTTCGAGGACTTGTTACGTGCTGTGCTCTCGATTGGAGTAGTAGTGGGAGGAACATTTGCCGTGATCGAATTCACGTACAACAACGGTTGGCACGCGTCGGTCGGATGGCCCCGTATGAGGCACTTACGGGCGGCGATGTCGATCACCGATTTGTTGGAATGAGGCGTCCGATTTGGTCGGGACCGAGCCGGATGTCGTTTTAGAGACGAGGCGGAAGATAGAGTTAATTCGAGACGGATGTTGGCGCGAGTCGGCGAAGTCATATCTGCGGCGTCCGTCGTCGACCTTTGGAATTCGAGGTGGGAGACCACGTTTTGCTAAAGGTGTCGCCGACGAAGGGAGTTTTCGTTTCGGGAAGAAAGGAAAGTTGAGTCAAGATTTATCGGCCCCTTTGAGATCCTCGGCGAGTAGGTGAATTGGCGTACCGTTTGGCGTTACCTCGGCCTTGAGTCATGTTCATAGCGTTTTCCATGTTTCCCGATTGAGGAAATATGTCCGGATCCTAGTCACGTCATCGATTATGGCGAGATTGATATTCTGTGAAGATATTACTTTTGAGGAGCGTCCTTTGAAGATTTTGGAGCATCGTGAGAAGCGATTGAGGCATAAGACCATACCTTTGGTCAAGGTGCGGTGGTCGAGACACGGTGTCGAGGAGGCAACTTGGGAAGCAGGATAGCATGCGTGCTAGGTACCCGAGTTGTTTGTTCCTTAAGTTTGGACGAAACTTATTTTTAGAGGGGTAGAATGTAATATCCGCATTTTCTTTCCCTTGTAATTGTATTTAGGTGTAATTCTCGATTTTAGTGACCCTCGAGTATCCTTGAGGTAACTTTTCCGTTATCTTTTGATCGATTCTCGTAATTGTTGTGCGGAACCGCCGTTTGGTCGCCGTGGATTCATTCTATGCTATGATGCGTTTTGAGGTGTTAGTTTGACGTTTCGTTCATAATTCGGTATTTTGGGTCGTTTATATTACGTATCTAGCGCCGCTAAATTTCTGTATAGCGCATGCTAGAAATCCATTAGTAGCGCACGCTACGTTTAATTAAATAGCGCCACGCTAACGATTTAGCCACAGGAGTGGCGATTCGGCTCGACCCTGCGGACTATCGGATTAGCGCCGCTACCTCGTCTAAGCGCACGCTAATGTCGGGAGACTAGCGCACGTTAAATTGTTGATGGCGCGCTAGTGTATTTATCGATCTTGGGCGGTTTACTCGAACTCAATCGGATGCTAGTTAGCGCACGCTCTGGCTGGTATGGTAGCGCCTTCTTGGGTCGGTGAGGTTTGGGCGGTTGGCTCTGGACTCGGTGATGTTCGGGTAGCGCACGCTATTGGTCGATAGCGCGCGCTACCGAGAGGTTATTAGCGCACGCTACGCATGTATGGTAGCGCACGCTAACGGCCAAAAACCTGGCTTCTGGACTGGGACACTAACAGGAGGGTTTGTAACCCTATCCCGTTAGCGCACGCTAACCTTGAGGACTTAGCGTGCGCTAACACTCCCTGGCTATATAAACCAGGAGTTGGCCAGATAATCACAAAATCTCATTTCTTCCTCTTTCGCGGCCGAGCGACTCCGAGACGATTTGAGGCGATTTTCTTCTTCCAATCACTTGAGATCCTTGTGCTTGAGTTCTTGGTGTAAGACTAACATCATCCACTTGTGTTTCTCATCCTAAATCCAAGGTAATCTCTTAGAACCCTACTTTTGGATAATTTGGGGGTTTTGGGATTTTCTTCCGATCCGTTCCGTTTCGTTGATGGATTCATGATGAATATTATTAATCTTGTTGGTATTCTTAGTTTCCCTACGGATTCATGGTATATTTCGTGATTTTTACGGAATCGAGAGGGTTTGGTTGTGGTCCACCCTCGTTGTTGTTTATATACGAATATACATGAATCGTAGGCGGGTTTCGGGTGTATTCCATTTCCATAATCGTCTAGAGTTGGTTGTGATTGTGTTATTCGAATCGTTAGGTTCATTTCCGCCGGTTCCTTGCGGTCGTGTTCAACTCTTCCGTTCCGTTCGTGTCATCGTCTAATTAATCGAGGCAAGTACCCTTATGAACTTACGATCTTGACATAGTAGTTTTGTATGAGAAATTGCATGTGTGTATGCTCACTGCGGGTTAGACTCGACGGGGTCTCGGTAGGGTTCCACGAAGCTGTGGGACCACGAGCTTGCTTTTAACCACTGTGGGTTAGATCCGACGGGGTCTCGGAAGGGATCCACGAAGCTGTGGGTCCGCGGTTAATTGTGGTGCATTTTTACAAATGTGGTTTGATCATTGGCATTTCCGGAAATGAGTATTTTGGAACTATGTTTTCTTGAATTACATGCATTACTATATGTGTAAGATGTAAGTCGTTAAATGCAGTTCTTGTCTTAGCGTAATTGCTAACCTCTCTGGGGACCGTTTGAAATTCGTTTATGAATTTGAGTCGGGTTCATCGAGGCAATGCGGCCTTTGGACGATACGGATGATGGCCGTGCGTGATGATTGTGCACAAGTGATGTTTTAGTGTCTTTTACCTTTTCGTCTTTTGTGGTTTTGAACTAATAGTTGTACTCGAGTACTTAAGGGGTTCTTGTTCGTTTGGATTGTATCGTTGCTTATTATGTTGTGTTGGATGATGATGTTATATTGGCCAGGTTGAGCAAGGTGGTTTATTCTGTTTTGCGTCTTTATGACATGGTGTTGGTTTGTCATTTATGTGAGTCGATGAGTATGATGCTGTTCAGCCTGGTGGGTCCCATATAGGGATTCGCGGCGCTGTAATATACCTCGAATATCTTGAGGGTGTTACAATCTCAACACCTTAATGTGTGCATATAAATAATCACTTAATTATTCATTACTTTTCATTCCTTTTCCAGATCCGAACCAAATAGGGAAAACAATTCAGGGTCATTCCTTTCCTTTCTCCTTGTTTACCTTTCTGGATTCCATTCCCTTTCCCCAGCACGAACCAAACGCCCGCTCATTGCTTTCCTTTCATCTCTTATCTTATTGATGTTGTTATTGTTGATGATGAATTGATGATCATAATGTTGAGTGAATTTAATTTTACTGTTTGGTGTTGATTTTATTGGAAAAAAAGGATGGTCGTGTTTGACTTGCGATGCAATGATGAGTCGCAACTCGTTATGGATGTCAGCACGCAGCCCATCCTATATTTCTGTTTCAAGTCAGGTCTGTTTATGAGTTTTATCATTTGTTTTAGTTCAATTTCACTGGAAACTGCTTAATCTTCGTTTTAAACTCATTGTTGTGTTGTATGTTAAGGATTATGAATGGCTATTTCGCTACATTAATCTTGTCTTGTCTTGGATTTTTGGAGTCACAGAGGAGGTCTGAGGTCTATGTGGTGGCACAACATAGCAGACTTGGTGGGATCAAATAATTCCCAAGGAGACTTTGTGCCACCCAAGCTAAGGCTTATGGGCCTCTGGCTAATTTATACCGCGTATTAGTCATTGGCTTGGATGTAGTGATAAAAACCTGGTGAAGATTCATGATACAACTTCTTATAAATAACTGAATTTTGTACATATTTTTTGAGGGGTTTTGGGATAATATCATTAGTGAAAGGGAGTAGTGGACTTTTGAGATTCTAGAAATATAATATTTTTGTCTCTTTCGGTTTCCGGCAGGTGATGCGTTATCATCCCTGAGTTGCCTACACATGTTATGTCCTATCATGCAGATCATACCTATAAAATTTCACAGCCATCCAAAAAGGTTTTGTGCTTCAATGATATATACCAAGATTAATATTTTTTTAATCGACATAAATGTTCAGCAGATGGATGATTATGATACATCTGTTAAAATTGATGAAAATGAAGTTTTATAGAAAGTTGTTGGGTTGTTTGTTTAATTTTAATTTTCTGCCAGTTGACTCATGCCTAAATGCAACAAAGTTTTCCATGATTGGTCTTTTTTTGTTCATAACTATGTGATGTTTGCAACTTGGTATACGGAGAATCGTGAATGAGAGGAATAAATACACTACTAACAGCATAAATTTATATTTTATTATTTCCATTTGGGCAACTCTTTGTTGTGAATGCGGTATCCCTGCTCAGTTGGCAGTACAATCGATCATTGGATGATTGTTGAATGAATCTCTCTACAGACTCCAATAGTTAATAGTGCTAGGGCTACACAATATAAGGTTCAGAAATTCATGATTCCTTTTTATGTAACAGTAACACACACAACCATTTTGCATGGGGTTTCCCTAACATATGTTGAGGGAATCGAACGTCAGTTCTCTCTCTTTTTGTTTTGAGTGTTGCTACTTGTTCTAATGTCAAGGAGGATTCCTTGTTGCCTCTTCTTTGGGATTTTGTCTCTTCATTTTAATAAATTTCTTTTATATATAAAACAAGAAGTATCATATGCACACTGGAGACATGCAATTTATATCCAGTGGAGGAGTTTACTTGCATCTTTTTCAAACAAATTGTCCGTTGAATCAGGGAAGGAAGATAATATCTACGTCTCCTAAGAAAAGGAAATCAATTGTTTTGATGTGCGTTTGGTAAGCATTTTATTGGCTCCAAAGCAAAGATGCTTGATTTCAGTACTTTCTCTTTACTATTACACACAAGACACCCTTCTCTCTTTATATTACCGGTGCATGCACGCGCATACCCATACACACATGACGTCAGATTTATTGAATTATTCATTTTCATCTCAAGGATATCTGGATATTCATGCATTTTCTGTTAATCTCGGTTTATTCTTGGTCAACCTCAATTCACTACACCGTTTAGGAAGACCATCGATTATTATACTGATCCTCGGTATATTATGTTCTGTTCTGAAGGCCGCCACCAAATGGAAGCCACTGGAGAGTTATATAACAAAGAGGAGATAAACAAGGTAGATTGTTTGGCTCTGTATTCAGATATAATATAATGTTGTGCAGTTACTTCATCTTGATTAATGTTCCTACTATTTCTAGGTATATAAAATGAAAAGACAATCTATCATGTGTGTCTGCAGTTTTTTATTTTACTGCTTAGTTCCTGTCAGTAAATGCCATAACTCAAGTTAATGGATACTGTTGCAATTAAGGAGTGTTTCTTTTTCTGTGGCTTAACCTTTCCTATTTCAATTCTCTGCTTTGCATCATTTTTCTATTAGTTACTTGTATTTATCTACTTAATATCAAACTTTAAATGATAGATAAGTTAGTGAAGGATGTCAAAAGAGTGTTTGGGAGAATTGCATGTTGATTTACTTATTTATTATACGTTGATCGCATTAAATCAATGGAGTAATTATATTTGGGGGGTGCAATTAAGAGTTACATTAGGAACTAGCAGCTTAATAATCAGCTGTTAGCTTACAGTCTAATCACTGGGTAATCAGCATAATCATAATCAATGTTGTCAGATAGCGGGTATAGAAGCACTATAGTGTAGCAGGTTTTAATGAATCTGCTATGGAAACTTTGATGCTATTCAAGTTCCGCCATGCGGGCGATCCTATAACGTTTTATGTTTTAGCAAGACTAGTGGAAATCAGGTATCACTAGGGTTTTTCTTTTTTTAAAAATAAGATAAAATTGAAGAATCAGCTTGAAGAATACTAACATTGAAGAATAATTAGATTCTATTTATTTTATGTTTAATTTCTTTTATGTTTAATACTTCAGTATATTTTTTCAGTAATTAATTGAGTTTCTGAGTATTTGAACAATAGAGTATTCAATCTTGAGGTAATTATTATGTCATTTCTGTATTTTTATTTAAACAATTGAGCTTTTGAGTTATAAGTACGTTACCTTTCAGCATATTTTTTCTTTTTATGCCGCTTATTTATTTTTGTTTACAACATAGTTTTTTAACAATTAATTTATATCAATTGCTATGCGACTTTCTTTATTTGCCCGCAACGCTGTACACTATTAAGCTTAGCGGATTTTTGGCTTTCTGCTATTGGCAACACCGAGCATAATTACAGTTTGTGCTATTATTGTAACATATTGCTAACTTTCCAATACTCTTCCTCAAGGCACCTCTAAGTTATAGGCGTAGTGGGTCCTAAGATTTGGAAAGGGCTCAAGTAGGAGCTAAATGGTGGAATTGAATTGGCATGCTCTGTTCAGGGAAAATACAGTGGATGGGCTGTCTCAAGTCGCAAGGTGTTTGCTTCGCAACAGTTGGGATGTTTACTGTATGGGACGGGAGTTCTTAAAAACAGGAAACAGAGGTAGAGCTGAGTATAGAAAGCTGACCGGCAGAAGCAAAAATTCAATGGCCAGCAGGAGGAGGCAAAACTGGTTGATATGGGTCCAGATCTCGGATCCCCACATTGGGGGCGGAATGGGGTTAGATCACCCGCTTCTTGCACCACTCTAACAGTAGAGTGATGCAAGAAGCTGGTGGCTGGATGCAAAGACATGCACCCAGCACCGCAGACACTACGGGTGAGGAACGTAGTAGATAACAGGGATAATGTGTGGCCAGGTGGGTGGCAGTGGCTGTGTTATTGAATTTTTCTGCCTAAGGTCACTGCTATAACTGTTTGGGACAAGCGGGTGGCTTAAAATGCAACTCAAAGAGCATCATTAGATAAAACACACTGTACAGATATTTGCTACGTCTGGTTAGGAGCTTCATTTACTTGGTAAGTACTGTGGCAGAGCTGTGCTGGAAAGAACTTAAGATGGTAGCTGTGGTGGTGAGCTAAAGCTTGCCTAAAAAGATGATTCAGCACTGGAATTTATAACAAGGTGAAAGGAAGCACCAAATTATGGTTACAACTTTTATTTTTGGAAATCAACAGGGTCACTGAGTCTGATATCGGTATCGCTTTGATACCAAGGTTAAACAGAGAGTTTGAGAAGAATTTTATGTACTTATGCATGCTTGATCTCTTATACATAGCTTGATCACAATTTACAACCAATTAATGGAGTGATGAAGGGGCTATTCTGTATAGTTGTGTCTTGTGTGTTCTTGACCCACAAAGGATATCGAAATACTGAAATAGTGAAATTGCCAAACTAGATTAATGCACTATACCTTAACTCATAGTCTCTTGTATATTTCTTCATTCTATTATAATATTAATTGATTCTATTCTTGTATATAGGTTCACTTCATTTGTTAAAAAATTTGTTTAAAAAGGCTGTTATATTACAATTATGAGTCTGGTTTTGCAGGTTACATGCAACTCGAAGTCCTCATTTCTTGCTGCAGCAGATGATAGCGGTGAGGTGAAGGTACGCCTTCTAACTTACATGCAACTCAAAGTCCTCATATTTATTTGTTTCGTGGCTTCTGACTTACCCTAATGTAAAATCTCATTTATCTAGTTATATGAATCTGTCTCTCCACTGTAAAAGCCATTCATGACCTTGCTTCTGATAGCTTAAGCTATTGAGATAATTAGTTGGTCTCTTGTATGGTATCAGAGTCTTAGTGTACAAGTGGTTATGGGTCCTATCTTTCCCTAGAACTTATTATCGCTAGAGTTTTATGCGCTGAGTTTCCCATTTTATTATGTTATTTCTTATGGTGACAATAACTAAAATTTCCAACTATTGATCTATTATCATGAAAAACCATAAGTGCACATTGTATTGTGAAAAGGATCTTAGATGCCTAGTAATGTTTATTTGTTCTCTCATAAGAAATCATAAGCTTGCACTGTATTCTAAA
This sequence comes from Orobanche coerulescens, assembly GCA_033398695.1. Taxonomy (NCBI): domain Eukaryota; kingdom Viridiplantae; phylum Streptophyta; class Magnoliopsida; order Lamiales; family Orobanchaceae; genus Orobanche; species Orobanche coerulescens. The sequence continues at coordinate 92,098,627 of CM065817.1, read as the reverse complement.
AGCTTCAACCAATGCCACAAAACATGGATACATACAGTATGTTTTGTGATGTGGGATTTAAATTTTGCTTCGTCTTTTCCTCCGCAATGTGGTTTACTACTTGTTGTTTTGTTTGCAATTTTAAATTTCCTAGTTCTTTTAATTTCAGAAAGGCCAAATTAATGTTTAATTAAGCATCCTACATTTTCAATTTCTTCATTATGATTGTGAATATTTTTGAAGATATTTGACACAAGGCAGCAATGCCTGTACAAAACGTTACGAGCTGAAGCTGGTCATACAAGTGTATCCTTATTCTCTTTAGCTTTTTTTTTACTACATGACTATTAGTAATTATATAAATAAGGAGCTTATAACCTACTAATATTTCATCTTTACACTTATGTCAAATTTTTTCTCCTATTATTTTGCTCTTCTATAATTAGTGATTAATTTGATATCTTGATATTGTTGTTTATGTCACCTTGACGCTACATTGTAGATTTGTAGCTGATGGAACCGGTGTAGATCAGATTGTGCAATTTGTAAAATAGAACTATATACTGTAACAGGGATAATGGAAGAAGAAAGTGGATAATGATTTTATTAACTGATGAAAAGTGAAATACAATGACACCAGGGAAACTTCCCTCTCTCATGCACAACCTCAATGAGCCAAAATTATAGAATACCAACTAATATGCCTTTTACGTAGATCTCTCCTCTCTTTTATTCATTCTCTTTCCTCCAACCAACTTCTAGCCACTTTCCTCTTTTGCCCCTCTGGGCCTTCTAGAATATACATATAAGATTCTGGGCTTGGTAACCTTTTGGGCTAATATATCCTCATTCTCATCATTACTCCCCCCTTCCAAAAGAGTCTTGTTCTCAAGACTTGCATTAGGAAACTGGTTCTTGATTGTCTCCACATCTTCCCAAGTTGCGTCCTCTCTCGATCCATCTTTCCACTGTACCAACCATTGTCCCACTTCTTTATGCTGCTGTTTGAGTGTTCTAGTATCCAATATAGCCATTGGAATGCAAATATCTTGTGCAGTGATTTCTAGTTCGGGAGGTAATCCCTGCTCCACTTGTGGCTGGACCGCCTTCTTCAATAATGAAACATGAAACACCGGGTGAATTTTTGAAGTAGGCGGAAGATCCAGTTTATAGGCCACATGACCCACCGGTTCCAAAATTTTAAAAGGGCCAAAAAAACGAGCAGATAGTTTTTGATAAATTCGAGTGGTGACCGACATTTGTCTGTATGGTTTGAGCTTCACATACACCCATTCTCCTACTTCGAAATTCACATCTCGTCGTTTCCTATCAGCTTGCGATTTCATTATGGCTTGAGCCCTTAGTAGCTGCGTTTTGAGTTGTCGTAAGGCTTCGTCTCTATCAATTAAATCTGCTGCAAGTGCCTCCACCTTGACTTCCCCTGGCACAAATTGAACCACAGAAGGTGGTGTGCGACCATACACAATCTCAAAAGGTGTTTTTCTCGTGGAGCTGTGGAAGGTGGAGTTATACCAAAACTCTACCCACGGTATCCAAGTGGACCACAAACGAGGCTGGTCTATTGCGAAACATCTCAAATAGGTCTCTAAACATATGTTTATCACCTCTGTCTGGCCATCCGATTCCGGGTGGTACGCGGAGCTCATGTGCAGTTCCGTTCCTTGAGATCGGAAAATTTCTTGCCAAAAACGACTTAAGAATAAGGGGTCACGATCACTTACTATGGGCTTAGGTATCCCATGGTGTCGAATCACCTCCTTCACGAATGTTTCCGCCACTGACCTCGCCGTATAAGGGTGTCTTAATAAAATGAAATGGCCGTACTTGGATAATCTGTCAATCACCACTAAGATAGCATCAAACCCTTTTGATTTTGGTAGACCCAAAATAAAATCCAGACACATGTTCCCACACAGCATTGGGAATGTTTAGAGGTTGTAAAAGACCTCCTGGAACAGCAGAACTTGCCTTACATCTCTGACAAACGACACATTCACGCACGTATTTTTTTACTCTTTCCATCATGCCCATCCAATAAAGGTTGACCGCCAATCGTCTATAAGTCCTATAAATCCCTTCGGGGACTTTCATATAAATATCCGTATCTAGATCCCCATAAAGCTACGCTGTAACCACATCCATAAACTGCATATTCAGTTTTTCGGACACTACCAAACTGACTAAGTAGCAGAAAGTGATGATGTCCATAACGGGAGAATATGTCTCCTCGTAATCAATGCCAGGGCGTTGCGAGAAGCCTTGGGCAACTAGTCTCGCTTTGTAACGCATGACCTCATTCTTATCATTGCGTTTATGAACAAAGACCCACTTATGTCCAACTGGTTTAACGCCCACGTGTACTGGCTCGATACTGCCAAATACCTCACGTTTAGCCATTGAGTCTAGTTCAGCTTGCATTGCATCTTTCCATTTCGGCCAATCGGCTCGTCGTTGACATTCAGCAACCGAGCGCGGCTCAGCATCGTCGTCTTCAATAATTTCTTGAGCGACGGAGTAGGCAAAAGCATCATCGACTAGCGTGGACGACCTGTTCAATAGTACGTATTCACTCGTACCTTGCATTGAGATTTCCTTATTCTCTGACATCAGCAAAGTTTCCGACGCGTCCGTCAATTGTTCCATTGTTGATTCGAGGACATATCCGTAGTCAGAGATAATCTCGTGTGACGGAGTCGCTGTGTCGATAATGAGAGGATTTTGTGTCTCCGTTCATTTTCTCTTTCGAGGTTCGGTATCCTTTCTATCCACTGGCCTCCCCCTCTTTCGAGCTGGGATAAGAGCAGCCGAAGCAGCCGTCCCACCACTAAGGTCGATGCCAGGGGCATCATTCCTTTGGGCGGCTGAACCTTGCCCTATAACTGGGACTTCTAAATTTGCAGGAACATTCGCAGCGGGAATAGTAGATCTTGTCACTTTCGCGATGCTCGGTAAAGTCATCGGGCATCGAATCCGCAACTTTCTGAAGATTGAGAATACGTTGCACTTCTAGCTCGGATTGAGCTGTGCGGGGATCTTGATGATGCAAGGAGGGAGCACACCAGACAATTTCCTGACATTCAACTAGAATCGTTCGATTCCTCTCTCCCCCTAACGACGGGAAGTTTGTCTCATCAAAGTGACAGTCTGCAAATCTTGCAGTAAATAGATCTCCTGTCAAAGGTTCCAAACGGATAATTTTAGGCGATTCATAGCCAACGTATATACCCAATCGTCTTTGCGGATCCATTTTAATATGCTGTGGAGGCGTAATTGGCACATAGACTGCACAACCAAAAATGCGTAAGTGTGAAATATCAAGCTCATATCCAGTTACCAACTGGTACGCACTAAACGATTGATTGGCAGTGGGTCGAAAGCGAATAAGTATAGCCACATGCAAAATTGCATAACCCCAGGCAGAAATCAGCAAGTTGGTGCGCAATACCAATGCTCGGGCGATAACTGTAACCGCTTAATCATAGCCTCAGCAAGGCCATTCTGCGAATGAATATGGGGGACGGGATGTTCAACTTCAATCCCAATCGACATACAATAGTCGTCAAAGGATTTTGACGTAAACTCACCAGCGTTGTCCAATCTTAATGACGAGATTGGAAAGTCGGGGTGGTTAGCCTGTAACTTGACGATTTGTGCTAGGAGTTTAGCAAATGCAGCATTTCTTGTGGATAACAGAGTGACGTGTGACCATCGCGTCGATGCATCAACCAGAACCATAAAGTATCTGAATGGTCCGCACTCTGGTTGAATAGGTCCACAAATGTCCCCTTGAATTCTTTGTAAGAAGCGAATGTTTTGTGTTGAGTCTTTAGCAAAGGACGGAGAAGGTATCAACTTTGCTAGTGAACAGGCTTTACAAAACGATTTATGGGCATTGGAAATTGCCACGGAAGGTTCGGGATTTACGAGAGATGCACTGTCAACCTTATCAGGGCATGCGATCTTTAATCCCGGTGATACGGTATCAGACTCACTCACATCAATGCCGATATCGAGTGGTGCTTCTAATCGTTTTCTGGACTTGATGACCATGTAAGTTTTTCAAAATGCGAATCATCATGTCGCATTCAGGGTGACCGAGTCGGTCATGCCATAGTTGTTATGCTTCGGAATCATAAAGTTCGTGACTCACAGCGTAGGATTCAATAACCCTTATTGTAATCTGGTATAAACCACTACTAGACTCATAAGTTTCTCGAGAACGCGACGTCTTCCGCATTCTGCCAGAGTAACACACAAAAATTCTATCACATTCTCATAGTGTGTATCAAGGCGATAACCGTTGGCACGGATGTCCCTAAAACTTAGCAAGGTTCGGTTTGCTCTTGGGGCATAGAGAGCACTTGTGACATTAATATGCGTACCATTGGGTAGCAAGAAATGAGCAGGTCCCCTCCCTTGATTTATTTGGGAGGAACCAATCATTGTTGTCATTGAGGATATATATGGCACAATATCCTTAAATAATTACCTATTCCGAAGAATAGTGTCGGTTGTTCCACTATCAGCAAGGTAATTTCGCCACGAGACATCTACAATAAGACATGAAAATCGATTAGTCTTGTGATGAAAGACATAGCGAAAACTCATTAACTTCGAGTTTGGGGAAATTTGACCAAGTTGGTTAGGATCAAAGTTAGCACAATCGCTGGAAATAATTTCTGCGTAGCTTGACCTTTGTTCACTAAAACAACAATAACTTCTTCGTTAAGAAGGCTATGGGCAAACGGTCAGTTGTTATGGATACTAGACTTCCGTATCTTTCTGTCCATAGGTCGTGCACTTTCTGGATCATTAAACCCAGATCTCAGTGCTCGTTTCAAGTTGCTATTTTGGTATTTCCCTATTGTTGAGTGATAGAGCAAGGTTGGAGCTTTTTTCAAAGGCATTATTGTTGATACAATACTATGGTAATATGGCCATAGGAGCGTTTAAACACTTCAAAATGCATTGGGGTATTCGATTTATATCTCGACTTATGATCCTTTCGGTAACTCCAACTTGGTAGACTTGCAGAGAAAGTATGAATGGCGGTACAACTAAGGCTTTTTAAAAACCACTGATTCCGTTTGAACTTTTAAAGCGTAAACAAATACCAAGGAGGATGCGCCTAGTCTTGAACAAAAGTTTTGATTAAATCCACCAATGTATCAAATTAACCAAGCAATTCTTTACTGAGCAATTGTTTTGTGATAAACCAAACATACTTTTGAAGGGAAAAATAAAATTCGTTTTTGCACAATCACAATAATTAAAAGAATTTTATTCATCATGGCCAACTTTATTACATTCATAGAAAATCCCGAAGTAGTTCTCGAAAGAAAGCTAGAAACAAAACAAAACATAACCAAAGTGTAAAAACTAGTCAAACTACAATGATCTAGTCAAAGTGTCTTTGTCCGCAATGGTGAGAGGAGGGATCTCAATATGGTTCACCTCCGTATTCCCATTATCTTCCTCCATGTAATTTGACTTTTGAGTCAAGTACTGTTTATAGTGCTTGTAGTACGTTTGGATGTTCTTTGGCGCCTTGCAATTGCGGTAAGTATGCTTCTTTGAGCTGCAAGTATAGCAATTCCGGCCTTCCTTTGGAGTGGTTCCAATCCCGGCGGCAGGAGGCGGTCCATGTGGTTGGGCTCCACTAGGACCCGTGGCCGAGACACCTTGCCTCTTCCACATATTGGAACGACAACCTCGTCTTTTTCCTCGCTTGCTCGAGTCATGCACCCGTGGCGCTTGTAGAAACTGAGTAGCGTTGCCTTTTCTATTTTGTCTTGGTGCCTTCCTGTGGGTAGCCTGATTCACTTCCGGAATCGGCTTCGTACCAGCTGGGCGTGCATTACTGTTGAGAATAATCTCATGGTGCCTTTCTTTTTTCGCGAGGTGGGAGATAAGGTCACTAAAATTTTTAATTCTCCCTTCCTCATAGGCAACGCGCAGCTGATGAGCAATCACACTTGCTCCCACGAGAAACGTGTTAAGAGTCTTCTCGATCAAGTCTTGATCGGACTTCTAGACACCACAAAAACCAAGATCAGCGCGAAGATCGAGGATGGCTTGGTTATAAGCCTCCACATTCGCATAATCCAAAAACCGGATTTGCTCCCACTGAAGTTGCAATTTGGGGAAGCGATGATCATGCACATTATTAAATCGTTGTTCGAGTGTATCCCATAGTTCTTTGGGGGTTTGTAAATTCATGTAACACTTTTTCAACAACGGATGTATATGTCTACGCTAGTACATCAGTGCATTAGCCTTGGTTTCCTCGCTCGATTCTTGAGCGGTAGGCTCGTTAGAGGGAAAGATGGTGGTGGTAAATCTCCTACCGACGAACGCCAAGCGAACGTCTGAGACCCACCTATGGTACTCCTTACCAGCATGGTCAAGGATGTCGAACTCCGGATGAACATTGGAGCTTTGTGCCATCTACAAGATATAAACAAGAGGAAGTTAGTCTTGTTGGATTTTTAGGGACAATGTAAACGGTCACAATCGATGCTTTTAAAAGCGTGTAACATAACCGTTACTCGATGTACTTCCCTTAATTGTTGTTTAGTAAAGTCGACAAAAACGGTGATATCAAATCACACCCAGATACGTGGTGTATGCAATAACCACAAGTATCGACTTTCAACAATTCTGTGACTCCCCAGGACCGTCACACAGTTTTCTTCGACACGCAGAGATACGGACTTCTCTCGCGGTCTCATCCACCGCAAAGTAGCGTGGGAGATAAAGAACCCAATGACCCATGTCCCCAAAAGAAAAAATTCCCAAAAACAGAGAATTGAATAGGGACAAGTTCAGATAATTACCGTGATTATAAAATTAGGCACGTGATATGGATGAATTTCTGGTGTGCTTCGATCTACCGGTTGGTACTCGATGCGACGACATGAAACTGGGGGCGCAATTTTGGCGGTTTCTGAAAATAAATTAAGTCGTTGTTCGGGTTTTTGGTTCGGACTTGGATGGGGTGTAGCTGGCCGGCGACGGTGGTCAACGATGGTGGTGGTCAGCGGCGGTCGTCGTCGGCGGTGGTCAGCAGCGGTCAGCAGCGGTCAGGGCTGGACTAGATTGGCCTGTGTTGGTCGGTGGTGGCGGTCCGGCGGTGGTGGCTGGACTGGATCGGCGGCGGTGGTTTGCGGCGGCAGTTCGGCGGTGGTGGCTGGACTGGATTGGCGGTGATGGTCCGGTGATGGTCGGCGGCGGCGGTGCTGGGCTGATTTTTTTTTCTACGAGCTACGTGCTGATAACGTGTTTCAGGAGAAAGTAAAAGACAACAAATCAATTGTATTGATAACAATGAATATAGGGGCCTTTATATAAGCATTACAATGAGAGTTCTTCCATACATTATACATATGATTCTTAGTTAAGGTAAGACATCTAATAGGATCCTACTACCTCTGGAAGGGTCTAGAACCTTCGGTCTAGAACCTTCCATCTTTGTATCCCCCTACAACCAGTATTAGGTAAGACACCAATAAAGGAAGGATATCCCGGAACATACATACATATATATATATATATACATATATATATATATAGTGTAACTTTATTTTCAGAACCTTGTTAAGTGCGAGAACTGTGAGAACCACCTTTTGTACTCTTAATAATACATAATGTACATCATGTCAATGCATACAACCCCTACTGATCATAACCCCTACTATATAGTAGGGGTTATATATATAGTAGGGGTTATCATCAGTAGGGCTATTATAGTAGCGGTTATCATCAGTAGGGGTTTACTTCCCGAATTAAAAATTGTATTTTACTATAATACCCTTTTGAATTAATAATATTTTTTAATATTCAAAAAAATCTCATTGGTTTAGAGGAGTTCTCGCAGTTCTCGCACTTAAGAGAGTTCTGAAAATAAAGCCCCCTATATATATATATATAATTTAAACTATCCAAGTTTTGGAAAGGATGGAGTAACATAATAGTAATATTATTTGGTGAAAAGACTTGGTATTAACAATATTACTTCATGAGTAAAAAATATTAATGTTAAAAATACTATCATACTATAAACAAATATATCAAACAAATGCATAGCATTTGTCCCAGATGTCTTCTTCTTTATCTTATTTTTGTGCATAACAATGACATGCAAGTATGTAGCATTTGTTTATTTCAAATTTTGAACATGAAGCAATATTTTTTTAGGGCGGCAGAAACCCTTCAATTGTTTAGAAGTTTGTGAAGGCTATTCACATTCTTGCCTTAACAAAAGGCCTTGAAACAATAAAATTGATTTGAATATAACCAAACACATACACAGTTAGAAGTAGAAAAAATATTGCATATTAGTGTAATTGTTTTGTTCATGCAGTTTAGCCACAAAATTCATTCCCAACCCTAATTATGCTTGTCCCATGAAACGTTGTAATATGCTAAATGGTGTGAAAATTAATCTGCCTTAGTTTCCTCTTCTGACACATCCAGATCAGCTGCTGCAGATGCAACCGTGTCTTCCTCCACTGGCTTCTGAGACTCGGCAAGTTCATAGAATGTCACTCAACTTTTTGCAATCTGGCGGAAAAATACAAACTAACAATAAATGCAAATATTATGACATCTATTAATTGACGTAAATGTCTAAAACAGACAGTGCAGATAACACCAATCATAATAGCAGCATGTAAACAAAGTTATCTGCAAAACGCGTACCTTCAAGGGAATAAAACCATACACTGATATGCCTAATGGTGTGTTCACCATCATAAAAAACTCTTAACATCCAAGTCACAAGCTTGCGGAAACTCTAACATCCCACATCTCACTTTTATAGTAGGTAGACCAACAATAAAGAACCAAAAAATTACTAAATCAAAATTTGAGATGATGATACAGATGCAACAATGCATAAATGAAAACGCTCACGTACTGAGTTTAACAATCGGCTTGTCTGTAACTGTAATGCTAAGTATAACTTCGCCAGTAACTTTGTGCTTCATAAATTTAGCTAATTAGGGACCAGATTCATCAAACATCCAATTGATATTCTTCACCTTGTTGCAATCAATAAAAAACAACCGTTACGTAAACGAACCATGAAGAATAGGTAGAAGGGGGAATAGGAAAAGGTAATGACATATAGGCGTAAAATGATATCGTGATCTTTCTGGAACTCGGCAAGTTGATAAAAAGTGTCCATAAAACTTTTGCAATCTGGCAGGAAAAACAAAGTAACAATAATGGAAATATTATGATGTGTATTAATTATGGTTTGAAGTAAATGTTTTAAACAGATAGTGCACATAGTTGTGATCTGAATTCTTGCTGGCCGCTCACACAACCAACTTCATGGCAAATCCGAGAAAAGTAGTCTAAATCAAACTCTCACAACACCAATGATAAAAGTAGCATGTAAACAAATCTGCAAAAGGTGTACCTACCTTCAATCTTAGAAAACAATATACGGGAACACTTATCTGTGGGTTCACCATCAGCAAAATCTATAGCATCCCACCAGCAACTTTGCTGACTGTTCTCATAGTATCTCACATTCATAGTAGGTAGGACTGCAACATAAAGAACCAAAAAAATCCTCAATCAAAATTAGAGCGAAAAATGCAAATGCAACAAATGATAAGAGAAAACGAGTACGTGCTGAGATGATTAGCAAAGATATTCGAGTATGGATTTCTACTGGGTCCATTAGCCTGTGCAAATTCAATGAGAAGTCTACTTTTCCCCGTAACTGTGTGCTTCAAGAATTCAACGTATACGAAACCCCTCTCCATCCACTGATTTTCAGGTTGATTGAACTTATCAAAAATCTCCACCGGCCTCCAATCAATAAAAATAAAAAACAATAGTAGATGTAACATAAATGAACTATGCAACAAAATAAATATTTAGGTTAGTTAAATAAATTGTGCTTTAAAAGTGTAACTAACCGATGCTTGCATCAGTCAATGTGTAAATTTTGGAATAGGAAAAGGCAAAGACATACCGGAAAAAAATGCTATGTTCGTCTTGTACCTTATAATAGTGCTGAGGATTGGCGCCAGACACTTTGTAGGGAAAGTGGGGTGAAAATAGACTTAATATAAACGACTCCATTCAAATGACTCCAACTCCACTTTCTATATAAACTCCCCTCCTTTAAGTCTTAAACAGATCTTTTACGATTCCCAACAGAATTAGATCATCCAACCATCTTACTAGATCATACGCCTTCCATGTATCACTAAGAGAAACAGTCAGCAGTTTAGTCCAAGAGTCTCCCTTTACCCACATAACCATATCAATAATATCGCGGCGAATATAAAAGAGACGAAGGGAGTTTTTCAATTCACGAATCTTTGACGAAATAATGTTATCACGTGTATAACTGTCCGCATCCTCAAACTTTGGAAGTAACTTAACCATAAAATCCTCCTCTTGAATATTAAAAATCAGGAGTCCTTTTTCATCTAACCAAAGTCCGTCATATAACCAGTATAAATTCTGGCCAAGTAAGCATCCCGACTAGTTACGGGGAGACTCAACAGTCAACGACACTCAATTTTTTTCCTCCAACAAATGTCACCAAAATTATAAACTCAACTAGAATATTCATTAACATCACGAAGAACAAAAACAACCTTATATCTATCAGTCATGTGACAATACCCAAAACCGGCACAAACCTTATGATTGGTGTTATCTGCACTGTCTATTATGAATTGTACCAACTTGATTGCACGACAGATCACAAAACAATAGTCTAAATCAAATGAACTGTTAAAACACCAATTAAAAACAGTTTGTGCCGGTTTTGGGTATTATCACATGACTGATAGATATAAGGTTGTTTTTGTCCTTAGTGATGTTAATGAATATTCTAGTTGGGTTTATAATTTTGGTGACATTTGCTGGAGGAAAAAAAAATTGAGGGCCGTTGACTGTTGAGTCTCCCTGTAACTGGTCGTGATGTTTGGTTGGTCAGAATTTATACTGGTTATATGAAGGACTCTGGTTGGATGAAAAAGGACTCCTGATTTTTAATATTCAAGAGGAGGATTTTATGGTTGAGTTACTTCCAAAGTTTGAGGATGCAGACAGTTATAAATGTGATAACATTATTTCGTCAAAGATTCGTGAATTGAAAAACTCCATTTGTCTCTTTTATATTCGCCGCGATACTGCTGATATGGTTATGTGGGTAAAGGGAGACTCTTGGACTAAACTGCTGACTGTTTCTCTTAGTGATACATGGAAGGCGTATGATCTAGTAAGCTGGATGGATGATCTAATTCTGTCCGTTGGGAATCTTAAAAGATCTGTTTATGATTTAAAGGAGGAGAGTTTATACAGAGAGTGGAGTTGGAGTCATTTGAATGGAGTTGTTTATTGAGAGTCTATTTTCACCCCACTTTCCCTACAAGGTGTCTGGCACCAATCCTCAGCACTATTATAAGGTACAAGACGAACATACCATTTTCTTCCGGTATGTCTCTACCTTTTCCTATTTCGGAATTTACACATTTACATCAGTTAGTTACACTTTGAAAGCACAATTTATTTAACTAACCTAAATATTTATTTTGCTGCATAGTTCATTTATGTTACATCTGCTATTGTTTTTTATTGATTGGAGGCAGGTGGAGATTTTTGATAAGTTCAATCAACCTGAAAATCAGTGGATGGAGAGGGGTTTCGTATACGTTGAATTCTTGAAGCACACAGTTACGGGGAAAAGTAGACTTCTCATTGAATTTGCACGGGCTAATGGACCCAGTAGAAATCCATACTCGAATATCTTTGCTAATCATCTCAGCACGTACTCGTTTTCTCTTATCATTTGTTGCATTTGCATTTTTCGCTCTAATTTTGATTGAGGATTTTTTTGGTTCTTTATGTTGCAGTCCTACCTACTATGAATGTGAGATACTATGAGAACAGTCAGCAAAGTTGCTGGTGGGATGCTATAGATTTTGCTGATGGTGAACCCACAGATAAGTGTTTACGTATATTGTTTTCTAAGATTGAAGGTAGGTACACCTTTTGCAGATTTGTTTACATGCTACTTTTATCATTGGTGTTGTGAGAGTTTGATTTAGACTACTTTTCTCGGATTTGCCATGAAGTTGGTTGTGTGAGCGGCCAGCAAGAATTCAGATCACAACTATGTGCACTATCTGTTTAAAACATTTACTTCAAACCATAATTAATACACATCATAATATTTCCATTATTGTTACTTTGTTTTTCCTGCCAGATTGCAAAAGTTTTATGGACACTTTTTATCAACTTGTCGAGTTCCAGAAAGATCACGATATCATTTTATGCCTATATGTCATTACCTTTTCCTATTCCCCCTTCTACCTATTCTTCATGGTTCGTTTACGTAATGGTTGTTTTTTATTGATTGCAACAAGGTGAAGAATATCAATTGGATGTTTGATGAATCTGGTCCCTAATTAGCTAAATTTATGAAGCACAAAGTTACTGGCGAAGTTATACTTAGCATTACAGTTACAGACAAGCCGATTGTTAAACTCAGTACGTGAGCGTTTTCATTTATGCATTGTTGCATCTGTATCATCATCTCAAATTTTGATTTAGTAATTTTTTGGTTCTTTATTGTTGCAGGTCTACCTACTATGAAAGTGGGATGTTAGAGTTTTTGATGATGGTGACCACACCGTTAGGCATATCAGTGTATGGTTTTATTCCCTTGAAGGTACGCGTTTTGCAGATAACTTTGTTTACATGCTGCTATTATGATTGGTGTTATCTGCATTGTCCGTTTTAGACATTTACGTCAATTAATAGATGTCATAATATTTGCATTTATTGTTAGTTTGTTTGTTTTTTTTGCCAGATTGCAAAAAGTTCAGTGACACGTTCTATGAACTTGCCGAGTCTCAGAAGCCAGTGGAGGAAGACACTGCTGCATCTGCAGCAGCTGATCTGGTTGTGTCAGAAGAGGGAACTGAGGCAGATTAATTTTCACACCATTTGGCAGATTACACCATTTCTTGGGACAAGCATAATTAGGGTTGGGTATGAATTTTGTGGCTAGACTGAATGAACAAAACAATTACACTAATATGCAACATTTTTTCTACTTCTAACTGTGTATGTGTTTGGTTATATTCAAATCAATTTTGTTGTTTCAAGGCCTTTTGTAAACGCAGGAATGTGAATAACCTTCACAAATTTCTAAACAATTGAAGGGTTTCTGTCCGCCATAAAAATTGTTGCTTCACGTTCAAAATTTGAAATAAACAAATGCTACATACTTGCATGTCACTCTTATGCACTAAAATAAGGTAAAGCAGATCTTGATAAGACATCTGCGACAACTGCTATGCATTTATTGGATATATTTGTTTATAGTATGAGTATTTTTAACATTAATATATTTTACTTATGAAGTAATATTGTTAATACTAATATTATTTTTGTCCAAATAATATTACTATTATGTTACTCCATCCTTTCCAAAACTTTGATAGTCCAAATCACATATATATATAGCTTAAATATGTTTTTGGTCCCTGCAAATATAGCTGCTTTTCAAATAAGTCTCTGCAAAATTATTTTTTTTAAATAAATCCTTGTAAAATAACTTTTTTTAAATGCGTCCTATTAACTTCAGCCGTTAAAAAATGCTAATTTGGCAAACGTTTGTCCTATTTGGCCTCTCCACATCATATTTTTATTTTTTATTTATTTTAAAATGCTGATGTGTTATTTCTCCCTATTCCTCATTTCTAGTTCCAAGGATCGCTCCTTCTTCCATTAAAATCTTTCTTCTTCTACTTCCATTCCTATCTCTCTCCACTAATAATTTCTTCATCACTCTAATCATACATTAAATTAAATTCCATTCCAGACTCCGATCCGATCCCAAAATCGCTCACAGAAGGCGTAAACTTGATCCAAACCACCACGGATCAAAACAAACCGTGAGTATCTCTACTGTATTTTCCCCCTCTCTATTGGTGATTTGCGGGATCCGGTATTGTCTTCTTCGAATACACGGTGGAAGACTCCCTAAATTTGAAGTCGGTAGTGGATATGTTTGACCGTTTAGGTTTTTATGTGCTAATTATAAATTATTTGGGGGAATTTTGTGTGGGGCGGATTGTTTCCTTTTCACCCCTAATTTATGTTTTCCTTCCCTAATAGTTGTACACTAGATTGATCCTTCGTCCATTCACAGATTGCAACGACATGTTTAAATGTCTCAATTTTTCTTATCTTCTTTCAGTATTATTAATGGAGAAGAAGATAAATTAAAAAACCTTGGATCCCCAATTCAACTGAGTCTTCTTCTTCCCCATATTCTTCTTGTTCTCAATTTCTAAAACCCTTCTCCATTAATTAAATGTATGCTTGGAGTGACATAAGATAGAATTAATGAAGGGAGGTGGAGGAATGGAAGAAGAAGTAGAGAGATTTTCATGGAAGAAGAATGGGGTTTCTAGAAATCAGAAATGAGAATATGAACAAATGACACATCAATATTTTAAAATAAATAAAAACTAAAAAATGTGATTTGGAAAGGCTAAGAAGGACAAACATTTGCCACATCAGCATTTTCAAATAGCAGAAGTTAACAAAAGGATGTATTTAAAAAACGTTATTTTTCAGGGGCTTACATAAAAAAATTTGTAGGGATTTATTTGAAAATAGCTATTTTGGCAGGGACCAAAAATATTTTTAAGCCCGCTCCCTCTCTCTCTCTCCCGCTCTCTCTCTCTCTCTCTATATATATATATATATATATATATAGAGAGAGAGAGAGAGAGAGAGATGTTGGGATTCGATGCCTAAAGCGAAGGCGCAGCGGAAGTAACAATCGAATTTTACCGAACCCCTAAAGAGGACCGATCATGCAACATATATGAATATAAAAGGACAAGAGTTAAGATATGAAAACATACCATTTAAGTCCTTTGATTGAATGTTGAAGTTGATTCCGGTGACCGCAAATACGATTTGATAAGCCCTCAATAATCCAAACATTGAAAGCACCGCGTCTCTACTAGCCACGCGGAGATGATCTAATAACAACTACTCAATTATCCTCTAAGGATACAATAGAAAAGAGTAGTAGGAAATGCTCTCTCAAGTATGTGATCACTCTAAGTGATATTAGTTTTTGTCCTTTATTTTCTTTCTCTCTCTAAGAGTGTAAGAATATGAACAAAGTGAACTCTCACTCTCTCCCTTTAGTGATGGCCGATTTTTCCTTATTATGTGGAGGAGGATGAACTTTGTTTTATAACAAAGTCCACACATGCCTCCAAGCATCACACCTAAAGGGGTGATCATGATAAGATCACATCTTATCACCCTTTTGTCCTCAAGTGTTAGGAAGGCTCCTCAACACATAAGTATGAGGACAAGGTCATTAACAAGGGACCTACAAGGAGGTGGGGGCAGCTTACACTATAATTGAGAAGGATTCGGTTCGTTTTGGTCCGTGAATTTAATGTATGTTTGTAGTGATAGAAGAAAGAATTAATGGAGAGAGGTGGAGGAATGGAAGAAGTAGAGAGATTTTCATGGAAGAAGAATGGGGTTTCTAGAAATAGAAATGAGAAGATGAACAAATGACACATCAACATTTTAAAATAAATAAAAATTAAAAAAATGTTATTTGGAAAGGCCAAGAAAGACAAACGTTTACCACATCAGCATTTTTAACAGCAGAAGTTAATAGAAGGATGTATTTAAAAAAATATTATTTTGAGGGACTTATTTAAAAAAATAATTTTGTAGGGACTTATTTGAAAAATAACTATTTTTGCAGGGACCAAAAATATTTTTTGAGCATATATATATATATATATAAATATTTATATATATTGTAAATACGAGTCAATCAATTGTATTCATAATACTGATAGAGGGGACCTTTATATAGGCATTACAATGAGAGTCCTTCCACACATAGGAATCTTAGATAAGATAAGACATCTAATAGGATCATACTACCTCTAGAAGGATCTAGAACCTTCCATCTATGTATCTTCCTACAACCAGTATTAGGCAAGAAACCAATAAGGGAATGATATTGTAACCCTCTCAAGTTATTCAGGGTATATTACAGTACCGTGAGCCCCGTCTTGGGACCCACAAGGCTATTTATATGCGTAACTATGAACTTTGACCGAGAAGGTTCAAGTACAATGAAATGGAAGACAATAAAAATGGTATTCAAAACCATATTCAATACATCTGAATACAACACATGAAAAATTCACTACCACGGCAACACAGGCCGAAACATCAAGGGAACCGAAAACAGTACTTGAGTATTCAAAAACCATTCAAGTACAACAACACTGAATGGAGGAAATACAAAACATAACCAGAGACAAGACACAGCATCACACTTGCCCATCATCTTCATGCCGACCCGCTACATGCCTATCCGCTCTCCTGGATCCTGAAATACATGAAAGGTATTTCCCCCATAAAGGGGTTAGCCTTCGAATAGCTAGTAGAAGTATATCCAATATGAAACACAATACTACTCGACAATAAAGTAAATGTAATCATCATCTCATCAACTCAAGACTAGTATTCCGGAATAACTAAATCTCATAGCATCACGTTCAATACATACATGATTAACCGCGGAACCGCACCAGAGGCTACGGAACCTTTAGAGGACCTGTCGGTCCGTCCCAGAGTGGTTAATTCAAAATATCCGCGGAACCGCACCAGAGGCTACGGAACCCTCAGAGGACCCGTCGGCCCGTCCCAGAGTGTATATAAACCACTATACAATTCATATATCTTATTTTCAAAGTCGAGAATGCACAATTATAAACATATACTTGCCTTTGAGACATCGAGAATCGGAAGAAAAAGAGTATAAGTTTGGTAGGTCCAAGAACGCACTTCCGGCACCTAAACAATTCGTAAGGAATACGATAAATAATAATTCATGCTCAAATCACACGAAGAAACTCCCGAAACCCGCCTACGATTCACGAAACTACTAGGAAAATCAACTAGAGGTTTGAAAATCGCCTAAACCCTCTCAAGACCGAACAAGGTACAAAACAATCCATATAATCATAGGGGAAACATGGATACGGGGTAGATACATCATAATCTCAAAGATCTCAAGCTCCAAAATGGATAAATCGAACGAATCTAAGAAAATCCCCAAAAAATTCTCAAAACTAGGGTTCTAAGGATTTTACCTTGATTTGGAAGATAGAAATGGATTAGATGTTGTGAAATATTTGTTACCCAATCAAAGATGATGGTAGTTGAAGAAGGACCGCCTCAAATCTGTAATATCCGACGGAATTCTTACTTGCTGTTGTACTATTCGGATAATTTAATACTGTTGTAATCTTGTTGCATTTGTGAAATGAATATTGATGTTGGAATATAACTTAATAGACTTGAATAAAATGATCACTCGTATTATGTTTGAATTTTCAGCGTTGTAGAGATAAGTGCATATTGAACTATTAAAAACCTAAGACTAACGTACGTTAATCGTAAGTCATAGCGTACGCTATTTTGAGGCCTTTACGTGCGTAGCAGGGTGCACATTACGTCGTAACCGGTCAATCGTATCCGATCTCAACTTTCGGCGTGTGGGGCGGGTGGGATTCGAATATCGATTTTGGAGCCAACCTAGTTGACCCACATTACGCACGTAATGCTTCTAGCGCTAACGCACGTAATGAAGTTCGTATTTCATCCAGAACCTATGGATTTAGCTTACGTACGTAACACTTGTTGTGTAGCGTACATAACGAATCTTTGTTATAAAAAGACAACTTGTATCTTTCATTTTGCACGACCAACCTCCGGTTTTCACCCATAGAATCATCCCCTTCACCCCTAGAGCAAGTTTACCTTCTTCCTACTTGTGTTGGAGCTTTACATTTTGATTTTGGAGCTTGTTGATTGGAACTTGGAGACATTCTTGAAGCTTATATTGTGTTCTTGTGGTTTGGTGTATAGTTCTCCATTTACAAGGTATGTTCTATGATTTCACCCTATAATCTCGAATTTAATATGATAATGATTAAGTATATTTCACCTAGTGATGAATTAATCAAAATAAACATGTTGTAGTTAAGCTTTCAACAACTTAATGATGAACATGATGATTAGAGGGTTTGTAATGGTGTGTTCTTAGTGTTTTAATATGGTAATGATCATGTTTAGTTTAACCACACTCTCCTTGCTAGACTTATAACACCATTGGTATAATAATAATCCTTGTTCCATTGTAATGTAAATGACTTATTGGAATAATTACCATTAATGTTTTAAGAAACCTTGTTGATCATTAGAAGAATGAAATAATCTTCTTGAACCTAGGCTAAGTG
This sequence comes from Orobanche coerulescens, assembly GCA_033398695.1. NCBI lineage: Eukaryota > Viridiplantae > Streptophyta > Magnoliopsida > Lamiales > Orobanchaceae > Orobanche > Orobanche coerulescens. The sequence continues at coordinate 92,080,286 of CM065817.1, read as the reverse complement.
AATTCGGAGGTGTGTTGTTTGAATCCCGGTGTCACTGGAAGAGTATAAGAGTGGTGCTAAACTTGAGATAATCTTCATAACCATGATATGGATTTACAACTAATTAACTCAACATAAGTAATTGTAAGTAGTGCGATTTTACTTTTAATCATTTGAGATGTTCTTGATAAGATTAAAGGATAGGAGATTATTGTTTAAAACATTATGGGTGATTCTTGATCCAACAAACATTTGGTATCGACTTGTAATCAATTTTGAGAATTGAATTGTATGGATAAAGTTCTTGAAGTAACACATTATAAGTTAAACTACTCAATCTGAAATTTAGATCTTATCTCATGAAAATTCTTTGTAGATGATCATATAAACTTATTAATGAGAAAAATATACTTCATTCAAGGTTGATTGTTCGAGTACACAATATTAGTTGAGGACCGTTCGTTCGTCTTGACAAGAAGAGGACTATTCCGTATCCGTATTGAGGCAAGTTATCTTGCTTGGTTATAATGATGTGTGGATTCTTATGATGATTATGCATTTGTGTATATGAACCACTTATAAACTTGTGTCTTGTGATTTGATGTTGCTCTTAATGATGTCCGTTTTCATCGTGGGATTGTATTCCCAAGTTCGTTACTTTTGGTCCCTTGATATTGTTGATCTTGTTGTCATCTCGGTGAGTCCTTGATCCTTATTCGGATTTTGTGAAATTCTTGAATTCGTTGTCATGTTGCATCGTGACATATCCGAGTTATATCTACGTTAGATTGGATATTGTGTAGGATTTTTAGCGGGCACATATATAGTCATGCGTGAATATTTTTCCGTGAAAGTGTGCACACGAGACGTAGTTCGTTGAGGCTAATTAGGTACATTGTCCGCGTATATCACGGATTCCGTATACGGGGTGGACATGTGCACCGACACATATTCGGATCGGGCGTCTTGTGATGTCCCTCTTGAGCCGTACTATCTTAGTCGCTCACACCCATTTTTATACGTGGATGTGTTCGACGTTTTGCGATCGACGTTCATACGCCCGAGGGTATGTTCGTTAGTCGGGCGTTATTCTTGAAATCTCATATGCGTGAATTGTATACTATCTTGAGAATCATTTATCATGTATATCGACCTGTGTTGGGCGAAATACTTGTGTTGTATTTTAGGTCGAGGAAAAGGCAAGGCGCGGGAAGGTCAAGGTGATGACGAAGGGTTCGAAGGATACTAGTTCGGGGCCCCAAGTCTTTCGTGTCCTGGCCATGATTATCTGGTGTAATGTTATTTTCCGCTTTATTTTAAGTTTAAACAAATGTATTGTTATTTGAGGTATAATTCATCTCCATATGGATTATACTTACGTTCTGGATCCTGTGTGTAATAAGGCCGTAGGCCATACTGCTGTAAGCTCCACATCGGAGTAAGTATTATGTTTTGTGGTTCGGTATCACATGTATTGTGTATTTAATCTTTACTTTAGATATCGCCTGGTGGATCCCAGCGTGGGGTTCACGGCACTGTAATGACCGCCTTATCGGGGTGTTACAGAAGATGGTATCAGAGCGGTCGTTTTCTTTCTTTTTGAGTCTTTGTGTATTGAACTAGTATCAAGAGACCTTCGTGTCACGTGCGACCCGTGCGAGCGCCTGATCCTACGAGCCAAATGCGGTACGTACTTTATGAACCATGAATAAATTATTGACATGATATTGATCTCTGAATAGATCTCCTTGTTGATCTCGGCATTTTAAGGGTTTGTGGCAGGAATTACCTGATTGATGATTCAAATAAAATTCTGGATTGATTATATGATTGAAATCATTCGACTCAAACGTCGATATGACATTCTGTGTGACCCTCGTAGTGATGATAACTCATTACGAACTGTTTTCTCGAATATGTAATTTCTTACTGCCATTAACTTAGTATGAATTCTGATTGGTATCATGAACTATACTTATGATTATCATTGCAAATTGATTCTTTCAGTATGGAAAGAAATTTGAGAGGCCGTGGCAGAGGGGGACGAGGTCGCGGAAGGGGCCGAATCCGTACCGCGAGCCGCAGACGTGCGAACGCGAGCATAGTTCCGCAGCGGTGATTCGCCTTCTAGGGACAAAACTCACCACAATAGACTCGATGATGCTAGAGTCGATCCTTACACTGTAAAGCAGGTCATGATGGCTCAGATCAACCACAAGTGTCAGTAAATGGAAACAATACAGAGTCGCTCTGACACCAGCATCAGGGGCCACCTCCTATACATGGCGGGCCGGTGAATCGGATCATCAGTGACATCTCGCGCCAACGACCCCCGATTTTTGAAGGTTCCTCTGAGCCGGCCGATATCGTGCATTGGATCGAACACTTCGAGAAGTTGTTCGATATGGTAGATTGTCCAGTAGAGAATCGCGTCTCCGTAGCAGCTTACTACTTGGGCAAGGGTGCCCACACTTGGTGGCTTTCGGTGAGGCCAGCTGATGGCGTATGTACTTGGGAAGAATTTAAAAATCTCATGCTAGATCGTTACTATCCAGGTCCTCTCCGCGAGGCCAAATTATCGAGTGCTGAATCCGAACCGTCAGAAGATGATGACGTACTATCTATCGCCGAGAAATTCCAGCACTTCTCCCTTTTGCGCGACGATTGTCCACACGTGTGATAAGATCAAATACTTTCTCAAAGGCTTAAACCCCGAATGAGAATGCATTTGTTGAACCATCATTGTGTGACCTAGGAGTTCATCGAGAAGGCTCGAGTACGATTGACCGTGAAGGAAATTTCCAAGAAGCAACCACGATCTAACAACAAGAAATTGAAACCGAACCAGTCGAGAACGGCAAGGAGCATTCAAGAGACCCCAACCGGTGCAAATCCTTCGAGCGGCAACCTACGGCATCGAAGCCAACCGGATCGCAACCTCGAGCGGTCGGCTATCATTGTGTGCTATAATTGTGGAGACCCGTGACATATCAATTCGAAATGTCCTAGGCAGTAGTGTCATGCCATACTTGTGGGAAGAACGGACATCGTGCTCGTTATTGTAGGAGTGGACTAGGACGTATTCGCCACACCTCATGCTCCAAGACAATCTTGGTTCAGACCGTGTACCTCCATCCGCTTCTTATCGGACTAAAGGGCAAACAAAGGGATGGGACGTGGAAATCAAGCAGAACATCAGTGCGGTGCAAAACCTAGAGTTTACGAGATGAAGAGGGTCAAGATCCCGGCCGACATGATTGCAGTACTCTCGAGATCCAATCTCGGCTGTCTGTGTTCTTTTTGATCTTGGTGCTTCACACTCCTTTTTATCTACTTCTTGTTTGAGTCGTTTGCAACTAGAGCATGTTATCAATTGTGAACCTTATATAATTGGTCTACCCGATGGTAGAAGAATTGTTGGGAATCGTGAAGTTCGTGGATCTCGATTCGAATGAACGAGTGAGTGGTTGTCAAACTTAATTGTGGTCGATTTACCTAAAGATGATGTGATCTTTGGTATCGATTGGATGGACCGTCATGATGCTATAATTAGTGTCATGGCGACGATGCCGTCACATCGACGATGGTATTGAGTGTACCTTCGGTGATAATCCCGGCCGTTAGGAGAATCATCGTAGCTATGAAAAGCGGTGAAACCGCTTAATCAAGGATGTATTGGCTATTGGTGTTACATGACCAAGACTATGAATCGACCCGATTGAATTGATCGATATTAGGTAGTTCGAGACTACCCGACGTATTTCCGGATGAATTGCCGTGTTTACCTTCGCATCGTGATGTAGAGTTCAATATTGAGCTAGAGCACAGTACGCCCCGCTCTCAAAAGCACCGTATCGCATGGCTCACCGAGATGCGGGAGTGAAGAGCCAACTTGAGGATTTGTGAGAAGGGTTACATTAGACCTAGTGCGTCCTTGGGAGCACCAGTACTATTTGTACGTAAGAAGGACGGATCTCTACGTCTGTGTATTGATTATCGTGAGTTGAACAGGGTAACCATTAAGAACAAATACCCATTGCCGCGTATTGATGATTTATTGGATCAGCTTCAAGGGGCTGCTGTGTTTTCTAAGATCGACCTTACGAGGTCAACTACCCCACCCATGATTTAGAACTCGCAGCAGTGGTGTTTGCTTTAAAAATCTGGCGTCATTATCTGTATGGAGTAACCTGTCAGATTTTCACTGATCACAAAAGCCTGAAATACATTTTTACTCAGAAAGAGTTAAACATGAGGCAAAGAAGGTGGCTAGAACTCATCAAAGACTATGATATCGAGATCCTTTATCATCCGGGCAAAGCAAATGTAGTTGCTGATGCTTTGAGCCGTAAGACAGTGCAGGAGCAGATGGTGAGCCGTTTGACAGCACAGAGAGAGTTGCAATTGGACCTTATGAGGTCAGAAATTGAAGTCTGGTTACAGCGTATTCAGGGACAACTTTGCACCCTTGAGATTTCTTCATCTCTTAATGATATGATCGGATCGAGGCAAGTTACGGACCCATTCTTATCTCGAGTCCGGATGAGGTAACCCAAGGAAAGCCCCTGGATTTGTGATCCACGAGGATGGATTGATACGATTTAGAAATCGAGTTTGTGTACCCGTGACGAAGAGTTAAGGAACTCTATCATGAGAGAAGCCCATGCTACCCCGTACTCTATTCACCCGGATCTAGCAAGATGTATAAGGATTTGAAGCGGGCATTATTGGTGGGGAAATATGAAACGTGAGGTTGCCGAGTTTGTTTCGAGATGTTTAACTGTCGGCGAGTTAAGATTGAGCACCGGCGACCGCGAGAATGTTGAAACCGCTCCCGATTCCCGAGTGGAAATGGGAGGACATATCAATGGATTTTATTACTAGATTGCCGACGAGTCGTCGAGGAATGAATACGATTTGGGTGATTGTGGACCGTCGACCAAGTCGGCCCACTTCTTGGAAATTGGGACGCGTGGGGTCCCGAGAGATCGGCCACTGCTTATTAAGGAGATTGTAAGATTACACGGTACCCCAAGAGTATTGTATCGGGCCGTGACAGGCGATTCGTGTCACACTTCCGGAAGGCGATTCATCGTGCGATGGGCACGCGATTGAATTTCGATGCGGCTTTTCATCCACAGACCGATGGTCGATGCGAGAGAACCATCCGGACTCTAGAGGACATGTTGAGAGCATGCGCTCTTGATTGGAAGGACGATTGGGAAGCCCAGCTACCTTTGGTGGAATTCACTTATAATAATAGTTGGCACGCTTCGATTCAGATGGCACCGTATGAGGCATTATATGGCCGTCGCTGTAGGTCCCCTTTGTGTTGGGACGAACTATCAGAATCTCTGGGTACGGAACCCGACATGTTATTAGCGGCTCGAGAGAAGATCACTTTGATTAGGAGCCAGGTTGTTAACGGCTCAAAGTCGGCAAGTCTTATGCTGACCACCGACGACGACCGCTTGAGTTCGAGGTTGGTGACCATGTGTTAATGAAGGTGTTACCTACCCGAGGAGTCTTTCGTTTTGGAAAACGAGGCAAGCTGAGTCCGAGGTATATCGGGCCGTTTGAGGTTTTGGAACGAGTAGGCGATTTGGCTTATCGCTTGGCTTTACCACTGCACTGGCCGGATCCATAACGTGTTCCGTGTCTCCCGATTAAGGAAATACGTTGTCTTCGAGTCATGTACTTGATTCGATGAGATCGATTTATCGGAGGATCATTCGTACGAGGAGCGCCCGTCACGAATACTTGAGAGGAGGATCAAACAAGCTGCGTAATAAGACAATTCCCCTACTAAAGGTTCGGTGGTCTCGACACGGGGTCGGAAGCCACGTGGGAGACGGAGAGAAGCATGCAAGAGAGGTATCCTGAATTGTTTACCCCTTAGTTTCGAGGACGAAACCCCTTTTAAGGGGAGTATGTAATATCCGAATTCTTACTTCTTTGTTGTACTATTCGGATAATTTAATCTTGTTGTAATCTTGTTGCATTTGTGAAATGAATATTGATGTTGGAATATAACTTAATAGACTTGAATAAAATGATCACTCGTATTATGTTTGAATTTTACGTTGTAGAGATAAGTGCATATTGAACTATTAAAAACCTAAGACTAACGTCGTTAATCGTAAGTCATAGCGTACGCTATTTTGAGGCCTTTACGTACGTAGCAGGTGCACATTACGTACGTAACCGATCAATCGTATCCGATCTCAACTTTCGGCGTGTGGGGCGGGTGGGATTCGAATATTTGATTTTGGAGCCAACCTAGTTGACCCACATTACGTACGTAATGCTTCTAGCGGTAACGTCGTAATGAAGTTCGTATTTCGATCCATTAACCTATGGATTTAGCTTACGTCGTAACACTTGTTGTGTAAGCGTCGTAACGAATCTTTATTATAAAAAGACAACTTGTGTCTTTCATTTTGCACGACCAACCTCGGTTTTCACCCATAGAATCATCCCCTTCACCCCTAGAGCAAGTTTACCTTCTTCCTACTTGTGTTGGAGCTTTACATTTTGATTTTGGAGCTTGTTGATTGGAACTTGGAGACATTCTTGAAGCTTATATTGTGTTCTTGTGGTTTGGTGTATAGTTCTCCGTTTCAAGGTATGTTCTATGATTTCACCTTATAATCTCGAATTTAATATGATAATGATTAAGTATATTTCACCTAGTGATGAATTAATCAAAATAAACATGTTGTAGTTAAGCTTTCAACAACTTAATGATGAACATGATGATTAGAGGGTTTGTAATGGTGTGTTCTTAGTGTTTTAATATGGTAATGATCATGTTTAGTTTAACCACACTCTCCTTGCTAGACTTATAACACCATTGGTATAATAATAATCCTTGTTCCATTGTAATGTAAATGACTTATTGGAATAATTACCATTAATGTTTTAAGAAACCTTGTTGATCATTAGAAGAATGAAATAATCTTCTTGAACCTAGGCTAAGTGAATTCGAGAGGTGTGTTGTTTGAATCCCGGTGTCGAGTTGGAAGAGTATAAGAGTGGTGCTAAACTTGAGATAATCTTCATAACCATGATATGGATTTACAACTAATTAACTCAACATAAGTAATTGTAAGTAGTGCAGATTTTACTTTTAATCATTTGAGATGTTCTTGATAAGATTAAAGGATAGGAGATTATTGTTTAAAACATTATGGAATGATTCTTGATCCAACAAACATTTGGTATCAGCTTGTAATCAATTGTGAGAATTGAATGGTATGGATAAAGTTCTTGAAGTAATACTTTAGAAGTTAAACTACGCAATCGGAAATTTAGATGTTATCTCATGAAAATTCGGTGTAGATGATCATATAAACGTATTAATGAGCAAAATATACTTCATTCAAGGTTGATTGTTCGAGTACACAATATTAGTTGAGGACCGTTCGTTCGTCTTGACAAGAAGAGGACTATTCCCGTATCCGTATTGAGGCAAGTTATCTTGCTTGGTTATAATGATGTGTGGATTCTTATGATGATTATGCATTTGTGTATATGAACCACTTATAAACTTGTGTCTTGTGATTTGATGTTGCTCTTAATGATGTCCCGTTTTCATCGTGGGATTGTATTCCCAAGTTCGTTACTTTTGGTCCCTTGATATTGTTGATCTTGTTGTCATCTCGGTGAGTCCTTGATCCTTATTCGGATTTTGTGAAATTCTTGAATTCGTTGTCATGTTGCATCGTGACATATCCGAGTCATATCTACGTTAGATTGGATATTGTGTAGGATTTTTAGCCGGACACATATATAGTCATGCGTGAATATTTTTCCGTGAAAGGTGCACACGAGACGTAGTTCGTTGAGGCTAATTAGGTACATTGTCCCGCGTATATCACGGATTCCGTATACGGGGTGGACATGTGCACTGACACATATTCGGATCGGGCGTCTTGTGATGTCCTCTTGAGCCGTACTATCTTAGTCGCTCACAGTCCATTTTTATACGTGGATGTGTTCGACGTTTTGCGTGACGTTCATACGCCAGGGGTATGTTCGTTAGTCGGGGCGTTATTCTTGAAATCTCATATGCGTGAATTGTATACTATCTTGAGAATCATTTATCATGTATATCTGACCCTGTGTTGGGCGAAATACTTGTGTTGTATTTTAGGTCGAGGAAAAGGCAAGGCGCGGGAAGGTCAAGGTGATGACGAAGGGTTCGAAGGATACTAGTTCGGGGGCCCCTAGTCTTTCGTGTCCTGGCCATGATTATGCAGTGTAATGTTATTTTCCGCTTTATTTTAAATTTAAACAAATGTATTGTTATTTGAGGTATAATTCATCTCCATATGGATTATACTTACGTTCGGATCACTGTGTGTAATAAGTAGTAGGCCATCTGCTGTAAGCTCCACATCGGAGTAAGTATTATGTTTTGTGGTTCGGTATCACATGTATTGTGTATTTAATCTTTACTTTAGATATCGCTGGTGGATCCCAGTGGGGTTCACGGCTTTGTAATGACCGCCTTATCGGGGTGTTACGAGAAGATGGTATCGAGCGGTCGTTTTCTTTCTTTTTGAGTCTTTGTGTATTGAACTAGTATCAAGAGACCTTCGTGTCACGTGCGACCGTGCGGCGCACGATCCTACGAGCCAAATGCGGTGCGTACTTTATGAACCATGAATAAATTATTGACATGATATTGATCTCGAATAGATCTCCTTGTTGATCTCGGCATTTTAAGGGTTTGTGGCGGGAATTATCGATTGATGATTCAAATAAAATTGGATTGATTATATGATTGAAATCATTCGACTCAAACGTCGATATGATATTACGTGTGACCCTCGTAGTGATGATAACTCATTACGAACTGTTTCTCGAATATGTAATTTCTTCGCCATTAACTTAGTATGAATTGATTGGTATCATGAACTATACTTATGATTATCATTGCAAATTGATTCTTTCGGTATGGAAAGAAATTTGAGAGGCCGTGGCGAGAGGGACGAGGCCGCGGAAGGGGCCGAATCCGTCTGCACGAGCCAACAGACGTGCGAACGCAGAGCATAGTTCCGCAGCGGTGGTCGCCTTCTAGGGACCAATCGCACCACAATGGACGCGAGGATGCTCGTGTCGATCCTTACACTGTAATGCAGGGCATGATGGCTCAGATGACCCAAATGGGTCAGTTAATGGAAACAATACAGAGAGCTGCTACCGACCAGCATCAGGGGCCACCTCCTATACATGGCGGGCCGGTGAATCGGATCATCAGTGACATCTCGCGCCAACGACCCCCGATTTTTGAAGGTTCCTCTGAGCCGCCCGATTTTTGAAGGTTCCTCTGCTACCACACCTTAGCGTGCGCTAACTGGTATCCTGCAAAAATTCTAGTTTGCTGCCCAACTCCGCTAGCGTGCACTAGCTGCCGCCTAGCGTGCGTTACCTGCTAGTCCAGAAAGTAGAAATACCCCACTGTCTCTGCCGACTCAGCTCATTAGCGTACACTATGGGCGATGTTAGCGCGCACTACTGAACACGAATAGCGTGCGCTAGCTAACACATAGCGCGCGCTAACTGCTAGTCCAGAGGGCAGAATCAGCATGCTCCAAATGTTAGCGCACGCTAAGGCTCAAAGCTAGCATGCGCTACTCGAGTAGAAATAGCGTGCGTTAGCCTGGGCCTAGAGTGCGCTATCTGCCTGTCCCCAGAACACTGTCGAACGGTACAATCAACACGATCATGATCCAAAAAGGTACGAAACTCTAAATCAATATCGAAAACATCTCAAAGTGTTTACAGAGCGACAAAAGAGGAAGAATGGCAAGGTCAAACATTCAACGAAAAGTACGGGTATTACAGATATTCCGGAACACCCCCCCTGTGTCGAGGACTAATACTATCATTCTGCATAAGATGTTGCCTCGGTAAAAACTTTTCCAAGTCAAACAAAATCTCGTGGGAAAAACAAAGACTTGGTGAGGAAAAAGAGTACAACTCACCAACTACAAATGCCAGAATCATGTGAAGTGCACTTCCCCTGAAGTATACATAACAGCTCATTACAATAAGCTATCACTAGTTGAGCTCGGATAATCAACGCATGTTGATGCTTCTCACATGTTTCTCAAATGTAGATTTTGGTAGAGACTTAGTGAACAAGTCTGCGATATTTTCATCGGAACTCACTTGTTTCACTTCGATATTCAGCAATTTCTGTTGTTGCTGATTGTAGAAGAACTTTGGCGCGATATGTTTGGTATTATCACCCTTAATGAAACCTAACTTCATCTGCTCAATGCATGCCGCATTGTCCTCAAAGATGCAAGTAAGGGCTGCTGTAGTGGACTCTAATCCACAAGTTCCTCGTATATGGTCTATGACTCACCGAAGCCAAATGCACTCCCTTACGGATTCGTGCAATGCAATTATCTCTGCATGGTTCGAGGAAGTAGCAACCAGGGTCTGCTTGGTAGATCGCCAAGATATCGCTATATTCCCAATGGTGAACACATAACCAATTTGGGAACGTCCTTTATGCGGGTCAGAGAGATAACCGACATCAGCAAATCAAACTAACATATTGTTACGGTTCTCTGCATAGGGGGTAAGCTTTGCTTGCATTAACACTTCTAGTAGTCAAGTTGCCATGCTTAGCCACAATATCGGAGGAATATTGACGGTCGGTATGCATCGTCTTAACCTCAACAATTCATTTCGGAATATCGCTCTCTCTTTCATAGGGAAAGAACAATCCAAGATCACTGGAGCCTTTCATGTATCGAAAGATGTGTTTTACTCCATTCCAATGCCTTATCGTGGAAGCGGAGCTAAATCTCGTTAACAGATTTACAGAGAATGTGATGTCTCGACGAGTGCATTGAGTCAGATACAACAACGCACCGATTGGGCCAAGGTACGGTGTTTCTGCTCCAAGGACCTCTTCATCCTCCTATTTAGGACGAAACGGGTCCTTTTTCATTTCCATACTTCGACCAACCATGGGGGTAGCAAGAAGATGTGCCTTGCCCATACTAAGGGGCTGTATACCAAATTTATCTGTCTGGGTAAATTGTGTGCATGCAGGTAAATTTATCATGCAGGTAAATGTGTGCATGCAGGTAAATTGATGCTATTGTTTACTATTTCATCTGAATAAACTGTCTGAATAACATAAATGACCGATTTACCCCTGAATATGAATTATAAGTTGTTCTATATGTCGTTGTTTATTTTTTAAGCAATATAAATGATATAATCCAAAAATTCATAAAGTACTTAAAAATCCAATTTCAAACACAAAGAAGTCAAGTTCATACACAAAGTAGCCAAATTCAAACACAAAGTAGACAAATTTGAAAATTATTCAAAAATCAAATTTGACTCATCTTCTCTATATATATATATATATATTATTTAAATTTAAAAAAAAATATTATACATAAATGATTCAATTTTATATGTAAGTAATATATAAAATATTTAATACGTATATAAATAATACGTATAATATACAATATATATTTATATATAGAAATATATTTTAAATAGATAAGAACATATATAATAAATATTATATATATGAATAAATGTTAATATATGAGTAATATATAATATTTATTTCTATATTCATAATATATATGATATTTTGTAGATGCAAAAGTTTATTTATACAATAATATATAGTAACAAATATTATATATAAATTAATAATGTATATTATTTATATATGAATAATATATATTACATTCATTTATATTAAAACCTAAATTTTTTATGTTTTATATATAAATGAGTATATATAATGGGGAGAGTAGAGTCATTTTTTTGTCTTAAATTATTTATATTGTATATATAAATGTGTGGTTTAAATTAGGGGTAGGTGAGTCATTTTTCTGTCTTAATGGGGACAATACCCCTTTTCATGCTTAATGAATAAGTCATTTTTGTCTGAGCGAATAAGCCATTAAGCCACAAGTAAACACATCCAAACGTCTGAGCGAATAAGACATTTTACCCATTAAGCTGATTAAGTCACAAGTAAACAGCCCCTAAATCACCTGAGTATCTTCTAGACATAGGCAGATTGATGAATGAGTATACCATCATCTCGATGTTCTAGCTCTAATCCCAAGCAGAATCGAGTCCGCCCTAGGTCTTTCATCTCGAATTCGGATTTAGGGTAGCGGGCCGTTTCATTGACCTCATCTATGGTATTGATAACGTTCATGTCATCTACATAGACGACTACAATCACGAATCCTGTATCTGTTCTTTTCACAAAAATGCATGGACAGATGTCATTGTTCTCGTATCCCTTCCCGATCAAGTATTCACGTAGGCGGTTGTACCACATCCTTCCGGATTGTTTCAACACATACAGTGAATGGTGCAATTTTACAGCGTAAGCACTCCGTGGCTTCGAGTTACTCGATTTGGACAACGAAATCTCCTCGTGGACTTTCATATAAATATCCATATCTAGATCTCCATAACGATACGCTGTAACCACATCCATAAGCTGCATATTCAGTTTTTCAGACACTACCAAACTGACTAAGTAGCAGAAAGTGATGATGTCCATAACGGGAGAATACATCTCCTCGTAATCAATTCAGGGCGCTGCGAGAAGCCTTGGGCAACTAGTCTCGCTTTGTAATGCATGACCTCATTCTTATCATTGCGTTTGCGAACAAAGACCCACTTATGTCCAACTGGTTTAACGCCCACGGGTACTGGCTCGATACGACCAAGTACCTCACATTTAGCCTTTGAGTCTAGTTCAGCTTGCATTGCATCTTTCCATTTCGGCCAATCAGCTCGTCATTGACATTCATCAACCGAGCGCGGCTCAGCATCGTCATCTTCAATAATTTCTTGAGCGACGGAGTAGGCAAAAGCATCATCGACTAGCATGGACGACCTGTCCAATAATACGTATTCACTCGTGCATTGCATCGAGATTTCTTTATTCTCTGACATCGTACGTCGATTATTCCATTGTTGATTCGAGGACATATCCATAGTCAGAGATAATCTCGTGTGACGGAGTCACTGTGTTGATAATGAGAGGATTTTTTGCCTCCCTTCCTCTTCTCGTTCGAGGTTCGGTATCCTTTCTACCTATTGGCCTCCCCCTCTTTCGAACAGGGATAAGAGCAGCCGAAGCAGCCATCCCACTACTAAGATCGACGCCGGGGACATCATTTCTTTGGTAGGCGGAACCTTGCCTTATAACTGGGACTTCTAACCTTGCAGGAACATTCGCAGCGGGAATAGTAGATCTTATCACTTTCGCAGTATCAGATCTGCAACTTTCCGAAGACTGAAAATACGTTACACTTCCAGCTCGGATTGAGCCGTGCGGGGATCTTGATGAGGCAAAGAGAGAGCATACCGGAAAATATCCTGGCATTCAACTGGAATCGTTCGATTCCTCTCTCCCCCTAACGGCGGGAAGTTTGTCTCATCAAAGTGACAGTCTACAAATCTTGCAGTAAAAAGATCTCCTGTCAAAGGTTCCAAATAGCAGATAATTTTAGGTGATTCATAGCCAACGTATATACCTAATCATATTTGCGGACCCATTTTAGTATATTGTGGAGGCGTAATTGGCACATAGACTGCACAACTAAAAATGCGTAAGTGTGAAATATCATGCTCATATCCAGTTACCAACTGGTACGCATTAAACAGTTGATTGCAGTGGGTCGAAAGCGAATAATTATAGCTGCATGCAAAATTGCATAACCCGGCAGAAATCGGCAAGTTGGTGCACAATACCAATGCTCGGGCGATAAGCTGTAACCGCTTAATCATAGTCTCAGCAAGGCCATTCTGCAAATCAACATGGGGGACGGGATGTTCAACTTCAATCCCTATCGACATGCAATAGTCGTCAAAGGACTTTGACGTAAACTCACCAGCGTTGTCCAATCTTAATGACGAGATTGGAATGGCGGGGTGGTTAGCCCGTAACTTGATGATTTGTGCTAGGATTTTAGCAAATACAACATTTCTTGTGGATAGCAGAGCGACGTGTGACCATCACGTTGATGCATCAACCAGAACCATAAATTATCTGAATGGTCCGCACTCTGGTTGAATAGGTCCACAAATGTCCCCTTGAATTCTTTGTAAGAAGCGAATATTTTGTGTTGAGTCTTTAGCAAAGGATGGAGAAGGTATCAACTTTGCTAGTGAACAGGCTTTACAAAATGATTTATGGGCATTGGAAATTACCACGAAAGCCTCGGGATTTATGGAAGATGCACCGTCAACCTCATCAGGGCGTGCGATCTTCAATCCCGGCGATACGGTATCAGACTCACTCACATCAATGCCGATATGGAGTAGTGCTTCCAATCATTTTCTAGACTTGAAAAATAGATGACCGTGTGAGTTTTTCAAAATGCGAATCATCATATCGCGTCCAGGGTGACCGGGTCGGTCATGCCATAGTTGGTATGCTTCGGAATCATAAAGTTCGTGACTCACAGCATAGGATTTAATAACCATTCTTGTAGTTTGCTATAAACCACTACTTAGACTCATATATTTCTCGAGAATGCGGCGTCTTCCGCATTCTGCCAGAGTAACACACAAAATTCTATCCCATTATCACAATGTGTATCAAGGTGATAACCGTTGGTACGGATGTCCCTACAGCTTAGCAAGGTTCTATTTGCTCTTGGGGCATAGAGAGCCTTTGGGATATTAATATGCGTACAATTAAGTAGCAAAAAATAAGCAGGTCTCCTCCCTTGAATTACTTGGGAGGAACCAATCATTGTCGTCACTGAGGATATATATGGCACAATATCCTTAAATAATTGCCTATTCCGAAGAATAGTGGGTTATTCCACTATCAGTAAGGCACACAATTTCGCCACGAGACATCTACAATAAGATATAAAACTCGATTAGTCTTGTGCTGAATGGCATAGCGAAAACTCATTAACTTTGAGTTTGGGGAAATTTGACCAAGTTGGTTAGGATCAAAGTTTAGCACAATCGTTGGAAATAATTCTGGTTGAACTTTGTCCACTAAAACAGAAATAACTCCTTCATTAAGAAGTCTATGTACGAACGATCAGTTGTTCTGGAAACTAGACTTCCGTATCTTTCTATCCATAGGTCGTGCACTTTCTGGATCATTAAACTCAGTTTCAAGTTACTATTTTTGTATTTCCCTATTGTTGAGTGATAGAGCAAGGTTGAAGTCTTTTTCAAAGGCATTATTGTTGATACAATACTATGGCAATGATGGACATAGGAGCGTTTAAACACTTCAAAATGCATCGGGGTGTTCAATTTATATCTCGACTTATGATCGTTTCGGTAACTCCAACTTGGTAGACTTGCAGAGAAAGTAGGAATGTCGGCACAGCTAAGGCTGTTTAAAAACCACTGATTCCATTTGAACTTTCAAAGCATAAAAAATACCAAGGAGGATGCGCCTAGTCGTGACCAAAAGTTTTTGATAAAATCCACCATTGTATCAACTTAACCAAGCAATTCTTACTGAGCAATTGTTTTGTAATGAACCAAACATGCTTTTGAAGGAAAAAAATAAAATTCGTTTTTGCAGAATCACAGCAATTGAAAGAATTTTATTCATCATGGCCAACTTTACTACATTCATAGAAAATTTCAAAGTAGTTCTCGAAAGAAAACTAGAAATAAGATAAAACATAACCAAAGCGTAAAAACTAGTCAACTACAATGATCTAGTTAAAGTCAAGAACATCCAATCTTTGGTCTTTGTCCGCAATGGTGAGAGGAGGGATCTCAACATGGTTCACCTCCATATTCTCATTATATTCCTCCATGTAATTTGACTCTTGAGTCAAGTACTATTTATAGTTCTTGTAGTAGGCTTGGATGTTCTTTGGCGTCTTGCAATTGCGGTAAGTATGCTTCTTTGAACCGCAAGTATAGAAATTGCGGCCTTCCTTTGGAGTGGGTCTGTTCCCGGCAGCAGGAGGTGGTCCACGTGGTTGGGCTCCCCTAGGACCCGTGGCGGAGCCACCTTGCCTCTTCCACATATTGGAACGACGACCTCGTCTTTTCCCTCGCTTGCTCGAGTCATGCACCCGTGGTGCTTGCCAAAACTGAGTAGCATTGTCTTTTCTATTTTGTTGTGGTGCCTTCCTGTGGGTAGACTGATTCACTTCCGGAATCGGCTTCGTAAGGTCACTAAAAATTTTAATTCTCCCTTCCTGCGCAATTGATGAGCAATCACACTTGCTCCCACAGAAAACGTGTTAAGAATCTTCTCGATCAAGTCTTGATCAGACTTCTTGACACCAAAAAACCAAGATCAGCACGAAAATCGAGGATGGTTTGATTATAGGCCTCCACATTTGCACAATCCAAAAACTAGATTTGCTCTCATCGAAGTTGCAATTCGGTGAAGCATTGATCATGCACATTATTAAAACGTTGTTCGAGTGATCCCATAGTCCTTTGGGGGTTTTCAAATTCATGTAACACTTTTTCAACAACGGATGTATATGTCTACGCAAATACATCAGTACATTAGCTTTGGTTTTCTCACTCGGTTCTTGAGCGGTAGGCTCATTAAAGGGAAAGATGGTGGTAGTAAATCTCTTATCGACGAATGCCATGCGAATGTTTGAGACCCACCTATGGTACTCCTTACCAACATGGTCAAGGATGTCGACCTCCGGGTGAACATTGGAGCTTTGTGCCATCTACAAGATATACACATGAGGAAGTTAGTCTTGTTGGATTTTCAGCGACAATGTAAACGGTCACAATCGATGCTTTTAAAGTGTGTAACATAACCGTTATTCGATGTACTTCCCTTAATTTTTGTTAGTAAAGTCGACAAAAACGGTGATATCAAATCACACCCAGATACATGGTGTATGCAACAAACCGACTTCTCTCGCGGTTTCATCCACCGCAAAGTTGCGTGGAGATAAACAACCCAATAACCCATGTCTCCCAAAAAATATCCCAAAATAGAGGATTGAATAGGGACAAGTTTAGATAGTTACCTCGATAATAAAATTAGGCACATGATATGGGGGAATTGGTGGTGTGCTTCGATCTACCGATTGGTACTCGACGCGACGACGTGAAACCCGAGGCGCAATTTTGGTGGTTTCATAAAGTAAATTAAGTCGATGCTCGGGTCTTTGGATCGAGGTTTTCAATCGGGTCGGACTGGCTGGGTTGGATCGGGTCGCGGCTTTCGGCAGCCGACAACTGGGATGGAGCTAGTCGGATCGCGGTTGGGTTGGATCGGCAGGCAGGATTCGGCAGCGGTTGCGTAAGGTCGGTCACGGCTGGGTCGGCACTGGGGGACTGTGGTGGCAGTATTCGATCAGCGTCGAACCGGATCCGGTCGGCACGGGCGAGTTGCGGTCGCAGCTAGGCTGGATCGGCAGGCGCTGAGCGGGACCTGGTCGGCCCGGGAGAGCTGCGGTCGCGACTAGGCTGGATCGACAGACGCCAAGCGGGATCTGGTCGGCACGGGCGAGCGGTGGTCGCGGTAAGCTGGATCAGCAGGCGCCGAGCGGGATCTGGTCGGCACGGGCGAGCGGCGATTGCGGCTAGGCTGGTACCAATTAGGATCGGTCACGGTCTGGGCGGATTGGAAGCGATGGCGTGCGTCAAGATGCGGTAGTGGTCGATCTGGGTCGATCGGAGGTCCGGATGTGGTCGGTGGTGGTCGATCTGACCAGATCTGATTTCCGGAAGGGGTCCGGCAGTGGTCAGCGATGGTTGATCTGAATAGATATGAGGTCCGGCAGTGTTCGCCGGTGGTCCGACAGTGTTCGGCGGTGGTCCTGCAGTGTTGCAATAGTGGTCGGCGGTGCTCGGCTAGGGTTAAGGGTCGAGTTTTTTCTTTTTTTTCGGAATTTGTAAAATAGTCTAGAGCTATGTGTTGATAACGTGTTTCAGGAGAAAGTAAAAAGCTATAAATACGAGTCAATTAATTGTATTCATAACACTGATAGAGGGGGCTTTTATATAGTCATTACAATGAGAGTCATTCCATACATAGAATTCCTAGATAAGGTAAGACATCTAATAGGATCCTACTACCTATAGAAGGATCTAGAACCTTCCATCTATGTATCTTTCTACAACCAGTATTAGACAAGAGAGACACTAAAGTACCTTTACGTTTATACTTGAAAAAAACTATAAATTATTTCTTTGATTTTTGAAAAACTCATTGCTTTGGAACAAAATGAAAAAGCAGAGTACCAAAATTTTGGAACATGGAATATAAAACTCCTATCTTTTCAATTTTTTTATTTACTTAAATGAAATGACAAATAAACACCTCCAGTGGCGTATCTAGAGCCCTGGTTAGGGTGTGCAAAAAATTTTAAACACACGCATTGCTATAAATATAATAAAGGAGAAAGAGAAGAAAGAAGAACTTACGCGAGAAGGAGGAAACACATGGAGAGAGAAAATTAAAAATGTTAAGAGTGTAAGTAATTGTGTGAATATGGTGTATTAGATAGGTGCAAAACTAGAAGTTTCGAAGCAAACAAATATTCTCTGCGTGTGCAAAATATGTTTTTAATAGGATATTGGTGCTAATATTATTTTTTAATAAGGGTATTAGTACTAATACTATTTTGTCAGGGTGGTCGGTTGACCACCCTGAGATGTAGGTAGATCCGCCACTGAACACCGCGAACATGCATACTATCAATGCTTTCAGCCCGAGTACGAATCAGGGAGTCGACATTCCCACATGGTTGAGATTGCCAAAGCAACTAATAGTGAAGGATATACCTATCTTTTTAGTAATTACAAGTTCAAAACTATATATATCATGTATCGGTAAACTCATTTCTACCATCAGCTTATAAAATGAAAATAAATCAAACTATTATATTCTTTTTGTTTTAGTTCAAATAATCAAGAGTTTACATATGTGTTTGTTGAAGTGTTCGTAATTTGATGCGCAGGTGGCCATATATTATCCATTATCCAACATAAACACACAATCGTTTGCATGCATTGTTAAACCTACTCATAGAGTGACAAGAGATTGTTAAACATTTTGTACAGACAGCATAGGAGTATGCTACTACAAGGTAAGGCATCATTCGGTTGGAATTTCGCGGTGCATCATTATTCAATGACTAAACACTAAAATTAGTCCCAATCAATTGCCCTGTGACAATTTTTTACAGATATTAGTCTTTCGCATTTTTTAATCGAGATACTATAGTCCCTCTGTCACTTAGCACCTCATTAGTGACACGTTAGATGCCAACGTGTCATATTAACCAACCCGTAATACTTTATTTTGGCCAAAATTAGTATTTGGTTTGACAGATTATGAAATTAAAAAAAGATATATTAGTCCCTGAATTTTTGAAATAAATTATTCTCAGACGTCTTCTTCCCCATTAGAGAGAGAGAGACTCATTTTTTGTGTGTGATCTGTAGTTTCATTTTTTGATGCACTACACAACTTATCCTCGTAAACTCAAACATATCATCAACAAAGTAATTATGCTCAAACCGAGGGACTAATACTATTTTTCGGTGGGGTTATCGGTACAACTTGTATGTTAAACCGAAACTGCACTCAAACTGGTTGAGCCGCCCGACTCAATTAGAAATCCGGTCAACCAGCCTGTCCGACCGACTGGTAGGGTGGGGTTTTGAAAGTTGAAGACTTGAAATTTGAAGACCTGTCTTAATTTTGTGGTGATATTTTTTTTCTTCAGATTTCTAAGTTATAAATTTATACATATCCTATCTATTTTTAGTACTTTTTAATAGTGTCTGGCTCATGCGGTCCGACTAAAGACCGGTCGGCCCAACCAGAGAACCAGTGAACTAGTGCCTTGACCAACACGATGACGGTCCGACTTTAATAAGATTGACTCCTCCACTCTTTTGTGTTTTCTGAGGGTTGTTCAGGAGTTTAGAAGGGAAGAGGAGAAGAAGGCTTGAACAAAAAGGAAAGGTTGGAAGATAAATTTAGGTAAAGATAACTTTAATTAAGAGTTTTTTTTCTTCATAAAATAGAATTTCCCTAATTTGGAGGAACTCGAAAAATGCATCGAGTTCCCTAAATCGAATCCTCCCTCATAGCTTTCTCTCTCGTCATGCTTTGTCTCTCTCTGCACCACAACCCACCACCCTCGGTCCCTTTATTTCTCTCGACGATGAATCTTACTATTTGGGAAAGGGATCATGCATGGAATCCACATTCCATACTGTAGTTATGTGGGCTAGCAGTGGCAGTGTACCATCAAGACCACCACAACTTGTTGGTTTCTGTCTTGTTGGCTAAATTATATACACAACATATACTATAGTATTAGTAGTACTACACTACTAATGCTCTTTTTTGGTGAAATACTCTACTATATGCTTGCACTTGCTTCATATCACAATATGATTTATTTTATATACTCTAGATAATTACATATATAAATTTTTTTTTCTTGGTTTAAAGAGACTCGGTAAAACCGTTTGATGCAAACTCTCCTTAATAATAGAGCACTCTATCTTAAATTAAAAAAAATAAAAGGTAGTACAAGCAGAACCAAGGGGGGACTGCGCCAAAATATTGACAGGAAAATATATAATCCAAAGAAATGACACTACCACAAAGATGAAGAAGATAATGGATTTTAAACTATATAGGATGTAATTTTCCCATATATTTAGTGGAATTGTTTGCTTTGAGCCTGACAGTTTTTTTTAAAGCAAAAATAGATCATGAAGATTATGATATATGTTGAGAGAAAAGAAAAGGAAAAAAGATTAACAATAGTACATGTAATATAACTTCTTTTTTCATTAAAAGTGCACAACACTTTTGTATACGTTTTAGTTTCCACTTTATGTGCATTTATTGGAGATAGCAAAAGGTTGTAGGTGGTGAATGGGAGTATGGGACCATGAGGCATGAGTTGTTTCATGCAAAGTGAAGGTGACTCTCGTGCGTGTATGATTGTTTGTTTGTTTATTATTGATTGAAAATTGAAAATGAAAAAAAAAACTGTTCTCTTTGATTTAGTTTGACTACTGTGCATAAAACATACAAGTCAAACATCCGTCGAATGAAGACTGTTAGAGTGTTAGTGTTATGAATATCTTTTTGTTTTGAAATAGAGTGACACACATTATGAGGATGTTTTGATTCTAATGTCTTTTCACTTTGTTTTACTAGAAGCTAATGGAATTGATTCTAGATATTTAATGTCATTTCTCACATTTGTCTTTGTTATACGTGGCACAGAAACCATGAGCCATGCAACCAATAGTGAGGAAAAAAATAATAATTTGATTTATTATGGTCATTCTGTTTTCAAAATTTTCATTAAATCTAAAATTTATTTTTTATTTTATATTTTATGCATAAAATATAAAACAACCTATCTACTAAACATTATCTTAGGATTCTTGTTTTTGTGTTGTTAGACGAATAGCAGTAAAATGCTAATAAAACTGTTGGGATAACAAAAACTCTGTATCGATGTTGCTGGGATAAACAATCCCTGTATCGATCGTGTTGTCGGAATGTTTTGACAATATGCCAAATCCTGCATACCGCCAATAGCTGTATCGAAAAGCTGATCAAGTATCAACCTGTATCGAAGACTTCTCGCAGTCCCAACCATACAGTAAATTCTATCATACAACAAAGAGTCCCGCAAAGCTAAGTATGGAAGCTATCTCGAAATATCAATACAACAATCCTTCCATACAGCCCTCAAACAGGACAAGAAGGAATCTTCAGTATTCGCTAGAAGTCAAGTCCCGTTTGATAAAGAAGTATTTAAATACTAAATGATAAAGTATTTAAATACTGTAAGTCATCAGAACATCTTCAAATCCCGCAATATCCGGATCTCAGTCTATTCAAGTCAAATATCAAGTTGTCGCAGAATCTTGCTCAACGGATATATTTCAAACGGATATATTCCAGAGGCTATATATATCTCCAGAGTTTTAAGATCATCCACAGATCAACTACTGATACAGATACATACATATACACGACTTACAAAACAACAAGTGCTTACAAGAATATTCAGAGCAAAACATATCTCCCTAAGCTTTCTGCTGTTCTGATAGAAGAGACATACAGTGCTCAAACCGTGAACAACACATCATCAGCTATAAGCTCATAAAGTCAAGATGTTGTTCAAATATTGTTCTAACCCTTGAACAAACCCATCAGCCCTGTGTGGACTGAGAAACCTTGCTATTCCCGAACTGTGTGTGACAGACGTGCATTGAAGAAGACGAAGCTTCAGAACTGTGTGTGAAGAAGCCAGTCACGTGTTAGCTCAAGCCAATCTGTGTGAACGGTTGAAAGCTAAGGTCTTTATATCAATCTGTGTGAACGATATATTGATTAGGTTTGGTTATAATTACGTAGTTGTGTACGCAGAAATTATAATAAACTTTTTACTCTTGTGTGGAGGACTAGTGGACGTAGAGGGGTTTACCTCGAACCACTTTAAATATTGTGTTATTTACCTTCTGCCTTTATTGTTTTATTAATTGTGATTATTTAAGTATACACTGCACACATAGTTGCTGTATCCTCAGCAACTTACTGTATTAAAGACTTCCGCTACGCACTCAGATTTAAAAACCATACAGCTTGTTGTTTCAAACACTTTCCAAGCTGTATCCTGTATACTTAGTGGCCAACAAGTGGTATCGGAGCGGTTGATTCTAAAAAGATTCAGTCGTATTTTTAACTGAATCAGATCCAAAATCACTTATTTTTATAAGACATTCTATTTCATTCCTACATTCTTATATAGATACATCAATGATCGATAAAGTTCCTATATTCTTTATTAATGAGTTTGATGATTGGAGAATCAGGATGGAGGCTCATCTTGCAGCAATGCACGAAGAAATAATTTTTGTTATACAGGATGGCCCCATCAAGACAATGAAGGTAAATCCGGCCCCTAGGATTGAAGGCCAAGCTCATGCTGAGATGCTTGAAAAAGATCCCGAACAATGGACTTCTGACGAAAGAAAGCGCGCCAACCTCGACAATATTGCGAAGAATGCACTATTTGTCACCCTTGACAAAGGCACATTCTCTAAGGTAAAGAGCTGTAAATCAGCCAAGGATATCTGAGATAAACTCAAGATGATTTGTGAGGGAACTGACCTCTCAAAAGAAAACAAAATTTCAAAATTAACTCGGCAATTTGAATCTTTTGAAATGAAACCAACTGAAACACTTGAGGAAACTTGACCTCAGATTCACTGGAATTATTGGTGAACTTGAAGCTTTGGGCAAAATTTATACTCAAAGGGAGAAAAACCTAAAGATTTTCAGATCTCTCCCTGCCCGATGGGACATTAAGACCATATCTATGCGTGTGTCGTGTAATCTTAGTGAAATATCTACTTTTGATCTCTTTTCTGACCTCAAAGCATTTGAGTACGATATAGACAAGAGAGAGAAAGTCAAGAATCTCCCGCTAGACTACACTTAGCCGTATCAACCGTCGACACAAAGATGCCCGGCCCATCAAAGCCTAATTACAAGAATGCCGATAAATGACGACATCCTGCCGCAAGATGAAATGGCGCTCCTCATGCACAAGTTCAAAAGTTCATCAAGCGATGCTGAAAGACTCCCTATAGGCCCAAGCCTGTTCACAAGGTAAGTACTGAAACCTCCTCTGGCGATGCTAACCTGTGCTATAATTGCAGGAAACCAGGACATTATGCAAACAAATGTCCTCATCCCAAAGTTCAAAGGTTGCCGGAAGCCGAGCAACAAGAGAGGGATGAACGAAGACGTGCTTGGAAAAACAATCTCAAGGCACTGATAGGAGAATCAGAAGCCTCCCCCACACCATCCAAATCTGAAGAATGTCTTCAGGTAGTGACTGAAAGTGACTCATCTGACGATGAATTCGAAGATAAGGCATATATGTGCTTTATGGCAAAATACATTACGGAAGAAGAAGATAGCGATGATGAGGTAAGCTCAACCTCAATTATTCCAGTAAATGCATCGCATACTTTCGAAAACATGATGAATGAATTTAAAAATATTCAAAAAGCCCACAAGACTTTGAAAAATGAAAACATTCAGCTTCAACTTTCCAACATAGAGCTGAAAGAAGAAAACGACTTGCTGAAGATAAACTATGAAAATATGTCAATTGATTGTGAAAACAGCAAGGTCGAGCATGAAAACTCGTGGAGAGCAATCATCAACTTGCTCAAGAATTAAGTGAGACTAAGTCTCAAAATGGAAGCAAGACAAATGATTTTGTTCTACTTCAAGCAAAATTTAATACTCTCGAAAAGCGAGAAGGCGAACTTGAGACTATTCTGAAATCTTTCGAGAAATCATCTAAAAGAATGGAAGAAATTCTAAGCACTGGGCAACAGCTCATGATAAAAGTGGCTTAGGATACAACTCATTTTCCAACAAAGGGAAAACTAATACTGCGTTCGTCAGGAGTGTGGAACACATTCCTGTATCGGAAGAAATTCCTAGTCCTATGAAGGAACCTGTTGCTCTACGAAAAGCAAAGGCTGCTATTCCGTCCCCGCAATCCTATTCGAGACAGCGGAATCATAAGCCATTTCAACCTGTAAGGCGCACACAAAAGCATGCTCCCCAAGCGTATCAACAGCGCCAATAGCCGTTTAGAAAGAAGGCTGTATCCAAATACCAAAGGCCCGCACGGCAGTACTTTCAGTACAACACGCCTAGGTACTGGATACAGGAGCCTCATTATCCATCAAGAAAGCAGGTGTCCGCACAGAATCGACAACAGCTTTGGGAATCTAACTAGAAACCCAGAAGGCAAGATGTAAGGCCAAAGAAAATGGCTCCACCTTCGAGATGGCGTAAGTACTGGATTAATAATAATAACCCTGATTTTTACATGCATAATGATTATCACGGATACATTAACTACGTACATGCCCCACGTAGATACCGCAAAACTGTACCAAATGTAACCTACAATAAGTAATTGCTGTCAAGAAAATTTGGGTACCAAAAGGCACTAACATTCACGGACCCAACAATCAAAGGGGACTTAAATCTACCTAATTTGTTTGCTACAGGACATTTTGACATATGGTACTTCAACAGCGGATGCTCCCGGCACATGACAGGAGATAGAAGCAAGCTATCAGATTTCGTAGAAGGTCGCGGTCCAAAATTGCGCTTCGTTGATAAATGTAAAGGAAGAACAAGAGGAAAAGGAAACCTTCTTGTCGGAAAATTCAAAGTCACCGATGTAGCTCATGTTGAAGGCTTACAGTACAATCTACTTAGTATTAGCCGATTACGTGACAAAAGCTTCTCGGTGAAATTCTATATAGATCACTGTAGAGTCAAGAACATCCTGACCAAAGAAGTTGTGCTCACAGGAAGCAGATCAGGTTATATGTATATTGCTGACTGGATGCCTACGAGCTCCACAATTCCTTGTTTAGCTGCCAAAGGCACTGCAGATCTAAGCTGGTTATGGCACAAGAGGATGTCACACGTCAACTTCAAGACGATCAACAAACTCTTAAGACAGGGACTGGTTAGAGGATTGCCGAATGTATCATTCCAAAAAGACAGTGTCTGTGGACCATGTCAAAAAGGCAAGCAAATCAAGTCAACCCTGAAGAGCAAATCCTACCTTTCAACCCAAAGAGTGTTGGAAATGCTATATATGGATCTCTACGGTCCTGTAGACCCAGTAAGTTTGGGAGGTAAGAAATACTGTCTTGTTGTTGTTGATGATTACTCCAGGTATGCTTGGACAATTTTCCTAAGCAAGAAGAAGGAAACAACATTAAAGCTGCCCGAGCTCCTGAGAAAGCTTCAAAATGAAAAGGCATTGCGTATCGTGTCCATTCGTTCCGACAGAGGTACAGAATTTACTAGCCGCTTTATAGAGCAATACTGTTCGGAAAATGGGATACAACACGAATACTCAGCTGCTCGTACACCTCAACAAAATGGTGTTGCCGAGCGAAAGAATAGGACATTGAAAGAAGCAACAAGGACAATGATCGCCGCAAGCAAGTTGCCACAGCGTTTCTGGGGTGAAGCAACCAATACAGCATGCTACACTCAAAACCGTTGTATCGTCAACAAGCACCACAACAAAACAGCACATGAGGTATGGAACGACAAAACTCCGTTAGTTTCATATTTTCATATTTTTGGATGCAGGTGTTATGTGTTAAATAATGGGAAGGATCAACTTAGAACCTTTGATGAGAAATCAGATGAAGGAATATTTGTAGGATACTCCTCCGTCAGCAAAGCTTACAGGATCTTTAATAAAAGGAAGCTGACGATCGAGGAATCAGTTCATGTAGTGTTCGACGAACCTCACCATGACCCTACAGGAGTAGAAGTCATACTCGTAACATCCAAAAATTTTCCATTTTAGATCCACCAACTCCCATAGAACCTGTCGTTGACCTTGAAATCAACCCCGCAGCTGTAAGAATCGACGTAGATGAAGCCGATGCTCTACAAGCTGAAGCCGAAACTACAGCAACTCAAGATACAGTACGGGACCCCGAATTAGAACCCGACCGAAGATGGTTGAGAGATCACCCGCAAGAGCTGATCATTGGAATCATTAATGCTGGTGTTACTACCCGTAGGAGAAT
This sequence comes from Orobanche coerulescens, assembly GCA_033398695.1. Lineage (NCBI taxonomy): Eukaryota > Viridiplantae > Streptophyta > Magnoliopsida > Lamiales > Orobanchaceae > Orobanche > Orobanche coerulescens. The sequence goes on along the minus strand of CM065817.1, from coordinate 92,053,670 downwards.
ATAGAGTACACAAGGAAATGTACTGTGTGCACAAGAAGAACCAGATACTGAGATATCACCATTTCCTGAATGGAAATCTCAATCCGAGCTTAGAAGACTCAATATGTGCACTATTGCTGTATTCTTAGCCCAGTCTGAACCTGTTTCTACCATAGAAGCTCTCAACAATTCTCATTAGATAACATCTATGGAAGAAGAGATTAACGGTTTCGAAAGAAACAATGTATGGTATCTTGTACCCAGACCTACGCATCAATCAGTAATTGGAACCAAATGGGTATTTAGAAACAAGAAGGATCGAAATGGACTCATAATAAGGAATAAATCAAGGCTAGTCGCCCAAGGTTATAGACAGAAAGAAGGCATAGACTATGATGAGACGTTTGCCCCTATAGCCAGACTAGAAGCTATTAGGATATTTTTAGCCTTTGCCGCCCATAAGAGCTTCATTGTATACCAAATGGACGTCAAAAGTGCATTCCTAAATGGAGACCTTGCCGAAGAAGTTTATGTTGAACAACTACCCGGGTTTGCCAACACAGACGGCGTAGACCTAGTATACAGGCTAAGGAAAGCACTGTATGGACTTAAGCAAGCCCCTAGAGCATGGTATGAGACCTTTTCCCAGTATCTAACCGATAATGGATTTGAGAAAGGAGCTGTGGACAAGACCTTGTTCAAAATACAGGAAGGCGATGACCTTCTAATGGTTCAAATTTATGTAAATGACATTATATTTGGTTCAACTAACCTTGTTTTATGTCAAAGGTTCTCTCATCTCATGCAAAATAAATTTGAAATGAGTATAATGGGAGAACTAAGTTATTTACTAGGTTTGTAGGTAAAGCAGTTGCCTACAGGGATATTCATCAACCAAGAAAAATACAGCAAGGAGCTTCTCAACAAGTTTGGAATGAATATTTCCAAATCCTCGTCAACCCCCATGAGCACTTCCGTGCAAATTAGTGCTGATGAAGCTGGAAAGTCGGTTGACCAATCACTCTACAGGAAGCTTATTAGCTCTCTCCTGTACCTAATGGCTAGCAGGCCCGATATCCAGTTTGTTGTAGGAGTGTGTGCGAGATATCAAGTAGCACCCAAAGAATCACACTTCAATACAGCTAAACGAATCCTGAAGTATATTAAAGGAACAGTCAATGTAGGACTATGGTATCCTAAAGAAGGCGGATTCAATTTAGTTGGCTACAGCGACTCGGATCTCGGAGGCTGCAAGCTAGATAAGAAGAGTACAAGTGAAACTTGTCACTTTCTTGGACCTAGACTTGTGTCTTGGTTCAGTAAGAAGCAATTGGCAAACTCACTTTCCACGGCTGAATCAGAGTACTATGCTGCTGGTAGTTGCTGTATGTAGATCCTTTGGATGCAGCAACAGTTGTCAGATTATGAAATTGAAGCCAAGGAAACGCCCATTATGTGCGATAGCACGAGTGCAATTGCAATAACCCACAACCCTGTATTGCACTCGCGCACTAAGAATATCCACATGAAGCATCATTTCATCAGGAATCATGTCGAGAACAAGGATGTTTGGCTGGAAAAAGTTCATACCGATATCCAGTTGGCCGACATATTCACCAAGCCTCTCGACACAACAAGATTCAACATGCTTCGACAAGAATTGGGATTGCTACAGCCCGACTCCCTGTAAGTATTTACTGTTTTTACTCAACAATTGAGGGGGAATGCTGTAAGACCCAAGAATACAGTATCCACCATTAATTATCTGTACACTCAGAGCCTTCAATACAGCACTATAGGGAACAAAGCGATATGAATCATCCTACAGCTGACGTCTGCAATAATAAAGGGGGAATACAGTATGACCCATGAATACAGCATTAATCCAAAAGTTGTTGTATGGAATGGAAACCCATATGTACCTTTTAAGGGGGAATGCTGTATCGTCGCGGATACAACACATACTATGGGAAATCGATTCATTATATATTATAATATTTCATTTTAAAAACAATTTTTTTCCACATGCCCTGTTTTCATGTCAAACATCTTTTACATTAAATGCCTTACACGACATCTGGACAATCGAATCTTAAAAGCCGCGATGTTTTAAATTGTTTAATATTTAATACCGCCGTTTCAGGCATTAAGGGTAATATGAAATGTCAGAAGTGGGACCCGCTCCTATTTTAAAAATTAAATGGATAAGTGTACCAGTTACACTTAGTCTATCGTGACCGTTCATTTTAAACACCGATTCCCATCCCTTAAATCTGACCACTCGTTCTCGGAAAACCCTTCTTCGCCGCCTACTACAAAAGGACTGTAAATGCCATTTGAGACTCTTTACGCCTTCTGCATATTTTAAGAGCACTCGAGCATTCAGTCTACAAGATTTTTCTGTGTTTACTGCATTTTTCTTGAATCTTTTTCACCGTTACTTGAGAAATCATCAATGGCGTCTACCCAGACATCTTCCACCTCTCTCAAGAAGTCACTCAACTTCATCGACGGTCGTATCTTCTCCAGATCTGTTGTGCTGGAACGCATTCACGCTGAAGGTGATGACGTTGATGCCATGGAGGTCGTCACTACAAGAATCCATCAGCAAGGCCTCTACCGCCTTGGGAGACACACCGCCGAAAAATATGACGCTCATCGCCGTAGTTCGTTTTCTGTCACTGGCTCAGGGAGGTCATATCGCTGACATCACAACCGTTATCCGCGGAGTGGAGATCCGCGTTGACCAAGAGCTTCTCCAGAACATCTTCAGGCTACCTGCTGATGGCCTGACTATGGAAGAACTTGAGACCTTTGGGTCCCAAGAACTGTTGACTCAGTACTATGGCTTATTCACCGGTTCAGCAACGGTGGAAGTGGTTCATACCACATGCCATAAGAAAAAAATTTGTTTACCTTTTGTTTACTTGCATGATTTTTGCTGCCGTATTATTGAGAATCGGACAGGTGCTTTTGAGATGTGCACCAATCTCAGGTTTAGGATGATGGTCGCGATAATGACCTGCGAGAAGGTCAATTGGTGTCAGATCATCCTTAAGCGTTTGCAGGAAGAGGTGTCTAAACCTGCTTCGCAGAAGAAATCGTTTGGTTTGTTTTTGAACCATATTTTGACAAAGTGCGGACTTCAGCAAACCGCAGAGACAAAGAAGATCAGTTCACGGATATTCTTAGGAGGCGTCAGGCCTACTGCCTTCAACCAGAGCATCCTGATTGCCAACAAACCTTTTATCCGAAATTTGCCTTTATCTGCAGATCCGAGGGACATTTCTTCTAAGTTCCAAAGTGTTGAATCATCGAAGAAGAAACGAAAAAGATCTCACAGCAAAACTCCAGTTGCTGTTGAGAATCCGAAAAGGAAGCTAAGGAGGCTTACAAAAGTTAAAGCTACAGAACCCTCCGAGGATGCTCCTCTCATGGCTCAACCCACTGATCAACTCCCCCAGGGCCCAACCCCTGTGGAAGAGATTCCCGCTACTATCGATACAGTAGATCCCGAGCCCTTGGCGGCTACGACGGATGTTAGGACATCTGCCAACTTAAAAGACTCTGGCGAGTCGGCTGCCTTTTTGGAGCCAAAAGCTACCTCTCTTATACGGGATTCCACAGCCGTTCAGGATCCATCTTCCTTCAGGGTACCATCCCCTGTAAGGAATCCCTCTCCGATACAGGATTCCACACCTGTAGAGGAACCCATGCCTACAGCGAACCCAGGCGCTGTACAGAGTCCCTCCCCGGACACAATTATCTCCAAGACCCTGCTTTCCGAGCAAATCGAACAGTCTTTCGAGCGGTTTCTCCAATGGAAGAGCTACAGACTTGCTCCGTACGAAACTCTGTACAACTCGAGCGAGTGGAGTAACGAAGAAAAATTTGTTTTGGAAGTCATGGACACCCAAGAAATTGCTGTCCTGATCCAATGGGACAACTTATTCATTAAGGAGCTTATTGAGAGCCATCTGTTTGAAAAGGCCGAAGCTCGAAGGAAAGGGAAAACTTCGTCCATGAACTCTCCCAATAGTCCAAAGTCCGATCCTGATTCCGACGACGATGACGACAGACTCCAGGCTGGTCTGCGGATGAGTCGTGAGGAAGCCCAAGCAAAGAGAGATGAAGGGACATCTGCTCATCAGTCGCCCCCTTCGCCACAACAAGACACTGTTCCCGACAATGAGGATTCAGTCCCTCATGTCGCGGAGGATCAACATGTTTCGCAACAGGCACCCGAGCCTGTAGTCGCCCCCGCCAAAGAAAGATCTAGTGCCATCAAACAAGAGGAATCAGTCCCTCTGCCGTAGCAGGCAGATGCTGAGAGACAGCAGGAAGAATTGGTCTCTCATGTATCCATGTCTACAGAAACCGCTTCGACACAAGAGGATGCAGCACCCCCTGTCGCCGAACCCGAATCTATTACTCCCGCCCCATCAATCGTCTTGGAATCCGACGACGGTGTTCTACCTGAGGATGTCCAACTCATTTCACGCCCTTGTTGTGCGGCGATTAATTCGCCACGATAGGCGATCGGCGACCTCCCAGAAAAGTCAACCATGGAAGACAAACTCCGGACAAACGCCTAGAGCTCGGCACAATACGGCGATCGTCTTTTTGGTACCCAGCGATCGTCTTTTGTTATCTGACGATCGTCTTTCGTGTACGGACCAGAGGCGATCGTCTCATGCCACGTGGGGATCCAAAGATCCGTCAAAGTCGCCGAGGACCGAATCTTGGGCGATGGCCCACCGCGGATCTTCAAAGGATACCGACAAATAGGATCATTGACCCCACCTGTCACCTACCACACCTACCGACAAGGCCGCCGAAAGGTACGGTGGACCCTCCTCGGACAATGACTTACGCAGCGTCTTGGCTTCCCATTCGTTCACCCAGTGGCCTCCAATCGAAACCTCGGACCTCAAGGAACAGGCCCACGTGACGGACGATCGGCCGTTTACTTTAATATAAAACGGCGATCACCCGCGATCGCCTGAGGGATCCCAACTACCGTGTCCCCTATAAATAGAGGACTCACTGCTGCGGCCAAAGGAGGCGAAGCCACTACGAATTAAGTGCAATATACACACCAAAGAGAGAATCAAAAGGCTCTTTTGGCAAACACTAACACATTCATAGTGATATTCATACACATTCATCATATATCCCAAGCAAGAACTCACAGATTCATCTATCTGGTTCTTCCGGCAATCTACGCGCTCTAAAGCCTAGATAACTAGAAGTCTTTACACTCCTTGTATTAGATTCTAACATTAATATTTGTACTAGACAGTATATTTATTAATAACATCTCGCGAGAGCATTCAAGCCCGGGATTAACAACCCCGGCAAATCTTGTGTTATCTATTTTCTCACGGAAGTGTTCTCGCATTTGTTTGTTACTCGATTATTCCAGCAATACTACCTCCGGATAATATTTTGGGTAACAACAATTGGCGCTAGAAGGAGGGATTCTAAACCCTCATTTTTATTCCTACCGTCTCGAAGAATACTCACTGTTCTCCGGACATATACTTGAAGAAACACTCACTGTTCTTCAATAGAAAAAACCTTCAGAAAATGACATCAGCAACAACCTCCAAGAGGGCCACCCTGAGATCTGCCGGAAATCTTATTCCGGCGAGGACCGAATCCCAGCCCATGGCGGAAGGCGACCGTGGCGACGCTAGGCTCTCACTCCCGCCCCCGAGAGACGGTTCTAGCCTCTCACTCGATCAGTTCCAGACATCGGAACAGATTGAGGAGGCTATAGCCATCCTCAGGGAACGGCAGAGGGCCCACGATACGCCCACCATCACCCCGTCGGTGGCCGCGGCAAGCAAACGGAAGCTCAAGGGAATCTATGTTGAGAAATCGACAAAGCCCGAGCCGCAGGGAAGGCTCTCGTAAGGCGGGACGATTCCGTCTTCACCGCCAGGAGCGATCCTCATGGCGACACAGGCACTCGAGGCCCAGTAGGGAGACATCGGTATCTCGAATCCTTTACCAGAGTTCGGCATATCCGACTCCCAAGAGACAGACGGTCAACGAGCCCGCCGCCCAAGAAGGGAACCCTCGGCGGGAGATCGTCATTCACCACGGAGCTAGGGATCAGCACACGATCGCCTTGGTTCGCATTCGAGAGCCAATCGGCGAGCGCCAGCAACGGCGATCGCCGCTATGCAACGCCACTCGACGAGATGAAGACGCTCCTAGAAATTGGGGCAAATGACAGAGACCGATCACTGGGCTAAATGAGCCACTCGCGGTCCAGATCGAGATCGCCCACCCAATCAACGATCAAACCCCACAAACACCTCTATATGAGGAGAACGGATCCGGAACCCACTTAAGCAAATTCCGAATCTACATGACCGGATGCGGAGCTTGGATGCGGCGAAATGTCGTATGTTCCCGTTAACTCTGGCGATATCGCCCACGTGGTACACCTTACTACCATCTCGCTCAATCAATTGCTTTGAGAAGGCGGCGAACGACTTCACGTCGTACTTCGCCGCCAAAGTCGCCGCCGGAAGGTCCCCACCGCATGATGAAAATCGAGCAGGAAAGGACAAATCGGATGAGGATTACATCGACCAAGGTGGGACGAGATAGTCCTCACCGGTGAGCCCGTCGGCGGCGAGATCGCTCACCACGCAGATCTGAACGGATTCCACGGACGCTCGCCCATGTTCGAGCACCTCACAAAGGATTTTCCTCCGACCTATACGGCGTTCGCGTCGAGCCGCGATTATCGGCCAGCGAAGATGCTCTCACTCCGCTTGGACGAGGGACAGTCCGAAGAAGGAAAAGCACCTTCCCATGTCCAGAAGAAGACGGTCGCTAAGCCCAGAAAGGCGGTCGCCAAGCCGCCTGGCGAGTTCAAAGCCTTCGAGGATGTAGAGGTCCACCTTCTTCACAACCTCAACTTATCTCCGGCCCACATCTTCAACGCGATCAAGGGTCGCGAGTGGCTTTCCAAACCAAAGCCAATAAGGGACCACGGTCACCTAAACCGTAGCAAATTCTGTGCCTATCATAAGAGTCCCGGCCACAACACTAGCCAATGCCGCGACCTCCTCAGGCAGCTCTGGCGACTGTTTGAGGAAGGCAAACTAGACGATTTGATCACCAAGCCAGAACCCAGGACGGAAAGAGCCGGAGGGCGCGAACGCCGACCGAGCGAGAGAACTCCTCCCAATCCGATCGCCAGGATCGAGCATGAGCCGGAGTACTCTGATGAGTCGATCCCTCCGATCAACCCTGGCGGTCGGATCAACATGCTCCAAGCAGGAGGTGGGAGCCTCGGGGGCCTTTCCCCGGTTTCCACCCTGTCAAACAGAAAGCGAAAATCCGAGCTGAGGGCTTTCGCCGAAGTCCATGTTGTAGTACCTCCGGAGCCGACCATCGCTAGAGACGCGCTCATCACCTTTTCCAACAAGGACAGGGAGGGAGTGCAATGTCCCAAAGAGGATGCACTAGTAATCTCCGCGTGCATCCTTGGGAAGACGGTCGATCGCGTGTTGGTCGACAATGGGAGTTTTTGCAACATCATATTCAAATCCGCCCTAGACCAACTCGGCAACCTAATCAAATTCATCAAGCCTTTCGACACCGTACTCCAAGGGTTCGGCGACAACACAGTCCAAGCCTACGGGAGGATCAAGCTCTCCGTTGAGCTAGTATGCTTTTATGATCCCAAGGTTAGGATTACTAGGAACCTAAGCTTTGTAATCATAGATAGGCCCAGCATCTATAATGGGTTCCTAGGTCGCCCCTTTTTAGAAACCTTTGAGGCGGTCGCCTCATCTTTCTTTTACTGTATCAAATTCCCCACTGCCGATGGGACGGTCGGTACTGTAAAAGGAGATCAGCTAATGGCAAAGAGATGTTTGAGTTACTCCTATGTTGTTACTTCTTTCAATAATTCCCTTACTATATGTAACATTGAAGCAACCGACGATCAACCCATGGAGATCGACGAGCCTAACACTTCGTACCAACCCGACTCAGGGGACGCCCTCTCTCATCAATTGACGGACGACATCGAGCCAAGGATCGGTTTCGAGCCAAGCCTCGACATCGATCCTAGGACCGAGTCCGGAGATCGTGCCAAACGAGAGGCGACCGTTCCTGTCAAAGAGTTGGAAAGTATTACGATGGATCCGGATCATCCAGAACGGGAAGTACAGATCGGCGCGAGCATCGGCCACGAATTAAAGGGGGATCTGATCAACTTGCTACGTAGGAACATCGGAGTCTTTGCCTGGTCGCATCAAGATATGGTTGGCATAAGTCCCGAACACGCTTGTCATTATCTGAAGATCGACCGGGCGATGAAGCCTGTTCACCAGAAGCGTAGGAAGTTCGGTCCCGAGAAATACGCGGCGCTCGACATAGAAGTCCAGAAGTTACTCAACAACAAATTGATCGGAGTAACCACAGACGAACCACAGTGGGTCGCCAACGCGGTGCTCGTCAAAAAGCCAACTGGCTCCTGGAGATTATGCATTGACTTCACCGACCTCAACGCGGCATGTCCAAAAGATCACTTCCCGATGCCTCATATCGATCACCTGGTCGATAGGACGGCAGGTTGCGAAATGATATCGTTTATGGATGCCTTCGCCGGATATCATCAGATCCCAATGGCAGAGGAAGACATAAAACACACATCTTTCCACACAGAAAAAGACATATATTTTTGGGTCAGAATGCCGTTCGGTTTGAAAAACGCAGGAGCGACCTACCAGCGATTAGTCAACAGGATGTTCGCCGATCAGATCGGCAAGACCATGGAGGTCTACATTGACGATATCGTCGTTAAAAGCCTCAAGAAGGAAGATCACCTCAACGATCTCGCCGAGACGTTCGCCATCCTTGAGAAGTTTAACATGAAGCTGAACCCCAAGAAGTGCAACTTCGGGGTGGGCTCCGGGAAGTTCCTGGGGCACATAGTGAGCCAAAGGGGGATCGAGGCGAACCCCACCAAGATACAGGCGATCCTTGACATGCAGGAACCGCGAAACATCAAGCAGGTGCAACGCCTCACAGGTTGTCTAGCCGCCCTCAACCGTTTCATATCACGGCTCGGCGATAAAAGCAAGCCTTTCTTCGCGACCATCAAGAACAAGAAGTTCGCATGGACGAAAGAAAGCCAGATAGCATTCGCCAAGATAAAGGAATATCTATCTAACCCCCAGATCCTGGCAAAGCCGATCCCCGGTGAAAAATTATTCCTTTACTTAGCGGCCTCGGAGGTCGCACTGAGTGCCGTTCTGGTGCGAGCAGAGGGGCAAGCCCACTTGCCGATCTACTATGTTAGCCAGGCGCTCCACGACGCTGAGACACGTTATACACCGTTGGAGAAGATCACCTACGCTCTTGTCATGAGTGTACGAAAGCTGAGAGCTTACTTCTTCGATCACCAAGTGGAAGTCCTAACAACTCTACCTCTAAGACAAGTCCTACACCGACCGGATACCAACGGGCGACTCCTCAAGTGGTCGCTGGAGATCGCCCAATACGGCATCACTTACGCTCCTCGCACGGCAATCAAAGGCTAAGCTCTGGCGGACTTCGTGGTGGAATTGACATTCCCTCACAGTCCGACCCAGGTCGGCCGACCTGCCTGGAAATTATACGTGGATGGCTCAGCGACCAATGCGAGAGCAGGGGCAGGGATTGTCCTCATTAGCCCCGACGGTCAGAGTTTCACAAATGCTGTGCGTTTCGGTTTCGTGCAACCAACAATGAAGTCAATACGAAGCTCGTAGGCGGGCTTGATCTAGCCCTCGCCCTGGATGTTCGACGCCTCCATATCTTCATGGACTCCCTTTTGGTCGTAAACCAAGTCAAGGGAGAATATGAGGCACGCGGCGAACAGATGGTCAAATACCAAGAGCTGGTCGCCGAAATGTGCACAAAATTTGAAGAGGTACTAATCGAACAAGTCCCGAGAGAGCACAACTCCCAGGCCGATGCTCTTTCCAAGCTAGCGTCATCGGATGGGGCAGCCGACTTCTCCAATATCCAAATCACAAAGTCAGCAAGGCCGGCGATCGACAGGAATTTGATTACCACGGTCGCCATCGCCGAAGAGAATTGTATGACTCCGTTCATCAAATACTTAAAGGACGAAACGGTCCCTGACGACCGTGTTAAAGCTCGCCAACTCCAGCTTCGTGCGACCAGGTATACCCTATTGGACGGTCGGCTTTACAAGCGAGCCTTCAGCCTTCCCCTCCTCAAGTGTATTACACCGGAGGAAGGTCGGCTCGTTTTAGCTGAGATCCATGACGGGAGTTGTGGAAACCACGCGGGCGGGCGAGCCCTCATCCATAAGACAACCAGACAAGGATTTTTCTGGCCATCACTACGGAAAGATGCGATCGCTTATGCCAGATCGTGTCATAGATGTCAGATAATGGGCCCCAACATTAAACTATCACCCGACACTCACCTCCATGTATAGCCCTTGGCCATTTGCACAATGGGGCATCGACCTTATAGGTCCCTTGCCGACGGCTCCGGTATAAGTTCGCCATCGTTAAGTCGATTATTTCACCAAATGGTGAGGCCATACCGCTCAACAAGATCGGCCAAGAGCAAGTGATCAAGTTTATATGGAAAAACATCGTATGCCGATTCGGTGCCCGTGCCATCATCTCCGACAACGGAAACAGTTCGACGGCTTAGAAGTCATGCGATTACGTGAAAAGTGGGAATCAAAGGCTATTCTCGGCGCCCTATCACCCTCGAACGACGGGCGAGTAGAGGCGGTGAATAAGATCCTCAAACACACGATCAAAGCACGACTCGAATCCGAGGCAAGGGCGATGGGCGGCGAGCTCCCGGACGTTTTGTGGTCCTACCGAACGAAGACCCGCAATTCAACAGGCTAAACCCCATTGGCCCTTGCCTTCGGAACGGAAGCGGTGATTCCTTCAGAGATCGCCGTCCTCAGCCATCGAACCGAACAGGAGATGACGACCGACAACGATATATAGCGAATCGACCTAGACATGCTCGAAGAAAGAAGGATGACCTCAGAAATGAGGAACACAATCCACAAAAGGAGAGCCGAGAAGTTCTTCAATTCAAAGGTCAGAGAAAGAAGATTTCAAGTGGGCGATCTCGTCCTTAAGAAGATCCAAACCCACACAGGCGTTTTTGGTCCGAACTGGGAGGGACCTTTCAGAGTATCCAGATGGCTAACTAAAGGAGCCTACGAACTGGAACATCCTGACGGAACTCCGGACCAATACCCCTGGAACGCCGTGCATCTGAAAAAATACTATCAGTGATAAATTTATATTCAATTTCAATGATGTACAAGGAATATAATGAGATTTTTTCCTATCCCATCTATTATGGCGATCGCCCCACCAGGCATATCGCATATCGCCGACGATCGCTGATCACGACGATCCTAGGTAAAATTAATGCAGCCATGGTCCTGGAGGTCGATGGAACCGACAGCTTCGCCCATGCAAGGTTCCTTTAGGCTGAGATCGTTCGCCCTTCGTTTAAATACGAGGCCGACGTAGCCGAAGGACCCTCCAAAATAATCAGTAGGTACGATCGCACGTCCTCAAGGTACATCATATAACATGGTGAACCCGAACAATGCGACGTGCCGTTACCCCCGTCTCAACGTACACCGTCGAGGATCGCCATCTTCATGGCAGGCCGAGGTGGAAGCAGAGCTGACAAGCCGCGGACGTGGTGTCGAATAAGCCAACAACACTCCGCGCAAGGACTCCTCCAGACCGAGATCGCCCGCCTTTCGTGTTAACACAAGGCAGGCGTAGCCTAACGGAGGACCCTCACAAAAAGTGAGTCGCATGATACTCAATACCCCGCGCGCACGAAGACACGATTGGGGAGATCGGTCCATCGAACACCCCAACCACACATGACTCTTCAGAATCGACAAAATGAAGATAGCTCGCCAGACAGACTAGTCTTTGTTTCCTTACTTACTGTAAGTGAACAAAGACAAGGGGGCAGGGATAGGTCGAGCTAATCTCAGATACGACCGAACAAAGAGGAACCATACTCAATCGGCTTCGCACAAAAAACATGCAGGGCGATCGAGGTCGCTCGACGAAAATTACAAGTAAGAATTCCAATTCAAAACATGTCAACACTTTCAACACTCAGACGATCGGCCGGACGAACAAAAAGTCGAAAGCAAATATACACGTACTCGTGAAAAATTGCACGCAAACAATCAAAGGCGATCGCATGTAATACATTAAGCAGAATGAAAAAAGGAGTATTTTATTCATAACACAAGCTTCAAACATTTCGAGGCCCGAAGGCATTACAACAAAAAGTACAAGTTACGGAGGAAAAACAAAAACGCCTCTCAAGGCCCCGCCTGCTTGTAACACCCCAAACTAGGCGGATATTACAGTGCCGTGAATCCCCGACTGGGACCCACCAGGCAAATGAAAATGATGAATTAAATAATATAATTGTAGTACCGAACCACATTATATTACCAAGTACTCCGATGAGGAGTTTAAGTACATTACACCAGGACAAAACAGAATACTAGTATATTTTATATGGAGATAAAATACACCACCCTGAACAAATAAGCATCTCAAACGGAATTTGCAGCGGAAAATACAAATGACGGAAATGACTGAAATGACTGAAATAAACGGAATGACTGGGGCCCCCTACTAGTATCACTGGGACTCGTCGCCGTCAACATGCTCTTCCCGTGCCTTTGCCTTGCCGTGACCTGAAAACAAAATCCCCCAACGGGGTCAGTTACACAGAACAACAATCCTCAAGGGTTGAAAATACACAAACATGATTTAACTGAAGTTATGAAATATCCTTAATTATGAATTACGCTGAAGAGGAGTATCATAGTACGCCCGTAGTGTTCTGTGCAAGTGTACAAGACGGATGACCGGACACACCCGTCCTTGTACCTAATTAGTCTCACGGAGGTAATCGTTACCGTGTGCACAGTCCAATGTATCACTCCCAATACATGGCCATCACGTGCCCGACTAAAAATTCCACACATCCGCACCCGGCCACGCAATATGAACCCAGAAGGTCATATGAACAAGAATGACCATAATGAATATCAATGAATAATAATAATCCGACAAAGTCAAGAATGACTCACCGATACGAAAGTGATAATGAAGTGATTGATAGTTTTCAATGAAATGATTGGAACCGCCGTTCCTCGCTAATGAAATGATTATCCGACAATTACAAGTCTCAAAATGATTAATACGATGATGAATGAGTTATGATTATGAATGATCAACAACAAAAGGAATGAATATCCTTTTAACCGAGTAAGAATTAACTTACACAACAACGATGAAGAATGTCCGTCCACGAACAACGTCCTAATTGAGATATCGGTCGCTCGAACAACCTTAAATAATACAATTACCAACAATCCGTTCAATATACGAATCAAACACGAATATAACGAACTCAAAACGTCGATACGACTAAACCAAGTCCATAGAGGCATTAAATCAAACACGTAGTATCCAAACTCCGATTGTTTACAATCAAACCTCGATATACCAATATCAAATCCCCCAAGAAGTGTTTCAAACCAACAAAACAACTCCAATACGATCAATAATCCGTTATGAATATCCAAAAATGTGATTAAAACATCAATTAGTCGTAAATCCCCAATTCCAACTCGATTTTCAAGGTGTTCTTGAATATTCCCTCAATTATCCAATGAATCCTTATACTAACTCATAATCATATACATATCCCTTCATATATCATGATTATAACGTCAAAACATCCTATTTCAACACAAAATCGAAGTCCAAAGTGTTGAAGGAATTACCTCTTGATGATCCAAGTGCTTTAATCAGAAGAATACGCGTTAGATTGATTATCCGGGCTTCACGATCGAAAGGAGATGAAGAAAATCAAACACCCAAATGATTTGTTTAGGAAAAACAATCCCTCAAGCTTCCTCTCTCGGTTGCAAGTGAAAAAATGGGAAAGGAATGGAAGAAATCTTGAAAAAAGCGAATTTAAGGAGTTGGCGCTGCCGGACACGGCCGTGCCGATCGGCACGCGGTCGTGTCGCGGTGGCCGACCGGTGGCGACAGTGACTCGGCCGTGTCCTGCTTGACACGGTCGCGGCGAGGGCCTCCCGACGATGACCCGTCCGGCGACTTCGGCATGACTCGGCCGTGCGGCGACACGGCCGGGCGTCTTTGGCGGTCGGTTACAGCTTATCCGGAAGGGTTCGACTCGGCCGTGCCAGACGACACGGTCGGGTCTGAGGCGAACACTCGGCACTTTCCGGACGAGTACGGCACGGGCCGTGTCGGACGACGGCCGAGTTCGTTGGCGGTGATCGGCCAATGAGCGGTTGAGCTAAAACGACCATAACTATCTCGTTCTGACTGCGATTGACTCACCGTTTGAACCATTGGAAAGCTAACTCGATGCTCTATATTATTGCAAAGATTTAGAATTTTTGGAGTTACCAAAAATTAATGGTGATCTAACAAAGTCGAATTCATATGAGGAAAGTTGAAACAATGAACAATAACGATACACCACTCGAAGTTTCTCGAGCGGTGAACACGGTGAACGAATATGATTGATGAATGATTATAAATGAGTGAAAATCCACTGAATGACAATCACCGAATGAAATTCTTGAATGATAATGATGAATTACAACAGGTTATTACATACACCACCCAATAAAAGAGTTTCGTCCCAGAAACTAAGGGTCAAACAACTCGGGATAACACTCCCGCATATTCTCCTCGGTTTCCCAAGTGGCCTCTTCGACTCCGTGTCTAGACCACCGAATCTTGACCAAAGGGATCGTCTTATTCCTCAACTGTTTGATTCGCCGCTCTAAAACTCGCACAGACGCTCCTCATATGAATGATCGTCGGCGATCTCGATCTCATCGAATCAAGTATGTGACTGGTCCGCAACATACTTCCGCAATCGAGAGACATGAAACACATTATTAATTCGGCTCAACGCCGGAGGTAAAGCCAAACGATAAGCTAACTCGCCCACTCGATCCAAAATCTCAAACGGTCAATGAATCTCGGACTTAACTTCCCCTCTTCCCGAAACGGAAGATACCACGACTCGGGGATACCTTGACCAACACGTGGTCACCGTCTCGAACTCTAATGGTCGACGCGGTTATCTCGCATATGATTTCGCCGACTCGAGCGGTCAACAAATGATTCCTGATCAAAGTTACCTTTTCACGGGCGGCTATAAGCATATCGGGCTCGGTGCCGATTGATTCTGATAAGTCGTCCCAACACAACGGAGATCGACAACGACGACCATACAAGGCCTCGTAAGGTGCCATCTTGATCGAAGCATGCCAACTATTATTATACGTGAACTCGACCAATGGTAGTTGGGCTTCCCAATCGTCTTTCCAATCGAGGACGCATGCCCTCAACATGTCCTCTAATGTCTGAATAGTCCTCTCTGATTGTCCGTCGGACTGAGGATGAAAGGCAGTACTGAGATTAAGCTGAGTTCCCAGAGCACGATGAACTGATTTCCAAACCTGTGCCACAAACCGTCCGTCACGATCGGACACGATACTCTGAGGAGTACCGTGCAGTCTCACTATCTCTTTGATGAAAAGTTGGGCAAGTCTCTCGGGACCCCACGTATCCTTGATCTCAAGGAAATGAGCTGATTTAGTTAAGCGGTCCACGATCACCCAGATCGTATTCATGCCACGACGACTCGTCGGCAAACTCGTGATGAAATCCATAGAAATGTCTTCCCACTTCCATTCGGGAATAGGAAGAGGTTTCAAGATACCCGCCGGCCGCCGATGTTCAATCTTAACTTGTTGTGAGTTAAGCATCTCGAAACAAATTCTCGCGACTTCGCTTCATATTACTCCACCGTAATTTTGTTTCAAGTCCTTGTACATCTTGCTAGACCGGATGCACGTAATAAGGGGTAGCATGAGCTTCTTTCAAAATCGAGTTTTTCAACTCGTCATTCGCCGGTACACACAACCGATTCTTAAACCTCAAAAGTCCATCCTCGTGGACCACAAATCCAGGGGCTTTCCCCTGAGCCATATCCTCACGGATGCGTAACAATGATGGGTCCGAACCCTGATTCTCTCGAATTGTCTCCTCTAGTGACGATGAAATCTCTAGCATACAAAGCTGCCCCTGAACTCGCTGAAGCCAAACCTCGATCTCGGGTCTAAGGAATTCCTGCTGAAGCTCCTTCTGAACTGTTAAACGGGCAAGCATCTGCTCCTGAACGGACTTACGACTCAAGGCGTCGGCGACGACGTTCGCCTTGCCCGGGTGATAGAGGATCTCGATATCATAATCTTTGATTAATTCCAACCACCGTCTCTGACGCATATTTAACTCCTTCTGAGTAAATATATACTTTAAACTCTTATGATCGGTGAATATCTGACAGGTGACGCCATAAAGGTAATGACGCCAAATCTTCAAAGCGAACACCACTACCGCTAGCTCCAGTCATGGGTCGGATAATTAACCTCGTAAGGTCTCAATTGCCGTGAAGCATAGGCAATAACTTTCCCGCTCGCATGAGTACACACCCGAGACCCTGTCCGATGCATCACTATAAACCACAAATCCTTCCGTTCCCTGCGGCAAGGAAAGTACAGTGCCGACATTAACCGGCTCTTGAGTTCTTCAAAACTCACGACACGCGTCGGACCACGTGTATTTCTGATCCTTCCGCAATAAGTTCGTCAAGGGTTGAGCGATTTTAGAAAATCCTTCCACAAATCGCCGATAATAACCCGCTAATCCGAGGAAACTTCGGATTTCCTTAACGCTTTTCGGAGGTAGCCAATCTCGGATAGCCTCCGCCTTCTCGAGGATCGACACGAACTCCGTCGATGAAATTACGTGTCCGAGAAACGCTACTGGACATCCGTAACTCACATTTGGAGAACTTCCCATAAAGTTGTTCTCGTCTCAACACGTCGAGCACTCGATGAAGGTGAGACTCGTGTTCCTCCCGGCCACGAGAATAAATCAAAATGTCATCGATGAAGACAACAACAAACCGATCCAAAAAGTCGATGAAAACCCGATTCATTAACTCCATGAATACCGCAGTGCATTATTCAATCCGAAAGGCATAACAACAAACTAATAATGACCATAGCGTGTTCGAAACGCTGTCCTCGCGATGTCCGACTCTCGGATCCGCAATCGATGATATCCAGACCTTAAGTCGATCTTGGAAAATACTGAAGCTCCCAGCAGTTGATATAAGATATCATCAATACGGTGTAAGTGATACTTATTCTTGATTGTCACCATGTTCAACTCCCGATAATCAATACATAAGAGAAATGAACCATCCTTCTTCTTGACAAACAATACGGTGCTCCCCACGGGACGCACTCGGTCGAATGTAACCTTTCTCGAACAACTCCTCAAGTTGGTTCTTTAACTCCTGCATTTCGGTCGGGGCCATCCAGACGGTGCCTTCGATATCGGGGACGTACCGTGCTCCAACTCAATCGTGAATTCCACATCCTCTCAGGAGGCAAACTGTAACTCGTCTGGAAAAACATCGGCATATTCCCTCACCACCGAATATCCATCAACATTATCGACGACTTCTGGTTTTGGCCATATAGCACCAATAACCGACACATCCCCGATTGAGTAATCTTACCGCTTTCATCAAATTAATGACCTTACGAGCAATGTAGGGATTACCTCCCTGAAACACACATTCAACCCCATCGTCTCAAATGATAGTGACCATACGCTTACGGACACTAATGATGGCATCATGACGATCCATCCAATCAATACCCAAGATGACGTCGTCTCTCGGCAAATCTACCACGATTAGGTCCGCTGGCCATACACGACCATGAAACAGATCGGACAATTCTCAATCTCACGATTGCCGATAATTCGTCTACCATCGTAGCAATGACATAAGGCTCACAACTAGTAGCACTACCCGCACGTAGTCTACTCAAACATGACTCGGAAATGAATGAATGCGATGCACCAAGATCAAAAAGGGTACACACAAAGTTGAGATAGAATATCGAGTATACCCGAGATCATTCGGCCTCGGGATCATCGGTCTTCTTCATCTCATAAATCCGGGCTTGCTAGTCCCGCAGACCGACGCTCCGTCGATGGCTAAAAGCTCCACCTTTAGTCGCTCCCGTCGTTTTAAACGACGCCGATTGAGTGGTCTCGATTCGAACGGCAGATCGCTTAGGTGCCCGAGATGACGCTCGAGTAGGTTTGGAGTCCCTACGGCAAAAACGGGCCTTATGTCCCACAATTCCACGCTTATGACACGTGATGATCGTCTCGGACACTTAGTGCCGACATGACCAAGATCCCCACAATTGTAACAGTGATGGCCGAACCGGCCGCTCGTGATCGAGATTCCGCGGGTTTAGACGACACCGGAGGTCGCTCAAAAGCAGAGCCCGCACGGGGTTTCTTGAAGGTTGTCGACCACCTTCGGATCGATTACGATTCTTCGATTTCTTGCTAGCGCATTTAAGGTTGCCGCTTAGCAATTTCCTTAGCAAGAAGCTCGTAGGTGAGAGCTTTCTCAATGAATTCGCCAACGTGGTGCAATTATGATTAAGTAATCAAGTCTCATACGGGGTTTCACCTCTTGTGAAATACTTGATCTTATCCGCCTCCGAATGAATGATGGATGAGGCGAAAGGAAGAAGTTCTGAAATTTCTCGGCAATGGCGAGAACATCCTCGTCTGCGAGGGGTCGGGGTGAGCAATTCGACACTTGGCCTCTCCGAGTGGGGCCGGATAATACCTCTCCATCATGAGAGTCTTGAATCGATCCCAAGTACAAGATCCTTCGGTGGGCTTCAACGATAACCACCAAGAATGTGCGCTCTTACCCGTAGTAAGCCGCAACAAACTTTGTGTCCTTCTGGACACTCTACGATAGCTAACAACTTCGAAATGCTCGAGCCAATGAATGATATCTGCCGGCTCGCACGAGCCCTCAAAAGTAGGTGGCCTTCCGCGAGAGATATCGCCGATGATATTACTCACATTCCTCTCTTGCCTCCGAGGTGGCGGCGAGGAGCTCTGATTTTGATTGACGGAGTTATGCATTGTCTCCATCAATCGAGCCATCTGGGTCATTTGGGCCATCATGCCCTGCATAAAGCGAGTGGGTCAACCCGACACCTCTCGATCGAGCCGTGTCCTGCACGACTCCCGATAGTGAATGATCGCGTCCGTGTGAATGAGTGGCGGCGTCATTGCTCGATGAATTAGCATTATTCCTCGCGTTTGCACGTGTATTCACATGAGCTCTCGGGATTCGGCCCGCTCCACGGCCTCGTCCTCCACGCCCTCTTCTTGCCCTCTCCATACCGAAGTAGGAAAGTCACATGATGATTATATTCACCGCATGAAATATACGTTATGATTATGACATGAGATTATGAAAATGAGCATACGCGCTCTAACACGGTGATTACATGAATGATTAATCGAGGTGACATGATTATCTCGATGAAATTATTGAAATGATTATCTTGAATGAGTTAACAAGATTAATGATTCGATCTTCACGATCAACAATCGAACAATGAAATTAATTGGTGATTAATGAGTTAACTCGACCGCCCTGGTCAAAATGACAATGATGATTGAGGATTGTTAATCGATGAATTATGAATGAATGACTATTGCCGTAAATTATACCATGGCATTAGAAATCTTACGCTTCTTGTCTCGATTGGCTCGGCATTTGCACAGTCACACGTGACGCGAAAGTCCAATGATACTAGTCCGATGACGATAATTTCAAATGAGACATGACTTGGAGGGTAGTATTCAAAACCACGCTCCGATACCAACTCGTAACACCCCAAACTAGGCGGATATTACGGTCGTGAATCCCCGACTGGGACCCACCAGCAAATGAAAATGATGAATTAAATAATATAATTGTAGTACCGAACCACATTATATTACCAAGTACTCCGATGAGGAGTTTAAGTACATTACACCAGACAAAACAGAATACTAGTATATTTTATATGGAGATAAAATACACCACCCTGAACAAATAAGCATCTCAAACGGAATTTGCGGCGGAAAATACAAATGACGGAAATGACCGAAATGACCGAAATAAACGGAATGATCGGGCCCCTACTAGTATCACTCGACTCGCCGCCAACATGCTCTTCCTGCCTTTGCCTTGCCGTGACTAAAACAAAATCCCAACGGGTTAGTTACACGTAACAACAATCCTCAAGGGTTGAAAATACACAAACATGATTTAATCAAGTTGTGAAATATCCTTAATTATGAATTACGTGAAGAGGAGTATCATAGTACGCCCGTAGTGTTCTGTGCAAGTGTACAAGATGGATGACCGGACACACCCGTCCTTGTACCTAATTAGTCTCACGGAGGTAATCGTTACCGTGTGCACAGTCCAATGTATCACTCCCGATACATGGCCATCACGTGCCCGACTAAAAATTCCACACATCCGCACCCGGCCACGCAATATGAACCCAGAAGGTCATATGAACAAGAATGACCATAATGAATATCAATGAATAATAATAATCCGACAAAGTCAAGAATGACTCACCGATACGAAAGTGATAATGAAGTGATTGATAGTTTTCAATGAAATGATTGAACCGCCGTTCCTCGCTAATGAAATGATTATCCGACAATTACAAGTCTCAAAATGATTAATACGATGATGAATGAGTTATGATTATGAATGATCAACAACAAAAGGAATGAATATCCTTTTAACCGAGTAAGAATTAACTTACACAACAACGATGAAGAATGTCCGTCCACGAACAACGTCCTAATTGAGATATCGGCCGCCGAACAACCTTAAATAATACAATTACCAACAATCCGTTCAATATACGAATCAAACACGAATATAACGAACTCAAAACGTCGATACGACTAAACCAAGTCCATAGAGGCATTAAATCAAACACGTAGTATCCAAACTCCGATTGTTTACAATCAAACCTCGATATACCAATATCAAATCCCCCAAGAAGTGTTTCAAACCAACAAAACAACTCCAATACGATCAATAATCCGTTATGAATATCCAAAAATGTGATTAAAACATCAATTAGTCGAAAATCCCCAATTCCAACTCGATATTCAAGGTGTTCTTGAATAATCCCTCAATAATCCAATGAATCCTTATACAAACTCATAATCATATACATATCCCTTCATATATCATGATTATTACGTCAAAACATCCTATTTCAACACAAAATCGAAGTCCAAAGTGTTGAAGGAATTACCTCTTGATGATCCAAGTGCTTTAATCCAAGAATACGCGTTAGATTGATTATCCGGCTTCACGATCGAAAGGAGATGAAGAAAATCAAACACCCAAATGATTTGTGAAGGAAAAACCCTCCCTCAAGCTTCCTCTCTCGGTTGCAAGTGAAAAAATGGGAAAGGAATGGAAGAAATGTGAAAAAAACGAATTTAAGGAGTTGATCACTGCCGGACACGGCCGTGCCGATCGGCACGGTCGTGTCGCACCGGGCCGATACCGGCCGACAGTGACTCGACCGTGTCCCGCTTGACACGGTCGCGGCGCGGAGGGCCTCCCGACAGTGACCCGTCCGACAATGACTTCGGCATGACTCGACCGTGCCGTGCGACACGGCCGGGCGTCTTGGGCGGGTTCTCGCTTATCCGAAGGGTTCGACTCGGCCGCGCTGCACGACACGGTCGGGTCCTGAGGCAGACACTTCGGCACTTTCCGGACGAGTACGGCACGGGCCGTGTCGGACGACACGGCCGAGTTCGTTCGGCAGTGATCGGCCAATGAGCGGTTGAGCTAAAACGACCATAACTCTCTCGTCCGGACTCCGATTGACTCACCGTTTGAACCATTGGAAAGCTAACTCGATGCTCTATATTATTGCAAAGATTTAGAATTTTTGGAGTTACCAAAAATTAATGGTGATCTAACAAAGTCGAATTCATATGAGGAAAGTTGAAACAATGAACAATAACGATACACCACTCGAAGTTTCTCCGAACGGTGAACACGGTGAACGAATATGATTGATGAATGATTATAAATGAGTGAAAATCCACTGAATCACAATCACCGAATGAAATTACTGAATGATAATGACTGAATTACAACCGGGTATTACACTGCTGGTCTTCGCCCTCGGGTTGCGGATCGGCTTGGGCACCCCCATCGGCCTCGGGATGAATGAGTTTGCCGGTATACCAACTCAAGTCGATCCCGAAGTCGACAAGGTCAAGGATCGGCAGAGAGAATTCTGGATGCAGAGGATGCTTGTAGACATAGGATTTGAAGCTTTCCATCAGGGGACCGATCTCGACCCCTGCCTTTTTAGCGGCTCGAACAGCGTCAGCATAGGCCAAGTAGTAAGCGAACTCGCCGACGTGCTCGACGTTAAGGTAGGGATCGACCTCGATCGCCTTCACCGCCCTGCAATCCGCCGTCTTCTCGACCTCCTTGATTCGGCCGCCTTGGCAACATTCTCGCCCCTGGCCTTCTCCAGCTCTCTCTTCGCCGCCTCCAGCTCACCACTGAGCCGATCCACCGCAGCCTTCAGCCCGGTCGCCTCCTCCTGCGAAGCCTCGAGCTTCTGGCGAGTTTCCTTCTCCTTATTACAGGATCGATCGGCAGCCTCCCTGGAGCGGCTCAGCTCCTGCTTCAGTCTATCCACGTCCTGCTTAGCCCGTTTGGCCGTCTCCTCATACTCCTTCTCCATAGACCGTATCCGGTTGGCGTCCTCGATATTTCTGTTCCGGGCGGTCTCGAGTTCGCGATGGAGATGAGCAGTGGAGGGTCGCCCCTCAAAATCCCGAGCAGCTTGGACGGCCATCGTCGCCGTCTGAAGAGCCAGGGCAACGGTCGCCTGCATGGCGTCTCCAGATCGCCGACGAGCGATCGCATCAAGGTCGGTCGTCCAAGCCTTGGGCAGAGAAGTGATAGCCTGGCGAACATAAGCAGGGACTTCGAGAGAATTTTGCGGAGCCTTGCTCGACAGAAAGTCCAGCACCATGGGGGCGACGTCCGGGTCGGAAAGACGAACCCTGCAGCGCAAACCAAGGAAATCAAGGAGTTAGCCCATACCATGCTCAGAATGCCTAACTCAGAAAAATTTTTGACCCACTCTTACCTATTGACCAGCTCGGGATCGCGTCCGAAAAAAGGCTTGCCCCGGGATGTTTCCGCATCGGCGATCGCCACCTTCTTCGCCGAGCTGCCAGATGACCGGAGGCCGGAGACCGCGGGCTTGGGGCCAGATCGCTCCATCATCGGGATGGCAGAGATAGGAGCCGCAGCGACCGGAGGCTCAAGAATCGATACGTCCGCCTCAGAGATCGACGGGGACTCCTCCGACCTCCGCCTCTTGCGGCGCTTGAGCTGTTCCTCTTCCTCGACCACCGGCTTGGCGACTGGCGCCTCAGCGGGTCTCGTCACCGGGGCAGGGTGAGACGTCGTCGCGGGAACGCGACCAGTCTGCTTGCCCAACTTAAGGCGACCAAGAACTCCCTGGTTCGACATAGCTATCTCTGGCGGAGGTTCGGCAAGTCGGGGAAAATAAGCCTCTGTCAAAGAAAAGATACAAACAAGTTAGACAAAACAAAACGACCTCTTGGAGATGATCGTCAAAGAAAGGAAGCACCACTTAAACTCATACCTCGAACTTTCAAGTGACGGGGGTAGCAAAACAAACGAGCCCCCAGCCGATGAGCTTCGGTACCAAGCGATCGAACGTCAATAAAGGAGTTCGGCAAAGCACGGATCCGCTCCCAAACGATCAAGAAATCGAATGGAAGATCGCCGATCGCTGGAACGAGAGGTCCTGCAAAAAGAAAACAAAATTAGATCAGTCCAAGACAAGCTCAATCAAGGGGAGAGTTTAAATCCTTACTCGGATTCCTCTCCCGGAAAATGGTGGGAATCTCCAACTCCTCATTCGGCATGTCACTCGACGCCGATCGCCATGCCCCGTCGACCCAACACCATTTAGCCAGGTCGCCCTTAGTCTTATTCGGCACGCCGAGGACCACTCTCCCGAGTCGGCCCTGGATATGATGGCCGCCGATTGACCCTTTCTGCGCAGCCAATTTAAACAAATAATTCATCTCCAAATAAGAAGGTGGCGGAATAACCGGTGACCGCCAAACAAGGTCAACGTGCAGATGATCTGCACCAAGCATTCGGCGTCGATTGAAGAGGCGCCAAATTCCAGGCGATCAGCAAGTAGGAGACGGCGAATGGCAACGGGAATCGCAGACCCGCCTCCATAATCATCTCGTTGACGGCGACCATACCCTTGGGCGGTTGGTCGGCGCGCTCATTCTCCAAAGGCACGTGAAGGGAAACGTCGGAGGGGATGTGATATTTGGCCCTCCAGCGGCTCAGGTCTTTCTTGGTCGCCGTACTTCGGATCTGTCCGAGAGTCCACGGAGACGGGACGGCAGCCTGAAAGACCGTCTGATTCACATGTTCGTAAGGGTGAGCGGCGGTGTAGGCCTAGAAATCGAATTCCGGACAGGGTCCAGCGATCGTTTCCATCATGTGAGCAAAAGCCACATAGGCGGGGCCGAATCTGCTCTCTCTTTCCCAGGCCTCCCGCACCAAATCGTCTTCATCCACCGGCGAGCCCCCCTGCTCCGCCGTCGCCGCCGTCCTCGCCACCTCGGCCTCGTTGAAAAGTTTTTCGAGTTCTTCGGGTGCAATCCCCGCTCGAATAGCTTCAGCGGCCGTCTCCATATCCACTCTAACGGGAACCTCCTCCCGTTCAGGCAATGCGGCGGCAGCGGAAGAACTTCCGGTCTCGAAGGTTTTTGATCCTCCCGACATATTAGAAAGTAAATAGAGGAAGAAGGTTAATTTTTCTTACCTAGAAAAAAGAAGAAGATCGGCACACAAAAGCTCCAGAAATTTCTGCAGAAATTCGGCTATGGATACTAAGGGCGCGTAAAAAGTGAAGGAGAAGAAGTCCTCCCCTTTTTATAGATGGAGACGAGGGCCTAAGTGCAAATAGGAGAAACCTCGGGGACTGAATCGCAACCGTCACGTGGGGACGCATTAAATGCGGCCCTCGAATCCCGCATACGCGTCTTTTCGAGGGCATGCCAGCCGACAGGTCTGACAAACCGTCGGATTCCCCCAACAGCGGCACGACGCGTGTCCCAGCCACTTTTGGAAGGCCCGCCTTCTTTTCCCGCTGCTCCCGACGCGAAAGAAGGTCGTCCATATTTGAATTCAGATCGGCTGGTCGTTTAAACATCGGCGATCGCCAACAGTGCCACCTCACCCCGTGTCTTCAACATCGAGGCGAGCTGGGGGGCAATTGTTGTGCGGCGATTAATTCGCCACGATAGGCGATCGGCGACCTCCCAGAAAAGTCAACCATGGAAGACAAACTCCAGACAAACGCCTAGAGCTCGGCACAATACGGCGATCGTCTTTTTGGTACCCAGCGATCATCTTTTGTTATCTGACGATCGTCTTTCGTGTACGGACCAGAGGCGATCGTCTCATGCCACGTGGGGATCCAGCATCCGTCAAAGTCGTCGAGGACCGAATCTTGGACGATGGCCCACCCGCGGATCTTCAAAGGATACCGACAAATAGGATCATTGACCCCAGCCTGTCACCTACCACACCTACCGACAAGGCCGCCGAAAGGTACGAAGTGGACCCTCCTCGGACAAATGACTGCAACGCGTCCGGCTTCCCATTGGTTCACCCAGCTGGCCTCCAACTGAAACCTCGGACCTCAAGGGAATAGGCCCACGTGACGGGACGATCGGCCGTTTACTTTAATATAGAAAACGGCGATCACCCGCGATCGCCTGAGGGATCCCAACTACCGTGTCCCCTATAAATAGAGGACTCACTGCTGCGGCCAAAGGAGGCGAAGCCACTACGAATTAAGTGCAATATACACACCAAAGAGAGAATCAAAAGGCTCTTTTGGCAAACACTAACACATTCATAGTGATATTCATACACATTCATCATATATCCCAAGCAAGAACTCACAGATTCATCTATCTGGTTCTTCCGGCAATCTACGCGCTCTAAAGCCTAGATAACTAGAAGTCTTTACACTCCTTGTATTAGATTCTAACATTAATATTTGTACTAGACAGTATATTTATTAATAACATCTCGCGAGAGCATTCAAGCCCGGGATTAACAACCCCGGCAAATCTTGTGTTATCTATTTTCTCACGGAAGTGTTCTCGCATTTGTTTGTTACTCGATTATTCCAGCAATACTATCTCCGGATAATATTTTGGGTAACAACAGCCCTAATGTGAATTTGAGAAGGTTAAATGGAGTCGAGGACTTTGCCCAGCCAGACTCTCCCAGCACTGCAGCAAGAAAAGAGCGATTACGTACTCTTGGCCTCCAAACTGTCTTTATTCAGGACGCAGTCAATGCTCTACACTCTATAGAAAAAGCTCTTGATTGGCTTCACACATCTGCCGTTGAAGAAATGACCGGACTGACGCATGAAGTCTC